>CP141138.1:45871670-47245748 GCA_035236585.1 Warburgia ugandensis | reverse complement strand
AACCTCCAGAATGCCGGTGATTTCTCCTCCAATCACCACCGTTCTAGAACCCTCTAGAGGTTGAAGACGAAGGGGTGCCCGTATCAAAACGGGCCCCTGTGTTTTGCAGGTTAAACCGTTTTTTGTAAAATTTACAGTTTTGTCCCTGAACTGCAAAGGGCCATATCTTGCTCATTTTAACTCCATTTTGGGTGATTTTGGTCTCGTTGGATTCATTTTTTCGAGACGCATCTAATGGAACCATTTTTAGGACCAAATTATTGGGTTCAGTCAAGGTGAATAGTGAAATGACCAAAATACCCTTATCTTCAAAACTGAACTTTTCATGGGATTTCAATATTACGAAAATTGGGGTTATTACAATTTCGAAATGTTCAAAGGTAATGACGTCTATTCTAAAGGGATCAAAACAAAAGAATTCCTTAGTAACTCCCGTTTTTCATGAGTATATGTGAGATACATTTGTTTTTATTAACTCTTCTCACATAATTAAAAGAGAGATATGATTTGAACCCTCTATCTGAGAGATTTTATTTCTGAGTGTATGTCATTAGTAAGGATTGAGGTCAAAACATAGTTCGGATGGAGTTCAAAAGTTAAAAGTGTACTTAGAGATTAAGATGATTCTATATGTAAACTGTACATATGGGTAGGGTTTTGAATTCTTCAGTCATTTTTATTAGTATGCTAAAGTTGATATGATTTATTGAAGATAATTCTATGAGGAAAAAGAGGAGTTGACTTAAAAATAAAATTTGAAATCTTGAAATTTGGTTTTTTGCATGTTTTGCTCGGGACTAGCAAAATGCTGGTTGGGGGGTGTGTTAAGTGTTCAATTTTGGTCAAAATACTCCTAATTTAGCATTCAATTAGATCATCTAACTGTTCAATTTTACAAAACTTAGCTTGATTTTGAATTTAACTCCAATTGACCACCCAAACCTTAATTTTTCAAAATCAGCGGTCAGATGATCATTAGAGTTAATTAAATAACTAATGTACGGTTTAGATGATTCTGATTTAGTTTTTTTTTGCAGATTAACCAAAAGAGGCGTTGATGGATACGATTAAAAGTTAACAGTGCATATCATCTTAAAGGGAAATGGATGGGCCAGATCACCCATGAAGATGGATGTGATAATTTCCTAGAAAACAGTGGAGCTAAATTTGGAATCATGGACAAAAAGGAAACCCCTTCCCCACTTTTCCCACGTTCTAAAATTCTGTTTCTCCTCCTCTCTCTCTAAAAGATGTCCCCCACCTTCCTCAAAGGAAACGTCCTATTATTCTCCTCTCCCCCTCCTTCTTCCTTCTCCATTCTCTCTTTTCTTCCTCTCCCCCTCTTCCCATTCTCTTCTCTTCTCCTCTCTCTTTCTCACGTCCACTTTTCTTCCTCTCCTCTTCTCCACTACTCTTGGCTGAACTGTGGGAGGGCAGCCATCATCCGATCCTTTTCCCCCAGTTCTACTCACCCCAACTTTTCCCATGTCTTCCTCATCTTTGCCCTTTTCTTATCTCCAGTCCACCACACTGAATAACTTTCCCTTTCTATCTATAGCTCCACCAGAACCGTTGTCCACCCGAAGAGACAGACTAACACGCACCAACCAGCTGGACCTCCTCAACCAGGCTGGATAGCGTGCCCATCTTCTTCACAGATCTCCTCCACGCACCAATGCCGTGACTGGTCAACCCCAGGCTCCTTTTCACCTCCATTTCCAGCGTCTCTGCGTCATTCAATCGGTTTCTCGCTTTCGGACATCCTGGGGAAGGAAACCCGAAACGGGTTTTTCCTCCCGCGCCTTTCTTCTTCCCTCTCCTCCTTCCTCTTTTCTTCTTCTTCCTCCTTTAGTTTCCCCTCCATCACCGTCTTCTCCTTCGTCTGTTTTTTCTTAAAAACCAGATTTTCCTCAAAATTCCAATTTTGCCCTTGTTTATTTACAGAAATTACAATTCTATTCTTTTCCATTAATTCCATCTGTGTCCCCATTTTATTTACATCTGTGTCCCAGTTATTCTGGTTTTGTTTTATCCTCATTTTTCTTATCCAAGAAATGTCCAATCTGAATCAGATCATTTAAGGTTTAATCCAATCAACGGGTTAGCCTTAATCAAACCAAATCTTCAATTTCTCATTCGTTTCTTCTTCGATTTCAAATTAATTTTATAGGTTCATTCTTAGGACATCCCTAGACATAATCAACACATCCCATCTTCAATCTGAAATTTATCAATCAATCTGAACTGTCCAAACCTTGAAAAGACAAATTAGCCCAGATCTCTTTTGATTTTGATGAATTTGACAAATCTGACCGGTGGATCACTAATCAAGAACGTGTTGAAGATATCTGTAAAGGAGGATTAGTTTTTAGAAATTAGAGTTGAAGATTTTGATAGTGTTTGATCTAGGGAAGTAGTTTTTTCTCATTATTTAATTTTGTTTGTTTTCTTTAGGAATTGGAAATTCTGTATTTTTGAGAAGTTGATTAGATCTGAACATTGATTCTCATTTCAATAATTTCAATATTTTTGAGTGATTTCTTTTTAATTTTAAATAATTAAATTTTATTGAAATTCCTACTTTTTAAATCAAGTCCTCGTGGGATCGACCCGTACTTGCATAAGGTACACTACAATAACTCATGCACTTGTGGTTAAATAATCAATAATGTCCATCAAACACTTGTAGCTATTAGTTTTTTCAAATTCGTCATAATTGAAATCATCCAACAATCAAAGACTTACCTAGCCAAGTTGACGATTCCCAACAAGATGAATGAGTTAGATCATCCAAAGGTGAAACCGGGGTAATAATGTGTTTTGGAAAGCTAATTTTCATATGGAACATAGGGATATTGATATGTAAGAGTCTAGATTTAGTAGATACGATGAAACGTAAGAGAGTCAACATAGCTTGTATCCAAGAAACTAAGTGAAAAGGGACTAAAACTAGAGAAATTGATGAGTATACACACTGGTACGTAGAAAAGGATAATAACAAAAATGGTGTAGGAATAGTGGTGGATAAATAACTAAAGAATAAAGTTGTAGAAGTTAAAAGAGCCAGTGATAGAATCATAATAATAAAACTTGTTCTAAGAGAATAGATCATAAATGTTATACATATATACACATCACAAGTAGGGTTAAAAGATATAATCAAGAGACAGTTTTTGGAAGATATTAAGGGAGTGTTAAGTGTTCAAATTTGTTTAAAATACCCTAGTGTAGAATTTAATTAGATCATCTAACCAATTAATTTTTAAACTTTTAGGTAAAATATGAATTTTAACTTCAATTGATTATTCAACTATTGATTTGCTAAATTTAACGATCAAATGATCATCAAAGCTAATTAGAGGTGTAGTGTATGGTTTGCATGATTCTAATCTGGTATTTTATTTTACAGATCAACCAAATTGTGGCTTGGATAGCTCAGATTGGAATTCAATGGTGTAGATCATCCTTAAGGGCATTGAATGATCAAATCAATGAGCCATATCACTCACAAGGCAAGAGGGAATAATTTTTAATAGAAGACCAAGAAAGAATAGGAAACCCATGAAAAGAAGACATCTAAAGAGGAATGCTTGAAAAGATGAATGAATGAAATTAGAAGCTTGGTAATATTTAAAAAGGCTGAAGGAGGAAGCCTCTCAACCATAGAGAGAGGGCTACAAGCTACACTAGGGACTGGAGGGAGGTAGTCGGCTGCCCCTTCATTGCGCTCCTCTCTCTCTCTCTCTCTCTCTCTCTCTCTCTCTCTCTCTCTCTCTCTCTCTCTCTCTCTCTCTCTTCATCGCCCCAACCTATAAACAACTCGATGAGGGGCAACTACAAGGAAGCTGGTGAATTTTCCCTTACTTCCTGTTCTTTCACTCCCAAGCTGCACTGCCTCATTCTTTTCCTCCTCTCCCCATAGTTTCTCCTCCTGCTACCGTCTGTTTCACTAGCCCCCTTTCCTTCTCTTCTCCTCTTCCCATCTTTGTAGCTCCCTCTGTCTCTACTTCTCTGCACCGCTCCCCCCCTTCCCCCACCTTTCCACCATAGTACGCACCCAGTAGATCCCTCTGCTTTTGGCTCCCTCTGTCGTCGAAACCCTTCTCTTCTCCCCTCTTCCTTGGGCTACCAATGACACTGAATGCCTCAGTCACTGCCTCAGTCACCAGCTCACCTCTCTCAATTGCCCAGATCAGCTCCTCCTTTCCCTCTTCATCACGCTTTCATTCTCTAACCCTCTCTTCTCTCTGTCTCCCCCATTTTTGACTCTCTCTCACTTCCTCACCACTACACCAGCCAACAGATCTCTGTTGTTTGCACCTTGCACCGAGCCAACCCACCTTCTCTTCTCCCCTCTTCATTGCTCCGTCAATGATGACCTCAGGAAGAGAAAACCCAAGTTGGGTTTTCTCTAATTTCCTTGTTTTCCCCAAGTTCTTCTCCTCTTCTCATCTCCCCCTACTTCATCATCTTTGTTGAGTAGGTTTCCTGTTTTTGTTTAAAAAACCATATTTTTGTTAATTCCAATTTTTCCCTTAGGACTTTAATTTCAATTACATTTTCATCCTTTTCAACATATTCCAGTTTTGCTTTATCTATGTTCTGCCTATCCAGGAATTGTGTAATCCAAGCATGCTTAATTTAAGCTTAACCTAATTAATGGTTAGCTTTAATAAATAGAATTTCTTTATTTCGTGATCTGTTTCTTATCAGATTTTCAATTAATTTTCAGATTTTGTTCTTAGGACATATCCTAGCTTATCCAACAGTTCTGATCTTCAATCTGAAAACCAAAGATTTAATCTAAGCCGTCCAAAACCCAAATTCATTCTTTAGTTCAGATCATCAAAATTTTGGAGAATCTGCTTAATCCAATAGTTGGATCATTAATTAGAGATATTAGTAAGACATTGATGAAGGTCGATAGACTTTGATGATATTAAATTTGAAGAATTGGCTATGATCCAGCTGGGGAAGTAGATTTGATTTGCTATTTAGTTCTATTTTTTTTAAATCTTTTTGAACTAAGAATTTTGTAATTTTCATTAGTTAAATAGATCTGAATTTTTATTTCACTTTTAGTTAATTTTTGTTATTTTCTTTATTTTTTGGATAATTAAATTTTATTTAAACTCCATCTTTTTAAGTCTTCTTTGTGGGATTGGCCCTTACTTGCATCAAATATACTACAATAGCCCGAGCACGTACGGTAAAACAATCAACAGGGAATCATGCAAGAAATTCCCAACACATATGGGATATCTATAGGAGCAAACTTAAATGGTTACTAGGAAAGGAAAAGGAAGGATATAATAGGGTACATGGAGGGTATGATATCAAAGAATGAAATGATATGAGGGAAGCTATCCTCAATTTTGCTTTGACATATAACATGGCTCTTGCAAACATATTCTTTAAGAAGATGGATGAACACTTAATAACATTTAAAAGTGGACTCCATAAAAGCTAAATAGACTTTTTGTTTTACTTAGGAATACCAAAAGATCAACGTGTGAGGATTGTTTAAGGTGATACCCCAGTGAGAGTTTAACCTCACAACATAGGTTAATGGTTGTGGATATCTATATTAAAAGATGGAAGAAAGAAAATGACTTAATAGGTATCCAAAAACTAAGTGATGGAATTTAAAAAGGGGAGAAAATAATTTCACTTACAAATAAGTTGATGGTAGAAGAAAACTAGAATAAGGAAATAGAAGTAAACTCCATATGAATTAATATGGCCGAGTCCATTAAGAAAGTACCAAAAGATGTCCTAGGAATATCTAAAGGTAAAAGGCAATTAGTAAAAGAAACTTGGTGGTGAAATGAAATAGTGCAAAAGTTATTCAAGAAAAATGATTGTGTTTTAAAGCATAGTAGAAGACTAAAAATAATAAAAACTATGAACAGTGTAAGAATGTCAAAGAGGTTATTGAGAGAATAGTAAGTGAAGCTAAAGTTAAGGCATATGATGATCTCTATAATAGACTATGATCAAGAGAAGGTGAGAAAGATGTGTTTAAACTTACAAAATAAGACAACATAAGGGTAAGGACTAAGAGGGCATTAAGTGCATTAAAAGTGACAATCAAAGGGTACTAGTCAAAGATGACGAGATCAAACAAAGGTATGAAAGTTACTTTTAAAATTTGCCAAATGACAATTGCCCCCAGACTATAGGGATTGAAAGTTCTATAAACCTAAATAACATTGAACATTATAGATACAATAGTAAAATCAGGATATCTAAAGTGAAACAGACCTTGAAAAAGATGAAATCAAGAAGGCCTTGGGGCCTGATGGCATACCAATAGAGGTTTGAAAGTATATGGGAGATACTAAAGTAGTTTGGTTGACCAAGTTGTTTAATAAGATTATAAAATCAAAGAAAATGTTAGATGAACATAGGAAGAGCTCTATTGTACTAATTAATAAGAATAAAGGAGACATATAGAGCCGCACTAATTATCAATGGATTAAACTTATGAGCCACACTATGAAACTTTTTGAAAGAGTGATTAAGAAGAAACTTCAGCATGAGACAAGTGCATTGGAGAACTAGTTTGGTTTCATGCCTGGGAGGTCTACCATGAAAGCTATTTTCTTACTAAGACAATTGATAGAGAAATATAGGGAGAGGAGGAAGGACTTCCATATGGTCTATATTAACTTTGAGAAAGCTTATGATAAGGTCTTTAGAGAGTTAATATGGAGGGTGTTTGGTAAGAAAAGGGTTTCACAATGGTATATAGACATAATTAAAGACATGTATGAGGGAATAGTAACAAATATTAAGACCACTAGAGGAGAAACTGGTGATTTTCATATCATTGTAGGATTGCACAAAGGATCAACATTAAGCCCATACCCTTTTACATTGGTTATGATGAGTTAATAAAATATCTGCATGAGGAGATTCTATGGTGCATGCTATTTGTAAATGATATAGTTTTAATTGATGAAATAAGGGAGGGCATAAACACAAAGCTAAAGTTATGGAGAAAAGCATTAGAACGTAAAGGATATAAAATCAACTGAACTAAGATGGAGTTTATAGAATGCAATTTTAGTAAGGACTGGAGGGGAAGTGGAGCACCAATAAAGATTAATGACCAAGAAGTCCCCATAAAAAGACTACTCGATACTTAGGATTGATGATTCATTAGAGTGGAGATTGAGTTTGAGAGGGAGGTTACATAGAGAATCCAAGCAGGTTGATACAAATGGAGATGTGTATTTAAAGTTTTGTGTGATCAGTAGGTGCTACTCAAAGTAAAGAAAATTTTTATAGGATGGCTATAAGGTTGGCCATGCTCTATGGATCAGAGTATTGGATTGTTAAAGAACATCATGTTCATAGGTTAAGCATAACAGAAATGAAGATGTTGATATGGATGAGTGACAAGACAAGAAATGATAGAATTAAGAATGAAAACATTAGAGGAAACTTAAATGTAGCACCAATAGGTAACAAGATGAGAGAGATTAGACTTAGATGATTTGGATATATCCAACAAAGACTGAAAATGACATCAGTTAGAATGAGTGAGGCAATGCAAGTAAAAGGTTCTAAAAGGGCAAGGGGAAGGCCCGAAAGAATGTGGATAGAAGTGGTGAGAAAAGATTTAAAAACTTTGAGACTACATGAAGCCATAGTACTTAATAGAGGGGAATGGAGAAATAAGATTCATTTAGTGACCCCTAATTGGGATAAGGTCTTGATGATGATGACGTATGTAATTTGTTTTCTTTTAGCATAAATTATAAAGAAAAAAGTTTTCAAATACGATATAAGTTTCCTACATTAGTTCATGAAACAAAACAAAGAAAAAAATATTTACTAGCACTTGACCTAGCCCAATTAAGTTGGGTTACTTATTATATATGGTGTGATCTAATTTTAAATTAACGCTAAGTGCACAAGTCTATTGTAGAATAGACAAGGCAAATATGGGTCGATCCCATAAAGACTTTATAATTAATAGAATTCAATTAAATCCTAAGATCTCTTATTTTTCCTAGAAGTTTAGAGCAAGCATCCTGAAGAAATAGTTTGTCCAGGTAACTTTGTTAAGTTAATCATGTATCATATGATAAAAAAAATCATGTAGGAAGAGATATTACTTTGACCTTCCTCCAATTGAAGCTGCACATCTACATCCCATGGAGATAAGGTTAGAGCCTAATAATCATCTTCCATTCTTGATTGAGGAGAAGAACATGATGCTAGAGATTGAGGTTGTGGGGCACTTACTTTCTTAGTGGCAACCACTTTGCATCTATTGCTGGAAGCACCTCTCTCTAGTAGTCCTTCTCCTATCTAAGGTGGAACATACGCCAATTTTCTTTTCCCATCTTTTCTTTCTTTTTCTAAGTGGGATGCTCCATTCCCTATTCTCATACAAAAACTTGCTGTGATTTTAAAATAACTGCAAGTGCACAATCCTATTTTAGAATAGACAAGGTAAATATGGGTTGATCTTACTAGGACTTTAATTTTGGTTTTTTACAGTATTTCAATCAAAATCTATTTTAATTTACTTTAACCTAGCCAACCAATTTTAAACAGTTAAATAAAATATACTTAAAATACTAAAGAGATATAAATCTAGGGTCTAGAATCTACCACATTAAACTTAAGTACATTCAAATTTAAGTAACTTAGGTTTTATTATTAAAAGGCCCTAATGTCCATATTTTTCTCAATTTTAGGGTTTTGTGTGCTAAAAATACCATTTTTTAGTTATATTACAATCTTGTAAAATACAAAACAAACCATAATTAGTGATATTTAAGGTAACTCTAGGGTTAAAACTACTAAATATAAAAATATTATATATAATATTTCTAATATATCATGGTACAAACCATACATTACTTTCTAGAGAAGGAAAGGAAAAACAAAGATGCAAGAGGATAAGGGGAAATGAAAAAACCATTTATCTCCTTCTATAAAAATGCACACAACTTATTTAGACATAGTTTTGGATACAAACTTCTCCCACTAACTAACTCTGCTACATTAACTTGTCCCTCTGGTTGTTTATGCCTAGTGCAATGAAATTTGAATGTGACCATCATAAGCTATGCATTTTCTTCTTCTCATTTGCTTTTATACAAAATTTGAGTTCTTGCTAATCTATTGCTCATTTTACAAACAAACAAAAACATACTCTCTCTCTCTCTCTCTCTCTCTCTCTCTCTCTCTCTCTCTCTCTCTCTCTCTCTCTCTCTCTCTCTCTCTCTCTCTCTCACACACACACACACACACACACACACACACACACACACACATGCATAGTGCTGCATGCCATCCTATTATTCTTCTAAAATTACTACATAACTACGCTTATTTCATCTATTATATCATTTGATAGATAAAGCATACAATTACATAACATTCTCGAACAGCCCTACTGTCATTTGCTAGAATGTTACATTGCATAACATTCTTGAAATTTGGACAAAGGTAACTACTTGCAGGGGGTCATCCTCCTAATGACCACTTGAGTAGGTCTTTTTGTTGATTTATGGCTGCGTATATTTTTCTTCAAATGCACCCACACCGTTTAGTCAGGTAAGTGGCGTTGGTACTAATTGTTCAAAAAAGTGTTTTTCTTTCTTGGTAGAAAATGTGTCTTCTTTTAGTGGTTGATTGCCCATCCAATCGCAAGAAAATAGACATGTCACAGCAATACCTGGAAACGGGCTTGGGCTTGAGATTACATAGAATTGGATCTATTTTATTCCAAAATGTCCATCCAAGTAAGAGGCCTACCGTCCACAAGTACTACAGGAGAAACAGTGAGATAATCAGGTGGGGCACAAATGTTGTTGAACAGATAACGTAGGGAAGGCTGTTGTTACTTGCAACACTAGATGGATATATAAAAAGAGAGGAAAATAAGGTGAAAGAGAGAGAAATAAAGGAAAGGAAAGGAAAAAAGAAATGGTATTTTCTTCATGCTGCACTTCTGCAACGGGTCTTGTAGCAGCTGCACTGGTTTTTTCAGCTGTCGCTCAAACAACTGATACCGAAACATTCTCCAACATCCCCCCAAACCTTTCAGGTTGGTTAAAATCGCTATTCTTCTTCTTCTTTTAAGCCGTTAGATGGATTGAGACTGTGATCTTGCAGGAGAGGACGGTAAACCATCGAGGATCCAACGGCCCAAATCGAGGAAAGCAGAGTCTTGCACTGTTAAGTGCCTCACCACATGCATCCGCGGTGGTGCTGGATCGCCTGGAGAAGGCCCTTTTAATGTTAGAAGGTACCCCTTCTCTCTCGGAGACTCCAAATCTCACCCCATCCTTTTGATATTCCTACTCTTCTTCCACAAAGTTTCTCCCTGGAATGATTCATTCGAACTGTAAGTTCAGCCAAATTGACTGATATTCAAAAATTTTGTTGGATAGCTATCTTATCCCCAGTTATTGGCGGCCATGAAATACAGATAAAGGTATCCCTAACGTGGATAAAACTGGCACAAAATGGTGGGCTAGCTTCTCCACGTTTTCTGTGTTGAATTTCTTCGAAGCTAAATTGAAATCCTGCATGTTGGAGAAGTACCCAGATGGAGGAAAAGATTTACAGAAACACGGTTTTCTTGTTTTGAAAGATTGAGGGCTGAGAGGAAAGAAACAGAGAGCTGAAACTCAGGATATTGGTTTCCTGTTAGTTTTCCTTTCTGCAAAATGTATGGATTATTGGGTTTTATATCACATGGGTTCTCTTTTTTCTTTCCTTTCTCTAACTAGTCACCGATATTAGGGTCACTCCATATATGTAATCCATTAGAAAAGATAGGATTTTGACCTATGGAGCAATGGCTTTCATATCAAAATTTAATCTTTAATTAGGGCTATTTTAGTCATTTTATACAAATAACACGTACGTCAATGCCATCTCAGTTAGTCAAACACCACGTGGACGAGCCACGTTAGAAACATCATGACTTGTTTAGTGGGAGACAGAACCGATCAAAATTAATTGTTAGGGTACAAATGAAAAAAATGACTAGAACAGTTTTTTTGCATAATTTTTTGGTTATATGTTAGAGGAAATTAGAACATTGGATCATCCAAACAACAAAAGATCACCAAGCAAGCAAGCCAACCATATCGGTTGTGCATGAAATTTTTTATTAATATGAAAATAAAAATGTTAGACATTTTAAATCAAAATACTTGAGTTATCATTGAGTTGGTTTGAGTTGACTTGTATGCTTTTAAGTTGAAACAAGTTTCTCAACCATGCATGGATTTAACAAGGACGCAAACAAGATTGTGAATGCTACAGATCTTCTAAAACCCAGGCTTGTTTGGAGTTATAAACTTGTTAAGAGTGGAATGGCTGTGATATCAGCTGTCTATGGTCACATAGAGTTGTCGTTATGTGACCTTGAGGTCACGGGTTCAAAGCGTAGAAACAGCTTTTTGCAAAATACAAGATAAGACTTGTGGTCCGCCCCTTCTCCGAACCCCACATAAGCGGAAGCTTCGTGCACCAGACTACCCTTTATTCTTGACCTCTACTAAAACCAACTAGCGGCTCTTGCAATGAACATAGCAGAAGTTGGGTATTTCTCCGAGTAAATGACTTTGTAAAGACATATATTCTGTGTTATCTCAGCATGTTTGGTGAAAAAGAATTCTCAGGAAGGGCGTCTTCCAATGTGCATCAATTTCATCATTTTACTCTTGCAGGCCGATCGTAGTTTTCAAGCAAGGGTTCAGAAGCCGTCAATACTGGTAAACATTCTTATAACAGAGGCCTCATTGTCTCCTATCATGATATTTCAAGTAGTTTTAATTAACCAAGGAGTTAAGTACTGGAGGGCTAATTCCAGTCCTTTTCTTAACCTCTTGCTTCAGTCTTGTGGAGTGCTCAGATATTTGTAACTTAATCAAAGACGGGGATGACGGGCCATGACGGCATTCTTTGGTTAACCAGCAACCAACTTGTTTGATAATATTTCATTTGTCTCCTGATTTCAAAAAGGTTTATTATTGTTCTGTTCATCTCCTTCTAAAATATATAAAATGCAGATGAAAGTTAGCTTCTTGTTGCGTAAGAAAATTGTAAAAATATATTGATAGTTGATGACAAAAACCAATGGATAATGATTAGGCACCTTTCATTTTAACTGAATCAAATCTCTTTTGACGAGGTCCTTTTGAACTAAAGCCTATATCAAAGGCATCGGGTGTATGGCACACCAATCTCTATCTAGTAGTACCATGATTGTTTGTTTCATTTTTTCAAGAACCTCTTCTACTTCTCATAGGTCATATAGAGAATGGGTTTGATATTTAAATATTATGCGTATCAATAATCTGGCCAATCATGAATGATTCATGATGAGGCTATGAGAATAGAAATAATCCCACAAAGGGCTGGTCTTTGAACAGGAAAGAGAATGAGTGTGCGGGTTCCAAATGAATTGGCTTATTCGAAAAAAGCACGGATAGAATCGAAATCCCCCTTGCTTCAAAGAGAGGAAGGAGGGTTATTCACTTTCTAACTTAGATAAGCTATGCTTCTAAATTCTCATCCATTTGATGATTCTAACATTTTTGCTTTCAGTTATAAAACTCAACCGTCTATTTTACGAGTCAGTAAGAATTTTGGAACATGACCATCTAAGTCAAGAAAATTATCGTTAACAATTCAGATCTTCAGAAATCTAGGCCTGTTTGAAATTATAACCTTTGTTACCAATTAGTGAAGGTTTGGTGAAGAAAAAGAGGGAGTGAAACTTAACAGCTATTTCGTTAAGATTCTGTTTTTCCTTTCTTTTGCATTAACTTTGCTACTAAGAATTACCTGCATACCGGGTCTGATGCATGGACTTTCATCGCACAAACAACAGCAGTATGTTATACAATAAGAATAAGAATCATGGATTAAGTTATTTTAGAGTGAAAAATTCTTTTTTCACTATTTGCAGTCTTTATCCCATAAATAAAATTATTTAAGCATCCTAGGCTTGAAAGCCAATACGAGCAAAGGTATTCTAGCAGAGTGGCCCGTAAAGGGCCTTGGTCTCGGGTTTAGGGTTATGTCTGAAATAGTCTTAAAGTAAATTCCCGATGATTTGTTCATCATCAATTTTGATTTTTCCCATGTTAATATTTTAGTACCAGCAAAGAATTACAATGCAAATCACTAACACATACTTTCTACATCTAATCCCCGGGCAAAGGGGATGGCATAGCGTATTCTAGAAGAGATGACGTATTATCTTCCACCAACTGTGCTATAGAATTAATACTGGTGTCAGAAATCTTGCCCAGAACTGAAACTCAGTGCACTTATAGCAGTTTTTAAAAATAGTTAAGCCTTACAAATTGTGATAAAGTTACAACAGCTGTTTTTGGAATTTAACCAAGCCAAACTTAATATATACCGATCAAAAATTTTAGGAACAAGAGTCATCTTTCTAGAAAATAAATACTCCCAAGTGCTATCTTTCCAACTTAAACTTTAGAACTAGATATCTTCACAAGTAGAAAAATCCTTCAAAAAATGTCACTCTTAATCAACCAAAGTAGATATTGCCTCAAATTGAGCTGACTCTAAAGGAGAAGGGAATAGAGAACGTAAAAAGGGCATCCCCGGTTCACGAAACTCCCCCCTATGCTGGGGTCTGGGGAAAGGGTGGGCCACAAGAGCCTATAGTAGGCAGCCTTACCTTGCATTTTGCAAGAGACTAATTCCACTCCTTGAACCCGTGACCTAAAGATCATATGACGACAACTTTTATAGTTGCGCCAAGGCTCCCGTTCGGAATAGAAAAGGTCAAGAATGAATAATATCTAGATAGAAGATATGGAATAACGAATGTTCCTAACTAGATAGACTCTAGAAGAACTAGAAACTAAAGAATTTGGGATGGTAGAGGAGTCGATACAAGAAATGATCAAGGATTATCCTGTTATAAAGGGGTTCCTCTTCTCTAATCTCGTTGTTAGAAGTAATGTGGAATTATTAATTCATTTCCGTTAGAGAGATATATCACTCTATATCCCTTATAAAAAAGATGATGTTGAAATAATAGTTTCTTTAATTTAAAAAACAAAATTAACACCTAAAACTCAATTATGATAGCATTTCTCTTTTTCAAAGGTGGCAAACCTTTACTATATAGATCTAAACCATTCATTATAAGGAAGAGATTAAAGGTTAATTTTATATTCACGATCAGATTTCACGTTCATGGGATCATGTTTTACTATATTTTCGTGACAAAAATGTGAATCTATTTAAATTTTTTATAATGACCATTTATTAAAAAAATTTAAAAACCCAAAACAAGAAGCTAAAGGCCAGGATCACGCAAATACATTATTTTTGTTTGAAATTAGTGAACATCCACATTCTCCATCCTTCCCATTCTACCTGATTCCAAGCCCATGCAGAACGAAAACCATATATTGTTTTATTTATCTACAATGGAAGGCAGGAAATCCGACTCCACATTAGAGCTTGGACAGTGGGTCCTCTACTTCTTTTCCTCCCTCCATCGCCTCTCTCTCGGCATCGTCCACCATCTACTACCAAAAGAAAACAAGATCAAAGAAGCAAAAACCCACGTAAAAGGAAAGGCAAAAACACAAATCAGCGAACAAAACCTTTCCCGTCTGCGAAGGAGAAAGAGAAGGAATTATCTCGGCCAGATAATCCTTGATCTTCTGCAGACCCTCTTTCGTCATTCCTTGAGCTGCCACAGTTACATCTTTGATCTCCGACTCGATAAATCGCCGGGCGTTATCTAACGCTTCTTCTGGCACCGACGCGGCAGCTAGTTTATCCATCAGTCGCTCTTTGATCGCCGTGAAACTGCTTTTTGTTTCCGCTGCAACTCCCTTCGAACCTTCGGCAACCACTTTATTTTGAGTTTGCAGTGACCAATGGGTTTTTACGTGAATGGCATGGCCTGGTGAGTATAACTGGCCTTGCCCGACATCATCTGAAATCTTGGAGACTGAATTAGGATTCGAGTAGGTTTCCGGCGACTGAGGGGGGTTTATGGGAATAGCTTGTTCCGGTAAGCAAAGCTGCCCTTGCCCAATATCGTCGGAAATTTTGGAGATCGAGTTAAGATTCTTTCGGGAATCACCCAGCGGAGAAATTTGGATTCGGTGCTTTGTCTAGAACGAGGTGAAATCGGGGGATTTCGAAGAAGAAAACTAAGGGTGGAAGAGGAGGTTCTATACGTGATGCGATGTGTATGTGACAGAAGAGAACCACGTGGGCTCTTCCACGGTGATTCTCGGATATACTCCGCCTTTCGCGGCCTACACGTAGTGTGGAGAAGAATGCGAGTCTTTTGTCCGAGTTAAAACGGACGCTGACGATGAGTCACGCACGAAAAATTTAGAGAAGTCGTGTAATCGCACCCAGTTTTGGGTAAATTTTTGACGATCAGCAGGGCGGACTACTATTGTATAATTTTATTTTGTATTTTTGTAAAAAATTATTTTCACACTTTTAATTTATGATTTTAAAATCACGTGATGATAACTTTTAGTGTCCTGTTTATAATAAATTAGCACCTTACTTAATTTCTGAATGGCTATAATTTTATGGGAGCCTTGTTTTGTGAACATCCAAGTCGTTTATTGTCCTTAACTATATAGGTCAATTGAATGATCTCAACATTTGTTTTTCTAGTTAATTTTATCATCTATTTTATAAATGAAAACATGGATTATTTAATAGATGAGAAATTTAGACCATAACCCATCTAACTAAATTAAGGATAGTTAAGGATAACATGACGAAGGACTTGGATTTTCAGAACTCACATAAAGTAATAAATACTAGCCACAACTTTAGTAAAGGGCTAATTTGTGGAAAACTTTAGTAGGGGCTAGTTAATAAAAAATAGGGAAGATTATACTATACTAGAATTCTAACAGTGACAAGAAAATCATTGATAGATTTACTGACTGAATTTTCTATCTGTCATTAAAACTTATCAAAATAAAATTCTAAAATCCAATAATGAACAATTTATCACTGAATCCGTCACTCATTATTGGCCATCATTGTTATATCACAATTTGTAACTGAATTTACCATCAGCCAAACGTGAATAGAGTGGTAGTAAAGATGGTGTTAAATTAGTGACAAACTACTCTATTACTAAATAAGTGTATTCCCTTGGTCTCTATCACTAATTCATTCAAATATTTGATACCAAAAGTAGTGACGGGATAGTCCATCATTGTTGTGTAGCTGATTCATCTAAAATTAATCCATCACTAATATGTCACTAAGTTATCAAGATTTTATATGATATATAGACTTTTACACAAAAAAGACCACACCCAAATTACGATATCATTTCCCACTTTTGGATGATCAGACCCGCTCAATTTATTTCATCTCGCTAATATTGACAAGAAACTACATTCATGATTGTTGGATGATTTTAGTTACAGTTGAATATTTTTACTAAAAATACTAGTAGCTAGAATCATCCAACCGATGTGAGTCTTTACATTCAGGCTAAATATGGGAAGCCAAACATCATGAATGGATTAGATCATCCAGTGACGGTGGCCTGTTAAGGGGATTCTAAAATTAATTCAAAACATTCATTTAATATAGCTTCTCTCTTATCCTTTGAGAAATGCTACCATGAATCTTGTAGGCTGATTATTGTGATCTTAAATGTAGAGGACAACTTTGATTATTTGATCCATCCATCTTGCTTGACGTCTCCTTGATTGACCATACACCAAAATACATGATTATTGAATAATTTCAGTAAGGTTGTCTTGATCTTTTAAATCATGACCAATAGATAATACTAATAGCTAAAAGCCTCAATTGTTTTTGCAAGTATGATAAACATTTTAGGCTGAACAAGATGAATGAGTCAGATAATGAAAACGTGAGGCCAAGTTAGGAAGATCTTGAAATCACTTGAGAAGATTTAGTAAGGATAGCTTTTCTAGCTTTTCTTGAGGTGTTGTTTTGAATCTTCCAAATAGATCTTATAATCCCTCAATCTAGGACCTACCTATGAATGATCTGAACCATTCATCTTGTTTAGATCCCTTAAATTGACTAGACACCAAAATTCATGGTCATTTGATGATTTTTCTTACGTTGTTTTATACTTTAGAATGATTATCATAAGATATTTGCAGTGAAAATTCTAGTACTTAGAAGCATCCAACTGCCATATAAGTTTTGTATGTATACTAACTAGGAGAGGAAGAACAAGGTACATGGGTCAGATCCTTAAAAATGTGGTGCACTAAATCTTCCATAATAAATACCATGCTTCCCCTAATCAGGACCCACCCTTAGATCATCTAGCCCATTATCTTGTTCAGTATCCTATGAATTTTAAGTAGATATCAAAATTCATGGTTGTTTGATTATTTTAGTTATGCTGGTTAATTTTTTAAAATGTGACCTTTACATTTTTTAAATAAAAATATCAGCTACTAGAAGCATTCGATTAGCATTAATTTTTGCAAGACTTTGGACTATTCACACATATACTTCTCGAAAGGTTTGATGCATGATTCCTGCTGGAGACAACAAGATCGAGATGCAATGGATCACCCGCGCCCTTATTTTTCCTCCTAAGTGCCTTAACTAAATGGTATGAAACGATTATTCTTTAGTTATTTATTTATTTATTCATGAACACTAATTAGCTCCTATTGAGGTCATGGGTTCAAGATATGAAAACAGCCTCTTGCAAAATGCAAGATAAGGCTGCATACTATTGACCCATGTGGTCCGCCTCTTCACCAAATCTGGAATAGCCAGGGCTGCCCTTTTTTTTAATTCCCTCCCCTAAAGCCATGTGTTTCCAATACTAGACAGAAATATTCAAACCAAGGCGCGTTTTCAGCTGTTCCATAAATATTGCCAGTCGACACCTTCATGGCTGGTAGAAAATGGATTTTTGTGCAATTAACTTACTAACATCGCAACATCTTAGTTGAAAAACTTACTAAAGCCATTCCGGCAAAAAATAAGGAAAAATGAATTGCATCTTCCTCCAACTGCCATTCAGCATAGCTTAAAGCTGAACTATTTCGGCATCTTCCGACGCCTTCCAACGACTGGAGAAAGCTTGAAGGTGGGCCGAGCAAGCGCAATTTGTAGGAGTTTCCGGCGAATCAAGGCGGCATTGAAGATTCAAGCATGTTTTCCTTTTCAAATTAGGTGTGCCATTAGGGTTAAGATTTTTTTAGGGTTTTAACCCAGGTGTTGTTCAATAGATGGGCTTGAGATTGTTTATTGTTTGGAGTTGTTTGTGGCTTTCTACCATGGAAAACAGTAAAGAATGGACTGTGACATGCGTGTGTATCTTTTTAAAGTGGATTTTAGGGTTTCTTTATTCTTTGATATTGCTCAAGTGCAATTATTTTTAGAAAACAATAATTTTGCTCAAGTGTATTCTTTATAATTTACTAGCATTTGTAGCTTTATTGTTTATCCTTTTTGAAAATTAGTAACCTTGCTTGGAGCAGTTGGGCATATTTTTCGAAGAGAAATTGGTCTATCTCGATAGAATTCATTTTGAGCCTCGTTAACTAGAATTGGCTTGTAAGATTTTCCTTTGTCTTGTACCAAGCAAGCACAATAAAAAAAGTGCCAACTGTTGACTACCCAATCAAAAAGAAAACTCTCACGTATGTGGAGTTAAAGGGGTAGATTGTACCAAGCAAGCACAATAAAAAAAGCGCCAACTGTTGACTAGCCAATAATAAAAAAAGCTCCGACGTATGCGAGAGTTAAAGGGGTAGACTATAATGCGCCTATAACATACAGTACCAATATCATTATGGTTCGCAAAAACTTTTGTGGAGTAGGACAGCACCACCTCTACTACTGTACGCATCATTCATGCATCTTGTTCGTCTTTGTTTTCTAGCCTGTTGCTTGATTGATGGAATATATCGGATTATCTAACACGATGTTCACGTCAAGCCCGCGTTGTTCATGATAAGGTGGAGAGTCTCTTAATCTTTTAAGTAAAATCTGGCTCGAGGAAGAGATATAAGACATTTTTAGCTACTTTGGTGGAGATCCTGGAAGGCTAAATTATGAAGATACCTTATAAAATTGCAGAAGTTTTACAACTTTATGCTGATTTCTAAAAGTGTAGAAGCTGTGAAATCCATCAACGACAACAAAAGAAGATAAAGAAGAAGACACCAACTTGCTCATCGGCACCATACAATCATCATTTTTGGTTCTATTCGTAAAACTTATCCAACCCTAGATACTGAGCATCCAACGGCCGGAAAACCTCCCCAACTACATTCTCCAAAAGTCCCAACTGCCCCTCCTTCAGATGCATATACACAACCCAATCTCCCTGGCAACTGACACTAGGCATGGGCATAACATACCCAGACTCACCCCGCCAAGGAAAATGATACGACCCGAAAACCGGCTTGCCCCACCCGAAATCTACCTCGGAAACCGGAAACCTTTGCCCCGAGGAAACCACAAAAGCGGGTCCATCTCCGCCGCCTGTGCAATAAATCTTGGCCATTCCTGCTTGTGGCCTACGTTCCTCAACCCAATCAATTAATCCCAAGAAGTGCTCTTTGGTGACAGCCTTCTCCAAATAATCATGAATAGACCCCGCAACTCAACTCAATGGCTTACTTGCAGAATTGGCTGAATTAAGGAAGCTGAGTAAATTGCTTGATGCTGGATATATCCAACCATCTAAAGCTCCATATGGTGCCCCAATTTTGTTCCAAAAGAAGGAGGATGGTTCCTTGCGAATGTGTGTAGATTATAGGGCCTTAAACAAGGTAACGATAAAAAACAAGTATCCAATTCCTTTAGTGGCTGATTTGTATGATTATTTAACGGCAAGGCTGATATTCACCAAGTTGGACTTAAGGGCTGGATATTGGTAAGTTAGAATTGTTGAAGGTGACGAAGAAAAAACTACTTGTGTGACTAAGTATAGGTCTTATGAATTTCTTATAATGCCCTTTGGGTTAACTAATGCCCACGCTCTCCTCCCCGGAGGGAATTGAAAGCACATTTCCAAAGTAATTAGACATGGAATCCACCTCATCGTTCAATCTTAGCCGTCCATCGACAACTCCAAGAAAGTGGCACCTTTGACAAATCTTTTGAAGAAAGATTGAAAGTGGGTGTGGACTGACGCGAGTAACTAAGTTTTTGAAAAGCTAAAGAAGGCAATGGCATTTGAACTAGTGTTGTAGCTACCAGATTTTGAACTACCATTTGAAGTGCATTATGCTTGGGCTTGGAGACTTGTGATTTGTTCGGCGGAGATGGAGTAAATTCTGCTGATGCAGGAAGATATGGGGTTGGGATTTGATGGAGGTGGGAGCGATGAGATTAGCACGTATGAGTCGTCGACCGATGCATCATAGGAACCGGGCCTACGTGGGTCGAGTGGTAGTTACATAGAGAAGTTTGTAAAAATGATGTCTCAAAGAAACCCATGATGTGTGGGGCCCTATGTTCTAGTGGCAGGAGTTGAAAGAACTCTTGCTTTGTTATCACGAAGCTGGTATTGGCCAAAAATAGAAGATGATGTAGAAGCCTATGTGAAGTCTTGTTTGGTGTGCCAACAAGACAAGAGTGAGAGAAATAAAGAAGCAGGATTACTGCAACCCCCTACTGATTCTAGAACAACCATCGAGGAGTGTATACATGGACTTCATTGGAAGACTTCCCAAATTTAATGACTTTCAATCTATTGTTGTTGTTTTTGACAGGTTCTCCAAATATGCTATATTCATCCTGCAACATTGAGATGTTCTACAGAGGAGGCTGCCCAATTATTCTTCAAGAATGTGATCAAATATTGGGGTCTACCAGAAGACATAATCAGTGATCGTGATGGAATTCATTTTGAGCCCTTCTAAATATGAGGCTTTCAGAGAACCACTTCAACTGAGTTCACATGAATCATGATATAATAAGAATGAATATGCGTTCTTCCTAACCCTAATTCTTTATTGATATAAATAATCAAATTGTAAACAAAGTTATACTTGCTGAAAAACTCCATAATAGTGCCAATGTTTTGAAGTCGTAGCGTGTTACTTGCCTCTATTGTCATTGATTAAGCATAAATTAATATACATTACTTGCTATTGAATTTATAAGTTTACGCATATTTATGGTTTCCGAGTGTAATGTTGATTGTGTTTATTCTAATTTGTAGCTTGAGTTTATTGAAGTATTGTTTATTAGTTTGCCTCCTTTCCTCCCCCCCCCCCCCCCCCCCCCCTTAAACTAAGTGATCTTGGCTTTCTCAATTGGCCTATGCATCTTGGTTAACCATATAAAAAATAAGAATATAACAAATGAACATGGTTGAGTAACATGTAGGTTCTTGAGTAAGATGACATATTTTGTTTGGCATGTGGCACTTTGAATGAGCTTGCAAGAAGAGCTTACTTTTTCATGGTTTGCATTTTTATAGTTGTGGTGAGAAAAATTCTAAATTAAGTTGGATTAAAAAGTGCAAGGAGAATAAAAAAGTTTCATTAAAAAAGGATAGCCCAGTGCATTGCCCTCGTGCACCAGAATTAGCTTGTATCATATAATCTATTGTCTTGCACCAAAGCAAGCACGGTGGACTGTAATGGGCCAATAATATACAGCCCATGTAACTAAAAACATATTGCCGGAGTAGGCATCGGCGATCCGGTGGTCGAATGTGCATGCCACAACGGTTCCCCCGCACTTGAGCTCCGTCGTCTGTCAAAACCTTGTCAGTCCATGGATTCACAGAACAACTAACAGGAGAAAAATAGAGCATGTATGAGCTAGTGTCTTTCAATGGTGTTTGCATGCGTAACCGCTGCATGCAGGGGCAGGTGTAGGTGATCTAAACAGTTCAGTTTATGGGCCCAACTGAGATAGGCCATAGCCAACTCACATTTTTTTACATATATTCCTATAACAAAAAGGTAAATGGTTTATTTTTAAACTTTAACTATAGAAGAAGGATATTTTTCTAAAGTCATATATAAACGTATGAGAAGGGTTAAGAAACTATAATTTTTTTTTATACATAAGAAGAAAAAGGAAGAAAAAAATATCTCAATACTCATTATATAAACAGTGATATTGACTTGACTGTCCTGTCAAATTATCTTTAAGTGATTAGAAATAAAAATAAATGAACTCTTTCTTGCCCAAATAAGACGTTAAGACAAGACGTGACAACTTAGGACAGAAATGGTTACAATTCTTGGATTGCTTGTTGACTAACTTTTAGAAATAATTACTTTAATTAGCTCCCTGTATGATAAAGTCCAATAATCTTCTTCCTGACTTAATGCAGGGTTAAAAAGGGAACGGCAACGATCAAAATCCCTCAAGAGAGAATCATAGGCTCCGAATCATCTATCAAGATCAAGAGAGAATTCTGGTATACAACCCATCGATAGACGGAAGCCTAGCATATTAATGACCCATCCATAATTCTGATATACGATCCATCCAGTTGCATTTCTACCCAATAAAATTTTTCAATGGAAACAAGTTTGGCGTGGGCATCCTTCATACAACAAACTGTTTAATCATTAATGAAGATTCTGGGTAATAAAAATACAACGGGAAAAAGTACGATGGGGCCCCCAGTGTTTCAATGATCTAAACCTTGCATCTAGTAGCAAGTTGTGCTATGGATGAGCGATCGCTGGCCTTTTAATGGACGGATGAAGACAAAAGGCAAAACTATCAATGGTTTTAATCACCCTAACCATCCCTCGATACGCTACCAGACGACTGCTTTTGATCGTTGAGAGATTGGCTGCCGTTTTGGCTAAAATGAAAATATGTGCTTCCATTAATTGTAGAACAAGCCAAACAGAACAGCTAAAGCTGTCGGACGACTTATAAGTTCAGGGCGCATCTCATGGTAAGTTCCCGTGAGGATTGATTTATCTGACTCTGATATGTAGGAGCTGAAAATAACGGCCGTTGGTTGATTTATGATCTGAAAAAGTGTATTTTTGCTTATAGACGAAATAAACTGCAAGTATAAATGGATAATTTATGTAACCTGAACACATAGCACCCCCTCTTTCATCTTAGGCACGAGCTTCCCTTCTACACTGGCATCCGGGTTGTAGAGGTCCAGCTCTCGTAACTCAACATCAGCATAAGCTTCTGCAAAATCTACGCCGCGGTTGTTGCAGAGTAACTCCGGTTCGCCGACGGAGTTGACGACAACCTCTCCCGCAAAAGCGTAGTAAGAAACGAGTGCTTGAGCAAGGGATTTCTTGAGAGTTCTAACCATTGATGAGAATGTGAGACTGTTTTTCATACTGGGTTTTTCGTAACAGAAGAATACGCTTACATTGATAGGTGGCAATAACAGATCGAGGTTGGATAATGGTAGACACTGATCTTGCCGTGGCAACACTGCTGCCACCACTTCCCTGTGGTCAACAGTTACAGAAAATTCAGCTGTACCCATGTTAGAGAGAGTGTCTGAGAGAGAGAGAGAGAGAGAGAGAGAGAGAGAGAGAGAGAGAGAGAGAGAGAGAGAGAGAGAGAGAGAGAGAGATTTGGGTGGCTTGTAGATGGGTTTGGTGGGTGATGAGGCTGAATTTATAGAGACCTTGATTTAATAAGAATTCAGTAGAATGGGTGCAATGGCTTGACTTTTCTCTTTCGTTTATCCCAACTTTTGAGGTTGTTATTCTTTCATCCACTGTTCTATTTTCTAATATGCAAGTGATGCCGTGAAATGGTTCCCTTTCGACTTTCAAATGTCTGAAAAGGATTTTCTATTCAATATCACCATTGACACCAACTCAATGGATGCTTCCAAATTGAGTTGGTTTTAAAAACCTTTCAAACTTATCAAAAAGAGGAGTATCCAAACACTGTTTGTCTTTCCAAAAACATATTCTTTCTCCACTTCTTGATTGATAGTTAATCCTAGCTCAAATATAGGAAAGATATTTTGAATGTCTGTTCATGGTCCACATTGCCTCTAATTTGAATATAATTTTGTAACCATGTAATTGAAATCCAAAAAATAGAGGTTACAGTTTTTCATTGGAATCAAACTTTTTGGTGCGTGGCACATCTACAATCCAACCCTAGAAATAATCTGTATAGCTCAAATATAAAGTAATAGACCTTCTACATTTTCCAACTCATATTTATTTTTTCTTGTATTTTTTAGTATTGGAAACATACACCCAAGAGCACCTCGAACCCTTGACATACTAAGTACCACATGAGACTCCCTTCTTGCACGACCATGCTAGAAGGCATTTGCTCTAGCTTGCATTCACAAGTTCACAGGTGATGATCATTTTAGGGATTCTATTTTAAGTAACGCTTCATTGGTTGAACCCTGTACCATTGTCCTAAAGTGAGAAATGTAGTCTTAGTGATTCAAGAAAAAAATTGTCCTATTTCTATTTTTAACAATGTTAGTAAAGTTGTATAAAGAAAAGGAGAACTACCATCAAATTGACATCATGAGAGTCTTTGTGTCAATTTTCACATTGTGCATGATGTCTCCTTCCTTAGGACTAATTTTTAGATATGTAGTTAGCCATCTTTTTTCTTATCTTTTGTGATTTTTTCTATTTGATTTCTAAATAATCACAAAAAGAAAATATGAAGGACAATTTTTTGTTGGAGAAGATATTTTTTTTTATTTATTCACTATATATCAAATGATCGTGAGTACATTCCTCTAGTTAAATCAAGTGCCGAGATTATGTTTCTCAGTTACTGTTAATTATATTTTCTTTGAATACATTACATAATTCAAGAGGGAGAGCCTTGGCACAACGGTTGAGTTGTTTCCATGTGACTTGGAGGTGATGGGGTTGGAGAAGTAAAAACACCCTCTTGTAAAATACAAGGTAAGGTTGTATACTATAGGCCCTTTGTGGTCAACCCCTTCCCTAAATCCCGCATATGTGGAAGCTTTGTGCACTGGACTGCCCTTGTTACATCACATAACCATTGAACAACACCCTTGATTATAGTTAGATTGAATGTTATCTAAAATACAAGAATCTATAGCTTCAACGATCTTCTTATACTGGCTTGAATTAGTTTTACCACATAAATTGGTTGCTAACTTAGTTTTATGTTGTGTGCTGGTCAATAATTGATGTAAGCATATTTTTCAAAGTATCATATTGACTTAATGCCCATGGGATGCTTTTACTTACCAATTTTTCTAATCCAGAGTACTAATAACATAATCCATGGTTAGTATTGTCTATGTTAGATGATTAGAATGACATTCGTTTGTGATGCTATAAGCTCCTGCATTGGGGGCCACTAATAGCACCATATCATGATGGATCAAATGAACATCAACAATCCCATTCAATGATCTTTAGTAAATTGATAATTCCACCTAAACACATTGCACTCTCTCTTTCATCTTTGGTGCTGGCATCAAGATTAGAGGTCAAGCTCTCATTGGTCAATATTAACATGGGCTTATATGAAATCTATGGTAGACTGTTGCCATGTAACTCTAGTTCCTCAATGAGGAACTAGAACTTGAGCAAAGGATTCCTTCATAGTACTAACCATTGATCAGAAAGTGAGAGTGTTTCTCTTATTCAGTCTTTTGTAACATAAGAATATGCTATCCTTGATGGGTAGCAATAACAAATTGAGTTTGTATAATGATAGCCACAAACTTGGCAAAGGCAACATTGCCGTCACCACATCCCCGTGGTCACAGTTACAAAAAATTCACTTGAACCATATGAGCGAGAGAGAGAGAGAGATGGTGGTTTGAAGTAATGGCTTGATGATGGGGCTAAATTTCTAGGTACATTTGTTTCAAACAAGTTTTCATTTGAATACGTAGTAGCTGCAAACTTCTCTCTTTCTTTTTCTGCTCAGTTCTTAATATGATTTTTATTTTATCCTTTGTTCTAAATTCAAATCTATATTTTCACGAGAGCTACTCCCCTACTATCAGCTTCTTAACTTATGGCTGGTAAGGGAAATATGTGGTGGCGTCTTGCACCCATATTAACCTTAAGCACCCGAGCGAGGTGGCACAAAAATGAGATGACAAGTGACACAAAATCCTCATGGCATGTGGCCCTAAGGTAGTTATGAATGGTTCCAACACATGGCACCTAAAGGAGATGGCTCCAAGGTAGTTCCTAGCACATGACACATGAGAGATGCTCCCCAAGGCAGTTGTGGATGATTTTGACTATGTGGCAACAAGGGGAGATGACTCCCAAACCAAATATGGATGGTTTCACCATGTAGCAACAAGGAAAGATGGTTCCATGCAGTTATAAGCAACTTGTCAAGCTATGGTTGGTGACATGACCTTAGGGTGGTTGGGTTGTAACCACCAAGTAGTTGTTATTGTAGCCTATTTAAAGGCATGCTTAGGTGCACAAAGGGGAGGATGCCCCATATTGTGAGTGTAACCTAAAGCTTGTATGCTTATATCCTTGTATTCTTGAAGCGAATAAAAGAAGGTTGGGTTATTGCATGTAAAATGTGTGAAACTTGGGTTTGATTGTACATTGTGTTTGTGTCCCTCTTGGTTGTTGGAAAGAAAGTTGTGGAAGGCGGTCTAAGTAAATCACTTAGTGCCGCACAGAAGGCAAAAGAATTCGAGTGAGAAAATTACCCCTGTGATAGTTGGTATCAGAGCTTGTTGATCGTGATGGCCGGTAGTTCTGCAATGGATCAACTCAAAGAAAGAGTTGCTCGTCTTGAAGATTTTGTCGGGATCCCTCCAACAGATTCCACTATTGCTCTATCAGGGGCATGTGTTGGTGATCCAAACTGTTCTATTTATGAGCCCAACTAAGATATGCCATAGCCAACTCACATTTTTTTTTACATATATTCCTATAACAAAAGGGAAAATGGTTTATTTTTCACCTTTAACTATAGAATAAGGGTATTTTTGCAAAGTCATATACAAACGTACGAGAAGGGTTAAGAAACTAGAATTTTTTTTTGTGCACAAGAAGAAAAAGGAAAAAAATATATATCTCAATACTCATACAGAGACGGTGATATTGACCTGATAGTGTTGTCAAATTATCTTTAAGTGATTAGAAAATAAAAATACATGAACTCTTTCTTGCCTAAACAGGACATCAAGATGAGACGTGTCAACTTAGGACAGAAATAGATAGAGTCTTCGGATTGCTTGTTGACTAACTTTTGGTAATGATTACTTTAAAAGAGAAAAATTGAATGCAATTGTAGTGGAAAAAGGGAAACCTTCATATGTGGGTGGGTCTATAAGAGTTAACTCGTTACAACTTATAAATGCCTTACAATTTGAGAGAAACCCTAACAAGGACTTGATGCATGTTCAAGCTAAAGTGAATGGGGTTAATGTGTTGGCCATGATTGATAGTAGTGCAACACACAACTTTGTTGCTAATAGAAAAGCATCGCACCTCAACCTTAGGGTTGTAAAGAACTCAAGCTGAATAAAAGTTTTGAATTTGGAGGCCCAAACCATTTTAGGGGTTGCTAATAATGTAAATGTCCAGATTAGGAATGGAAAGGAAAGACAATCCTTGTGTCTGTCCCCTTAGATAACTTTGATGTCATACTAGGTATTGAGTTCTTTTTGTAGGCTAAAGTGGCATTGATGCCACGCCTTGGTGGATTGTTGTTCAGTGATGAACACCAACCCTGCTTTGTTCCTACGGTGGTGAATAACATAGCAGAAGTAGATGGGAGAGATAAGGTGGAGAGTCTCTCAGCCCTTTAAGTCAAATCAGGCTTAAGAAAGAGATATGAGACATTTTTGGCTACTTTGGTGAAGATCGTGGATGGCAAAACTATGGAGGTGCCTTATGAAATTGCAGAAGTTTTACAACTTTATGTTGATATAATGCCTTCAGAACTTCCTAAGGTTCTTCCACCTAGATGTGCTGTGGACCACAAAATTGAGTTGTTGCCTAGTTCTAGACCTTTTGCACAAGTTTCTTATAGAATGTCTCCACTAGAATTGGCTGAATTGAGGAAGCAGTTGAGTGAACTGCTTGATGTTGGATATATCCAACCTTCTAAAGCTCTATATGGTGCCCCGGTTTTGTTCCAAAAGAAGGAGGATGGTTCCTTGCGAATGTGTGTAGATTATAGGGCCTTAAACAAGGTAATGATAAAAAACAAGTATCCAATTCCTTTAGTGGCTGATTTGTATGATTATTTGCGTAAGGCTAGATACTTCACCAAGTTGGACTTAAGGGCTGGATATTGGTAAGTTAGAATTGCTGAAGGTGACGAAGAAAAAACTACTTGTGTGAGTAGGTATGAGTCTTATGAGTTTCTTGTAATGCCCTTTGGGTTAACTAATGCTCGAGCTATCTTTTGCAATTTAATGAACAATGTATTTTATGAGTATATTGACTGGTTTGTGGTCGTTTACTTGGATGATATTGTAATATATAGTAATAGCCTAGAGGAATATGTAGAGCATTTGACCAAGGTACTAACTCGGTTGAGACAGTACAAACTCTACATTAAAAAGGAAAAATGGGAGTTTGCCCAGAAAGAAATATTGTTCCTAGGGCATTGAATCACTGAAGGCAAGATAAGGATGGATGAACGAAAAGTTCAAGCCATTCTGAAGTGGTCAATTCCTACAAAAGTAATGGAGTTACAATCCTTCCTTGGGTTGGCTAACTATTACTGAAGATTCATCTGAGGTTACTCTAAGAAAGTGGCACCTTTGACAAATCTTTTGAAGAAAGATCGAAAGTGGGTGTGGATTGACGCGAGTAACGAAGCTTTTGAAAAGCTAAAGAAGGCGGTGGCATCTGAACTAGTGTTGCGGCTACTCGATTTTGAACTACCATTTGAGGTGCATTATGATGCCTTAGATCATGTTATTGGAGGCGTGTTAGTGCAGGAAAAACATCCAGTAGCCTTTGAAAGTCGAAAGTTGAATGGTGCAGAGTAGAGGCATTCAACTCACAAAAAGGAGATGACTACCGTTGTTCACTGCTTGCATACTTGGAGGCATTATTTACTTAGAAGTAAGTTTGTCATTGTAACAGATAACATTGCTAATACCTACTTCCAAATTCAAAAGAAGTTGATCTCTAAGCAAATTAGATGGCAAGAATTCTTGGCAGAATTCGACTATGAGCAGCAGCATAAGCCAGGGAGGCACAACAATGTTGCTGATGCATTGAGTTGCAAGCAGACAGTGGATAGAGTGGCAGCCATTTGTAAACTAGAGTTTGACTTCCTTTTACGTACTAAGGAAGTTTGTAAAAATGATGTCTCTTATGTAAAACTTGTAAAACAGGTGAGAGAAGGCTCCACAAGGAGATATTGGCTTGAGGAGGATATTCTCTATGCTAAGGGAGGGAGGCCCTATGTTTCTAGTGGCAAGTTGCGTAGAGAATTACTCAAAGAAACCCATGATGCAGAATGGGCTGGCCATCCAGGAGTTGAAAGAACTCTTGCTTTGTTATCACGAAGTTGGTATTGGCAAAAAATGGAAGATGATGTAGAAGCCTATGTGAAGTCTTGTTTGGTATGCCAACAAGACAAGAGTGAGAGAAAGAAAGAAGCAGGACTACTGCAGCCCCTACTGATTCCAGAACAACTATGGAGTGTATCCATGGACTTCATTGGAAGACTTCCCAAATTTAATGACTTTCAATCTATTGTTGTTGTTGTTGACAGGTTCTCCAAATATGCTATCTTCATCCTTGCAACATTGACATGTTCTGCAGAGGAGGCTGCCCAATTATTCTTCAAGAATGTGATCAAATATTGGGGTCTACTAGAAGACATAATCAGTGATCGTGATGCAAGGTTCACTGGCAAGTTCTAGATGGAACTCTTCAACAAAATGGGATCCAAATTAAAGTCCTCTATTGCAAACCATTCCCAAACTGATGGTCAAATAGAGTGGATCAATGCTTTATTGGAAGAGTATTTGAGGCACTATGTCACAACAAGGTAGAAAAATTGGGTGGACTTGCTAGACTTAGCGCAGTTCTCCTACAACCTACACAAAAGCTCTTCTACGAGGAAGAGTCCATTTGAGTTGGCCATAGGCCAACAGCCTCTCACTCCACATGAAATTGTTAAGCAATGCACATGTAGTAAGTGTCCTATAGCTTATAGATTTGCCTTATCAAAACAAAAAATGCTAGATGAGGCAAGGGATAGTCTTGAAAAAGCTGTCATCGCATGAAGAAATATGCGGGCCAAGGTAGAAGGCCTTGGTGTTCCAAGTTGGGGACAAGGTATTGTTAAAACTAACTCCCCAAATTTGGAAAAGAATCAGTAGTAAGATTGTGCACCGAGGATTGGTTCCAAAATATGATGGACTATTCGAGGTGATACAAAAAGTGGGTAGCATGGCTTATAGATTAAGGCTGCCAGATAGATTGAAAGTTCACCCTACTTTTTATGTCAGTTTCCTTAAATCATTCCATGAGGACCAAGATGTAACAAGGAATCAATCCAAACGAGCTTCGCCTACAATAAGAAAATTGTTTGAGCATGAAGTGGATTGTATACTTGACCACAGAATGCAAGGACAAAGTAAGAAAAATCAACGGACTGACTTCTTGGTAAAATGGAAAGACAACCTAGAAATTGAAGTAAGCTAGGAAAGGGATACAACATTATGGCAGTTTGAAAAGCATGTGGTAGAATATCTTCAATCTATCATGACGAGGGCGTCAGCTCCTTCTTCTAGTGGGGGAGGTTTGTCAGCTTCTTAGCTTATGGCAGGTAAGGGAAGTATGTGGTAGCACCTTGCACCCATACTAACCTTAAGCACCCAAGCGAAGTGGCACAAAAATGAGCTGAAAAGTGACACAAAATCCTTATGGCATGTGGCCCTAAGGTAGTTATGGACAGTTCCAACACATGGAACCTAAAGAAGATGGCTCCAAGGTAGTTCCTAGCACATTACACATGGGAGTTGGTCCCCAAGGCAATTGTGGATGGTTTTGACTATGTGGCAACAAGGGGAGATGACTCCCAAACCAAATATGGACAGTTTCACCATGTGACAACAAGGAAAGATGGTTCCCTGTAGTTATAAGCAACTTGTCAAGCTATGATTGGTAACATGACCTAGGGTGGTTGGGTTGTAACCACCAAGTAGTTGTTATTGTAGCCTATTTAAAGGCATGATTAGGTACACAAAGGGGAGGATGCCCCATATTGTGAGTGTAACCTAAAGCTTGTATGCTTATATCCTTGTATTCTTGAAGTGAATAAAAGAAGGTTGGGTTGTTGCTTGTAAAACGTGTGAAACTTGGGTTCGGTTGCACATTGTGTTTGTGTCCCTCTTGGTTGTGAGAAAGAAAGTTGTGAAATGTTGACTAAGTAAATCACTTAGTGCCGCATAGAAGGCAAAAGAATTCGTGTGAGAAAATTGCCCTTGTGACACCTACCACCATGGGTTTCTAAAACTACATAGAGAAATGCTCAAACCATGAATGTATTTTCATTGCTTCTACTATTCCATAATTAGGAACCAGTCTACACCTTCGGGCCTAGAGGACTTAAAAAGGGATTTTATGTGCAACTTACCAACATCACAACAAATTGGTTTTATCCTAATGGGAGAAAATAGTATGTATACCCTCGCAACTATTACTCTTCATCAAATCTACACCTCCAACTATGGGATATAAAAAAAAAGGCAGTGACTATCATATTTTCCTCACAAGGACCACATCAATTAGTTGGTCTTGAAAAAACTAATCCAATAGGCCGATGGGGTCACAAACGTGTTGATGTTTATCTTTTTAGGGTTTGTGTCCTTTATTTTGGGTTTAAAGAAAACAAAATCAGTAAAAAAGAGAAGAGTAAAACCACAATCATGTAAACCCATTCTTTAAAGAAAAGAAGAAGAAGGGAAAATGGTATTGTGTCTTCCTCTAGTCGATCATTTCAACATAGCTTGGTGTTGAACTGTTCCAACATCTTCCGACAACAGGAGAAAGCATGAAGATGGGTCTAGCAAGAACAATTTGGAGGAGATTTTAGTGACTCAAGGCAGCATTCAAGATTCAGGCGTATTTTCCTTTTTCAAGTTAAGTGTACCATTTGGGTTGGGATTTTATGTGGTTTTAATTGAGGTGTTGTTTACTAGATGGGACCCGATATTGTTTATTATTAGAAGTTATTTATGGCTTTCTAATGATGGAAAAAGGTAAAGAATGGGTTTTAAGATGCTCTTGCCTGTGCGCTTTTTTTAAAGTGGTTTTTAGAGCTTCTTTAGGCTTTGATGTTGCTTGAGTGTATTTTTCTTTAGAAAGATGCAATTTTGTTCACGTGAATTGCCTATATTGATTGACTAGCAATTTGTAGCATGAGTTTATGGAGTGTACTATTTATTCTTTACCCTTTTTGAAATTAGTGTGTGTTGTTTTTCTCACCTCTATTACTATTAATTAAGCATAACTTTGTATAAATTACTTGCTATTGGGTTGATGGTTTCTAAGTGTATTATTGGTTGTGTTTATACTACTTTGTAGTGTTGAGTCCTTAATTTTATAAAAAATAGAATTAGATTACTATTTTATTAGATCATTTAATAAGATAATTTTGTGATTTTAAATCAATTTTAGCTATAATCAATCATCCAACCATTAATTTGAAAAGTTAACGATTGGATGATCATTATAGCTAATTATCCATATAAGATAATTCTAATCTTGTATTTTATTTTTGCAGATAAGTCAAAGTACGTTGGACGGTTTAGATCAGCTTATTTTGATGGGTCCCACACCACAAATCTGGGCAAATCTGATCAAATCTGGGCAATTATTGCAAATCTGGTCAAAGTTGACCAATGATAGCAAATCTCCTTACAGAGGAAGGAGGGGTTGGATTAGGGTGGTTCTCTTGTCTTTCTTCTTCCAAGGGTAGGAGCAAGTTGCTCCTCCCTCTCCCTTCCTCTTGCTTCTCCCTCATGGAGTAGAGGTGGAAGGACTGTTCCTCTCCACCTCTCTCCCTCTCTCCCTCTCTCCCTCTCGTTTTCTCCTCTTCTCCCTCTGCTTCTTTCTTTTCATTTTCCTCACCAGCCAAACCCCATCTCTTCCTTTGCTTCCACACTGGACGACGTCCCAGCCGGACCTAGCCACCCCAGGCATCCTCCATCACCTGCCTCTCTCCCTCTCTCACGCACCATCTCTGGCCAGGGGACATAGACACCCCAGGCGTCCTCCATATCACCCCCAGCGAGACCCCTTTTTCTCTACCACCAGCTTTCTCCTTCACCTACCCAGATCTTCCCAGCATCACCGGTAGGATCTTATTCTCCACCAGCTTTGCTCTATCCATCCATCCACCAGCCGGCCTAGAGGAGAAAACCTAGATCGGGTTTTACTCCTCTGCCTTCTTCCTTTTTTCTTCTTCTCCGATTCAGACAGTGCAAGGGGAGAAACCCAGATCGGGGTTCCTCCCTCTTTCTCTTTTCCCTCTTCTCCCCCATTTTTCTTCTTCTTCTTCTTCTCCTTCTCCTTCTCCCCCATCTCTTTCTTCCTCTGCCTTCTTCCTTCTTCTCCTTCTTCCCCGTTCGATTTCATCATCTACTGTTCATGAACAGTATTATACTGTTACCTTTTTTTCACAAGTTTCGTTTTTGCCCATAGCCTTTAGTTTTAATTTCAAATGTATCATGTTTTGTCTTTTATCCTATTTTGTCTTTATGTGTATACATGTTTTAATTTATCTTGGATAGTGTTGTTCTTAGATTAGTTTCTAGAAGATGGTTTTTCAGTTTTGATTAGTTGCGTGACACAACGATCAGGATAGGAAATCTGTTTTTGGATTATTATTGTATTTAATTTTATTTAAATTCAGAACAGCGTATTCAAGGATTAATCAATTTGAATGTTCTTTTTTTGGCAATTTATAATTAAAATGTGTAAATTCCACATTTAAGTCGAGTCCCTGTGGAAATCGACCCGTATTTGCATAGCTATACTACAATAGCCGTGCACTTGCGAAAAACACTCAACATGTAGCATGAATTTATTGATTGTATTGTTTATTAGCTTGTCATTTTAAAACTAAGTGAGCTTGGATTTTTATATTGGCCTATGCATCTTGGATAACCATAAGCATAAATAAGAATAAAACAAGTGAGCATGTCTGAGTAGTATGTAGGTTCTTAAGCAATTATCATAGATGACGGCCTATTTTGCTTAGCATGTGGCACTTTCAATGAGTTTGCAAGAGTAGCCTACATTTTTTTGGCTGATTAGAGAAAATTTCTAAAGTTAGTTTAGATTATAGAATCATAACTAAGAAGAAGCACACATTTTTTATTATGGTCCCTAAAGTTGGTAACGCACCTCAGAATCGTCCCATTCCAATCCTACCGAAATAATTATGGTCCACTTTTATAGAGTATAACAACACCATTTTAGCTGTAAAACCTCTACTACGTTTGTATGGCGAGATCCACATGTCATTCATCCATGCTGTTTGTTTGATACTACAAGAAATTTGTTTTTTGGAGACAATGATTTGGAGGTAGTTTCAAAAAACCGCCCGTATATAGTCACTTCATTCTTGAGACCAGTCACCCTCTTCAAAGCATAGAGCGACTATTGGCTAAACATTTTCATTGCATAGGAATGACACAAGGGATGTAACCATGTCATAGGGACATTTCATGGACGACACTTTCATAGTGTGACTTGCCTATTATTGGATGCCTACTTGCCTAAAATTCATGCAGAGATAACACCTCAAACATATAAGAAATAGTTCTTTCGTGTTACTAACTAGCCATGATGGACAGAAAAGTTCCACATAAGCAACAGTCTACATTCAATGAACTAAAGCACCTTTCTACATATCCAATATAGAGTGATAAGACAAGATACAAACTAAAGCATGGTAGAGAAACTCCATCACCAACATTTACAAGGTCAAAAAGTAGATTTTGCTGGAACCATCCGCCTAAGTATTAGCGGAACTCAAGAGTGTACATAGACTTGAAATTTCAATCTTCTATTTCATCAACCAGAAATCTTCAATTTTGGTTCTCAAAGAATCTCCACCAGAGTATTTTGAAGATACTGCAAAGTTAGTTCAATGTAACTAAGACTCGTTTACTTTTGAGTTGATTGAGTGGAAGGTAATGAGTGACTTGGTGATCACAATATCCTGCTTGACGAAGCTTCCGATGATGCCGAAATGATGGCCTCAACAGAAATAACAGGAGAATGCTCTAACCTTGATGGTGGGCAATAACAAGTCGAGGTTGGATATTGGTAGCCACAGATCTCGGAAAAGCAACACTGCTGCCACGACCTCCCTCCTTGTGGTTCATAGTCATAGAAAATTCACTTGTACTCATGTTAGAGAGAGAGAGAGAGAGAGAGAGAGAGAGAGAGAGAGAGAGAGAGAGAGAGAGAGAGAGAGAGAGAGAGAGAGAGAGAGAGAGAGAGAGAGAGAGGGTAAGAAGTAATGGCTTGGTGATGTTTTTGAAGGGTGATGAGGCTGAATCAAATAGAGACATTGGCATCTTCCTCCAATTGCCATTGCCATGTAGCTTGAAGTTGAAATATTCCGGTATCTTTCTAAATCTTCCAACTACTGGAGAAAGCTTGAAGGTGGGCTGAGCAAGCAGAATTTTGTGGAGTTTCAAGCGACTCAAGGTGGGGTTTGAGATTGTTTACTGTTTGGTGTTGTTTATGACTTTCTATGATGGATAGCAGTAAAGAATGGGTTCTGAGATGGGGCTTGAGATTTTTCACTGTTTGGTGTTGTTTAGGCTTTGATGTTTGTCAGGTGCAAATTTTTTTATTTTTTTATTTAAAGAAAACAGTAATTTCGCTCAAGTGTATTGTTTGTACTGACTTCATAGCAATTTGTAGCATGAATTTACCGAGTGTTTGGTTTTTTTTTTTTTTGTCCTTCTTAAATTAATGCGTGTTGTTTTCCTCTCCTATATTACTATTGATTAAACATAAATAAATTACTTACTATTGGGGTGATTAGTTGACGTTAATCTATGTTTTCTGAGTGTAATGTTGGTTGCATTTAACTAGTTTGTAGCCTGAGTTTATTGACTATATTGTTTATTAGTTTACCATTTCTAAGCTTACTAATTAGTTTTTTAGATTGACCTATGCATTTTGGGTAACCACAAGAAAAATAAGTGTGCTTGAGTGTTACATAGGTTCTTTATAATTATCATAGATAAGACAAGGATACATTTTGTTTGACATGTTGGAGTCTGAATGAACTTGCAACAGCAGTCTATAATCATCATACGACAACAACTTTTACCGCCAAGGCTCTCCTTCTACTAGGACAGGCCAAACAGCCTACTATTGCTTAAGGCAACATCCACGTGTCATTCATCCGACGCTGAAAGAAATTTATTTCCAAGCTTGTTGCTTGATTGGTGCTCGGATTATCTGGCACTTGGTGTCCAAGCCAAGCCCACGTTTTCAACCATACTAGTAATAAAGCGTGTAGGCCCCACTTCTAGTTCCCTCCATAATCTTTCAAGGGAAAATAATTGAAATCCATCAACGATAACAAGAGAAGAAGATACCAACTTGCTCATCAGCACCATACATTCATCATCTTGGGTTCTATTCGTAACACTTATCCAACCCAAGATACTGAGCATCCAACGGCCGGAAAACCTCCCCAGCTACATTCTCCAAAAGCCCCAACTGCCCCTCCGTCAGATGCATATACACAACCCAATCTCCCTGGCGACTGACACTAGGCATGGGCATAACAGACCCAGACTCACCCCGCCAAGGAAGATGATACGACCCGAAAACCGGCTTGCCCCACCCGAAATCCACCTCCGAAACCGGAAACCTTTGCCCCGAGGAAACCACAAAAGCGGGCCCATCTCCACCGCCTCTGCAATAAATCTTGGCCATTCCTGCCTGGGGCCTACGCTCCTCGACCCAATCAATTAGTCCCAAGAAGTGCTCTTTGGTGACAGCACCCTTCAAATAATCATGAATAGACCCCGCAACCCAACTCAACGGTTAACTTGTTAACTCCTCCACGCTTTCCTCCCAGGAGGGAATTGAAAGCACATTTCCAAAGTAATTAGACATGGAATCGAACTCATGGTTCAATCTTTCCCGTCCATCGACAACGATCCCCATCTTGCATCTCTTTGATGAATCGTTTTCAGCTTCTGCAACCAGTTTCCAAAGCAGCGCCCCGAATGACTCGAGTTTGGTCCGTTTGGGCCCTCCGGCACTTGCTTGGGCTTGGAGACGTGTGATTTGTTCGGCTGAGATGGAGTAAATTCTGCTGATGCAGGAAGATGTGGGGTTGGGATTTGATGGAGGTGAGAGCGATGAGATTGGCAAGTATAAGTCGTCGCCCGATGCATCAGAGGAACAGGGCTTACGTGCGTCGAGCAGTGAGCAGTGAGCGTTTAAAAGTTGGATGGGTTGAGATGGGCTTAGACTGGGCCATGTCGGCCCATGTAACTAAAAACATATTGCCGGAGTAGGCACAGGCGATCCGGTGGTCGAATGTGCATGCCACAACTGTTCCCCCGCACTTGAGCTCCGTCGCCTGTCAAAACCTTGTCAGTCCATGGATTCAGAGAACAACTAACAAGAGAAAAATAGAGCATGTATGAGGTAGACTCTTTCCATGGTGTTTACATGCATAACCGCTGCATGTAGGGGCAGGTGTTGGTGATCGAAATCGTTCAACTTATGGGCCCATCTCAGATAGGCCATAGCCAACAATCTTCATTATTGGATGACTTCAGCATCACCGTCTGTTTGATGATCTTAATTACCGGATTACGGTTGTTAGAATGGAAATTGGAGATGCTATCTCATCAAAGATGAAGGATTGTACTTCTTCACTGCCAACTTAGATATAGACGGTTTGGGCGTGCCTATATAACAGGCTTTCCAGCACAACCATACAAAACATTTTTCATTGTCTTATCAAAGGCTAAACGTGGGTTGCATGCTGGAGGAGATTTCACTTTAGTAGTTACGGTGAAAAGATTGTGCATAAAATATAAGAGAGTGATATTAGCGAATCCCTTTCATATTTGGCAAGCAAGAAATGTTCAATATATAAGGATTTCACCGTGCATAAATATAAAGAAAAGCGATAGTAAATAGGGTATCTCCAAAACATAAGATTCGCATTGCTACATGGAATATATGGACACTAACAAGTAAGAGTTTGGAGTTAGTAAACACGATGAAACGTAAGAGAGTCAACATTGCTTGTATCTAAGAAACCAAGTAGAAAGGGGCTAAAGTTAGATAAATAGATGGGTATAAATTATGGTACGTAGGAAAGGAAAATAATAGAAATGGCGTAGGAATAATAGTGGTAAGGAATTAAAGGATAAAGTTGTAGATGTTAAAAAAAATCAGTGATAGAATTATAATAATAAAAATGATTTTAGGAGAGTAGATTATAAATATTATAAGTGCATATGTACCACAAGTAGGATTACAAGATATAATTAAGAGACAGTTTTGGGAAGATATGGAGGGAGTCATACAAGAAATTCCCAACACTGAGGGGATATTTATAGGAGCAGACTTAAATGGCCATGTAGGAAAAGATAAGAAAGGATATGATAGAATACACAGAGGGTATGGTATAGGTGAACAAAACGAGATGGGAAAAATATCCTCAATTTTACTTTGTCATATAACCTATCTATTGCAAATACACTTTTTAAGAAGAGGGATGAACACTCAAAAACTTTTAAAAGTGGACTTCATAAAAGCCAAATAGACTTTGTTTTACTTAGGAATAATAAACGATCTATATGTAAGGATTATAAGGTGATACCCGGTGAGAGTTTAACCTCATAACATAAGTTAATAATTATGGATATTCATATCAAAAGATGGAGTAAAAGAATTGAACTTAATACGCATCCAAAAACTAAGTGGTGGAACTTAAAAGGAGAGAAAATAACCTCATTAAAAAATAAGTTGATGGTAGAAGAAAATTGGAACTATGAAACAGAAGTAAATACCATATGGACTAATATGATTGAGTCCATTAAGAAAGTGGTAAAAGATGTCTTAGGAGTATTTAAAGGTAAAAGGTTATTAACAAAGGAAACATGGTGGTTGAATGAAACAGTGCAAAAAGCTATTAAAGAAAAACGAATGCGTTTTAAAGCATGACAGAAGATTAGAAATAATGAAAATTATGAGCAATATAAGAATGCTAAAAACGTTGCTAAGAGAATAGTAAGTGAGGCTAAACTTAAAGCATATGATGAGCTTTGTAATAGACTAGGAACAAGAGAAGGTAAGAAAGATGTGTTTAAACTTGCAAAAGTAAGAGAACAGAAGGGTAAAGACTTAGAGCATGTTAGGTGCATTAGAAGCAATGATTAAAGGGTATTAGTCAAAGATGATGAGATCAAACAAAGGTGGGAAATATACTTTCAAAAATTGTTAAATGACAATGATCCTGAGAATATATGGATTGAAAATACGATATATCTAAATAACATTGGATATTATAGATATGAACGTAGGATTAGAATACTTGAAGTAAAAGAGGCCTTAAGAAAGATGAAATCAGGAAAGGCTATGGGGCCTAATGGTATACCAATAGAGGTTTGGAAGCATATAGGAGATATTTGGGTAGTTTGGTTGACCAAGTTGTTTAACAAGATTATAAAATCAAAGAAAATGCCTGATGAGTGGAGGAAAAGCTCTATTATACTAATCTATAAGAATAACAGAGACATTTAGAGCTGCACTAATTATTGAGGGATCAAACTTATGAGCCACACCATGAAACTTTTTGAAAGAGTGATTGAGAAGAGGCTACTACATGAAATAAGTGTATCGGAGAATCAGTTTGGTTTCATGCCTGGGAGGTCTACCATGGAAGCTATTTTCTTACTAAAACAATTAGTAGAGAAATATAGGAGAGGAGAAAAGACCTCCGCATGGTATTTATCGACTTAGAGAAAGCTTATGATAGAGTCCTTAGAGAGTTAATATGAAGGGTGTTTGGTGGTAAAGGGGTTTCTCAGGGGTATATAGACATAATTAAATATATGTATGAGAGAGCGATAACAAATGTTAAGACTACTAGTGGCTTGACTGGTGATTTTTCTATCATTGTCGGATTGCACCAAGGATCGGCATCGAGTCTATACCTTTTTACATTAGTTATGGATGAGTTAACAAAACATCTGCATGAGGAGATTCTTTGGTGCATGCTATTTGCGGACGATATAGTCCTACTTGATGAGACAATGGAGGGTGTAAACATAAAGATAGAGTTATTGAGAGAAGCATTAGAATTTGAATGATTTAAAATTAGTCAAACTAAGACAGAATATATGGAATGTAATTTTAGCAAAGAGAGTAGGAGTGGAACACCAGTCAAGATTGATAACCAAGAGGTCCCCATGAGAGACCACTTTCGATACTTAGGATCATTGATCCATGAGAGTGGAGAGATTGAGAAGGAGCTGACCCAGAGAATCCAAGCGGGTTGGAACAAATGGAGATGTGCATGGGGTGTTTTATGTGATCGGCAGGTGCCACTCAAACCAAAGAAAAAATTCTATAAGATGGCTATAAGGCCGGCCATGCTCTATGGATCAGAGTGTTGGGCAGTTAAGGAACATCATACTCATAGGATGAGTGCCGCAAAAATGAGGATGTTGAGATGGATGAGTGGTAAGACAATATACGATAGAATTAGAAATGAAAATATTAGAGAAAATTTAGGGGTAGTACCAATAGGTAACAAGATGAGGGAGATTAGACTTAGATGGTTTGAACATGTTCAAAGGAGACTAACAACGGCACCAGTTAGAAGGAGTGAGGCAATACAAGTTGAAGGTTTTAAAAGGGCAAGGGGAAGGCCCAAAAGAACATGGATAGAAGTGGCGAGGAAAGATTTAAAAACTTTAAGACTAAATGAAGCCATGATATTTAATAGAGTGGAATGGAAGAATAAGATTCATATGGCTGACCCCTAATTGGGATAAGGTCTTGATGATGATGATGATGATGATGACCATGCATAAATCAGTATATGTTCGGAAGATTTGAGAAAATAAAGCTCAGTTGAAAAAGAAATTAAGAAAGATTAGGAAATATATTATAAAAGGATAACAAAACTTTTCACATCTTGTCATATTAGGGTTGCCTTTATTATATTCTTATAACAAAACGTGTCTATGGTTTATGTTTGTACTTTAATTATAAAAGAAGGATAGTTTTATAAATTTAGATAAACACATATGATGAGGATCACAAAACTAGAATTTTTCTTACACATTTTTATATATAAAAAAGAAAAAGAAAAATAGAAACAAAAAATAAACTAAATATCTCAAGCAATAGCTGATAGGATGGGGTAAGTCAGGGTGGGTTTTTCAAAATTTGCCACAGCCACCATGGGTCGTAAATCTAAGTGACCCGTGACGGTTAAAAAAATAAAAATCATGAGCTTGAGGTGGGCTAGGCTAGGTGAAAACCTGGACTGAGTGGATCCAGACAATTCAGATCCTCCCACATCTCTGCAATGGGTTAGGCCGATGTCACTAATTTGTGAATTCGATCCACTATAGAGTAGTTGATTATACCATTTTTGTTATTATCTAAAATGTAACAACTAAATGACCAAAAACCTACTTTATCTAAAAATGAAAATGTTACTATCAAGCGCCAAACAAGTCTAACTAAAATTTGTGAAGCTGCTAACTTAGTGTTAGATTAGAAGCTCCCTGTATGTGTGTGTGTAAACCTTATTTTCCCCCATGAGCCCTTGTTAAATGGCAACAAACAGTGGGAATATGTACGGACGCAATTATCTTTTAGTGATAAGACAATAAAGAGAAGGGGAGTCTTGGTGCACCGGTAAAAATTGTTGTTATGTGATCTTTAGGTCACAAGTTCAAGGGGTGGAATCAGCCGCTTGCAAAATGCAAGGTAAGGCTGCCTACTATAGGCCCTTGTGGTATGCCCCTTCCCTAAATCCTGCATAGGTGGGAGTTTCGTGCACCGGAGTTGCCCCTTTGTTGATAAGACAATAAAGCATCTTAGATATCCTCAAGTGATAGAGTAAATGAACTCTTGCTTCTCTAAACTGGACTTCAAGACGGGACGTGTCAACTTTGGGATAGAAATGGCTGGATTCCTTGGTTTGCTTCTTGTCTCATATTTTGTAATGATTACTTTAACGGAGCTAGGTGAGGAGTCTTGGCGTAATGATAAAGTTTTCATCACATGACATTAAGGTCAAGGATTCAAGGCATTAAAATAGCTTCATGCAAAAATACAAAATTAGGCTGCCTACTATAGATCCTTGTGATCTACCCCTTCCCAGATCTGCATATGCAGGAGCTAGAATCATCTATGGAGATCAAGAGAGAATTCTCGTACAAGACCCATCCATAGTTATAGGACTAGGATATTAATGACCATCCGTATTTCTGATATACGACCCATCCATTTGTTTTTCTAGGCAGCAGAATGTTTCGTTTGAAACGAGTGTGGTGTGGGCATCCATCATACAGGAGACTGTTTGATCATCAATGAATGTGCAGATTCTCGGTAATAAAAATACGACGGAAAAAGTAGAATGGGCCCAGTTTTTCAATGATCTAAACCGTGCATCTAGTTGTAATTTGTGCATGGATGAGCAATTGCCAAAAGTCGAGCACATTCACGAACTTACGCCTCCGATCTGTAACCTCTTAATGGACGGTTGAAAACAAAAGACAAAACAAATCAAAGGTTTCAATAATCCTAACCATCCATCGATACATAACCAGACGAATGCTTTCGATCATTGAGAGATTTCCCGCCAGGATGGATCTCTCTGACTCTGACGTGTAGTAGCTGAAAGTAGAGGCCGTCGGATGATTTATGATGTGAAAAAAATTGGGATTTTGGTCCTTGAGTCTCAATAATTCCTCATATTAAGTTTCTGAATTTCCATGTTCCTATGATCAAAGCAGTATTCTTTTGGCATGTTACAACCGTCCAATCGACCAGCTTTTTGGGCTACTAAATATCCACAGCTGGAGAAATCAAATGAACGACCCAGATCAACCAAAATTTTATGTCATTTATGTGAAAGTAGGTGCTCTATTCCCCATTTGCTAGTCTATAAACGAAACAAACTGTAAGCAGAAATCGATAATTTATGTAACCTGAACACAGAGCACCCCCTCTTTCATCTTAGGCGAGAGCTTCCCTTCTACACTGGCATCCGGGTTGTAGAGGTTCAGCTCTCGTAACTCAACATCCGCATAAGCTTCTGCAAAATCTACCCCGCTGTTGTTGCAGTGCATGATCAAACTAGTATTCTACCCGTACTCTCTTAAAACATATTCATAACGTATTAACGTCAACAACTCAACCACTCTGTCCATCAGATTTAAAAATTTAATCTTACCAAATCAATGACCTCCACGAGGTTTCTTTGACATGGGTGCCTAAAGAGTTGAGCCACTCCAAGAAAATGCGTTCACAAGCAAATGAAACGATGATCGCAATAAACTCCAAGATTAAAATCTTTAATCCATTAGAATATGAATCGTCCATAGACGAAATGAAATAACTTGTTAAGAATAGAATGAAAAATTATATAGGAAGACTTTTTTGTAGTATAAGCGAAGAATTAGAAAGCAACCTTTTCACACACACTCTCACTCATGCACATTCCTAAATCTAATCTCAGCTAAAGGGAAAAGCGACAACTCCAACCTCCAATCAAGCATACTTTATGGTAGGTGCCAAATTTGCTACCATGAACTGGGGTCCTTGCAAATCTGATACTAACAATTCATATCTCCAATTTAAACTAATAGAATTAAAGTTACTTTCCTTAAAGGAGCTATTACAACAGAGTATTTAGTTAGTGCCATTATCATTAGAGTTTTACATGGTGGTGAGTTGAAAAAAGAGTACAACTTTAAGCCCTGGTAGATTAAATGAATCATGCACCCTTGTATTAGCATGCCAACTTTAGCCAAAACATTTGCATCTTCATTTACTTTAGCCAAATATGATACTAACAATTCATATCTCCAATTTAAACTAATAGAATTAAAGTTACTTTCCTTAAAGGAGCTATTAAGACAGAGTACTTAGTTAGTGCCATTATCATTAGAGTTTTACATGATGGTGGGTTGAAATAAAAGTACAACTTTAAGCCCTGGTATATTAAATGAATCATGCACCCTTGCATTAGCATGCCAACTTTAGCCAAAACATTTGCATCTTCATTTACTTTACCCAAATCTAATACTAAAAATTCATATCTCCAATTTAAACTAATAGAATTAAAGTTACTTTCCTTAAAGGAGCTATTAAAATAGAGTACTTAGTTTGTGCCATTATGATTAGAGTTTTACATGGTGGTGGGTGGAAAAAAAAGTACAACTTTAAACCTTGGTAGATTAAATGAATCATGCACTCTTGCATTAGCATGCCAACTTTAGCCAAAACATTTGCATCTTCATTTACTTTAGCTAAATATGATACTAACAATTCATATCTCCAATTTAAACTAATAGAATTAAAGTTACTTTCCTTAAAGGAGCTATTAAAACAGAGTACTTAGTTAGTGCCATTATCATTAGAATTTTACATGGTGGTGAGTTGAAAAAAAAGTGCAACTTTAAGCCTTGGTAGATTAAATGAATCATGCACCCTTGCATTAGCATGCCAACTTTATCCAAAACATTTGCATCTTCATTTACTTTAGCCAAATCTGATACTAACAATTCATCTCCAATTTAAACTAATAGAATTAAAGTTACTTTCCTTAAAGGAGCTATTAAAATAGAGTATTTAGTTAGTGCCATTATCATTAGAGTTTTACATGGTGGTGGGTTGAAAAAAAAGTACAACTTTAAGCCCTGGTAGATCAAATGAATCATGCACCCTTGCCTTAGCATGCCAACTTTAGCCAAAACATTTGCATCTTCATTTACTTCTCTAGGGATATGTGAGAAGGTACAATGATCAATGCGAAAGAGATCATCAACATCATCAAGTTCGGAATGTGTCTTCATAGAGCATCAATTTTCCTCAAAAGTCAAGTAATAACTACTTTTGAATGCCCCTCTAGGATAAAACATGTCAAACTCAATAGTATTAAGACTTCAATCAAAGTTCATATAGCTTGAATGTTTGGAACAATGGTGAAACCATCCCTAATTCTTGTTGTAATTTTCAGCAGCTCTCCATTGCTAAATTAACCCTCTCATTTTGTTTTGGCCCTATGCCCATTAGCCGGGCCACCAAAGTTAGCATTACAGCATCCATTCGATGGAGCCTTTTGTTGAACTTTAGATTTCTTATTGAAGGAAGAGCATGAAATGATTGTTTCCCAATTTGCAAAGAATTGTTTGAAGGGTTAATAGAGGAATTTGTTGTATTTGAAGGCCCCAAAGGTTATAATTCTTTGGATTCTTTTGTAGCTATGCTATGGTGCACTTCTATTGTTGAATATGTAGTTATTTTACTCCTTTCAACTCATCCCAATGTGGTAAACATGGGTGTTTTGAAGAGAATCTTCATTTTCTAGCCATAAGCTTCTCATCTCATTGAATGAAAACTTTCCAACATTGATTTAGTAAAAACTAACTAAGCTTGAAACGATCCCAACAAGTGCATCGAAACATTAAAAACCTTGGGACAAAGAAGGATACATATGACACATATAGTGCAAGGTAACATCCCTTTCTCTACAAATGCTCCATTATCAAATTCTTTCCCATTACCACAATCTATTAGGATTCACCTTATGAGGAATTTGAGTCCAAAACATGTGGTGATGAAATTCTCGATTACAAAAAACATCCAACTTCTTATAGTATTATTTTACTAAAAATTCTTTGCTTTCAGCATGAGTCTAAACTCCTTCATCCTTGTTATACACCCTCTTGATTACATGGTGAAGAATATTGAGAAGTTGAAATGTTCTTTTTCGAATGTATGAATGGGTCATCTGCAATGTAGGTCGCACTATTATCTATTATTGTCTCATATACTAACCTTGTTGATATAGCTTTATTTAAAAGTGGATGCTATTAATCTTTCTTAACCTATCTTTCAAACAAACATCTCCAACCCACAAGTCCTTCCAAAAGTTCAAACATGGAACCTACACTCAAAATCCATTTTGTTAATGATCTTGGAAATGTCTCTCCATGCTGAGAGTCTAAATCTTGCATAGCTAGCAATTGCCATCCATCCATTATTCTACTCATGACAGTTCTTAGCAATCACCATCTTTTATAAAGCTCTTTTGTTTTTCTCAAATTTCTAGTGCCATTTAGCAAGGAGTGCCTTGTTCACGAGTGATAGTTTTTTTATTCCCCTAAAGAAAATTTCTTTGAATTGCTTTAATTTTTTTTAATGATTTTTAGCATGTGCTTAACTAATGAAACTATATAAACAAGAGATATTGGTCACTGCACTCTTGATTTAGGTGAGCCTATTACCCAAAGAGAGAAGGCTTCCTTCCATGTCGCAAGCTTCTTATCAAATCTTTCCATAATATGATTCTAACACTCAAGTAAAAGTTTCTCAACACATGGGAAGAGTGAGGTAGATAAAGAGGAGACGCTTGACTTGGCATCCTAGAGTTGTAGCAATTTTTTGTAAGAGATTGCCTTCAACTTTAATGCCAGAGATGGACAATTTTCTCAAACTAGTCTTTTGACCTAACATGGCTTCAAATATTCTAATCACGATCTTTAGATTTTGAAGATGGTCACATCAGGTTTTGTAAACACCACCATATCATTAACGTAACGTAGGTCAGGAACTTGAAAGTTAGAATTGTCAATGTTGACTCTATGGACAAGACCCATGTGGATGCTTTTCCTAAAACTTTTATTGAACACTTCAATAAATATAGTAAAGAGGGGATAAAATATCATGTCTCCTTGTCTAGACACTCTTATACTCTTCAAGAAGCTACATGGCACATCGTTAAACTGAATGGAGAAGCATGCTGATAATAGCATTGTCAACCCAACACCTCTATTTAATATTGAACCTCATTTCAGCTAGAAATTCCACTCAACGTCATAATCTTTTTCTAAGTGAAAATTATAGACGGCCCCTTCAATAGATGATGCCACCAATGCAATGTATTCATAGCAATGAGAAGCCCATCTATGATTTGCCTCCCATCTAGAAAGATGAGTTGCTCTTCTCAAATAGGGATGTTGACTATCTTTTTATATCACTGGGTAAGGACTTTGGAAATGACTTTGTACACGAGTATGATAAGATTAATAGGCCAAAACCTTTTAGCTTTACAGGAATCCTTGCCTTTCGATATCAAGACAAGAAAGGTTGTTCCCATGTCCATTCTAATTTTTTCACCCCCATAGTATAATATTAATTCATGACATAAAGGAAATCCTATTTGATATTATCCCAAAATACCTTAAAAATTGAAGGGACAAACTATTGGCCCGAAAATGAAACATCCTCTCTTGATGACTTAATCATTAACTCAATTTCTTTCAAGAAGAATGGCCTATCAAAAACAATTCTTTCCTCCTCAAGATGTCCATCAAACTTAAGGTGTCAAGGGCACATTCTAAAAGAGAAACCCAAGTAGTATACTTGCTTATAATAGCTAATGAGCTCATCTTGAATTTGTTGAGTCTTCTACACTCACACATTATCAATTTTCACCCTTGAGATATTGACTTTCCTACTCCCTAGTGTAATTGCTTGAAAATGACCAAATTATGTCCTCTTCTTATAGAAACTTAACCTGCCATCTTTCTCTAATACATTTCTTTCCCAAAGGTTATATGTTTAGCTACATGTAAAAAGGATGATAGACTTTATCTTTCATTAATTAAAATTTCCATCTATTCTTTACCCTCTAGAAATGTAATTACAATATAAATCTCTGATTCTTGAGCTTTTTGTTGTTCATCATTAGTCTTCTTCCATGCTTTGGTCTTTTGATCTATGAATTTGATTTTTTGCATAAAGACCGTCAGTAGAGGACAATAAACATTAGCTTGTTTCTACCACTTGGAATTGTACTTGGCATTGTTACCCACCAACTCCTGACTACACAACCAAGCTAATGCAAATTAGAATGGTCACGATCGCCGAGCCTTTCTTGATGTGTCAAAAAGGAAAGGCCAATGATCAAAAGTAATTTTTTCTTGTTCTTAATTGACAGATGTCTAAGACTCCGCTATCCACTTCTTGTAAAAGAAAAATCTATACAACCCAGCAAAAGAGGAGGGTGTTTGATGGTTAGGCCATGTAAAGGGACCATCGATCAAAAGCAGGTTGCCAATTCCATGCTTAAATAAAAGATTAAACTCATCCATAGTTGCCTATCTATGGTTTTGAGATGATCTTTTAGCCTAAAATATAGTGGTATTGAAGTCCTCACCAATCTACCATAGGACTTCCCATCTATCACAAACTTGAGCAAGTTCAAGGAAAACTTATACTTTTCCCTACCATTATTTGGCCCATAAACCTTGAAATAGAAAAACGATCCCCATTTGAAAGGACTCTAAAAAGGGTGAGAAGGAAAAAACTCCTTGGATATATACTCTTCCTGAGGGAGTATATAGATGAGTTTGACATGTGAAGAACCCCAATTAAAGCCCGGATGGCTTTAATTTCTAACCAATCAAAAGAGTGGCTAATGCCACATGAGCGTGAAAGACAATAATCAATCATCTAATATTTTGATTCTTCATATAAATCAAAATCTAAGTTACAATTGAGAATAACCTACTTGAAAAAGGTTATTTTCTCTTGAAAACCCCTATCCCTTACATTACATAATATATTCATATGTAAATAAGCTAAAAGGAAAAGGAAAATCACCACACCAGTTATTGATAAAAGTCTCAATCATGAATGGTATAGCACTCCCCTAAATGTGTTCTCCCTTCTTTCTTCTTTGATTTGGATATCTTTTTAACTACTTGGTTTTGGAGAACCATCATTGGTTTGTAGTTTAGGTGTCACATGTTTTCCTCTTCCCCTCCTTAACCCCTTTGAAATTGCATTATTCTTTACTGAAGTATGTTACTTCCAACTTCAAAAACTAGAATAATTTTCTATATTCCTCGACCATGCCATGAATATTCACACCAAGATAATGACATTGATCCGCAATATTAGGTTATGCCCATCCCATTATTGGATCCAAAATATCATTATAATTTTCCGTAATCAAATTACATTGTACTAAGACATCCTTCATTATGCTTCGATCATCATTAAACTCTCCAATCAAGAAGACTTAAGATTAATCCCTCTTGGATATGACATAATTACTAGAGGCTTTTCATGTGATCTTATTTTAAAAATACCACAAGTGCATGGGTCTATTAAAGTATAGATCTGGAGATATGGCTTGATACCAGAGGACTCAATGTTGAAACTTAGAAATATTAATCAAAATTTAACTTAAATTAGCCTAACCTAGCCAAGAAAAGTTAAACAAATGAAATAATCAAATTAACTACTAACTACAATAAAACAAATAAATTCACCTAATTATGAAATCTAAGGAATCAAAATTTTCCACATTACTAATTATAAGCATTTATATAAGTAACATTGATTTAATACAACACATGTTAATATAACAATGAAAAAATAATAACATGAAAGATGTGTCAGTTAAAATTCCAAGTTCTTGTATTTTTCAATTCAAATAATTTTCTTAGCTTAATATATATGTATTCAACGCATAGCTTGTAATTTTAAAGATCATAAACTCTCTAAGAATCCATACATTTCTAACTAATGAACATACTACAATTAGTCTCTAAACTATGAAAATACCTCATAAATTTTATGAAAAGAGTTCTAATTATGTATATTAAGTTATATGCCATATCATAAGAATTAATAGTTCAAATTTCTAAATCTAATGATCACTTATACATGAAGAAAAATACTAATTTAGTGTAACTTCATCCTCACCCTAAATGGATGATTTAACTACTTATGATTATATGAAAAAACACATCTAAAATAAATGAATAAAAAAAGTCTTAAAACTATCACGAAAGAAGTTGGAAAATAGTTCCTACTTTTCTTTAGGTTAGCAAGGTTTTTTTTTAAGCCATGCTTAAGATGGGTGAAAAATCATCCTAAGGTGGCTAAAAACTTTACTTCATCTTAGGCTTATTTTACCAAAAAATAAAACAACTAAACCATGGATGAAGCTCAAAATTAAATCCTAACTAAACCAAAACAAAATTCACACAATCTACCATCTAAATTAACCAAAAATAAATTGAACTTTTTTGAATTTAAACTTTGAATCATTACGAGAATATGATGGAAAAGAAAAGAATAAAAGACTTTTCTCAGATTATATCGATGCGCAACAATCTTCTTTCTTAATGTGTTACTCATCATGCCTTGCAACCTCTAGCATTTACTCCAAACTAGCTAGGATAACAATACCCTTCCTAGATATGTCACTCATCGTGGAAGAGAAGAACTACAAAACACAAAACTAGAAAAGCTTCCATAACATAGTGTATTCTCTAGTAGTCCCCATTGTTCTTCTTTAAAACATCCCAAGCATCCCTCCTCTTTTTCTTGTGAAAACATGTTAAGCTTCAAGGATAGAGTAGTTCTCCAAAACTAAAAATAAGAAGCCCATAATGTCTTCTTCTCCCTTTATATAAAAAAAAGAAACACTGTTAAGTGTTCAATTTTGTTCAAAATACCCCTAATTTAGTGTTCAATTAGAGCATCTAGGCCATCAATTTTAAGATTTTGTATAAACTATTTTATTTTAGCTTTAATTGGTCATCCAACGGTTGAATTACAAAATTAGTGGTCAGATGATCATAAAAGCTAATCAAAGGAATAATGAGCGGTTCAAATGATTCTAATTGGGTCATGTATATTGCAAATCAATCAACACAGCTTGGATGATCCAGATCAAATCACGGAGATTAGATGAGATGATGAAGCTTCCTAGAAAGAGAAGACTTTAAAGACGCCTAGGACAGAACAAATTTCAAGAATTACAGAGTTCTAACAAGACTACAATGTTGGTGGACCCCACCCCACCCCACCCCTCCTTATCTCTTACCCTCTCTCTCATCTCTCTCTTACCTCACCTTCTTACTCTCATACGTTTCTCTATCCTATCTCTCTTCAATTCTCTCATCTCACACCTCTTTCTCTTCTTCTCCATCTCTCTCATGGCTCTCTCTCATTTTCTTTTATTCTCTCATCTCCTTGGTCTACCCTCTTCTTCAACCCTCGGCAGGACCGTGGTGGCTGGTCGTAGGAGGTAGCCATACCAACCCCCCATCCCTTCTCTCCCTCTTCTTCCTCTCTTCATTCCCTCTCTCAACTCAACATCTCTTTTCCTCTTCTTCTCCCGGGGGGGTCGATTCACTCTATTCCTCCTTCCTCTTCTCTCTCCCACTTCCTATCTCTCACATCTTTCTCCCCTTCTCCTTCTCCCTTCTATCCATCTCTATTCTCCTTCTTCCACAGCCCAATTCTTCACCTCTTCCCATTCTCTCCTCTCTTCTCCTATCTATTACATGCCCTCTCACTTGCACGTTCCCTCTCTCACTCCCTCGTTCTCTCTTCCGATTACTTCTCTTCTCCTCTTTCCCATATATCTCTCTCCCTCTTCCGACTGACTCCCCACCTCTGCTTCCCATTAGACCCAAAGCCAGGCCGACCATAGGTGCGTGACACACCAAGCAGGCCTGACATCATCCCCTTACCTCTCTCTCTCTCTCTCTCTCTCTCTCTCTCTCTCTCTCTCTCTCTCTCTCTCTCTCTCTCTCTCTCTCTCTCTCGTGTTTTCTTTTTCTTCCCCTTTTTCTGGAAAACCCCATTATCGCCCAGACCAATCCGGGCGGCCTAAACCAGCACGCCTAGGCACTCCGGCCTCAGTCTTTGATCTCTCCATCACCGGCCAGAAATCCTAGCACTGACCAGTGAATCCTCAATTGCCCATGCTCCTCTGCTTCCTCTTCTCCCTCCTCCAGCTCCCTCTTCTATCGCATCCGACATTTCTCTGAGTTGTCGGCAGCCTGGAAACGGAAACTCAATATGGGTTTTCTCACGTTTCCTCTTTCTTTGCTGTTCTCCCCTCCCCCTCCCACGCCCCCCAGATCCCTCTCTTCCCCATTGCGTTTTCCTCTGGTTTTCATTTAAAACTAGAAATCAGGCGAAATTCCAATTCTGCCCTGGGAAGATCTGATTAATTACAATTCTGTCCTTTCCTTTTATTTCCATATGAGTCCTCATTTTATTTCCATCTGTGTACCTGAATATTCTAGTTTTACCTTATCCACATTCTGCCTATCCAGGGACAATGTTATCCAGGACTGCTTATTTAGTTTTATTTTTTGTTTTTTAATACATAATTCTGTAAATTACAACAGTTGAATAAATTTGGATTTTATTTTATTGTTAGTTTATTTCTGGCATATTCTTTATTTTTATTCTTTTATTAATTGAATTTTATGTAAAATTTCATCTTTTAAAGCGAGTCCCTTTGGGATCGACCCGTATTTGCATAGCTATACTACAATAGCCCATGCACTTGCGGTTAAACATTAACAAGTTTTTAACACCATTGCCGGGGACTCACAACGGCATTTTTATATAATTTAATTAAAAATCCAAAAAAATAAAAAAAATCTAGAAAAATAAAAAAATAGGAATTGCATTTTTTTTAAAAACGTTTTAGGCATTTTTAGGTGCATCTTTAAGTTTTTCTTAGTGTATAAACACTTTATTTCTTGAATTTGGTACTAATTATTATTTTTCTTTTTCAAAAAATTAGAGTGGAGCATCATCAATTAGATAGATTTCTATTGTTTTCTTAGATTAGGAATTTTTTATTTTTTTGAGTGAATCTTGTAGTGAGGCCCCTTTGTAATTTGCATTTTTAATTTTAATTTTTAAAGGGTTCTAATAATACAAGGCAAGTGTGGGATAAGGTGGCCCACACTTGATCTTCATCAGAAACCCCACTGTAAGTCTTCTTACTCATTTATTTTTTAGATTAGGGTTTGCCTTTAGAGTAATTTTGCATTGTTTAGTAGTATAACTCATATAGAGAGCATCTGTTACAATTGTTGCATTTTAGGATATTGCATTAGTTTATTACTTTGAACTGCATCTTAGGATACGTTTAATGCTTTAAGGTGAATTAAATGCTAATCGAATTTGCTATGGTATATGAAAATTAATTAGTAAGGGCACCCGACCCCACAAGATCAAGGATGAATTTCATCACCATTCCTTGGCCCACCTAGGATAATCACCTCAAGCGCGTAACCCCACTATTCACATTAAATTAAAATCAATTAGACCTATAGGGTCGTTACATCCTCATATGACCCTCTTAACAGGACACGATTTACTGTCACTCTAGTGGCTTTTGATCACTGTGGTTATTGGGGGCTGTCTAATAGAGCCTCGCTCTTCCCCCACCTCTTATTGATGTTTGTGAGGTCTAAACGCCTCCTTATACGAGGGTTGTATTAACCATTTTGGTTAGAATCTAATTGGTAAGTAGTAGTCTACTCCTAAAAAGAGTAGGAGCATTAGATTAGGCTAATTAAAAGCATTGTCCCCATAGAAAATCAAAATATTTATGCTTGTTAGCCTTATGAGATTGCTTGATTGTGTCCTTAATTGTGCATCATTCTAGGCATTTAGGTTGCATCATTTAGGATAATCTTCTAAAAATAAAAAAAAGAAAGAAAGAAGAGAAGTATTCATTCATTGTATACCATGATTTTGTTGTATATAAAGATTGATTACAATGACTTACTAAGAAGGGGATAGATAAAGGATGACTCATACAAGGGATAGGTTATTTGCCTCAAAGCAAGATACTGAATCATATTCAGAATCTCAGTATAACAAATACTATGCTTATTTAGAACCTCAGTATAACGATTACTATGCTTATCCTGAACCATAATATCCCAATTCTACTTAGCCATATGGCTCTACATATAATGATTATTATTAGGAGCCAATGGATGCACCTCACACATTCATTGAACCTAGCAATAATTACTATCCTAAGACAAATTACCAAGATTATAATGGATGGGCTAGGCATCATGAACAATCATTGTCTTAAGATTATCAACCATCTCAGGAAGAACCATCATGATCGTATGCTAATCAACCTTACCATGATTATCATGAAAATCAGGGACAAGTAAAATAATTATGGTTCCAACCTGATCAATCCTTTCCTAGTACTCCAATGACACAACAGTATGTGCCTTTTGACTCGATGCCTCCATCACAGGAGGAGGACACATTCGACGAGACCCTTAGGGAATTTACAGAATCGATTAAACAACTTCATGAAGTGATGGATCGAGTACATGCTACATTTATGGAAAGATTTGGGGAATTTGAACCAAATAAGAATAAGGATGAACCATCTATTAGTGACGATAGGATAGAGAATTCATGTGATCTTTTTGAAATGCAAAGTCCCCTACCATTTACAAAAATCTCCAATACAGATATACTTGAGGAAAATCTTAGTCATTGTTATGATTCCGATGAAGAGACATCCATTGAGGAAGATGATGAATTCATAGAAACCTCCAACATAGAACCACTCAATTCATGTCTTGTCTATTTTTACAAAATTGATGAAGGAACATCCTTTGAAGAAGTAAAGGAATTGTTGGAGATGGTGCCACCAATAAACACTCCTCAATTACAAGACAGATTAGAACCCCTTACAGAGCCTTAAATTCAAATTGAGCCATGTAATGTTGAAGACGTACCTGATTGGGACCTATAGACTTTTTTTGAACAACCATTGATATGAAATTAGGCCCACCTGAAGTATTGCATGTGCCAATAGAACGGGATAATAAAGAGTCTATTGATATATTGTCCATATATCAACCAACTCTAAGGTACACACTAGAAGATAATCCAGATGTAAGCAAAATCATGCTCTTTACAAGAACAATCTTTTAAGGAAGGGTAGAGTCAGCTTATACCTCAATTTTAGGAAAATATAAGGAAAAGGAAGACCATCTACATCCATATGGTCTAAATGAATTTAAATTCACGGTAGTTCACATTATTATAGATATTCCACCACCCAAATTTTCAAGGTGGAGAAATTATAATGATTACCGTGAAATTTTGAAGATAGAAAATCATCAAAGTGGTCCCACTCCATTTATATTTGTGGCAGTCTACTGTATCATAATGCTACCATCACCAAAAATTTCAAGGGTGATGAAATATATAGACTATCGCGAGATTTTGAAGTGGCATGATAAATCTTGCCATTTCATTGTTAAGATTAGGAGAACTCAATACCAATTAGGTGTAGATTAGGATATATTAGAATATGTCTGGCCGAAGACATTAAACTTAGCGCTCATTGGGAGGCAACCTAGAGTTTTTATTTTTGTTGTTTTCTGCATCACCCATATTCATTTTAGGTCCTATTTTTTTAAACATTGAGGACAATGTTTATGTCAGGTTGGGGGGTGCAGAATTCTAGCAAATTCTAGTTTTTTTTTTAGATTTTTAAATGCTTTCCTTTATTTTTTAGAAAAAAAGGAAAAAAAAAAAGGTAATTTCCTATACTATGATGAGAATTGGATTTTCTAAAGTATAATCTAGATAAATTTAACTTATTAATGGAATTGAATATGATCAATTTATTATTTTACTCATTTTCTAAAGTATTCCATCAAAGCAAAGTCTCAAATCACATTTGTACACGCAGTTGCATATAGATAGTCTAGATTGATAAGTGGCTATAACTTAGAGATTCTGAAGAAATTCAGTGGAGATCTATAACCTAAGTAAATTTTAAAGCCATTCATTTGTTTTGAGAGGTTATAAGTGATCCTAATTTTCTTTAGCGTGCTTAAAGAAACTTGATCCCAAAATCTTAAATTTGACTAATTACCTAAATAATTAGAATACTACCTTTAAAATTCTGGAACTTCATTGACTTTGATAGATTATAGGAAACCTAGAAAATGATTTAGGTCATCCTTGTTATTAAACCTAGAGACATAAAGCTTACCTAGAAGTATTTTACCACTAGTTAGCCAACTTGAGCTTTCAATATAAGCCTTTTCTTTTGTCACCCAAATTACCCTTTACCCATATTAACCCAAAATTAATTATCCATTACCCATTTTCTTTGAAAAATAAGTTAGAGATGAATAAAATAATACCTTTTAGTTGCAATGAAAGTAAAAAGTGGATATCAAGAAAAGAAATATTCTTCAAAGTGATTCAAAAGAGTGAAAAGAAAAAAAAAAGTATTAAAGAAAAAAAAAGTTTGGAGAATGAAAAGAAAAATAGAAAAAGAAATATTCACTTTAAAGTAACAAAAGAAAGAATTGCAAACTTTAGAGGAAGACCTCTACTTATTTTTTGAAGAAACTTTGAATACCCATATACCCTTTCTTTGGTACCTTGTCCTAAGCCTATGTTTCTTCCTAGTTAAAGACCTATTAATTCTAGGATGAATATAGTCTTGATGAGGAAATGAATTGATAGAATTAAAAGAGTGGTATTTCTAAATATTCAAAGGTAATGACATCCATTCCAAAGGGATCAAAACAATTAAATTCCTTAGTAACTCTCGTTCTTCATGAGTATATGTGAGATAAATTTGTTTTTATTGAATCTTCTCACATAATTAAAAGAGAGAGATGATTTGACTCCTCTATCTGAGAGATTTTATTTCTAAGTTATGTCAGTAGTAAGGATTGAGGTCAAAACATATTTCAAATGGAGTTCAAAAGTTAGAAGTCTACTTAGAGATAAAGATTATTCTATATGTAGACTGTACACACTCACACTCACTTTGAGATTTGAGCTTAAGTGGAATATTTTTAACATATTGGCAGGATTTTGAATTCTTCAGTCACCTTTATTAGTTTGCTAAAGTTGATAGATCTATTAAAGATAATTCTCTGAGAAAAATAAAAATAAAAAATGGAGATGACTTGAAAAATAAAAAATAAAAAATTTTGTGATTTGAATTTTCGCATCTTTTGCTAGGGACTAGCAAAATGCTGGTTGGGGTGTGTGTTAAGTGTTCAATTTTGTTCAAAATACCCCTAATTTAGTGTTCAATTAGATCATCTAGGCCTTCAATTTTAAGATTTTGCATAAAATATTTCATTTTAGCTTTAATTGGCCATCCAACCATTGAATTGTAAAATTAGTTGTAAATGATCATCAAAGCTAATCAGAGGAATAATGAATAGTTTAGATGATTCTAATTCGGTCATGTGTATTGCAAATCAATCAACACAGCTTGGATGTTCTAGATGATCTAGATCAAATCACGAAGATCAGATGAGATGATGAAGCTTCTTGGAAAGAGAAGAATTTGAAGACTCTTACGACGGAACAAATTTCAAGAATTATAGAGTTCTAACAAGACTGGGATGTTGGTGGACCCCACCCCTCCTTATCTCTTACCTCACCTTCTTACTCTCATATGTTTCTCTATCCTATCTCTCTCCTCTCTCCATCTCTCTCATGGCTCTCTCTCTATCCAACGACTTTCACTCTCTCGTTTTCTTTTATTCTCTCATCTCCTTGGTCGCCCCTCTTCTTCAACCCCCAGCAGGACTGTGGTGGCTGGCTGTAGGAGGTAGCCATACCAACCCCCCATCTCTTCTCTCCCTGTTCTTCCTCTCTTCATTCCCTCTCTCAACTCGACATCTCTTTTCATCTTCTTCTCCAGGGGGAGCCAGTTCACTCTATTCCTCCTTCCTCTTCTCTCTCCCACTTCCTATCTCTCACATCTTTCTCCCCTTCTCCTTCTCCTTCTCCCTTCTATCCATGTCTATTCTCCTTCTTCCACAGCCCAATTCTTCACCTCTTCCCATTCTTTCCTCTCTTCTCCTATCTATTACCAGCCCTCTCACTTGCACGTTCCCTCTCTCACTCCCTCGTTCTCTCTCCCGGTTACCTCTCTTCTCCTCTTTCCCATATATCTCTCTCCCTATTCCGACCGACTCCCCACCTCTGCTTCCCATCAGACCCAAAGCTAGGCCAGCCATAGGTGCGTGACACACCAAGTAGGCCTGGCATCAACCCCTTACCTCCCTTCTCCTCTTTCCCATAACTCCCCTTCGCCTCTCTCTCTCTCTCTCTCTCTCTCTCTCTCTCTCTCTCTCTCTCTCTCTCTCTCTCTCTCTCTCTCTCTCTCTCTCTTGCGTTTTCTTTTCTGGGCGGCCTAAACCAACACGCCCAGGCACTCCGGCCTCATTCTCCGATCTCTCCTTCACCGGCCAGAAATCCCAGCGCTGGTCTGTGAATCCTCGATTGCCCATGCTCATCTGCTTCCTCTTCTCCCTCCTCCAGCTCCCTCTTCTATCGCATCCGACATTTCTCTGAGTTGTCGGCAGCCTGGAAATGGAAACCCAATATGGGTTTTCTCATGTTTCCTCTTTCTTTGCTCTTCTCCCCTCCCCCTCCCCCTCCCACCTCCCCAAGATCCCTCTCTTCCCCATTGCGTTTTCCTCTGGTTTTCATTTAAAACTAGAAATTAGGCGAAATTCCAATTCTGCCCTGGGAAGATCTAATTAATTACAATTCTGTCCTTTCCTTTTATTTCCATATGAGTCCTCGTTTTATTTCCATCTGTGTCCTTGAATATTCTAGTTTTACCTTATCCACATTCTGCCTATCTAGGGACAATGTTATTCAGGACTGCTTGTTTAGTTTTATTTTTTTAATACATAATTATGTAAATTACAACAATTGAATAAATCTAGATTTTATTTTATTGTTAGTTTATTTCTGGTATATTCTTTATTTTTATTCTTTTATTAATTGGATTTTATGTAAAACTCCATCTTTTAAAGTGAGTCCCTGTGGGATTGACCCGTATTTGCATAGCTATACTACAATAGCCCGTGCACTTGCAATTAAACATCAACAAATACACTATTATGTCTCCCTTTTAAATGGAAACAATTTATTCCTTCCTCCTTTCTCAATATAACATGTCTTCTTAAGTGAAGGGTAGTTATGCAACACGTTATTCTATCCTTTTGGTCATATTTCCAAAATCATCTCAGCCAAGTGGTGTCTTCTATCTAAAATTATCCTAACTTATTAGAAAACCCTACTCAAAAAATGTTTCACTCCTACTTTTCCTAATTAAGAATGTTATTTCCTTTCCTAATGTGAAGTACTTCTCTCTCCAAGTATGACATGTCTTATATCTTCAAGTGCCCCTTCCAAAACTTAGATGTCTCCACTCTAGCAGCCCAAAACATTCCACTACTGAGACCTCCTCAACTGCAAAATGGCATTTATTTTCTTCTTAATAGAAGAAGTTAATCTGCTCTAACAACAACACGTCCTACTCCTTTCTCTAAGTAAAAACGTGTTTTCCACTTTCTAAATAAAACAAGTCTTAACCTCGTTAAAATAGGTATCTCTTTCCTCCCTAAATAGATAATGTTATTTTCGAGTGAAGGGTTGTCAAGTAAAATACATTATTTTTCTCTTTCCAAAGATATCTTTCCTTCTAATGTCAGTGTAGTTTGCCAAAACCCAAACCAATCAAGAGTATTTCAAATGAAACATGTTATTTTCCCAAGTTCTAAAACTGTACCCCACTTTAAAAAAAAACCTCCTTTTTTAATTAAAATGAGTCTCTCTCTCTCTCTCTCTCTCTCTCTCTCTCTCTCTCTCTCTCTCTCTCTCTCTCTCTCTCTCTCTCTCTCTCTCTCTCTCTCTCTCTCTCTCTCTCTCTCTCTCTCTCTCTCTCATGCTTCTATTGGTCTACCTAACTAGCTCAGATCCTAAAATTTCTCATAATGTCTTCTGAGATCTCCAGATTCATCCATCTTTTCTCTCTTTCCTTCTCTCTCTCTCTCTCCACCTTAGGCAAACATTCCTAATAGAAAACATCTATTAATTAAAGCTTAGGATAGCCTAATTGTCATCAACCATGATCCTTGATTCCTCTAGAGCTTAATGATTCTCAACAGTAGATTTCCAATTTAATCCTCTATGAGGTAAAATATTTTGTGCTTTCTATTTTTTTCTCCTTAATAACACATTTTCTCCTCTTTGAAAAACACATTTACGCTAGTTGAAAAATAGGAAATAAAAAATGTTCCTATGTGGATGTGAGGATGAGAGAGAGAGAGAGAGAGAGAGAGAGAGAGAGAGAGAGAGAGAGAGAGAGAGAGAGAGAGTGATCTTCATGTGGGCCCCAAGTTGCATGGAATGCTAAATCCAAACAAGGTGCAAAACATGTGACTTTGTTGTGGACTTGTATGGATTCATTGAGAAGCTTTGTAGGGTGATGAGTGCATGCATGAATGTATGAAATGTTTACCAACTTTACTTTTGGTAATGACAGACCATCTTAAGTAAATAAAAAGTGGCCACATGTATGGATTTTATGACTGCTCTAACAATGATATGAATATGCCCATTACACTTTGAACTCTTCCAGCCTAGACTTTTGACATGTGAGCCTGACATTTTGCTTAGATGACGAATTAGCTTCTTTTCAGGGTTTCAAATAGCCAAAAATTTACAATTTGCTCCATTCAACCCTAATCCTGCAAATGCAAACATAAACCCTAATTAATGATACATTGAGTTATTCTAGGGATTAAAAATACAATTCTAAGGTTATTTGTTGTAATAATTATATGTATATCATCATCCTTAGAGCGTTGAAAAACTTTACCCTTAGAAATTTGTTGTGGGGTGGTTTATGAAATTTTAACGGGATGATAGCAATAGGTTTAGAGAAAGAATAAAAAAAAATGTGTGAACTTAAATCATACCTATTAATGTGCAAAAAGCTTATGGAAGGAATTGATCCAATGAATAGCTTCTATTCTAGCCAACCAACATAGAGAAATGAGTTTAAGGTCTTTTACTTTACAACCTTGCCATCTCAACATCAACCATTTTTGCCACATCATTTCTAAGGGAGACAAGTCTTTATTATGAATTTGGGATTCATTGTGCATCCTTTTTAATTATAAATGACATCCTTGGATAAAAATTTAAAAATTGCCTAATTAAGTCATTGGCTTTTCCACTAGGTCGTTTCTTACACATTTTCATAGCATCCCAAAAATCATAGACCTTCAACTTTATCTATACATGTTCTTAAGGGTGAACTATTTTCCTTCAATGCTCTCTCTCTCTCTCTCTCTCTCTCTCTCTCTCTCTCTGACACTTCTTATGAACTTTATCACACTTAGGATACTTTCCTACTTCTTCATTATCAAACAATTGTTAGCTTTGTCATAGTTTGATCATTCATTTTCTGCCATCTCCTGGCAACTTTACTAGCAATGAGGCAAAACCCAAAGTTTGGAGTTTGCTTTCCTTTTTTGGTTCATCTTCTCCTCCCTTGTTGTCCTTCTCCCGTAACTAATTCTAACACCCACTATTTCTTTCATACAAAAGGAAAAGCTTGAATTGGGAGTTAAGAAAAAGTTCTTAAAATGCAATCAAAATTGTAGCCTCCTTGAGTTCTTGATAAAAAGCACAAGAATAGTCTACAATCGTGACTTTATCAAAAATCTTGGTAAAAATAAGAAAGAAATCATTGTCCCACATTTGCATTTGGCCTTAGGAGATGGATATACAAACATACTTAAATTAATTGATGCAAATATCCATCCGTATACACTAATTTTGAAAGTGTCCCTTGAGAAGGGCTTATGTCTTTTGAGAATCACGCCCCTATCTTTCTTCCTTTTCATTTTACCACAAAAATCTTCCCACCAAGTTTAGTTATGGTTGTCTTGGGGATGTTCTAGTGACTTGCCATCCATTCTGCAAAGGTTACCTCCGAAAAGGATGAATTATGGGCATGTCTTACTAAGCATCTATCCAAATTATTCATATTTTTGGAGAAATAGTGAGACTATTTCTCTCCAATTAAATTCAAATTATCAGTATTCTTTGGTATAGATTATAACCTTTTATTATTAGGACTTTGTTTGAGAAGAAATTTTTTGAAAGATGCATACACTGGGAGATTAAGTTTTTTCTTTATTAGTATTCTTTGATCTTTTGTTGTTACGAAGTTAGGAGTTCTAAGACATGATATGATGCTCTTTAGTCCAGTGGGTGGTTCATAAGAGACCAAACCTTTTTACATGTCCTATATTTTCCCTAAAGGCATAGCTTTAAAACCTAAAATCTGAGCAACACCATGATCTAGAGACCAACTCCCCTTTTAAGTGGCCTTTTCATAATGAATCAACTTCTTAGGTTTCTTTTCTTCCATTGTTGAGGGCTAAGTTCCAAAGAGAAAGTGTTAGCGATCCACTTGTTGGATGAGGTTTTGTGGTTCTAATCCTCCTTCAACTTCATAAAATCATTTGTGACATTTTTGCTGTGACTATGAAAAAGCGAATGAGGCCTCTATCTTTTCCAGTGTCCATTGTCTGCCATCTAAGTATTGTTTTCCCTTAGACAATCCTCAGGCTTTTGGATTGACTTTACCCCCTCCTTTCTCCCTATCCCATTTCTCCAAAAAGTCTCACAGTTCATCGGCCACCTTAATGTGTTGGGTTCCATTAAAATGACTTATGTGAGCAAATTTTACTTCTCGCATGAAGGTTATTCTTCTCAGATACAAGTTAGAAGAAAACTGAAATTTCTCATATGAAAAGAAGTAGTTGAATATTGAACTCAAGTTGGAGTTGAGAAACTAGTTCAAAACTAGATAGAGGTCCAATGGATGATTTAGTAGCTAGAACCACTCAACTAAATAAGAGATGCAAAAAGTGGTCAACAAAAAGTTTCTAATGAAAATCCTAAGTTTCCGATATGGAAGAATAGAATTACTAAAACTTGATGTTTATTGGATTGTCTTTGGATATCTATTCTCCAAAAGAAAAAGAAAAAATCTTATGTTTTATGAACTAGGATCTTATTATATTAGTATTACTTATTCAAGATAGTTAGAGACACACAATGACTTATCCAAGATGTAAACCAGTTTTAGTTTGGATATGAAAAATGGTCCAACAAATTGTTCCTTCACTTCTAATTATTGATATTGTTTTCAAAGGATATTAATGCTTAGTATTCATCAAGTTATGCATTCTTAATTATTGAACATAAAAAAGAAATGCTCCCAATTGGCAGAGTAAATGGAAGAATGATGGAAATAGTTGCAGTGTTTTCTATGGTATGAAGTGAAAACAATGTCATGACCACCAACTTATATGGAGTAAATATTAGAATGGGAGAAAGTATTTATACAAGGAAGGGGGCACCATCATTAGGATGAAGACATTGATATAACTACAAAAAAAGTATTTAAATATAGTTTAAATGATAGAAACATTGTTGAGAGAAAGAGATACAAGAAGAAAGTGAAAGATTTGGGGAAGGGGTCAAAAGGGCAATTTTTGTATACATAAAAATAATATTGGCCTATTGCCTATCAGCTCGAGCTTTTAGGTCAAATGATTATTCGACATGTTATTAGAGCCTTTGAATTATAAAACCTGCAAAGTAAGATAAATGAGTTTGAGCTTGAGTTCACGTGCAAGAGCCTAGAAATGGATCCTTTCATGTGGGGTTGTGGTAGACATACAAATATTCTACTTCCTATCATCTTAAGCTTTTAGGACAAATAGTAATTCAATAATTTTATCCCACAATCTCGTCCAACATCTCTATCCCTCTCAACATATGTATGAGATGCGTTTTAGAACCTACTCATAAAACCTATTTTGAAAGAAGCTAAACAAGTAGGAAGAACATGTTTTAGGCATGTGACCACTTTCAGTTAGAAAAATTAATTGCATGTTGATTTTTGGACTGCAAAGGGTGACAACTTTTTGCCTTCATATGTTAAAGTCACAAATACAGGCCATTCGGAGAAAATCTGTGACAACTAACAACTATAGGATACTAAAACGAAATTTGTCCACTCCCACTTATTAGAGCTGATGACTTTGTACCAGAGCTCTTCTGATTATCTTCTCTCTCAAAATATATGTACTTTATTTTTTTCCTTTTGAAAAAACTACGTCCTAATATACACTGCTAGTTCTTCCATCGGGACGCGAAAAAGGACACAGCCGCATGCAGGCCCCAGATCGGACCCCGCTGCTTCAATGGCTCATGAGCAGCGTCTTTTTTAACATCCGGCTAGCATTTTTCACATGCTGCTGGACGTTGCCTCAAAAAACTGTCTGTGGGATTGAGATGGCTGGTGATCCAAACTACTCATTTTAAGAAAATGAAGCCATGAAATTGATCACAAAACTGTGCAGCCATGCATGGAGATCAAACAGTTTAGATCAGAACCACCGGACAACACTTGCACTTTTATACAGGCCGTCCATACACTCAGATCTTACTCTTTCAGGTTCCACTACTTTATAAGTTATCTTTCTATGCAAATGTTTTATGGTTTTTCACTTCCCATTGGTTTTGCAAGAGTAAATGTATAAGTTAGGAAAGAGAACCCTAACGCAAGCTGGCCATTTACCAGGTTAATAAAAATGGAAGGCATGCATGTCAACACCAAGCCAAGTATGGAAGGAATAGATAACGTAGAAAAGTCTCTAGCTGCCAAATGCTCAAACAACAGTGTTGTATTTCTCTTCCCTTTTTACACATACTTGCAGGACTAGCCAAAGGAGAACCATGAATCAGGCCTCACAAAACTGCAGGCAGTATCATATGATTCTACCAAACCTCGGCCAAAGCTCCTTCTTAGCTTCAGACAACCAATACCAGCACTTAACTCGCTCTCTCTCTCTCTCTCTCTCTCTCTCTCTCTCTCTCTCTCTCTCTCTCTCTCTCTCTCTCTCTCTCTCTCTCTCTCTCTCTCTCTCTCTCTCTCTCTCTCTCTCTCTCTTAAGTAGTACATCCATGCGACCTGTTTCATCTTCACGTATCCAAAGAAATAAAGAGACTGAAACGGTGTTCTACATTTTTGTTTTCATATGACTATTCCCTTTCTCTCTCTGTGTCTTTCTTGGAATGCATGCATGCTACGTGATCACTGATACTATATGGGCTTAAATAGTATTTAGATTTTATTCCCATTTAACTATTGTTATAAAGATTTTGAGTTATTAAGAATGAGTTTTTATATGTTGGTTAATGGTTTTAATTGCCAAAAAGTAGGTGTCCATTTGTCCTATTGGCCAACTGGCCAACTGGCCGGTATGCCCTTGGATGGTAGCTGAACCAACCACCTTATAAAAGTTGAATTGGGATTCAGTCTTATCAGCATTTGTCCAGTCGTCTCTCTAATTACTTGAGCTATACATGGCATGAGTGCCTCATGCTTTAGCTTCTATGTAGCTGCATGCCTTACTTTGTTTGGATTCAATGCAAATTTACAGAAATAAACTTGAATTTCAAGAATAATGTGGGCAAATTCTCAAATATTATTTATAAATCTGGTAACTGTCCTAATTTAAAATTTAAGTTCACATCCTAATAATTCCTTTTCCCCCATTTCTTTTCCGGATGTTTAGGGAGCTTTTTCACTCACTGAAGTATTCTAGAATCGAACTTGAGGGCTGGAGTATAGGACTGTTTGGATCAAATTTGTGTCGATCCAACACTAGTAAAGGTTATGTTGTATCATATCGTTGTATTATAATGAAGTCGTGTCATACCAATCCATGTTCTTTGTCCTTTATATACCATCCGACAGTAGGTTATGTCTCATTCCACAGAAATTATATATTTTTTTTGTAGTGTTAACAACACAGTTAATCTTTTATTTGCTTTTATTTGTCTGTATCAACTAACAAAACAACCAAACCGTAAAATATATTACTTTATTTCATGTCTTTTCAAGCGATATGGTAAGAGCAGAATATGATAAATTAACCAATTTTAGGCCAAGTGATGTTATAAACTTGTTCAGGTTTTCGACGCAAGTCTTGTTTATATTATTTTACGTAGAGAAGGTCCTTGCCCTGTTCTTCGTGCATGTTGAAACTTTCTTATATACACAACGCTCAAGAGTGTCTGCACCTACCGGCATCAACTAATTTATCGATCTAATTCCACTGATTCATAATCGTGGATTTTCGATTGTATCGCACAGAATGCAATCTTTCAGTTCTTTTCCTCATCCCATTAACTACCATGCAGACTTTGGGATAAATAGATAAAAATTATATAATAGACAAAAATTAGAATTAGAAGAAGATAAATAGAATAATTTAGAAAGAAACAAAGATGTTAAGGGTTCAGGTGGAGCCTAGCTACTTATCTCTTAAGCCATATACACGAGCTTCATGCACAGGCCGATAAGTAAGTAGAAAAGCATAAAAGGATGATCAATTCCAATACAAGCCTCCAGAATGAACACCAAAGACAATGCAATCAGCATCTACGTCAACATTTCCTGATAACCAATACCCTCAAACCCACCCCCTTAGCCTGATTACCATCAATTGCAGGCAAAAAAGCTCAAGAAATAAATCCCGAAAAAATACTCGTTTTTTTTTTTTTTTCATATCCTTACCGCATTGTAAGCAACGAGCTTCGACATCGATTCAGCCATTAAACAGTAGAGAATTGTCCGAGCATTTCTGAACCGATATGCCTATGGGAATGTCCTTCTTCGGATTTCACAGAGCAAAGACAGTAATAAATAGAGTTAAAAAATTCAGTGACCCAGATGAAGAGCAGAGTAAAAAATTCAGAATTCTGGACGCACCCAGATGAGAAACTAAGTTCAAAACTTTTTTTGCAATGGTGGATTGAATTAAAACAGGGTTAGAATACTCAGACCATTACGGCAGTTGAAAGAGAAGTTCAGGACCAGTTACAAAGAAAAGTAATCAAAACTTAACATCTAAGAGAAGGACAGGAAAAGAATGATGAGATAGAAAACCGCGTATTTTATCCAATTAGGACAGTATCTTAAAGGCCAGGAATTGATAAAGCGGGTGGATTAAACCTAAGGCCGAGAAGGGGCCTGTTTAGCGAGCTTGTCGACAGTATGATTTGCGGACCTTGATGTATGGTTGAAAGTGCTTCGGCCACCAGCTCCTATGGCAGCCAAAACCACCAGAAGAAGAAACTACGAAACGCGGTAGATTTAGGTATTCCAATTTTTTCACCATTCTATTTATTTTTATTTAAAAATTAAAGAAAAAATGTAAAACAATAAAATAACATTCCGTTAGTTTTCTTGACACTTATAATGTTTGGAAACTTTTTCCTTTATTACCTTATACATGTCAAGCTGTCTCTCCGAGGAGTCTCAAGTTACCACGTGAGCATGTAAAGGCATGAACTTGTTGACTTGTACTTGTGCAATTTAAAATTTGATGGGCTGTTGAAATTAGTGACCAAAAGTGGCCAAGTATCTAAAATATGACAAATTTGAAGGGTATAATTAGATTTTTAAGGATATATGACACTAAGCAACAAAAATTCCCTTATCTTTGAATCAAAATTTCAAATGTATACCTTTTTGTTTTTTAATTTAATCTCTTTTACATTAGTTTCTTTGGTTTTTAATTAAAATACTTAGAATTCAGAAAGAAGAACCAAGCCCATATGGAATTATAAGTCTAATAGTTACAATTTGCAAAACCCACACAATTTTCAACTCAAAACCCGTAAAACATCTTTATATGTATAATTAATTTAAAAAATCTTAGAAATCACAAAGTTGAAGTTTGAGTTTCATATAAGAAGCTTTAGGGGATGCTTTTACCTACTAGTTGTTTTAGTTGAAAATTTTAACAGCAATTATTTAAAACTCCAAAATAAGATGCTACTTAGTTAGGCCTCATTTTTTAATAATCTGATCCATTTGCCTTCTTTGGCCTATCTTATTTGAGCTATTTGTAAAAATTCATGACCATTAGATGCTTCACCTACTAGTTTTTATAGTTGAAAGATACAATGGCTGTGATTTAAAAATTCAAATGGAATATCACATAGCTATGCCTTACCTTTGGATGAAGTGATCAACTCAATACCTTATTTAGGCTACCAGTAAAAATTCATGCCCATTGGATGCAAACAAACACATCAATCCCATTCAATGATCCCTAAACAAATCATGGTCGTAATTTGCAAATTGATAATTTCACCCGAAAGCATAGAACTGCTATTTCTTCTGGGCGCTATCATTCGGATTGTAAAAGTCAAGCTTTCATAGGTTCATATCAGCACAAACTTATGAAATCTACGCCCCGATTGTGGCAGAGTAACACCGATTCATTGACTGTGTTCATAACCACTTCTCTGGCAAAACCTTACAGTAAGAAGCTAACGCTTTGAGCAAGGGATTCCTTGAGTGCCACTATGGATGAGAAGGGGAGATTGTTTCCTTTATTGGGGGTTTTTTTTGTAACAAGGAATACTCTAACCTTGATGGGTGGCAATACCAAATTGAGGTTGGATAATGGTAGTCATAGATCTCGCAAAGGTAATACTGCTGCCACCACCTCCTTGTAATTCACAGTTATAGAAAATTCACTTGTAACCATATTAGAGAGAGAGGTGGTAAGAAGTAATGGCTTGGTGATAGGTTTGAACGATGATAAGGCTAAATTTATGAAGACGTTGGTTTCAACAATGGTTTTATTTGAATAGGTTGTTGCTTCATCTTTTCTCTTTCTTTTTTATGCATAGTTTTTAATGTAATTTTCTTTTGTGTGTGTATATATATATATATATATATATAGTTATTTATTTATTTATTCATGAACACTAATTCTCTCCTATTGAGGTTATGGGTTTAAGATATGAAAATAGCCTCTTGCAAAATGCAAGGTAAGGCTGCATACTATTGACCCTTATGGTCCACCTCTTCACCAAATCTCGCACAGCCAGGGCTGCCCTTTTTTTTTTTAATTCCCTCCCATAAAACCATGTGTTTCCAATACTAGACAGAAATATTCAAACCAAGACGCGTTGTCAGCTGTTCCATAAATAGAGCCAGTCGACACCTTCATGGCTGGTAGAAAATGGATTTTTGTGCAATTAACTTACTAACATCCAACATCTTAGTTGAAAAACTAACTTACCAAAGCCATTCCGGCAAAAAATAAGGAAAAATGAATTGCATCTTCCTCAAACTGCCATTCAGCATAGCTTAAAGCTGAACTATTTCGGCATCTTCCGACGCCTTCCAACGACTGGAGAAAGCTTGAAGGTGGGCAGAACAAGTGCAATTTGTAGGAGTTTCCGGTGAATCAAGGCGGCATTGAAGATTCAAGCATGTTTTCCTTTTCAAATTAGGTGTGGCATTAGGGTTAAGATTTTGTAGGGTTTTAACCCAGGTGTTGTTCAATAGATGGGCTTGAGATTGTTTATTGTTTGGAGTTGTTTATGGCTTTCTATGATGGAAAACAGTAAAGAATGGACTGTGACATGCGTGTGTATCTTTTGAAAGTGGATTTTAGGGCCTCTTTGTTCTTTGATATTGCTCAAGCGCAATTATTTTTAGAAAACGGTACTTTTGCTCAAGTGTATTCTTTATGATTTACTAGCATTTGTAGCTTTATGGTTTATCCTTTTTGAAAATTAGTAACCTTGCTTGGGGCAGTTGGGCATATTTTTCGAGAGAAATTGGTCTATTTTGATGGAATTCATTTTGAGCCCTTCTAAATATGAGGCTTTCAGAGAACCACTTCAACTGAGTTCACATGAATAATAATATAATAAGAACGAGTACGCATTCTTCCTGACCAGAATTCTTTACTGATATAAATAATGAAATTGTAAACAAAGCCATGCTTGCTGAAAAACTCCATAATAGAACCAATGCACTACATCTTTGAATTAGCTTGCAAGAGCAGCTTACCATTTTTATAGTTGAGCTGAGAAAAATTCTAAATTAAGTTGGATTAAAAAGTACAGGTAGAATCGAAAAGTTTCACTAAAAAAGGACAGCCCAGTTCATTGCCCTCCTGCACCAGAATTGACTTATATGATATTCTATTATCTTGTACCAAAGCAAGCGTAGTGAACTGTAATGAGCCAATAATATACAACCATATCTTGCATTTTGCAAAAATGTATCATAAGCAACAACTCAACCATTGCCAAGGCATAGAAAAGTTTCATTATCGTACCAATATCATTATGGTTTACAAAAGCTTTTGTGGAGTAGGACAGCACTATGTTAGCTGTACCTCTACTACTGTACGCGAAAGTCACGTATCATTCATCCATCTTGTTAGTCTTTGTTTTCTAGCCCGTTGCTTGATTGATGGAATTTATCGGAATATCTAGCACGATGTTCACGCCATACCTGCATTTTTCATCGTAAGACACCTCCATAGTTTTGCCTTCCACGATTTCCTAGCCTGACATGAAATTACACAAGTTTTACAACTTTATGCTGATTTCTACAAGTGTAGAAGCTGCGAAATCCATCAGAGACAACAAAAGAAGATAAAGAAAAGGACACGACTTGCTCATCAGCACCATGCAATCATCATTTTGGGTTCTATTCGTAACACTTATCCAACCCTAGATAGTGAACATCCAACGGCCGGAAAACCTCCCCAGCCACCTTCTCCAAAAGCCCCAACTGCCCCTCCGTCAGATGCATATACACAACCCAATCTCCCTGGCGACTGACACTAGGCATGGGCATAACATATCCAGACTCACCGCCCCAGGGAAAATGATACGACCCGAAAACCGGCTTGCCCCACCCGAAATCCACCTCCGAAACCGGAAGCCTTTGCCCCGAGGAAACCACAAATGCGGGTCCATCGCCTGTGCAATAAATCTTGGCCATTCCTGCTTGTGGCCTACGTTCCTCAACCCAATATATGTAACCTGAACACAGAGCACCCCCTCTTTCATCTTAGGCACGAGCTTCCCTTCTACACTGGCATCCGGGTTGTAGAGGTCCAGCTCTCGTAACTCAACATCAGCATAAGCTTCTGCAAAATCTACGCCGCGGTTGTTGCAGAGTAACTCCGGTTCGCCGATGGAGTTGACGACCACCTCTCCCGCGAAAGCGTAGTAAGAAACGAGTGCTTGAGCAAGGGATTTCTTGAGAGTTCTAACCATTGATGAGAATGTGAAACTGTTTTTCTTACTGGGTTTTTTGTAACTGAAGAATACGCTTACATTGATCGGTGGCAATAATAGATCGAGATTGGATAATGGTAGACACTGATCTTGCGGTGGCAACACTGCTGCCACCACTTCCTTGTGGTCAACAGTTACAGAAAATTCAGCTGTTCCCATGTTGGAGAGAGAGAGAGAGAGAGAGAGAGAGAGAGAGAGAGAGAGAGAGAGAGAGAGAGAGAGAGAGAGAGAGGTTTGGGTGGCTTGTAGATGGGTTTGGAGGGTGATGAGGCTGAATTTATAGAAACCTTGGTTTAATAATAATTCAGTGGAATGAGTGCAAGGTAAGGCTGTGTACTTTAGGTCATTGTGGTCTGCCCCTTCCCTGGTCCTCACATAGGTGGGAGCTTCATGCACCAGAACTGTCGCCTGATTGGGATAAGGTCTTGAGGATGATGGGTGCAATGGCTTGACTTTTCTCTTTCATTTGTCCCGACTTTTGAGGTTGTTGTTCTTTCATCCACTGTTCTATTTTCTAATATGAAAGTGATGCCATGAAATGGTTCCCTTTCGATTTTCAAATGTCTGGAAAGGATTTTCTATTCAATATCACCATTGACACCAACTCAATGGATGCTTCCAAATTGAGTTAGTTTTGAAAACCTTTTAACTTATCAAAAAGAGGAGTATCCAAACACTATTTGTCTTTCCAAAAACATATTCTTTCTCCACTTCTTGATTAATAGTTAATCCTAGCTCAAATATAGGAAAGATATGTTGAATGTTTGTCCACAGTCCACCTTGCCTCTAATTTGAATATAATTTCGTAACCATTTAATTGAAATCCAAAAAATAGAGGTTACATTTTTTCATTGGAATCAAACTTTTTGGTGCATGGCACATCTACAATCCAACCCTAGAAATAATCTGTATAGCTCAAATATAAAGTAACGGACCTTCTACATTTTCCAACTCATATTCATTTTTTCTTATATTTTTTAGCTCTAAAAACATACACCCAAGAGCACCTTGAACCCTTGACATACTAAGTACCACATGAGATGCCCTTCTTGCACGACTATGCTAGAAGGCATTTGCTCTAGCTCACATTCACAAGTTCACAGGTGATGATCATTTTAGGGATTCTATTTTAAGTAACGCTTCATTGGTTGAACCTTGTACCATTGTCCTAAAGTGAGAAATGTAGTCTTAGTGATTCAAGAAAAAAATTGTCCTATTTCTATTTTTAACAACGTCAGTAAAGTTGTAGAAAGAAATGGAGAACTACTATTAGATTGACATCATGGGAATGTTTGTGTCAATTTTCACATTATGCATGATGTCTCCTTCCTTAGGACTAATTTTTAGATATGTAGTTAGCCATCTTTTTTCTAATATTTTGTGACCTTTTCTATTTGATTTATAAATAATCACAAAAAGAAAATATAAGGGACTATTTTTTGCTGGAGAAGAGATTTTTTTTTATATTTCACTATATCTCAAGTGATCGTGAGTACATTCCTATAGTTAAATCAAGTGCCGAGATTATGTTTCTCAGTTACTATTGATTATATTTTCTTTGAATACATTACATAATGCAAGAGGGGGAGCCTTGGCACAACGGTTGAGTTGTTTCCATGCAACTTGGAGGTGATAGGGTTGGAAGCGTGAAAATGCTTTCTTGTAAAATGCAGGGTAAAGTTGTATACTATAGGCTATTTGTGGTTTGCCCCTTCCCTAAATCCCACATATGTGGAAGCTTTGTGCACCGGACTGCCCTTGTTATATCACATAACCATAAAACAATACCCTTGATTATAGTTAGATTGAATGTTATCTAAAATACAAGAATATATTGTTAGAAAACAATTATGGTCTTTAACATTTGGAATTCAAAATTGACACATTTAACATGTGTCACAACTGCCCATGGTAGTTATCCTTGATGGAAGGATAACTACCATAAACTATCATCTTTTAAGGGTCCCTAAACCTATAGATCCGAGTGACTGTTTTTTACAGTTTGGTTCTCCATTACCATGAATTAAAACTATCTTGGATCTTTGCTGCTAATGGTTGAAGGTAAGTTGCCAATCCATTCTTGTTTAAATTTTGCTTTCGCTGAGATGCTTCTGATTTACTATAAACACTAGAGAAAATGGTTTACATGTGGTATCAGAGTGTAGTTTGATTCCTTTGCCTAATAGTTCTAAGTTATTTTCGTTTCTGATTATATGATGAAAACCAAATTTGGTTAAAGAGAAAATGAAAACTCAGAAAACTAACCCTGACTTCACTATTAACTGGTGATTGAGCAAATCTCCATGACCTGTCAACATTGTGTTACTAGAGATCTACCAATTCTCGTCTCCTAATCTACTTGAGAAAACCAATTGTTAAACCAAATTAATGAGCAATCTCTATATGTTCATGGATTCCATGCCGCTTTCTACTGACCGACTTGGGTTTCCAGGATTATGCAGTTTATTTAATCTACAATAAACTGAGATTTTGTTCTTTGGATTGAAGTGGTCACCTGTAAGGTTTATGAAGCTTCAATTTCAAAGCCATGGCTGTTAAGATGAGCAAAGTGGTCTAGATTTCCTTAACATAGTGCTGAAAGAATTCACTGGATATTATGGTGACATGGGCCAACTGAGCTTGTTGTCCTAAAAGCAAAAGTCCATTGTGAGGACATCACAGGCTTTACCATTTTAAGGAGAACATATGCCGACGTGTTAGTAGAAATAGCTTTTTGCTTTGGGATTCTTCTTTTATGTTGCCATTTGAACCCATAAATCATGTTGGGTACGTTAACATCTTATGGTTTAGTGTGAATGGGTGAAGACTCAGGGGTTAAGCACACGAAGAGTTCCTAATTCCAAGATTATGCCCTCGAAGTCAGTGGCTATAACCTTGAATACAATGGATCACATTAGTTGTTGTAGTTTAAAAATGTTTAGGATGGAAATGGCATGTGGGTGTTGAAAATTGGGGGTAGTTTTGTTCTTTACATTCATCTACATGAATAGGTATTATATGGGACAGTATGATACCCAAGCCATCAACATCTTATGAGTGATTTGCTTTGTCATTCTTCAGTTGTGTGCACACATGCAAAACACAAATTTAGTAGCTAAATAGACTATTTAATAAAGACACAAAGCAAATAACATGAAGTAAACTAGATAAACAGAAGATGCACATTTAAATAGACTACTTAATAGAGACGTGAGCTAATAAGACAATGTAAAGAAATAAACAGAAGATGCACATTTATATGTATATACACATGCATCAGCATGAATATAGAACAATCAATACATGTAGCATAAAGATGCATGTCATTCATGTGAGCTCACGTCGGGATTAGAACTTTCAAACCATGCCATAAAGTTTCTCAGGCATGAATACATGAACAAATGATCAGAATTAATTGTTCATTGAATATTTGAATTTATTGACTATTAATTTAGAATTTTTTTTAAAATTAGTCAATAATTAAAGTTTAATTTCAAGACATTATTAGCATAATAAATTATTTATTTTTAATTTATGATATGCTTATATGGAATTGTCTTGATTATTTTTTGATGTCATGTGATCAATATGTATTTATTATTTGAGGAATAACCACAGTATCCTTAAATATGAAAATACATATATTAAGTGTTTAATTAAAAATTATTAATCACATTATGTTTTTAAATTGACATTAAATTCTAATTAACATATTGATATAGTAATTTATCCGTAGGAAAATTATTATATTATTATGGTTAATTAGGATGAAATAATAAAATAATATTTATTTCTTAATTAGCCTACAGGTATTAAGAAATAATTATAATTTACTAGTTTCATCATAACTGTTAATGAATTAATTTTGTGTTAAAATCTTTGCCCATAGGTAGATTTTAATGACGTAGTGATTTATATTTATTTGATATGACTGGCATTGGTAAGCTTATCATTATAATTGATAGATTATGCCTCATAATTGTTATTAAGCATGTGTTATTTGTTTATTTATTTATTTATAGTTATTCAATCTTTGATATTGTCTGACGAAAAATATGAAGTTCCCTATTTAACTGGTGACAACTATAAAGTTTGGAAGGAGAAAATTCTCTTTCATTTAGAGTGTATGGATCTTACTATGCTCTTTGTAAGGAAGAGCCTCTTGAAATTATGGAATCTAGTACTCATGCAAAGATCACTTTATATGAACAGTGGGAGCGATCTAATCGCTTAAGCATGATGTTCATTAAATCTCGCATTAGTACTAACATTTGTGAGTCGATACCTGAATGTGAGAATGTCAAAGATCTTATAAAAGCCATTGATGAGCAATTTGAGTCATCAGATAAATCACTAGCTAGCACTCTAATGAACAAGTTGTCATCAATGAGACCGACTAATACTAGAGGAGTGTGCAAGTACATTATGAGGATGAGGGACATAACTGCTCAGCAAAAGTCACTACAGATTGAGATATCTGAGTCCTTTTTAGTGCATTTTGTCTTGAACTCTCTCCCTTCTCAATATGGATCATTTAAAATTTCATACAACACACATAAGAAAAATTGGTCAATTAATAAACTCTTGATCATGTGTGTTCAAGAACAGGAGAGATTAGTTCAAGAAATGGGTGAGAGTGCACATATGGTGACCCATAAAAAAGACAAGAAGCCATTAAAAGAAATGCGAAAGGCAAAGCTATAGCCCATATTGATAAGAAGGAGGCTATGAGGTATTTCTTTTGTAAAAAGAAAGGACACATGAGGAAAGATTGTCTTAAGAGGAAGGCTTGGCTGGAAAATAAAGGTAATCTCAATTCTTTTATATGTTATGAATCTAATATGGTTGATGTTTCACATACCACATGGTGGATTGATTTTGGTTCTATAATCCATATTTATAATACCATGCTAGGTTTTCTAAGTCAAATGAGACCGATGGAAAGTGAACGGAGATCTATTCAGGAAACAAGATGTGTTCACTTGTCAAAGTTGTGGGGACATATAGGCTTATTTTACAAATTGGTTTTATACTTGATTTGGAAAGAACCCTTTATATTCCCAACTTTTCTAGGAATTTGATTTTTGTTTCTAAACTTATACCACTTAAACTTTCTTTCTACTTCCATGAAACTTCTTTTAATTTATACAAGAATTTAGTACTTGTTGGTAGTGGTACAATGAATGATGATTTGTATAAAATTCATGTAAATAATAATGTCTCCAATGAAGTCATGGATGTGCATGGTAACGATGGTATTAAGCGTAACATTATAAATGAGAAATCCTTTATGTTGTGGCATCGAATATTAGGACATATCTCGATTAATATAATCAAAAGGTTAGTAAAAGATGGAGTTCTTGAGACTCTTGATTTTATATACTTTGATTTATGTGTGGACTGCATTAAAGGGAAGCAGACCAATTAGTTTAAAAAGGGTGCAAAGAGGAGTTCTGACATATTAGAACTCATACATACTGACATTTGTTATCCTGACATGAGCATGGATGGTCAGAAATATTTCATTACCTTCATAGATGATTACTCATGATTTATATATCTCTACTTGCTTCATAATAAGAGTGAAGCATTGGATGCTTTTATAATATGTAAAGTAGAAGTAGAGAAACAATGTGGTAAACAAGTCAAAATCATGGGATCTGATAGAGGTGGTGAATATTATGGAGGTACACAGGGATTGGACAGGTACCTGGTCGATTTGCTAAATTTGTTTAAGAGCAAGGTATTGTAGCTCAAAACACCTTGCCTGGCTCACTAGATTAAAATGGAGTAGTAGAAAGAAGAAATAGAACTTTAATGGACAGGGTGAGGAGTATGCTCAACAACTCCAATTTTCCTTTGTCATTATGGAATGAAGCTCTAAAAACAACAACGTATATATTAAATCGAGTTCCAACTAAGGCTGTTTCTAAAACGTCATTTGAATTATGGAAAGGTTGGAAATTGAATTTGAGACATATGCGTCTGGGGTTGTCCAGTTGAAGTTAGAGTTTATAATCCACATGAAAAGAAGTTGGACTTGAGAACTGTTAGTGCATATTTTATTGGATATGTTGAAAAGTCTAAGGGATACAGATTTTATTGTCCATCCCATAGTAGTAAAATTGTGGAATCAAAAAATACTAAATTTCTTAAGAACAACATGGTTAGTGGGAGTGTTCGGTCTCAAAACTTAGTTTTTGAGAAAAATCGTATTTCTGATTCAACTCTACATTAAGCAGTAGACTGGTTATTATTAATGACCCCCTGAAAATATGATGGATATTGAACAATCAGTTGTTGAAAATTTAGGCTAATAATGTGTTAGTGGATCCCATCTATCATCAACCACAACAAGTTAATGATCATGAGCCTCCCCAAGAGGCTAATGATGTACCTTTGAGGAGATCAACTCAGGTGAGGAAGTCAGCAATTTCTACTGACTATGTTATATACCTATAAGAATCTGACTATGATATTTGTGCTAACAATGGCCCTAAGACATTTTCACAAGCTATGAATAATAGTAAATCTAACTTATGGTATGATGCTATGAAGGATGAGATGGATTCTATGATAAACAATCAAGTTTGGGATCTTGTAGAGTTGTCTAATGGGGCGAAGACCATTGGTTGTAAATGGGTTTTCAAAACTAAGAAAGACTCATTAAGCAATATTGAGCTATACAAAGCTAGACTTATTGTAAACGGATTCACATAAAAGGAAGGAATTGATTATAGAGAAACATTTTCTCCTGTTTCTAAAAAGTATTCTTTCCATATCATCATGGCATTAGTTGCTCATTTTAACTTAGATTTACATTAGATGGATGTGAAAATGGCATTTCCCAATGGTGATTTAGAGGAAGATGTTTATATGAAACAAATTGAGAATTTTGTCTCAAGTGATGGTCATCATTTAGTTTGCAAGCTTAAAAAGTCTATATATGAACCGAAACAGGCCTCCCATTAGTGGTATTTAAAATTTCATAATGTTATCTCTTCATTTGGTTTCGTAGAAAACATTATGGATGAATGTATATATCACAAGGTTAGTGGGAGCAAGTTCATTTTTTTAGTCTTGTACGTGGATGACATTTTACTTGCAACTAATGATATAAGATTGCTATATGAGGTGAAACAATTTCTCTCTCAAAACTTTGATATGAAGGATATGGGTGAGGCATCTTATGTCATTGGCATTAAGATTGATAGAGATAGGTTTTAGGGTATCTTAGGCTTGTCTCAAGAAACTGATATCAACAAAGTTCTTGAGAGATTTCACATGCAAAATTCTTCACTTAGTATAGCACCTATTGTTAAGGGTGATATATTCAGTTTGAATCAATGTCCCAAGGATAACCTTGAAAGGGAACAGATTAAAAACATTCCTTATGCTTCAACTGTTGGAAGCTTAATGTATGCTCAAGTCTGTACTAGACTAAACATTGCATTTGCAGTTGGAATGTTGGGACGATATCAAAGTAACTTAGGTTTGGACCACTGGAAAGTTGCAAAGAAGGTCATGCGATACCTTTAAGGGACTAAAGATTACATGCTTACATATAGATGGACCGATGACTTGGAGGTTGTTGGATATTTAGATTCAGACTTTGTTGGCTGTGTTGATTCTCGTAAATCAACATCTGGATATATCTTCTTATTTGCTAGATGAGCTATATCTTGGAGAAGTGCAAAGGAGTCTTTGATTGCTACTTCTACTATGAAAGCAAAGTTTATTTCTTGTTTTAGGGTGACCTGGCAGGGTATATGATTAAAGAGTTTCATTTCTGGGCTTCGAGTTGTTGATTCCATCTCTAGGCCATTGAAGATATACTGTGATAATTTAGTTGCTGTGTTCTTTACTAAGAATAATAAAAGTGGAAGTCATAGTAAACACAATGACATTAAGTACTTAACAGTTAGAGAGCACATAAAAAGGAATGAAGTGCTTGTTAAACATATTTGTACTGAGCTGATGATTACAAATCCTTTGATGAAAGGCATGCCACCAAAGTTTTTTAAGGATCATGTAACAAGAATGGGACTTTGTTCTCATTTGTCACCTTTTGTTTGAACTATGATGCTCTATTTATAGCACAAATTAGTAATGAAACTCTAAATTATTGCTTTTGTCTCTATTTTGATTTGTGTACATCTATGATTGGATGACAAATATTTAATTTTGGACTCAGAATAAGAATTTGAGGCTTGTTTATAAAGATAAAAATGGCACATAAAGGGCTTTTACAAAGAAGATAATTACATTGTAATACATGGAAGGTAATACTTGTTTATAGAGGAATTATCTTCATGATTCATGTAATTTTTTTCTTTGTTGGAGCATAAAGTGAGTTCGATTAATACATTAAGATTTTGAATTTATAAAGTTACAAATGTTTGGACCAAGTGGGAGAATGTTCGAAAATAGTTATGGTCCTTAACATTTGGAATTCAAAATTGACACATTTAACATGTGTCACAACTGCCCATGGAAATTATCCTTGATGGAAGGATAACTACCATAAACTATCATCTTTTAAGGGTCCCTAATCCTCTAAATTCGAGTGACTATTTTTTATAGTTTGGTTCTCCATCACTGTGAATTAAAAAGGATTAGAAGATCACTTAAACTATCGTAGATCTTTACTGCTAATGGCTGGAAGTAAGTTGCCTGTCCATTCTTGTTTAATTTTTTATTCTGCTAAGATGCTTCTAATTTACTGTAAACACTAGAGAAAATGGTTTACATCTACAGCTTCAATGATCTTCTTATACTAGCTTGAATTAGTTTTACCACATAATTTGGTTGCTAACTTAGTTTTATGTTGTGTGCTGGTCAATAATTGATGTAAGCATATTTTTCAAAGTATCATATTGAGTTAATGCCCATGGGATGCTTTTACTTACCAATTTTTCTAATCCAGAATACTAATAACATAATCCATGGTTAGTATTGTCTATGTTAGATGATTAAAATGATATTCGTTTGTGATGCTATAAGCTCCTACATTGGAGGCTACTCATAGCACCATATCATGATAGATCAAATGAACATATAACAATCCCATTCAATGATCTTTAGTAAATTGATAATTTCATCTAAACACATTGCACTCTCTATTTCATCTTTGGTGTTGGCATCAAGATTAAAGGTCAAGCTCTGATAGGTTAATATTAACATGAGCTTATATGAAATCTATCCTAGATTGTTGCAAAGTAACTCTATTTCCTCAATGAGGAACTAGCACTTGAGCAAAGGAATCCTTCATAGTATTAACCATGATCAGAAAGTGAGAGTGTTTCTCCTATTCGGTCTTTTGTAACATAAGAATATGCTAACCCTGATGGGTAGCAATAACAAATTGAGTTTGGATAATGATAGCCACAAACTTGGCAAAGGCAATATTGCTGCTACCACCTCCATGTGGTCACAATTACAAAAAATTCACTTGAACCACATGAGAGAGAGAGAGAGAGAGAGAGAGAGAGAGAGAGAGAGAGAGAGAGAGAGAGAGAGAGAGAGAGAGAGAGAGAGAGAGAGAGAGAGAGAGAGAGAGAGAGAGAGAGAGAGAGGTGGATGGTGGTAAGAAGTAATGGCTTGATGATGGGGCTAAATTTGTAGGTACATTTGTTTCAACTAAGTTTTCATTTGAATATGTAGTGGCTTCAAACTTCTCTCCTCCTTTTTCCACTTAGTTCTTAATATGATTTTTATTTTATCCTTTGTTCTGAATTCAAATCTATATTTTCATGAGAGCTACTCCCCTTTTGTCATCTTCTTAACTTGTGGCAAGTATCGGAAGTATGTGGTGGCACCTTATACCCATACTAACCTTAAGCACCCAAGTGAGGTGGCACAAAAATGAGATGACAAGTCACGCAAAATCCTCGTGGCATGTGGCCCTAAGGTAGTTATGGACGGCTCCAACACATGACACCTAAAGGAGATGGCTCCAAGGTAGTTCCTAGCACATGACACATGAGAGACCCCCAAAGCAGTTGTGGACGATTTTGACTATGTGGCAACAAGTGGGAGATGACTCCCAAACCAAATATGGATGGTTTCACCATGTGACAACAAGAAAAGATGGTTCCATGTAGTTATAAGCAACTTGTCGAGTGGTTGGTTTGTAACCACCAAGTAGTTGTTATTGTAGCCTATTTAAAGGCATGCTTAGGTGCACAAAGGGGCAGACGCCCCATATTGTGAGTGTAACCTAAAGCTTGTATGCTTATATCCTTGTATTCTTGAAGTGAATAAAAGAAGGTTGGGTTGTTGCCTGTAAAACGTGTGAAAGTTGGGTTCAGTTGCACATTGTGTTTGTGTCCCTCTTGGTTGTGAGAAAGAAAGTTGTGGAAGGCTGACTAAGTAAATCACTTAGTGCCGCATAGAAGGCAAAAGAATTCGTGTGAGAAAATTGCCCCTGTGACAGTTGGTATCAGAGCTTGTTGATTGTAATGGCTGGTGATTTTGCAATGGATCAACTCAAAGAAAGAGTTGCTCATCTTGAAGATTTTTTTCGAAACCCTCCAACAGATTCTACTATTGCTCTATCAGTCAAGATGGAACAATTGAAGGAAAACTTGGAGATCTTAAAGAAATCCTTTGAGGATTATGTTGCTGCTAATGAGACAAAGCATGAGCAAACTCAGGGAGATTTGCTTGCTTTGGCAGATCTTTTCAAAGGTAGATTCTAGACCTTGGAAGATGATGTAGCCTTACTCAAAAGAGTAAAGCTAAACAATCTATCTCAAAATGGGGAGTCTGTAGCAAACAAAAGGTAAAGGTTCCGGACCCAAAGCCATTTATTGGAACCAGAAATGCTAAAGAGTTGGAAAATTTCTTGCGGGACATGGAGCAGTACTTCAAGGCTACTCATGTGCCCGAATCAGAAATGGTGACTATCACAACAATGTTTCTTTATAATGATGCAAATTTATGTTTAGAGGATGATATCAGTGCTGGATGTCCCAAAATTAACTCGTGGGATGCTCTCAAAAAGGAGCTTAAAGAGTAGTTTCTACCCACCAATATTGCATGGGTAGCATGATACAACTTGAAACATCGACACCAAAAAGGTAGCATTCTTGAATATGTCAAAGAATTCAATTCGTTATTGCTTGATATCAAAGATATGTCTGAGGCAAATAAGTTATTTAACTTTATGTCTAGATTGCAATTGTGGGTACAAACTTAGCTCCATAGGCAAGGAGTTCATGATCTTCCTATTGCAATGGCGGCAGCGAATGGCATGATTGACTACAAATATGGTCACTCTTCTTTCTCTTATGCTAAAAGTACTAAGTTTGATAAGTCTATGTTAAAAGAAAAAGGTAAGACTAAGTACCAAAAAGATAAGAACTGGGACGAGAAAGAGAGAGGATAGTAGCAAATTGAGCCCTAGTACAAAGGCACTATCAAGTAAAGGAAGCAACATATCATCTTGTTGCTTCATTTGTGATGGACCCTATTGAGTAAGGGAGTGTCCTAAAAGAGAAAATTTGAATGCAATTATAGTGGAAAAGGGGAAACCTTCAGATGTGGGTGGGTCAATAAGAGTTAACTTATTACAACTTGTAAATGCCTTGCAATCTGATAGAAACCCTAACAAGGGCTTGATGTATGTTCAAGCTAAAGTGAATGGGGTTGATGTGTTGGCCATGATTGATAGTGGTGCAACACACAACTTTGTTGCTAATAGAAAAGCATCACACCTTAACCTGAGGGTTGTAAAGAACTCAGGCCAAATAAAAGTTGTGAATTAGGAGGCCCAGACCATTTCAGGGGTTGCTAATAATGTAAATGTCCAGATTGGGGAATGGAAAGGAAAGGCAACCCTCATGTGTGTCCCCTTAGATAACTTTGACATTATATGGGGTATTGAGTTCTTTTTGTAGGCTAAAGTAGCATTGATGCCACACCTTAGTGGATTGTTGTTCAGTGATGAACACCAACCCTACTTGTACAAATAGTGGTGAATAACAAAGCAAAAGTAGATGGGAGAGACAAGGTGGAGAGTCTCTCAGCCCTTTAAGTCAAATCAAGCTTGAAAAAGAGATATGAGACATTTTTTGCTACTTTGGTGGAGATCATGAAAGGTGAAACTATGGAGGTGCCTTATGAAATTGCAGAAGTTTTACAACTTTATGCTGATATAATTCCTTTGGAACTTCCTAAGGTTCCTCCACCTAGACGTACTATGGACCACAAAATTGAGTTGTTGCCTAGTTCCAGACCTTCTGCACAAGTTCCTTATAGAATGTCTCAACCAGAATTGGCTGAATTGAGAAAGCAGTTGAGTGAACTGCTTGATGTTGGATATATCCAACCTTCTAAAGCTCCATATGGTGCCCCAGTTTTGTTCCAAAAGAAGCATGATGGTTCCTTGCTAATGTGTGTAGATTATAGGGCCTTAAACAAGATAATGATAAAAATAAAAAAAAAGTATCCAATTCCTTTAGTAGCTGATTTGTTTGATCGTTTGTATAAGGCCAGATACTTCACCAAGTTGGACTTAAGGGCTGGATATTGGTAAGTTAGAATCGTTGAAGGTGACAAAGAAAAAACTACTTGTGTGACTAGGCATGGGTCTTATAAGTTTCTTTTAATGCCCTTTGGGCTAACTAATGCCTGACCTACCTTTTACAATTTAATGAACAATGTATTTTACAAGTACATCGACCGGTTTGTGGATGTTTACTTGGATGATATTATAATATATAGTAATAGCCTAGAGAAACATGTAGAGTATTTGACCAAGGTACTAACTCGGTTGAGACAGTACAAACTCTACATTAAAAAGGAAAAATGTGAGTTGAACTATTCTAGTATCTTTCGACAACAGGAGAAAGCGTGAAGGTGGGTCTAGCAAGAACAATTTCGAGGAGTTTTTAGTAACTCAAGGCAGCATTCAAGATTCAGGTGTATTTTCCTTTTTAAAGTTAAGTGTGCAATTTGGGTTGGGATTTTATGTGGTTTTAATTGAGGTGTTGTTTACTAGATGGGACCTGAGTATTTTTAGAAGTTATTTATGGCTTTCTAATGATGGAAAAAGGTAAATGGGTTTTAAGATGCACTTGCATGTGTGTGTTTTTTAAAGTGGTTTTTAAAGCTTCTTTAGGCTTTGATGTTGCTCGAGTGTATTTTTCTTTGGAAAAATGCAATTTTGTTCATGTGAATTGCCTATATTGATTGACTAGCAATTTGTAGCATGAGTTTCTGGAGTGTACTGTTTATTTTTACCCTTTTTGAAATTAGTGTGTGTTGTTTTTCTCACCTCTATTACTATTAATTAAGCATAACTTTGTATAAATTACTTACTATTGGGTTGATGGTTTCTAAGTGTATTATTGGTTGTGTTTATACTACTTTGTAGCATGAATTTATTGATTGTATTGTTTATTAGCTTGTCATTTTTAAACTAAGTGAGCTTGGATTTTTATATTGGCCTATGCATCTTGGATAACCATAAGCATAAATAAGAATAAAACAAGTGAGCATGTCTAAGTAGTATGTAAGTTCTTAAGCAATTATCATAGATGACGGCCTATTTTGCTTAGCATGTGGCACTTTCAATGAGTTTTCAAGAGTCGCCTACATTTTTTTTGGCTGATTAGAGAAAATTTCTAAAATTAGTTTCGATTATAGAATCATAACTAAGAAGAGCGCACATTTTTTATTATGGTCCCTAAAGTTGGTAACAAACCTCACAATCGTCCCATTCCAATCCTACCGAAATAATTATGGTCCACTTTTATAGAGTATAACAACACCATTTTAGCTGTAAAACCTCTACTACGTTTGTATGGCAACATCCATGTCATTCATCCATGCTATTTGTTTGATACTACAAGAAATTTGTTTTTTGGAGACAATGAATTGGAGGTAGTTTCAAAAAACCGCCCGTCTATAGTCACTTCCTTCTTGAGACCAGTCGCCTTTTTCCTTCTTCAAAGCATAGAGCGACTGTTGGCAAAACATTTCCATTGCAGAGGAATGACACAAGGGATGTAACCATGTCATAGGGACATTTCATGGACGACACTTTCATAGTGTGACTTGCCTATTATTGGATGCCTACTTGCCTAAAATTCATGCATAGATAACACCTCAAACATTTAAGAAATAGTTTTTTCGTGTTACTAACTAGCCATGATGGACGGAAAAGTTCCACATAAGCAACAATCTGCATTCAATGAACTAAAGCACCTTTCTACATATCCAATATAGAGTGACAAGACAAGATACAAACTAAAGCATGGTAGAGAAATTCCATCACCAACATTTACAAGGTCAAAAGGTAGATTTTGCTGGAACCATCCACCTAAGTATTAGCGGAACTCAAGAGTGTACATAGACTTGAAATTTCAATCTTCTGTTTCATCAACAAGAAATCTTCAATTTTGGTTCTCAAAGAATCTCCACCAGAGTATTTGGAAGACACTGCAAAGTTAGTTCAATGTAACTAAGACTCGTTTACTTTTGAGTTGATTGAGTGGAAGGTAATGAGTGACTTGGTGATCACAATATCCTGCTTGACGAAGCTTCCAATGATGCCGACATGATGGCCTCAACAGAAATAACAGGAGAATGCTCTAACCATGATGGTTGGCAATAACAAGTCGAGGTTGGATATTGGTAGCCACAGATCTCGGAAAAGCAACACTGCTGCCACCACCTCCCTCCTTGTGGTTCATAGTCATAGAAAATTCACTTGTACTCATGTTAGAGAGAGAGAGAGAGAGAGAGAGAGAGAGAGAGAGAGAGAGAGAGAGAGAGAGAGAGAGAGAGAGAGAGAGAGAGAGAGAGAGAGAGAGAGAGAGAGAAGTAATGGCTTGGTGATGGTCTTGAAGGTTGATGAGGTTGAATCAATAGAGACATTGGTTTCCACGCAGGTTTCATTTGAACAGGTTTCAAGGGAGCTACTTCTCTCCTACTATGTGTTTCCAAGACTAGAGAAATATTCAAACCAACAAGAACTTGTTTTCACTACATCAATGACTAGTCGTTAGTTACAAGAGATGCTAACAGCAGCTTCTGATTGGTAGGAAAAACTTAAAACAATCATCCTTCCTCGTCGTCTACGGGAAATGACAAATGGTTTTTATTACAACGAGAGAAAATAGTTCAGAAACCTCGCAGTTATCACTTCTCATCAAAAGTACCCCTCCAACTGTGAGTGTTCAACAGAAAGGCCATAGCAATTAGATTTTCCTCACAATGACCCCATCACTCAGTTGGTCGTGAGAAAAAACTAACGCAATAGGCAAATGGGGTTTGCATCCTTTATTTTAGATTTAAAGAAAACAAAATCGATAAGAAAGGCAAGAGTACAACCACAGTCTGGTAAAGCCATTCCTGCAAAAAAAAAGAAAAAGAAAAAGAAGAAGAAAGAATTAGGGGTTTGCATCCTTTTTCTCTCTCTCCAGATCTAAGGCTTTCATCATGTCAATAATAATTTACAGTCTAATTACCAAATTTCACACCTTTTTAATACTTTATCCTTTGTTTTTTCACTAAAATTTTTAATTTAAGAAACATGAAATAAAAAAAGTTGTAATCTTCAACATAAAAAAAACACATGAGAAGAATTATCTTATAAGCATGAAATTTGGTATTTGGACGATTCCATTCTCAACATGGTGAACGAATTGGATTTAAAAAAAAGCTAGAAGGAGGTATGTAAAGTGGTGGAGAGAGAGAGAGAGAGAGAGAGAGAGAGAGAGAGAGAGAGAGAGAGAGAGAGAGAGAGAGAGAGAGAGAGAGAGAGAGAGAGAGAGAGAGAGATATGAAGTTTTCTTGTTCACTTATGCAACTAATTATATAATAGACAAAAATTAGAATTAGAAGAAGATAAATAGGATAATTTAGAAAGAAACAAAGATGTTAAGGATTCAGGTGGAGCCTAGCTACTTACCTCTGAACCCCACATACAAGAGAGCTTCATGCACAGAACCAAGCCCATATGGAATTATAAGTCTACTGGTTACAATTTGCAAAACCCACACAATTTTCAACTCAAAACCTGTAAAACATCTGTATATGTATAATTTATTAAAAAATCTTAGAAATCACAAAGTTGAAGTTTGAGTTTCATATAAGAAAATTTAGGGGATGCTTTTACCTACTAGTTGTTTTAGTTGAAAATTTTAACAGCAATGATTTAAAACTCCAAAATAAGATGCTACTTAGTTAGACCTCATTTTTTGATAATCTGATCCATTTGCCTTCTTTGGCCTATCCTATTTGAGCTATTTGTAAAAATTCATGACCATTAGATGCTTCACCTACTAGTTTTTATAGTTGAAAGATACTATGGCCGTGATTTAAAAATTCAAATGGAATATCACGTAGCTATGCCTTACCTTTGGATGAAGTGATCAACTCAATACCTTATTTAGACTACTAGTAAAAATTCATGCCCATTGGACGCTTTTACCTACCAGTTTCTTTAGTTGAAAACTTTGATGGCCATAATTTAAAAATCTAAAATGGGACACCACTTAGCTAGATAGGCTGCTTTGTTGGATGATCTGATTCATTCATCTTGTTTGGCTATCCTATTTAGCTAGGCTGCTAGTAAAATTTCATGCCCATAAGATACTTCTACCTACCAATTTTTCTAGATGAGAGTACTAATAAGCTGATACATGTTTAGTACTGTCCATGCTAGATGATCAAAATAACATTCTGTTGCGATGCTAGAAGCTCTTCCAGGGGGCCATTGCGGAGCAAACGAACACATCAATCCCATTCAATGATCCCTAAACAAATCATGGTCGCAATTTGCAAATTGATAATTTCATCCGAAAACATAGAACTGCTATTTCTTCTGGGCGCTATCATTCGGATTGTAAAGGTCAAGCTTCATAGGTCAATATCAGCACAAACTTGTGAAATCTACGCCCCGATTGTGGCAGAGGAACACCGATTCATTGACTGTGTTCATAACCACTTCTCTGGCAAAAGCTTACAGTAAGAAACTAACGCTTTGAGCAAGGGATTTTCTTCCTTTATTGGGTTTTTTTCTTCTTCTTTTTTTTTAACAAAGAATACTCTAACCTTGATGGGTGGCAATAACAAATTGAGGTTGGATAATGGTAGTCATAGATCTCGCAAAGGTAATACTGCTGCCACCACCTCCTTATAATTCACAGTTATAGAAAATTCACTTGTGCCCATATTAGAGAGAGGGGGGGTAAGAAGTAATGGCTTGATGATGGGTTTGAACGATGATAAGGCTAAATTTATGAAGACGTTGGTTTCAACAATGGTTTTATTTGAATAGGTTATGGCTTCATCTTTTCTCTTTCTTTTTTATGCGTAGTTGTTAATGTGATTTTCTTTTGTGTGTGTATATATATATAGTTATTTATTTATTCATGAACACTAATTCGCTCCTATTGAAATCATGGTTTCAAGATATGAAAACAGCCTCTTGCAAAATGCAAGGTAAGGCTGCATACTATTGACCCTTGTAGTCCGCCTCTTCACCAAATCTCGCATACCTAGGGCTGCCTTTTTTTTAATTCCCTCCCCCTAAAACCATGTATTTCCAATACTAGACAGAAATATTCAAACCAAAAATGTTTTCAGCTGTTCCATAAATAGAGCCAGTCGACCCCTTCATGGCTGGTAGAAAATGGATTTTTGTGCAATTAACTTACTAACATCGCAACATCTTAGTTGAAAAACTAACTTACTAAAGCCATTCCGGCAAAAAATAAGGAAAAATGAATTGCATCTTCCTCCAACTGCCATTCAGCATAGCTTAAAGCTGAACTATTTCGGCATCTTCCGACGCCTTCCAGCGACTGGAGAAAGCTTGAAGGTGGGCTGAGCAAGCTCAATTTGTAGGAGTTTCCGGCGAATCAAGGCGGCATTGAAGATTCAAGCATGTTTTCCTTTTCAAATTAGGTGTGCCATGAGGGTTAAGATTTTCTTAGGGTTTTAACCCATGTGTTGTTCAATAGATGGGCTTGAGATTGTTTATTGTTTGGAGTTGCTTATGGCTTTCTACGATGGAAAACAGTAAAGAATGGACTGTGACATGCGCGTGTATCTTTTTAAAGTGGATTTTAGGGCTACTTTATTCTTTGATATTGCTCAAGTGCAATTATTTTTAGAAAACAGTAATTTTGCTGGTGTATTCTTTATGATTTACTAGCATTTGCTTTATTGTTTATCCTTTTTGAAAATTAGTAACTTTGTTTGGGGCAGTTGGGCATATTTTTCTAAGAAAAATTGGTCTCTCTCGATGGAATTCATTTTGAGCCCTTCTAAATACGAGGTTTTCAGAGAACCACTTCAACTGAGTTCACATGAATCATGATATAATAAGAACGAGTACGTGTTCTTCCTAACCCGAATTCCTTATTGATATAAATAATCAAATTGTAAACAAAGTTATGCTTGTTGAAAAACTCCATAATAGCGCCAATGCACTACAGCTTTGAAGTCGTAGCGTGTTACTTGCCTTCTCTATTGTTATTGATTAAGCATAAATTAGTATACATTACTTGCTATTGAATTTATAAGTTTATGCATATTTATGGTTTCCGAGTGTAATGTTGATTGTGTTTATTCTAATTTGTAGCTTGAGTTTATTGAAGTATTGTTTATTAGTTTGCTTTATTATTTTTTTCCCCTTAAACTAAGTGATCTCGGCTTTTTAAATTGGCCTATGCATCTCGGTTAAACGCATGAAAAATAAGAATATAACAAATGAACATGGTTGAGTAACATGTAGGTTCTTGAGTAAGATGACATATTTTGTTTGGCACGTGGCACTTTGAATGAGCTTGCAAGAACAGCTTACTTTTTTATGGTTTGCATTTTTATAGTTGAGGTGAGAAAAATTCTAAATTAAGTTGGATTAAAAAGTGCAAGTAGAATCGAAAAGTTTCATTTAAAAAGGATAGCCCAGTGCATTGTCCTTGTGTATCAGAATTGGCTTGTATGATATTCTATTGTCTAATATACAACCCTACCTTGCATTTTGCAAGAATGTATCATAAGCAACAACACAACCATTGCCAAGGCATCCAAAAGTTACGTTATCGTACCAATATCATTATGGTTCACAAGATGTTCACGCCAAGCCCGCGTTTTCCACGATACTAGTTTCATGCCAGGCTACGATGGGGCCAAAGATAAAACTGTCCCTGGACGCGTGATTTCTATAGGTGTAGAAGCTGTGAAATCCATCAACGACAACAAAATAAGATAAAGAAGAAGACACCAACTTGCTCATCGGCAGCATACAATCATCATTTTGGGTTCAATTCGTAACACTTATCCAAACCTAGATACTGAGCATCCAATGGCCGGAAAACCTCCCCAGCCACCTTCTCCAAAAGCCCCAACTGCCCCTCCGTCAGATGCATATACACAACCCAATCTCCCTGGCGACTGACACTAGGCATGGGCATAGCATATCCAGACTCACCCTCCCAGGGAAAATGATACGACGCGAAAACCGGCTTGCCCCACCCGAAATCCACCTCCGAAACCGGAAACCTTTGCCCCGAGGAAACCACAAAAGCGGGTCCATCTCCACCGCCTGTACAATAAATCTTGGCCATTCCTGCTTGTGGCTTACGCTCCTCAACCCAATCAATTAATCCCAAGAAGTGCTCTTTGGTGACAGCCTTCTTCAAATAATCATGAATAGACCCCGCAACCCAACTCAACGGTTTACTTGTTAACTCCTCCACGCTCTCCTCCCCGGAGGGAATTGAAAGCACATTTCCAAAGTAATTAGACATGGAATCCACCTCATCGTTCAATCTTACCCGTCCATCGACAACCATCCCCATCTTGCATCTCTTTGAGGAATCGTTTTCGGCTTCTGCAACCAGTTTCCAAAGCAGCGCCCCGAATGACTCGAGTTTGGTCCGTTTGGGCCCTCCAGCACTTGCTTGGGCTTGGAGACGTGTGATTTGTTCCGCGGAGATGGAGTATATTCTGCTGATGCAGGAAGATGTGGGTTTGGGATTTGATGGAGGTGGGAGCGATGAGATTGGCACGTATGAGTCGTTGACAGATGCATCATAGGAACCGGGCCTACGTGGGTCGAGCGGTGAGCGTTTAAAAGATGGATGGAATGAGATGGGCTTAGACTGGGCCATGTCAGCCCATGCAACGAAAAACATATTGCCGGAGTAGGCATCGGCGATCCGGTGGTCGAATGTGCATGACACAACTGTTCCCCCGCACTTGAGCTCCGTCGCCTGTCAAAACCTTGTCAGTCCATGGATTCAGAGAACAACTAACAAGAGAAAAATAAAGCATGTATGAGGTAGACTCTTTCCATGGTGTTTGCATGCATAACCGCTGCATGTGGGGGCACCTATTGGTGGTCGAAATCATTCAACTTATGGGCCCAACTGAGATAGGCCACAGCCAACTCACATTTTTTTACATATATTCCTATAACAAAAGGGAGAATGGTTTATTTTTAAACTTCAACCATGGAAGAAGGATATTTTTGCAAAGTCATATCCAGAGGTATGAGAAGGGTTAAGAAGCTAGAATTTTTTTTTGTACACAAGAAGAAAAATGAATATATATATATATATATATATATATATATCAATACTCATATGATGATAAAAATAAATGAACTCTTTTTTGCTCAAATAGGATATCAAGACGAGACGTGACAACTTAGGACAGAAATAGTCACAGTCCTTGGATTACTTGTTAGCTAACTTTTGGTAATGATTATTTTAATTAGAGTCCTGTACGATAAAGTCCAATAATCTTCTTCCTGACTTAATGCAAGGTGAAAAAGGGAACGGCAACGATCAAAATCCCTTAAGAGAGAATCATAGGCTCCGAATCATCTATCATGATCAAGAGAGATTTCTGGTATACAACCCATCGATGGATAGAAGCCTAGCATATTAATGACCCACCCATAATTCTGATATACGATCCATCCAGTTGCATTTCTACCCAGTAAAATTTTTTCAATGGAAACAAGTTTGGCGAGGGCATCCTTCATACAACAGACTGTTTAATCATTAATGAAGATACTCCGTAATAAAAATACAACGGGAAAAAGTACGATGGGGCCCCCAGTGTTTCAATGATCTAAGCCTTGCATCTAGTAGCAGGTTGTGCTATGGATGAGCGATTGCTGGTCTTTTAATGGACGGATGAAGACAAAAGGTAAAACAATCAATGGTTTTACTCACCCTAACCATCCCTCGATACGCTACCAGACGACTGCTTTTGATCGTTGAGAGATTGACTGCCGTTTTGGCTAAAATGAAAATATGTGCTTCCATTAATTGTAGAACAAGCCAAACAGAACTGCTAAGGCTGTTGGACGACTTATAAGTTCAGGGCGCATCTCATGGTAAGTTCCCGTGAGGATTGATTTATCTGACTCTGATATGTAGGAGCTGAAAATAATGGCCGTTGGTTGATTTATGATCTGAAAAAGTGTATTTTTGCTTATAGACGAAATAAACTGCAAGTATAAATCGATAATTTATGTAACCTGAACACAGAGCACCCCCTCTTTCATCTTAGGCACGAGCTTCCCTTCTACACTGGCATCCGGGTTGTAGAGGTCCAACTCTCGTAACTCAACATCAGCATAAGCTTCTGCAAAATCTACGCCGCGGTTGTTGCAGAGTAACTCCGTTTTGCCGACGGAGTTGACGACCATCTCTCCCGCGAAAGCGTAGTAAGAAACAAGTGCTTGAGCAAGGGATTTCTTGAGAGTTCTAACCATTGATGAGAATGTGAGACTGTTTTTCTTACTGGGTTTTTTGTAACAGAAGAATACGCTTACATTGATAGGTGGCAATAACAGATCGAGATTGGATAATGGTAGACACTGATCTTGCCGTGGCAACACTGCTGCCACCACTTCCTTGTGGTCAACAGTTACAGAAAATTCACCCGTGCCCATGTTAGAGAGAGAGAGAGAGAGAGAGAGAGAGAGAGAGAGAGAGAGAGAGAGAGAGAGAGAGAGAGAGAGAGAGAGAGAGAGAGAGAGAGAGAGAGAGAGAGGTTTGGGTGGCTTGCAGATGGGTTTGGAGGGTGATGAGGCTGAATTTATAGAGACCTTGGTTGAATAAGGATTCAGTAGAATGGGTGCAATGGCTTGACTTTTCTCTTTCGTTTATCCCGACTTTTGAGGTTCATGTTCTTTCATCCACTGTTCTATTTTCTAATACGCAAGTGATGCCGTGAAATAGTTCCCCTTCGATTTTCAAATGTCTGAAAAGGATTTTCTATTCAATATCACCATTGACACCAACTCAATGGATGCTTCCAAATTGAGTTAGTTTTGAAAACCTTTCAAACTTATAAAAATGAGGAGTATCCAAACACTGTTTGTCTTTCCAAAAACATATCCTTTCTCCACTTCTTGATTGATAGTTAATCCTAGCTCAAATATAGGAAAGATATTTTGAATGTCTGTCCATGGTCCAGCTTGCCTCTAATTTGAATATAATTTCGGAACCATGTAATTGAAATTCAAAAAATAGAGGTTACAGTTTTTCATTGGAATCAAACTTTTTGGTGCATGGCACATCTACAATCCAACCCTAGAAATAATCTGTATAGCTCAAATATGAAGTCATATGCCTTCTACATTTTCCAACTCATATTCATTTTTCCTTGTATTTTTTAGTACTAGAAACATACACCCAAGAGCTTTTTTTGTTGGAGAAGAGCTTCTTTTTTTCTTTTTTTTTCACTGTATATCAAGTAATCGTGAGTACATTCTTCTAGTTAAATCAAGTGTAGAGATTACGTTTCTTAGTTACTTATGACTGTTAATTATATTTTCTTTGAATACATTACATAATGCAAGAGGGAGAGCCTTGGCACAACAATTGAATTGTTTTCATGTGACTTGGAGGTGATGGGGTTGGAGGCGTGAAAACACCCTCTTGTAAAATGCAAGGTAAGGTTGTATACTATAGACCCTTTGTGGTCTGCCCCTTCCCTAAACCCCGCATATGTGGAAGCTTTGTGATCCGCACTGCCCTTGTTACATCACATAACCATATAACAACACCCTTGATTATAGTGAGATTGAATGTTATCTAAAATACAAGAATCTATAGCTTCAATGATCTTCTTATACTGGCTTGAATTAGTTTTACCACATAATTTGGTTGCTAACTTAGTTTTATGTTGTGTTTTTTCAATAATTGATGTAAGCATATTTTTCAAAGTATCATATTGACTTAATGCCCATGGGATGCTTTTACTTACCAATTTTTCTAATCCAGAGTACTAATAACATAATCCATAGTTAGTATTGTCTATGTTAGATTATTAGAATGACATTTGTTTGTGACGCTATAATCTCTTGCATTGGGGGCCACTAATAGCACCATATCATGATGGATCAAGTGAACATATAACAATCCCATTCAATGATCTTTAGTAAATTGATAATTCCAACTAAACACATTGCACTCTCTCATTCATCTTTGGTGTTGTCATCAAGATTAGAGGTCAAGCTCTCATGGGTCAATATTAACATAAGCTTATATGAAATCTATGCTAGATTGTTGCCATGTAACTCTAGTGCCTCAACCAGGAACTATCACTTGAGCAAAGGATTCATTCATAGTACTAACCATTGATCAGAAAGTGAGAGTGTTTCTCTTATTCGGTCTTTTGTAACATAAGAATATGCTAACCCTTATGAGTAGCAATAACAAATTGAGTTTGGAAAATGATAGCCACAAACTTCGCAAAGGCAACACTGCCGTCACCACATCCCTGTGGTCACAGTTACAAAATTCACTTGAACCATATGAGAGAGAGAGAGAGAGAGAGAGAGAGAGAGAGAGAGAGAGAGAGAGAGAGAGAGAGAGAGAGAGAGAGAGAGAGAGAGAGAGAGAGAGAGAGAGAGAGAGATGGTGGTATGAAGTAATGGCTTGATGATGGGGCTAAATTTCTAGGTAAATTTGTTTCAAACAAGTTTTTATTTGAATACGTAGTGGCTTCAAACTTCTCTCATCCTTTTTCTGCTCAGTTCTTAATATGAATTTTATTTTATCCTTTGTTCTAAATTCAAATCTATATTTTTATGAGAGCTACTCCCCTATTGTCAGCTTCTTAACTTATGGTAGGGAAGGAAAGTATGTGATGGCACTTTGCATCCATACTAACCTTAAGCACCCAAACGAGGTGGCACACAAATGAGATGACAAGTGACACAAAATTCTCGTGGCATGTGGCCCTAAGGTAGTTATGAATGGTTCCAACACATGACACCTAAAGGAGATGGCTCCAAGGTAGTTCCTAGCACATGACACATGGGAGATGCTCCCCAAGGCAGTTATGGGACGATTTTGACTATGTGGCAACAAGGGGAGATGACTCCCAAACCAAATATGGATGGTTTCACCATGTGGCAACAAGGAAAGATGGTTTCATGTAGTTATAAGCAACTTGTCAAGCTATGGTTGGTGACATAACCTAGGGTAGTTGGGTTGTAACCAGCAAGTAGTTGTTATTGTAGCCTATTTAAAGGTGTGTTTAGGTGCACAAAGGAGAAGATGCTCCATATTGTGAGTGTAACCTAAAGCTTGTATGCTTATATCCTTGTATTATTGAAGTGAATAAAAGAAGGTTGGGTTGTTGCATGTAAAATGTGTGAAACTTGGGATCAATTGCACATTATGTTTGCGTCCCTCTTGGTTGTGAGAAAGAAAGATGTGGAAGGATGACTAAGTAAATCACTTAATTCCTCATAAAAGGCAAAAGAATTCGTATGAGAAAATTGCCCCTGTGACTATTGATATCAGAGCTTGTTGATCGTGATGGCTGGTGGTTCTGCAATGGATCAACTCAAAGAAAGAGTTGCTCGTCTTGAAGATTTTGTTGGGAGACCTCTAACGGATTCCACTATTGCTCTATCAGGGGTAGGTGTTGGTGATCCAAACCATTTAATTTATGGGCCCAACTAAGATAGGCCATAGCCAACTCACATTTTTTTACATATATTCCTATAAAAAAAAAGGGTAAATGGTTTATTTTTAAACTTTAACTATGGAAGAAGGGTATTTTTGTAAAGTCATATACAGACGTATGAGAAGGGTTAAGAAATTATAATTTTTTTTGTACACAAGAAGAAAAAGGAAATATATATATATATATATATATATCTCAATACTCATACAGAGACTGTGATATCAACCTGACTGTGCTGTCAAATTATCTTTAAGTGATTAAAAATATAAATAAATGAACTCTTTCTTGCCTAAATAGGACGTCAAGACGAGACGTGTCAACTTAGGACAGAAATAGCTAGAGTCCTTAGATTGCTTGTTGACTAACTTTTGGTAATGATTACTTTAAAAGAGAAAAATTGAATGCAATTGTAGTGGAAAAGGGGAAACCTTTAGATGTGGGTGAGTCTGTAAGAGTTAACTCATTACAACTTGTAAATGCTTTGCAATCTGAGAGAAACCCTTGTAAGGGCTTGATGTATGTTCAAGCTAAAGTGAATGGGGTTGATGTGTTGGCCATGATTGATAGTGGTGCAAGACACAACTTTGTTGCTAATAGAAAAGCATTGCACCTCAACCTGAGGGTTATAAAGAACTTAAGCCGAATAAAAGTTGTGAATTCGGAGGCCCAAACCATTTCAAGGGTTACTAATAATGTAAATGTCCTAATTGGGAAATGGAAAGGAAAGACAATCCTCATGTTTGTCCCCTTGGATAACTTTGACGTTATACTGAGTAATGAGTTCTTTTTGCAGGCTAAAGTGGCACTGACGCCACACCTTGGTGAATTATTGTTCAGTGATGAGCACCAACCCTGCTTTGCTCCTACGGTGGTGAATAACAAAGCATAAGCATATGGGAGAGACAAGGTGGAGAGTCTCTTAGCCCTTTAAGTCAAATCAGGCTTGAGAGATATGAGACATTTTTTGCTACTTTGGGGGAGATCGTGGAAGGTGAAACTATGGAGGTGCCTTATGAAATTGCAAAAGTTTTACAACTTTATGCTAATATAATGCCTTTAAAACTTCCTAAGGTTCTTCCAACTAGATGTGCTGTGGATCACAAAATTGAGTTATTGCCTATTTCCAAACCTTCTGCACAAGTTTCCTATAGAATGTCTCCACCAGAATTGGCTAAATTGAGGAAGCAGTTGAGTGAACTACTTGATGCTGGATATATCCAACCTTCTAAAGCTCCATATGGTGCCCTAGTTTTGTTCCAAAAGAAGCAAGATGGTTCCTTGCGAATGTGTGTAGATTATAGGGCCTTAAACAAGGTAATGATAAAAAACAAGTATCCAATTCCTTTAGTAGCTTATTTGTTTGATCGTTTGTGTAAGGCTAGATACTTCACCAAGTTGAACTTAAGGGCTAGATATTGGTAAGTTAGAAATGCTGAAGGTGACGAAGAAAAACCTACTTGTGTGACTGGGTATGGGTCTTATGAGTTTCTTGTAATGCCCTTTGGGTTAACTAATGCCCAAGCTACCTTTTGCAATTTAATGAATAACATATTTTATGAGTATATGGACTGGTTTGTGGTCATTTACTTGGATGATATTGTAATATATAGTAATAGCCTAGAGGAACATGTAGAGTATTTGACCAAGGTACTAACTCGGTTGAGACAGTACAAACTCTACATTAAAATGGAAAAATGTGAGTTTGCCCAAAAAGAAATATTGTTCCTAGGGCATTGGATCACTAAAGGCAAGATAAAGATGGATGAACGAAAAGTTTAAGCCATTCTTAAGTGGTCGATTCTTAGAAGTAGGTTTGTCATTGTAACATATAGCATTGCTAATACCTACTTCCAAATTCAAAACAAGTTGACCTCTAAGAAAATTCAATGGCAATAATTCTTTGTAGAATTCGACTATGAGTAGCAGCATAAGCCAGGGAGGCACAACAATGTTGATGATGTATTGAGTTGCAAGCAGACAGTGGAGAGAGTGGCAACCATTGGTAAACTAGAGTTTGACTTCCTTTGACATATTAAGGAAGTTTGTAAAAATGATGTCTCTTATGTAAAACTTGTAAAACAGGTGAGAGAGGCTCCACAAGGAGATATTGGCTTGAGGAGGATATTTTCTATGCTAGGGGAGGGAGGCCCTATGTTCCTAGCCGCAAGTTGCATAGAGAATTACTCACAGAAACTCATGATGCAGAATGGGCTGGCCATCCAAGAGTTGAAAGAACTCTTGCTTTGTTACCACGAAGCTAGTATTAGGCAAAAATGGAAGATGATGAAGAAGCCTATGTGAAGTCTTGTTTGGTGTGCCAACAAGACAAGAGTGAGAGAAAGAAAGAAGCAGGACTACTACAGCCCCTACTGATTCCAGAACAACCATGGAGGAGTGTATCCATGAACTTCATTGGAAGACTTTTCAAAGTTAATAACTTTCAATCTATTGTTGTTGTTGTTGACAGGTTCTCCAAATATGTTATCTTCATCCCTGCAACACTGACATGTTTTGTAGAGGAGGCTGCCCAATTATTCTTCAAGAATGTGATCAAATATTGGGCATAATCAATGATCATGATGCCAGGTTCACTGGCAAGTTCTAGACGGAACTCCTCAACAAAATGGGATCCAAATTAAAGTTCTCTATTGCAAACCATTCCCAAACTGATGGTCAAACAGAGTGGATCAATGCTTTATTGGAAGAGTATTTGAGGCACTATGTCATAGCAAGGTAGAAAAATTGGGTTGACTTGCTAGACTTAGCGCAGTTCTCCTACAACCTACACAAAAGCTCTTCCACAAGGAAGAGTCCATTTGAGTTGGCCATGGGCCAATAGCCTCTCACTCCACATGAAATCGTTAAGCAACGCACAGGTAATAAGTGTGCTGCAACCTATAGATTTGCCTTATCAAAACAAAAAATGCTAGATGAGGCAAGGGATAGTCTTGAAAAAGCTGTCGTCGCATGAAGAAATATGCAGGCCAAGGCCTTGGAGTTCTAAGTTGGGGGCAAGGTATTGTTAAAACTAATTCCCCAATTTTGGAAAAAAATCAGTAGTAAGATTGTGCACCGAGGATTGGTTCCAAAATATGATGGTCCATTCAAGGTGATACAAAAAGTGGACAGCATGGCTTATAGATTAAGGCTACTAGATAGATTGAAAGTTTACCCTACTTTTCATGTCAGTTTTCTCAAACCATTCCATGAGGACCAAGATGTAACAAAGAATCAGTCCAAACGAGCTCCACCTACAATAAGAAAATAGTTCGAGCATGAAGTAGATTGTATACTTGACCACAGAACGCAAGGACAAAGTAAGAAAAATCGATGGACCGACTTCTTAGTAAAATGGAAAGATAGCCCAGAAATTGAAGCAAGCTGGGAAAGGGATACAGCATTATGGCAGTTTGAAAAGCAAGTGGTAGAATATCTTCAATCTATCCCGACGAGGGCGTCGGCTCCTTCTTCTGGTGGTGGAGGTTTGTGAGCTTCTTAGCTTATGACAAGTAAGGAAAGTATGTGGTAGTACATTGCACTCATACTAACCTTAAGCACTCAAGCGAGGTAGCACAAAAATGAGATGACAAGTGACACAAAATCCTGGTGGCATGTGGTCCTAAGATAGTTATGGAAGATTCCAACACATGGCACCTAAAGGAGATAGCTCCAAGGTAGTTCCTAGCACATGACACATGGGAGATGCTCCCCAAAGCGGTTGTGGATAGTTTTGACTATGTGGCAACAAGGGGAGATGACTCCCAAACTAAATATGGATGGTTTCACCATGTGGCAATAAGGAAAGATAGTTCCATGTAGTTATAAACAACTTGTCAAGCTATGATTGGTGACATGACCCAGGGTGGTTGGTTTGTAACCACCAAGCAGTTGTTATTGTAGCCTATTTAAAGGCATGCTTAGGTGCACAAAGGGGAGGACGCCCCATATTGTGAGTGTAACCTAAAGCTTGTATGCTTATATCCTTGTATTCTTGAAGTGAATAAAAGAAGGTTGGGTTGTTGCTTGTAAAACGTGTGAAACTTGGGTTCGGTTGCACATTGTGTTTGCGTCCCTCTTGGTTGGGAGAAAGAAAGTTGTGAAAGGCTAACTAAGTAAATCACTTAGTGCCGCATAGAAGGCAAAAGAATTCGTGTGAGAAAATTGCCCCTATGACACCTACCACCATGGGTTTCTAAGACTACCCAGAGAACTGCTAAAACCATGAATGTGTTTTCATTGCTTCCACTATTCCATAATTAGGAACTAGTCTACACCTTCATGGCTAGAGGACTTAAAAAGGGATTTTATGTGCAACTTACCAACATCACAACAAATTGGTTTTATCCCAACGAGAGAAAATAGTTTGTATACCCTCGCAACTATTACTCTTCATCAAATGTACACCTCGAACTATGGGTTATCAATAAAAAGGCAGTAACTATCATATTTTCCTCGCAAGGACTACATCACTTAGTTGGTCTTAAAAAAACTAATGCAATAGGCCGATGGGGTCACAAATGTATTGATGTTTATCTTTTTAGGGTTTGTGTCCTTTATTTTGGATTTAAAGAAAACAAAATCAGTGACAAAGAGAAGAGTAAAATCACAATCATGTAAAGCCATTCTTTAAAGAAAAAAAAAAAAGAGAGAGGAAAATGGTATTGTGTCTTCCTCCAGTCAATCATTTCAACATAGCTTGGAGTTGAACTATTCCAACATCTTCCGACAACAGGAGAAAGTGTGAAGGTGGGTCTAGCAAGAACAATTTGGAGGAGTTTTCAGTGACTCAAGGCAGCATTCAAGATTCAAGCGTATTTTTCTTTTTCAAGTTAAGTGTGCAATTTGGGTTGGGATTTTATGTGGTTTTAACTGAGGTGTTGTTTACTAGATGGGACCTGAGATTGTTTATTATTAGAAGTTATTTATTGCTCTCTAATGATGGAAAAAGGTAAAGAATGTGCAGGTTTTTTAAAGTGGTTTTTAGAGCTTCTTTAGGCTTTGATGTTGCTCGAGTGTATTTTTCTTTAGAAAAATGCAATTTCGTTCACGTGAATTGCCTATATTGATTGACTAGCAATTTGTAGCATGAGTTTATGGAGTGTACTGTTTATTGTTTACCCTTTTTGAAATTAGTGTGTGTTGTTTTTCTCACCTCTATTGCTATTAATTAAGCATAACTTTGTATAAATTACTTACTATTGGGTTGATGGTTTCTAAGTGTATTAGTGGTTGTGTTTATACTACTTTGTAGCATGAATTTATTGATTGTATTGTTTATTAGCTTGTCATTTTTAAACTAAGTGAGCTTGGATTTTTATATCAGCCTATGCATCTTGGATAACCATAAGCATAAATAAGAATAATACAAGTGAGCATGTCTGAGTAGTATGCAGATTCTTAAGCAATTATCATAGATGACGGCCTATTTTGCTTAGCATGTGGCACTTTCAATGAGTTTGCAAGTGTAGCCTACATTTTTTTGGCTGATTAGAGAAAATTTCTAAAATTAGTTTAGATTATAGAATCATAACTGAGAAGCACACATTTTTTATTATGGTCCCTAAAGTTGGTAACGAACCTCAGAATCGTCCCTTTCCAATCCTACCGAAGTAATTATGGTCCACTTTTATAGAGTACAACAACACCATTTTAGCTGTAAAACCTCTACTACGTTTGTATGGCGAGATCCACATATCATTCATCCATGCTGTTTGTTTGATACTACAAGAAATTTGTTTTTTGGAGACAATGATTTGGAGGTAGTTTCAAAAAACCGCCTGTCTATGGTCACTTCCTTCTTGAGACCAGTCGCGTTTTTCCTTCTTCAAAGCATAGAGCGACTGTTGGCAAAACATTTTCATTGCATAGGAATAACACAAGGGATGTAACCATTTCATAGGGACATTTCATGGACGACGCTTTCATAGTGTGACTTGCCTATTATTGGATGCCTACTTGCCTAAAATTCATGCATAGATAACACCTCAAACATCTAAGAAATAGTTTTTTCGTGTTACTAACTAGCCATGATGGAAAGAAAAGTTCTACATAAGCGACAGTCTACATTCAATGAACTAAAGCACCTTTCTACATATCCAATATAGAGTGATAAGACAAGATACAAACTACAGCATGGTAGAGAAACTCCATCACCAACATTTACAAGGTCAAAATGTAGATTTTGCTAGAACCATCCGCCTGAGTATTAGCGGAACTCAAGAGTGTTCATAGAGTTGAAATTTCAATCTTCTATTTCATCAACCAGAAATCTTCAATTTTGGTTCTCAAAGACTCTCCACCCGAGTATTTTGAAGACACTGCAAAGTTAGTTCAATGTAACGAAGACTAGTTTACAGGAGAATGTCCTAACCATGATGGTTGGCAATAACAAATCGAGGTTGGATATTGGTAGCCACAGATCTCGGAAAAGCAACACTGCTGCCACCACCTCCCTCCTTTGTGGTTCATAGTCATAGAAAATTTACTTGTACTCATGTTAGAGAGAGAGAGAGAGAGAGAGAGAGAGAGAGAGAGAGAGAGAGAGAGAGAGAGAGAGAGAGAGAGAGAGAGAGAGAGAGAGAGAGAGGTAATGGCTTGGTGATGGTTTTGAAGGGTGATGAGGCTGAATCAATAGAGACATTGGTTTCCACGCAGGTTTCATTTGAATAGGTGGTGGCTGTATCTTTTCTTTCTTTCTTTTTCTGCGCAAAATTCTTAGTGTTATCTTTTCTTTATATATATATATATATTCTCAAGGGAGCTACTTCTCTCCTACCATGTGTTTCCGAGACTATGGAGAAATATTCAAACCAACAAGAACATGTTTTCACTACATCAATGACAAGTCGTTAGTTACAAGAGATGCTAACAACAGATTCTGATTGGTAGGAAAAACTTAAAACGATCATCCTTCCTCGTCGTCTACGGGAAATGACAAATGTTGTTTATGACAACGAGAGAAAATAGTTCAGAAACCTCGCAGTTATCACTTCTCATCAAAAGTACCCCTCCAACTGTGAGTGATCAACAGAAAGGCCATAGCAATTAGATTTTCCTCACAATGACCCCATTACTCGGTCGTGAAAAAAAACTAACGAAATAGGCAAATGGGGTTTGCATCTTCCTCCAATTGCCATTGCCATGTAGCTTGAAGTTGAACTATTCCGTATCTTTCTACATCTTCCAACTACTGGAGAAAGCTTGAAGGTGGGCTGAGCAAGCAGAATTTGGTGGAGTTTCAAGCGACTCAAAGTGGGGCTTGAGATTGTTTACTCTTTAGTGTTGTTTATGGCTTTCTATGATGGATAGCAGTAATGAATGGGTTCTGAGATGGGGCTTGAGATTTTTCACTGTTTGGTGTTGTTTAGGCTTTGATGTTTATCAGGTGCAATTTTATTTTATTTTATTTAAAGAAAACAGTAATTTCGCTCAAGTGCATTGTTTATACTGACTTCATAGCAATTTGTAGCAATTGACCTATGCATTTTGGGTAACCACAAGAAAAATAAGTGTGCTTGAGTGTTACATAGGTTCTTATTTTGTTTGGCATGTTGTAGTCTGAATGAACTTGCAACAGCAGCCTACAATCATTATAGAGAAATTCTAAAATGGTTGATTAAATGAGAATTCTAAAATTAATATAGATTACGTAACCGTCGGTATCAAGGAGCCTAAAGTACACAGCCTTATTTTATATTTTGCAAGAGGTTATTTTCATACCTTAAACCTATAACCTCAAGGTCACATAACAACAACTTTTACTGTTGTGCCAAGACTCCCTCTGACTAAGATAGCCCAGACAGCCCCGTGGGGTAAAAATACTATTGCGCAAGGTGACATCCACGTGTCATTCATCCGAAGCTGCAAGAAATTTATTTTCAAGCATGTTGCTTGATTGGTACTCGGATTTTCTGGCACTTGATGTACAAGCCAAGCCCCCGTTTTCAAACGATACTAGTAATAAAGTGTGTAGGCCCCACTTCTAGTTCCCTCCATAATCTTCCAAGGGAAAATAATTGAAATCCATCAACGATAACAACGGAAGAAGAAGAAGAAGATACCAACTTGCTCATCGGCACCATATATTCATCATCTTGGGTTCTCTTCGTAACACTTATCCAACCCAAGATACTGAGCATCCAACGGCCGGAAAACCCCCCCAGCCACCTTCTCCAAAAGCCCCAACTGCCCCTCCGTCAGATGCATATACACAACCCAATCTCCCTGGCGACTGACACTAGGCATGGGCATAACATACCCAGACTCACCCCGCCAAGGAAAATGATACGACCCGAAAACCGGCTTGCCCCACCCGAAATCCACCTCCGAAACCGGAAACCTTTGCCCCGAGGAAACCACAAAAGCGGGCCCATCTCCACCGCCTCTGCAATAAATCTTGGCCATTCCTACCTGGGGCCTACGCTCCTCGACCCAATCAATTAATCCCAAGAAGTGCTCTTTGGTGACAGCACCCTTCAAATAATCATGAATAGACCCCGCAACCCAATTCAACGGTTTACTTGTTAACTCCTCCACGCTTTCCTCCCCGGAGGGAATTGAAAGCACATTTCCAAAGTAATTAGACATGGAATCGAACTCATCGTTCAATCTTTCCCGTCCATCGACAACGAGCCCCATCTTGCATCTCTTTGAAGAATCGTTTTCGGCTTCTGCAACCAGTTTCCAAAGCAGCGCCCCGAATGACTCGAGTTTGGTCCGTTTGGGCCCTCCGGCACTTGCTTGGGCTTGGAGATGTGTGATTTGTTCGGCGGAGATGGAGTAAATTCGGCTGATGCAGGAAGATGTGGGGTTGGGATTGGATGGAGGTGGGAGCGATGAGATTGGCACGTATAAGTCGTCGACCGATGCATCATAGGAACCGCGCTTACGTGCGTCGAGCAGTGAGCGTTTAAAAGTTGGACGGGTTGAAATGGGCTTAGACTGGGCCATGTCGGCCCATGTAACCAAAAACATATTGCCGGAGTAGGCATCGGCGATCCGGTGGTCGAATGTGCATGCCACAACTGTTCCCCCGCACTTGAGCTCCGTCGCCTGTCAAAACCTTGTCAGTCCATGGATTCAGAGAACAACTAACAAGAGAAAACTAGAGCATGTATGAGGTAGACTCTTTCCATGGTGTTTGCATGCATAACCGCTGCATGTAGGGGCAGGTGTTGGTGATCGAAATCGTTCAACTTATGGGCCTATCTCAAATAGGCCATAGCCAACAATCTTCACTGTTGGATGACCTCAGCGTCACCGTCTGTTTGATGATCTTAATTACCGGATTACAGTTGTTAGGATGGAAAATGGAGATGCTATCTCAACAAAGATGAAGGATTGTACTTCTTCACTGCCAACTGAGATATAGACGGTTTGGGTGTGCCTGTACAACAGGCTTTCCAGGACAACCATGCAAAACATTTTTCATTGTCTTATCAAAGACTAAACGTGGGTTATATGCTGGAGGAGATATCACTTTAGTAGTTACAGTGAAAAGATTGTGCATAAAATATAAGAGTGTGACATTGGCGAATCCCTTTCATATTTGGCAGGCAAGAAATGTTCAATATATAAGGATTTCACCATGCATAAATCAGTATATATTCAGAAGATTTGAGAAAATAAAGCTTAGTTGATAAAGAAATTAAGAAAGATTAGGAAATATATTATAAAAGGATACACAAAACTTTTCACATCTTGTCATATTAGGGTTGCCTTTATTATATTCTTATAACAAAAAGTGTCTATGGTTTATGTTTGTACTTTAATTATAAAAGAAGGATATTTTTATAAATTTAGATAAACACATATGATAAGGATTACAAAACTAGAATTTTTCTTACACATTTTTATAAAAATAAAATAAAATAAATAGAAACAAAAAATAAAATAAATATCTCAAGTAATAGCTGATAGGATGGGGTAAGTCAAGGTGGGTTTTTCAAAATCTGCCACAGCCAGCATGGGTCGTAAATCTAAGTGACCTGTGGCGGTACAAGACAGATTAAAATATAAAAAAAAATCATGAGCTTGAGGTGGGCTAGGCTAGGTGAAAACCTGGACTGAGTGGATCCAGACAATTCGGATCCTACCACATCTCTGCAGTGGGTTAGGCCGATGTCACTGATTTGTGAATTCGATCCACTATACAGTAGTTGATTATAATTTTTGTTATTATCTAAAATGTAAAAACTAAATGACCGAAAACCAACTTTACGTTACTATCAAGCGCCACACAAGTCTAACTAAGATTTGTGAAGCTGCTAACTTAGTGTTAGATTAGAAGCTCCCTGTATGTGTGTGGAAACCTTATCCCCATGAGCCCCTTATTAAATGGCGACAAACAGTGGGAATATGTACTGACGCAATTATCTTTTAGTGATAAGACAATAAATCATCTTAGATATCCTAAGCTATGTGATATAATAAATGAACTCTTGCTTGCATAAACTGGGATAGAAATGGCTGGATTCCTTGGTTTGCTTCTTGGCTAATATTGTGTAATGATTACTTTAATGGAGCTAGGAGAGGAATCTTGGCGCAAGGATAAAGTTCTCATCGTGTGACATTGAGGTTAGGGGTTCAAGGCATGAAAACAGCCTCCTGCAAAAATACAAGATTAGACTGTGTACTGTAGATCCTGGTGGTCTACCCCTTCCCGGATCTGCATATGCAAGAGCTAGAATCATTTACGAAGATCAAGAGAGATTTCTGGTATAAGACCCATCCATACTTATAGGACTAGGATATTAATGACCATCCGTAATTCTGATATACGACCCATCCAATTGTATTTCTAGGCAGCAGAATGTTTCGTTTGAAACAAGTGTGGTGTGGGCATCCATCATACAGGAGACTGTTTGATCATCAATGAAAGTGCAGATTCTCGGTAATAAAAATACGACGGAAAAAGTAGAATGGGCCCCCAGTTTTTCAATGATCTAAATCGTGCATCTAGTTGTAATTTGTGCATGGATGAGCAATTGCCAAAAGTCAAGCGCATTCACAAACTCACGCCCCCGATCTGTAACCTCTTAATGGACGGTTGAAAACAAAAGGCAAAACAAATCAAAGGTTTCAATAATCCTAACCATCCATCGATACATAACCAGACGAATGCTTTCGATCATTGAGAGATTTCCCGCCAGGATGGATCTCTCTGACTCTAACGTGTAGTAGCTGAAAGTAGAGGCCGTCGGATGAGTTATGATGTGAAAAAAATGGGTTTTTGGTCTTTGAATCTCAATAATTCCTCGTATTAAGTTTCTGAATTTCCATGTTCCTATGATTAAAGCAGTATTCTTTTGGCATGTTATAACCGTCCAATCGGCCAGCTTTTTGGGCTACTAAATATCCACAACTGGAGAAATCAAATGAACGAGCCAGATCAACCAAAATTTTATGTCAAAGGGGTGCTCTATTCCCCATTTGCTAGTCTATAAACGAAACAAACTGTAAGCAGAAATGGATAATTTATGTAACCTGAACACAGAGCACCCCCTCTTTCATCTTAGGCGCGAGCTTCCCTTCTACACTGGCATCCGGGTTGTAGAGGTTCAGCTCTCGTAACTCAACATCCGCATAGGCTTCTGCAAAATCTACCCCGCGGTTGTTGCAGAGTAACTCCGGTTCTCCGACGGAGTTGACGACCACCTTTCCCGCGAAAGCGTAGTAAGAAATGAGTGCTTGAGCAAGGGATTTCTTGAGAGTGCTAACCATTGATGAGAATGGGAGATTGTTTTTCTTACTGGGTTTTTTGTAACAGAAGAATACGCTTACGTTGATAGGTGGCAATAACAGATCAAGGTTGGATAATGGTAGCCAGTGATGCTGCAATGGCAGCACTGCTGCCACCACTTCCTTGTGGTTAACAGTCACAGAAAATTCACCTGTACCCATGTTGGAGAGAGAGAGAGAGAGAGAGAGAGAGAGAGAGAGAGAGAGAGAGGTTAGGGTGGCTTGTTGATGGGTTTGGGGTGTAATGAGGCTGAATTTATAGAGAAATCGGTTTAATAAAGGATTCAGCAGAATAGGTGCATGGTGGATAGATCTTTTCTCTTTGTCCACTGTTCTATATTCTAATTTATTTTATGTCATGAAGGCTACTTCCCTCCCACCAATGGACTTAGAAGACTGCACAGCGAAAACTTCAAACCATGAACTTGTTTTTATTACTTTTACTATTTCATTAAGGAACCACTTGCCACCTTCATGGTCGGTGAACCCAAGGGTAGTTTATGTGCAACTTTACGCAGTTGACAACATATGAGTCGAAAAAACGAGCTTCAGTCAGTAATTAGTAGTTAGTTACAAGAGATGCTAGGAAAAGACTCTGCTTGATAGGAAACTTTTAAAACAGACGCCCTCCCTAATCGTCAATTACGTGAACTGACAAATGCAGGAGATTGCAGTGCATGATCAAACTAGTATTCTACCCGTACTCTCTTAAAACATATTCATAACGTATTAATGTCAACAACTCAACCACTCTGTCCATCAGATTTAAAAATTTAATCTTACCAAATCCATGACCTCCCCGAGGTTTCTTTGACATGGGTGCCTAAAGAGTTGAGCCACTCCAAGAAAATGCGTTCACAAGCAAATGAAACGATGATCGCAATAAACTCCAAGATAAAATCTTTAATCCATTAGAATATGAATAGTCCATATAGGAAATGAAATAACTTGTTAAGAATAGAATGAAAAACTATATACGAAGACTTTTTTTTTAGTATAAGCGAAGAATTAGAAAGCAAACTTTTGCAACACACACTCTCACTCACGCACATTCCTAAATCTAATCTCAGCTAAAGGGAAAAGCGACAACTCCAACCTCCAACCAAGCATACTTTATGGTAGGTGCCAAATTCACTACCACGAACTGCGGTACTTGCAAATCTGATACTAACAATTTATATCTCCAATTTAAACTAATACAATTAAAGTTACTTTCCTTAAAGGAGCAGCCATTAAAACAAAGTATTTAGTTAGTGCCATTATCATTAGAGTTTTACATGATGGTGGGTTGAAAAAAAAGTACAAGTTTAAGCCCTGGTAGATAAAATGAATCATGTACCCTTGCATTAGCATGCCAACTTTAGCCAAAACATTTGCATCTTCATTTACTTTAGCCAAATATGATACTAACAATTCATATCTCCAATTTAAACTAATACAATTAAAGTTACTTTCCTTAAAGGAGCTATTAAAACAGAGTATTTAGTTAGTGCCATTATCATTAGAGTTTTACATGATGGTGGGTTGAAAAAAAAGTACAACTTTAAGCCCTAGTAGATTAAATGAATCATGCACCCTTGCATTAGCATGTAAACTTTAGCCAAAACATTTGCATCTTCATTTACTTTAGCCAAATATGATACTAACAATTCATATCTCCAATTTAAACTAATAGAATTAACATTACTTTCCTTAAAGGAGCTATTAAAATAGAGTACTTAGTTAGTGCCATTATCATTAAAATTTTACATGATGGTGGGTTGAAAAAAAAGTGCAACTTTAAGCCTTGGTAGATTAAATGAATCATGCACCCTTGCATTAGCATGCCAACTTTGGCCAAAACATTTGCATCTTCATTTACTTTAGCCAAATATGATACTAACAATTCATATCTCCAATTTAAACTAATACAATTAAAGTTACTTTCCTTAAAGGAGCTATTAAAACAAAGTATTTAGTTAGTGCCATTATCATTAGAGTTTTACATGATGGTGGGTTGAAAAAAAGGTACAACTTTAAGCCCTGGTAGATTAAATGAATCATGCACCCTTGCATTAGCAGGTAAACTTTAGCCAAAATATTTGCATCTTCATTTACTTTAGCCAAATATGATACTAACAATTCATATCTCCAATTTAAACTAATAGAATTAAAGTTACTTTCCTTAAAGGAGCTATTAAAACAGAGTACTTAGTTAGTGCCATTATCATTAGCCAAATATGATACTAACAATTCATATCTCCAATTTAAACTAATACAATTAAAGTTACTTTCCTTAAAGGAGCTATTAAAACAGAGTATTTAGTTAGTGCCATTATCATTAGAGTTTTACATGGTGGGGGGTTGAAAAAAAAGTACAGCTTTAAGCCCTAGTAGATTAAATGAAACATGCACCCTTGCATTAGTATGCCAACTTTAGCCAAAACATTTGCATCTTCATTTACTTTAGCCAAATCTGATACTAACAATTCATATCTCCAATTTAAACTAATAGAATTAAAGTTCTTAAAGGAGCCATTAAAACAGAGTATTTAGTTAGTGCCATTATCATTAGAATTTTACATGGTGGTGGGTTGAAAAAAAGGTACAACTTTAAGCCCTAGTAGATTAAATGAATTGTGCACCCTTGCATTAGCATGCCAATTTTAGCCAAAACATTTGCATCTTCATTTACTTCTCTAGGGATATGTGAGTACCTTCTCAATGCGAAGGAGATCGTCAACATCATCAAGTTCGGAATGTGTCTTCATAGAGCATCAATTTTCCTCAAAAGTCAAGTAATAACTGCTTTTGAATGCCCCTCTAGGATAAAACATGTCAAACTCAATAGTGTTAAGACTTCAATCAAAGTTCATATAGCTTGAATGTTTGGAACAATGGTGAAACCATCCCTAATTCTTGTTGTAATTTCCAGCACCTCTCCATCGTTAAATTAACCCTCTTATTTTGTTTTGGCCCTATACTCATTAGCTGGGCCACCAAAGTTAGCATTACAGCATCCATTCGATGGAGCCTTTTGTTGAACTTTAGACTTCTTATTGAAGGAAGACAACGAAATGATTGTTTCCCATTTGCAAAGAATTGTTTGAAGGGGTAATAAAGAAATTTGTTGTCTTTGAAGGCCCAAAAGGTTATGATTCTTTTGTAGCTATGCTATGGTGCACTTCTATTATTGAATATGCAGTTATTTCACTCCTTTCAACTCATCCCAATGTGGCAAACATGGGTGTTTTGAAAAGAATCTTCATTTTCTTGCCATAAGCTTCTGGTCTCTTTGAATGAAAACTTTCCAACATTGATTTAGGAAAAACTAACTAAGCTTGAAACGATCCCAACAAGTGCACCGAAACATTAAAAACCTTGAGACAAAGAAGGATACATATGACACATCTAGTGCAAGATACCATCCCTTTCTCTACAAATGCTCCATTATCAAATTTTTTTCCATTACCACAATCTATGAGGATTCACCTTATGAGGAATTTGAGTCTAAAACATGTGGTGATGAAATTCTCAATTATCAAAAACATCCAACTTCTTATAGTATTATTTTACTAAAAATTCTTTGCTTTTAGCATGAGTCTAAACTTGTTCAACCTTGTTATACACCCTCTTGATTACATGGTGAAGAATATTGAGAAGTTGAAATGTTCTTTTTTGAATGTATGAATGGGTCATCGACAATGTAGGTCGCACTATTATCTATTATTGTCTCATATACTGACCTTGTTGATATAGCTTTATTTAAAAGTGGATACTATTATACTTTCTTAACCTATCTTTCAAACAAACATCTCCAACCCACAAGTCCTTCCAAAAGTTCAAACATGGAATCTACACTCAAAATCCATTTTGTTAATGATCTTGGAAATGTCTCTCCATGCTAAGAGTCTAAATCTTGCAAGGATAGCAGTTGCCATCCATCCATTATTCTACTCGTGAAAGTTCTTAGCAATCATCATCTTTTATAAAGCTCTCTTATTTTTCTCAAATCTCTAGTACCATTTAGCAAGGAGTGCCTTGTTCATGAGTGATAGTTTTTTTATTCCCCTAAAGAAAATTTCTCTGAATTGCTTTAATTTTTTTTAATGATTTTTAGCATGTGCTTAAATAATGAAACTATATAAATAAAAGATATTGGTCACTGTACTCTTGATTTAGGTGAGCCTATTACCCAAAGAGAGAAGGCTTCCTTCCATGTCGCAAGCTAACACTCAAGTAGAAGTTTCTCAACACATGGGAAGAGCGAGGTAGATATAGAGGAGAGGCTTGACTTGGCATCCTAGAGTTGTAGCAATTTTTTGTAAGAGATTGCCTTCAACTTTAATGCCAGAGATGGACAATTTTCTCAAACTAGTCTTTTGACCTTAAATGGCTTCAAATATTCTAATGACGATCTTTAGATTTTGAAGATGGTCACATCAGGTTTTGTAAACACCACCATATCATTAACATAACGTAGGTTGGGAACTTGAAAGTTAGAATTGTCAATGTTGACTCTATGGACAAGACCCATGTGGATGCTTTTCCTAAAACTTTTATTAAACACTACAATAAGGGGATAAAATATCATGTCTCCTTGTCTAGACACTCTTATACTCTTCAAGAAGCTACATATCACACCGTTAAACTAGATGGAGAAGTGTGCTAATAATAGCATTGTCAACCCAACACCTCTATTTAATATTGAACCTCATTTCAGCTAGAAATTCCACTCAACGTAGTCATAATCTTTTTCTAAGTGAAAATTATAGACAACCCCTTCAATAGATGATGCCACCGATGCAATGTATTCATAGCAATGAGAAGTCCATCTATGATTTGCCTCCCATCTAGAAAGATGAGTTGCTCTTCTCAAATAGGGATGTTAACTATCTTTTTATATCACTAGGTAAGGAATTTGGAAATGACTTTGTACACGAGTCTGATGAGATTAATAGGCCAAAACCTTTTAGCTTTACATGAATCCCTTGCCTTTCGATATCAAGACAAGAAAGGTTGTTCCCATGTCCATTCTAATTTTTTCAGCCCCATAGTATAATATTCATTCATGATATAAAGGAAATCCTATTTGATATTATCCCAAAATACCTTAAAAATTGAAGGCACAAACTATTGGCCCAAAAATGAAACATCCTCTCTTGATGACTTAATCATCAACTCAATTTCTTTCAAGAAGAATGACCTGTCAAGAAAAATTATTTCCTCCTCAAGATGTCCATCAAACTCAAGGTGTCAAGGGCATATTCTAAAAGAGAAATCCAAGTAGCATACTTGCTTATAATAGCTAATGAACTCATCTTTAATTTGTTGAGTCTTCTACACCCACACATTATCAATTTTCAACCTTGAGATATTGACTTTCCTACTCGCTAGTGTAATTGCTTGAAAATGACCAAATTCTGTCATCTTCTTATAGACACTTAACCGGCATCTTTCTCTAATACATTTATTTCCCAAAGGTTATATGTTTAGCTACATGTAAAAAGGATGATAGACTTTATCTTTCATTAATTAAATTGCCCTTCTATTCTTTACCTTCTAGAAATGTAATTACAATATAGATCTCTGATTCTTGAGCTTTTTGTTGTTCATCATTAGTCTTCTTCCATGCTTTGGTATTTTGATCGATGAATCTGATTTTTTGCATAAAGACCATCAGTAGAGGACAATAAACATTAGCTTGTTTCTACCACTTGGAATTGTTACCCACCAACTCCTTACTACACAACCAAGCTAATGTAAATTAGAATGGTCACGATCCTCAAGCCCTTCTTGATGCGTCAAAAAGGAAAGCCAATGATCAAAAGTAATTTTCTCTTTTTCTTAATTGACAGATGTCTAAGACTCTGCCATCCACTTCTTGTAAAAGAAAAATCTATACAACCTAGCAAAAGAGGAGGGTGTTTGGTGGTTGGGCCATGTAAAGCGACCACTGATCAAAAGCAGGTTGCCAATTCCATGCTTAAATAAAAAGATTAAACTCATCCACAGCTGCCTATCTATGGTTTTGAGATGATCTTTTAGCCTAAAATATAGTGGTATTGAAGTCCTCACCAATCTACCATGGGACTTCCCATCTATCGCAAACTTGAGCAAGTTCAAGAAAAACTTGTACTTTTCCCTGTCATTATTTGGCCCATAAACCTTAAAATAGAAAAATGATCCTCATTTGAAAGGACTCTAAAAAGGTTTAGAAGGAAAAAACTCCTTGGATATATACTCTTCCTGAGGGAGTATATAGATGAGTTTGACATGTGAAGTACCCCACTTGAAGCCCTAATGGCTTTAATTTCTAACCAATCAAAAGAGTGGCTAATGCCACATGAGCGTGAAAGACAACGATCAATCATCTAATATTTTGATTCTTCAAATAAATCAAAATCTAAGTTACAATTGAGAATAACCTGCTTGATAAAGATTATTTTCTCTTGAAGACCCCCATCCCTTACATTACATAATACATTCATATGTAAATAAGCTAAAAGGGAAAGGAAAATCACCACACCAGTTATTGATAAAAGTCTCAATCATGAATGGTATAGCACTCCCCTAAATGTGTTCTCCCTTCTTTCTTCTTTGATTTGGATATCTTTTTAACTACTTGGTTTTGGAGAACCATCATTGGTTTGTAGTTTAGGTGTCACATGTTTTCCTCTTCCCCTCCTTAACTCCTTTGAAATTGCATTATTCTTTACTAAAGTATGTTACTTCCAACTTCAAAAACTAGAATAATTTTCTATATTCCTCGACCATGCCATGAATATCCACACCAAGATAATGACATTGATCCGCAATATTAGGTTATGCCCATCCCATTATTAGATCCAAAATATCATTATAATTTTTCATAATCAAATTACATTGTACTAAGACATCCTTCATTATGCTTCTATCATCATTGAACTTTCCAATCAAGAAGACTTAAGATTAATCCCTCTTGGATCTAACATAATTACTAGAGGCTTTTCATGTGATCTTATTTTAAAAATACCATGGTCTATTAAAGTATAGATATGCAAATATGGCTTGATTCTAGAGGACTCAATGTTGAAACTTAGAAATATTAATCAAAATTTAACTTAAATTAGCCTAACCTAGCCAAGAAAAGTTAAACAAATGAAATAAGCAAATTAACTACTAACTACACTAAAAAAAATAAATTCACCTAATTATGAAATCTAGGGAATCAAAATTTGCCACATTACTAATTATAAGCATTTATATAAGTAACATTGATTTAATACAACAAATGTTAATATAACAATGAAAAAATAATAACATGAAAGATGTGTGAGTTAAAGTTCCAGGTTCTTGTATTTTTCAATTCAAATAATTTGCTTAGCTTAATATATATGTATTCAAAGCATAGCTTGTAATTTTAAAGATCATAAACTCTCTAAGAATCCATACATTTCTAACTAATTAAAATACTACAATTAGTCTCTAAACTATGAAAATACCTCATAAATTTTATGAAAAGAGTACTAATTATGTATATTAAGTTATATGCCATATCATAAGAATTAATAGTTTAAATTTCTAAATATAATGATCACTTATACATGAAGAAAATTACTGATTTAGTGTAACTTCATCCTCACCCTAAATGGATGATTTAACTACTTATGATTATATGAAAAAACACATCTAAAATTAATGAAAAAAAATTCTTAAAACTATCGTGAAAGAAGTTGGAAAATAGTTCCTACTTTCCTTTAGGTTAGCAAGGTTTTTTTTTCAGCCATGCTTAAGATGGGTGAAAAATCATCCTAAGGTGGCTAAAAACTTTGCGTTATCTTAGGCTAATTTTACCAAAAAATAAAACAACTAAACCATGGATGAAGCTCAAAATTAAATCCTAACTAAACTAAAACAAAATGCACACAATCTAGCATCCAAATTAACCAAAAAGAAATTGAACTTTTTTGAATTTAAGCTTTGAATCATTACAAGAATACGATGGAAAAGAAAAGAATAAAAGACTTTTCTCAGATTATATCGATGCACAACAATCTTCTTTCTTAATGTGTTACTCATCAAGCCTTGCAACCTCTAGCATTTATTCCAAACTAGCTAGGATAACATTACCCTTCCTCAATATGTCACTCATCATGGAAGAGAAGAACTACAAAACACAAAACTAGAAAAGCTTCCATAACATAGTGTATTCTCTAGTAGTCCCCATTGTTCTTCTTTAAAACGTCCCAAGCATCCCTCCTCTTTTTCTTGTGAAAACATGTTAAGCTTCAAGGATAGAGCAGTTCTCCAAAACTAAAAACAAGACAGCCCATAATGTCTTCTTGTCCCTTTATATAAAGAAAAGAAACACACTATTATGCCTCCCTTTTAAATAGAAACAATTTATTCCTCCCTCCTTTCTCAATATAACATGTCTTCTTAAGTGAAGGGTAGTTCTCCAACACTTCATTTTATCCTTTTGCTTATATTTCCAAAATCATCTCATCCAAGTGGTGTCTTCTATCTAAAATTATCCTAAGTTATTAGAAAACCCCACTAAAAAAATGTTTCACTCCTACTTTTCCTAATTAAGAATGTTATTTCCTTTCCTAATGTGAAGTACTTCTCTGTCCAAGTATGGCATGTCTTATATCTTCAAGTGCCCCTTTCCAAAACTTAGACGTCCCCACTCTAGCAGCCCAAAACATTCTACCAATGAGACCTCCTCAACTGCAAAATGGCTTTTATTTTCTTCTTAATAGAAGAAGTTAATCTAGTCTAAAAACAACATGTCCTACTCCTTTCTAAGTAAAAACATGTTTTCCACTTTCTAAATAAAACAAGTCTCAACCTCATTAAAATAGGTATCTCTTTCCTCCCTAAATAGATAATGTTATTTCCGAGTGAAGGGCTGTCAAGTAAAATACATTATTTTTCTCTTTCCAAAGCCATCTTTCCTTCCAATGGCAATGTAGTTTGCCAAAAACCAAACCAATCAAGAGTATTTCAAATGAAACATGCTATTTTCCCAAGTTCTAAAACCGTACCCCACTTTAAAAAAAAAGCCTCCTTTTTTAATTAAAATGAGTAACTCTCTCTCTTTATGTCATGCTCCCATTGGTCTACCTAACCAGCACAAATACTAAAATTTCTCATAATGTCTTCTGAGATCTCCAGATTCATCCATCTTTTCTCTCTCTCTCTCTCTCTCTCTCTCTCTCTCTCTCTCTCTCTCTCTCTCTCTCTCTCTCTCTCTCTCTCTCTCTCACACACACACACACACACACACACACCTTATGAACTTTATCACACTCAAGATACTTGCCTACTTCTTCATTAGCAAACATTTGTTAGCTTTGTCATAGTTTGATTATTCATTTTCTGCCATCTCCTAGCAACTTTACTATACATGAGGCAAAACCCAAAGTTTGGAGTTTGCTTTTCCTTTTTTGGTACACCTTCTCCTTCCCTGTTGTCCTTCTCTCATAACTAAGTTTAACACCCACTATTTCTTTCATACAAAAGGAAAAAAAACTTGAATTGGGAGTTAAGAAAAAGTTCTTAAAATGCAATCAAAATTGTAGCCTCCTTAAGTTCTTGATAAAAAGCACAAGAATAGTCTACAATCATGACTTTATCAAAATTCTTGGTCAAAATAAGAAAGAAATCATTGTCCCACATTTGCATGGGGCCTCAGAAGATGAGTATCCAAACATACTTAAATTAATTGATGCAAATATCCGTCCATATACACTAATTTTGAAAGTGTCCCTAGAGAAGGGCTTATGTCTTTTGAGAATCACACTCATATCTTTCTTCCTTTTCATTTTACCAAAAAAATCTTCCCACCAAGTTTAGTTATGGTTGTCTTGGGGATGTTCTAGTGACTTCCCATCCATTCTGCAAAGGTTACCTCTGAAAAGGATGAATTATGGACATGTCCTACTAAGCATATGTCCAAATTATTCATATTTTTGGAGAAATAGTGAGACTATTTCTCTCCAATTAAATTCAAATTAGCAGTATTCTTTGGTATAGATTATAACCTTTCATTATTATGACTTTGTTTGAGAAGAAATTTTTTGAAAGATGCACACACTGGGAGATTAAGTTTTGTCTTTATCAGTATTCTTTCATCTTTTGTTGTTATGGTTTTAGGAGTTCTAAGACATGATATGATGTTCTTTAGTCCAGAGGGTAGTTCATAAGAGACCAAACTTTTTTTACATGTCCTATATTTTCCCTAAAGGCATAGCTTTAAAACCTAAAATCTGAGCAACACCATGATCTAGAGACCAACTCCCCTTTTGAGTGGCCTTTTCATAATGAATCAACTTCTTAGGTTTCTTTTCTTCCATTGTTGAGGACTAAGTTCCAAAGAGAAAGTGTTAGCGATCCACTTGTTGGATGAGGTTTTGTGGTTCTGATCCTCCTTCAACTTCATAGAATCATTTGAGACATTTTTGCTGTGACTATGAAAGAGCGAATGAGGCCTCTATCTTTTCAAGTGTCCATTGTCTGCCATCTAAGTATTGTTTTCCCTTAGACAATCCTCAGGCTTTTGGATTGACTTTACTCCCTCCTTTCTGCCTCCTTTCTCCCTATTCCATTTCTCCAAAAAGTCTCACAGTTCATTAGCCACCTTAATGTATTGGGTCCCATTAAAATGACTTATGTGACAAATTTCACTTCTCGCATGAAGGCTATTCTTCTCAGATACAAGTTAGAAGAAAACTAAAATTTCTCATATGAAAAGAAGCAGCTGAATATTGAACTCAAGTTGGAGTTGAGAAACTAGTTCAAAACTAGATAGAGGTCCAATGGATGATTTAGTCGTTAGAACCACTCAACTAAATAAGAGATGCAAAAAGTTTCTAATGAAAATCCTAAGTTTCCGATATGGAAGAATAGAATTACTAAAACTTGATGTTTATTGGATTGTCTTTGGATATCTATTCTCCAAAAGAAAAAGAAAAAATCTTATTATATTAGTATTACTTATTCAAGATAGTTAGAGACACACAATGACTTATCCAAGATGTAAACCAATGTTAGTTTGGATATGAAAAATGGTCCAACAAATTGTTCCTTCACTTCTAATTATTGATATTGTTTTCAAAGGATATTAATGCTTAGTATTCATCAAGTTATGCATTCTTAATTATTGAACATAAAAAAGAAATACTCCCAATTGGCGGAGTAAGAATGATGGAAAGAGTTGCAGTGTTTTCTATAGTACGAAGTGAAAACAACGTCATGACCACCAACTTATATGGAGTAAATATTTGAATGGGAGAAAGTATTTATACAAGGAAGGGGGCACCATCATTAGGATGAAGACATTGGTAAAACTACAAAAAAAAAGTATTTAAATATAGTTTAAATGATAGAAACATTGTTGAGAGAAAGAGATACAAGAAGAAAGTGAAAGATTTGGGGAAGTGGTCAAAAGGGCAATTTCTGTATACATAAAAATATTATTGGCCTATTGCCTATCAGCTTGAGCTTTTAGGTCAAATGATTATTCGACATGTTATTAGAGCCTTTGAATTATAAAACCTACAAAGTAAGATAAATGAGTTTGAGCTTGAGTTCACATGCAAGAGCCTAGAAATAGATCCTTTCATGTGGGGTTGTGGTAGACATACAAATATTCTACTTCCTATAATCTTAAGCTTTTATGACAAACAGTAATTCAATAATTTTATCCCAAAATCTCGTCCAACATCTGTATCCCTCTCAACATATGTATGAGATGTGTTTTAGAACCTACGCATAAAACCTATTTTGAAAGAAGCTAAACAAGTACGAAGAACATGTTTTAGGCATGTGACCACTTTCAGTTAGAAAAATTAATTGCATGTTGATTTTTGGACTGCAAAGGGTGACAACTTTTTGCCTTCATATGTTAAAGTCTGTTAAGTGTTCAATTTTGGTCAAAATATCCCTAATTTAGTATTTGATTGGAGCATCTAGACCATTAATTTTAAGATTTTAAATCAAATATTTCATTTTAGCTTTAATTGGTCATCCAACCGTTGAATTGTAAAATTTAGTGGTTAAATGACTATTAAAGCTAATGGACGGTTTAGATTTCGCTAATTGAGTCTTGTGCATTGCAGATCAGTCAACTCAGGCATGGACGCTCTAGATTGAATCATGGAAAGAGACTGAAGACTTTGAAGACTTGCAGAGTTCTAGCAAAACTAGGAAAGCTCGTGGACCCCACCTATCTCCTCTTCCTTCTCTTTCTCCTCTCCTCTCTTTTTCTCTTATCCCTCTCCTTTCTTTTCTCTCTCTCTTCTATCTCTTTTTCTCATTCTCTTTCACACGTCTCTCTCTCTTTTTAAGTCCTCTTCCCCTCTCTCTTGGGGGGACGTTTTTTTTCCTCTTGTAAAGGCTGGGCTGGGCTGGCTCTCTCTCTCTCTCTCTCTCTCTCTCTCTCTCTCTCTCTCTCTCTCTCTCTCTCTCTCTCTCTCTCTCTCTCTCTCTCTCTCTCTCTCTCTCTCTCTCATCCCAGTTCAACTAGATCTCCCTCTGCTCTGCTCCTTTTCCTAGCCGCACCAGCAGCTATATCTGTTCTGCTCGATACACCCTCCATCCTCCTCTCTATTTCTCTCTTCTCAGGCTCCTGTATCTACTTTCAATATCACGCATCTATCTCTCACACACCACATCTTCTCTCTTCTTAGCCTCATCGTTCTTCCCCCCTACTATCTCCTTCATCGCACAGCACTTCTTTTTTTTTCCTCTTCTCTCTTTCCCTTACGTCGTTATCGCGCCTATTTCACTGCCATTCACAACCCTAGTCCCCCCTGTTATCTCCTTCTCCCACTACTCCCATCTTCTTCACCAGCAAAGCAACACTAGCTCCCTCTGCCCACCTCACCTCGCTTTTCCTTCTCCCTCTACCTTCTCTCTGCTTCACTGGCAGGCAACCAATCTAGCACATCTCCAAGCACCGCACCAACCAACAGCATCGGCCTCCACTGCCTTCTTCTTCACCGGACGACCCAGTGAGGAAAAACCCAGATTGGGTTTTCCTCGATCTTCTCTTCATAGGACGCCCTAGGAGAGAAAACCCAACTCGGGTTTTCTCCCCTCTTCCTTCTCTCCTTCCCTCTTCTCCTCCTTCCTCTATTCTTCTCCTTCTTCTCCCTCTTCCAGATTTCTCCCAAAAACGTGTTTTTCTGGTTTTTTCATGAAAAACCTGAACCTGAAGAAATTACAAATCTGCACCTGCAGATCTCAGAAATTACAATTCTGTCCTATTTCAGAAATACCAATTGGGTCCCCTGTTTAATTACAACTGTGTCCATATGCTATTCTGGTTTTAACTTATCTTCATTCTGACTATTCAGGGACAGTGCAATCCAGGACAGACTAATCCAGAGACAGTGCAATCCAAGGACAAGCTTATCCAAGAAGCATTTTATTTTTATTTTCTGTCTTCCTTGGAATAAATATTTGTGAACATTGAAACAATTGAATAAATCTGGATTTTATTTTTTTAGTTGAATTTTATTTAAAACTCCATAATTTTAAATCAAGTCCTCGTGGGATCGACTCGTATTTGCATAGCTATACTACAATAGCCCGTGCACTTGCGGTTAAACAATCAACAAAGTCACAACTGTATACATAAAAATATTATTGGCCTATTGCCTATCAGCTTGAGCTTTTAGGTCAAATGATTATTCGACATGTTATTAGAGCCTTTGAATTATAAAACCTGCAAAGTAAGATAAATGAGTTTGAGCTTGAGTTCACGTGCAAGAGCCTAGAAATGGATCCTTTCATGTGGGGTTGTGGTAGACATACAAATATTCTACTTCCTATAATCTTAAGCTTTTATGACAAACAGCAATTCAATAATTTTATCCCAAAATCTCGTCCAACATCTGTATCCCTCTCAACATATGTATGAGATGTGTTTTAGAACCTACGCATAAAACCTATTTTGAAAGAAGCTAAACAAGTACGAAGAACATGTTTTAGGCATGTGACCACTTTCAGTTAGAAAAATTAATTGCATGTTGATTTTTGGACTGCAAAGGGTGACAACTTTTTGCCTTCATATGTTAAAGTCACAAATACAGGCCATTCGGAGAAAATCTGTGACAACTAACAACTATAGGATACTAAAACGAAATTTGTCCACTCCCACTTATTAGAAAGCTAATGACTTTGTACCAGAGCTCTTCTGATTATCTTCTCTCTGAAAATATATGTACTTTATTTTTTTCCTTTTGTAAAAACTACGTCCTAATATACACTGCTACTTCTTCCATCGGGACGCGAAAAAGGACAGCCGCATGCAGGCCCCAGATCGGACCCCACTGCTTCAATGGCTGATGAGCAGCGTCCTTTTTAACATCCGGCTAGCATTTTTCACATGCTGTTGGGCGCTGCCTCAAAAAACTGTCTGTGGGATTGAGATGGCTGGTGATCCAAACTACTCATTTTAAGAAAATGAAGCCATGAAATTGATCACAAAAACTGTGCAGGGATGCATGGAGATCAAACAGTTTAGATCAGAACCACCGGACAACACTTGCACTTTTGTACAGGCCGTCCATACACTCAGATCTTACTCTTTCAGGTTCCACTACTTTATAAGTTATCTATCTATGCAAATGTTTTATGGTTTTTCACTTCCCATTGGTTTTGCAAGAGTAAATGTATAAGTTAGGAAAGAGAACCCTAACACAAGCTGGCCATTTACCAGGTTAATAAAAATGGAAGGCATGCATGTCAACACCAAGCCAAGTATGGAAGGAATAGATAACGCATAAAAGTCTCTGGCTGCCAAATGCTCAAACAACAGTGTTGTATTTCTCTTCCCTTTTTACACATACTTGCAGGACTAGCCAAAGGAGAACCATGAATCAGGCCTCAAAAAACTGCAGGCAGTATCATATGATTCTACCAAACCTTGGCCAAAGTTCCTTCCTGGCTTCAGACAACCAATAGCAGCACTTTAACTCTCGCTCTCTCTCTCTCTCTTAAGTAGTACATCCATGCGACCTGTTTCATCTTCACGTATCCAAAGAAATAAAGAGACTGAAACGGTGTTCTACATTTTTGTTTTCATATGACTACTCCTTTTTCCTCTCTGTGTCTTTCTTGGAATGCATGCATGCTACGTGATCACTGATACTATATGTGCTTAAATAGTATTTAGATTTTATTCCCATTTAACTATTGTTATAAAGATTTTGAGTTATTAAGAATGAGTTTTTATATTCTGGTTAATGGTTTTAATTGCCAAAAAGTAGGTGTCCATTTGTCCTATTGGCCAACTGGCAGGGTATACCCTTGGATGGTAGCTGAACTAACCACCTTATAAAAGTTGAATTGGGATTCAGTCTTGTCAGCATTCGTCCAGTCGTCTCTCTAATTACTTGAGCTACCAGTTACATGGCATGAGTGCCTTATGCTTGAGCTTCTATGTAGCTGCATGCCTTACATTGTTTGGATTCAATGCAAATTTACAGAAATAAACTTGAATTTCTAGAATAATGTGGGAAAATTCTCAAATATTATTTATAAATCTGGTAACTGTCCTAATTTAAAATTTAAGTTCGCATCCTAATAATTCCTTTTCCCCAATTTCTTTTCCGGTTGTTAGGGAGCTTTTTCACTCACTGAAGTATTCCAGAATCCAACTTGAGGGCTGGAGTATATGACTGTTTGGATCAAATGTGTCGATCCAACACTAGTAAAGGTTATGTTGTGTCATATCGTTGTATTATAATGAAGTCGTGTCATACCAATCCATCTTCTTTGTCCTATATATACCATCCGACAGTAGGTTATGTCTCATTCCACTGAAATTATAATTTTTTTCTTGTAGTGTTAACTACACATTTAATCTTTTATCTGCTTTTATTTGTCTGTATCAACTAACAAAACAACTAAACCGTAAAATATATTATTTTATGAGCAGAATACGATAAATTAACCGATTTTAGGCCAAGTGATGTTACAAACTTGTTCAAGTTTTTCGACCCAAGTCTTGTTTATGTTATTTTACGTAGAGAAGGTCCTTGACCTATTCTTCGTGCATGTTGAAACTTTCTTATATAGACAACGCCCAAGAGTGTCTAACACCTACCGGCATCAACCAATTTATCGATCTACTTCCACTGATTCATAATAGTGGATTTTCAATTGTATGGCACAGAATGCAATCTTTCAGTTCTTTTCCTCATCCCATTAACTAAAATGCAGACTTTGGGATAGATTCATGATACCATGGCGAATGATTGTCTTTTTTAGCACAGGTTGGCTTTATCTCTTTGATACCATGGCGAGACTACGGGAGCATGATTCAAACTCTATTTCTATATATGGGTCTCATATCCCTGGATCGATATTTATAGCATAGTCCCAAAATTCTCCAAACAACTAGAAATTCTTTTGACAAAATTCTCGATCGACCTTTTGATGCCCGAACTCTTTCTAAAACAATCCCAAAATTCATGTATTTTTTAAATTCAAATAAAATTTTGGGAAATTAATATAAATTTATCTAATAAAACTCAAATTTCATAAATAATTTACTAAATTCTTAAATATTAGTAAATCTAATTAAAATTTTACATTAAAAGATTAAACTCATATATGAAAATTGCTTTTTTCTCTGAACGTCACTATTTGGTCCTTCTCTATGACTAAGATTTGTAGTTGTGCCCACATGATAGACCCTCCATTTTCTAGGAGTGTTAATGGTCTATATATGGTTTAGTCCCATACAAATTTGGAAGTTTACCATAAAGAATTTACTAGGAATGGAATCGAAACATTATGAATTTCAGTTAGCTTAAAGGACTAGAACTATTCAATTTTGGTCTGGTGTTTGCCCTTCATCAGTTATGCACCTTAAATTAAATCTAAAATATTTTTTAAGTTAAAAAAAAGTGGTTATGATTGTTATTACTACCAAGAAAATGTAGGTTAATCCTTTGAACTCATTTAAAGTGTCACATGCTAAAGAAAATTTATCCTCATCTATGATAATTATTCAAGAACCTATGTAACTTTCATGCAAACTCACTCAATATATTCTACTTTTTTTCTTAAGGTTACTTAAGATCATATATCATTCATGCACAATAACTAACCAATCTAAAGACAAAACAATTGAAAAGTTAAAGTTTAGTTCTTTAACTATATGTAGACCTAGAAACTCATACTTTTAATATTATCAACAAGTAAAAACTAAGATAATGTCATCATTCAACTAAGCATGGTACATAAAACCTAATGAAAGTAGGTACCGAATTCTAACAATCAAACTAGTATTGTGGGTTAATACAGAAAAATAATATTTAAGCTTTAAATTGAGATATAAAAAGACCAGAGTAAAGAGTTCTCAGTTGTGAAGAAACTTTGATTCTGTGAAATGTGAAGGCAATAACCTAATTTTGCATGCTCTAAGCTAGCACTCTTGTAAGCTAGCACTCTTGTAGAAATTGAATTAAAAAGACTAAATTATCCTTAATTAGTCTAAAGTCAAATATAGATTAATAATGATGTTATAGTCCAATAATTCAATTTGGGGTTATGGGTTCTTCTGAAATGAAATTGAAACTTGACTAATTTTAATTTGATTTCATTGACAAAGAATTGAAATCTAACCATGGTTCCTAACTAAAGAATCAAAATCTAATTTTTTGGTCTAGTTCTCTTTGATTTTTCGATCCTTCAGTTCTTGTTGATTCCCACCTTTCTTTAGTATTGGGTAAATCAGTAAACATATGCTTGCTTTCCAAGCCAAAAATATGTCTTCGTCACTTGGCACTAGTCAAGGCAAATGATAGCCCTCCAGGGCAAATTCTCAACTGCATATTTTCGTCAGGTGGCGCTAGTCAAGATTGAATCATAGCCCTTTGTGCAAATTCCCAACTAAAAAAAGGGCAGGCCCACTATACAAAGGTCTTGCATATGCAGGGTCTAGGGAAGGGGTGGACCACAAGGATTTATAGTACCCAGCCTTAACTTCCATTTTTGCAAGAGGCTGTTTCTACATACGCCTTGAACCCTTGACCTCAAGGTCACATGATGACAACTTTACCATTGCGCCAAGGCCCAACTACTGTCTAAAAAATTAATTTATAAACAAATACTGCGTGATCCAAAAAACAGTATAAAGTTCCATATTTGCTGATAGTAAGATGCTGAGGTGCTAGGAAACATTGGTGGCAGTGCTAGGATGGCAGTATGATATGATAACCGACGAAAAGTCAATTAATTCCCTTTCTTCTTTATGACTTGATCAACCATCATCCCTTATTCTTGGCATCTTATCTCAAATATCAGTTGTGTACAAGCATTAACGATATCAGTACAAGCTTTACCCTATTTGGGTTAAGCCATTTTAGCAACTTTTTCATGTTATAAGTTACATACGTCACTTAGCCATGAGGACTAGACAAGTATCAATACATGTTCCTAACCTAAATTAGAACAAGATTTCCACAAAAGAAAAAAATTAGACTAAGTCTTAATACATATTTAATATCTTCCATTTGTAAAATGTCCAACATGGTGTTAGTGGTTTTGAGATGAAATGCCCAGTACTGTAAATACCGTACCGGCAAGTACATTGGTATTTGCCGTACGGTTAGGAAAAGAGGTACAATATTAGCGCAAATGCCAAAAAGTACTAGTCAGATATTGGAATACCAGCCGATATTCAAATATCGACAGAAAATTGTATGTCACCCCCTAAGTTGTCTATATATTGTTTTTTCTTAAAAACCCATCTAGAAATCAAATTTTCTCCATTATATGGGTAACTTGATGGAATGAAGAGTAAATTCATCCTTCCAATCGAATGAGAGAGATTTTTAGCCGAGACTACACTGAAATTTGGGGGGTTTCAGCGAAAAGAACCCAAACTATTGCAGAGGAAGAAGAAAATGGGACTCGGTTGAATCAAAGATTGATCTCCTATTTCACCTCCACCTTGACAACAGTCCGAACATCACAGTTTGAACTCCGATTTTTTGGTTGGATCATGGATGCCATCTGAACTTTGTGAAATTTCCATCGATTTAGAAGCAAGCAGCTGTAATTAAGATGATATCCAACAAAGAGAAACCAGTGACATCCAAACTTCTGAGGCTTGTGAAATTTCCTTCGTTGGATGTCACTGGTTTCTCTTTGTTGGATTCCACCTTATGTCCCTTGGTTTTAGAGATCTTGCTGCCTTTCTCAGGCAGAAAATTCTGGCCAATTGGCAGTGGGATTTCAAGTGGCCATGTTTTCTACTATTCCTTTTTTTTTCCTAAGTTTTCACTAGTTGTTAAGTGTTTATCATTTACAATGAGGGAATTTTTTGCACATTCATTTACAGGATACTCAAATCATATGGAAAAGAATTGTCCCAAATTAGGATTTTTCTTACAATTTACACAAAGGGACTGTTACTAGATATTGTAAAAAGATTAATTTCATTGGTTTAGGATTTTTCATTTCTAAATTTATCAATGACATTAAAGAATGTGAAATTATTCTAATCTTTTATATTGCAGAGGTGTGGAAGAACAAATCAAATTAACTCAATAGCATCAAGGATAAAGAAGCATTAGAACCATTAATTTTGTATATTCAGTTATGGAACAATCTAATTACTATTATATAGAAACGAATGGTTAGTTACATCATAATTTTCATAGAAGACAATTTCTTTTATATTTTTAAAGAACTTTTTTAATATTTTCTTAATTTATGGCTATTTTTGTATTTTTAATTCAAAAAATTCAAATACCAACCTATACAATATATGCTGCTAGTACATACTATTCTAGAAGAAGGCCAGTGACACTGAAAAATGACTGACATGAGATCTAGCTTGAGATGACTTGACCTAAACTGAGCTGAGATGACCATATTTGTTATGAGATGAAGTGAGATGGCTGAAAATTCAACTTAACTACGAGTTAAGATGAGATGATTTTCATCTCAAGCACCACTAAGTGTGAGATGATGAGATATTATTTCATTTCATCTCAGCTTAAGCAATGCTAATAGTGATGTGGTACATATCATCTTGTATCATGTAAGATCTCTGGTGAACCACTAATCCCTGCAAGATAAAGTTCGTTATTGACTGTAAATAAATCTTAAGAGGAGCGTTTCAGTGAGGTTCGATGTTACAGCAAGTTTACGAGGCACCCACTTACATAAAGGGACCCCACCTTTTGTTGATTTGGACCGTACGTTCATCTGATTCTTTCCGACCTTGCGGAAATATAGGATACAAAAAGTCATGCTAAGTGGACATTCTAGCATCTGAAAGGCCTACTTGCGATCATTGGACACCAAAAACACATTTTCGGATGGTAGAATCATAAATAAGGATAATTTTTGCGTTCCTAGATATCAAAAGTTGGAAATTTTAGATGAACGATCACAATCAATTAGAGAGAGAGAGAGAGAGAGAGAGAGAGAGAGAGAGAGAGAGAGAAGGAGATGGTTGGGCTAAAGTGGATCTTCAAAACAAAGTGAAATGTGAATGGATCTGTGCAAAAGCATAAAGTGGCTAAAGGTTTCTCACAGCAACCAGGTATAAATTTTCGAGAAAATATATGTATGGCCTATTATTTAAAAGTGGGGCACTTTATACCAACGTGCCCAATATATACTTCCTTCCATGCATAAGCATTCCTCATTTTGAATCATTGTGGCTATCTTACAGTTTAAAACAAACCGCTATAAAAATGAAAATCCATTTTGAGTAATATCCCGCACTTTATGTCTCAACTCTGAGCTCAAATAGTTCACAAGCTTCTGTCTTGTCTCAGACTGAGACATCCTCTCTTTTGAATGGCTGGCCCCCTCTCTATTTTAAGAGGCTATTTTGGATGATCCTAATCCAAGCATGTTTTCATATTATTAAACCATTGCCAACTCGATTAGACATGGGTACCTAATCACCGTGAATAACGACAGCAACAATATCATTTTAGCTTTCGAAGGAAAGTGAATTATCGACTGTCTGCAGAGGAACACAAGGCCAAACGATGCAGTGAACAATTAGTATCTCTTCTTCCTTCTCTTTTTTCTCCTGAAACGACTGTTGGTAAGCGCTGGTGAGCACGAGGAGATGACTGATGCTACTGAACTCGAGCAATTTCCATTCACACAGTTTCTCTCTATATATTCATTTATCTTGAAACTTTTGGGAGATGGAATGGGCTTTCCTCGATTCCTCACTAATCGATGGCTTTCCTCTTGAGTCGTGAGTTCACACCTTCCGTGGTGTGGTTTTCTTCACATACAAGAAACCATGTCAGGAAATGCAAAGTGTTGAAGTTGAGAATACCTACCAAGCCAATGATCATGTCATAGGACTTACTTACAGACGAAAGCAACCATGTCAAGTGAAAGACTGACTGATTGAAACTAATGAACTACCCAACTGTACGTCCAAAGAGAAAATGCTAGGGACTAGTTACTACCCAACTGTACCAGGAATCTGTACTACTAAGTTTTATGGATCATAATTTGTGATATCATGTTTCCTAGGGGCACCTTAGCAGTTTAAGCCTGCATGCTTATACTTTCTATTTTGGGGTGCATCTTTTTTTTTTTGGAAATATTTTGGTTGCGTGTTAGTGTATGCAACTTTTCTCGCGGGCCTTGATGGATTTTGGATAATGTAGTTACTATGATTTTGAGAGGTGAGCCATCAGTCTCTTGCAAAAGGTAAGGCCGCGTACTATTGACCCTTGTGGTCCACTTCTCTGAACTTAGCAAACTAGGGAGTTTTACACTATTATTATACATAAGAAGTCTCTCGCCAAGGTGACTGGCGTTCCAAGCTGTGCATAGGTGGGTCAGCGTGGGTGTCCAACTCTCGAACAAAACTTGAGGAGATGGAGAAGCGAAAAAGAGCTCTTTGAGCTTTGACTTGGACTAGGGTACTACTTCAGCCAGCTTATGGTGGCTTCTTTTGTCTGTCGAATTTATATAATTTCAACAAAGAGTTGCAGGTGTAATCAGGTAGGAAAAAGTTTCTAACTATTATTTCCTCTAATTTTTTCTATTTTTTACTTTTTTCAAGCCAATCACATGTCACTTACTCTTTGCACCTGCATGAAACAACTAAAATTATATATATCTGATGTAAAGCAAGAGATGACATGAATTTCACGGATTAGTCATTAATCATCACTACGTGTCCAATTCATTGTGAAGCATGCATGATGATCTAGACTGAGATGGCATAAAAAGAGTGATCTATATAACACTATAAGCTATAACACATGCATGGTTTAGACTAATCGTTGTTCACACTGTGAGTATGTGTATGAAAGGTAGGACTAGGAAAGCATGATGGTCTATATTGCGACGTGTAATATACCCGGAAACACTTGTAGAAGCATGCAACAGTAGCATACCACAATCACATACACATTACTTATCATACACATCCTAAATTCCAAATACAACAGTCCAATCTCACTTTCTTAAACATGTTTTAGTTAGTCATTATTAGCCTTTTTAGTTATGTAGTAATATTCATGAATACATTAGAAAAGATGAATTGGACTAAGATTACTAGAGAAATGGAATGCAAGATTGATATACATATATGCACACGTACATATAGTAAGTGGTTTGTGCACAAGCAAAGAGGGAGATAAAGATGACAATAAGGGAGAAAAATAGGGAGGTTTTTGCCCAAAAGAAAATGAAAAGAAAATTGGAAGATTTAGAGAACAGTAGGATGGAATATCATCTTTCTTATATGTCTCTTTTTTTTTTATTAAGAACAACAAGATATTATTAGAGAGGAAGATTAATGCCACAACATACTTAAACTTACATTTATCATTTTAAGAGTTGGAAAAGAAGCACACTAAGTGGGCTTACATCTTGCCCATCATCAATAGTAGCCTACATGGCTTTGGTCTTTTTCCAAAGCCTACATGGCTTTGGTCTTTTTCCAAATGGATATATTTCATCATCAAAAACCAATACCTCATATTTTCCAGGAGAACCCTAAATAGAGCTTTTGGACTAAGGATCCAAGAATGTCCACTAAAAATAAAATCAGTATAGATGAGCTTGTCTTTATCTGCCAAGTTATCAGATTGGATAATGCCAATATGTCACAAATGGGACCCAAAAGTTTACTTCTTCCTTAAGCAAGTGAGCTTCTTATTATCATTTTTCTTGTTTTTTAAACTCAAGAATTGTTGAGATGACTCATAGAACTAGGGCTTCTCTTTACATGTACTATAGGTGCGTATGTGTGGACGTGAGTGTACCCACTGGCGCTACATTCGTGTGTATTTGTACATAAACTTCTCAAGTTCATCTACTCCACTATTCCTTAGATATATCAAGCTCCTCCAATAATGAACTGGCACACCGTTTGCTTGTATCAAATTCATATCTAACATGTCTAGGTTCACATAATGACTTGAACTTGACAGCCTAGTGACCCTACTCTAATGAGAGCTCCTAAACATAGACATAGGTAAATTCAGGATCTTCTCCCAACTTCAGGTACAAGCTATTCACAGGATATCCAACTCCATAGCGAATGGAGCCTTGGTGCAACGGTAGGGTTGTCATTGTGTGACCTTGAAGTCACTGGTTTAAGGCGTAGAAACAGCCCTTTACAAAATGCAAGGTAAGGATGCATACTATTGACTCTTGTAGTTTACCCCCTCACAAACCCTGCATATGCAGGAGTTTTGTGCACTGGTGCTGCCTCTTTTAGTGAAAATTTTGATAGATTCCACAAAACCATTCTATTATGGATAAGAAGAGGTCTCCAATGGAGATCAAGAAATGATCCTCTGCCTATGCCTATTGGACCACATATGGTGGAAACTTTGACAACAAGGACATGGGTCTATATTATGTCAAACAAGTCCTGTCACTTGCTCGCTGATAGAGACTAGAACATTTCTCGCGCATAAAACTAGACAAGTAGGTCTAGTATTTTAATGAGGTTTTAATGTTGGTTGGTACGGGTGATTTAGAAGTTGGCAAACTATTGCATAGTCTCAAGCTGCAAGATGAATTATTGGGGTGAGTACTACTTCTTTTTCCATAGTTAGGTGGACATGTGCACGTCATGTTTGATTGTCCTTACTAATTATGGATAGGCTGGCACTTCTTGGATGGCTTCACCACCCATGACCCATGGAGACTTATTCCAAACTAAGTTGGCAGTGTTATCTAGAAGTAAGATGAACTTTCACTTTAGTGGCCTTTTTAAGTTCTCAAGGTTTCCAACTAAAGGACCTTTTGAGTGAAAACGTCACATTGATCCTCTAATATTGTTTTGAGTGAGAATGGCTTCACCTAAGATTTTGAAAGAGTAAAAAACAGTTCAAAGTCCTGCCCAAAGTCTTTCTTCTTCATTTTTTCATCTGTAATCAGTTAGGAGCCTTAGATTGAGGCATTTTGGCAAAGTTGGAGCCCTAGCTGGACACAGTGACCATCAACAGCAATGAGAGAGAGATAGAGGAGGCCATCAACAGCAGAAACCATTTTGGCCCAAATTGAACAGGGAATGGTGCGAGGACTTTAGGGTACGAGAAGATGGAATGGAAATCCTGAATGGGGCACGTAGATTATCAATCCCATCTGCGTGTTGTTTCCTTAAGTGCAATGCATGTGTCTAAGATGTTATTTAGCCAAATTTGATTAATTAAGGACATCATTTTAAGCTTTACTGATTTCAGGGCATCATTTTAAGCAGCCGAGGGAGTAGTTGTGCCTTTACATGAAATACTTTGTAAGTATGGTTTATGTTATTTAACAGTGACTTATAACGTAAAGCTTATGCCGTACATAATAGGTTAAAATTGTTACTTTCTTGGAGGAAAAACTACAAAATGGTGGGTAAATCATTGTGTTTTTTGGAGAATGGGTAAAACCACCAACAGCAAGGTCTTGCAGTCTTTGTTTTCTCTAATGAAATTGTTGATGGTATAGCCATTGCTATAGAGGTTCAGTTCATGGACCATTGGAAATAACAAATGTGTGTCATTTTATAGCCATTTTGTTTATAGGGTTGTGGAACTTTTTGTATGAAAACCCATATTCCAATGTAACTCCTCTCATTTGGCATTACATTCCTTCCCATTCAACCAAATCAAAATGAAAAAAACCAGCTGAAGCCACGACATGCCACCAACTTCTTCTTCTTCCTCCTCCTGAAACCCTCAATCTCACTGTTCCCTTGGTTCATTCCTGTCAACAGGCCTGAGATAATTTTCAACACCATGGCCCCAATAAGTCAAGGCCCACAGCCATCCAATTATAGCTAAATTTGTTGCACAGCCCATCTGTAGCAAGCTCTACCAAATAATGATATTGATCATTGAATAAGTGGGCCCTTTATTTAATTTATGGTGTATCAAATCACATAAGAACAGCCAACAAATGTCTAATGAAGTTGTTCACAAACAACTTTGTATCTTCTTTGGAAAATGCTTGATCGCAGGTTTGAGTTTGTGCTTTTTCCTTTGTCGGGCCTTGATTAGCAGTGTATGAATGATATAATGTAATTCTTTGCTTGGAAAAAAACACACAGACATAAGAACCCATTTGCTGCTTACTGAAATTGACTATTAAGCTAAGAAGAAAGGCACTGTCGCATTCCTTCATATCAAAACCATTGGCCTACATATGCCATGCCGGTGGGCTGTAAATATGCAATGTGGACACATAAAGTGCTGTTCTTCGTGGCCAGCCTCAATTTCTAATAATGGGCTCAATTGCCAAAGGCCTTCTAGCCCAGTGGATGGCAGAACAAGGGCCCCATCCCCTTGATCCCTTGGTTCCAGAGAATCCAAATTTTTGGCCCAGTAGGAAGTTCAAGCAAGTCCCAATAAGTCCAATCGGGAACCAATTCTTGTACGGTGTTTGTCCGTTTAAAAAATGATGTTCGCGTGCTGAGGCGGAGGTCGTGCACTTGGAATCTAATTCTTAATTGAGAAATTGAATTCCTGGTATAAATTTCCCGTGATATTCCTTTTACAGTCACTTAAAATCCCCGACCTCACGTTATAACTAAATATCCCACAATGAGAGAATTCAATTCTCACCTCATTAGGTGGAAAGTGGCACCCATTTCACTTTGGTGTTTTCACTTGAAAACAAATTCACTCAGTGAAATGAGTTAAATTTGATGAATTAAATTTTCACTTGAGAAGAATTAGATTCCATCTGCACGAAGACAACCATCTAAAAAAAGGGTAGTCCCAGTGCACGAAGCTCCTACATATGCAGGGTCTGGGAATGGGCAGACCACAAAGGCTTATAGTATATAGCCTTACCTTGCATTTTGCAAAAGGCTGTTTCCACGCCTTAAACCCATGACCTCAAGGTTACACGACGACAACTTTTACCATTGTGCCAATGCTCCCCTTCTCCAACCCTCTAAATATACAACTTAAATAATTGAAGTCTTGGTTATTTTCAAACTCTAAGGCCGCGTCTTATTTTCAAACTCTACATTTTTGTTCTTGTTTTTTCAGATTGAAGACGTTCATATTATTTGAGCCTTATTTTTAACCTGTTCCTTAGAAATCACGTCAATCAAGTGATCCTAATTCCTATTTTCATTTTATTTTTTATTTTAATAATTATGTTACAAAGTATAAAAGGAATTTTGAGGCATGAATAATTTAAGAAATTTTGAATAATATAAATAGGTTAGATCTTTCGAAATCTAGCCTTAAATTATAAAAAGGAAGTGTTTGAAAATAAGATACTGCCTTAGTCAAATAAATGATAGTCGAAAAGCCTTCTCCCGCGAATGATCTTAACCGTTTGATTGATCGTTGTCTACTTTTCTTTCAACTTTCTGACCCTAATTTTCATTTGCGAACAATAGCAGTTCGGATCCTCCAAATGAGCGGTCTGGATGAGCAACCTCTGGTCCCACTTTTAGTTCAGCCCATCCACCACCAGGAGAGGTCCAAACCTGCACGCCATTTTAGACAGGGTGACAAGTTTTGGCGCGTCAAAGGGTGGATTGACAGCCTAGGAATTTGACTGTTGGTCTCCCCAACGCGTTCCAATCCATGCCAAATACCTTCATTTTTCTCTCTTCTTTGAGCCAACTTGAAAACAGAAAAGACAGGAAACCAGGCTTGGAGCGGCGAGTCCGGCACCCACCACCTCCGGCACAAGCCGAGTTTCCACTTTGAACGCCACCTCTTGGACAATCCGTCTCTCTTTTTGATATTGCCACCCCCTTCGTCTTCTTCGCTTTCTGCCCACTTCCTCTCCCTTTCTTTATGCTCAGATCATCCAAAGCCAGCACATAGTTTTGAGGATTTCTTCTCTTGTTTTGATTCGGTTTTCGAGAAAAATGCTTCGTTTGGGTGTAACCTCAAATGGAATACTATGTACACTGGTGCCGAATGCCCATGCAGTTTTGGCCGATCCCAACCGTTGATTTATCACTAAGAGCATTTTGGGACGATTGATCGTGCAGAAACATTTTGTGTCTGAATGAGGTTTTTATTTGGTGTATACTTGTGGACTAAATAGCACTAAATGTGTGGAGCCAGATAGTTAGTGATCCCAACCGTTCATCCTTTGACTCAGATTCTAGATTTTAAACCTTAAACTGATCAACCCATCTTTGCACTCACGCCTAGTAGCGACTTTGATCCATCCATGATGCGGGCCATGATCAAGTAGTTGAAAAAGATCCATCGCATGCGATCAGTAAACAATCTTGCACGGACAGGAGTTTCATCCCCAACAGCAGATCGAGCAACTAATCAGTGGGCTGGAGATGGGTAGAAAAGATGATCCAGTGGTGTAGGACCCAGTCAACGTGGAATCTGATTTTGACTGAGCCGAGACACGCGGCAGTTAACTGTGCCGTACCGTGGCCATGCTTGATAAAAGATTCCCTGATCTTTTTTGAATATTTTAATCCTTAAATAATGTATGCATTTGGGTCTTTTTGGGGATCCAGATATGGGTTTTTATAACGGAAACGAACGGTCACATCTAACCCATTCCTTTCTCTTATTTACTCTTTTGTCCTTCTGAGGTTCCGTGACAAACCAAAAATTGGATACAAAAGCTGGAAATTTATGTTTAATTTTCAGGACATGGCTCATCTAGGGTTAGACAATTGAGATGGACGGTTAGATAATTAGATGGAAGACTGGACCCGGTTATATTTTATCCACAAAATTCCAATTTGCTCGTGGTGCCATTAAAGGGTAACAGCTTTGGAGGTAAAAAAAAAAACTAAAGAGGGATATTTTGGTCATTTCAAACAGGGCCACGCTCGTTCTCGAAGAAGACGCACGTCAGCTCCTCTTTCCAAGGGTCCATGCCACGTGGCCAACAATTCTCATAAAATAACCTAATACCCCCCATCACATTCCAGAGGCAGCGGCTCAAAACCCAAATCTACCCTCGTATTTGGTCCTCGCCTTCTCCACAATTTCTGGATTTTCGCAAAAATTTTCCACTTCCTCAAGTGGTTGATGAGATGGATCCAAGTTTGGTTCCCCTTGGTGGGAAGATTGGGCCCCATATCTAACTAAATGATCGGCGTCGTTGGTCCACGAGTCTGTTCAGCTAGATTTCACGTCCCCTAGATTGGATGATCATGAATGCTCTCCTTTGGCTTTCTTCCAGAAAGCTACAGCTTTGGTTTGTTGGATTTCAATCTAATTCAATGCGGATATCATTTGGCATGGGATCACAAACACCGATGCCTACAAGATCAACGGTTATGCTTGCACATACAGGTCTACATGTAGGCCCCAAGAGCCGATTCTGAAACTAGACCCTGTGCATGGTTAAATCTAATTTAATTATTGCTCACATCTATATCACATAAATCATCTCACTTAACATATACGTGTTGGGAGAAAAACATTGCTCGTATTTTTTCTCTTTAACCCTTAATTTATGCGGCAGTATTATCGTAAAAATGCTTATTTTCTAAAAGAGCAATTGGCAACTCAAATTTTGTCTTATTGGTAAAAATGAGAATTACAAAGAAAATCCTTTGTAGTCTAAAGGCTGGGAATAAAGGGGCATCCCCAGTACACGAAGCTCTTGCATATGCAAGGTCTGAGATACTTTGAATTTTGCAAGAGGCCATTTTCACGCCTCAAATCCAAGACCTCAAAGGCATTAGGGCTGCCCTTATATATTTATATATATAGCAGGATAATGAAATGGATCCCACCATGGGTCAATTTGCATGTTACACACTTTCATAGGGTTAAGAAGGGAAGCATTGGCACAACGGCAGAGTTGTCTTCATGTGACCTTAAGATCATGGGTTGGAAGTGTGAAAACAGCCTCTTTTGCAATGCAAGGTAAGGCTGCATACTATTGAGTCTTTGTGATCCACACCTTTCTTGGACCCTCATACATAGGAGCTTTGTGCATCGGGCTATCCTTTATACACTTTTAGAGGGTTAAGCTATTGATGGTCATGGTCTAATTGAATTTAAATACTTCTTGTGAAAGAAAGAAAAATGCTAAGGAGAAAGGCACTTGTTTGTTGGAGGGAGAAGTGCAAATAAAATAATGCCCATATTTTTTAAATTTGTTTTAGAAGGATGTGAATGCACTTGGCCAACAAACATAATCTGGGCCGGTGGATGGTGATCACTAATTGGCAACCATTAATCTGTGTGGACCCCATGAAACCGTGACAAGGATTCTGACACTGAGTGGATGACACGATCGATCCCTCCATGTATCTAAGTTGGAGAAGTAGATTTTTCAAACATTTTCATTGTTGAGCTTGATTAATTTGATAGGACTGCAGATCTGATTGACGAAAATAAGATCCCTTGACGGGATGGCCCACAAGATCAACGACCAGATGTCACCAACAGCCCCTGTCCCACATGTATGGTTGTTGATCCTCCTCTCAGCATGGAGTTTACAAATCCTTTCCCCAATTATATTGGTCGAGATAATTGGGATACAACATCACGAGACGCTGGCAGCGGGGGATGTCTATGAATTCAGAGGGGCATATTAGTCACTTCACTAACTGATGGTTTGTGTTTCCGAAATTACCCCTTACTCTCCCAGTATAAAAGGGTGGTGCAAGCAGCATCCCCAGCTCTGCAATAACCAGAAGCTGGTGTTCCAGAAAATACCCTCCAATGGTATCTCTTACTCGATCTTCCTACCCAAATGGCCTCACCCCAAAGCTCGATCCCAGCAGCAGAGGCGGCATCATCCGTCGATGTTCGAGACTCGTGAAAGAGCAGCGGGCCCGTCTCTACATCCTACGACGATGCGCCACCATGCTCCTCTGCTGGTACATTCATGGAGAAGACTAGAGAATACTCTCTTTCTAGAGTAAATAAGACGGAAACAGGAGGGCATTTCCTGTAATTTTGATTATGAAAGGGTGGTGAGTTCAGCTTCATTTGATCTAATGGAGAACGTCGATCGTGGCCGTTTGCCTTTTTTGCCGGTGGGTTCCAGTAAGATGCGCAGGGAGACCGGTTTCCGGCTATGGAGATCTCTTAATACTAGATCAGTCTGCTGATTTTTCTGTCAGTTTTTTTTTACTTTCTTCTTCATTTTGGAGATCTCAAGAGAAGATAAATTATATATTTCTTCTTCTTTCTCTTTTTTTTTGCATGTACCTTTTCGTGTAGATTATTACAATAACGTATGGCAGGGAGGAAAAGGACGTTTGTAATAATACTTTTGTTCTAACGAAGTTGAATCCAAATGGGCATACAATTTTCTTGGGTTTTCAATCAGAATCCCCGTGTTGGATCTCTAGATTTGTTATTGCTTTCAGCTCTGGCTTGTGATGCCAATAGAATCGTGTCTGTAACCAAAGCTGCAGAAGATAATAATATAAAATTCACAGTTATGTTCAGAGTTAGTTCGTGTAGTTCATACAGCGACTGAAACGGGGCCATACCCAGTCCAGCACTCGGGCAAGATTTCAGTGAGGTGGTAGTCTTGAAATGGAGATAAAAAAATCAGTTTCTGCAACTAAAACTGCAAGAGTGAAAGAAAATACAAGTTATCTCGAGCGATATTCTTGTTGTTTATGTTAAAAAGATGTTTGTTTCGCTTTCTGGTGGAACATGAACTTCTCATATGTTACGTGTTGGATGATCTCGGCCGTCGATGCACGCGCTGTGGATTGAAAGAGAGATCATGCCTACATGATCAAGAACTGCTAGTATCGATTGCTAAAATGCTTTGAGGAAATACAGAGAGTAGTTCTTGCTGGAGTTGGCATCTCCAGTCGATACAGGCCCTCGTCTACTACATAGATGGATGCCGACTGACTAGTTTCTTCTCATTCCAGTGGAAGTTGACATTGGTCAGAAGCAAGTCTAATAAGACCTACAAGTAGATGCAGTAAGTTTTGTAAAACCCTTCTTTCTCTTCATTTTTCTTGCAAAAATGCAAGGTAAGGGTGGCTACTTTAGGTCATTGTCACCTGCCCCTTCCCTGAACCCCGTATAGAAGGGAGCTTCGTGCACTTGGGCTACCCTTTATGCACCATTAGAAAGATTATGTTAGAAATTAATTGGTCCATAACATTTACAGATAAAAAATCTGTCCTGTTCACGTGTGCTAACTGCTCATGCCAGTTATCTTTGATGGAACGATAACTACCATTAATCATCTATTAATTTTTATTTAAAAGGGTTCCTGATTCAAGCAGAAGACACACTGTTATTTGTCATAATCGTGCACTGTTTTGAATCAGAAGATCTCTCCAAACTACATCAAATTTACTGCTATGGCCAGAGGTAAGTTGCTCTCCTATTTATTTGCTTTCGTTTTTAGTTTCTGATTTGTCTAAACATTAGAGAAAAGGGTTTACAGATTATCCAGGCTGATACAGAGATTGCTAGGAAGCTAGTGGAATACTTCGGGAAAGACCCAAAAGTGCAACAACAAAAAAAAGACGAATATTTAAGAAAAACTAGAAAATAATATAATTATATTTATAGTTGTAGAATATATATTTTATCAAGTATAAGTTTCATGCTTTAATTTTAAGGCAGGAAATAATCTTGTAACGAAAGCTTCCAAGAAATGTCCAAGGACTCAAAAAAATAATTTGTGATATTTATGGGCGTTAATTTATTGAAATAGCTGACATTGAGCTTGCTTGCATTAGGAGAAACACAGGAGTGACATTAGACTTCCTCAAAACAAAAAAAAACACTAAATAAATAGTAATTCTTTGTTGAGAACTAAGCCACCACCAAATAAGAAAAGTGGCAATAAAGGATGGTAGGGATCTTCTTAGCTGGGTCGCATGGGGCCCGACGCTAGGGGGGATTAATATAATACCAGCCGTCCATCTTTTAGGTCCGATCTTAGATAGGCATGCCCCCCAAAATCATATCCGTCAGATGTTTAATACAGGCCATAGATGGAAACTATGTACTTCTGGCTGCCCTTGCCTGTTTGATTAATTATCACGTAAAAACTCCTTGTTGTTTTGCAAATCCAAATAAACTACCAAACTCGTAAGAAGTGGGCTGTGATTGGTAGGGGCGGCAAAATATGACACGACACGATAACACGACTCGAACTCAATACGAATTTAGTGGGTTCGGGTCAAGTCTTATCATTTTCGTGTCATTTTCGGGTTAGGTCACCCGAAAATGACACGCCAAAAATCGTGTCGTGTTCGAGTCAATGAATTTGACCCGTCATGTCGACCTGTTTGACACGCGACCCATTTACTCATGACCTTGACACTTTGACAATGACACGATTTGAAAATATATGACGGTTCATGAGTAACCGTCCTATATTACTAGTTATATAGTACGGCTATTCACAAACTATCCTATATTTCCAGTTATATATAGGACAGCTATTCACAAACCGTCCTATATTACTAGTTATATATAGGACGACTATTCACAAACCGTCCTATATTACTAAGTTATATTGGAGGGTTCTTCTGGAGCCACTGTTAGTGAGTTATTCTCACACATATAATATAAAGATATTCTCAGAGGAACAGCTTTTTCCAGGTTCTCGTTGACATTCGAGTGCATCTTAGAGAATATGAAAAGAAAGCAAAGACATGAGAGTGACAAACTATAAACAGGAATTCACAAAATATAATCCAGGAATCTGTGATTCAAGATCTGAATGAAGCAGGATTTCCTAAAATGTAAGCCGAAGCAACTTCACCTTCCAGTTTGCAAGCTTCTGATAAAACACATTTGATTGGCAACAGATAAGTGAAAGCTTGCAAACATGATATAATTACAACGAGTAGAACTTCCTCGCCCCTCTTTTTATTCATGCAAACAATTGTGTTCTGATTGTCAAAAACTTGGTAGCTCAGAATTATGGGCTCCAATCATCACAATTGCCCAACATATCAATCACTTAGCACCATCTCTATGACTATATCATTCCAATTGTCAATAGGCCCAGGTAGGCACCAATGCAGACAATCATTCTGAACTTTGGCATTTTTAATTTTATCCTCAGCAAATGGATGAAATTGCCTGTATAGGCCGGGATGTCCATTAGGTCTCGATTCAAAACACCAACTTCATAATCACATCATTGAAATTTGAAAGTTTTTTTGTATCATATTCATATGAATTATATCTACAACTTGAGTATATATCAGTAATTTCAATCATCAACCTCCATTCCATATATGCCTCCCTCTCCAATACATAATACAATACATGATATCAACCACTCATACTGTATCTGTAGACTGGATGTACATACATGATACAATCTAACCCATCTACTAATCTAAGCCATCATTGAAAATTGATGATCAACCCATCTGTTGATCAAAACACCAACTTCATAATCACATCATTGAAATTTGAAAGTTTGAAATAAAGAAAGCACATACATTGATACAGTGTACTTCAATCAAAAGAAAAATAGAACACATCCATTGAAATGAACTGATCTTTGTATTATATTTAAGTAAAATGTATATACATGAATGATAATATACATTCATTTACAATTTTATATCACTGAACTACAAATTAAAATTCATAATATGATCTGTCCATTCTATTCTAATATCATCTAAATCCAATTGGGAGTAACTCTTGGTTCCGAAATCCACCTGCAAGAAACATATAATAACTTAGTTCAGAGATCAGACATGTAATCTTGGATTCAGTCAAGAAATATATAAATCAAAAGTGTAACATTGGTCAGTAAGTCTAAGTGTTACCTTTCTCAATTGTGAGACTGTAACTCCGTTGCGAATGAGGGTTCTCATGTATCTAAGAACATAATATCCACACTCCCAATCTAATTTTTGTTTAGGGCACTGCAGAACAATGCCACCAAAGACAACAAAAAAGTTTCAAAATATAATTTCTAATAAGTTCAAGTTTAAAATTATATGAAAGAGTCTAAAGAGCAGTAATTAGTAAACTGTACCTTGGCCTTCTTCCAGTTGAGTTTTGGTGGGTGGTGAATGCCTTCTCTCTCAGCCTATTTATACCATGCTCTACACATATATAATTGAAAAGCATTAGATTATGAATATTATTATAGTTGTCAGGTGAGTAGTTATATTATAATAAAAGGAATAATAAAGACTTACTTGTTTATAATTTCCATAAGGTGTTCCTAAATGTGTGCTCCACATGAATAACAAAAAAATGCATGGCCACCATACACATCCAAAGCTAACAACATCCAATGGGACCTATAAAAATAATAATTCAATTGAATTTTCTCTAATCTTAACTGATATAGTATTCATGTGTATGAAACTATGAATTGTGAAATTAAAATGGCATAATTAAGCAACCTATGTTACAACGTACCCGCTATTGTAGGGAATCAGTAAGGCTTGCCCCTTCGCACAACTCATGAGACCAGGAATGATATCTTCACTTTGTTTGTCTTTATGCAAATAGTCCAATTGAAAGACAAGAGAAGGGTCAAGGAACTTGTAAATGTCCTTGACCTCTAGTCTTTGCAAGCTATCATGCAAATACTTGCATTTGGAATTTGGGTTAATGTCAAATAATTATTAAGTTTTATTTAAAAAGCAAGTATTAAGTAATGTTACATTGATTCGTAAGTCTTAACTCTAATAGATCAATTACACAACGTACCCTATATAGACTATGATGTACATGTACTCCAATTGATCCATATTACATATGGCTAAGAGGTCTTCCTTGAAGAGTGGAACCTCAACCACATCGTTTGAAAGCACACGTGCCTTTATCCTTACAAGATTCATTGTATTTGTGTTGCTGTCATTGGCCAGTCTATACAGTACCCTTAGGAATGAAGGTATGTTAAGTGGAACCTCCACCTAATCCATACACTGTAGATGTAATTATGTTGTCACAACCCCGTCGGGCCCACAACAAGAATATTGTCCCGTGCGCACGCGCACGGGTTTTGGTTCTCCCCCGCGTCCAAGGGAAAAGGCCTTCTTGTTGTGAAGGGAGAGAACCCCCTTATAACCCACAGACCATCACCCCCCTAGCTGATGTGGGACTAACTCTCCTGCGTCCCGCCCTCAGACCATCTTGGGTCCCCTCACAAGGCCAACCCTCAGGCCATCTTGGCACGGTAGCCATCTCCCGCCTACGGGACACACGCCCCCGTGTGCAACCACACGAGCGATGGTGCGGCTAGCCATCCACCCTCGGGGTCGGGGTTTGGCTCTGATACCATTTGTCACAACCCCATTGGGCCCACAACAAGAATATTGTTCCGTGCGCACGCGCACGGGTTTTGGTTCTCCCCCGCATCCAGGGGAAAAGGCCTTCTTGTTGTGAAGGGAGAGAACCCCCCTTATAACCCACAGCCCATCACCCCCCCTAGCCGATGTGGGACTAACTCTCCTGCGTCCCGCCCTCAGACCATCTTGGGTCCCCTCACAAGGCCAACCCTCAGGCCATCTTGGCACGATAGCCATCTCCCGCCTACGGGACACATGCCCCCGTGTGTCACCACACGAGCGACGGTGCGGCTAGCCATCCACCCTCGGGGTCGAGGTTTGGCTCTGATACCATTTGTCACAACCCCATCCGGCCCACAACAAGAATATTGTCCCGTGCGCACGCGCACGGGTTTTGGTTCTCCCCCGCGTCCAGGGGAAAAGGCCTTCTTGTTGTGAAGGGAGAGAACCCCCCTTATAACCCACAGACCATCACCCCCCCTAGCCGATGTGGGACTAACTCTCCTGCGTCCCGCCCTCAAACCATCTTGGGTCCCCTCACAAGGCCAACCCTCAGGCCATCTTGGCTACCGTGCCAAACCCCGACCCCGTGGGTGGATGGCTAGCCGCACCGTCGCTCGTGTGGTGACACACGGGGGCGTGTGTCCCATAGGCGGGAGATGGCTACCGTGCCAAGATGGCCTGAGGGTTGGCCTTGTGAGGGGACCCAAGATGGTCTGAGGGCGGGACGCAGGAGAGTTAGTCCCACATCGGCTAGGGGGGGTGATGGGCTGTGGGTTATAAGGGGGGTTCTCTCCCTTCACAACAAGAAGGCCTTTTCCCCTGGACGCGAGGGAGAACCAAAACCCGTGCGCGTGCACACGGGACAATATTCTTGTTGTGGGCCCAACGGGGTTGTGATACATGTAACATTTTAGAAATTAGTAATGAATATATACAACATATACTGATATACTAGCAGATATAAAAGAAGAGACACAGTAATGTAAATTTAGAATATTTTATAATATAACATTGTGACTACTAACTTGTGACTTGTGAGTAGTGACTAGTGAGCACCTAACAAGTGCTTGGAACTTTTTAGTTGTTGCATCATTCAAGTTCACATGTAACATAATACAACTATGCAAAAATATAGAACTAGTACTACCTGAGAAGGCTGAGATGTGGCTACACTTGCCACTACGCCAGAATTTGCCTGCAGCGAGATTTGCTTCAATTACCCCTTGTGCTGCTTTTGGTGATCCGACATGTTGCAGACAATATTAATCAATGAACAATTTAGGACGACTTAAAAAAAGATAGGAAAAAATGAAGTCATAACTACAGTTAGTATATATGTACCTTGGAATTGAATATCATTGGTTTTATGTGTTTCTCTGGCCAACACACATTATATCCAATTGCATCCCCAACAGTTTCAACATCATCCCCTTCGACTGGAAATGGAAGGGGAGTATTTGGTTGAATGGCAGCAATGATGCACACACGCTTAGTGTGTGGAGGCATCAACTTACCATGCAAGGTGGAGGAAGTCATGGGCCGAACCTTGTACAGTGTTGCCACTGCCACATGGTTCTCAAATGTATGTAGCTGCAACATGCACTGACCCACCTGCATTTGAGAAATGACATATATATATATAATAATTAGTGATCTAATGTAAAGTGTAAATTAAAAAGGTTAGTAAACAAGTAACAGTGTAAAACTAAACAAGTGAATATACATACCTCACTGATTGGGAGTACTTGTTCTGCCACCTCTTCATCTGATGGAGGATTAGGAGTAGGAGTGCAGCTATTATTAAATTGGGGTGGTTGAACTTGAGGTTGAGCTTCAGCTTGAGAGCCGCCAACATCCTCACATGAGGTTCTTCCGCCACCTTGGAGTTCTTTCAACAGTTGATCATTGACCATGCTATATATCTCCACAACTGTTTGCTTCTTCCATTCTTCCAATTCTTGTAGCGTAGGAGCCTTTTCTTTGGGGAAGAATTTGGAAGGAATAACACCCCGACCTTGGCCCCTTACCCGACCAGAGTGCTCATTCTTATTGCCCATTGCCCTATACAGGATGTCCCCCTTTGCAATTGTGCTGCTAAGAGTCCCTGTAGTTGCACTTGCACTCTCTTGGGTCAACTCTTCATGCACACATAAAGATCATAACATGATAAAATCACTATTATATAAGTAATATTTAAATAATATACTATGCAAGAGTATAAAAGTATAAAAGTATTTAACTAGGTAGTATGCAGATAAAGTAAAAGTACAAAACTTAAAGTCTTAAACCACTTATAATTCTTGAAGCAATTGTTGCAGTTGTCTCATTGGCAAAGGTGTGGGAGTTACACCCTTTTGAATGTGTCATTTTCCATAGAATAGCACGGTCGATGGGCTCCGTTGTCCCAGCCTTCTTTTACTGTAATAAGAGACACTAAGTCAGAGTTAATAAATAAAAATCTACTATGATTAGACAAATGGAATGTGACATGATATACTTACTACATCTGCCTCTAATCGTGCATAGCCAACCTTTGAAAGGTGGTGCGGCGTATGGTTCTGTGCACACGCCTTCTGTCCTTTTATACGCTTTGCCTGGACATCAAAGTAATGTGATCAAAATACAATCAATTATAATAACTACAAGAATCAAAATTGAGCTTGGCTACTTAAAGTTGTGATTACCTCAAAATCAGCAGATAGCATATACTATACAAATTGATTCCATGCTTCCTAGTCAATGAAGTAGGAATACAACTAAGGGACCATGTTAAGGGTAGAAGGATCATGAGAATTTGGAAGTATGTACTTCCTTGCAAGCTCACTCTTCCATTTCCTCCAAGCTTCACCAGCTCCTAGCAATGCTTGCTTCTTGCACTCATCAGATACGTCAAAGGCAGACTACAAAATAAAAGAAGAAGCATGTTAAAGTGACTAACTTACTAGTGAGTATTGTAGCAACTTTGTGTATCTTATCGTGATTCATATGCAAACAAAAACAAAATATATAAATATAAAGGACATATTATGTTATACGTAGGAAGAATTTACATACCTTGACCATTTCCCATATTGAATCTTTGACTTGTGGCGATACATGTCTCCAATCAGTCACTGATACTGGCACAAGTCTTCTAACAATGCCACATATGAAGCTAGTATAGGCATGTGCAGCACCACCAATCGGTTGGCCTTTAGTGTTGAATTGTACCGTTTCTTTTATTCCAACTGAGGTTCTCTTATTTATACGATCCATTTGTTTTGGCCCCCTCCCATTGACCTTTCTCTTGACACTGACCAGTGGTGTTACTGATGGACATGTGCTTGATAGCCTTGATTGTTCTGCTTCTGTGTGTTGTAATTGTTTTACTTGTACCTCTCCTACCTCTTCTACTTGCTCCATGTTTGCTTCACAAATAAAAATGACTACAGTTAGACAAGAAAAGTGGAATACAAGGATAATAAGCAGTAGCACTCTTGAACTATCACAAATTTTTCATTGGACACTATACTGGAAGCCTCCTATAAGGTCAGATTGTTGCTCCGTCTATCTCTTCAAACAAGCAATTATGCATGTTCCCATTTTTTGTGATGTTGGCATAGCCCCAGAAGTATGCCATTCCAGTATGCAAAGTGGAACAAAAAATATGATATTTTGTTTTTGTATAGCATTCATTATTTCCAACTTAATTTGGCTATTTCATTAAGTTTCATATCTCAAAACATTCATTCCAGTCTAATAATAATAAAAAATTCTATTCTGTTCCTTCATCCTTTATTTTTTCTTTTGGTCAACTATCACTTAATCATTCGTCTTGTTTCAACAGTTCTAGCACATAAAAAATGTTGAAAATCTGACACTGTTTGATGCAGATATGTTAATTTTAGTTTTTAAGAAATTTTTCTTGATTTGGTTCTTTTTTCTAGGGCTCCCTTAAGGAAAAGAAGAAATTGGGATATAAGCTCTAGCTAGTTTGTGATAAATTAGATAAAGGTAATGTTTTTGTCCATTTTGTAAAAGAAAGAACTAGTTTAATGTCTCTCTCCCTCAATCTTGTATCCTGCTTCCTCTACATTTTAGCTGGCAACTATTTCAGTAGATGCAGTTCTCTGAGAACCTATCTATCAGCACTATAGGTAAAGTCAGAACCTTTATAATTTATATGTTTAGTTTTTCCGTGAGAGGAACCTATCTCCCATTCCACTTCCAACTCCATTTTTTTTTGCACATCCATCTTTTTCCCAACAAACCCCATTTCCAGACCCAAAAAAAAGACAACATAAATTGAAATATGAGAAATAGGTGTTTGAGAATGAAATGACAGAACAAGTTCAAGGCAAGGATCAAAGAAACCATACAGAGGTTTTTTTTATCACATTGTATTCTTTTATTACTTTTTATGATTTTTACAGAACTGTATAGGAAATTACATTACAGATGCAAAAAATCGTAAATACATACCTTTATTTGCTTAGATCTGTGAAAGATCGAAGAGGAATGGTCGTTTTCACCTTCTCAGTATAGGTTGGATTGGATCGTTGGGTTGGAACTTGGAAGATTGAAATTAGGGCTAAGAATGACCAAGGTGAAAAGTGAAAAGTGAAAACAATATATGATATGTATAGAACAATATAGGACAGTTTTAAAATAATCGTTCTATATAATATACTTAATATAGGACGGTTTTTCAATAACCGTTCTATAATATACTAAATATAGGACAGTTTTCAAATAACTGTTCTATAATATATTTAAATATAGGATGATTTTTAAATAATCATTCTATAATATATTTAAATATAGGACAATTTTTAAATAATCGTTCTATAATATATTTAAATATAGGACGATTCTAAAATAACTGTTCTATAATATATTTAAATATAGGACGGTTCTAAAATAACCATTCTATAATATATTTAAATATAGGACGGTTTTCAAATAACCGTTCTATAATATATTTAAATATAGGATGGTTTCTAAATAACCGTTCTATAATATATTCAATAATATATTTAAATATGGGATGGTTTTAAAATAACCATTCTATAATATATTTAAATATAGGACGGTTTCAAAATAACCATTCTATAATATACTTAAATATAGGACGGTTTTTAAATAATCGTTCTATAATATATTTAAATATAGGATGATTTTAAATAATTGTTCTATAATATATTTAAATATAGGATGGTTTGTTTATAACCGTCCTATAATATATATATTGAAATATAGGAGTTATATAAGTTATAAGAGTTATGTATTTAATTAATCTTAGTTGAGGATGTGCTTAAATAAAACTAGTTATTAAGTATAGAGTAAAAAAAGAGTTATGTAATTAACTTATCTTAATTTCCTTAAGGATGAGCTTAAAAAGACAGAGCATATATGTTCATCTCAGACTCAGACTTCTCAGTTGAGTATCTATCAGCTTAAAAACAAAGTTATGTAAGTAACTCATATTGTCATATTCAATTGAATCAATTCAACATAGTTGTTGAGGTTGAGGTCAGGGGAGGATGAATAAAGTAAGTGTTAATTATGTATATAATGTATTTAACTCATCTGATGATCTCAGTTGAGGATCAGCTTAAAAAAGCAAAGTTATGTAAGTAACTCATCCTCAATTCAAAAGTTGTTGAATGTTGATGATAACATAGATAAATGATAAGTAAAGAAAGAGAAAGAGTCATGTAATTAACTCATTATGTAAGAATGACTGAACTAGAATAGAAACAGTTATGTAATTAACTTAGTAGCTTAAGAATGAGTATAGAAAGAGTTGTGTAATTATCTCATTAGAGGATAATGAGTATAGTATAAGAACTAAGAAGGGTCCCAAGGGAATAGTTATTAGTTATGTAACATTATAATTAACTCATTAGGTGAGGTGAGAATGACAACAGAGAATAGGAGTTTTGTGTTGAATTAACACAAATGTTGAATGATATTACTAAGGGAGTTACTAAATTTTACTCTACAATGTCTACATCAATGATGGATCAATGAATCATGAATGAGTTATTCCTAATATATTATCATCAATTGGGAGTTAGAAATGAGAAACAAATATTGAGTTATATGAGTTGGATACATGATATTCATGAATTTGATTAAAAAGAGATATATTAGATCAATTGGTTGGTGAGACATGTGAAATTAACATAAGAAAATCATTATTTATTAGCATTTATTATTTTAAACAACAATATATGACAGTTAGTTAGTCTCTCACTTCACTTTTACTTGTACAACTTACAAAACTTGGTTAACTAATTATCTACTAAGTGTAACTTGTAAGTTGTAACAACTGACAAGTGATAATGTGTAGCTAAACTTAAAATGGTTGATAAGAAATTAGGTTATACAGTTATTTATAACTTATAGTTACAGGCTTATAATTATAGCAAACAACCAGCCAGCCAAGCTAGGCTAGGGCTCTTTAGGGATAAGACTTCAAATTCAATTGGATAATTGGATTTGGGCTTACTTAACTTACATGAAACAATACAATTATACAAAAAGACAAAACAATTGCCTTAGACAGTTAGATTAGACTCTATATTGACTTAGTAGTTAGTATACCTAGATAATTATTAATTAGTTAAAGTTAAACCTTTATGTTCTTTTCAGTTTTCAACTTTCATTTTGTTTTCCCACCACTACAAGGGGAGACCACACCTCGGATCATCTATCATGACATCTAACAAGTAACATTAAGGACAATGACTCAAAAATCAAAATATTTGACAAATGATTGAAGTATAAGTTTCAACTTTCATTAACTCCAGTTGCCACACTTGCCACTTGCCAGTTTGGAATTGGAAGAAAGAAGGCTATCAGTCCTTGTCAGGCAGACTGGTCACTGGAAATTTGGCACATCATAGACTTCACAATCACACTCACAGATTGGTAATGGAGGAATAAACCATGTGTAAAATAGGACGGTTAGTGTATAACCGTTCTATATTTAGACAATATATAACAGTTAATGTATAACCGTCCTATATGTTAAAGCTATATTTACAAAAAAATAGGACGGTTAGTAAGTAACCATTCTATATTATCTAAATATAGGATGGTTAACACATAACCGTTCTATATTTTAAAAATATAGGACGGTTAATACATAACCGTACTATATTTTATAAATATAGGACTGTTAATACATAACCAACCCAAGCTTGAAGCTACTTTTATAATTTACAATTTTACATCTGTTTCAGATTTTCCTTTCTAGAGGACCAGAATCCATATATCTTCTTCAAGTTCAAGCATCAACCCTTCTAACACGATGAGCAGCAACACCCCTACTACAGCAGTAACAGCACCATAAGTATGTCATGTGTTTGTTTTTTATTATTTCTTTATGAAATTATGAGTCTAACTCTTTTCATTCCTCACTCTCAACTCTCAAGTCTCACTCCATTCCCTTATTACTTATTAGTAATTGTTTGTGAAGTGTTTAATTTACTGTCAGTGTGAACTATTTTTTTTTTTTGTCATTTGCATTTTGCAATATAGGCACAAGTTGAAGTTGGGAGCACTGATGTTTCTGATAACTTGAATATGCTACACCACAACAACGATTATGATGAGTTTGCTTATTTGGATAACATGGAGTTAGTTTCAAAATCCAATAGAGGTAAAAAGCATAGGAAACTAATGTCTCCAGTTTGGAATTTTTTTGAACACCTTCCTCTATTAGAAGATGGAAGGCAAAGGTGTAAATACAAGAAGTGCTCTGTAATATATATTTGCGATAGAAAATTTGGTACTGGTAACTTAAAACGTCATATAAAGACTTGTCAAAGGAGCTCTTCTCGTGATATAGGCCAGTTGCTTTTATCTCAAAGTCAGGGGAGTATGTCAGTATCACTAAGTGCAGCTTCAGATAATAAGTTTGATCCTGAAGTTTATCGTGAGTTAGTAGCAGCTGCCGTTGTTGTGCATGTTTTGCCTTTCCAATTTGTTGAGTATGATGGAATTAGAACTCTACTGAAATATTTGCGTGCAGATTTGCACTTGATTAGTAAAAATACAGTAAAAGCAGATGTTCTGAGAATGTATAAAAGAGAAAAAGGAAAGATAAAAGAGATGTTAGAGTTAGCACCTAGCAGGATAAGTTTGAAATCAGATTTGTGGACTTCTTGTATTACTGATGGTTATATAAGTCTCACAGTACATTTTCTAGATAGTGAGTGGGTCTTACACAAGAGGATATTAAATTTTTGTTTCCTACCACCTCCACATAATGGAATATCATTAGCAAAACAGGTATACTCATTATTGGTAGAATGGGGGATTGAGAAAAAGATTTTTTCAATCACTTTAGACAATGCTTCTGCTAATGATTCTTCTGTTGAGTTGTTAAGGCATCAATTAAACATTAGGAACACTTTTGTTTGTGGTGGAGAGTTCCTTCATCTACGTTGTTGTCATCATGTTTTGAATTTGATTGTGCAAGATGGTTTGAAAGAAATTGATAATGCTATTCAAAAAATTAGAGAGAGTATCAAGTATGTCAAAGCATCACAAAGTAGAAAACAAAATTTTTTAGAGTGTGTGAATCACATGTCAATTGAGACAAAAAAGGGTTTAAGACAAGATTATCCTACAATATGGAATTCAATATATTTGATGCTTGAAAGTGCTCTTTGTTACCAACGTGCATTTTGTCACTTAGAACTAAGTGACTCAAATTATAAGTATTGTCCTTCTTTAAATGAATGGGAAAAGGCTACAAAATTTTTGAAGTTTTTGGCAGTTTTTTATGATGCCACCTGCATGTTCTCTGGATCCAAATATCCCACTACAAATCTCTACTTTCATGCAGCATTTGTAATTTATTTGAGTTTAACACAATACATGAGAAGTGATAATGACTATATGAAGCGTATGTCCACCTAAATGTTTGCCAAGTTTTCAAAGTACTGGTCTGAATTCAGCACCATTTTAGCAATTGCATGTGTGTTAGATCCTCGGTATAAGCTCTCATTTATGGAATTCTCATATAAGAAATTGTTTGGCAGTGGCTGCTTGGAGTTTGCTCAAGTTAGGGAAAAGTTATTCTCTCTCTTCAATGAATATAAGGTTAAGATTTATCATATTCCTTCCTCATCATCTTCTCCAGTGGCTATAGGTGCAGGTGCTGATGATAGACAGAACATGTCATATAGTCAAGAGGTTTTAGATGTCATGAAGGTGATTTTATTTATAATTGTATCTTTCATTATATGTCGCTTACTACTTAGCATATTAACATTTGCTATGAATTGTCTTATATTACGTTGAATAATATAATTGCATTTACACTAGGAATTTGATTCATTTGAAGGTGAATGAGGTACTTTGGCTATGCAAAAATCACAATTGGAGCTTTATTTGGATGAACTAAGATTGCAAGAGTCAAAGCTAGACAATCTTACATTCTAGAAAGGCAATCAATACAGGTTGTTTGACTAATAATCTCATGTAAACACTATTTTCTGTAATCTTATTTACATTTATATTTTATTCAAATGTTGATTTTAGGTATCCTAAACTTGCTATCATGGCTCGTGATGTCTTGAACATTCCTATATCTACAGTTGCATCGGAGTCTGCTTTTAGTGTTGGTGGTCGGGTTCTTGGCCAATATAGATCTACTTTAAATCCAGATACCGTGCAAGCATTGATTTGTTTGAGAGATTGGCTATATAGATTGAAAGGTAATAGTTTATAATTCTATATTTACATTATATTTTATATGAGCTTAGTAATAACTAATGCGTGTTTATTCTATATGATTGTAGACTCCACCATTACAGTTGCCATGGATGAGCTTGCTGAGGATATTGTAAGCATAAGTAGCACTGTAGGATCACTTCAACTAACTGAAGACTCTGGATCAATTCATTTTGATTAATTTGTATAATTTTCATGACTTATTTTAATTTGTTGTGTTTGATACATAATACATTGATGGAAGTATATTTCCCTCATGTGCTACTTAATCCATATTTATTTACTACTATTGTGGTTATTTTAGTTCTCCATAACTGAAAGACTTATGCTATTGAATTCTGATTTTCTGCTCCAGAACCTCATTGTCATTACTTCAGGTGATCAAAGATACAGTTCAGTCAAAATCAGAAGATCAGTCACAACGGTGGAGTGGAATAAAACCGTAAAATATAGGACGGTTATTTCACAACAGTTCTATAAAACCCGTAACATATAGGACGGTTATGAAATAACCGTACTATAAAATAACATATAGGATGGTTATTTCACAACTGTTCTATAAAATCCGTAACATATAGGACGGTTATGAAATAACCGTACCATAAAACGTAACATATAGGACGGTTATTTCACAGCTGTCCTATAAAACCAATGATATATACGACAGTTATGTCACAACCTTCCTATATGTTAGGTTTTATAGCACGGTTGTGAAATGACTGTCCTATATGTTAGTTTATTGTGGTTGTTTTGGGCCTTGGCAGCGGTTCTATTCACTTGGGAGTTGGGAGAGCAGTTTTTTTAATATGTCGTGTCGTATCGTGTCATTTTTTTAAGAACCGGGTCGTGTACGAGTCAAAGGTTTTTGACACAACTATTAATCGTGTCATGTTCGTGTCGCCACAAACATGACCCGCCAACCCGAATTGCCACCCCTAGTGATTGGTTCAGTGGATTTAGGCTTGCTTTTAATTTACACAAGGAAGTGGGAACTATATGTTGTCCACGCGTTTGATTAATTTCTCAAATTTACAAAGTCAAAAAGAAGAACGTGCGGGTCCCAGGTGATTGGTGATCCAAACCTTTCTAGATATAGTAAAGCTGCTTCCATTGCTAGCTGCCTCCACCTAAGGCAGTGGCTAGTAGTAAGAATGTACCGGCACAAAGTAAAAAGTAGTCATTTTGTGAAGCTTTTTCTGCTTTTTACTCTTTCCAATCCAATCACATATCACTTGCATTTTATACCTACATTAAATAGCTAAAATTAACACTCATATATATATATATATATAATAGTAATTTCAGCTATTTTGTGGAGGTGCAATAAGCACGTGATATTTGACTAGCTAAAATATAAAAAAAGTTGAAGAAAATGTCAGTTACAAACTTTTTTCCTAGCCAATCAAATATCACCTGCTTTTTACACTAAGGCCGAAATTACCACTCCTCATATGTATATACTTTTTCAAAGAAATTTCCATCTTGTTTACTCTTTACTAAAAATGAGGGCAACCTCTTTCAGTTTCTTTGTCTGTTCATTTATTTAGGAAAAGTACCAACAAAAAGAGGGACTAGAAGGCTGGTAATAAGGGAGGAAATACCATTTCCCTATAGGGATATTGTTTGCAAAAGATTAGTGGAAAGGAATTGGGATATTGTTTTCCAGGGATCTATAGGAAAGAAATGCCCCGTTTCTCACACCTTCCCTACATGACATTTATTGTTCACGAAGGTTGCTGTGAGGAGCTTTGCATCAGGCATGACGTCCGATTTGGGCTTCAACTCTGAACACTACAACGTGACTCAATCATAAAAGCATTTTGGAGGTACGGGCACGGATCCTTCTAAAATTGGACGGGTCCGCTACTAGGCCTACCATTTCAAAGATATAATAACTTAGCCTATCATTATCTTGTCGGGCTGAGCAAAGGCCTTCTACTTCAGTGGAACAAGGAGTCTCTCTTGGATGACCAGAAAGGATTCGATTACGAGCGGTTCGATTATTAGCGGCTGTCCAACATTTTTAATAATATTAACAATAGTAGTAGTTTAATAATAATAATAATAATAATAATAATAATAATAATAATAATAATAATAGCCTCTCGGGTTGAGATTGACTAACCCATTGTTATGAGCAATGCTTGTATGGTGCGCACGTCACACACACTTGTGTGATGAGGCTGCAATTTATCATAAGGGGCTCACCATTAGGTAATCAGAACCGTTCATCTTATTTCTCTTATTGTGGATGCTACTAATCCTAAAAGCAGTGCTATTTAGATGGATCTAAAAACTGAAAATTTGTCACTTAATTCATACGAATACTGACAGTTCAAATAAAGGTCCAAAATGAACTAGTTGAATGCACCTTTTGTGGATATTAGAATCATCCAATGAGTCAGGAGATGGAAACATCCATTCTTTTTTCCAACAGAGTCAGCAATGCTCACCAATTATCAGATGTTTAGGAGCATGATTACGGCCTCACCATGGTAGCCCTGGAAGAATAGCTGAGTGATGGTATCATCATCAGAACAGAGCCACCAAATGAAACTCGTCGAAAATGCATTTAACAGAATACCATAGCCCCCTAGTCCGTTATGTATGGATCGGGACAGGTCCAAGTTAGTTTTTGGAGACTCATTCTTGGTGATCTTCACCTGTTACTGCAAAACAAAACTGAGACTATCAACATATTTCATAACAAAAGAGGCACCTCTCCTGTGGACACTAGTTTGCAGGTTCACAGTCAGCACCTCCACCCCATCAGTGGATTGATAGATCTAGAAGAATGTGTTAGTAGCTTCATTTGTAATTCTTCACTGTACCTCAAAATTTTATAAAGAAAACTTAAAATATGAAAATAACAGAGAGAGAGAGAAAGAGATGAAAAGCTGAACCAACTTATTAACAAATTAAAAGTCCAATTCTCAAATTTACATCTTACAGAATATTCCCCCAGTTTTTGCAATCTGTACAAAAAGGACAAACATGATTTCAGCAAAGCTACCAGACTAGGGGCTAGCTTCTCAGAAAATTAAGACAGATCAGCATATACAGTTCTCCACCATGAATGCCTGGAACTCGACACTTTCACTCCTTCAGTATAATTAATCTCTAAACTTTAGCCTCATATAAAATTTGTTAGCATTTGGATATGGCGCTGCTCATACCTGCCAGTGGAATAGAGACGCAAGTCTACCAGGAGAAGACCAATGCAACTCTAGATAACAAGGATTCTGGAAAAGGATAATAGAATGCATCAACCAAGTTCTGCTCTACCTCCCTGACCCAATTATTTCGATCGCACTCTGAAGAAGATATTATATATCAGTTGTGGAAAAGCAGAGCAAGATTTAGAATCTCTCTAAGTCTATAACAACACCTACGCTGAAACAGGTTAGGTACCCAAGGAGCGAGAGATGGGAAACATGTAAATGTTCTCCTTTATTACCACAAAATGCATTCCAGAAATAAGAACCCGAAGCCAAGCTAAATAGGAAATTATGACTTGAGGTTGGATCGTCAGTTGATCTCTTGTTGGGAGCACAAAAGATTCTCTGGTCAGAAAGTAACGGATGGACAGTCCAAGCTGACAGAGACCTTGAAGGTGAAGGATATCAATGTCAAACAGATGTTCTGACATTGTCGTTTCCCTTGATGACAATATCATGCCATCCCACTTTCCAGAATTACACGGTTTGCGGTCAAGAGATGGGTGTTAGCTGCAGTCATGGCAGGACTTCAGGCAGAAAAAGGTACCGGAAGCGAGAATGAAAAGGGAGGATGCCACAATTACGTGAACCGAGGAAGCTCTGCCGTCTCCGTGATATGCATTGTTCTACAAAGGCAGCCTGCTGAGATGGAAGGAAGTGGGAGATCCATGTGGCTAAATTGGCGTCATCAACAAAGGCCCTGGCAAAGCACTGCAGCATCTTTGGAATCAGAAGCTTCCCTTTGCTGCTTACTCCAACTGAAGCTCGAATAAAGTCACGTTGAGCTTCTTGAAGCTCCTCCATTACATGTCCAGGAGTGTAGATCCTTACCTGAAGATCCAGGACAACTCATTTCAGATGTATCTAAGACAATGAAGAATCTGAAGTCTTGTGAATCAAGTTTACATGTCAGGGAGGACGCTTATTTAGTGTAGGAATCCAAATCTTGGTATATGACATGTTATTCTTATCAACAGTTTGGTGTTCATATGGACTTCAATGAAATCAAATGAAGAAAAATCAATTAAATTCTAAACAAAAGAGATAGCTGAGAGAACCAAATGTCACAACATTATTATTTTAACAGTTCAGAAACATATCTAAATAAATAAAGTATCAGCAAAGTATAACAGCAAGGATCCAAGACATATATTGGCAGGCACTGCCAATCCAATCATTAAGGAAAAAGATCTCAAAATAGGACAAAAATGAGAACTATTTGTTTGGAAAGGATTTACATAATGGGTCTAGTGTAATTACAATACAAATCAGCAGATATGTTTTGAAGAATAAACTCTCAAACTAAATGATAGAAACATGGACATGAAAAACTTTACTGCAGGGGAAGAGTACATCCCACAACTGAGGGAAAATGCTACAAGCGGCTCAGTGTTATCAATTGAGAACTTCTTCTGCTCCTCAGATATCTTCAGCTTGTGAATGGCGAGAAGCAATGCCTAAGAGTTGGAACCATGAAATGTAAATCAAAATCATGTCTACAGAACTCCCAGAAAGTTAAAGGAAAATGTATAAAATGAGACATCAATATATGTATCGCATACAGTTTGTGGCCTATGCAGTGGCGGTCTCATCTTCAATAATGAATATTCAATAGTGGCAGCATTAAATGAATGTCCCCCAACTGTGTAAGCTGCCTGAAAGTAATCAAAAGCAGTAAAAAGCTGATTACAAATTTTTGAAGCAAAAATCTAGACATGGCTGTTCATGAAACGCATCTTTCTTTTGGTTCTTATCATTCCTGGAACATGAGCTCGGCCTGAAAAATAAAAACCTATAAAATATCCTTGGCATACTCATAATAGGAGGTTAAACAGCAATAATCTTTCTTTATTAAGGAAATCAAGTAAGTAGTTACTTAATCAGGGTTTTAGGTACTGCTCTCCATCATTCTGCAGAACTTCATCCTAATAGTGTACCAAAACAGTCTCTATGGACTAGGTGCAGCCAAATTATAGTAGTGAGACTTCCCAAAATAATGCACTAGTTTCCGAAGGAGTTGTTATTATATGATATATTACAGATGCATATCGTCCTATTAAGCAGTACCCAGTATAAGGGAATAAACAGCACCTAAAATCATCCCAAGCACTGCTAATCTAGCTACAAAACAGAATTATGTACAAAAAAATATGAGATTGGGTTAAGAATTGGTATCCATTTTTCATAATATTATCCATAGATCAGCTTTATAATGGCCAATTCCTCAACAAAAAAAGGAAAAAAAGGTGGCAATTAATACTTTATTGAATCAATATCATCCAAAAAGTTCCAATTAAATCACAAGTTTGTCACCAGTTGTTCAGGCTGGCTCCAAATTTTCTGGGACCAGTACATATGAGTTATGAAATGCTTCTATGTACTATTTATTTATAACAAAATGCAGATTTACACATAACAAATCCCCCCACCAAAATGCCAATAGTGTGCATATGACATTTGATGTGATAATCTGATGCACAATGGTGGTTGGCTGGACAATACAGTTAGTTTATATTTGTTTCGCTTTTCCCTTGTTATTGAAATGAGAAAGAGAAGAATTTCCCACCAAGATGCCTATGAAATGCACCTGATACTTTGTGTGGATACCTTGGCAACACAGGGACCAGCTTGGCAGATAATTTAGCACATATTTGTTTTGACATTTCATTCCTATTGAATAATGATGTTACAAAAGAACTACCCAATGAAAAAAAAAATGAGAAAGAAGAATTCTCCACTTCATTGAAGGTCACCAAAACACAAGAAAGCTGCACAGTTACCATGTCTCAGTTTGACACCCCACACCAAAGAGAAAAGCTTCAAGTCACTTCTTGGAACAACATAGAGAAGCTATAGAATGCAAGGATTAGTATGTGTTGCAAAGTCATACCTTTTGCATCAAAGAGAAAAGCTTCAAGTCACTTCTTGGAACTCCATATGCTAGATAAGCCTGGAAGAAATTCAGGTATGAGATGATCAAAATTAAAATCAATCATCAGTTTCCATTTAGTTTTCTTTCTCTTGAATGAAACATTACTTCGCCACAAGATTCCCATAAATCCATATGGAATTGCCTATGCTAACTAAACTCGCATGAACTAAATGAAAAACATACATGCATTATCAGTGCATTGTATAAGTTGATCCAAAATGCCAGCTTCTCATTTCTGCTCAAGTGGGCTGGATTCACTCTTGCCAACTGCACAACTAGCAATCTGTTCTTCTAATATAGAAAGCATATCAGTTTCAAACAACTCAACATTCATGCCTACACAGATAACATAGGATACCAAAATGGAAACATTCTGAAGTATGCCTACCCATATAACATTGACTCTTAGTTTGGCAAGAAAGTTAGGTATCAGAATTGCAGGTAACTCCTACATTGACATGGCACTGTTTAGCAAGTACACGAGGCTTTGCAGGCACTATTTTGGATTTGTTCACCACTTTCAGAATTTTAATGTTTTTCCGTTTTCTCATAACGGCTTTGAGTTCAGCTAGGAAATCATATTATTTTCAAAATTCTGAAAGATCATGAGTTTGTAATGCCACTTCAGTGTACCAGCATTTGCTGATATGAACATAGTCAGACCAGATTATGGATGTGTGAAATGACATCATATTTGCATGGCATGATGTCCCATCACCAAATGATCATGCTTCCAATTGTATTGCATATTATTATTACTGTCCTGAAGGGAAATAATCCCATATTTCCTTGTTTTAACAATGGCGCCGGTTACTTCTTGCACTTGTTTAAGTAACTGCCAGTAGCTGTTACAACTTACAATGCCCAAAAGATTATCAACAGTCACTCATCAAAATGATATTAAAGGGAAGCATGTGTGACAAAGACAAAGAATGAATGCTGACATAAGTTGCATTTGTAAAAGATCTAGTTGCACAAAGGTTTCACATTCAGTATTTACACATGATGTTCCACTTGTAGAAAGGTCAAGAAGGATTTTGACCTAATGCAACAATAGTTGAATCATGAACATTGATTGTCAGACTACTGATTGGTATCTTTCCTCCATCAAGAACTGAACAAAACAACCAATACTTGAAAGAAAAGAAATAAAATAACAATTTATACACACACACACACCATGAGAGATTCTAAATTTTTTCATCTAATTGAATTGTGAGAATATGGAATTCCCTTCTGTATTTAGAACTCATCAATCTACACTTTACCATAGCCTTCAGCTTAAGTGGACAGAACTATAAGTCATCTGATGGGGAAGATCAAAGAAAATTTTGGTCTTTAAGCAGGCTTCTACCTAAAAATTTGATTTGAGAAAAAGGCTCTCTGAAACAGCTTTAAAAAATTTATTATCAGTCAGTAGATTTAGATACATCACAATAAATAGATATGTAGGAGCAATGTCATAAACATTTGCAACCTCCAGTTTCTTACAGAAGAATTATAAGAGTTTGGTAAAATTAGGAAATTTTGAAAATATCATAAGTGAACATATTACTATATAGTCATAAACTAGAGAATGCCATTTACTCTTTCTTTCATTTGAAAAGCAAAGAAAGAAAGAAGAAGATTACAACAAGTTCAAAATTGCAAGGGGTCCAATGTCTTTTACTTGAAAGAAGAGGTACTCGAATAAAACATTTTTCATGGTGGTCTTAGAAGAATCTTAACAAAGAAAAAAAAGTTGAACTCCAGATTGTTTCCTGTGTTAGGGAAATTCAAACATGAATGCCAGAAAGATTCCATTCGGCATCCCAACATTAACCTCTGCAACTCCTGCTAATACAACAAAATAGAAGTCCACAAAAATGGCACCAATAATCTCAATCAATTATCAGAAGAAAACATAACATTGAGCTCAACAATAAAACACCAGAAGCACTATGTGAAACGAAGTAAAAGAAGCTATCAGTTCAAAAGATTAGGGTGGTTTTTAATTATGAAAATTCAGAGGCTTTTCCGCATGGGAGAACAGAGGCATATGCTTCAATCCACTGACAGCAAAGTTTCATAAGATATAAAAAGGGGAATGGGGTAATCCGCAGTATGAGTGCTCTTGACATGAAAACCAAGAATTAGGAAGAGAAATGTGAATGCCATCACCATCATCATTATAGCCTTGTCCCGATTAAGGTATGACTAAGAGATGTGAATGCCAATAATCAGTAAAAGATGCATCATGTCAAATGACTCCACTACAAGAAAGGTAAACAGAATTTCTCACTACACTGCAAATCCAAAATTGTATGGACAGGTTTGAGGCATTTAAAACTGGGTGGTCATAAGAAGCATGCTTATCTTACACAACATGTAGACAGTTCAGTTAGAATTTCATGAATAAAAACCCCCTAATAAACATAGAGAGGTCTAAGTTTAAGTCAAAGGCATATTCCCGCAGGAAATATTAAAGGAAAAGGTTGGAAAAACTTTACCTGAACCTCCGCAGTGCTTCTGCAGCATATTCCAGCTGCTGCTTCCCCACTGACATCCAAGAAACCTCAATTGCTAAGCCATAGCTTCCTATATCTTCCCAACTTAGTTTTCCATGAACTTTGTAGGGATCAAAGACATCCTCAGAGGCCAATGCCTCACCATTACACTGTACATCAACTTGAGGGCTCTGAAGCCATGATGCATCTGTCGAGCGTTCAGATAACGACCGCAGAGACGAACTGGAAAGATGTCCAAAGGGAGACCTTGAGGAATGATGGCTCCCCAAAGTGGATGATTTGGACGACAAGGTGGAAGAATCTGCTAGAAAGATGAATATGTTTTTCATACAGCGCACCATCTCTTCTGACAGCTGATTAGGGTGATTCCAGAGTTCTCTGATTAGCATGTCCTTATTAATTTTTCTAACACCTACATGCTGAAACACTTGTGCAGATGCATTCCTGTTCTGAATGACACTGACACTCTCTGATGCATTCTGATGTGAAATATCAAATGTCAGTATATTTATCAAACTCTGCAGAGAAAAAGCTTATACTAGCTTCCACCTAATAGAGTAGAAAATGGGATTTTTAAATACACCAAGAAAGAAGGAACCTTGATAAATCAAAGAACATTTGTGCCAAAATGAGGAATGAAAACAAAATTTCCAGGTGAGAAATCAAAGCTAAGTCTCAGATTTTGATTTGATTAGCTGGTTGTGTTTGATTCCAATGGGCTTATTCATATCAGATCACATGCTCTGTGATTTCCTGGAGGCTTTCTTTTCAGGTGTTTCTATGTTTTCTTAGTTTTGGGAAAGTTTGAGGAGGTTCCTGCTGGGGTGAGTTGCAACCACCATGGACAAAATGGAACAGCATGAATGTTTTGTTGTTAAGTTCTTTGTCTAGACCACCATGGTCAGGTATTTTACTCAGCATATGATCATCAAAATCTTATCCCGATTAATGGTTGCCTGCATGAAACTTGTTTGTCCATTCCACTCTATCAAATGTCACGGCTTCATTTAGTGCAAAAGTTTTTTAAAATTTTTTTACCACTTCTATCCATGTCCTTTTGGGCCTTCCCCTTGCCCTTTTTGAGCCTTCTACTTGAATCAACTTGCTTTTAACCGCTACCGGTTTCGATCTCCGTTGGACATGTCCAGACCATCTAAATCTACCCTCACTTTACCTATTGGTGCTACTCCCAAGTTTCCTCTTATATGTTTTCATTTCTTATTCTTTCCTTGTCTTGCCACTCATTCATCTCAGCATCCTCATTTTTGCGATGCTTATCCTATGTACATGTTGTTCCTTAACTACCCATCACTCTTATACATAGAGCATTGCTATCCTTACAACCATCATATATAATTTTCCTTTCACTTTGAATGGCACCCACCAATCACACAAAACTCTAGATGCACATCTCCATTTGTTCCTACCTACTTGGATTTTTTAGGTAACATCCCTCCCAATCTCTCCACTCTCATGAATTATCGATCCCAAGTATCTAAAGAAGTTGTTTTGAGGGACTTCTTGGTTATCAATCTTTACCGATGCTTCCCTCTCACTCCTCTCCTTACCAAAATTGCGTTCTATATTCTTTGTCTTAGTTCAGATAATTTTAAATCCTTTTGACTCTATAGCATCTCTCCACAACTTTGGCTTTGTTTTTATGCCCTCCCTTGTCTTATCAATCAAAACCATATCATCTAAAAATAACATGCACCATGAAATCTCCTCGTGCAACTGTTTTGCTAGCTCATCCATAACCAACATGAAAAGGTGCAAGCTCAATATCGATCCTTAATGCAATCCTATAGTGACAGGGAAAGCATTAGTCTCTTTACTAATCATCCTAACTTTTGTTACCCCTCCCTCATACATATCCTTAATAATGTCCATATATCCCTATGAAACCCCTTTCTCGCCCAACACCCACCATATTAACTCTTTAAGGATCCTATCACAAGTTTTTTCTAAGTCACAAAAGACCATGTGGAGATCCTCCTTTCTCTCCCTATATTTTACTATCAATTATCTAAATAGGAAAATAGCTTCCATGGTAGACCTCCCTAGCATGAAACTAAAATGGTTTTCCGATACACTCGTCTCATGTCGTAGTCTCTTCTCAATCACTTTTTCGCAAAGTTTCATGGTATGGCTCATAAGTTTGAGCCTACAATAATTCATGCAACTTTATATGTCTCCTTTATTCTTATAAATGATACAATAGATCTTTTCCAGCATTCATTTGGTAGTTTCTTCGATTTTACAATTTTGTTAAACAACTTTGTCAACCAAACTACTCAAATATCTTCCATATATTTCCAAACCTCCATTAGTATATCATCACACCTAGGGCTTTCCTAATTTCATCTTTTTCAAGGCCTCTTTAGCTTTAGGTATCCTAATCCTACGTCGTATATATACAAACCAACACTATCTAGGTTTATAATTCTTTCAATCTTTATATTCTCAGGGCAATTGGCATTAAAAAAATTTAAAAGTAACTTTCCCACTTTTGATTGCTCTCCTCATCTTTGATTAATACTCTTTGGTCATCACTTTTAATGTACTTAATGTGGTCTAAGTCTTTACTCTTCTGTTTTCTTATTTTTGCAAATTTGAACACATCTTTCTCACCTTTTCTTGACCTAATGTATTATTATAGAGATCATCATACGCCTTGAATCTAGCCTCACCTACCACTATCTTAGCAACCTTTTAGCATTCTTATATTGCTCAAAGTTTTCATTATTTCTAATTCTCTACCATGCTTTAAAACACAAACATTTCTCTTTAACTACTTTTTGCATTTTTTCACTTTGCCGCTAGGTTTCCTTTGTTAGTTGCCTTTTACCTTTAGACACTCCTAGAACATCTTTTGCCACTTTCCCAATAGACTCAACTATATTAGTCCACATGATGTTTACTTCTGTTTCATTGTTTCACCTTCCTTTTACCATCAACTTGTTTGTGAATGATGTTATCCTCTCTCCTTTTAAGTTCCCCCACTTAGATTTTGGTTACCTATTAAGTTCATTTTCTTTCTTCTATCTCTTAATATAAATATTCATAACCATTAACCTATGTTGTGTGGTTAAACTCTCACCGGATATACCTTACAATCGTTATACATTGATATTTCGGTATTCCTAAGTAGAAAAAGGTCTATGTGGCTTTTATATAATCAACTTTTAAAGGTAAGTGTTCATTCCTCTTCTTAAAGTACGTGTTTGCTAGAGCTAAGTTATATACCGCAGCAAAAAATTAAGGATAGCTTTCCCAATCTCATTTTTTTTCCCTCTAACATCATACCCTCCATGTACTTTATCATATCCTTCATTTTCTTTTCCTACATAATCATTCAAGTCTGCTCCTATATATATATATACCCTCTTTGTTGGGAATTTCTAGCATTACTCCCTCCGAATCTTACCAGAACTGTCCCTTGATTCTATCTTCTAACCTTGCTTATGGGGCATATGCAATTATAACATTTATGATCTTCTCTCCCAAAACAAGTTTTATGAGTATAATTCTATCATCAATTCCTGTAGCATCTACAACTTTATCCTCTAGTTCTTTATCCACAATTATCCCTAAGCTATTTCTATTATTGTCCTTTCCTCATACCAGATCTTATACCCATTGACTTCTCTCATTTTAGCCCCATTACACTTACTTTCTTAGACACAAGCAATGCTGACTCTCTTACATTTCATCATATTTATTAACTCCATACTCTTACATGTCAATGTGCCTATATTTCATGAGGTGATACAAATCTTATTTTCCTAAGTTAGTCTCTTTAGCCACGCAAATCTAGAACGATTGGGAACTCCTGCCTACTGCCCATTGCACATGGGTTTTGATGTAGTGCATCACTTTCGAGAGCATGATCTCCCAACCCTTGCCCATTTCCCACTATATCTGGGATCTGATACAGCGCTTGACTTACAGGGGAATGCCCTAACAGCCCTTGCCTATTTTCTATTGCATCCAAACTCCGATGCAGTGAGTCGCTTACAGGAAATGCCCTAGCCTAAGGAAATGCTATAGTCAGATTCATGTCATTGGATTTCTCAAAAGATTTGATGCCAGCTAGCAACCTAACACGACCTTCCTCCTTTATCTGAGCTTGGGGCCAGCCATGAGATCATAAAACCACACAAGAAGTCAGCATATCTTCTCTTTAATAGATATCTCTCAACACCATTAAGACAAAGAAATTTTTTTTAAAATCCAGGTTTTCTTAGGAAAAACAAGCAGATCCTGCTTTTCAGGTTTTGTCAAGTAACATTGACAACTCCTCCTGTTGCATGAGTTTGAGATTAGCAACGATAGGTTTAGGTATACATTGCAAGAAGAGTTCACTCAAATTTCAAGTATGAAGGGGGCGGACCACAAGGGTCAATAGTACGCAACCTTACCTTGCATTTTGCAAGCGGCTTACCTTGAACTACCATTCTTATCTAGATATATATGCATTTCTTCAAGTATTCCCTCCAAATCGTTATCGTTAAATTAGAAAAATAAAAAGCACCAACAGAAAATTTTCAATGTCAATTTTTGGCACAGGTAAGATGCTTTCTAACGTATTGCATAGAATATTCGCTTGGATTTATCAAAGGATAACAATTTCAACAACTGTATTTGTTAAAGAAAAATTGCAGCAGGGAAAATAATAAAAACCTCTGCCATTAAGCATTTATTAGAGATGTTGCTACTAGTTTCACATGGCAAATCCCTTCGTTCCTCGCATGACACTTCTTCAGACTTCTGGTGCACTTCAGATGTGGAATTCTCTAAACCCTCACAAGAAGATAAGATCTAAAACAATATAGGAACAAAATCATGTTAAAGCCATATTCAGACTGGGCAGGTATGGAGGAACAAAAGCTGAATTAGACGCATAAAGCATAAGAAGATCCATGAACAGAAGGTGCATTAGACACATGAAGCATAAGAAGATCCATCAAACAAATTTCTAATTAGTTTTAATGCCCTTTTTTGTCCGCTACAATGATGTCAAGTTTCAAAATCCTAACCACCTCAACAACCCGCATATATAGTATTTTCAAAAGGCCATCCTTGTTATGCTGTCAATAAAAGCACTAGAATAACTCTGTAACATCACTACAAATAAAGGCTTTATATTTGAAGAGAATATAGATGATTTATCATATGAACAAGATTAAAATTACCCTTCACGATAGCTTTCTCTTGGTGAAATGGGTGCATATGTTATGTATTCAGTGAATGCCAAAAGCTATAACCAGAGCCACAAAAGAAAGGACTGCATACCAGTGGTTTCACATTGTTAGAGCATGTATATAGGGAATGAGAAGGTGATTGTTTCAAATGGTACTCTGCTAGCCTACGTTCATTTCTTTCCTGACTCAGCTGAAAATGCAAAGAAACCATCGTCCTTTCAAGCTTTGAAACTGTAACCTCCAAGGTGGCAATATTAGACAAGAGTTCCTCAGCCTGTACATGGAACAAGATAAGTAACTCTCATAGAAAAAATAAATCAAGAGAAAAATAGAACCAATCTGTATAATTGAGTGGCAATCAAGTGGATCAGGTGATCAGACATATTTGAGTGGCTATTTGACCATATGGTCAAAGAGAACTAGTTGTCAAAAGGTCGAAAGCTATTTACAGGAAAAGTAATTCCCCAGTGTTAAGAAATTTTCATCATTCAAAGTGCTAAAACCAACCAATGATCTAGATCTCGCAATTTTCATCGAAATGCATGGGACCCATGCAAGATCTGCACTTCTCTCTCACACAAGAACCTACTCCACTAGCCTCCCCTCCAGCCACCATGAACTTATTGCAATGATAGATTCACACACAAGCACAGGGAGACACTATCACAATTGTAAAGTGTGTCATAAAGTCCTCTTACAATGGACTAAATCTTGTGGAATTGCTTTCCAAGTTCTGCATTGGTAGGTCGTGTGTATAGCAATGGAAGGCAATCTTGAAGCAATTCACTTAGTCGGAGTGGGATAGCACTTCATAGTGTCAACATTTTGGGCTACAAGGCAGTAATCATTGCTGAAGCAATTTGGGAACTTCCCATGGATTGGTTCGTGCCCTAAGGATCCCACCTACCGAGCATGTTTGATGGAAATCAGAAAAGAAGAACCTTGACCCTAAGTGGAGGCATCATCTAAACCCTTATAGGAAAATCACAATTTCAAAGTCAAAGTTCGGAGTTCAGAAGTCCATACTTACAAATTTGTGAAAATTTAGAGTCACAAGTTCATGCTTCTATAAACTTGTAAAAGAGGCAAATTTAAACATGAATAAACTACTTAAACATGCTTCGTCATATTCCATAATAAAATACTTCAGACACATTAGAAAGTTTGACGCATTGATGACACTACCAAACTTAAATAATGGTAAATATCCCAAAGTTCTAAGCTTAAACCAAAAAATATAATTTATTTACCAGAAGAAAAAGGGTTCAAACAAAACAAGACTAATACAAAGAACAATGTCTTACATCATGTGGGAGGCACGATAAACCTGATACAGTTACTGCTGCACACTCTACAGCATTTTCAAGGACCGCGTGCAACTCCATCTCTTCACTTAGTTGTTTTTGCAATCTTTCAATCTGCAAGAAAGTATTGGTTAAAACATGCATTTAAAAGGCAGATATGATGCAAAAATTGCCACCGCAAACAGGAAACCAAAGAATAGTTCAAAACTCGGCAAAATCCTATCACATTCTTCCCTCTTTTACTGATTCAATTTGCATAAAAAGCAATTTTCAGAGTCAGTATTTGGCCCAAAAAATTAGCCTCCCTGGCTAATTACCGATGTGATCACATCACTTGCACAACATGCATCATTGTTGCAGTTAGAATCCAAATTTTCATTGTCTCACGACAAAAGCTACAAGATAAGCTCGTTGTAGCGACTTCCTTTAAGAATATGTATATATACCATAAAGATGAAGGGTAACTAGTTTCATAATATCATAACCTAGAATTTACTTCCCTCGTCCTATGGATGGGAACTTGTTATAGATAAAGGCATACATTTGCAAGTTGTTTATGCCCAAAGAGCTAGAGTATGGAGGTATATATATTTTCTGGTTAGTTGCATTTCGTTTTAACCTATTAGCTATAAACTACCGCGATTAACATCCATTTATTATTAGACATATATTGGAAGGGGAGCCTTGGTGCAATGTTAGAGTTATCATCGTGTGACCTTGAAGCGGGTTCGAGGCGTGGATATAGCCTCTTGCAAAATAAGCAAGGTAAGGTTGCATACTATAGACCCTTCTGGTCTGCTCCTTTCCCAGACCCCACATACACGAGAGCTTCATGCACTGGGCTGCCCTTTTATTGTTAGACATATAGTATTGGCCCACTAGCTATTAGCTTAAGCTTTTTGGTCAAATAGTAAACCAACATAGTATCAAAGCATTACTGACCAAGAGGTCTTGAGTTCAAATCCTCAGACCCCATATTTACCAAATCAATGTGCAAAAGCCCAAAAAAGGCCTTCCACCATTCCACATGACGGGTGTGTTAGACATATAGATATTGTTGGCTCACTTCCTATCAGCTTAAGCTTTTAGGTTGAATGGTAAACCAACACTTAGATCAAGAAATCCTCCAAAATGTAACCTGTTGTGACCCAGTCAGAAATAATCAGTGGCAAAACAGGGATTATATCTTACATTACCGTCATAGAGCAGAATTACACTCTGATGCAGAAATCTAAGTGACTAATCATTCAATTGAAACTGAATCAGAATACTTCCAGAAAAGTAGGATACAAGAAATACAACACCTGTGATGACAGAAAATGAATGAGCTAACAAGCACATTGGAGGGAGAAACTAATCAAGAATCCTAGTTATTTGACAGCAGGAGCTGATTGTCATGCACTGTGTTGACCAGGGATGCATTGGAAAAACCCTCAAATCTCAATTAGAAACCAACACAGTAATGTTCTGTAAAGTAAGAGTGAGAATAACAAGACAGATAACTATATGATCAAATATGAATTCATCCTTGATGAAGGTAGGAGATACAAATCATCATCATCAAGACCTCATCCCAATTAGGGGTCAGCCACATGAATTTACTCAATCCATAATCCAAAGACCTAGCAAAATTGCAAAAACATCTATGACCACAATAAAAAGGGCAGCCCTGTTGCACGAAGCTCCCACGAATGCGGGGTCCGGGGAAGGGGCGGATCACAAGGACCAATAGTACGTAGCCTTACCTTGCATTTTTCAAGAGGCTGTTTTCACGCCTTGAACCCATGACCTTAAGGTCACACGACAACAACTCTACCGTTGCGCCAAGGCTCCCCTTCATCTATGACCAAAATCTAGGTACTAAAATACCTTGTCAAGAAGAACAGCTAAACAGCATGTAATTTAGTTATATGAAGCAGCATGGAATTTTTAACTGTAACTATAATTAGATGATAAACATATCACTGGTGAAAAGCTTGTTTAACCCTCCAATTGAAAGCTGCAAAGGAAATGCCAAAAAATGCTTTGCAACAAGCAGAGAAGATAACCATTTTCTTTGCTGGTTAAAGATAGTCCAATCAAGAGCAATTAGTTCAAATATTGTAGTCATATTTTGTGAATGGCTATAGCTAGATATACTTACATCCTGCTCAAGCTGAAATCTGTAAGGACAGCAAATTTTGTTATTATCACAAGTTCCAAGCATTTCAACTTCTCCACTGGAATGGATCACCTGAACATCATTGCGCGACAAACAAATTCATAAATTTCTGAACTAGTAAAGGTGTCATGCTTCAAGCAAAGTCATGAAATATTGTTAGCCTCCAGCTGAATTTACTCTAAGAAGTTCCGAGTGTTGGAAAAGTAGGACCATAGCATCCAGATTCTATAGCATATAGGTCGGATCTATCAATCAAAATAACATATAACCAGAACTGATAATTAGGAGTAAGATATAAGATATTGTTCTGGTCAGCCATCAGCAATCTGGGATCTCTTATCACACACCAAAAGACTAATGGCCCCACGGTTGGAGGATCTGCACATTAATAGGATAGATGTACCTTTGATTGCTCATGACAGACAGCTACAGATAGCATACTGATCAGGTAATGCCAACCATGTGATCAATGGCGCTCAAATGGATTGGTTGAAATAAACTTTGCAGGTTGGTTGAAGTACCAAGCTGTTGCTATGTTTTCACCGTGGCCCATCCATAGTGGGCCCAGCCATAAGGACAGTCCAATTTCCCTAACTGAAACGAACCTGTAAAGTCCCATGTGACCAGGGCATGCACAGCAGGTATAAAGGATAAAAAAAGTGCAGCCCAGCACACGAAACTTCTGCATATGCAGGGTTTGGGGAAGGGGCAGACCATAAAGGTCTATAGTACACGGCCTTACCTTGCATTTGCAAGAGGCTATTTCCACCCCTCAAACCCATAACCTTAAGATCACGTGACGACAACTCTACAATTGCGCCAAGGCTCCCCTTCTTAATACGTATCAAGGATGAAAGATGGAAAAGGACAGCAATTAGCAGCATGATATTCCACCAGTTAATCAAAGAGTTCCTATCAGTTTCTACGAGCAGTTTTCAACTCTTAATTAGGTGACAATATATTGGATTTCATTCGAGACACATTCCTTCAGTTTTCAGCTCATTTCACCAACTCAATGGAGAAGTAATTTACATTTTGTTATTCTAACACTGAAATTCACCAAAGCTTACAAGATCAAAGTTTAAACTTGCGTTACCCGTTGAGAAAATATGTCAGCTGCCAAGTTCCAAGTTAATCAACAAGTCCTTTTAGCATTGCTCTTCATACCCAGTTTGCCAGACATGGATGATTGAGAAATTAAATTTACTACATTAATTAACCCTTCCAAATTTCCACTACTTGCCTCTGAGTTGGAGTGATTATACTCAAATTCATCATCAACAGTGGATTCATTTTCTGGATTAGAGAATCTTCCAGCAGTCTGTGGGAGTTTTGGGAACGAACCATTTCTGTGGAAAATAGATATGTAAGTTTCTTCAAGACAAAAAAGGAAAAGAAAAGAAACAAAGCCCAGAAAATAGCCTACTCGAAGAATGAACTGAAAGATCTTGCAGCAAAATGGTCCTAAGGAAGAGAGGTGACAAACATAAAACAGCACAAAAGCAAGGAAACTAGTACGAACAATAGCAAGAATGAGTACTTACAAAGCCATTGAAAATCCCAGCTGAATCACACATCACATAATCATGGGTGGAATCGCTCATACAGAGCATCCAATAATTGCTGAAACTACTGGGCTGTTACAAAGTATTGGAGTTTAGAACATATAAGCTGTAATCCCCCTCTACCTAGATAATTAAATCTTTCCGAAAATAACTAGTATCTCCTAAAAATACTTCAGATTTTATAGAACCTATAAACACTGAAAATTCACTTGAGATGTTCAAACATAGCTAATGAGAAATTGTTTCTCGATTCTCTTCGTTCCAAAGACGGAAATCCCAGGAGCACTTAAAGACAAATCATAATGAGATAGAGACTCTTAAACAACACTGTGACGCTCGTGAGCAATAAAGCCAAACGAAGTCACGAACAAACACCTACCGGTCAATTTCATTTCCCAAATCAACATCTTTGGGCGCTGATGTTAAGACCCGACAATTCTATAAATTTTATCACTATGAACCCCAAAACATGAGTGTCATAAAGCAAAAGTTCAAAGAAAACAAAAAGCGACCCAGCGGATTGACATTTAGCTCACGGTAGACTTTTGATGACAAAGGAAAACAGAACAAAACAAGGATGAAGCTTCACGTAAAGTGCTTCAAAACAAATAGAACAAATAGAATATGTAGACTTACGCAAAAGAGAAAAAGTCTGTTCGGGATAAACTTCATATGATATCCAAAATGGAATTGCTCAAGGCAACATTGCGACCCAAAAAAGAAATATAATAAGGATCAAAATCCAATCATAGAAAAGGAAAAGGCAAAGGAAACCAAAAGGGGAACTGAAAAAAGTAAACAGCAATTTGATATTCACAGTCTGTTAAGTAAAAAATGTTCCAAAGCTCTGCAAACTCCGACGCCAAAGAGTGTTCGGTAAGAAAATGAAGAGTATGGAACCGCGAAGCCGTCTGTCATTCCAAGCCAAAAATATATTTCTCTTGAAGCAAAAGAGTCCCACTGCTTCAGCGGAGGAAGTTAAAAGTTAAAAATGGTCAATTCTTCACTTCAGTAAAAAAGTCTTTCTTTTATACGTGTCGACCACGAATCCAAAAGCAAGTCAAATTGCCCACAAATTGCCCAAATCTTTGCTGGTTAAAAAAGCTGCCGCGAGATATGACCTAACAGGAAGAAAGAGCAGATCCTGTTGCCGTGTCTTTTGTCTTCTACGGCACGATAAAGAATCCAGCCAAGGTATACGCCGAAATCTTTTTCTATCGATATCGTTAGCTCAGGATGGAGAAATCAACTATAAAAGCCGCTTCATTAGCAAAACAGAGAAAAAGAAGTCCTGCCAGGTACCTTTGAAATAAAGGGTTTCGTAACTATTGAAGCAGAAGAAAGGAAGGACACAAACAAAGAACATTGGAACTCGTTTTTTTTTTTTTTGTGGAAAGCAAACGAAGCTTTGAAAACCTCCGTACCAAAATCAGAAAGCAGCCAGAAAGGAGAAAAATCAACTACTTCGCGGCTACTTCTATCCAAGATATCGAAAACGCTGCGTTCAAATCACTTCTGCCCAACGACCGAAATAACTGACGCAAATACATTAGGAAAGGAAAAAAGAAAAGGAAAAGATAGAAATCAACTACAAAGCAACTCACGTTTGGCAGATCGAAGAAGTCCGATCTCAAAATGCCTTCAAAAGCAGATCATGCATTCTAATCACTTAGTTTTCCAGAAAGATGAAACAATCTGCCTCAAGAAAACGTCCAGAAACCTCCGTTTCTACAGAAGTAGACTTCAATTCGAAAATTCAATTCTCAAACCTGTAAACAGAAAGAGAATGCCAGATCGATGGCGTATAAAAAATTTATATAAAAAACCGCAAAGAATTTAAATCTCATTATTTAATAGCAAGAAACCGAATTTCAGTACTTCCGGCAGCTACTAAAGCGAAAAATAAAATAAAATGAAAACCACCCCAAGTCGAGATTTCAGAGATGGAAAAACAAAAGGCAAAAGAATCTGACAGTATTTCCAAGCACAAAGTGCTGCCCAAGCACCTTTAAGAAATTGCTTCCTGCGTCCTTTTCTCTTCGGCTTCTAGTGCTCTCGCGATGACATTTTTCGTCCGCGATACGAGGAAAACTCCATTTCTGGGATTTTGAAGAGCTCGAAGGTATAGACAGATTTTCAGCAAATTAGCAGGCAAATGCTGGCAAATGTACGGACAATCCGACCGATAGCTAGATCGACAGGGAGAGAACTAGAGAGAGAAGACAGAATAACCTGAGATAATGAAATACAAACGCGCAGAGCTTTCAATAAGGGTTATTTACAAAACTACCATTACATTTTAATATTTTTGCAAAATTGTCTATCATTCTCATTTTAGAATTTCGCTATAACCCTTTTCTAATAGATCTACCATCTTATAGACACGTGCGTGATGAATGCTGACCCATGATGCTTGTTTAAGAAGGAGAGCATTGATGCAACGGTAAAGTTGTCGTCGTGTGATCTTAAGGTTGAGGGTTCAAGCCTCATTAGAAGTTTAATCCATTTTCGAGTACTTATTGTTTTGATCTTTTGACTTAAGGAATTTATTCAAGGCTTTCTGTGAGAAACAAATTTACAATCTACTTCGAGAATATATATCATTGTAGTTATAAGATTGAGTCTAATTTGATTGAATCTCCGAGACCCAAAAATCTTACGTACTAGGAGGCTTCGACTATCTTCAAGAATTTACTTAAGTGAGCTCCTAAGCTAAGGTTCAAACATTTTCTATAGTGCAAATATAATACAATCCTATTAGTCTACCTGTCCTTAGAGGTCATGCATATCAAAAGTCATACTATTGGATGCTCTTAGCCTATATTTCTTTGAGTTAAAAATCATGACTAGTAAATTATTAGAAGTTAAAAATAAAATCATCATATTGCATGGTGGCGATATGATGACCCTTAATCGAGATAAGATATTGAAAATGATGATGAGACCTTATCAGCTTGATGTGGTCTTGGGCATATTCTAACGTTGCTTGTCTTGGGCACATTTTAGACAGGATAGTTGTTGTACTTTTACTTGGTCGGCCCTAATTGAGATAAGATATTGATGACGCACGTGCGCATGTCGAGCTCAAAGATGAGATTATATGATATTTAGTTTGAGATGATCAAATTTGGTCCGAGATTAAGTGACATGACTGAAAATTCAATTAGACTATGCGTTAAATGAGATGATTATCATATCAACTCATCTCAACCACTACTACTAACAGTCAAATGAGGAGATACTATTTCATCTCATCTCAGTTCAAGTACCGCTACAAGTAATATGGTCTATCTCATCTCATCTCATCTCATCTCGGGCACTTCTAAAACCTTGTTTCTTAAGTCCACTCTCCCAGGATGTTTTCACGCTAACCACTTATTACTTAATGGCCGTAGTCCTTGACATGTACAAAAGCATGGTTTTCACGTCAAGATAGGAGTAGGCTGGGATGCATTATTTTTCACGTATCCCATAATTTGAAGAGAGTTTTGCTGCAACCGCTGAGTTGTCGTCGTGGTGTGACCTGGAGGTAAGAATTTACTTGGAGTGTGGATTCAGGGACGAGAGAATAAATATCACTATAGAGGAATGATGGTATAATAAGCGAGCGTCCCAGTCTCATGAGGGGGCCCACCTGTAGTTGATCAGACTCGTCAATCTAATTTCTCCAACTTTGAATGATTATTGCTCTAGAAACAATAAGCTAGGATCAACTAGATGAGCTTCGAATGTGAAAAAAGTGTTCTTTAGACCACAAGAAAAATAAATAATGAGAAACAGTGCATGAAGAATGATCTAATTTTGAAGTAATGATCCTGAGAATAATTTCTGTTGATGTGGCCACTTAAATACCCTTAAGTTGCTATTAATTTGGTATCTACTTATTGATAGTTTAAAGGGGCAGCCTCAGTGCACGAAACTCGTGCCTATGCAGGGTCCAGAAAAGGGGTGGACCGCAAGAGTCTATAGTACGTATACTTGCCTTGCATTTTTGCAAGAGACTGTGTTTCAAGGCTTAAACCGGTGACCTCAAGGTCACACGACGACAACTTTTACTAGATGCAGTTAAGATAAGCGGGCGGGTATTATATGCACTTATGATCCATAAGCCGGTATTAATAGTGTTCCCAATCGCACCCGACTTTGTAGAACTTTGTAACATGGCCAGTATCATAAGCGTTCCGAATCGCGCCGAGCTTTGTAGCACTTCGTAACATGGAATAAAATGTTTAAAAGGGCAGCCCCGGTGCACAAAGCTCTCACCTATGCGGGGTCAGGGGAAGGGGCGGACTACAGGAGCCTAAAGTATGCAGCCTTATCTTGCATTTTGCAAAAGGCTGTTTCCACGCCTTGAACTCATGACCTCAAGGTCAGACACTTCATGGCCTAAAATGTTTAAGAATGCTAAATATACACTCTAACGAAGTCATTTTGTACAACTTTTTTCTGAAGCCCACCTATGCACGATCAAACTCGTTAATTCATATGATTGCTTCACCTTTAAATGTCTAGTATATGAGCAAATCATGTGGATATGAAGATTCTAGCATCTAAAATTTACACTCACTTGCTTTTCGATGTATTAGATATTCAAAGGAGAAGCAACGTAAATGAGTCTGATCATGCAAAGGTGGGCTCTAGATAAAGTTCTAGACCGTTGCGTAGAACATATATTTAGCATTTCTTAAAAGTATTTACAAAATGATGGTATACATCACAACAACATGCTCATAGCATGCAAGTCCTTGACTTTTGTATATAGATAATAATATCACAAACATGTAAAAAAGGGTAGCTGCGGTGCATGAAGCTCCCGAATATGCGGGGTTCGGAAAAGGGGTAGACTACAATGGTCTATAGTAAGCAGTCCTACTTTGCATTTTTGCAAGAGGTTGTTTCTGCCCCTTAAACCCCATAACCTCAAGGTCACACAACAACAACTTTATTGTTGCGCCAAGTCTCCCATTCAATACCACAAACATGTATATGTTAGATAAAACATTATCATGTATATGTATAAATTATCACAAACACGTAAGATGACCCTGGGAACAAATCATACTATCTTTCAATATTAAAACGTTTCATTTATTTATTATAAAACATTGCAAGCATGAAATATACTCATTTTTATTCCCCCAAAACTTTCAGAATATTTGAATTCTATGAACCCTATGAAATTCACATTTCATGATTGTGGGCCCTTATTAGAAATATATATGGGCATTACAAAAATTAGTTTGTGATTCAAAATTACTCTGATTTGTCCACTACATTCATAATTCATTGCTTAAAAGATTATATAATATACTAATTTAATAAAGATTTTTAAATTCAAAATGATGAACAAATATAAATAGGGTAAATAACCAAATTAACAATAAGGATAGGTCTCACAATAAAATATCCAAAGAAAGTCTTTTAGTAAACTCTTAAAATCGTAATACAACACCCTTTAAGGTTTTTATCATCATCATCATCATCATCATCAAGACCTTATCCCAATTAGGGGTCGGCCACATGAATCTTATTCTCCCATTTCACTCTATTAAATACCATGACTTCATTTAGTCCCAACGTTTTTAAATCTTTCATCACCACTTCTATCCATGTTCTTTTAGGCCTTCTCCTTACCCTTTTAGAACCTTCTACTTATATTGCTTCACTTCTTCTAACGAGGGCCATTGTTGGTCTCCTTTGAACATGTCCAAACCATCTAAGTCTAGTCTCCCTTCTCTTGTTACCTATTGGTGCTATCTCTAAATTTTCCCAAATATTTTCATTTATAATTCTATCCTTTCTTGTCTTACCACTCATTCATCTCAACATCCTCATTTCTGCAATACTCATCCTATGAGTATGATGTTCCTTAACTGCCCAACACTCTGATCCATGGAGCATGGCCGGCCTTATTACCATCCTATAGAATTTTTCTTTTAATTTAACTGGCACCCATCGATCACACAAAACTCCAGATGCACATTTTCATTTGTTCCAACCCGCTTGGATTCTCTGGGTAACCTCCTCTCAGTCTCTCCACTCTTATGAATCATTGATCCTAAGTATCAAAAGTGGTCTTTAACGAGGACTTCTTGGTTTTCAATCTTGACTAGTGTTCTACTCCTACTCTCCTTGCTAAAATTACATTCTACATATTCTGTCTTAGTTCAACTAATTTTAAATCTTTCAGATTCTAATGCTTCTCTCCATAACTCTAACTTTATGTTTACATCCTCCCTTGTCTCATCAAGTAAGACTATATAACCTGCAAATAGCATGTACCAGGGAATCTCCTCGTGTAAATATTTTGTTATTTCTTTTCTACTTGCAAATGAATATACATTGTATATTAGTTTATAAGGAAGAAATGAAAATCATCTTCAGCTTTTTAAAACTATGGCAACCCAAACTATGGCATGAAATCAAAATATCCTCAAATATACATTTTACTTGCTATGGACCCTCATTGTAAAATCAATTAAAATTAAAATTATTGGATCCCACCACCAACCCATACTTGAAAAGTCTAACAAGAAATCATAATTAACTCATAGGATCATTTTTTATTTTCACAAAAACAACTTAAAAATCAAATTTAAAATTAAACATTTATGCATGACAGTCATATGAAATAGCAAAAAGAAATGATTTTTGCTAAAATTATCAGTGTTTATATAGGGCTTTGTGGACACATGATCTCACCTGCTGTATTAAATGGTCAGGAAGTCATTCGTGGATTCATTTCGACTAATTATTGGACAAATAATCCTTTGATATAGACCAATTTCCAGAATAGTTCTCTGTTTTATGGCAAAGATCTCTCAACACTAAGGAACCGAATCACAATGGATCAAAGCCCTCCTTTTCCTTCCAATTAGTGAGATTTTGATGTATAGCCAACCCCGACTACATGAGAACAGATCCTTCTTCCTTGGAATCGATCTTTCTGAAGAATGCCATGAAATTCCATAGGTCGACCTGCATTGTTCGTGTATATTCATATGCTAAAACTGCCATAATTTATTATTATGTTTACATAGAAAGCAAAATGATTTAGGGTATTTATCCCTATCTGAATCAAAGCCTAATTTAGCCTAAATGAATGGTAAAGACCATGGTGATCCTATATACTAATAAAATGTATAAGTTTGAAGCAAATTACTAATCAGACCAATTGATATATATTGTAGGAATATATGAATAAATAGATTGCTTTGGAATCTTGTTTCTGATCTGATGTTAAATCCTATCCACTCATATTAGTAAAATTTTGGTTCAAATATCTAATCCACCAAATGATGTATGATTGACTTGAAATTTTAATCTTAGGTCACTTTTAAGGGAAGTTACTTAACTAAAAACCATTAGACTAAAAGAGAGTCCCAAATCAAGTAGAGTTCTTAAGAAAAACCTAAATCCAACAGAGACACTTTTAATGAATCTTAGGCGTTTTTTAATTTTGATCTTTTTATTCCATGTCTATTTTTTCTTTCTTTATGATTTTTTTCCTTGTGCTTACTATTCTCTAGTTTTAACCTGAGGTTAATGTGGCTAAATTGTTGATAGCAAAAGGTTTGGCACTGCTATTGTATTATGAATTTTAATTATAAAATGGCAAAAAGGTTGATGGAGTGGAGCAGTCAAGGTGGGCTTTACACAATCTACCTCGCCCCGTAGTGGGTCATAAATCTCACTGACCCTTAGTGGGTCAAGGAAAAGCAAATTGTGAGGCAGCAAGGAGCAATGTAAACCCTAGTAATAAACAATAAAAAATTGAACATGTTGTGATCTCTCGCACTCCTTATACTCACTTCATAAATTGCATTTGGCAAATTGCTCAAGTTTGACCATGTTTTTTTATCCTAATTGTCACAATACTAATTTGACTCCGCCAATTTAGGACAAAATAATTATTTTAAAATTGTTAAAATTTTAGCAGAGAGGGTAAAATAAGGAGTAGAAACCAAAAATAATATATGACCAAGGCTTGAGCATGTATAAGTACACTTTAAAGTGTTATTTTGCCCTACTCTCTAAATAAAGAGATTGCTTATGGGAACTAAGGCAAACCACTTCAAAGATACTACAAGCCTTTATATGAGCTGGTGTAAGTAATAGAAAAAAGACTCACCCTGAACTCTATTTAGACTTCAATCTGGGCAGAATAACACTAAAAGAAACTCAAGATCATAAGCATTATTATCATCAAATCCTTGTTCCGATTAAGGCTCTCCTACACGAATTTTGTTCCTCTATTTGTCGTGACTTCATTTAGTTCAAAAGTTTCTAAATCTTTTCTCACCACTTATATCCACGTCCTTTTGGGCCTAAAAAAAACTCAAGATAACTAAGTTATAGAAATGAGGGGGCAAGCTTTTTTACAGAAATTCAAGGATTTCAAAATTTTAAATTTGGTAAAATATTTTTTCAATTAAAATATATTTAATTAATGCCAAAGATACCGACATAATACATAAAGGTGCACCACACTAACAGGATCCTCCTTGGAATAAAATGGAGAAATGGTGGTTGTCCATTTAATGTGAGCAGATAATATGATGATTTTGCCTGTGAACCACGGCAGAGGAAGAGAGGATTGAGACATGTTGCTTTTCTTTTCATGCTATTGAAAGATCAACGTACGTGAGGAGGGCAGTCCCGGTGCACGATGCTCCCACCTATGCAGGGTTCAGGGAAGGGGCAGACCACAGGGGCCTAGAGTACACAACCTTATTTTGCATTTTGTAAGAAGCTGTTTCCACGCCTTGAACCCGTAACCTCAAGCTCACACGACAATAACTTTTATGGTTGCGCCAAGACTCCCTTTATATAGATTCCAAGCTTAACGTGGTCAGCACTCTTTTGGGAATGTAAATGCAACGGAGGACTTTGTTAGATAAGTATCTCTCTCAACCATTATGGGAAGGCAACCACATATAACCAGACTTCTATTAGTATATGGTGCAGGTTTGTCCCAATTCCCGAAGCCACAAAAAACGATGGAGAAGCGTGTTGTAGACTTTCTACCGACACACTCGTTGTAAGAGAGAGAGAGAGTTCTTAAACTATAGTTCCTTGTCGGATAAGTTCTGACCCACACAAAAGGCATAACAATCTGGGCAGTAAGCAAGGCTCCCTTCTTCTCTCAGAAGCGAGAAAGCAGGCAACAAGCCCTAATGAGAGTCTATTGGACCCTTTGGTGGTCTTTTTTCATCCAGGCATCCATCTTTTCCCAAGTCCCATGAATTGGAGTTTGAATTTGAATTGCAGTCCTGCGTGAGTGAGCGTCTCCTTTGTGAGGAGGTTGCCTTGCTGAAGATTGAGGACCTGCAGACGGCAGAATTCGCACATCTCCCTTTCCCATGACTAAACACATGTGAAACTGATTCCCTTTCAAAGGGCCTTAGCAAAGAGGTCATCCATCTGATGATCCAAACCACATTTTTTGCTAGGCCTTACAATGATGACCTATGAATTCAATTCGCACACTTGAAGAAGATTTAAGTCTGCGATTGCTTCTAAATGCATGGCTAGAGTTCAACAATTCAAAAGCTTAGAACATTTAGACTTAGTCATCATCATCATTAAGACTTTATCCCAATTAGGGGTCGGCCACATGAATCTCATTCCTCCATTTCACTCTAGTAAAGAACTAAATTTGATCGTTGAAAAAGTTGGTTCTACGTACATTTGCTTCATACTTTTCACGTTTATGTCCTTGTCGCGTAACTCTGCAATGAAGACTGCAGTAAGAAGGGAGTTACAGTTACCATTATCCAATGCACGAGAATTATGACTGCAACAAAGGTCAGTACTATGGTGGTAAAATGGCATTCAAGAGTTTGGTAAGGACTGCTATATCCACGTATTCATTTTGGAAATTCATCACCCTCCCAAGTTCTCCATCCAATTATGAGAAGAGACTGACAACCATGTTTTGATAGGCAAGATCCTTGAAAACAAAATTTTAATATTTATAAATTTTACACAGCATCAAAAGAATTAACCAACAACGAAAACTTTGGGGGTCAACCACATTCCAAAACTACTACAATAAATAAAATCAAATTCAAATACTCTAAGCATACTCGATTTAAAACAACGATAATACACAAGCTGAGAAAAGACAATAATAATACAAGCCCAAAAGCCATCAGTCTTTGTCTATGATCGTCACAACAACTAGATCTTTCCTCAGGATGTCTTATTTGTGTGTATCAGAGTGCACAATGGACAATATTATTATATGTGGGAGCCATTGGGTTGTTACATAAGTAGAGAAAATAGTTGTTAGAGGAATGTTAAATGAAAGCGCTTTTAGGCAATGTGTCAAAGTGCTCCTATGTTTTGCATGATGGGTCTATGTATAGATAATCTACTTAGTTCATCTAATTCCTTCAGCTTCGGATGTCTCTTAGTCCAAAAATCATGCAAATTGGATGATTGTAGCATCTAAAGAAATCTTCTTTTCACAAATGGCTAGAAACATTTTAAACAATAATCTATATTCAAAAACAAGAAACAGAGTCATGTAACATGCCAATCTACGTGACCTCTGGGCTAGGAGACTTCTAAAGTCGAAGAAATTAGATGAACTAAGTAGTTCATATATAGGTGGACCTCATCATGCAAAAATAGAAGTACTTTGACATAAAAAGTGCTTCCAAGAAGGGTGGTACAACCAATTGTCATGAATGCACTTGCATGCTTACCAGGAAAATAAAAATCATTGAGTGGCACACATTTGGGACTTTGATTTTGTTTAACTGCTCCCAAGAAAATGGTTGGAGAGAGACATCAAGTCCCAAAAGAAGAAGTGAAACATGGAACTCATTGACTTGTACTTCTTCCTTGAACAAGCAAGTGCAGTTTTGCTTATTGTTATGTTCTTATTCCTTTTACCATGTCCATAGTAAATGCGAAAATGATACAAAATGTCCATCCTACCAAATTTGTCATGACACTCCTATTTGCATTAATTACTAAATGACTGCAATACCTATGTTTAAGGTTGAACTTTAGAAAAACATACAGGAAATTAGTGCATGATATGAACTCCAAGCAGCCATCTCTCTCTCTCTCTCTCGAGAGAGAGAGAGAGAGAGAGAGAGAGTCCAAAATAATGCCGATCAGGCCAAAGAAGGTTCCCTTTACAAGGACCGGATTGAGGTAAGAATTCAAAGAAGTGGCTTCGGACTTTGTATTATAGTTGAACCTTTAGTTGAGATCATCAGGGTTATCTCGGTGAATTTGCCAAGCAGCACAACGTTAGAGTTGTCGTCATGGGATCGAAGGACATTGGCCAGAAAGACTTATAATGAAAAAAATTGTAATAATAAAAGAGTTAATCTGAAAAAATAAAAAGTTAAGAACTAAAGTGTAACAAAATAATAATTAGGAATAATAAACTGTAATTTTCCCTCAAATATATTAAACGATGTTTGGAAAACCTTGCCCATCTGCGTGGTCAAATGGACTTTCAGGCTAACTGGGAATTTTCAACAGATAGGCATTGAAATGTCTCTATCACGAAGGCCTGCTATTCAGTGAACATGGGCCCAAACTCTTGGAAATGTGCGCCTACTTGATTGGCTACTTGATTAAGAATTGCGTCGCAGCTGTTTGTGGAATTGCTCATTTAGTTTTAGAGGTAGAGAAAGTCGGCTTTCGTTTCGCGGAGATGGAAGGAAGCGAAGAGGCTGTGGCGTTCAACGTAATTGGGATTTTTGTGGGAGGTTTGGGTGCAACTGTAACTGAATCTGATCTGCAGAAAATCTTCTCTTCCTTGGGAACAATCAAAGAAGTCGAAATCATTCGGACCAATGGAAGAAGCTTCGCTTACATGGACTTCCTTTCTCTTCTGAAAAAATCAATCAGAAAGCTCTTCAGCACAGTACCCGCCTCCCTCTCTCTCTCTCTCTCTCTCTCTCTCAAGCTTTACAAGGGCAGTTGCCTTCTGTTCAGTTGATTCTTACAATCAATTGTTTCGTTCTTTTAGTCGCTCGAAAAATGTGGACTTGAATTACTTCATTCACTCACTTGGGTTTGCTGTCTTTGTTTCTTTTGCGTAGTGTTTCCTTGCCCTGTTGCAATTAAAACTTGGCAACTCAATCTGAGTCCATGAAAAAGAGTAATTGACTCGAATCAATCTTATATAGATATTTGCTGATGAATTCTACAGTTCAAGTGAGTCAAGTTTAGACAATTTGGTTGTGTTGATCTGCGTCTGCTCTGAAATCCAACAGCATTCTATAATATGAGCCTCAGAGCGGAGACCTCCTTGTGAATTGTCAATACCATGGTTGTTGATTAAATAGGTTACTCATATGGCTAGCTATAAGAACCTCACTAATAAGGCCCACCTTCTTGTCCCAGTGTTCGACCAGAGTCTTAAGTAAGACAAATAAAGCAGAAAGACATCAACCATGTTGTTTTTTCCTCCAGTTTTTGTTGGTTTTAATGCTGAAAGGCTCTCTGTGTATCCATGGTCTATGAGTTTTTAGTCTCTTATGTCCTCTGAGCCAGAGAAAGGCTGTAATATCTCCAAGCTATAGACCCTTCCTCGACCTGGTGGTCAAGGATTACTTTGAAGAGACACTTTTTCCATGTTTATGTTTAAGTAAAACATATTTTTTATTTAGGAATGCATTTCCAGGAATACAATGTCCTGGCTGATTCTTTGGCAAAGTGGGCGGCTAGTGGGGAAAATGTAAAATGCACTAACATGACCTCAACCTACAAACTGACAAATATAATCTGGTGATGGTGTTTCTTGGACTACTTGAAAGAAGTAACACCTCTCCAGCGGATAGCATTATGTGTACTAGTGTGTGTATATACATCAAAGACAAATGCATGTAAAGGCATATATTTGAAGGCAATTTTGTTAATGAGAAGATAACAACAACAAGAACAAACAGGAGATGGCTAAAGTGGTCCATCAATCTGATCAAAACAACATGTTCAATAATTATTATTTTTTCTCTTTTAGCATTGCTGGACTGTTTCTCGATTTGAGTATACTTGTGTGTGTATATACATCAAAGACAAATGCATGCAAAGGCATATATTTGAAGGCAATTTTGTTAATGAGAAGATAACAACAACAAGAACAAACAGGAGATGGCTAAAGTGGTCCATCAATCTAATCAAAACAATATGTTGTTCAATATATTATTTTTCTCTTTTAGCATTACTGGACCATTTCTCGATTTGTGTATGTCATCCATTCACAGGAGCCATGTTAATCTTCTATGCATCATTCCAATTTTATCGGATGTGTGCAAAGACACCCTTGTTGTCTGCCCTTTCCCCAGATGCTGTATATGCAGGAGCTTCATGCACCAGGCTGCCCTGCCCTTTTAGCATTTTACTGGCAAATTTGCAATCCGTTGAGTAGACGTTTGGATGATTTGCAGGGTGATTCTTGTATTTAAAGTCCATTGGATGGATATGGAAATTAACTTTATTTTCCATTTTTCATTGATGATGCAGTACAATGGGTGTTTGGAAAGGTGGGCGTCTGCAGCTTGAGAAGGCTAAAAGAACATTGCTTCCAAAGATGCTGAGCTATAAAGGGAACAGACTATGCTCTTGGTTTGGAGACAAAGCTGGCTTCTTCAGAGAAATTAAAGCACATGTTTCAGGGGGAGATGGAGCTGCAGATTTTCTTTCCAAGATTAAGGTAAATTAATGGACATATTTTATACTTAGGGTGTCTTTTTCTGTTAGAATTTACTGAGCTTATTTACTACTTTCAGATGCCACAACTGCATCTGCTCACACTCCTACTTTTTTAACAATGCGTACGCAGCAGTGACAATTGTTTCAGAGAACTCCTGGGAAAGACATCCTTTGGGTACAGGTATCTAGTCCCACAAAATCAACAATGATCCATACTTATGCATTTCGATGGAACTGCTTTTGGCTTTTCCGATCTGGATCTTAACTGGGCCTTTACAACTAGTTGTGAGTTTGTAGTTCACCAATATCTGAACACCGAGTGATACTACTAAACTGTTTGCTCCATGTTCAATGATTCATAGGCGAGGCATAAGTTGACTCAATCCGATTTGAGCTTAGTTCCATGTCTAAACCCTGATTTCTATCAGCTGAGTTAATTATGACCTGGTCAATGTTTTGTGAGTATGACTTGAATCATGATATCCAGTTTAGGGGTGGCAAAATATGACACGACACAATAACACGACTCGAACCCGACACGAATTTAGTGGGTTCGGGTCGAGTCTTATCGTGTTCGGGTCACCCAATAATGACACGCCAAAAATCATATCGTGTTCGAGTCAATCAATTTGACCCGTCATGTCGACTTGTTTGACACGCGACTTATTTAGTCATAACCTTGACCCGTCTACTAACCTATGGAATGTTTGAAAATATAGGACGGTTCATGAATAACCGTCCTATATTACTGGTATAATATAGGATGGTTACTCTAGAACCGTTCTATATTATACTAATATAGGACGGTTAACCCAAAACCGTCCTATATTAGAGGTAATATGACGGTCATGGGTTAACTGTCCTATATTTTAGGTAATATAGGACAGTTCTGAGGCATTGGACAAAGCAAAACACCTACGCACATTCCGTTTATTGGCTATTGATAAGTTTGAGGTATCTATTGTTAGTTTCCTTAGTTTAAGGCACCTGTGTGCTTTAGATTTAGGTGGATTTTTAAGCACATCAACATCGCTAGAGGCAATTGGCGAATTGAAACATCTTAGGTATCTTAACCAATCGGGCACTGTGGGTCACAGTTCGTTACCAGAAAGCATTAACAGTCTGTAATTTACAGACACTGGATCTCTCATCTGCCTAGAGTCTGAAGGAGCTGACCAAGGACATAGGTAACCTGATCAATTTGAGGCATCTTGATATTACTGATTGTTGCAATCTAAATCGAATGCCAACTAGAATTGGACAATTACGCTGGCTTCAGACACTGCCAAGATTTATTGTGGGCAAAGAGGATGGATGTAAAATACAAGAGTTGCAGGACTTAAACCTCCTTCAAGGTGAACTTTACATTGATAACCTCCGGAATGTGGAAGTTGTAGCCCAAGCAAAGGACGCAAACATAAAAGAAAAGCGAAATCTACGAGCATTGGGTCTATCTTGGAAGGATGATGGCGATCGTAACGAGGAAGTGAATGTTGAGTGTTTGATTGAGGCTCTCCAGCCACACTCAAGACTGAGAAGGCTATACGTAGAGAATTACATGGGCTCGAAGTTACCCAATTGGTTGATCAATTCACTGCTCCCCAACCTGGTCAAAATCGAGCTACTTGAATGTAGAAACTGTGAACGCTTCCCACCGCTTGGGCAACTACGCTTCCTTGAAGCTCTCACTATAGACGGAATGGATGTTATAACGTCCATCAGCGTTGAGTTCTATGGTGGACACATGGCTGGAAGTTTCCCGTCATTGAAAAATCTCAGAATTGAAGATCTGCCTAATTTAGTAGAGTGGTGAGAAGGAAATATTAAGTCCTATAAAACGTAACATATAGGACAGTTATTTTACAACCATCCTATATGTTATGTTTTATAGGACGGTTGTAAAATAGCCGTCCTATGTTTTGTGGTCGCATTCGGTCATGTCGTGTCATTTCGTTTTGTGTATCTAACATAATTCAGTCAATAATCGTGTTACATAGGTCATGTCATGTCATTTTTTTAAGAACCAGGTCGTGTACGAGTCATAGGTTTTTGACACGACTATTAATCGTGTCGTGTTCATGTCGACCCATAACTCTAATCAGGTCGTGTTGCCACAAACAAGACCCGCCAACCCGAATTGGCACCCCTTATTCCAGTTCTTCCTCATTCTTCTTTTCCTCATGCTTCTTTTGCTCATTATGATTTTGGTTTTCGTATTATGGATGTTAGTTCGTACTTGTTGCTCAGCCTTCTGGCTGATCAACAAGATGGCATGTCGAAGGGTGGGCGCTGTCGCCCCACAGGCTCCATGGGGGCAGCTTGCACCCGCTCCTCAGGACCCAAAAGACGAGGATAAGGCGTGCCTAAGAAGGTGTATTAAGTGCGCCCTCGGACACCTCCTCATGCAATATTGCACATTTATTGCAGCATGATGCCACGAACGGGAGCAGAGGATTTTTGTGGGCGCTATTGTTGCCATAGGGAGCCCCTTCCTGGCTTGTAGGAGGCGGTAGAGGATGTAGCATGTTCCGAATTCTTTAATGATTCGGACACCGCCACCATGGGGGATCTGCGCGACCTCCTCCGCCTCTTACAAAAGGCAAAATGTGAGGCTGACTCTCTTAAGGATTTTAAAGAGGCAAGCCTCCTTCTGCCCTTAGTTCACAACGTGGGGGAGGGGGACTAGCCTCGTTATCCTCCTCTGGGTGGGAGGGTTAGATGAACCTCGGACCTAAAACCCACCGATAGACTGCTACCTCTTGTATTGGAATTAATTGGTTGGTTGTCGAACATGGAACATAAGGACTCATTTTTTAGTTGAGTCAAATTTCTAACAGCACTGATTTATGGTAGCATGTCAACATGGACTTTTTCTTCTTAATGAATTAAGAGCCACCTTCCCAAGATTTACTGTAAACTTCATTTTATGTCATTTTCCGTGGTGATGTTCTTTATTTGACTAAAGAGGTTGTCAACTTTGAAGATATTCCTGGTAGGTCTATATGATAGTCATGCTCTTATATGTGCAGTGTGAAAACCATCATTGCGCTCCAAATCTGAGATTCAACCTTGAACTTGACCGGTAACATCACGCTCAGGGCTTTTCTACAGTAAACACTGAATTTCGTATGCTGTAATACAGGTGAAGTCATTGCCTTACAGTGGAATGGGCAAACACAAATACAGTCTTCAGCATCTTGATGTTCCTTCCCTCCCTTTCCATTTGTGCGACTGTGAGGAACATCGGACTGCTTCTGAAACTACAGTTGGAAAGCTATTTTGGTTGAGACCCAAAATAGGAGGATGATTGAGAGCCTTGTCACAACGGTAAAAGTTGTCGTTATGTGACCTTGAGGTCACGGGTTCAAGGTGTGGAATCAGCCTCTTGCAAAAATGAAAGGTAAGGCTACCTACTTTAGACTATTGTGGTCCACCCCTTCACCAGACCCCTCATAAGTGGGAGCTTTGTGCATCGGGGCTGCCCTTTTTTACACAAATAGGAGGGATAAACAATGACGAATTAAATATTATGAATTCCATGATGAACAAGCTTTTTGAAAAGGAAGGTCATAAGAAGGCTGTGGGCAGTGGGATAACATTAGCATTGGACCGGGAGACACTTTCCTAAGGGAGATAAAAAGAAGGTAGTAGACAGTGGGATAGCATCAACTATGGATCGGCACCCTTCCACAATGGGGACGCCCCTTCTCCCTCCCTCTTAGTCTTCTAAAGGGTAGCCCCGGTGCATGAAGCTCCCGCCTATGCAGGGTCCGAGGAAGGGGTGGGCCACAATGGCCTAAAATAGGCAGTCTTACTTTGCATTTTTGCAAGAGGCTGATTCCACGCCTTGAACCCGTGAGTTCAAGGTCATATGACGACAACTTTTACCATTGCGCCAAGGCTCCCCTTCCTCTTAATCTTCTCTAATTCAATTTTAAGCCTTTGATATTTCTACAAAGTTCTTTGCTAGGGTGTTTTTGGGTTTTGAGTGGCATTTTGCTTAGATTTTTAAGAGATCAAGATTTGCTCTCCTTGATTTTTTGAAGTTAGAGACTCTTTGAGATCTTTTTCTTTGTCTCTTCAATCTCAACGCTTTATGACCTTGATTGTTTTTAAAGTCTTGTAGACCCAATACTTGTTACATCCGTATTATTATACCCTTGAGACTTAATATTTATAAGTGAAGGGGAGCCTTGGCACAATGGTAAAAGTTGTTGTCATGTGACCTTGAGGTCACGGGTTCAAAGCATAGAAACAGCCTCTTGCAAAATGCAAGGTAAAGCTGTGTACTTTAAGCCCTTATGGTCCGCCCCTTCCCCGGTCCCAGCATAGGTTGGAGCTTCGTGCACTGGGGCTGCCCTTTTTTACTTAATATTTATAAGCAAGTTTTTATACTCTTTGAGACTCAAAACTAGTGTCTCTAGATCATCATACTCTCTGAGACTTGACAGTCCTTGACTGAGGTTTGCTATACTAATTGAAGAGAGATAGAAAAGGATTTTTATTTTTTATTTTTATTTGAGACAAATATGATTTTCTAAGTTGGAGACAATTGTTTTATGAGGCATCTATTATTAGAGACAAACATACAGATGGCATTGAAAGTACTAGTTATTGTGCACTTAATATTAAGTTTGGCTTGCTTGAAGAACAGAGATAGAGTTACTGGAAATCCTTTGCACTAGAAAACATTAATCATCTTCAAAAAGCTACTTTTTGAAGTGCACCTCTAAGCCAAAGTTCAAAAAATTCAATATGATGAAATTGTAATAAATATTTTTAATGGAATTTTTTTCTTCAAATTTTGATAAACTAAAAGTAGTTAAAGATTACTCTTTTCTTTCAGTTTAGTGGAATGCTAAAGCCAAGCCCTCAAACAAAGTGCTAAAACCAGAGCACCAACTTTTGAAAGATCCGACCCCTTCATCTATCTCTTTTGGTGGTGTCCTACCCATCTGATTGCTCTTGCTTCAAATATTTTGTAGTTCTAAAAACGTGCTTAGTGGATGATTCCACCATCTTTAAATCAGCACTTCTAATCATCCAAAAGTGGGAGCCCTTCACGCAAAAACAAATAATGTTTGAATTTATCAATGGATTTGGCACACAAAATTAGGCCTCTCATCAAATGCCTTTGAAATTCTAAACCAAGAGTTCAAACAAACCACTAAAACTAAAGCACCCATATTTTGCATGAAGGACTGCATACGTTTGCATTAATGAGTACTAAATTATTGGAGTAAATTGAGTCATTATTTTGTCAACTCACTGCATAATAGAATAAAATTGTTGGTGCTAAGTTTTGAACACAAGACCTCTAAAACAATAATAATATAGGCTATTCAACTCCCCTATAACTTAAGTATGCATACATATTAAAAATTATAAATATATTTATTTATTTTTTAGTTTAGTAAAATTCAATTTTAAATCTCCGTCAAGTATTTTCAAGTAGCCAATGAATGTCTTTGAGTTAACTCAACTCATCTAACTTTCTAACTCAGAATCAAGTTTTCAAGTTCTTAAACTGCTTTGAACGCATCTTCTCATGTTAGAAAGGAGAACATGAGCAGGTGCTTGAGTTTTTTGCTTGAAAGGTGTTATCAGGTTTGGCCCCCTATGCAGTCCCGCCTATGCAAGTCCAAAGAAAAGGCAGACCACAAGGGCCAATAGTAGGCAATCTTACCTTGCATTTTGCAAGAGGCTGATTCCACGCCTTAAAGCTATAGCTTCAAGGTCACACGATGACAACTTTTACTGTTACGTCAAGTTTAATATTGTATTATATTCCCAAGTACTTGTTACACTCAATCATATATTCAAGTCTAAAGGATTTTGGAGTGGAAGGTATCACTGTCAAGAGAAGGCAGATGATTTCAGCTCCCAACAAAATAAAGCCTTGGATTGAGGAAAAGCATACTTCCCTCCATAATTTTTTGTAATACCCACGAGTTTACTAATTGAACCGTTGATAAAGTATGTCAAATGGCCTAAAACAACACTTATTTAACATGCTTGAGATATAACTGTTCAGTTCAATATCCGGACCATATATTTTTCTAAGATAATTGACATATAGGAGGACGCCGGAGCTGTGAGAAGAGACTCGAATCTAGGCATGTTTTCTGAAAGATCTATGCTATTTATCTTGTTCGCTGACCTTGTGTAAGTTGCCTTCAAAAGTCCACTCTCATTGAATGACCATAATCCGTGGTACTTTTGGTGAAAATCACGACAAGGGTTTTAAAATTTTTAAAAAGAAAAAAATTAGCGAGAATCATCCCATTCGTGTGATTTTTTCAAATATAGCCTAAACAAGAGAAGGACAAAAGATTGAATGCCATAGATCTTTAAAAATAAAAATTGCTTGATTGGAGACTCCGACGAGGCTTATTATTCCTCATGGGCTATTTTGTCAAGAAAGACATCTTAGGATTAGGAATAATCTCTTCCATGAACTGGCTTATATAAGGGATTTTTTTCTCCTAAAAATTATAGATCAATTTTATTTTTTCTATCTGTTTTGAGACACATCCTTTAGCAAAGGAAAGGAAAGCTGTCCTTTTTCATTTGGGGTAATCTAACTAAAAGGGGCAGTCCCAGCGCATGAAGATCGCACCTATGTGGGGTCTAGGAAAGGGGTGGACTACAAGGGTTTATAGTAGGCAGCCTTACCTTGCATTTTGCAAGAGGCTGATTTCACACCTCGAACCCATGACCTCAAGGTCACATGACGAATCCATGCACCCGATAAGGAAAACACGAGCAAGCCCCTCTCTACAGCTGATAATAGAAGACTATCATAGTGCAAATAAGAAGATTCTTTAAAGGAATGAAGAAAAATGAGTCTAATAATAGTTCACGCTCAAAAAGTGTGAGGGAGTCCGTGCCACCTATTGAGCCCCATTCTTTATTTATTTTTTAAGTGATCTAGAAAACCCATCCTTGAAAAATCTTATTTTGGGATAGTTATCCCCGTGCCAAACAGCTCCTGCAGATGGAATAAAAATCACGGAGAAAGTTATTCTGAAATTGTGAAAAAAAATTCAGCCACATGCAATCTCAAAACATAGATAAAATTATTCACATTGATTACAGATATAATCTTTTATCACATAAGTATATTAATTATGAGGATAAAAATTATAAAAAACTAACTATCGTGCATTTTTATGACGAATCACACAGTCCTGTGACTTCATGGACCAATAAATCCATCGAGTGAATAGTAATAACAATTGAAATGATTGAAAATAATATGTAAGTACTAGAAAATAAGATTGCATTATAAGGTGCAATTGAACAGATGGAACAAGTTCAAATTGATGTAACATGAAACCCATTAGTCCATGGATTCTCCTGTCCTTTTTATCCATTTTTCAATGAGTTTCACTGTTCGAGATAAGTTATTCCGTAATTCTTATTCCCGTTAATGTGTCCTCTTTTGTCTCCATCCCGAGGCAGTTTGGTAATTCTGGAGCCATCTGACTTTTCCAAATGTTTCCCTACCACCCAAAGATACCCCAGCCTGCGTTCTCCTGGAAGATCTCTCATCACAAGAATCGTGGAAGTTGTTATCACGAATGGACCAATTATAGGGAAGTCATGGCTGGAAGTAAGTCAACAAGCTTTTTGCACTTATTGGGCGCAGACCACCAGCTTTGGGATCACTGAAATGCTGTAGTTGGCCTGCAATTTTCACAGCGGGCCATTCTTGTTATGGAGCCTCTAGAATCCACTAATTGCAAGTGCTGGGCAAGAAACTAGAAAGGTTTCGTACAGATCCATCAACTCAAGCCTATAAATGGAGGCTTTTATATGTGTGGAGCAGTGCACATAAATTGCACCTTGTGGCCCTCTTTAATTTGGAACATCTCCCACCTACTTTCCTTGATTATCACATTCCATGGCCTCTCTCCTCATTCACGAGGTACGAATCATCCTTATTAGGAAAACACACAATCAAACTTGAGAAAATAATGCCGGCGACTGTTGTACAATATTAAAAATGAAAATTTTAGGAAAATAAAACCTGGGTCTCGTAGATCTTGATTTTACCTTTACTCATGAAGTTTGAAGTGATTCCGTCAACTTTTAGTACTGGAAAAAGAAAAAAAATTCGCTGGGACAGTCAACTAGTTTTTCACTGTAAAACAGTGTTTTGCCATCGATTTTCACAGGGAATACAGTCGGAAGCCAAGTTTTCTCCAACCGTGACAAACCCAGCTGAAAGCTCGTCGGTTAGTTGCTTCGGTGGCTTCAGAAGCAGAAGGAGCAACAACGTCACATCCCATAGTTCAATTCCTCCACTTCTTTAGGTTGATCGGACTTGCCTACCTTTGGAAGTACAGTGCCCAAAAATCATGCTAACTAAAAGGGAATCTCTAGCATCCAAGAATGGATTTCTGATTCGATAAATTTAGACCGTAGTTTATGTAGAGCTCTATTACAGCATTCTTCTTGTACAAAGCTGCTCATATGAGTGCATGTCTCCAACATTCCTAAGGTAAAAATAATAATGATGATAATAAGAGGAATACCTGTATGGAACTGTGTGATGCGCTCCCCCACTTTATCGTGGTGAATCCCACCTTTGTAATTAAAACCATTCATCTGATTTCTCTTATTGTGGGTAACTAATAATCCTAGTAACGGTGCTGGATCTAAAAACTGAAAATTATACTTCATTTTTTGCAGATGTAGACGGTTACAAACACAGTTCAAAGATTGCTTCAAAATGAACTAGTTGAATGTATCTTCTGTACCTATTAGAATCATTCAATCTTGGTGATGTTTTACACTTAAGATATCTGAATTTAGAAAAATCAGATGAACAGTTCTGATTACCCAAAGGTAGAGCCCACCCTGATAAAGTGACGGGCATCACCCGCACCATACAAGTATTCCTAAAAAAACTATCATTGCGGCTAAAATTAGCACAAATGGTTCTAGATATTGGTGATTCCAACCATTCATCATCCAATGGATGGAATTTGTGGGCATTGCCTGTTTAAGTCAGCGACCCAAAGATGAAAGGTTTGGACGGACGCCAATATCCGGATTCTTCGTTGTAGCTTGCAGCGCCCGCGCGTTTGGTCGAGCAACTAGGACACAAAATCCATGTTGGCTGCTATTTTGAACCCGACGTTAATAATAATAATAATAATAATAATAATAATAATAATAATAATAATAATAATAATAATAATAATAAGGTAAATGTAATAAATAATGTTATTTTTGACCGTGTGAGTGTTGCACAGTAGAACAATGGTGTGCTCTCAATCATTAAGGCGACAAGTTCCAAATTCCTCTGAAGGGGTGTGAGTGAGTGCGTGAGTCCACCATTTAAAAAACAAAAAAACCTTATTCCCAACAGTTTTGCAAGATTGCAGTTTCAGATAACACAGTTGAAATCGAGAGAGAGAGAGAGGGTTTTGGGGGTGTGATTAACGTTCACTGAACAAGAGCATTCTAGCTACACGAGAACATGGAAACGAAGAGCTGACCCAGATAATAGTACAATATTACACTTAACTAGGGGTTAACCCAGAATATGTGTTACGTATTGTATTTAATTCTTACAGAAGTACAGTAGAACTTGATATTTCCTATGAAGGAATATAGGCCAGAAGAAGGTCAAGTGCGACCTACTTTGTTGGATGATGTAGATATAATAAAATTCTTAAGCCGTACCATGAATGAGATGAGGGAGCCAGCACCCAAAATTGAAGCCAATCTGACAACCAGCGAGCCTATAATTTATGTCCCATGAATTAATGCACGCTTTCAAAACTTAACTGTCGATATCTATCACCAACTTAGAATTATGTAGCCCATCGGCATAGGCAAACCAATGTTTCGGATTCCCGAACAAGGTAGGTCCACTTAGATTTATGACAGACCGTGGAAACTATGGCATCTGTTCTATAACACCCCAGCATGTATAAGTGGAGGATTGAATGATAATTTGCAGCCATGAAGAGGGCAGGTACAATAGCTCATGCAGCCAAGAAACGCCGGCGTTGCCCAGAAAACAAGCAACCTTTACGTATCGTAAGAAGTCGCCGCTCCTAAGCTTGCACAAAGCCAAACCAGAGCCACTAGCTTGTTAATTTGCAAATAAAATTCCTCCTACAGTCAACAGATCTTAATTTTCTGGGTTATCAAACGGTTCCATCGTCGCCATCGATGCCCGTATGATCGTATAATCTTTCTTCTTTTTTTTCTGAAATGGTGAATTCATTCACTCACTCACACACTCCTTGAACTCGTGAGCTTCTCGCTGGAGAGCTAACTCTTGCGCCACACCTACACACCCATCATCATGTGATCTTGAGCTCTTTGTCCCAAGATCTTAATTCACGAGCTTGAAATCGAACAAGAACCGGACGAACGGTTATGATTTTCTCATTGACTGACTCTTTATCATCACGTGGACCCTATCGAGGCAGGATTATTACAGTTGGAGGACATCTGAAGAACTAGGTCACCATTCTATACTGCAAACTCTTCTTGATTTGCTTCTTACAAGATTATCCTTCCGTAAGTACGTGAACACAGAAGAACTGGTCGAGATGATAGGGGTATTATGGTAAAAGTATTGTTAGACGAAAGTCTCAGCTTTCCCTTTGCCCACCCAATGGGAATGGTAGATATTTCTAGACTTAAACCAGAGGAAACCCCCATCGGACCAAAACAAAAGGACATTCTCTTTCGAGAAATAACCACAATGCCACTGTCTACCACGGTGAGCAACTATCCTTGTTGATCTGCTCCATGGACGAGAGCTTGTAGCGTTTGGTCAACGAAAGCCAATATCAGCTTTGCTAATTGGTATTTTCGTTATTTCATGTAAAAACAGGGGGAATTCCATGATTCTGGAGAAAAATAAAGTAGAAACAGGGAAATATTAGGTCGCCGGCGATAAAGAGAAACCGGTGCGTCTCCGGAGAAGGAAGGAGCGAGCAAAAATGGCGAAAGTACGAGTGGAAGGAGCGACAAGTAAAGTGAGTCAACGGCGAGAATGTCAGAAACAGCACTTTATTTATTTTCTTTTCGTTTCCTCGGAGGAAGAGCCAGCGTTCTCCAACGTAGATAGAGGATAGATTCATTTCACAAAACGACGGAACATCAACAACGAGAACGAAAGGAGGGAGAAGATGAGAAAGGAGGAGAGATTTAGCCCACCTACCTATTTCCGTGTCTAACATCCCGGCGACGATCTATTTCAATTTCCGACGATCGAGTCAGATTCCTGCGATCTCAGCAAAGGACATCAGCGAGGAGCTTGTATCTCCGGCAACCGAGTTTGCTCTTTGTAAGATTTCTCCAGCGATCTAAAGTCTTGTTTTTCTCCAAGCAGCGGGAGTTTTTCTTCGGCGACGTTTTATCTCTCGCTTTCGATCCTATATCTTGGCGGCCGATGGCGAATCGAGCATCTTCGGAAGGGAATCGATCTTCTCTCTGGCAAATCCGCTTGTCCTCATTACGGGAAGGCAATTTTTCCGGCAAAGATTGTGCGATCTCCAGCAGGAACTCGAATAACTTGCTCCTTTTATTTGCCTGCTTTTCTTCGTCCTGTAAGCACCACTCGCAGCGATAGTTATCCGTGTCGATGTTCGGAAATAATCTGCTGCAGTACCTAAATTTTGCATCAGAAACAACACAAACAAACAGATCATGATCAGAAGCCGAATCGTACTATAAGCTACGAAGAGCTTCGATTTCGACTCCAAACACTCACAAAAGACAGAAACTCAAGAAAATGATAGGAAAAACAAGCCTTTCGTTTGAAAATCCTTTGAACCTAACGAAGAAGAGCTGAGGAAGGGATTTACGTGTGTTGATGCCTGAAACCGCATTTCCTGCAGAGAATCAAAGAGCTCTTGAAGCCGATATCCCCGCATAAGCTGCAAACAATCTCGATTTCTGCATTTCCAAGCTCTCGATCCTGTTCTAGTTCCATCATCGATCAGATGAGGGGACAAAAACTAAAGGAGGAGGAGAGGAGGGGGAGGGCTTTCTCTTTCTTTTCCTTTCTTTTTCTTCGAAAGATGGCCGCTCCCAAAAGAAGAACCACAAATACCGACCCCATCGAGATTTTTATACTGTAGACGAAGGGTAGTTTCGGGGTCCCAGACCCGTTACGGCCGGCTCCGCTGCTTTCTGCGCGAGAGTCACGTCAGCCGGTGATGCCGAGTTGTGAGGTGTCGGTGAATTAGTGGTCTCGCGTTCAAACTGCTGGCTTTGCAAGACTACCTTAAAGCGATTAAACGCTTGTTTTGTTTTTTTCCTTGGTTTGTCCTCTCCTCCTTCCAACCCTTTAGCCACGACAGGTCCAGCAGTTTTTTCTCGGAAAATAAATCTTAAAATTCTAATTATTAATGAATAATTAAATGAATTTTTTTCTGCTTAGTTTCTCCAATGCTACGATACCCCACCAAACTTGTTTACGCGTTTGATGTGCTGATCTGGTCAGTGAGATTAGTGGGGCCTACTTTGGTTAAAAGCCTGAACAGATATTATAGAAGGTACGGACCGAAATGCAATGATTTTTTATGGTCCACCACAAGAAATCTCAGCTTCAGGGCCCACAGAAATTACCGGAAAGTAAGATCCATGCATTTGCTTTTGTTTGGAATGGAATGGAATAACAGAGCTTGTTTTCAAGAGGCTCCAAAATTCAATATAATTACGTACAGCTGCTTAGAATTTAATAGGAAATTAGCTCTGCAGGATTGCATATAATCGCATGAACTTGCTTGCTCAAGCAAAAAGTATACCTTTTTGGGCCCACATATGCCATGTTGGCATGATCTAATTCCTCAATTTAGCCGTTTTACATTGATATTAGACATTCACAGACAAAGAGCCTTTGTCAAGTTTTGCCAAGAAAATATGAAACATTGGTTTTTGGTGAATCATAGCATGCTGATAAAATTGTTCAAATTATTAATTTCATTGGGCATGAGACCAAAGCCACGTCTATTAACTATTGATGGTGTGCAAGTTTATTGGTATCAATCTATGCAAAGAATTTCCCTTAAGCCCAAAAAGTGTACCTCTTCAACCCCATAACATGCATAATTTGGTAGCAGTTTGTCATGGCACCTAAAAATAACCAACTTTGCTAAGTGCATGAGCAATTTTTTTCACTTGCTATCTAGTCACCTTGATAGAAGGAAAACTTTGGTTCAATGATAGAGTTGTCATCGTGTGACCTTCAAATCACATATTCGAGTGCAAGATAAGACTATGTACTATAGACCCTTGTAATCCACTCTTTTCTTAAAACTGGTATATGAGATAGCTTCATGCACTGGACTGTCCAAATCTAGCCACCTTGATATTATCATATAATTAACAAGGAGGCTTAGAGTTGTGCCACAAGAATTTCTTTGATTAGCCACCTTGATATTATCATATAATTAACAAGGAGCCTTAGAGTTGTGCCACAAGAATTTCTTTGATTTAATATACAGGCTAACAATGGAGGAGGGGCCGGCTGTTCCCAACCATCTCTTGGGATGGTTTCCAAGTATGGAAAGAGGGCTTGAAAGGCATTTGGATGGATTATGTCTTTGGGAAGGTCTGATATTCTATTGAGACGTCTGTTTCTTTATTATCCAAACACGAAGCTTCCGCCTATGTAGGGTTTGGGGAAGGGGCGGACCACAAGGGCCTAAAGTACACAGCTTTATTTTGTATTTACAAGAAGTTGTTTCCACGCTTTGAACCTGTGACCTCAAAGTCACATGAGGTCAACTTTTACCAATATGCCAAAGCTCCCCTTCACGCTTTGAGATAATGTGGTAGAGATAAGATCTATACTTGATTATAAAATAAAAATATTCGAGAATTCAATTTTTTTGTTGCCTTGCAGAGGGAGCCCACACTCAGGAGATCGAGAAACTCCTCCCACTGGCAGCTGCACTCTTAAACTGGAAAAAAAATTTTAAGACGGTTAAAGAGAGATATTTAAGACTGTTTCAAAACCATCTTCAATACAGTACTCTTACAAAAGCTATTAAAAATTGAGATGATTTTTTTAGAAACTATTTTAGTAACTTACATTATATAAGATAGTTTTTTACTATATAATTTTAATAAAACAGTTATCTAATAACCGTCTTCTTTTTGCGTCTTATAAAATACCAATTTTAATAATGCATACATAGCCTAAAACCCAAGTCACTTACATGAGAATGGAAGACTATCATAGGTATGTGAACGCATTACAAGCTTTTGGTAGATGAATATTTCATTGACATAAACTGAGTGGATTGCACAAATAGCATAGACTTTGATGCAACGGTTGAGTTGTCATCGTCTGACCTTGAGGTCACAGGTTAAGTTGGTTAGTGAATTTTACTAGACAAAAAGAAGACAGTTAACTAGAGTTTGGGGTTAAATAAGACCCAAAAAAAACCTTACCTTAATAATCACTAATTTTCATATATATATATATATATATAAAGAGTTGGAGAGAGAGAGAGAGAGAGAGAGAGAGAGAGAGAGAGAGAGAGAGAGAGAGAAGGATTTGATTTATCATTCCAATATAAAATACTATTTTTCTTCTGAAAGGACAAAGTATAATATTGCTAGTAGATTATTAATTATATATATAATCAGCTATTTAATGTATGTATAAAGTATATGTGGCTAAAAAAAGTCAAAAATACTATTTTTTCTAACTTTTTTATATTTTAATTTTTTTCTAGTCAATCACATGTTACCTACACTTTACATTTGCATTAAATAGCTGAAATTAATACCCCAATATATATATATATATATATCATGTTTTTGGTTGTTGAATTTATACCATTCTTAACTGTCGATCGTCTATGGCGAATTGAACAACTTCTCAAATATTAAAATTATTTAATTTGCATTATTTTTTAAGTATCAGACATCCAAATTAATATAATTAGATGAATATGGCAGATCATTTAAAGAAGGGCACTTCATACAGAAGTTAGACCTGGTTGAGCATTAATGATAGAGTTTTTTTCGAATAGGATGCCCAAAAATGGATGCTGAAAAGGATGCCGCCAAAAAAAGCCTTAATTTGGATAATTTGAACTGTTCATCTTATTCTGCTGGCCTGACTTAAGCTGTTTACACAAATTATTTATGCCCATCCAAGGCTTCAAGCAACTAGAATTTTTGGTTTAAAATTTTCAATTAAAGTGATTTAAAAATATAAAAGGCATGACTTCAATTATCTAATAGTCATGAAATTTAGTGTGTAGTCAATTTGAAATAAGCCAAACAAGATAAACGAATCAGATCATCCAAAAGAGATTTCAGCTGCGCGGCATCCTCCTCCACGTAGCGAAAGCATTTTCCTTATGCTTTGAAAACGAAATAAGGCGTGCATTGACTAGAGAGGCTTCTTTTGAACGATACTAAGTTTTAGCAAGCTGATTGGGCCCACTGGCGACGTCAAGTTTAAGAAACGTAAGGCAGTGCGAATGGCCTACTTATGCTGTTTTCGTCGTTTGCAAGCTAGGTGGGCCAGCGACTTTTTTTAGTCTGAAAAATGCATTTTATAGTTGGAGCCCTGCTTTGGATGATCTGATCCGTTCAACATGTTTGGGATTTTTTAGATTGGCGCCATCAAACTTCATAACAGTGGGAGGACTTGAACAGTGCTGTCATTTGCTTTTAAATTATATCTATTGAAAGTTTTAACAAGAAATTTAGTATCTAAAATCCTTCCATGGGCATGAATTTTGTTATTCAGATAACAGAGTGAACGAGATTAATGATTCAGACGGCCCAAAACTGTAGAGTTGTCATCGTGTGGCTTTAAGGTGTGAAAATATTTTTTTATAAAATGCAAAGTAAGACTGCATACTATCAACCTTGTGATCCATATATATCATAGTAACTTTTTTTAACCCGCAATGCAATGCTGAATTGCATTTTGACCAAGTTGAATGAGCAGATGTCATCTTGAGAGGGATCCTCACTTTGAAGCCCAGTTAAAGAGTCTGAGCATACTATTGACTTTGCCTTTTAGATCACAATTTTCGTTGGCTTGCATGTGTCTCACGTATATCAAAATGAATTGCTTGAAATTATTAAAACAAGAAATTTCTCTAACTGCATGCACTGAATGATATCTCTGTTAATCATTTTAATATTAAAGAACGGTAAATCCGAGTGCACACTTGATCTTACTTAGCACAAGTGTATTCTACTTGCCTCTTTTGTAGATCTAAGTCATTCGACATGTTAAAATGTCTTAGATAGGCTAAGTCCTCGTTGCTTAGCATCTTGATTTCAATGCTTGTATTCCAATACTTGTTTGCCAACTTTATGAGAAGTAATAACAGTAAAGTTACGTGCTATAGACCTTTATAGTCTGCCCATTTTCCAAGACTTTGCATATGCAGGAGCTTTGTGCACCAAACTACAACACACGGCAATCCTGGTGCACAAAGCTCCCACCTATGGGGTTCTGTGGAAGAGGGGACCACGATCACCTATAGTATTCAGGCTTACCTTTTATTTTTACAAGAAGCTGTTTTCATGCCCTAAACCCGTGACCTCAAAGTCACGTGACGACAACTTTTACTGATGTGCCAAGGCTCCCCTTCTACCAGACTGCAACACATATCTTCTGCATTTCCAATGCCTTCCACCAATTTCGTTCCTTTTATCGAGTGCCTTCTGGATTTGTCTCGGCTTTGTGAAAGTTTCACCTCCCATCTTCTTCCATTTCCATTATAGGAATTAGGCAATAAGCAAACCATTCTGCCGCTGCAGAGCAATATTTTTTGCAGCCCCAGTGCATGAAGTGCCTTGAACCTGTGACTTCAAGGCCGCACCAGAACACCGTTGCTCCCAGGCTTCTCTTCTTGTACAATTCACTGCAAAGGGTGCCCACATATACATAACAAAATGGGTCTACTGAGCGGAGAATTAGACACTGGATACTGGCCTTTCTTTCGAAGGGGAGCCTTGCCGCAACGGTAAAGTTATCGCCATGTGACCCTAAGGTCACGGGTTCAAGGCATGAAAACAGCATCATGCATTTGGAACTTCTGTTTATCTTACAAACAGGATGCCTAACTCAACAATTGGATTTTTTTTCTCCTTCGAAAAATTTACCACAAGGTACCCAATTATCGTTTTCTTCAGGTTTTCGGATGCCTAATGCCCCCTATTCTCCGTCCATATAACCAATACAAATTTGAATTCCGCACTTTAAGTATTTTTGGGTATACTGCATGTCTAGATCTTAGTGCAAAGGTAGCATTGTAGTTGTGACTTTCAAGTCACGGGCTGAGGCATGGAAACAATCTTTTGCAAAAATGTAAAATAAGACTGTGTACTATAAACTCTTGTAGTCCGCACCTTCTTCAAACTTCACATAGGCGAGAGCTCCATGCACCAAGCTGCCTTTTTTTTTTATACATATCTAGATCGATCTTCAAATAAGATATACTATCCTAAACATAAAATTTGATGAGTCCATTCTAACATTTAAACTTGGCTCTATTCTAGGGCTAATACTTCCACTAATACCTTCACCTCCACTAATACTATCACCTTCCCCTTGGATGGCTATTACCAGCAATCAAGCTTTGGTTCCACAAGAGGGCCCCTCTCACAAGTTGGCCCCACCACTTTTCTAGTTCTTGTCCCAACAACACGAAGCTCTCATGTATGTGGGGTTCACACCCTCCCCCTAGCTCTGCTAATTTTTACTCTCTCTCTTTCTCTCTGTTCCTTGCCTACACTTCCAACAGCACAACAACCCCCATTATTATCTCATGTGTCACCCACACATTAAGTTCTCTCTACGCCTCCACCCCTGTTCATAATATAGACTCTTGTAGTCTGCCCCTTCTCCGGACCTTGCATATGCAGTGACTTCATGCACTGGGCTGCCCTCACATGACACGGTATACATGTCACGGCCACGGGTTTAAGCATGGACTATATCCCACCTTTGTCTGCAAACTGGAAAAATCTATCTAGGGACTCAAGCAAGCTCCACACACTTGGTTCCAAAAGCTCAGTTCCTTGTTACAGAAATTAGATTTGTGGGGTGAATGGCGGATTCCTCGCTTTTCATCTACAGAAAATATGACATGTTACTTCATTTTCTACTGTATGTAGTTGACATTGTCGTTACAAGAAACAAATGAAATCTCTCAATCAGTGGACCTCGGACTGATCTCAGCCAATACAATCACTGGACTTAGAAGATCATCTTTGATCTCGTAAATCTCATCGGCACATAACCTACCATCTATATCTTACTGTAACCTTTTTATCAAGTAAACATTGTACTGTTTATCAAGTAAACATTGTACTGTAAATAGAACATAATGAAATCGCCCATTCAAGGGTGGAAAAAATTTTGCTTTCACATGTATGATGTAACCATCTACATGGGTACAAGCTAGAAGTAACTTCCAACACCGACAGCAGATAAAACTCAGCAAATTTCCAATCTCCTCTATCCGGGTTTTGAATCCACCTTAGTACATTCTCTCAGAAAAAATGGGTTCAAGCATACTAGTTGCTGTATAGTTACAGTTCTAGTTGTAGTACAAGCATACTACTCATACAAGGTGTTAGCAAAAGAAATGGCTATTTTGCAGAGGGTGAGGACTTTGTTTGGGCATATGGAGCTTCTCTGCTAATGCTGAGACCTCATGGAGGGACTCATCGTATTTGGTTCAGACCAGAGTGAAGGAAGGAAAGAGGAAGATCTGCAAGATTATTTCTATAATTTCCTAGGGAGCTCATTTTTTTCAAGATGGCAGACACTCCTTCCTGGTCACTTGCTGGGCATATGAAAGAGTCTTAGCTGAGCTTCAACCTCCCATGAAAGAAAATCCCTCATCTCTATAGGTGGAAAGGCAGTGGCTGGCATACTTGAGCGGCACCAAGCATATATTGTTCGGTCTCAAATCACAACCTTGACTTTATATGTATGCATATATTTAAAAAGGGCAGCCCGGTGCATAAAGCTCCCACCTATGTGGGGTTCGGGGAAGGGGCGGACCACAAGGGCCTATAGTAGGCAGCCTTACCTTGCATTTTGCAAGAGGCTGATTCCACGCCTTGAACTGTCATGTGACCCCAAGGTCACATGATGACAACTTTTACCGTTGCGCCAAGGCTCCCCTTCTACATGTATGCATATATTTAGAACAGGATATACAGGAAAGCAACAAACTAAGGATCTTTTCACATCTAGATTTAGTCTTCTAACCAAAATCCCACCAAAAACAGTTTCAGATTTACCACAGCACTCCATCTGTACATACTGCTAAGCATCAGAAAAGATAATAACCATCAAGGAACTAACCTGACATATGCTTGGATTCTGGAGATTGTTTAGACATGCCAGAATGATAATTAGATAGAATCAAGCCATAACAAATTAATCTTCACAAAACAGCATGCACAAAAGGGAGTTCCAGTCCTGGCTGCCATCTCAATGTGGCTCCTCCTTCACTAGAATTCTGGAAGAATCATTCTTGACAACCTTTTCGGAAATGCACCAGTTTTTGGGATAGCACAAATCATCACAAACAATCCAGTCGCCCATTAAATCTAGATCTTCTAAAATAACTGTGCTTTTTTCAGCAGATGGAGGATTAAAGAGTCGTAGACTGGCATGAACAAATTCCAGGTCAGATAACTTCTGTCGAATTATAGAGTTTCTACTGCTGTGCAATCGCTCCGATATAGTTCTCTCCAGTATGTGCCTTGGAGGGCCACTACATGTCTGGCTCAGAATCCGAATTGCGAGCCTTTGTAGTTCAGGGCAGCTCCCTCCAAACGACAACCACCATAGAGCTGCAGTTCAATTTAGTCAAGAATCATAAGAAACTACAGAGAGAGAAAAACCAACCACATCCATCTAAGGGTGACATCTAAAGTGTATCTTAATAGGACATGTGACAGTGTCCAATATAGAACATGGATATCATCATGGAAGTCTGAAACATGAAGATGGGGCATGTCAGCACAGTTAGAGAAGAATCTAGATTCATGTAAGCAAAACATATATAGCATCAAAATGAACACACCAATTTTGAGACATAAAAAAATTTCAGAAATCAAATAGAAGGTAAATTAAGGTTGTTTCAGCATTTTCAACAGTCAGGGGATGTTTGCTATGGGGATGGCAATCGGTGGAGTGGTTATCAAAGGAAGTGGTTCTCTGCACCGCTAATTGCAGCCATAAAACGTAGGCAAGGTTATTTAAGAACAAACATCCAAAGGTTTAAAGCTACATTATCAATGTTCGAATAATTTTTATCCATGTTTTAGAGCTGCCAGTCATGAGCGATAATACCACTTCAAGGATCAGTTTGTCCATGGTTTCTTATCCCCGGGCTAGTCAGCTCCTTGCAGTTTTCTTGGATGATCCTTTGTTTTGCCCTAGCAATATACAGCAATTTGATTAGCTGAAAAGATGTCGTGCAGTTTCTTAACCTGGAAGAGTCTTTGTTCTTTGTTCGACAGCAATCTTTCCAGCAAAACTACCCTTTGCTGCTCTGAACTCATCCAGTTGTAGAGCTATTAAGTCCTGACCATGTTGATCCTCAACCATACGTACAATGCAGCATAAAAGGCCACTAGCAACCTCAGCATCAGCAAAGAAGTCGCTTCCATAAAAGAGACCTGGGTTCAAAAAGTACCCTGCTGAATGGAGAGGGCTATGGAGATGGTTGTTCCACGTTGCATCTATAATTTCCCAAACAGGCAAGTATCTCATCTTCTTACTTTTGAAATTCCTTTTTATCTGTTCTTTTGCTTGGTCCATGGTTTCATAAATGTAGCCCATTGGAGGTTTATCACCTGCATCAATCAATTGCTGCGTGCGAACAAGTGGAATTGCAGCCTTTAGAACATATTCAGCTTCCTCCCAGAAGGTGGGATTCCGGACCAAAGCCGCTACCTTTTTACCTTGGATTGTAGAAGCGCAAAATGAGGTTCCCCATTTAGATGATTCAAACATATTCAGTAAATTATCCTTTTCTGATGCAATCTTCTCCAAAGTGAGAAATGGCATTGCAGACCTCATTTTGGTGGGCTTAATTATGTCTTCTCCACGAGTATAATGTTTCATCAATTTCAAAATTGCAGCATCATTGTAAATCAATTTTGTGATGGTTTTGGCTTCATTTAGTACTTTTACTAACTTTGGCATCATAGAGATCTCATCTAACATGAGATCCATACAATGAACTGCACACACACTCCAAAAAATGGTCCTGTACGTCTCCATTATCTTTTTCCCTACAGCCTCCATGCATGGTGATGTGTTATAAGTGATTACTTGGACCACATTTTTAACCCCAACTTCCTTAATAACTCCATCACACAACAAGAACAATGCATCAACATCTTCCTTGGCGTAAGAAGCATCTACTGATCTTAGAAACACAGTGCCTAGTGGGCAATCCGCAAGAAAACTAATCAGGTTTCTGCCCTTCTCATCGGTCCATCCATCTAACAAAATGCTACACCCTGTTCTTTCCCATGAACGCTTGACCAGTTCTATGTGTGTGATTCTATCTTGTTTTTCCTCCTCAAGGATCCAACCAGAAAGTTCTTCAGCAGTGGGAGCTTCAAAAGTAGCTTCACCATCACTGCAGATGGTAAGACTTTCTGATATGTAAGGACAGTCAGCAGCATGGAAATTAATACCATCTATGTAAAAGAACCATCTACCAATGCACCTGTAAAGATTCAGTAACTGCTGCTCATCTGATTCGCTACTGGTTATTTCTTCACCTCCCGCAGTGCATGGTGTGGAACTGCTTCCAGATTCCTCCTCCAGAGAATCCATTTTCTTTCCCTTCTTTCTTTTAGATGGTGGGCTAGATTCAAGATTCTTATACTTGAGCTCAGTATATTTAAGACTGCAATTCCTTTTCTGCGAAAGATTTGGGTGGCTTAGTTGTCCAACTTCCTTGCTCAATTTCTTTGTCTTGCTTTCAAGTAACCCATCTCTCATTAACTCCTTCTCATGAGATGGAACTTTTTCACAAGGCAGGACATCTCCACGAATACCGCTTAGGTGGTGCTTCAGGCGACTCAAACCGCTCATCACTTTGGCACAATACTTGCATCTGACCCTGTTCTTGTATTTATCAAGAACTGTACCATGTTCGTGAATAAGGTCTGGCTCTTTACTGTTATCCATTCTGTATATTCAAATTCTGATTCAGACAAATTCACAAATCATAAATCCTATTCTGCATAAGAAAATTGATCAATCTGTTAGATACTTGAAAGTCAATATCAGATTTTTTTAGTCTTGACCGTAATCAAGAGAAATCATCCACTATGCTTATCTTTTCAAACTCCTAATAAATAAACATAATTCAAATTCCTCACCTACAACAACTCCTCATAATTCAAACGTAACTCTCTAAAATCAAATACACCTCACACCCGTGAAGTTAAGGAACAAACAAAAATAGCTCGGAGAACTACAAAGAAAAATGAAAGTCCCTTCAATGGCTCAACATCTTTTGGGCATTCATCTACATCGAGCATCCAAGAGTTACAGGAACTACAAGAAGGGACAAACATAGTTCTCTACATGCATCCACAAACCTTTGTTCCAAAAATCTCCCCTCATTTGCAAAAAGCCCCAAACTACCACATGCACGATTAACCTCCTACTTCTATCACAAATCATTGTCTTCACCAAAAACACCATTCAAAGAAATTGGTCTTCTCCGTTTATAAAATGCCATTAACAAACTTTTGTTGCAGTGCCTATAAAACCAAAAGATAGAAAATTGGTTTTAAGGTGGATTTAGATTCTTCTTGCAGTTTCATGCATAACCACCATTGTTGGAACCTCAGACAGCAGAGATTCCAGTCTTTCAAGTGATTCAAGCTCTACGGAATACTGACGAAAGAAGCATGGCCAGTGGAAACTAACAAAAACCCACTTTAAAAAATAAAAAGATGAACAGACCCACGAAGTTTACCTTGATTTTGGAGCTTCAATGGGTGCCAATCAGAGTCCAGAATAAAACAGAAGAAAGCATGTTTCAGAAACCGCAGCTCCTGTTTTGAGTGTCCCGAGAAATCCCGAGCCTTGTAGAAAGGCTGCAATGTTCTTCTGACGGCATCTTTTCGTTTGACAGCAGGAATCTATCGTACAACGCGATCTTTCCTTGCAGCCCCACTTTTGCCTAAAGGAGCCCCCGTTTGGATGATCCGAACCGTTCATTTGATTGCTCCCGTTCTCGATGTGTAGTAATTACACAACATATCCATCGACTTTATGATTCTACAATCTAAAAGTGCTGTACTTTGATCACAAGAAACTGAAGTTTGTTTTCCGATGCTATAAACTCCAAGCGTCGTAATTTTGAGACCAAAGATAATTTAAGATCGAGTACTTGCCGAAAGATCCTGATCATCCAAACGTGGGCCCTTTACTCAAAACTAAGTGGGGTCCTGTGCCATTGATTTCAGAAAGGATTCGGCTGTCCCGTCGTCTTTTCATTTGCACGGCGGAAGCGTGGCGGCGAAGATGGCAGGCTAGGCCGACAATTTCTGCTCATCCACCAATATACTAGGGCTCAATCTCTAGAATGCCAGCAAGCAATCCTGACCGTCCAATTTTCAATATTCCATAACTCAGACAATCTCCAACTCTCTACTGTTTTGAAGATCTTCCGTGAAAGGCGACTCATCGTACATAAAACTTCCTCGTCCACCGTTGCGTTTTTATGCTGGTTTTATATTTTAAAGAGAAAAGATTAAGGGGAATTTATTTAACGGCGTATATATATATGACGTTTTTGAGATATTACCGCATATCTCAAATGTGTATCTTATTTAACCGCATTATCTCTGGCATATATGAGATATCAAGCTTATTTAACCGCGTTATCTGTGGCATATCTAAAATATCAAGTTTATTTAACCACGTTATCTTTGGCATATCTAAAATATCAGCTTTATTTAACAACGTTATCTCTGACATATCTAAGATAGCGGCTTTATTTAACTTTTGTCATTAGGATATGTTTGGTGTTATATCAAATATGCAAAATGTAGATTCAAGTGTAATGTTTGCTCATCTTGTAGAGAGAGAGAAATAAAATAAAATAAAAACTGCATTTTTTAGAGAGAGAGAGGGAAGAGGGTTTTTCATCATTCCTCCGATTTTTCCTGGAAATCGGTTCCTAAATCCGGCAAGCAGAGGGGAGAAAAACTTCTCCAACAGCTGCTGCTACTATCTTGACAAGCAGGGTGGAAAACCCTCTCTCCAATGGGGGAAAAAACTTGCCGGCACCAGATCTAGGGCTTTTGTAGTTGCGTTCGGCGGAAAATCAATCCCTGAGCAAGTACTTAATGAGATCTATGGTTTTTATGGGTTTTTTTTGTTGTCATTCCTGCAACCCTAAACACGTTTCCATGGAAAAGCAGGCAGATCGAACCAAAACCCCAGCTTTCTTGTTTGCACGATCTCTGAAACGTCTGCTTGGAGGTTGCAATCGTCGTCTTCATCTTCTCCTTGCAGGTTTGCAAAAAGGTATAGTGGGTTCAACTGGGTTTGTTCGTTTTTTGCCTAAAAGCTGCTTAAAAGGCATGGTTTCATGCTTCTTTGCTTTTTGTTGTTCCTAAATTCTCACAAAAAATGAAATGTGCTTATGGATTAAGGATTGATTGATACACGTGTAGTACAATTTTTTTGCTTGTAATGTTTCTCCCTCATTCTGTCTAGAAGTAGGAATTATCTTTTTTGCTTCTCTAGAAAAAATGGGTGATTTTGATTATTTTCGTTTCCATATTGTTGAATTATTTTGTGCACATATTGTTGAATTTTTGAGGAATAATGGAAACTGTTGAAGGGTGGGAGATTTTTTACGATTTCTGTTCAGCACGAGACTGATGAGTTTTTCATAACGAACCAGCATCAATTCAGTAGTTCTTTCTCCTGCACTTTGTTTGACAAGAAAAAAAAACAAAGGTTCCCATTAAAAATGATTAGCAATTGATGATCATAACCAAAGGAGCAGTGATCCACATTCAAGTCCTCTTGTTGAATAGCAAATTCCCTTTCCTAGCTTCAACTTCATTGTCGAGTATCCTTTTTGGCCTGTGATACGCTTCATGTAACAATAAAAAAGTGTGGGCACCTAAGCTCCTAGCCCTTACAATGGAAGGTCAGTGTTCCAAAACTCAAAACCTTGTCAAACTTTTCTATTTGTAGACTTTAGATATTTTCAATAATCCAGACCACCAATCTTGCAATTAACCATGTATGGTCCAAACGGAATCCAATCATCAAGTGGCTTTTGAATATAATAGTCGACACGGAAATTTAACAATGTTTTCACATTAAAGTATCTTCACATCAGTTTTTACATGCGAAGAGATCAGAGATCAGTAAACATGGTTGAACATTGATTTCGCTCTCTAATCATGAAAAATGAGTCCCCTGCAAATGCTAAGCCATGGCTGTTCAAATTAACTTGAACATTGTGGCCAAAGGGCTTGTTGTTGTAGCAAAGGAAATTAATGAATATAAAGAAAAAAGAAGAGGCACAATTTAATTGTACAATAGTCAACCATGCAGTCTAGAAGATGTCATTGTGTGGAATTTTCAACAATGGGCTCGTCAGAGGTTGTTTCATGCTTTGGTTTTTTCCCTTGTTGGTTTCACATTATAGTCATAGGCTTTGGTTTTTTCCCTTGTTGGTTGATCTGTTAACATATGGTTTGAAGTTATCCTCATATGTGTCTTCTAAGCCGGCCAACTATACAAAATTACTAGAAGTACAATTATCGCAACCTATTTTTCTTTCATATATATTATTTTGATGCATCCTCCTGTTGTTATGATCTATTGGAGACAATTTTCAGATGCCGCTCAAAAGAAAAGAGCGAGTCCTTGTGACACCTAGTCCTAGTCATGCGGAAGATGTGGACAGTGTCTCTGAAGACATAGTTGATGGAGACAAGGGACAGTACAAAAGATAGACTATTTGATATAATTTTAAACATGAACTTATTAGAAATTATATTTTGAACCTTTAATATTGCCTTTGGTGGCATTGTTCTGCAGTGCCCTAAACAAAAATCAGATTGAGAGTGTGGATATTATGTTCTTAGATACATGAGAACCCTCATTCGCAATGGAGTTACAGTCTCACAATTGAGAAAGGTAACACTTGGACAGTTAGACTTAATACTGACCAATGTTATTACACTTTTGAATTGTATATTTCCTGACTGAATCCAAGATTACATGTTTGATCTTTGAACTAAGTAATTATATGTTTCTTGCAGGCGGATTTGGGACCCAAGAGTTACTCCCAGTTGGATGTAGATGATATTAGAATGGAATGGACAAATCATATTATGAATTTTAATTTGTAGTTAGTGATGTAAATGAATGTATATTATCATTCATGTATAAACATTTTACTCAAATATGATACAAAGATCAGTTCATTTCAATGGACGTGTTCTGTTTTTCTTTTGATTGAAGTACATTGTTTCAATGTATGTGCTATCCTTGTTTCAATATTGAGCTGCCAACTCTATGCAAAGGAGCATAAGTGGTTCCTGACAAAGATCCAAAGATTATATTACTTGGGAGTCACATGTAAACACCGACTGTGAATCTATGATCCATCAAATTACGAGGAAGCAACGAAGAAAAAGCGATGTCCGATTCCTGGCTAGAAAGGAACTCTGACATTTTCGAACACAATAAGATGTAGAGATTGCACCTATATTACCTGTTGAACAATATAGGACGATTTCAGTGGAACCGTCCTATATTACATGTCCTATATTACTAATTGAGTATAGGACGGTTCCACAAGAACCGTCCTATATTACTTGTGAATATAGGATGGTTCAAGAAGAACCGTCCTATATTACCTGTTGAACAATATAGGACGGTTTCAGTGGAACCGTCCTTTATTACATGTCCTATATTTTACTAATTGAGTATAGGAAGGTTCCACAAGAACCGTCTTATATTCTTGTTGAAACTTGAATATAGGACGGTTCCATGAGAACCATCCTATATTACCTGTTGAACAATATAGGACGGTTTCAGTGGAACTGTCCTTTATTACATGTCCTATATTACTAATTGAGTATACGACGGTTCCATAAGAACAGTCCTATATTACATGTTGAAGAATGGCCCAAATCATTGATAAATATCAAGGCACTAGTTGATATCATGGCATATGCCTTATATTCTTCTTGAAACTTGAATAAGAACCGTCCTATATTGCATGTTGAAAAATGGCCCAGATCATTGATAAATATCAAGGTGCTAGTTGATATCATGGCATATGCCCTATATGCTTGTTGAAACTTGAATATAGGACGGTTCCATATGAACCGTCCTATATTACATGTTGAAGAATGACCCAAATCATTGATAAATATCATGGCATAGATGAATGGCCCAGATCATTGATGTCCGTGGTGGGCCTCCACGGACCCATTGATAATGAAGGAAAATGATAGAAAATTTTTCTTCTCAAGATCAAATGAGAGTATTCTACGTACAATTTTGTAGCATTTGGTGCCACACAAATGCATATACAACAAAGGTACTATAAAATCCTTAGGCCTTACAAATATCACGGCATAGATGAATGACCTAGATCATTGATGAATATCAAGGTGCTAGTTGATATCATGGCATATGTCATAAATGCAGCTTATTTAACTATGATATCTGAGAGGCATATGTTTCTCATATCTGAGGCATATTTCAGATATCACCAGAAGTATCGCCACAAAAATCACAGAACAAATGCCACATATCTCAGATATCACACAAGATATCACAGAACATATGACACATATCTTAGATATCACAGAAGATATCGTAGGAGATATCACAGGAGATGTGCCAACAAAAACGGCATACATATGCCGTTAAATAAACCCCCCTAAGTATTGTTTTGGTAGATAAAAACTAAATATTTGGTATAATGTAACTGAATATACCATTTGTTTCTTTTTTTTCTAATATTTCTTTGATATCCAATGAATCTGAAGAAGGAGAGCCTCAGTGCAATGGTAAAGTCATCCTTGCATGACCTTGAGGTCAAGGGTTAAAGGTAAAATTGCGTACTATAGACCCTTGTGGTCCACGCCTTTTCCGAACTCTACATAAGCAAAAGCTACTTGCACTGGGGCTGCTCTTTTATCCAATGAAACCTGTAAAGGAGAAAGTAACGTATTTTATGAGTGAAAATTTCTCCCAAAAAAACAACATTCAAATGCAACTTAAGCCTTTGATTTGTCAAGGGTTTATGCTAAACTAGATCCAAACAACATAATTTTTGAGTAAAAAAATTGATGAAATGATTCATTAAAGTCTATTCAGTCCAGTAAATTTGTGTTTGTTATCACAAACAATAAAGGGCAGCCCCTCCCGCCTATGTAGGGTCCGGCGAAGGGGCGGGCCACAATGGCTTAGAGTGGTCAGCCTTACCTTGCATTTTTGGAAGAGGCTGATTCCACGCCTTAAACTCGTAACCTCAAAGTCACATGATGACAACTTTTACTGTTGCGCGAAGGCTCCCCTTCTTATATGTCAGGAATTCCATATCAGGTAAGCCTTGCATGTTGACAATATGGCCATTCACCTTGTTCTAGCAGTCCTATATATGCTACTATTAAAAATTCGCTATCATCGGATGCTTCTAAATACTAGTTTTTTTTCATTTAAAAATAAAATGATATGACTAATAAACTCAACATAGAACTGATAGAATCATCCAAAGATTATAAATTCTAGTGTATAACTAATTCAAGGAAGGTCAAACATAATGAATGGATCAGATCATCCAAATATTGAGCCTCTTTTGATTCAGTTTCCAAAATGTATTATTTCACGTATTCTCAAATTATTTTCCCAATTTCTAAGACCATCCCTACTTGAGAATTGTTAAGGATGGATCATTTAAGTAAAGGGCGACCTATGAATGATTTAGATCATCAAAATCTAAGCTCACTGTGGCTGATAATACCAGTAAAAACTTGCGAGGAAAAAACTAGGGAGCAGAGGGGTTTGTGAGCTCCCAAGAGGGGATTGGGATTGGAGCCAAATCAAAATTTAAAAACTTTTCGCAAACTTTGAAATCAAGTGCTTAACACCCACAACAATTTTACAAGTAAAAAACATTACTACACAACATGCGAGATAAAAGGATTTTAAATTCAGTCAACCAACCAAGGCACTTATTCCGCGCTCTTGAATTATTTCCTACTTCGAGTTCAAGCTTCTTACAAACACTTGAAAACAATCCAAGAACAAAAAAGATACTATAATCTCAAAATGAAAAAAGATTCGAAGAGGAGTCCTCTACCTTATAAATACAATACAAATAAAGGTCACAGAGATTTACGAGTTAAAAGATTGAAAGAATTGAAACAATGAACTCGGAGAGCTCGGCTTAAGATGCGAGTTTGATTTTCTTGCTTAATATTCAATAATTGTTTAAATCTTAAGCAGATAGAATAGTTGGATTCAAGTAGAAGGGGAGCCTTGGCGCAATGGTAAAAATTGTTGTTGTGTGACCTTGAGGTCACGAATTCAAGGCGTGGAAATAACCTCTTGCAATATACAAGGTAAGGTTGTATACTTTAGGCTCATGTGGTCCACCCCTTCCTTGAACCCTGCATAGGCGGAAGCTTCGTGCACCGGAGCTGCAACGACGCTCTAATCATTGGATTCAAGTTTCTAATGGTCGGAGTCGAAATAGATCCATTGAAAGTTTCAAATGAAGTCGACGAAATCTGGTCTAAAATTACGTGCTGATGGTAATGTGGCTCGTTTGAAAGCGTTAATCAGATGTTCTTAGGCCAACGCTGACTATACATCGATTATACTTTGTAGACATACGATTGCAAGAACTAAACCATCCAATACAATGGACCCTACACTAATAAGCCATAGATAGGACCAATCTCACCCTATGTGATCATCCGTACAAACGTGACTCGCTTGGGTCTACTTCGGCATCTAGTCTTACCCAGCCACGGCTGCCTTACTTTTGCCGGTTTGGAATTTTCTTGTGGTGAACGTGAGCTCTTGTTTTCCTGTTCTAATTTTCAATTTCTCGTATGCAGATCATAAGAGTCTTTAGTACGTAATTTTATTTTTAATTTTATAAGAAGCTATTTTTATACCTTGAACTTGTGACCTCAAAGTCATATATGATAACTTTACTGTCGTGCTAAGGCTCCTCGTGTCCGCTTTTAGAGGGGGTAAAAGAGGACAGAGGCTCATGCAACGACCGTTTCAGTTCTTAAGTTTGTTGGCACCGACTACGTACGAAGACCGTCGTACAAGAGAGACTCTTAGTCTCGCAAGAATGGAGAGTGGAAGTGCCTCAAAAGTCTCGTCTATTGAACGATCTTAGCCGTTGTTTTTATTACTTGTAAAATGGGCAGTAAGATGAGCTCTTAAAGATCCAACTTGGAGGTTTCAGTCGTACATCGACACTGTTTTATGGGGTGGACTCGTGATGAACAGATTGTTTTCAGAGCATGTTCTCAGCTCTGCAACTGAGATGGCGGATGATTTGGTGCAGCAAGGAACAAAGCTCCCGGTAACCTTCAGTTTCAGGTTCAATATTAATTTTCAGTAATGAGGATGGAAGATTGATTATTGTGTGAGATTTGTGTCTGGGATGGTTCTATGTTGTGCTTAGATGGAGAGAACTTTCTGTTTCTGTTGCCACTGTTGTGTTTGGTCTCATAATCTGCCTCTTTGGCCTCTACACTATGTTCGGCGAAGGGGAGCCTTGGTGCAACAAGTGAGTGTTGGCGTGTGACTTGAAGGTCACAGGTTTGAGCCATGAAAACAGCATTTTGCAAAATGTAAGATTAGGCTGTGGTCCACGCCTTCCCTGAACCTTCTACACATGGGAGCTTCTTGCACCAGGCGGTCCTTTGTACTATGTTTTGTGAGGGCGGTCATGGTGGTTTGTTTTTTGGTTTTTGGTTCCTGGCCTTCTTTTTGAGGGATTTGCAGTTCGGGCTTGAGCTTTGATGGGAAGGGAATTGAGTACGAAGAAGGTAGAATCAGCATAAGATGGAAGGGTGTTATCAGCTGTGCCATTAACATGGCTACACGGATAGTTCAATGAGCTTATCAGCGCCTGAACCGGAGATGTCGATCATCCAAGGCACATTAGCATGGTGTACTTAACCTATACATGTTGGAGTCTTAAACTAAACTTCTCTTCAAGACGATAAATAAGGCAATTCAGGTGAGATCCAATGTAGATCAAATTTACTATTCGCCAAGTGAGATTTGGATGGTCTAGAGGCAAGGAAAGATCATCATACTCCTCTCTTCTCGAGTATCCATACATCCTTTATCAATATATAGATAGCTATCTCTCGAGCATAGGCTTAGATAATGCATCTTCACAGGCTAAGAACTAGGAGATCATCGGTTTCATCTTGAGTACTTGGGGGCCCAAAGGAACCTTGCTCACTTTCTCAATCAAATCCATATCTTTCCTTAATTATCATTTTCCATAGAATTTTTGTGTAAGAACATGAACCAACTCAATTTTCTTGGGGTATTTATAAAAGATTAAACAATTTGGCCAGTAGCCCTTTATCCAATTTTCTCTTGTAATTATGGGAGATTTATTGATGAAGAAGGAGACAACCTTGGCCTGACCAAAGAATCCGAGGGCCAAGATCGCCCAATCGACCCCCATCATCTACAATCTGGCCCACAATTTATTTATTTCCCTTCAATGTCTTCAGCGACTGGTTTGCAATTTCAGTACTGGAAAGAGAATTTTTATTTAAATTTCTGACGCCCCCCACGAGAAACGGGCGGGAGTTGGTTGGTGGAACCGAGGCCAGCGTAGCGGAAAAGAATACGGTAGAATTCAAACGGTTGAGTTAACGAACTTAAATTTCCTTCCATTTCCACCGAAATTCCTTTCCGTCCTTCTCTGCGACAATTACTCCCCCTCGCACCCTTCATTCTCGGTCTCTCGTCCTTCCTCCTTTCTTGATTTTCCTCATCTTCTTCCGGAAATTTCCTCCTCTTCGCTATTTCGATTCTCTTATCCTCGCCAAGAAACCGATCCCCTTCTGTGATCTATGTCGCGTGAAAAAGCTATGGAGAACGATCGATGATGTGATCTTTCTCGTGATTAGTGGCGTTTCGAGTAACCAGCCAATCATAGTGGATTCGTTTTCTCTTCTGATATTGAGATTTCCTTCGGTTTTCTTGTTACCGATTGCTTTATAGATCTCTGTTTATTGAAATTGCGGGAATTGATGCGAGCCGATTTTGCAAGCGAAATTTCGAGAATTTGATTGTGGCATCGTGAATACTTTTGAATCAAAGCTTGCTGTAGAGTTTCGTGAGAGGTTCAGCAGAAGGTTAGAACGAGATAGAAACTCTACGGTTCCGTTCAGCTATCAGTTAATTAATTGTGAATTTCTCCTTTGCCTCATCCCTCTAGAATTTGATGATGGAAAGCCGCCGTTACTAATGGTGAAAGGATGCTGAACGAGAATGTATACTTTAGTTAATTAGGCGTTTTTTTGCGTTATATTTGCAGATATTTTCGATTCTTCTGATGTCGATCTCTACCTGCTGCTTACACGTAATGAGATTTGATAGACTAAACTGGTCGAGAGAATTTGGAAGTAACGCTTTTCAATATCAGGACTCTTAAAATTTTTGTGACTTGTCGCTCAGGAAGCTTATCTATCGCCCAATTGACCATTAATTGAATGTTCTACGCAGTCGGGCTAAGAATTTGAGAAGTTTTGCGCTAAAGTCTATGGTTGATGAGTTTACAAATTGAACCATTCCGTTTAAATCCGGATTATTGCAATAACAGGCTCGGTTTTGATTGATGTTGTCTGCGGAAACGTGTTCAGAATTTTTTGTTTTCTTTTTCTTTTTTGAATCAGGACTTGCGACTCAAAATTAATTGCTTTGAAGTCAAAACCATCACTCTGATATCTAACCTGTCTGATTCCATTGGATATACTCTCCTTCTTGTCATGGCCTGTTTCCAAACTATGGCAGTTTTTTGAATTTAACTCTGTGATTCATGTTTCTTGACTAGTCTACGGTTTTTTCCACTGGGTTGCTTTTGTACTTTAATACTAGAAGACTAAATTGTACTTTGTGCCTCCAGTGACGGCCTTGCTTGGAATGGGTGACTTGCTATTCATGCATTTCAGATGGCTAATTCTGTTGACAAGTCGCAAAGGATTATAGTCCATTCTCATCTTCAGGTGAGTCCTTTTTGTGTTTCTGGTCTTTCTTAGAAGCGCAGTTAATTATGCTTTAGTTTGACCACCCATAAAACCTTGCCAGAGGTCCATAGCTACTGAACCCTGTGACCTAAAGTGAAAATTTTGGTTATTGTTTTACTGTTCAATCATCTAACTGCAAGAGTTCTTTTCTGTGATGTTTTGTCATGTTCTAGTGATGTCTGGTGATGGCTTCTAATATTTTCTTGGTAGTGCAGATGGGTTCGCTTGATGGCAGGTCAGAACATGAGTTGTTTGAAGATGAGAGCCTTGTTAGTCCTGAGGCACTTTCTAGGAAGGCGCATGCTGTGGATTTAGTCCAGCATGGCCCCTTTTCTGGGGCACAACAAGTATGGAGCCTCAAATATATAGGGAGTAGATTGTTCAGCAGCCTAAAGATTGTTGTGTTCTCAGCCAAAATTAACTTGCTAATGCCATTTGGCCCTTTAGCAATTCTGGTCCATAATGTCTCTGGTCATAATGTAAGTTTTTTTTCTTTTTAGAAGCACTGATCATAGCATAAGTTGCACAGGTCCGTTTGAACTTTTTCTAATTTGTGCATACACTCTGCAGCCTATGTCCTGTACACTTTTATTTTATCATGCCAACGTTTGCAGTCAAGGTTGATGCATTGCTCTCTGTCCTTGGATGTCTTACTGAGTGATTACTTTCTCTAACTGGATCACAGGGGTGGGTTTTCTTTCTCAGCTTGCTGGGTATAACTCCTTTGGCTGAGCGTTTGGGCTATGTTACAGAGTACGATATTACTCCTTGATCTTTTGATACCCCTTTATGATATTTCTCTTTTCCAGTCATGTGATTTGAGAATCACCTAATACAGTTCACTATCCATTTGGTGCAGGCAGCTAGCATTCTTTACAGGCGCTACAGGTGAACTTTTTGTTATATGGTTGGAGGATGCAATTTCTTTTTACTTTCCTTTTGAAGTACCATTGTTCCTACATTCCACATATTTTCGGTTTCCGTTGTTTAATGGCAAGGTTTCATAAATAAATAGCAAAATCTTAGTCGAAAAGATAAACATAAGTAATATTGGGATCTCCTGAAGTAACTTGTAGAATATCATGATAGTTTCACAGAGGTAATCAGAATGGTTTGTATGAGGTCTTTCATCCCTTCAAAGGTAAAATGAATCAGTATCTATTGCCTAGGTGAATCATTATTCTTCTTGGAGTTGATTTCCTGTCTCGCAGACCAGATTGGCTTATGTTTTTGGTTCCATTACGAAAGTAGAGTAACAAACAGTGGTCTTAATAGCAGACCCCTTCGAGATGCACTTTTAGGACATTACAGTGGTCAAATCAGTTTCCTATGGACCTTCAGAGCAAGTTTGCTTGTGATCCTTAACCAAAATGTTTATGCTGATCTTATAAGCTGCAGAGTTTGAGCATAATCTGAAGACCCTAGGAACATCCCAGAGTCAGTTTCCTGAAAATAGAGTTGCCTGTCTCTAGTCCCTAACAGAAGTGATTAGTTTGCTTCTGCCACCACAAGTAAATGGATCAGAACTTCTGGGAAGGCAGAACACGTGCTGCCCTATTTTATATAAATGCATATTTTGATTAAATTATCTGGAATGTATTTTCTGTCTGTTCATTTAGTGGTATATATGCAAAGGAAATTCGGTATTATAAAATCATTAAATGTACAATTGTTATTGTTGTATTGATGCATATTGGAAGTTAGATGTTAGGTCATCAACATTTTGTTTCCAGTTGTCATCATGATCCTCGACTTGCCAACATCTTGTGCATTGTTATGATATTCAATTGGCATTTGCAGTTGGGGGTCTTTTAAATGCTACCTTCGGAAATGCAACAGAATTGATAATATCAGTTTATGCACTGAACAACGGAATGATACGTGTTGTTCAACAGTCACTGTTGGGTTCCATTCTATCAAATATGCTGCTGGTTCTTGGATGTGCTTTTTTTGCTGGTGGAGTCATCTTCTATAAGAAGGAGCAGGTTTTTAACAAGGTAAATTGAGTGTAATAGACAGTTTTGTCCTAGTTTATCATTCTCTTTTGTGGAGTGAAAAGTGAAACTTTAATACCTTCATTGGCAGGCAGCTGCTGTAGTGAACTCTGGATTGCTGTTGATGGCTGTCATGGGCCTTCTTTTTCCAGCTTTACTCCATTACACACATACCGAGGTGCATTTTGGGAAGTCTGAGTTGGCCCTTTCAAGGTTTAGCAGCTGCATCATGCTTCTGCTATATGCATCTTATCTTGTTTTTCAGCTGAAGAGTCATAAAGATCTTTATGCCCCTATTGATGAGGTTTGTCTTATCAATCTTTTTTAGAATAAACTTTGTTCTTTATGTTTATTTCAGATTGGTTCTAGCCAATCTTCTAACCTTAGTTGTTGCTATCAGAAGAAACTTCACTATGTTCTATAGTATGCATTGCTGAATCAGTCTTATGCTTATTGGGCAATAAAGTTGAGACCATATAGTAGTTCTGTTTTCTCATTGGAAGTCTAAGTTGAGTAAGAAAGCAAGTAGAAGCCCCCCTTTTATTTTTCCCTTTTTCCATTTCTTGCTATCCTTGCCCAATAAAAGTCTAGACAGCATGAACTGAAGCTGCCGACCAGAAAGGCAAAAAATGAATCTGAGTGTCAGCTAATAGGTCAAAGCTAGATTATGCCATTTGGGGATTCTTCTGTACTTGAGGAACACTGAAAGTTATATATTTTCACATTTGATGAACAACATACATGATTATCTGTGCATGTGATCTATTGCAAAGGTTGGAAAACTTGGCGGTGATATGGCACTTAATGTAAACTTTTCTTTGCTTGATCTTTTTCCATATATCCCTTCCCTTTTATTGCCACAAAATTTTCATCAATATTTGTTATTTCTACATGGAGGCAAGATAAACTATCTAATATGGATCTTCTTTCTTTCTTTCCTTTTTCATCATTCTATTTCCATGTACTCATGATATCATTTGCACTTTCATTTTTTACTTTAATGTATTTCTGGTGCCATAGACTATAATAAACAAGAATTATAGTTTTCCTGTAATACATAGTAAGTACAATGTGACATACAGAAACAGAAAAAATGTATATCAGTTAGATTTAGAGATTGGGAAGCATGTGACTAACTGGGACAATGGTCTCAGTAGCTTACTCAATCATTTGAGATGGTATACTATAAAACATGGAAATGCTAAAAATAATTAGAAGCAAAAATAGAGAAAAAACTGTGTTTTATCTTATTCTCTTCTGAATGTTTGGCACTCACCAATGAACAACTTTGAATTCATGAACTAACACTGGAGAGACTCCTTGCGCCATTGCACTAGAAGATCTTTGCCCATAGAGGAAATTATGGTCGATCCGTACTCTGCACCTTTTTCAAGTATCAAAGGAAAAAGAATGAGTGGTTCATCAGTTTGATTGTTTTGTCAGTTTAACTGCCATGAAATTTTCTGTTGTTTACTTCATGTGCTGCACTGCAGTTGATGCTACCATCTACTTGCTAATTTTACACAATCTCAGGATACTGAAGGGTGCTCCGATGATGATGAAGCTCCTGAGATCTCTAAATGGGAGGCCATCATCTGGCTCGCAATATTTACTGCATGGATCTCCTTTCTCTCTGGATATCTTGTTGATGCTATAGAAGTAAGTAGATTGTTATAATATTTTCTATGCCTTTATTATACATTGTGTATTTATGAGGACTGGTGTAGAGATCCTTAAGATTAATCATGTCGCCAATATCAGTTATGTTCTGTGTGTCTGATGAAAAATAGAGTAGATCAAATAAGACAAAAAGGTTTGGTGAAAATGCCTAATTATAGAATCAATTACCATTCACACAGATATGCAGACAACATGTGTATCTGTCAGCCTGCACGTATACTAGCATGCTCTGAATTGGTACAAAAGTTTTAATTATATTTTAATGTATCCTACATTTTGCATCACACATCTATCAAAATGCTACTGCTGTTCAATTTATTTGTCAAGCTCTCAAAATTTAGGAGTAATCCCCTATTCTTTCATTGCCACATTAGGATCATGTGAAGCTTCTGTTCAGTTATATAAACATATACTATTGGTGCATTGCTGTCAAGACTCACAAGTGAAAACTGTTCTAAGACAGCTACCCTCCTAGTTTTGATTAATTAGGTTTTTGTTTTCTGTTTAAACCTAGTAGTGTTTTGGCATAATTTAGCGGATTCATTGATTGGCACAAGCATGCACCGTATCTTCAGCCAATTCCAGCAGAAAGCTTGGTAGATTTACGTATATATTGCAATGCAGTGTCATTCCTTTTTTCATTTTTCTTTTTGGGGGTGTCTTCTCCCGTAGGCTAGAATGTTGAGGAAGTAAGCAGGAAAACAAGCTGTTGAAAATGATTTTCTTTTATTGTTAGCACAATCTTTCCGTCCCAGATATTTGATCCTAATTTTTTCTTGACACAATCAATTTAATCAGGCACTTCCATCTTATCTATTTCTTTTTAAATATGATATATGACTGCATCAACGTTGTGGTCTCATTGTGTCACAGGGAGCATCTGTTGCATGGAAAATGCCAGTTGCATTTATTAGCGTTATCCTGCTTCCAATTGTAGGGAATGCCGCAGAACATGCAAGTGCTATCATGTTTGCCATGAAAGACAAGCTTGTAAGTCTGTTTATGATTGCTGGAGTCCTCTACAAAGTTATTGCATTATTTGCCGTTTGTGATTCAGATGAGTTTTCTTGTAGGACATTTCTTTGGGAGTTGCAATTGGGTCATCAACACAGATCTCCATGTTCGGGGTAATGTATTAATCATTTGATAGTTGGTACTTTAGCAGCATGCTCATAGTAGAAGAGCCCCATAGGACCCTTCTGTACTGTTAGCAAGAATCTACTCAAATGATGAATATGAGATATGTATGTAAACCTTATGCAATTGAAGGGATAGTTTCGCATGACAATTGGCACAAGCAAACATTCTCTCTGTCATATTAACTAAATTTTTATACATAGCCGCATAAATAGCTTTAATGATTTTCCGTTGCTAAATTGAAACTCCTTATGCATCATGTCACTCCAATATCATTTTAAGACATATCTGGGCCCATCTTGGTTTAATTCAAATTTGCCACTGAGTCAAGAGTTAAATAAGGCCACCCAGACATATCTATGCGTCATGTCACATTGCGTAATGTTTGGATATGAATATTGTATTTATAGACCTGATAGGCGGATATCGTGTGCTGAGGAAAAAAATAGCTAATGCAGATTTAGTGCACTATGCCATTCAAGGCAGCTGGCCCTGTCATTCAGTCAGGTTGGCCCTGCTGAACATGGGCTTGCCATTTGCAGTCCCTGGTGGCATCATCCTTTTTGGCATCTGCGTACCATTTCCTTGTTTATTAAAATGGTACGTGAGGTAGGCTCTGCCATCCATGAAATTCCTCCTCTTAGTTTTAGCCTCTATGTTCCCTCCTCCCTCCCTTTCCTATTGCCCCTTCTTCCTTCAATTATAGATATTAAGAACATCCGCACAGTTATGAAGTACCACCAGATACCTGGTTGTCCCAGCTCCATGCTTGACTGTTGTTTTGCATGCCTCATTGAGATTGAAGAAGAAAGCAGTTAAAATTATTTATCGGCCAAGAAACTGCTGAAGGAGGCAATCAGATTTTGAAGGAAAACAGTGGAGCAGGAAGAGGAACAAAAAGAAGAGAGAGAGAGAAGAGAAGAAAGTTATGAATTGTGTATAAAAATTCTATTACGTGGACATTCACAGAACAGACTTGGGAGTATCTTACAGATCCAATAAAGTTTGCATATTAATAGAAGTTTTGTTAGGTTATGAACTATGTAACTATCATTAAAATCACAAAGATATTAATTTAGGGTTCACATTTTTACCACATCCAACCTTCTCCTTCACAAGGTAAGATGCATCTCCAAGGATGTTCCTTGGAATATAGTTTGCTTGTCAACAATTTAAATCCTGATATTCTTGTGTGAGCCCTCTTATGAAAATCTCATCCACTTGATCTTGACTTGAAACATCTAAAAGGATAAACTTCCACCAGTTTCAATCTTCTCTTCAACAAAGCAAATATTTTCCCATGTATTAATTTCTTGCATGGAATAAATGTTCTTATGACAACCAAATTGCACTTTTTTGTAAGAATAAAAATCATGCACACCTGAGCTCAACCAACTTCTTGCAAAATGTAGTGTAACTATGTGACATCAGCATGGCTAGAATCTAGTGCCTTATTTTATGCCTTTTCATTTATCTTTCAAATGTCCTTTCTGTTCTACTACAAGAAGTAGCACCTCCATTGATAAAAAAACAGAACCTAGTGACTGATCTATGTGATCTTAGGTTTGTGCACAATCAGCATCTAAAAATATCATTCATGATTTTCAGTTGTCATCAAATACATTGCAAGCTGTAACACAGTCAAATCTTTTGCTGCACAAGCAGCATCTAAAATATGACATGATTTATTTTTATTTTTTTTGTTCTCATCAAATATATTGTAAGTTTAACACAGTCAATCTTTTGTACTGGATTTGAGTTATATTCTGGAATTGTGTATTTGCATCTTTTAGTTTTCTATTTTGGACTTTTCATCTCTAGTAATGTGTGATTATCATGGCTGCAGATTCCCTTCTGCGTGGTTGCAGGGTGGATCATGGGATGCCCGATGGACTTGAATTTTCAACTTTTCGAGACGGCCACACTTTTTATAACAGTCTTAGTTGTTGCTTTTATGCTTCAGGTTTGTCTTATCTTTATGATAGGATATCTGTCTATTGGAACTGCATGCTAAGTCTATGGAATTTGAAGCTGTACTTTTTTATAGATGACTCAGTCCAAGAAAAACACCAGTTGCCAACCCACAAATGAAACATTACTACCTTAGCTCTTTAGATGTGTGACAATGACTTTTAAAGTCAAATGTGTGCATGAAGTAGCTGGAATTTGTTTTGTTGCTTTGTTATGTTTTCTTAAATTTGGTGATTAACTGGAAATTTGCGTTGATTAGTTGGATGAGTTTTGTGCAAATCAATTCTCCAAACCCAAGGGCATGTTTGCTAACATAAAATAGTCGAGAAAATTCCTGGGAGCATTTTTTATTTATTTTTTTCAATTTTTCTCCTTTGATGGGCCAATTATATGAAGAAAGAAAATATCCCTTTGAATGATTAGAAAAGGCAGGAAATGATTCCAGTTGAATGATTAGAAAGCACACACGCATGCCGTAACTGGTTCTAATTTTCCGAAAAGTTACACATTCTTGATATTTACTTGTATCTGCATTTTGTGCTTTTTGTGGTTTAATTGCAGGAGGGAACGTCTAACTACTTCAAAGGGTTGATGCTTATACTCTGTTACGTGATAGTTGCTGCCAGTTTCTTTGTACATGTTGATCCTTCTGACATTGGTGAGTCCATTGGGGAAATATGATTCAATGTTACTTTCTTGCTAATAACGGTTCACTGGATAGTTCTCTCACTTTAATTTCTTGATTTCCTTCTTCCAGCTTGACTGTGTATCTTTCGTGTTCTTTTGACTATTTAAGTTCATAGCAGTCACTGATCTGCCGACCACTAATCGGGATAAGCTCTTGATGATTATGATGATGAGCAGTCACTGTAATCATCAAGATATACTGTTGCAGTTATCAGTGATTCCTAACATAATATTATGTCATCCCTCCATCATTTTCAGTAATCGATAGTTGCTCATTTCTCATTTGTATTCTGTTCTTCGAGGTTGCCTTAACCCATCAGGATCCCCTTTCTAGTTCTCTACGAAGCAACACCACAACAACGGAAAGATAGAAAAAACTGCTGTTGAATGATTAGTTTCAATCATTCTGCTTCACAGCATCCTCTATAACCCCATGTCTCCTTCGACATGATGCTCTATTTTTCATAACTAACAATAAATCTTATTGTAACCATATTGTTAGATTACGTGCATTGCTTCGTGATGATAGTATTGACATTTGATAATTTGTTTATGAAAGTACTGATTTTCTGAAGAGGAGCCTAGGATGGTAGAGTTGTCGTTACGTGGCCATGAGGTCACGGGTTCAAGGCGTGGAAACAGCCTCTTGCAAAATGCAAGGTAAGGCTGCATACTATTGACCCTTGTGGTCCGCTTCTTCCACCTTGCATACATGGGAGTTTCGTGCACCAAGGCTGCCCTTTAAAGTGCTGATTTTCTCGTAATTTCATGCTGTTGCTTGGGATTGACAAATTACTGTCGGTGTGTCTACATGTTGGTTTTTCTTTGTTGTTTGAGTTGGTTCCTTGCTTCCAGGTCGAGTAAACCAGGAAACAATAGTTTTAACCACAGTATTTTTTTTTTACGGAAGTTGATGGGTGAACAGACTTGAACATGCAACCTTTTGGTTGGGAAAGAACGCTCGTAGACAAGCACGATGGGTGCTGGTTGTTCTATTCTAACCATAGTATTAGGTGCTTTATTTGGAAAATCCAATCAACAGGCAGTTAGCCAACCACCCCCTTGATTCATCAAAAAGATATTCTGGTTTTGACTGTCTCTGAAATATTTGTTGAACTTCGTCAAGTGCTGCAACTTACAGATGAGGAGCTTCTTACTTCTTTTTTCTTTTCATTTTTCAGGGGAAAATCCTCCGAAAACTTAGCATGCACGAAGCTAGTGATTCGCTTCTCTGTATAGCAAACGCCGACAGTATGTTGCTGTTCGAGCCTTTATATCGTGTACGGCAGTTATTTTTACTCTCTTAGAAAAGGTGCATAGCGTAGCAAAAGAGATGAAATTCAGGTGATGGAAGATTCCATTATTTGTAGTAGCTCTTTGGGCCCATCTACATCATAAAATATAGAACATCCATGTCTAATGGGCTTCCTTTTTCCTTCAATTCTTTTTGGAAAAAGTCCTTATTGGCACGCGGAGGGCTACGGCTGAATACATAAAGTCCTTAACTTTTGTAGTCCATTAATTTCATGGATGGAAACATGATATGTGTCATTCACGTGTGATTTTTTTGAGCTTATAAACAAAATTGGTGATATTTTGTTTTTTTATTTATTTATGTATTTATTCTTTTAAACTGGTAATTCACACATCCGCTCGGATACACCCCCTCAACATGCAAGAGCCTTGCATCCCTTAAAGAGATGCAATGCACATAGCACTAGGTTTTATTGGCTTATGTGGGGTATTTTATTTTATAAATAAAAAGCAAGCATATAATTAAAAAAAATAGGGGTATTTACATACCTTCTTCACTAGTTGGATGGAGTCGTACGTCTACTTTTATGTTTCTTTCAATAAATTTACTTTTGCCTTGTAAAAGAAATAATAATTAAAAATTGTGTGTCTTTTATTTTAGTGTTTTTTTGCAAAAATAACATTATATTTTGGCAATTTTGAAAAAATATATATATATAATCCAACGTTTTCTAGGATTTGCATTTTTGGCATTAAGTTTTGCATGTCTTTGCAAAAATGTCTTTCTTCTTTTTCATTACATATTTTGAAATCTCATCTTTGCCCTTCTTTACTCTCCTTGTCAGCCACTGTATCCATTATACCACACCCCTCCCCCCCACAAGTTGTGACTCCTATGAATTGAGATGTTAGGTCTAGATTTACTTGTAAAGGTAGATGGATTGAAAGGAATGGAACAATGGTATCATCATCATCGTCATCATCATCATGACCTTATCTCAATTAGGGGTCGGCCACATGAATCTTATTCCTCCATTCTACTCTATTAAATACCATAATTTTATTTAGTCCTAAAGTTTTTAAATCATTCCTCACCACTTCTATCCATGTTCTTTTGGGCTTTTCTCTTGCCTTTTTAGAGCCTTCTACTTGTATTGCTTCACTCCTTCAAACTGGTGCTGTTGTTGGTTTCCTTTGGACATGTCCAAACCATCTAAGTCTAATCTCCCTAATCTTATTATCTATTGGTTTTACCCCTAAATTTCCTCTAATATTTTCATTTCTAATTCTGTCCTTTCTTATTTTACCATTCATCCATCTCAACATCCTCATTTCTGCGATGCTCATCCTATGAGTATCATGTTCTTTAACTGGTCAACACTCTGATCCATATAGCATAGCCAGCCTTATAGCCATCCTATAGAATTTTCTTTTTAGTTTGAGTAGCACCTGCAAATCACATAAAACTCCAGATGCACATCTCCGTTTGTTTCAACCTGCTTGGATTCTCTGGGTAACCTCCCTCTCAATCTCTCCACTCTTATGGATCAATGATCTTAAGTACCAAAAGAGGTCTTTCACGAGGACTTCTTGGTTATCAATTTTGACTAGTGTTCCACTCCTACTCTCCTTGTTAAAATTACATTACATATATTTTGTCTTAGTTTGGCTAATTTTAAATCCTTCAGATTCTAATGCTTTTCTTCATAACTCTAGCTTTATGTTTACACCTTCTCTCGTCTTATCAAATAAGATTATATCATCTGCAAATAGCATGCACTAGGGGATCTCCTCATGCAAATGTTTTGTTAACTCATTCATAACTAATGTGAAGAAGTATGGACTCAATGTCGATCTTTGGTGCAATCCTATAGTGACAGAAAAATCATCAGTCACACTACTAGTAGTCTTAACATTTGTTACTGCTCCCTCATACATATCTTTAATTATATCTATATACCCCTAAGAAACCCTCTTACCACCCAACACCCTCTATATTAACTCTCTAGGGACTCTATTATAAGCTTTGTCTAAATCAATAAAGACCATATGTAGGTCTTTCCTCTTCTCTCTATATTTCTCTATTAATTGTCTTAGCAAGAAAATAGCTACCATGGTAGACCTCCCAGGCATGAAACCAAACTAATTCTCTAATACACTTGTTTCATGTTGTAGCCTCTTCTCAATCACTCTTTCAAAAAGTTTTATGGTGTGGCTCATAAGTTTGATCCCTCAATAATTAGTGCAGCTCTGATTGTCACATTTATTCTTATAGATTGGTACAATAGAGCTTTTCCTTCACTCATCAAACATTTTCTTTAATTTTATAATATTGTTAAACAACTTGGTCAACCAAACTACCCCAATATCTCCCATATGGTTCCAAACCTCTATTGGTACACCATCAAGCCCCATGGCCTTTCATGATTTCATCTTTTTCAATGTCTCTTTTACTTCAAGTATTCTAATCCTATGTTCATATCTATAATATCCAATGTTATTTAAATTTATATTATTTTCAATCCCTATATTCTCAGAGCCATTGTCATTTAATAATTTTTGAAAGTATGCTTCCTACCTTTGTTTGATCTTATCTTTTTTGACTAATACCCTTTGATATTGCTTCTAATACACCTAACATGATCTAAGTCATTACCCTTCTGTTTTCTTACTTTTGCAAGTTTAAACACATCTTTCTCACCTTTTCTTGTTTCTAATTTATTACAGAGTTCATCATGTACTTTAAGTTTAGCCTCACTTATTGGTATCATAGACTGAAATTAGTTGTAAGGCTCGAAGGGTCAAAAGTAATGGCGTGATGGTATCATGGAGTGAAAAGTGGAAGAGAAGGATAATTTCTAAATTTCGAAAAAAGTAACAAGGAAGGAGGATGTAAAACCAACGGAATGGCATTTTTGCAAAGATCTACAAACTTTATGGCAAAAATACAAATTCTAAAAAATATTGGATTTTTTGGCAAAATTGGCAAAACATAATGGCATTTTTGCAAAAAACTCTTTATTTTTTGTTGTGTGTAGTTGCAAAATTGATGTACAGTCCCACATGGGACCCAACACGCACGATAATTCCCTTTGCGCAGCCCATTGCAATTCAATTTTCATCTCCACGTTAGAAAAGCAAATCTAGCATTCAATAAATTGGTGATGGGTTTCGAAACCCATTCAGCCACCAAGAGGAAGAAATATTTTGATTGAGAATGGATACGAGGACCATCAGTGGAGGGATTAAGAGATGATGGTTTAGCATTAAGTGAATGTGTAATGCATGCAACTTTTTGGGAAATAATAATCTGTTTAGCATGAGACCCATGACATGAATGGCTGAGATTGGTAGAAAAATAGAAAGTTTTATTATCTCTGACATTCTATAACTTTATACTGACGGCTCAAGTTAAAGGGCAGCATGGTACACAAAAGCTCCGAGGTAGAAGGCCCACGGGTTGTGAGCTTCTTTTCTCTGAGAAGAAGCAATGACATTATTTGAGGAATAAGCATTGGCTAACTCTGTGCCAGCAGCCGCGGTAAGATAGAGGATGCAAGCGTTATCCGGAATGATTGGGCGTAAAGCGTCTGTAGGTGGCTTTTCAAGTCCGCCGTCAAATCCCTGGGCTCAACCCTGGACAGGCGGTGGAAACTACCAAGCTGGAGTACGGTAGGGGCAGAGGGAATTTCCCGTGGAGTTTGGGAAAGTTGAGGATCATAAGGGCTATAGTGGACAGTTTTACCTTGTATTTTTGCAAGAGACTGTTTATATGCCTTGAACTTGTGACCTCAAGGTCACACGACAACAACTTTTACCATTACGCCAAAGCTCTCCTTTGAGTTACAAGTTGCTACTAAAAGTTAAATGTGAAGGGAAATGGTAAGCGGATGCCACACTAGAAGTAGCTCTGTAGTTAATGATAGCATGGATGATAACCCGTTCTGGCCACGGTAAATTACTTTCGCACCGGGAACCAGCCTGCCTTACATCTGTTTGGTGCGGGTAGCCATCAATTCACCCGTTTATTTATACGGGTAATTCCAGCACCATTTATGTTGGCTACCACTCACTGCCCGCCTACCCGGCCTTCGACACCAAGTGAAGGGCCAATGTTATACGTAGCATCTCAAAGAAATCTTCGTATTTTATTATATAATAGTGGGTCAGCTAAGTTACTATTGGCTAATTAGTCTATTTTATTAAATAAAGTTTGAGCCAAACTTGGTCAGCTAAGTTACTATTGGCTAAGTTCAAAATCATCCCAACATCCAACAAACTTTGGTTGTCTTATATCTTGTTAAATCAACTGAAACTAGATTTTAAATTCTAAGTCGTGCCAAAAAAATAAGAGACAGCCACAATGCATAAAGCTCTTGCATATACTGGGTCTAGAGAAGGGACAGATCACAAGGGTTAATATTACGAAGCCTTATCTTGCATTTTGCAAGAGGCTATTTCTACACCTTGAACCTGTGACTTTAAGGTTATACGACAACAACTCTACCATTGTCCCGAGACTCTCCTTCCTCTAACTTTTGACAGATTATCTAAATAAATTAGGTGTTCTCCACTTTTGAGCAATATGTTATATATCATTTATCTCTGTCTTACTAGGATATCAAATTTTATACCCATTAAATTCTTATAGCCTATGTTTATGGGTTTGAAAATCTTGACTATTAATATTTATTAAAATAATCCAAATACATTAATTTCTCACAAATTATGTGTTCGCCCAATGCGATGAATGACTTAGATCTTTCAAAAGATTTTACTTTGACCAAGACTTTCTCTAAAAAATTTATGCAAAGTTTTTATTTGAAAAGTGCGCTCTCAACTTGTTTACCGTTCTCCCTCTAAAATTACTTGGCAATTCAGGGGTGGCGGGTCGTGTTCGTGTCATGTCCAGACTGACCCATTATAGTATATGGGTCGATACGAATACAACCCACTTAATAATTGTGTCAAGAACCTGTGACTTGAACACGACACGACTCATATAAACATGATTAAATAAATATAAAATAACTAATATATGACGGTCTTTCGTATAAAAATATAGGCATTTAGTTTTCAAAAATCATAAAAATATAGGATGGCTTTTGAAAACCCGTCCTATATTGATGGTTTTCAAAAGCCATAAAAACATAAGATCGGTTTTCAAAACCCATCTTATATTCCTATAAGAGGATAGGATGGTTTTTGAAAACCTGTCTTACAGTATATGGTTTTTAAAAAACCATCATATATTACTATAATAATATAGAACTATTTTTGAAAAATCGTCCTATATTTTCAACCCGATTGGTTAATAGGTTTTGTAATGACCCTGAATTTTTGTAACTTATTAAGGCAAATTCATAAAGTTTGATTTTTTAGAAATTATGGGCTGGAATATTAGGTTATTGAAAATTCTCTTTTTATTGAGATTATATCATGAATTAAAATATATAAATTAAGAATGTACTTGGAAAACTGATCGAAACAACATTAAGTACGTTCAATTCTGAGTTAAAATGAAAATTTCTTATTTTTCTCCATTTAGGGGCAAAATGGTAATTTTACCCATATTCCATATCCAAGAAATAAGACCTCAATATTCAGGAAGTACTTAGAAATACGATTCCAACGCCACTAAGTAGGCTCGATTCCGAGTTCGGACAAATAATGCCTATTTTTCTCCAATTTTAGAGTTATAAGGGTAAAAACATCTTTTTACATAAAAAGTGGGCCAACGTTCTAGAAGCAACAATAATTGCTCAGTGCATTATTGCTGGTAGTGGAGAATGTAGTGGAGATTGTAGTGGAGAATGGAGAATGCACTTGTAATAAAAAATTCTAAAGTAATAAAATATCTTATTAAAAGAAATGATAAAAAATTCAAATTTGGCTATAAATATGTCCCAAAAATTTCCAAAAATTTTCACAACCTTAACCACGAAATTTCCAAATCTTCCTTGGAGTTTCAGCCCCAAATTCTCATTCATCCCTCCCCAATCTCTAATTTTCTTATTTCTCTCTCCTCTTTCTAAGTGGAACAAGAGACCTAAATTCAATTAGGCACTCCGTTCCCAGGTAGAATCTGATCAATTCCACCGTCCATAACCTCCTACACTACATTATATACAAAATCCCTAAATCAATTTCAAGATCCAACGGTTCCAACAACAGAAACCACAAAAAGGTAGACAATCGGGCTATATTATCATCAACCGGAAATTCTCTCAAATTGGGCATCAATTATATTGTTTTTCTCCAATCAGGTAGGTGGAATTACTTCCCATTCATATTTATTATGTTTTAGTATAATTTTTATTTTTCTGTAATTTAATTTGAATGAAAAATGGTAAAAATAAAGTAAATACCAGCCCCTTCAAATTATGGTGATAGAGAGCTCAGATTGAAATTCTGAGCTTTCCAATCAATCCAGGAGGGTCAAAAACCCTTAGGATACAATTTTCAAGAAAATCTAACAAGGTTTGGACCCTCAATTGAGAGAGATTAATTCTGGTGGGCCCAGATCAAATCTAGACCCTAGGAATGGCTGAAAACTTCAATTTAAGATTGTGGAGTCATATGAACTCCAAATTGAGATCAGAAAGAAGCTATGGAAAGCTTGTAATGTCTAGTTTCTAATGAAGTCATAATATTTCTAAAAATTATATCTGTATTTTTTTGTATTTTTTTAAATAAGTGTCCAATTTCTAAGATCTTCAAGATCTGAGGTGATCAGATCTTGGAAATTTATTTTAGTGATGATATAATAATGTAATAAAGTAATATATATGGTTAATTTGGACAGATCTTGGATAAAATAAGAGATCTACCCTTTATGGTAGAATAACCCTAAAATAAAAATAAAAATATACAAAGGGACCCACTTGATCAATGAGATCAAGTATGATCAGATCCTTGGGATGGATTAAAGGGGTGATATGATGATGGAATCCAGTTAGATCATGGATGAAATGTGACAAAATCAAGTGGATATGATTTTTGGATCTTAATGGATTAAAAGCCCTAAAGGTAATTAAAACCCTTAATCTAAAAGAAAACACCTAAGATCTAATGGTTGGATCATATTTAAAGGTTTATAATAATCTTAATAAAATTAGTTTAATTGTCTTTTATTGGATATATAAGTTTAAATGTGATTTATGTTTTAAGTTTTAATTGTCTTTTATTGGATATAGAAGTGTAAATGTGATTTATGTTCTAAGTTAGAAAGTATGATAGTGTAATCTTTAAATTTTAGTATGATATGCCCTAAATGAGTAATTTGTTAGTAGATTTGATTATCTTAGGATCATGTTAGTGTAAATTAGGATTTAAATATGATTTCATTATGATAGAAGATGTGTTTCATAACTTAGGATCATGTTAGTTTTATTTCACTAGCTTAAGTTATATTCATAGGAAGAATGTTAGTATATAGTTGTTAAATTTATATTTGATTTATGCTTTCAAGTTGATGATTTACTTATTGTCATATTTAATTCAATTGTTAAGTAATTGTTAAGATATAAGGAGCATAAATCACAAAAAAATGTAAACTAATGAAATATAGAAATTCATGGACAACTAAGATGAATGAATGATTTTGACTTAGTAAGGGCTATAGTTAGTAGGACAATATAAGGAATGATTTATCATTTCCTTGGCCCAAAATAGGAAAATAATGAACATCCATGGATGACATTGTGCATATCCATGGAAATTAATTAAAATCAATTAGAGAAGGGACTTAAGGTAAAGAGCTCATAGGAACCTTGTCAAAGGTTGAGCTAGTACCACTCCAGTGGACTCTGAACATTGTGGTTATAGGGGGTATACAAGAGCCAGTGCTTTTCCCTCACCTCCGTTGACGTAAGAGAGGTCTAAACGCCTCCTTACATGAGGGTTGTATTAACCACTTTTTGAGCAGACTTTAACCTGGTAAGTCTTGGTCATCCCGAAATAAGGAGGAGTTGTCTAGTGATAGGAAGAAATAAATTATCTTCAACCAAGTAAGACACTAACTGCGGTTGAATAATAATAAGAACATAAAAGATAGCAAATTATCTAACCCTAATAAAAATAGTAAGTGAGATAAGGATGATCAAACAAGATGAGATCTTGTATGATCAAAAACAATAAGGAAAAAGAAACATCAATGTAAATTAGATTGTTATGTATGATATAGATAGTATTTGTATAGATGATATTAAACCCTTGGATATATGATATTCAAGGAAGAAAGAGTCGATTATCCTACATAAGGATGATCAAAAGACCATGTAGTATGTACCCTTGATTAGAAAAATGACATTATACATATGATTTGACGATATATGTTGATCGAGACTATGACAGATTTCCAAGGAGTAAGAATACCTTATTGAGGTAGGTGGATTATTAAGAATGCCTTTACATGAAGATACATGTCTAATACATGATCTTATGTTTTGAAGTATTGACATGTATGATACCAATATATTAAGGTAAATACCTCAAATTGAAATATGATCCAACCAAATGATGAGAAAAATAAGTATTAAATGGTCAAGTTGAGAATTGAGAACAACCCTAAGTGAATAGGAAAGTAGAAAATATTTCAGCCCACAGATAAACAGTAGGATAGTCCGATATGTATAAGTATTATTTTACATATAAGCTTGGAGGCTTGTGGTTTTGTTTTAAACAGGCATATGCCCTGGGGATGCTATGCTTGGAGAGTTAAGAGGGTTTGGCCACCCACACTCTGAAACTTGATGATATTGAATCCCAGGCCTAAGAAAGGCTAAAATTCAGGTGGGCCAATTATGGGAAGGCCTCCTCAGTGACACCCATGGTCCTCCCATATGGACATGGATATTGTAATTTCCACTGAGAATGGTATAAGTGTATAATTGTACAGTTATCCGGGCGCGCATTTTACGGATCGCAAAGCATAGTAGTCCTTGATTATTTTGCATTATGATGCATATGAAATTGGCATAGTTGAAATGCCTTAAGGGAGGAGCATGATGAAATGCTAGGTAATTGTATATTACCAATATTTTTCCCAAAAGGGAAAATCCCAAGTATAAGTAATCGGTTGAAATACAAATCTCCTATAATGAAAGGAGTTGATCAGTTTTGTATGGAAATGATTATTGATTATTTTTACAATTTAAACGGATTTGTTCTTATATACTATGTATGTATAAAGGTGAACACAAATGATAAGGAAATGAGATGTTTATATAAATAATAGTGGTCTGTGAATGTGTTTATGATAGAATGAATTATGGGATAGTTGAATATTGAGATTTTACTGTCAATAACTTACATTCTTATCCCCTACCAAGCATAGCTTCTTTGAGATATTGTAAATGTTCAAATGTTTACAATATCTCGATACGTAGAATGAGACTTAGGAGCTCAAGACTTTGAAGAACTAGTGAAGAATAAGTAATAAGGGTATATCCCTTGAAACATTGTATAGAGAGCATGTATTGTCTTTAGAACTTTGTAATTTGAATTGTGTATTTGGACAAGTATTGTAAAGATACAAGGGGTTGTGTACTGTGAACCACTGGATGGATCCTGGAAGTTTAATAAAATCATATTCCTTCAATGGAATTTTATTTTGTACACAAATTGTACTTATGTTATGTATGAAGTGGTGACTTGGGTTTTCAAAACAAGTTTTAAAATAAAAGAATTTCCGCTGCTTTGTTTTGCAAATAAAAAATTTACTAAGGGGACGCCCTTGCCTTTGAAAAATATATTATAAAATGTGTTTCAAAAACCCGGGTCGTCACAGGTTGCGGGTCAAATGGGTCAACATAATGAATTAATAGGTTGCATGTCAAATAGGTCAACATGACAGGTAAACATTGATTGACTCGAACACAACAAAATTTTTGACGACCCGAAAATGACACGAACATAATAAGACTCGACCCTAATTCGCTAAATTCGTGTCGACTTCGAGTCGTGTTATTGTATCGTGTCATATTTTGCCACCCCTAGGCATAGCATAGAAGCTTAAATTCAAGAAGTGTTCACATTTTGTTGGAAGATCCAGACCATTTATAATGTCAAGCATAGTTTAGATGATTATTCTCTTAAAAATCTCATCCATTGGATCATTCTATCAGATGCTGCTCTTAGCTAAGAAAATAGATGTCTACCGTCCGTTGTCCTCTTTGCATTCGCTCCCTAATAAAGACCAAAGTGCGAAAGCGGGAATTTCAAAGTCCCTGCTCCATTTGGGAACGGGAAGAAAGCACAAGAAATCCCGGTTGCAGAAAGCAGGAATTTCTCGAATACCTTAAACCCATTCTCTCTCCCTCTCTTACAAGCTGCCCAACATTCTTCTTCGATCCTCATTCAAACAGCCATGCGGAAGAAGAAGAACGGGATTCCGGGAGTTCCAAATACCCTGCAGAAGGCGTACGGCCGGCGGGTGCGCACCTTGGCGCAAACGATCATTGCCTTGCTCCCTCCGGCTCCGACCTCGCCTGCGGAGTGCCGGTGCAATGGCCGGGGATGCCTCGGATGCAGTGGGCAGCATGCCATGGCGTTCCTCTTAAGGAAAAATGATCCGTCTGATTATCGCAAGCTGTTGACCCGAGCGTTCGCCGTCGTCGATGAAAGAGCGCCAAATATCGAAGTTTTCTATCCCGATCAGCGATGGCCGCAGGAAAAGGTCACTTTATCTGTTTTTCTTCGTGTTATTTTCCCGTTTTTATACTCGAAGCTTTTGTTGTTCAGCCGTTAAAATATTGCAGCGGTCCCGTGATAGACGGGTTTTGAGAAAGGAGGTTGGTTTCCGGGCCCGTAAATCATTTTTTTCCCCTCTTTGGACGCAATCGGAGCATTCCTTCTAGCGATCTGCAATGTGACTAGGGAGATGAAATGAATAATGGTAAATGCGTATTATTGCAACAAAGAAGTTTGGAGAAAAAAATGGAAAGTACAAAAGGAAAAATGAAATATTTTTATAGAATTTTCTATATAACAATACATACAAGAAGGTGCCATATAGATTAATTTATAAGGATTTTTCAACAAATTAAAATCTCACTAAATTAATAGAAAACTGCTCCAAGGCTATCAATTTATCAGACATTTTACTGTATTACTTTTTCTTTTTCCCTTTTTTGTTTTGTTATAGTTATTGTTAATGTGGTTTTTGAATTTGGACTATTTATTTGGAAAGCAAAGTACCTAAATCTAAATAAATTGGAATTCATTCTGTGAAAATCTTTTTTTTTTTTTTGGAATTGCATCTCCTTTAGTGCTTTTCCAGTGTAAGATAAAGGCATTGCCATTATTTTTACGCGTTAGAAAGGTTCTGATAATCATTGTTTTGTGATGTTAGGCAGTAGCATCTTTTCAAGGATTGTTTTGGTCGTGTGCAATTTATTTTGACGTGCATGGTTGTGGCCATTTGACCTTTGATTGGCCGATGATTTTAGGTTTTATCATCCATCATGACTAATGTTGGTTATTCATGTGTAGTTTATTTGCATATACCTTTTCTAGTCATTTCAACCTTATATGTATATATAATTCAAATTGGTTTCATTTTCCCTTTTTAATGGACAGAAAAGGGATGGCCATTAGTAATGGAAGATGCTCTCTACTTTGCGCTTTATGGAGTTCTGACCTAAATAACTGCATTGATTTTGTGTCCTTCATTTTAAACTCACAGCATATTCTAAAGGAAGAAGAAAATCTCCAATGAAAGTTATATTGTTCACCGTTTTTCCTTTTCAGATTGTCAGGAATACTGTGGAGATGCTGATCACCTCAGATCTATCTTCTAATGTAATATGCAGAGGCTATGATAAGGCAAGTTTTATAATATTTTGTTCATTTTGTATCTTATGCTGTTTCAATACCATCAAGTACTAGTATTTTTGCATAAAATTGCTGTTGCAATCCGTTAAAATTTGGATTTAAATGCTTAGTAGTAGCAAACTATTTCTTTTACTAGTTTTATTTCATTCTCATTGTAAGTGTTGCATTTGTAATTTTTTGTTGAACTAGCTTACTAAAGGCATTCTTTTACTACTGGTGGTCCCTTTTGATATACTAAAAAAGGGGAAACTACTTTCCAACTTGATGTAGTACGAGCAAGAAGTACTAGGTTTCCTATCTAAAATCCTAAGTAAAGGGCAAGATTTGGAGATAGAGGCAGAACCAGTCTATCTACTGCATGATCTCATTAAGCAAAGAGAGTTAATGCTCTTAAAGTCACTGACAAGCACTGATGCTTCCAAGATGATGCAGTACAAGAAAGTAGCGCTAGCGTTTCCTAATTAAATCCCTAAGCAAAAGACTAAAATATCCCTCTTTGCAGCAAACAATGAAGGGTAAATATGTCCAAGATAATTAATTCTGAAAATTAAAAGAAAACAAAGGAAAAGATCGATATCATTCCTCTTTGGTTCTTCCTCTCATCATTTTGATCCACATAATCCATGGTTTGCTTCTCTACATCAGTATCCTCCACTTTAAGATAACTCGAGCTCGAGTTTGGCTCTAGAGGACCTAGAGGATGATGCTTGAAGATATCTGCAACAACGAAGGTCTTCAAAACACCTATCCAGTCAGGGACATCTACCACTCGTGCTTTATCCTTGATGTGTGAGCCAATCTTTCTCTGCTTCAATTTGTTGTAGATATCAGCCAGAAACCTTCCAGTTTGTAAGAACACCATCATGTCATCACCTTCCTTGAACAATTTAGAACGCTTTTATGCTGGTGAGCTGGCTCCTTGTACTTAGCATTTGTGTTCTCCAATTGTTGTTTTACTTGTTAATGGACTCAAATAATCTGATCTGCAAAGTATTAGTACTATAACCTAGACATATGAAAGAGGGACCAAGGTCCAAGTCAAAGGTGAGTTTAAGAGCCCATCATAAATCATCTCAAATGGATACTTCCTAGTAGATCTGTTTACTGTATTATTGTTGGTAAATTCAGCTTGTAATAAGGCTGAATTCCACTGTATAGCTCTGCTATTAGAAAGACTGCAAATCATATTCTTAAAGGTAGGATTCACCACTTCTCCTTGTCCATCTATTTGTGGATGACAAATACTGTTGAACTGACGCTCAGAAACAAATGTAAAAGGGCAGCCCCGGTGCACAAAGCTTCCGCCTATGCGGGGTTCAGGGAAGGGGCGGACCACAAGGGCCTATAGTAGGCAGCCTTACCTTGCATTTTTGCAAGAGGCTGTTTCCACGCCTTGAACCCATGACCTCAAGGTCACATGACGACAACTTTTACCGTTGGACGAAGGCTCCCCTTCACTTAGAAACAAACGTGCACCACAAATTCCCTTGAAAATGACTAAAGAACTTTGAGTCACAGTCTGAAGTGGTTGATTTAGGAATCCAATGTTAACAAACCACCTGCCATAAGAATATACTTACCACTTGTATTGCACCTGCTGTCCTCCTACAAGGAATACAATGAGTCACCTTTGAACAGTGCTCAACTATGATGAACACTTAATCATGTCATCTGTGTTTGTGATAGTCCCAACTTAAAATTCATTGGTAAATCCTCCAATGATCCTCCCAAAACGGGCAATGACATGTAATAACTTGTATTGTGAGACTATCATTTAGAAGTTTGGCATAAATGACATCATTGCATGTACACTTCAATGTCTTGCTTCATTTGTTGCAAGTAGTATTATCTCTCCACCATGTCAATGTTTTATTATGCCTAAATATCCTCTACCCACTACTGTGAAGTTCTTTGATGATAGTCTAACCCAAGGAACTCCTTAGGACATATAGACGAGCTCCTAAGAAGAGAAAACCATTATGGATCAAGAACTCAGTGTTCGTAGCTAGAATGACATTTCTCCCAAGTTGTTCGAAAATAATCATATGTAGTATAGAGTTCTTTCAAGTTTTAAGCAATCAAATCCTATTACCATTGTTCTCAAAGCCTCCATCAATGCAAGCTTTCTGCTCAGCACATCAACTACCTTGTTCTCTTTACCCAACTTGTGCTTGAGGATTAAAGTAAATTCCTGCATATCACTTGCTGCTTTTGCCTTCTTGTCGTTAACTTTAATGCCCAGCACTGACCACATATCCCAAGAAAACTAGATGCCTTGTCATAAAGCTGCACTTCTTCAAATTGGCATACAACTTGTGCTCTTGTAAAATGGAGAAAGTAGCCGGAGGTGTGTCACATGTTCCAATTCGTTGCTGCTGTAGATAAGAATTCATCGAATAAACTATCAGATACTTACCAGTAAGAGGTTTTAGAACATGATTTATAAATTGCATAAAATTGCTAACAGTATTCAGAAGTCCAAAACCGCATGTCTAGCCATTCATATAAGCCTTCCTTTGTCTTGAAGGTAGTATTCCACTCATCATTTGATCATATGATATCTACTATGCAATTCAATCTTAAAAGTACCTTCACTCCTTCAGGCATATCCAGCATGTCATCTAATCTAGGAATAGCAAACCTATACTTCATAGTGATTTTGTTAATGACCCCCCTGCCTACACATATCCTCCAATTACTATCATTTTCTGGAGTAAGCAGAGGCAGGATGACACAGTGTCTCATGCTCACCAAGAACAAACCCTTGTTCAACAACTCTTCCAATTGCTCTTGGAGGATCTCATGCTCCTTCAGACTCATTATGTAATTAGGCAGGTTTGGTAAACTAGTTCTCAGCTCCAAATCTACTGCATGGTGAATTCCTTTCATTTGTGGCATTCCATTTGGTGATCTCCCAGAAACACATGCAAACTCAAAATAAAGGTTTCAAACTGTCTAGTATAGTATTGGACTAAGGTACATCTCCTTGGCAACCAAAGCATACATCTCAGCAGTCTCCTTAGTATCTTCCATGAAGCTTTGTGTAAGAAGAAGGAAAAACCTGTCCACTTGAGAAGATTTGTTTCTTTAATCTAAAACAAGCAAAAATAATTTTGTATTGCTCTTTGCAAAAGATAGATATTTTCTCCCTTCTCTTGTGGGTGTTATAATCATGTTGCCATGGTCACCCTAAGATCATGTCATTAATATTCATATCAACTATATCAATGCCTATTCATCAAAATAAATGTTAGCAATGGGAAAAGTAACCTTACATGGTGATTATTGTTGGCATCTGCTTTGCTTCCAATCAGTTGGATAGGACTCTTCATAACCATTATTAACTACTAAATCACTCACTGACCTCTTCATGGTATATTTGGTTTGAAACATGAGTCTGGTAGAAGTTGTGTAGCAGTTGTAGGAGTCTCTTTACTACAATGAAACTTCATCCTTCATCTGCATAAATCCACTTTGCATCTTCTGGTATTTCTGGAATAGCATTTGGTCGTGATCTCTGTTAAGTAATTGTGACCTTAAAAATTGCTTTATGCGTGGCCAAGATCTGGTTGGTGTTTTCCCATCCAAGCATGTGTCATCTGAAATTGTTCCTACTAGGCAGATGCTTCTCTGTTCAATTACAGGCCACGAACTTAACCTTCTTACACTCTAAAGTATTGCCTTAGTTAAAAAAGCTCTCAATTGTAAGTCATCAATCCATGTAATCTTTTCTGTATGGAGTTGGACATTGCAAAGAGGCAGGTTGACTTTTATCTTGTAGTCGTTTTCATAGTTTCGGGTAGTTGTTGCATTTTTCATGTTAAAAGGCAGAGGTGCTATTTTTCTTGAACATACGCATCATATAGATTGTATCATTGTAGTGTTGTACAACTTGCTGGTTTCTGATCGAGACATTAATGAGAACTGACACCCTTGCACCTCAAAATATAGCAACATCAACAGCATATGTTGTACTCTGACAATGGAACCTTTGCTATGGGTACACTTTGAGGCAAGCAATTTGGAGGCTGGTTGCCAGCTTTTTGTTCTGCTTTCAGGCATTACTAACCAATAGAGTATGAGAATTCTATACTTTTATTCGTTTATTCATCTTATCAGCAAATTCCACACTTATGCAATTATGAAAATTTGACTTTGTATGTTATGCAGAAGTCACATGGTTTTCAAATGTGTAGGCCATGTTGCTAACATCTGCTATTATCTTTACTCTTGAGTCTTGTCTGTACTTCAAGTCAATAGCTCTTTCTTTTTCTTTTTCTCGGCCAGTGGACCCTTTCGAGCTTGTCTCTGAAGTATCTTGGCACCTCGAACTGGTGTCTCCTTTTAACCAGGGTAAGTGTTCGCTGTATCATTAGTGATATTACGTGCTAGTGTCTGTTGACATTCTTTTATTAATTTTTCCTTTAGCTGCTTCATCAACTGTGAGACTTGCAGATTGGTGATGATGTCATGGTCCACCTCTTGAAATTCGTAGCTGTATTTTTGCCCTATTTTACCAAGAACCACCTTCAGGTCACTGGTCTTGCCATGGATGCCTTTGTTGATAAATTTTCAAAGATAAAGAAGCTTGGGTCACAACCAGGACGCAAAGACAAGGATTCTTCAACTATGGAACATCAAGCTCCAACTGGTATGGGAGTTGCTAGCTATTAGTAATGGTAGAATATCACTTTCTATTTATTTTCTTGAAAGAGGAATTATATGATGCTCCCAGGAGTATTAGGGAGCATATGTCAGGTGGATTTAAAATGCCATGGGTGGCCCTCTTTCTGGATTTTCATTGAGCTAAACCATTCATCTGATTTGGCCCAGCACAGATCATTGGGGATGAGGACTCTAGTCCAAAAGATAACTCAAAAGACCTTTTTCTTCTTCCCCTTTTAGCTGTATAATAGACTGAAAAAGCATTAAATACACAGAAACCATGTATTTTACATCTAAAAATGGGAGAAAAGTAAGCTCTTTGGAGTTATCTTTTAGACCAGAGTCCTCCCACCCATGGGGTCTGGGCTGGGCCGAACAATATGATCCCAAAAAGGTCGGCCTGCATACCTTTTCTATCTGCCTGACATATGCTCTCTAATATTCCCAGGAGCATCATATAATTCCTCTTCTTGAATTAATGTACACTTGTGCTAACGAAATCAGTCTGTTCTATTTTAAATTAATTTCCAAGTTATGTATTTACATTTAACATTTTACTATTGGGATTAAAACTTTTGATTCCTTTTGTGATGGCATAAAGTCATCTTTTGTACATGTAAGTGTCAAAATACAAAGATTTGTCGTGTCATAAAATCCAGTTGTTTTACTTGGTCATCTTTCTCTTAGGAGTTTACTTCTGAGGATTTTCAAATATTGGCCAGGTTCTCTTTCTTTACATACATTCTGTGTCATTATTTTCATGTTTTCTATGAGTATCATGTCTTTCAGGAAATTGTTTAAGGCTTTCCCCCCCTAGAGTTATGGTTGAAGTGCTTGATGAGATGCTGATTAATCAGGACCTCATTTTAGGTCAAAGAAAGAAAAGAAAAGTTGACACTCGAGAGGCATTAGCGCTGGATTCAGCTATTCCTGTCAATGAGGCCAATACTTTTTCAGGAGTTACTAATTACTTTTTGCAAGGATACCCTAAGAAGATGAAATGTGGATCTGAAGGAAGAGAACCGATAAATACTGCTATTTCTGTGCCCTTACCCAGTAGTTCAGTTGGTGACAGTGAGTTTGCATGTTCTGTTAGCCATGAAATTGGTGATAAGCCCAGAAAGCGTGGCAGAAGACCATTTAAGTTTCAACGACGTAGGAAGCAAAGGCAGATTAATTGCCCAGAAAAAAATGCAGTGGATAATTTTGTTTCCATCTGTAATGCTAAAGAGATCTCAGATGTGGAACTTCATCAAAGCTCTATCACCAGGTTAAAAGATCAGACTGTCTGTGGAGGGGAACGTCAAGGTTCTATCATGAAGTTAAGTAATCGGACTATCTGTGATGTGGCAACAGAAAAAAATGTCCAGAAAGGACATAATTATTTTAGCATTTGTGGTTCCACTCTGGTAAATGTTGAAGCAGTAACCACTGGGAAGGTTTATCTTATGCATCCCACGGCTACAGAACTGGATCATGAAATTTTCTTTTCTCCAGCAAATCATAAAAATTATGATTTGACACCAGTGAGCTCTTTGACAAATGAATATGAAATGGAAGCTTGGAGTGAGGAGTGTAATTTGAGACTTCCACTCATGGGAGGGACTCCAGAATGTCAGACTGAGATATCAAGCCATCGAAACAGTCTGTCTACTTCACAAGTAGGTTTCAAACAAAATTTGCTTCTATACCAGGATTCTGAGCAGCAGCATATTCTTGAGGATCAAACCGAGGTCCGCTGGATGCCTATTTCTCTACACATTAAACTTTACTAGTTCTCTTTGTGCTGTCCTATGTCAAGGGTACCCTATAATTGCCTCACCAGTCCCACACTTTGGCAAGCCATAACTCCAACTGGGCCCACGTTTTGTTAGTTCTTCTTATCCTAGATGAGCTATGTACTGCAAGTCCCATCCATTGGATAATTCTAATGTATGCATTTTTTTGTTGAAAAATGAATGGTGAAAATGTTTGCTGGTCATTTTAAAACTCAAGGAAACTCCATTGGATCATCCAATAGATGAGACTTTTGGTGCATAGCTCATCTAGGATGGAGACAAGTTTGTGAATGGTTAGGATCCACCAAAAGGTGGCTTCTTTGATGTTTGGAAGCTTCATGCACCGGGCTGCCCATTTTTTCTAAGTCAATTTCTTAGTTCTTATGCCAGTTTATTATTATTATTATTATTATTATTTCACAGGATCTTTCACTTGGTTTATCAGTTATCAATAGATGTTACAAGAGAGCTTGGTCGCATATTGAACATCACATTTCCAAGATTCTTTCAATTCCTAGTTGATATTCTACTTGCCTCTGGGTTTCCCTTGGTAATGATGGCCACTAGTACAGTAATTTATGTATCGTCCTTTTACACGCCTTAGATCATGCATTGTGCCTGTATTATAAGAAAATCTGTTCAGATTTCTTCTACACGAGTCATTCTTATAATGTGCTTATTCTCTGCCTACCGCTTTGCATGTCATTTTGTAGGTTTTCCTTCTTCTTGAGTTCCATTTCATTTTAAATAGTAGCTTGTTACAGTACATACCTTTTTACTTTTTGATCTCTGGACAGATGGTGTCTGATTGCTTCTGCTCCATCATGCTGCAATTGCCACGACAGAAAGCTCAAATTAAAAGACATTCTATGTTCTATAGTTACATCTCTTCTCGTTCTATTTTTCCAAGACGACGTATCCTTTTCCTTCTAACTCCCTGTTTTTCATTCCATATGTATCAATGTAGTCCTGTATACAGTGCGATTTCTAATTTTTCCATGCAACTGTTAGTAACAAGCAGTCTCAATGCTGATTACAATACCTCTACTAGTGCATTATGATATTGCACATGAATATTGTTGAATATAGCATAGTATTGTATAGCTTTACTTAGCCTTAGTCTTAATTTTGTTTTATTTTTAGTCCCACATTTTACAGTTAGGAGTATGTAACTATCCTTGTTTAGTATATGTATGTGGTAAGTGTGAGGTGCAAAATCACCAACACACATTCACCCATTCTAAGGGTTTCTCTCTCTCTCTCTCTCTCTCTCTCTCTCTCTCTCTCTCTCTCTCTCTCTCTCTCTCTCTCTCTCTCTCTCTCTCTCTCTCTTGGCTCTACTTTAACATGGTATCAGAGCCATAAGAGAAACCCTAATTATCTATCTTCTCCTTTTCTTTTCCTTTTTTTTTTTTGGTTTGGCCGTGTATCCATTTCGGCAATTTCTTTGGCGACCGTGCTTCTTTACCGGTCACCCCTCTGTCATCTCTAGCGTTCCAAGATCACGGCTATTGCCACCAGATTGTTGCTGTCGATCTTCGCCGCAGACCACCCAGATAAGTAATCATGGCTTCTAAAAATGGTATTTTCACTTCTATAATTTCTGGATCTCCTGTTATTACGTCGGAGAAATTAGTTGGTAGTGCAAATTATCTGTCTTGGTCTGCCTCTGTCGAATTATGGTTTATGGGTCAAGGTTATGAAGACCATTTGGTTAAGAAAGAGGAAGATATTTCTGTTGCAGACAAAGTGCAATGGAAAAAGATCGATGCACAATTATGCAGCCTATTATGGCAATCCGTGGATCCCAAAGTTGTACATCATCTTCGCTCCTATAAAACACGTTTCAAATTTTGGACCCAGGCCAAGGGCTTATGCACGAATGATATTCAATATTTTTACAAAGTTGTTTCTGACATTGTTCATGTTAGACAACAGGACATGGATCTTTCGACTTACATAGGAAAGATTGCGTCCCTTAAGGAGGAGTTCTTGTCTCTAATGCCTCCTACTGATGGTGTAGAAGCCCAACAAACATAGATTGAAAAGTTTTTCATGGTGTTGACTCTCATTGGGCTCCGCCCTGACCTTGAATCCGTTAGAGATCAAATTCTGGCTAGCCCTTCGGTGCCCTCATTGGATGAAGTATTTGCCCGCTTGTTGCGTATCTCCTCTACTCAGGTAGTTACTTTTGATGGCCCTTTAGATTCTTTAGTTTTGGCTTCTCAGGCAAACACTAGAGGTGGCCGTGGCAGTGGTCATAACCGAGGACAGCGTCCTTAGTGCACATATTGTAATAAGATTGGACACGCTCGGGATTGGTGTTACCAACTACACGGGCGACCTCCTCGCACTGCTAACATCGTCCAATCATCTAACATCTAGTTACCTAACTCATCTGAGGGCTCCACATCTCAAAATATTACCCTGACTGGTAGTGACTATGATGCATACTTCCAGTATCAGGCAGCCAAGTCATCTTCTGTTGCTTTTGTCGCTCAGACTGGTAATCCCAGTGTTTTCTTTACTCAGTCTTCTTCTATTGGCCCATGGATTCTAGACTTTGGAGCTTCTGATTACATATCTGGTAACAAACACCTTTTCTCCTCTCTTACTTGTCCTTCTACTTTACCTACTGTCACTCTGGCCAACGGTTCCAAAACTGTAGCTAAAGGAATTGGTTTAACTCATCCCCTTCCTACTCTTCCTCTCACCTCTGTACTTTATGTACCTGAGCGCTCGTTTAATCTTATTTCCATAAGTAAAATGACCCGCACTCTTAATTGCTCTCTTACTTTTTATGATAAATCTGTAATCTTGCAGGACCGGGGTACAGGGAAGACAATTGGTACAGGGCGTGAGTCTCAAGGTCTTTACCATCTCACATCACCTGCAGCTCCTGCCGCTTGCATCTCCACTGATTCTCCTGCTCTTATTCACAATTGTTTGGGCCATCCTAGTCTCTCCAAATTTCAAAAGGTGGTCCCTCATTTTTCTACTTTGTCGTCTCTTGAGTTCGAGTCTTGTCAGCTTGGAAAACATACTCGTGTTTCGTTTCCAAAGCATCTCAATAATCAGGCTATGTCCCACTTTGAACTTGTCCACACTGATGTTTGGGGTCCTAGTCGTACTATTTCTAGTTTGGGTTTTCAGTACTTTGTAACCTTTATTGACAATTATTCTCGATGTACGTGGTTATTTCTTATGAAGAATTGATTTGAATTATTCTCAATTTTTAAGCAATTTTATGCTGAAATTCAAACTCAATTTAATGTTGCTATCCGTGTTTTATGTAGTGATAATGCACGAGAATATTTTTCTGCATCTTTTTCTTCCTTTATGTCTCAACAAGGAATTCTTCACTAGTCATCATGTGCCCATACTCCTCAACAGAATGGAGTCGCAGAACGCAAAAATCGTCATCTCATAGAGACAGCTCGCACTTTACTTCTTCACAGTCATGTTCCTTTTCGTTTCTGGGGGGATTTTGTTCTCACTGCTTGCTACTTAATTAATCGTATGCCTTCTTCTGTGTTGCATGATCAAATTCCCTATTCCATTCTCTTCCCCACACAACCTCTTTATCTTCTTCCTCCTCGTGTTTTTGGATGTACTTGTTTTGTACAAAACCTTGCACCTGGGCAAGATAAGCTTTTTGCTAAGGCCACAAAATGCATTTTTTTTGGGATATTCTAGGCTTCAAAAGGGGTATCGTTGTTATTCTCCTGACACTAATTGATATCTTCTCTCAGCAGATGTAACTTTCTTTGAGCAATCACCATTCTTCTCATCCACTGTTGAGCCACTATCCATTTCTGAAATTTTACCTCTTCCCTATATTTCCACACCCGTGGATGATGTCCCTCGTCCTCTTCAAGTTTATCATCGCTGGCCTCATCTTGAAGCTGTTGCAGGTTCCATTGAAGTCCCTGATGACAATCTCCCTGTCCCACCGGCTTCACCTACTTCGGCCCCGCATTCGGTTAATAGCTTGCCTATTGCTCTTTGAAAAGGTGATCGATCTACTCGTAATCCTCATCCTATCTATAATTTTTTGAGTTACCATCGATTATCTTCACCCTATTATGCATTTATTTCCTCCTTGTCCTCTATTTCTGCTCCCAAAAGCACCATTGAGGCTCTTTCACATCCTAGGTGGAGACAGGCCATGAATGATGAAATGAATGCTTTGCATGCAAATGAAACTTGGGACTTGGTTCCTTTGCCACCTGGTAAAACGATAGTGGGTTGCCGTTGGATATATACTGTTAAGATAGGTCATGATGGACAAGTTGCTCGACTTAAAGCCCGCCTCGTTGCTAAGGGATATACTCAGATTTATGGTCTTGACTATGGTGACACATTTTCCCCAGTTGCGAAGGTTGCCTTTGTTCGATTATTCCTCTCCATGGCTGCCATGCGGCATTGGCCTCTTTACCAACTGGATATTAAAAATGCTTTCCTTCATGGTGATTTAGCAGAGGAAGTTTATATGGAGCAACCGCTTGGCTTTGTTGCTCAGGGGGAGTCTGGTTTAGTGTGCAAATTGCGCCGTTCTCTATACGGTTTAAAACAATCTCCTCGAGCATGGTTTGGAAGATTTAGCTATGTTATTCAGGAATTTGAAATGCTTCAGAGTGAAGCAGATCATTTTGTTTTCTATCAGCACAACTCTTCGGGTTAGTGTATCTATCTAGTGGTCTATGTGGATGACATTGTCATCACAGGCAGTGATCAGGATGGCATTCAGAGACTTAAACAACATCTCTTCCATCACTTTCAGACTTAAGACTTGGGAAAACTGAAGTATTTTCTGGGAATTGAGGTAGCTCAGTTTAGTACAGGTATTACCATTTCACAAAGAAAATATGCTTTAGAGATCTTGGAAGAGACTAGTATGTTAGATTGTAAGCCCGTAGACACACCTATAGACCCGAATGTTAAGCTTGCACCAGGACAGGGGGAGCCTTTAGCGGACTCTGGAAAATATCGGCGACTTGTGAGTAAACTGAATTATCTCACCATTACTCGACCAGATATCTCTTTTGCTGTCAGTGTAGTCAGTCAATTCCTACAGTCACCGTGTGATAGTCATTGGGATGCTGTGGTTCGCATTCTTCGATATATTAAAGGAGCACTAGGTCAAGGTGTGTTATATGAAGATAAAGGCCACACTCAAATTGTTGGGTACACAGATGCTGACTGGGCTGGTTCTCCTTCAGATAGGCGTTCTACCTCCGGATATTGTGTTTTTGTTGGAGGTAACTTAGTATCTTGGAAGAGCAAGAAACAAAATGTAGTTGCCAGATCAAGTGCAGAAGCTGAGTATCGAGCCATGGCTATGACAACATGTGAACTTATTTGGCTAAAACAACTACTCCAGGAGATGAAATTCGGAGAGGATGGAAGTATGAAGCTCATATGTGATAATCAAGCAGCCTTACATATTGCATCTAATCCAGTTATCCATGAAAGGACCAAACACATAGAAGTGGATTGTCATTTTATTAGAGAAAAGATCTTGTCGGGATGTATTGCTACTAGCTTCGTTAATTCAAATGATCAACTAGCAGACATCTTCACAAAATCTCTCCGAGGACTTTGAATTAAATTCATTTGTAACAAGCTTGGTGCATATGACTTATATGCTCTAGCTTGAGGGAGAGTGTTGAATATAGCATTGTATAGCTTTACTTAGCCTTATTCTTAGTTTTGTTTTATTTTTAGTCCCACATTGTACAGTTAAGAGCATGTAACTATCCTTGTTTAGTATATATATGTGGTAAGTGTGAGGTGCAAAATCACCAACACACATTCACCCATTCTAAGGGTTTCTCTCTATCTCTCTCTCTTGGCTCTACTTTAACAAATATGAATGTCAAAAACTATTAATCATAAAAATTACAAGAAGAAAATTACTACTTGTGACATGGTTAAATACTAATCATCTAGCTTGCCTCTAGAAGCTACATTTGTCAAGGAATGTGCGCTGGGCCTTTTTGTCTTGAGTGGCAATATTGTTAACTAGAGAAAATAAGGAAAAATGCTAAAAGATAAACAGAGTCTGATCTGGTTTTTTCCTCAGAGTGGCCAATAATGGCAGTTACTGAACTCCAAACACTCTCATGGACGAGAGTTTCCTCAGAATCAGCAACTTGTAATTTACCAAAAAGAAATCCTATGAGTCTAAATATGGCCCAAATTCTACCTATTTGTTGGACACTTCTATCCTCCTCCTGTATCCGTCTTGGACATGTGTCAACACTGACACCTGTGTTGACACTTCTATGCATACTAACAGGCAACCTACATAAAAACAGCCTTTCATGTAGGTTTTTCTTGGACAGCCATATCCATGTGCCAGCATCTTCTTTCTCTGGGGTTACTGTGTCAGACACCCATATTGTTGGGTTTTGACACCCATGTCCATGTCCATGTCCACAGATCATATAATTCTTCTTGATAGGTTGTGGAAGTTATAAAGGTTGTTCAACATTGGATTTTTTATGTATCTTATCCCACTAAGGGGTTGTCCATCATGATCAATGCCATGGAAAGTTGACATCAGCAACTTCTATTCCACACTAAGGTAACACTTCAACATAATTATGGGTTTTCCAGTCCATGACCTGAAAAAGATTTGTTTCAGCATACAAATATGAACCATAATGGTCTTTCCAACACCAGCAATTCCTGGACCATTACTTGACCCATCAAAATTATGATTGATGGCTCTCAACTAGGGAAGGTGTTTCTCGGGTTTAGACTGTCAGAAAACACCAAGGTATTTGATGATCAACAACAAATCATGCTGGGTAGATTGTTCCCATGGTTTGCTATTACAGAATTAGTGACCCTTCTGAATGCGCTTGGGCACTTGGACATACAAAAATTTTCTGTTGCCTCCCATCCAGCATGGGTCACACTGACCCTGTGGACAATGTTTGGTTAAATCTTTCCTCTTGCTGACCTTTGGGAGCATGTACAAGACTTGGTAAGATATTCAATTATTCTCATCATTAACCAAGACAAATCAAAAGGATGAAAGTATGTACCAAAGAGGCTGCTGATAAGGAATTGGTCTACTGAATCTTGAGAATGGGAAGACTTGAGATAATGTCTAATAATCAACTGTTTCCAGATGGTAAGGTGATCCAGAGTCAGAATTTTGTCATGCAGTCTAACGGAAGCAATACTATACGAAGGTGATGGTCTTTAGCTGGGAAGACAACAAGATGTAGAAAACACATTACCAACCCAGTCAGATTGCAATAGAAAGTCTTCTACAAAATGACATCCCCACTTCCAAACATGCAATCCATGCATATTTGTATGTTTATTAATGGATTCCTACTCCTGCATTGGACTGGTTGACAGTCAAGTCTTATGGTTGAGGAATTTATATTGGAAATAGATTTTTTGCTTAATTTCCATCATCTCTGTGGAAAGTATGCATGACCCAGACCCCTTAAAGCAGGCTGAGGTAGTTTAGCTCTTTAAGGTTTCTCTTTCTCTTGCTGAGTCATGTCTACTTGTTCCATAATGACCTGAAACTAGTTTAGAGTTTAGGCACAGTATTTGGAATCAACTCTGTCTGTCAAGAAAAGGAAAGAGCCAAATTAAATAAATTGTGTTCAGCCACTTCCACATTTTGTTTCACTCAAAGGACAACAGTTGGTAATCATAAGTGGTAATCATCTGGCTGTGTATTGGAAGTGAGTATTGTGATGACAAAATTATATATGACGGAAGTCATGTTGAAAAATGGAAGTACAACAGGAAGGCTACTCTGTGAAAAGTGAAATGTTTAACTTACAACTACAAATGCATCATATAGTAGATGTCACTTTGGATATTTGTTTGTTAGTTTTATTGGGTTTATCTTAAGATATTCAAGTGGAATTGAAATAAAGAAGCAGATTTTAGCTAGGAGCTGGAATCATATGGATGCAGAAAATGATTAATTCAAGTCTGAAAAAATTTGAGCAAGCACATGATGTGCTAAGGTTTGTAAAATTTTCTCCTATAGACAGCTCTAAACCAAATACTAAACTTCCAATACAATTAGAGCCCTTCTATTGCCTCGATGTCATCTTACTGAAATAAGAATAGAAATGTAGACAATATCTTATCGTTAAGTTAAAGCTTGTTGTATACAAGAATGATCAACTAATCCTGTTAGGCGCTTTGAAGAAGTCTTCAACATTCTCGAAGCATTTCCTTTTTAATATTCATTTCTCATGCTCTTGATTTTATTGGAAAGCTCCATCTATAGTTGGAAATATTTCCACATTGGAGGAAACTCTAAAATAAGAAGCTCCTTAGTTTTCAGGAATTTTTAGAACTGACTCCATCACGACTTATGTAACATTTCAAACGGACCACCAATTTTGATATGAAAAAGAAGATAAAAGAACAAGAAAGGAGCAGGGCAAAGAGCAACTTGCTTTCTTATTTCTAATGCTCCTGGAGGTAGAAACTCCTACACAATACATCTCTACACTCTCGACAATCGTGCCGAAATAGAAGCTTAAAAGCGTCATGTCAATCTGTGACAGCAGCCAAATTCAATTGTTATTGCTTAACATCCAGTTCAACATATCTAGAATCTCTAAACTGGAACCACTGTCAATACCTTTTGGACCAGAAGCAGGTGCACTGAGTGAATTTGCAGATCTATGCTGCCAAATGTTTTGTTCTTGATTTCTGTTTTATGTGAGATATAACTCCTTGTGGTTCTCAAACAAGAGAAGTAATGATAAAAAGCAAAATGATGCTGTTTTAGTTCTTATAATCTAGAGAGATCCAGCCAATCGGAAATGTCACAAAATGACATTTTTCGAAGGCTGCTTGGTTTCTTTCATCTCAACAAGCTGCGATTCCCTGCTCTTCTGAAATTATAATTAACCTTATCCCCTTCTGCTTCCAGCTTGGAAATTAAAACATTGCCTTCTTAGTTATTGTCCATTGTCTTGATGTTCTCTGACTACTTTTTGAGCCATATGAGTTTATTATGATAACTTCTACCACTTGTATTTTTGTTTTGACTTAGTTATTTCTGAGATTGAGCCACGTGAAGCATTCATTTTCTATCTTATGACAGTCAGGTTTGATTTGGTCATCTAGCATTTTAGCAGCTTTTAATTATGGATGGACCCTGCAGTATCAGTTATTTTTGCTAGGAGTATTATCTAGCTATTAGCTGAGATACTGATGCTGGAAGAATTCAAATTGCAGTCCAAATGTTTTATCTTATTGACAGCATGGAGAAGATGTGTGTTTTATACTCTTCATTTAGCATTTATTACCAGACTGTTCCCATCTTAATGACTTTATATTCCCTTCACTATTTCAACCCTGAAACAGTACAACTTTGAGAACTACATTATACTAAGGTGCTGGTGGATCTATCTGAAATACTCTTCTATTATCATATTTTCCTAGAATTTTGACTTCCAGGTGTTTGTGTCTTTTCAATTTCTTCCCAGCTCTAGGATCATGTTGCAGTACCACAATCCTCAACAAGGCCTTAACATAATAAATCAAAGACACTTTCCACATTTCTGTTATTTCAGTCCACATTTGGTTCAGATTAAAAGTCAAAACCAAAATTCCTTGTTAAACATTTTCTTGAATTAAGTTAGAATATCAGTGAAGTATAGACTTACAATAATTTTGCTCTTGATCTGATATAACCTTAACAATCTATAGATATATTGTACAAATTGAAGCCTAATTCTTCTGGTGTGAAATCCCTCATCAAGCATATATTTGAATTACCAGATAAATATGTTACTGCTGGTTCCTTGGCTGGCTTTGGCAATGGTGGATTTTGTCCCATTAGATCTGATTGCTTGTGAGTAATGTCTAATGTGAAAGTTACCTTTATGCTCAAATATTTATGTCGTATTAGATGCCTAACTTAATGCTACTGTACCATGATGTTGGTTTGATTTTCTTTTAAAGATATTTCTCTATCTTCTTCTGGTAGTTTTTTTGTTTGACTAAAATTATGGACTGTGAAATCACTGTTTAGCTGCTTTAGTCTGTACCCAGATGGGATTATTGTCCTTATATAGGTGTTAAGTGTTCAATTTTGGTCAAAATACCTCTAATTTAGTATTCAATTAGAGCATCTAGGCCATCAATTTCAAGATTTTACATAAAATATTTCGTTTTAGTTTTAATTGGCCATCTAACCATTGAATTGCAAGATTTAACTGTTAGATGATCATAAGAGCTCATCAGAAGAGTAATGAATGGTTTAGACGATTCTAATTGGGTCCTGTGCATTGCAGTTCAATCGACTCAAGCTTGGATGATCCAGATCAAATCAAGGAGATCAGATGGAGATGATGAAGCTTCCTAGAAAGAGAAGACTCCTAGGACAAAAGAAATTTGAAGAATTGCAGAGTTTTGGGCAAGAATGGACTTCTAGTGGACCCCACCCCTCTTTTTCTCTTTTCATCTCTCTCAAGGATCTTTCTCTCACCCGTCTCTCTCCTTGTCTCAATTCACACGTCTCTCTCTCTAGTTTTCTTCTTAGTCTCCTGTCTTCTCTCCACTCTAGTCTCTTCTTCACCTCCTTGGCCGGCTGATCCTCTCCACTCTCCTCTCTTCACTCCACATCCTCTTCTTCATCAAAGTCTTTGGTTGGCCGGCTCACTTTTCCCTCGCCTTCCCTTTCTCTCCATCGTTCCCAACTCACACTCTTCTCTCCATTCCCTCAATCTATCTCTCTTGGCTGGATCACGTGAGAGAAAGGTAGACAAACCCCCATCTTCATCTCCCATGTCTCCCTCTTCTCCTTTGCCCGGCTCATCCTCTCCCTCTCCATTCTCCTCTCTTGCTCTCACTCCCTCGTTCTAACTCTCTCCTTCTCGGGTCCTCCCTTCTTCTCCACTCAGCACGGCCATACCTATCATCTTCTTCCCCTTCTTTCTCACCGTCCCCAGCACAAGCACTTTCTTCCTTTCCAACTTCCTCTCTACGCCCAGCCATCTACTCTTCTCACCCTTCCCTGAACCATAGGAGGCTCCCTCTCGCACATCTCCATCGTCTTCCACGCACTAGCATCGGCTCCATCTCCCTACCCAAATCCCGTCTCTCTCTATTTCGTTCCTTTGTCAAGGCCGAATCAACGGCGTTGCACCCATCATCGGTCGGACCCTCCTCTGTCTGATTGTCGGCTTCACTTCCCCAAGCAATTTCTTCTCACAGCATCACGGCTCAGATCAACTCAAGCCGCACCCGTTTCCTCTCAGTTCTCTATCTCTTTCCCACACTTTACCAGCACCCCTGCTATTTCCTTCCTTTGCACCTGCGCCAACCCCCCATCTCATCTTTCTCGCTCTCTCTATCCACCTCTTCCTGTAGCTACGATATGCCTAGGCCGCTCAGGATCATCGCACTCCAAGCCCAGAACCCGACCTCAACTCCACCTTCATTAGCCGTCGCCGATTGAACCCAGACGCCGAAACCTAGCTTCCAAACCAAGCCAGACATTGCCTAGCGGCACCGCATCATCACCGGCCAGACTGCTCAGAACTCCCAGTTTCCCCATTCTCTCTGATTCACCAATCGCCGGCTCTCTCTCTCCAACTCTGGTGTCCATCTCGGTCGGATCGGAGAAGGAAACCCGAACTTGGATAACATTGTCCCTGGATAGGCAGAACATGGATAAGGAAAAATCAAAATAGTCAGGGACACATAAGTAAATAAAATTGAGGACACAGATGGAATTAAAAAGAGGACAGAGGTGGAATTAATCAGATCTGCCAAGGGCAAGATTGGAATTTCTTGAAAAAAAAAGTTTTAACGACAAAAGCAGATGATATCCTCTTCCTTCTTCCCCATCTCCTCCGGTTACTCTTTCCGTCGTGGATGATCTGTTTTTGTCAGTAAAACTTTTTCTTTTCAAGAAATTCCAATCTTGCCCTTGGCAGATTTGATTAATTCCACCTGTCCTCTTTTTAATTCCGTCTGTGTCCACAATTTTATTTACTTCTGTGTCCCTGACTATTCTGATTTTTCCCTATCCATGTTCTGCCTATCCAGGGACAGTGTTATCCAAGTTCGGGTTTCCTTCTCCAATTCGACCGAGATGGACACCAGAGTTGGAGAGAGAGCCGGCGATTGGTGAATCAGAGAGAAGGGGGAAACTGGGAGTTCTGGGCGGTCTGGCCGGTGATGTTGCGGTGCCGCTGGGCGATGTCTGGCTTAATTTGGAAGCTGGGTTTCGGCGTCAGGGTTCAATCGGCGGCGGCTAATGAAGGTGGAGCTGAGGTCGGGTTCTGGGCTTGGAGTGCGATGATCCTGAGCGGCCTAGGCAGATCGTAGCTATAGGAAGAGGTGGATAGAGAGAGCGAGAAAGATGAGATGGGGGGTTGGCGCAGGTGCAAAGGAGCTAGCAGGGGTGCTGGTAGAGTGCGGGAAAGAGATAGAGAAGTGAGAGGAAACGGGTGTGGCTTGAGTTGATCTGAGCCGTGATGTTATGGGAAGAAATTGCTTGGGGAAGTGAAGCCGACAATCAAACAGAGGAGGGTCTAACTGATGATGGGTGCAACGTCGTTGATTTGGCCGTGACAAAGGAACGAAATAGAGAGAGACGGGATTTGGGTAGGGAGATGGAGCCAATGCTGGTGCGTGGAAGACGATGGAGATGTGCGAGAGGGAGCCTCCTATGGTTCAGGGAAGGGTGAGAAGAGTAGATGGCTGGGTGTAGAGAGGAAGTTGGAAAGGAAGAAAGTGCTTGTGCTGGGGACGGTGATAAAGAAGGGGAAGAAGATGATGGGTATGGCCATGCTGAGTGGAGAAGAAGGGAGGACCCGAGAAGGAGAGAGTTAGAACGAGGGAGTGAGGGCAAGAGAGGAGAATGGAGAGGGAGAGGATGAGCCGGCCAAAGGAGAAGAGGGAGACGTGGGAGATGAAGATGGGGGTTTGCCTGCCTTTCTCTCACGGTGATCCAGCCAAGAGAGATGGATTGAGGCAATAGAGAGAAGAGTGTGAGTTGGGAACGATGGAGAGAAAGGGAAGGAGAGGGAAAAGTGAGCCGGCCAACCAAAGACTTTGATGAAGAAGAGGATGTGGAGTGAAGAGAGGAGAGTGGAGAGGATCAGCCGGCCAAGGAGGTGAAGAAGAGACTAGAGTGGAGAGAAGACAGGAGACTAAGAAGAAAACTAGAGAGAGAGACGTGTGAATAGAGACAGGGAGAGAGACGGGTGAGAGAAAGATCCTTGAGAGAGATGAAGAGAGAAAAAGAGGGGTGGGGTCCACTAGAAGTCCATTCTTGCCCAAAACTCTGCAATTCTTCAAATTTCTTTTGTCCTAGGAGTCTTCTCTTTCTAGGAAGCTTCATCATCTCCATTTGATCTTCTTGATTTGATCTGGATCATCCAAGCTTGAGTCGATTGAACTGCAATGCACAGGACCCAATTAGAATCTTCTAAACCATTCATTACTCTTCTGATGAGCTCCTATGATCAACGGTTAGAAGGGGAGCCTTGGCGCAACGGTAAAAGTTGTCGTCATGTGACCTTGAGGTCACGGGTTCAAGGCGTGGAATCAGCCTCTTGCAAAAATGTAAGGTAAGGCTGCCTACTTTAGGCCATTGTGGCCCGCCCCTTCCCCGGACCCTGCATAGGCGGGAGCTTCGTGCACCGGGGCTGCCCTTTTTTTTTTTTTTTTTTAAATCTTGAAATTGATGGCCTAAATGCTCTAATTGAATACTAAATTAGGGGTATTTTGACTAAAATTGAACACTTAACAACAGGCAATGCACAAGATGTGTATATGTGGACATGAAAGCTTGTTATATTTCTGGTAGAGGAAAGATGTCGCAGGTGATGACCCAAATTATTGTAGTGTGAACATGAAGTATTGCTTATATTTAGTCGTGCAAATGCAACCTCATTGGGAGATGGAAAAAAGTATCTGGGACACACTCATGTCCTATTCACAAGCCAATGTTTAGCAAGGAAGTAGTTGAATAGAGGATGGTGCTGGGGGCTCACAAACTTCCTCGTCTATAGTTTCTAGGGACAGTTTGAGCACCTATTACTTGTTTACTTGTACTACAATTTCTCAAGGCATCAAAAACCCAACAACTAGTCTACAAATTTGGTGTTTTTGGAAAATCAGGCTCTTACGTTCTGATTGTCATAAAAAATTTGAATGTAGTAACAAAGGAAAGCATCTCATAAATGAGGGGGAAAACTTTTTGATGTTACAAATGCAAATGTTCACAAATTGCCAGCAGATGAACATGCAGATTAGGCATTGTTCAACTAGATGAGGTGATGGTCATCCACAGAGTTACTATTAGCTATATATGAAGCTAAGGATGGGTGGTGTGGCTTCATCTCCATATTACTTGCTTTATTGGCTTGAACTAGGAAAGATCGAAGAAAGAGGAAGAAACAGAAATAGAGAGAGAAGCTAGAGGAAAAATGAAAGTGATGTGGGAGACTAAGCCATTGTTCTCTTCTGTATTGTTTTAGTTTGCAACATTACTTACCCTTGAGGGATTACGCTTATTGCTTTGTGTCACATAAGTGTATGAACAGCGAGCTGTCCTGACTAATGCTTGAGCGCTTTATCTGTGTACTTTAGTACTCTCCCTCAAGTTAGGGTTATATATTTAGTTGGTTCTTAGCTTGGGATACATGAAATCCAACTGATTGAAATTGAAAGTAATGTGAAACCTGTGTACCTAAGGGTTTGTTATGGAATGAGTGGTGTTGAAAGTTCTTTGACACAAATTTCTCATGAATGGTTTGCTTGTGAAATATGAGATGGTTTGCTCTAGGCATCCTAGTCTTGTTGCAAATTCACTGCATATTTTCTATGTAATAAGTTTATTCCATGTTTTTGCATTTGCTACTTCAATGCCCAAGAAACATATCAGGGCTTCTAAAATCCGTAGTATGAAATGAGAGTAGGGTAATCCTTTAACAAGGATTTTCAATGCATTACCTGTTATTAATATGTTATCAACATAAAGTACTCACACATATTTCAGAGGCTTCATTACAACTATACTAAGAGGTTAACTTGGTTCCTCTTTATCTGCAGTCACAACACCACTAAACTTGATTTTTGTAAATCATGGATGGATTTTCCAAGTTTGCCAACCTTGTCTGACTCCTCTTGAAAAACTATATCTGGAGGTTGCTCGATATGAGCTGCTTGCTGTAAATCTGCATTGAAAAATCCGTTCATATCATCCAACTGAAGCAATGATCAGGTATTGTTCATAGCAAATATTAATTCAACAGGCTCATTGACCTTTTATGATTTTCCAAAATTTGTCTTTCTAACTTTTCCCTTTTCCTTCTTTTGTCCTATTTGTTTTGAACCACATAAACATCCAAGTGAAACTGTAAATAAGACATTAGAAAATGATTGCAACTCAAGTATGTGAATTATGTACTGAAGAGAGATCATACTAGGTTACGTGGCAGTGAGATAGGCCTTAATGAAGCGTTAGCTCATCTTTAACATGCCCAGGTCCATCTTCTTGCTATATCAATGGATTCCTTGTTGTAAAGGCAGTACCAATTTTTCTTTTTCTATTTATAAGCATTTGCAAACGTAGTACCTTATAGTTCTCTTGATTTTTATTTCACTTTATTTGCTTGGTGTAAATGCCCTTGGTATTTTTAAAGTCTTGAATTCATTTAGTTATTTTTGTGAAATTTATTGCTTCTATCTGGATCTTATTTATTTTTCCCATTGCCTATTTTCTGATATATATTTTGGTTTATTAGATATCATTTTCTTGAGGATTCGCTCAAAACTCTCATAAGGAATTCTCAACGTTGCCAGTATTCGAGTTTGCTAAATAAACACTGTGCCGTTCCAAACTTCAGCCCTTGTTGTAAGGGTGCTGATGGAGTTGCGTCCAAGGTTAGCTAACTTCATAAAAGTTTATCCTTAAGCCTTAGGAGCACTATATATTGTTGATAAATCTCATGCATTTATTGTTCTTTTGCCTTTTGTGGCTGCCTATTCATGCAATACTTGCTATTTGACTTTCTATTTTTAAAGTCCACCTGAGTTGTAACTGTCATATTGTCAAACATTTCAGGGTACTGATAATGTGGACCTGGATCCTTTTTGTACTGATCAAGCATTTTGGAGCACAAATGTATTGCCTGACTTTAATTGTTCAATGTATTTTAACCATGCAAATGGTCCATTCTAGTTGTCTGTTTAAGCAGATCATGCCTTGATCTTTGAAGGGATGCGTATTTTTTCCGTTGGTATATGAGTTCCATGTCAATAGTTCTTCAATTTGTATGTTGAATAGGTCTAGGTTATTGCCATTGTCATTTGATATGCTTGATCAATGTTTAAATGTTGCATTTGAAGAAGAACCATTTTCAAGGTAAATCTAGCTGGGGTCAGGAAGAACCAGTGGAATGCGCCTTAATTTGAACTTCTAACTATTTTTTCTATGATGTGTTGTAGGCCTGGCACTGATAATTGCTATTTGATTACTATAATAAAGAGTCTTAGTTGTAGAAGTTAAAAACGTCTTTCCTCTTTCTTAAGTGGCATATAGCTTGAATAAGCTCGCTATAGTGGGATTTTTCTCTCTTTCCTCTACAATTCACTAGTAAATTGTCAATTGTGTGGACCAAGCCTGGCACTAGTTCCGCTTTTTGAGCATGCATGAATTCGCTAACAGTATTAGCAACAAAGGCAGTAGCCAAGTAAGATATGGACTTTCTAACATGTTTTTAACTAGATTTCATAACTCTCTTTGCTGATAGTGAAGCCTATAATTCTTTTTCTTTTGGGTATCAAGTGATTGTAATCATATTTTCTAAGGAAAATTTTTGACTTTAATGCACTATACTTGTTGCGCAGTCTCTCCGAAGGGCTTGAAGTTATCAAGTGAACACATAAAGACCTGAACTTTTTAACGTGTACCTCCGAGGTCCAAAACTAAATGTTTGTCCAATTTGCTGATAGAAAGTGGTCGCATGCCATTTAGGTACACTTTTTCAAGGGTATCATTAGAAATTATGGGATTTTATATTACAAATGAAACAAACTAGAGAGAGATAAAAAAGGGTTCCAATATCAATTCTTCCCTCTTCTTAAACTCAATGCCATTTTGGATTTTTAAAACATGACCATTGAATATTTCATCTAGAAAAACTACTAGGTAGAAGCGTCTAATGGGCATAAATCTTTACTAATAGCTTAAATAGGGTAGGCTGAACAAGAATAATGGATGAAATCATACAAAGGTGAAGCCTAGCTAGGTGGCTTCTTGGTTTGAATTTTTAAATTGGTTGGTAGAAACACCCAATGGGCATGAATTTTTACCAGTACCGCAAATAGGATAGGCCAAACAGATGAAAGGATCAGATCATCCAAAGGTGAGGCCTAGCTTGTTGGCATCTCATTTTGGAGTTTTAAATCACAACCATTGAAGTTTTCAATTAGAAAAACTGCTATGTAGAAGCATCCAATGGGAGCGAATTTTTCCTAGTAGCCTAAATAATGTAGGCTGAACAAGGTGAGTGGGTGAGATCATCTAAAGGTGAGGCGTAGCTAGGTGGCATCTTGTTTTGGATTTTTAAATCATGATAATAGAAATTTTCAGCTAGAAAATCTAGTAGTAGAAGCATCTGATAGGCATGAATTTTCACAAGTGGATCAAACAAGATAGGCTGATAATGAATGGGGAGAATGGATCAAATTATCTAAAAAAGGGCCTAGGCAGGTGGCCTCTTATTTGAAAATTTGAATCATGACTGTTAAAATTTTCAACTAGAAAATTTAGCAGGTTGAAGCATCCCATGAAGTTTCTAATTTGAAACTCAAAATTCAAAATTTTAAATTTTAAATTTTAATTTGAAACTCAAAAATTCTTTCAATGTGATTTTGAGATGAAATTTGTGTGGGTTGTGTAAATTTTGATTTTTAGACTCATAATTCCATTTGGGTTTTGGTTCTTCGTACTAAGTATATTGATTAAAAACCAAAGGAATAGATATCAAAAGATATTAAAAATCAGAAACAAAAAAGGATATAACCTTGAAATTTTGATTCAAAGATAAAGGTTATTTTTCATTTAATGTCGTCAATTTCTTAAAATTCCAATTAAACCCTTCAAATTTTGTCCACTTTCCTTCACTAAATTTAACTGTTTGTCAGTTTTTGGACTGTGGAGGTACAAGTCTACAAGTTCAGGTCTTTATGTGTTCATTCGATAACTTCAGGCCCTTCCAAGAGAGCGGGTGCCAAGTATAGGTAAAATGGTGAAAATTTTCCATTTTCTTTTGGCGAAGGAGGCAGCTACAAGTTGTCAATCTTGTACTAGACCTTGTACCGGTTTTCTCTCAAACTAGTACATGTATTTGTTTTGTACATTATTAGCCAGTTCATGAAAATTGAGAATGAAAGAATTACAAGAACAAGTTCTGCTGATTTGCCTTAATTTTTCCTTGAATAAAAGATGAATCTTCTTCTAGTTAGTAAACTGTACCTTGTAGTTCGGCATGCATCCCTTTGTGTTTTTCTTGGTAGAATTTCAGCTTTTAATGTACTTTGGTAAATGTGCTTCTCATTCGTTACCCTCGCGATTTCTTGGTTTCCTCAGGATAACAACTTAATCAACTCCGTGCAATTCTTCTTTTTTTCTCATGGAGTTCCATTTTTAGTACAACAGTGAAGGATATTCTATTAGTAATGCTAAAAGGGGTGGAGAGGATCTATAAATGTTCATACTGAGATCCTATAAAATGTAAGGTAAGGCTGCATACTATAAATCCTTTGTGATCTGCCCCTTCCTGAGACCCTGCACTACCCTATATAACTCTCACTCCTTATGTTCTGTTAGTTAAGATGTTTGCTTGAGAATTAGCAATAAATACCAAATATCTTCCCAACATTACAATTTGGATTTTAGGTTTTATTGTGGTAACCGTGATTTGCAATCTACCTTGTGCTTACTATTGATTGCTTCAAAGTACTTCAATTTTCATGTATCCACAACGCGGATATTAAATGTCTTAACTTGTACTCTGTCAACTTTAACTTTCTCTACTACATTTTATTTTCAATCCCCAAAAATTGAACCTCTTTGGACTTTGAATTCTAAGAATTCCTGTGGAAGTCACTCTTATGTTAACAAATTAATCTTGGATCTAAATTTCCATAGCTCAGGGTAAGATAGTTCCTTAAACTTGGATGTTAGTCTATCAACCCTTTGCCTTCACAAAAGGGTTAGAGAGAACTGCAATTGAGTGAAATTTTAAGCATTGACTCCAAATCTAGCTGGTACAAAAAGGAGATGTTGAGTTTTCAATTAGCGACAAACTCTTCGTCTCGGTCTCCTTTTCCTTCTTCATGGCTATAAGTACATGTGTGGGTAGTTTAAGATGATCAAGATAATTTATGCTTAAAATTTTTCTTTCCTTTATTTTGTATTTTTCTACATTATTATTATTATTATTATTTTTTGGCACTCTTCTTAGTTTTCACATTTGAAAAGTACAATTTACTACCCTAACAATTGTTTTGTTACACTCTAGACCCTAAACTTAATATTTGTAGATTAGTTCCTCAGTTATTGGAAAAATTTTCACCATGTCCTTTCGTCTTATTACATCCATTGACATGTATCTAATGTGGGGCACACAATGCATTTTTTAATATTTCAAAATAAAGTTCTATAGGTTTTGCCCAAGCACTAAAGTAAAAAAATAGTTGAGGAACTAAACTATTAGTTGTAGATAGTTGTGTATCTTGCGAGAGAAGATGACTAGAATGAATTCTGGCAGTCATTCATAGGTTAGATCAACTAGAACCTAGATGTAAAATTTATTTTCCAATAATTAAAAATGGAAAGCATAAAAATCAAGGTTTTCAAGGTGCTGGCTGTGAAATTTTGCAGCCTATTTTCTAGCAAAGCCTCAGATGCATTTCTCATTGAAAATAGTCCAAATTTTAAGGGTTTGTAGATTGGGACTTTTGGATTCTAGATACGAAAACCATTTTCAAAAACTCTTAAGCAAAAGGGTATCATATGGAGATTTTAAATCTCACAGGTGAAAAACTCTAGTCATCTTTTTCGGTGAGATTTGAATATATTTTTCAATGGAAATAGTCCAAATTTCAAGGGTTTGAATATCAAGACTTTTGGATTCTAGATCTAAAAACCATTTTCAGAACTCCAACAAAAGGGTATCATATAGAGATTTTAAATCTTGCAAAAACCTTTGGTCATCTTCTCCAACAAGATACATAACTATTTGCTTCCAATAGTTTAGTCTCTATACTATTTTTTCACTTTAGTCCCTAGATAAAACCTTTAAAAATTTACTCGCAAATGCTATAATGTAGATTGTGGGCCCCCCATTAGATGTCCATCAACGTCAATTGATGTCCGTTGATGGATGTTGGATTTAAGGACTTATAGGAAATTTTTTTCCAATAAATAAAGAACTAATCTATAAAAATATAAGTTTAGGGACTAATGTGTAACAAAGTGATAGTTAAGGGTAGTAAATTGTACTTTTTCCCTTTCCATTTTTGGAAAATTAAGTAATCAATTTTGTTGGATATTGTTTGAAATTGAAGGGGGGCCTTGGCACAATGGTAAAGTTGTCGTCACGTGACCTTGAGGTCACGGGTTCAAGGCGTGGAAATAGTCTCTTGTAAAATGCAAGGTAAGGCTGCATACTATTGACCCTTATGGTTTGCCCCTTCCCCGGATCCCCCATACGTGGGAGCTTTGTGCACCGGGCCTTTCCCTTTATTGTTTGAAATTAAAAGGTTTAGCTTGGGCTTGGATTGTAGTCATTATAAAGATGAAATTGACAACTTTGGTATTAATTGTCGATATCTATAATTATGTATTGTTAATTAAATTATATTTCTCAAATATTAGAAAACCAATCTATTCATAGAAAACTAGATAGGTGTCACTAAAAGTGTACTTGAAACACTGTTGCTTTCCATAGAAAGCAAACACCGTCGCTTTTGATCAAGATGGCATTTAAACATGAACAAGAGCTACCTTACCTTAAAAAGCACCCTGATTTTGATTCTCCACTTATTTTCCCCGGTGTTAGGAATGCTTGATGACTTCTTTTCTGAGAAAAAAAAAAAAAAGTTACTTTGTTAATAAAGTGTGCTTGTTAATCGAAGGTTGTGTGTTCTGCCTGCATATCTTCAACTTCTCAATTTCTACTCTTCTAATTTTCTTTTATGGTGTTTTAAAATATTGCACTTCACATGATGAAGAAGTTCCCTCTCTCTTAAGGTTCTAAAGCTAACACGGATCTCATTTATCCAAAGGAATTACTATGAGGTATAAAAAAAATAAAATCTCAAACGGATCTAGCTAGTGATCTAGTAATGAAGAAATTTTCATGCAATAACCCATTTAGTGCTCCTAAATGAATTCATAGATGGTTTAATTAGATGAATACAAGTTACTCCTTGTAACTTTATAGACATGTGTGTGTTTGCATGCTTGGATGGGTCTACATGTGATGTACATACATATGCACATGATCTTTGTTGTTAGGGATCAAATTTGTGTGCTTAAAGATATAATAGAGGATAATTTGAATGGAAAGCATTTGTTTGGTTACTTGATCACATATATCATCTGCAACTATGCATTGTTAACAAATCTTTCACGTTCTAACTGTGGTTGCAATTATTTATTTCTGTGTTCGTCATACGCAATCACTATGCATTAAAATTACAACCATGATCTGTTTGTTGATAGTTTTAGTTCTTCTGAACTTCTATTAATTTAATGCCAGGAGATATTTTCCCCTTACTCCTATAGTTTCGCATCTCATACATTGATTTGCAGATGAACATGGCGCTATATCAAGTGCTTGATCAGCCAGAGATAGCTGCTAAAGAAATGCAAGTTTGCAATGATGAGTTTCAGTTCAATGGGTTTAATTGTGGATATGCACAAGTGGTCTCATTTCTATGGGCTGTTTGTCGGGCTATTATTCCTCCCACTTTACTTGGAGCTCCTTCTAATTGGAGATCATTAAGGAGAAATATTTCAAAGTTTGTTCAACTGAGGCGGTTTGAAGATTTCAATTCAAAGCAATGCATGCATGGCATAGTAACATCAAAGTTTCCATTTCTAACAAAGGTTGTAGGGTCTTCTTGCTACTGCTGTAAACCACGGAAGAATGATCTGTTTGGAGAATGCACAAATATGCTTCTTGGATGTCAGAAACCTAACAATGTCAGAGGTATTCTGAAAATTATGCTTATTGAGAGATTGATATTTTGGTTCTTTTCAGATCTAATGGTCCCCATACTAAGGGCCAGCTTTTATATCACAGAGAGTAAAGCTGGAAACCAAGATGTATTCTATTATAAAAAGTCTGTTTGGAAGGTAATAGTGGACGGAGCCATTTCTTCCTTGAAACAAAAAAAATATCATTTGTTGGATAAAAGATCTTTTGGAAGCATTTTGAAGAAAAGAATTTTGGAGAAAAGACCTTTTGGCTTCTCAAAGGTAAGGTTTCTTCCAAAAGAAAATGGAGTTAGGCCTATCACTAATTTGGGGGCAACATCTACTACATGGCTTTTAGATAGAGGCAATTCTTCCAAAAGTTGCATTGCTGCAATGATTGAAAAGGGCAACACAATCTCAACCAGGAAGCGTTTTACTTTCAAGTCTGTGAATTCAGTCTTGAAAGATTTATTTGTTGTTTTGAAAAACATAAAGGTAGAACATCCAGAGAAGTTAGGCTCCTCAGTGTTCGATTATAATGATGTCTATAGAAAATTGTGTGCTTTTCTCTCTGATTTGAGAAGTTGGTCTAGGGAAAAACAAAAAGTTTTCATTGTAGTTGGTGATGTAGCTGAGGCGTATGATAATATTGATCAAGAGAAACTGCTTATGGTGATGAAAGATGTTATATGTAATGAAAAGTACCTTCTGAGAAGATTTGCCCAAGTGATATGCAGGAAGAACTGCTTAATGACCCATTATCACAAACTATCAGCTGATCGAAGTGGCAGTTTTGATGCTTCAAAAGCAGCAGCTTCTATCCAATTATCTCCATTGCATGGTGTTATTATTGATCAGGTACTCTATTATGTAGTTTTTCATCTATACCCATTGCACAGTTTATGTCGATCTATGAGTGGTTCAACAATTGCTTTGTTTTTGTAATTACATCAAAGTTTAAAGTTTCCGTCTTATCAGCTGCTTGATTGTGATTGGTTTTTTACAATCTAAATGATCATTTTGATACTTGCTTTCCAATTATCATCCCTGTTTCATTTAATAAACTAGGCATGCATATAATATCTGTGTGGATTGTTTGTCTTAAGCATAGAAGACCCTATAAGCGTGTAAGCGGTTAGTCCACCATCTTTGTTGTAAGTAATAGTAGGAAATATTGGGTCCTAATCCAGGTTGGTTTACAACTGCTAGCTTGTTTCATTCTGTCACCATTTAGGAGAAATAAAGAAACAGGACAAACTGTTGTGCTATGTTTGTATTGTTAGTTAACTATATAGTATGTTCCATCAGATTGAATCTTTAATCCGGATGATCTGTAGCTGCTCTCTATTAGCTTCCTTTTCTCGTCTTTGTTGGCTATTGTGGAATGCCTTGTTCCATTTTTACTCTTATAAGGTTTATAGTTTGCGGTTCATATGGTAAAAATTCCTACATTTAAGTTAGGACAGCCATGGTACTACCATCGGAAAACTGCCCATTTTGAAGGCAAGAACACTAATTATTTTTATAAAGATGGCATGAAAGTTCTTTTTGTATCAGTGAGGAATGAACTACTAATCCAAGGCTGATATTGAGCTGGGAAAGAATTCATTTAGCTTCCAAAAATTTGTAGAGGGAACTATACATTATATACTTGTAGCAACCGAAGGTGATAAAGAAGAAAGGGTGATGCCATATGAACAGATACATCAAGTAGAGAAGTTTCTTGTGATGTTTCCCATGTTTCACCTGTGAAGCGAGACATCTAGCAACTTCTTGACTTTGTACTGGTTGTTAGTCTATCTAGCTTTCCTTTATTACTGGATGATCTAGCATATGCAAAGTGTAGCTTCAAGGGGGGTTATTGTCAAACACTATTTTGAATGCCATGACTCCCTGATATTCATGACTTCCTGATGGCTTTAAACTCCTTTTGAAGATCTTTTAGGAAGGTGGTACCAGTGCAGGTTAGAGTAGGTGGCCAGACCATGGAATCACATCAAAGCTACCTCTGTTTCTTGAGACGATCAAGATTCTTTTACGATATTGGCTTACCATTTTTTGTCAATGGTGCTCAAATGCGGTTGGATGATCGTCATCTATCAAATGAGATTTTTCTGTGGGATATGTCAGCCACTGTTGGGTGACCAGACTAAATGGCACTGATTGATCTCTATTATCTAATTGCATTTCTATTTCACTTAAGCGAACTGCCACATAAATAGACATCTCCATGGTATCAGAGGACTTCCATCTATGAGATGAGCTTCCCATTTGCATTGGCTAACTACCATTTGCTGAGCTTCCCATTTGCGTTGGCTAACTACCATTTGGGGACAGATATTTAAAAAAGAGTTGGATCATCCGTTTCTATCAAACGAAAAGACCTTTATTGATGGATTTCAAAGATACATAGGATGATCTCATTTGATAAATGAAAATTCTTATGTGGCATTGATTAATAATTGCTTGCAGACAAATCTCTAAAATAATAGACTCTAATGTACCCATCATCACTTGTACATAAAAACCTCTAGTAGGAGAAAACTTGGTTCTTTCTTTTTTCTGGTTTACATATGTACTCATTGCATAAATCATGCAAGGAAATTTATTGAGAAATGCAGTCAATTCCCCAATTCCGTCTTTTGATGCAATATCAGTTAATGCTTACTATTAATAGTTAGAAGGCCATTCCCAATAAGATTTTAACTTTCTGCACTATTTCTTTGTGGAACATACCTTTGATTCTAACCCTTAAAGATTGTCCAGAAGGTAATACATGCATGGTTTGGTTTTCCATACGAGCCAGTTTGTAGGGAGTCTTTAAGTATTTCTTCTTAGAATTGGATCGTCTTCAGTTAATATTTTCCTTTTGCTATCAATGCCCTCTTTTATTTGCTATCAAGTCCATCATTCATGGTTAATTTTCCTCATCATGTTACTTCTAGCTGTAATCTTAACAGATTGTTGGTAAAATTCTTCTGGTTCCCTTTTTGTGTGGGGATGCTTTTCCTGTTAAGCCTGCCATCTTTTCGAATTTCTCTTGCTCTTGAGATCTCCTTCAATTTAAAATCCTAAAATTTGCATCATATTTGAAGAATGTCATTCATTAAAATGTTATTTTTAATTGCATTGGATAATTCATTTGATGTTATTTAATTAATTTCTGAAATGTTGTAGAGTAGAAGCATAGAGATTGGAAGGCATTCCCTTCATCAGCTTCTCCGCGAACAACTGAAGCATAATCTACTCCAAGTTGGTAGAGACTTTTATGTACAGAAGGTTGGAATATCTCAGGGCAGCATATTGTCCAGTCTCTTGTGTTCATTTTATTATGGCCATTTGGAAAGAAGTTTGATTTTTCCTTGGATTGAAAGGACATCTTGTGAAATCCATAAGCATATACTACTGAGGCTAATTGATGACTTTGTGTTCATGTCAACCTCAAGGGAGCAAGCAACTAATTTCTTCAACCGGATGAGAAAAGGATTTGGTGAGTACAACTGTATCATGAATGCTAAAAAATTTTGTACAAATTTTGATGTCGGACATCAATTTGCAATTACAAGAAATAGAGAGTATAAGGGTGAGGACGGTATATCATTTGTTCCTTGGAGTGGTTTGCTTATCAACAGCTGTACACTAGAAATTCAAGCTGACTACACCAGGTATATTCTACATTAGTCTCCATGTTTATATTAGCGTCCCAGTTAGTAACTCCTTTAATTTAGTGGATTTTACTCTTATGAATGCATGAACACACATATTTGCATATATTGTTCAAGGCATACTCTATTTATAGTTACGTTTTGCATTATGCTTCTACTAACATTTACGCGATAGCGTGATTATACTGGCCTTTTGAATGTCAAATCAGTTGCCATGGCCAACACTTTATTCGTGCAGAGGACAAGAATTTATGCCAAACATTTTAGCTTGAGATAATCTATTTAATTATCAAATCTCTATACACTTCAACGTCTCTGGTAAATTTCTTTAATTATCTTGAAGATGCTCTAAGTTAGCCCCAACAAATCCATCCAAAACGCAATCGGTCCCTCTTACTCATGTACGACTGTAGTGCATGATTATGAGAAGGATTGACCTTATGCAATGTTGTATGATACCTAAAAATGGTTTTAATTTGTCAAAAATTACTACTATTCCCATTGGTTTACTTAACTTAATCAGGCAACTAGTTGTTGTTTATGTGAAGAGTCACTTGTCGTTTATGTATAACTCTCTGCAAGATAGTTGTGAGCCACAAACTGTTAGCAATCTATAATCCTTGTCAGCCATCCATTTAGATATATTTACTTATAGGTGGAAATACTAAATAGTAGTATCCTTCAGGGAAATTGGATCTTATTTGCTCTAACTGTTGAGTTAAACCAATCCTTTTAATTCTTGCCAGGTTACTAGGTAGACCTGACATTGTTAGTTATCTTATATTTAAGTTTGGTACATCTGTGTTAGTAAATCTAGTTCATAAGATTGCTTATAGTTTTTTAGTGATAGAAAGAAATCCCTTCTAGTGGTGCAGACATCTCAACTATGTTTTAGCTGAATGGGAGTGATTGAATGACTAGCATGTCAGAAGTTGTTCTACAATCTATGCTAATGCATGATGCTCACATCTTAGGTAGCTTGGATTTCTATCATTGTAGTAATCAGAGTAATTAAAGTGGTAGTCCATATATCAACATGCTTTTCATAAATTTTGGAATCATGAGAAACTACCTATTACTTGCAATGTTTTATGAAAAAGGGAAAATGAAAGGACCAATTCTTTTTTTTGAATGGCTGTAATCATACGTGCTTTGTGTTAACTAAGCCTCGAAGACCTTTTCCATGGATATCCAGACATAACCCCTTCTGCCAAGTCCAGATCATTATCCACAATAACATGTGAACTTTGTTAACTACTTCTGTAAGCCATCTTTCTATTGACAAACAACCTATGATTATTTGTAATGTCATTTGATTACTTGAAAGGACCTGAAACATTATTGTCAATCATTGATCAGGTACTGGGGTGCACATATGCGTTCAAGAATTAAAGTTTGCACTCAGAGGCCGATCTGCTATTTAAGGGACAAGTTATGTGATTATATGAGGCCAAAATGTCATCCTATACTTTATGACTCAAATGTGAACTCTCCGGCCATTGTCAAATTGAATGCTTATCAAGCTTTTTTATTAGCTGCTATGAAGTTCCACTGCTACTTCAGTGCTATGCCAAAAATAAGCAACCTTGGTCCTAATTATTGTGTAGAGATCATTGAAAGGTCTATAAGGTACGAAGTTCATGACACAGACATTATGCTTCAGTTTTGTTTAGAATCGTAACATTTTAGCAGCTAATATCACAAGGCATTATACTTTAGAGGAATAGAGGAGGCCAGAATGAAGTATAAATGGTATTATAGAAAATTCAAAGGTATGCTACTGGCAAAAGTTATTTTATTTTAAATAAATATCATTCACTTCAAGCTTTGCAATTGCAGTTTTTGATATGGTAGTAGTAGATTGCTACTTAGAAGGGGAGCCTTGGCACAACAGTATGTGACCTTGAGGTCAAGGGTTCGAGGCATGGAAACAGCCTCTTGTAAAATGCAAAGGCTGCATACTATAGACCCTTATAGTCCGCCCATTTCCTGGATCCCGCATATGCGGGAGCTTCGTGCACCAGGCTGCCCTTGTTTTAGTCATAGGTTGCTTCTTGAAATTTACTTTTCAAAATTTTAAGTTAGTTTTAGTTAAGTTCTGGTTATCTAAAATATGTACATGGATGTTTGTCATTCTATCTACTCACAAGGGATATCAGATCATCTCTTTTTCCCAGGTTTTGCATGATGCCTACTCGTCTTTTGATTAACAGTCATTTGTTACGTATAATTATGAATGATGTAGATATTGATACTTGTAAAGATACTCAAAGTTTTGCCTTTTTTTCTTATATTTTGCTAATACGCTTATTGGATGTACCACCTTGTCAGCTACATGTACAAGCTTATCAAGAAACAGATGCAAGATATAAAGCTTGGATCTAATTTGCATCCCATTTTTATTCTGAGGATAGAAGAAGTTAAATGGCTTGGGTTGTTCGCATATATTCGTGTTCTGAGCAAGAAACAATCACGACACAAGAAGCTCCTTTTAGAGTTGGAGTCAAAATTTGAGCAGCTCAGAATGATAGGAAGTAATTGTCCTCACTTGAAATATGCTGTTGATGATGCCCACTCCTCCATGTTTTGGAAAATCAAATACTAAAAGTTGTACAAGAGGGATATCAGGAGGTATGTGACTAGAGTAGCATGTTTCCTCTTTCAGTCCGCTTCATTAAGTTTTTCATGAGCCCAGAACAGACATCCACTATGTAAAATGGTGGAGATGTGGTGGAAATTGAAATTTTGCTATGGAAATTTGCGTCATTTTCTGGCCTCTGATCTGACTACTTAACTGCTTAAACAAGGAGCATGCTGCTGTGTTAATTTTAGTTCTCTTTGAACTGATTTCGGGTCTGTTCTTTCAGACTTAAATCTTGCTAGCTATCAAATAGCTTGAGTGAGACACATTGTAATGGATTCACGAGTAAAGTATCCATTTCTAGCCTACACATGATGTCTGACTTGCGTCTAAAACTGCTCACTGAAATTTGCCAGGTTCTATTGTTGCTTCCTTTGGTTATTGCATACTGTAGGAACCACGAAACTGGTAGTAGGATTTGACTAATTGACTCAGCTTAAACATTTGTGTACCGTTAGCATCAAAAGGACTAAGTAGGCATCCTGCCAGGACTATTCAACTCATTGGTGTGAGATAAAAGGAAGTGAGAGAGATGATGAACAGATGTAAAGCTAAAATAGAAGCTCAAGATTAAGCAACTAATGCAACCACAATATCTCTATTCAAATTTTCAAGCAAAATCATGCCCGGAGCTGTAACATTTCCCTGTAGAAAAACCTAGGCTTCTGAAAGATAGAAGCCAAACTGCCTTCCATCATTTTGCTAGAGTGGGTCTCTTACATAAAAACTCCCATCCAGAAACCTTTTTTTGAAAGGCAACTCCCATCCAGAAAATTTAAAAGTTTGGAATCGTCCTAACACTCCTGAATCTTGGTGAAAATTTCCTCTAAAGCTGACTTCTTGTGCATATTTATGTCCAACATGAAAACGTGTTGTTGCTATGTCATGACGATAACTTTAAGTTTGATAATTTCTGGTCTTTTTATTCTTTTGCTGCTAGGCTTTGAAAACCTCAATTTTGGACCTTATGATACCAAGTTGTCACTTGAAATGGGCTTTCATATGAGCCCTACAGACAATCCAGGATTCTGTTGCTTGGTGCCAGTTGGATGATGCTTGACCTCAAATTGGCACTGTTAAACAGTCCTTGCATTACTAGCCACATGAAGGATATTTTTTTTTATTTCTTGTTTTTGGATGGTTAGAGGACTTAAACCACAATCTTTTGGGTATAATACAAGTTAGTTAACCAGCTCTGATACTTTTTGTGGGAAGTCAGCACCAATCTAAGAGGGGAGCCTTAGCGCAACGGTAGAGTTGTCGTTACGTGACCTTGAGGTCATGGGTTCGAGGCATGGAAACAGCCTCTTGCAGAAATGCAAGGTAAGGCTGCCTACTATAGGCCCTTTGTGGTCTGCCCCTTCTCCGGACCATGCATATGCAGGGGCTTTGTGCACCAGGCTGCCCTTTTTAGTCAGTACCAACATAATGGGACATGATCTTAAGTTCATGTCAAAGAAGCTCTTTGCATTTATGAATCTTTAGTTGCTTTGGTAGATTAGCCTCCCATCAGACCAATAGAACCGTGAGATATTCTACAGTTTAGTAAATCATGCATGGATTTGACTTCTTCAGGCACTTTCTTGGCATGAAATTTGTGTACTGGTCTTTGGTTCACTATTGCCACAAAGTTCAACAGTTGGGACATTCAGATATTTGAATTCTTCAGGCACTTTTCCTGGCATCAAATCAGTATATGCTATTTTATACATTATTGAATTTCAACAAGTTGAGACATTTAGATGGTAATCTCAACGCCTTTCAGTAGCTCCATTTGGTAAGCATCATAATTGAACTTTCCTTCAAGGTTGTGCAAGGACATGTATTCTGATTTATGATTGTGCTGGACTATTCAATATAATCAAACACTGGATTATTGCTGATAAAGACCAGCATCTTCTTTTTAATTGGTAACTTGAATATTTACCATGTTACTTCGTTGTTTGTCTGTTGCACCAAATAGTTTTTCATTTTTCTTAACTGATGTTACTGTCGTTTGTCTTTTGCATCTTCTTGTATTTATTGGAAGTTGGTGGGCGAGCATAATCATATCCATATCCATTTGGTTGCAATGAGTGCACATAGACAAACAATTGGTGGGTGCACAGACTCGAACCTGCAATCTTTTAGTTGGGGATGAGTGCACATAAACAGCAAGCAAGGTGCCTGCTTGGCATGTTCCCACATTCCCTGATATACAATATCAGAAGACAATCCATGATTTTCTGAGCTATTTTAAGCGAGTCCATAATGAGTAACACATTCCATTTTGAGCTTACTACAACCAAACTCCTCCAAAGATTATTGGAGTTTCTATTTTCAGCTTTTAGTTCATTGTCTTCTAGAGGGTAGCAAACACTTGGGTGAACCATTTCTAGTTTGCTCTTTTGGAAACTTGTCTTAAACAGAATTAAACCATGGCTATTTTAAGCTCTTGGTTCATTGTCTCAAATATAAGTGCTGTTTGTGATCAGCCCCTGCAATTTAAGCACAGTATGCATACTTCCTCTGAAATTCATTTCGTTGATAAGTTACCCTCTAACTTCCAAAACGGTTTTTCTGGAAGCCCTTAAGGAAGAAAGCGGTTAGTATTGACCGTTAAGTGGGCAATTGAAATGACCAAACCGCTCCAATAACAGTCAATACTAATAAAAAAAAATCTTTTATAACTGGGAGCAACTTATGAACAAACTAAAATTGGGGGCTCCAAGCAAACTGTATCCGAAATGTAGGGGCTAACTGCAAACTGGAGTCCTCAAATAGGCTTATCAAATGAAAAACGGTAATAAACACATTGAGCTTGGGACCCAAAATCTGTCAGTGCATGGTTGAGAAATTTAGTATTCACATTTATTTGAACAGTTTTAGAATTTCATGTAAACTAGTATTTTTCTGGACTCTATGGAAGGAAAAGCCTGCAAAAATTAATTATGCAATGCCTTTTACTGCTCCGATGGATGAGAAAAAAAATATAACTGAAAAAAAAGGAGCCTCAAAATTAAAGAAAACAAGAATATCTCGAAGAAAAGTTTATAAATTGAAGGTATTGAATTGAGTAGCTCTACATTGGATTTTACTTGGATTAGGCTGGCTGATTTATATGGATTTTAACTTAGAAAGAAAAAAATGCATTTTTTTTATTAAGTTAGAGACACACACCGATGCAGCCCTGGTCACCCATGTGAGAGATTCCTTGTGCTAGTGTCGTGGGGAGGCTTTGTTGCCATGTTTTGTAACTAAAAAGTTGTCCTCCGTAATGAAGTATAGAACCGTAATGAAGTATAGAAAGGTTATCTGCTTGAAGCAATTTATCTTTGCAGGTTTATCAATCGGAGAGAGCTAGAATGGTGAGCAAACTCAAAGCAGCAGTAGAAGGTTGGAAGTTTGAGAATATATTACAAACACAAAAAGGAAATTGAATGGCTAACGCCCTGGCGAACAATGCTGCTGTGTCTATTATACAGAGTAAAAATACAACACATATTTGAAGAACAGACTAGTCTACCTAACAGATACTCTTTATGGGTACAACCCAGTTATGGGTTTGAAAGACGATCAATCAAGTTCTTTGGCACCATGCCAGCCCATTTTTCTGTTGTTCTACTAGAACATGTTACTTTTAATGATAGATCTAAAAAATTAAAGGAAAGTGTAATGGTGATTTTGAATCATTAGAGATTTATAACAGGGTTATTGGTATTAAATTCTGTAGAAATTAAGATTACCATAGAAAGATAGATTAGTGATTTCTGAACTAGTAGTCTACGCAATGTTTCAGTGAAAACCCTTTGCTATTATGATAGAAATCTTGAATGAGTTGCCGCTTGTGGATTAGGCCATACGACCAAGTTCATCAAATGCAAATAGCTAGATATCTAAGTTCTAACTCTTTCTGCAGTAGACTACTCAAGCCTACCATAAGAGCCACAGAACGAGTATTGAAAATTGAATATAAAATTTAAGAAACTTTGCGAGAGAATTACTTCTAAGAAATCAGATGCATTAGCACAGTGTTAATTCTTTCCAAGGCGAATTGTGCAATGCTAATATTAGCCTATAACCCAAATACAAACATATAAAAGGCATAAAAGAAATTAAAATTTAAAAGTAAAATATAACTAAAATATAACTAGTTAAATTACTTAAACAAACTGTAAAACCCACGAGCATTGAAAAGTGAAGATAAAACTTGAGGAACTTTGGGAGAAAATTACTTGTGAGAAATCAGATACATTAGTACACTGTAAAAGCCACAAAACGAGCAATGAAAGTTGAAGATAAAACTTGAGGAACTTTGGGAGAAAATTACTTCTAAGAAATAATGCACACTAGCATAACTTTAATTCTTTCATAGGAGAATTGTATAATACTAATATTAGTCTAGAACCCAAAACACAAACATGCAAAAGGCATAAAAGAAATTAAAACTTAAAAGTAAAATAAAATTGTGACTAAACTAGTTAAATTACTTAAACAAACTAAACTAAAGTGAAGTAAACTAAATTAAACTAAAATTAAGATGATTAACTCAGAGATTTCTAATGAACACCACCCTCATTTATGATAACTCTTGAAGCTTTTCTCAAGCTTTAGAAGACTTCAAAATACTTTGAACATTTAACTGCCCAATTAGAAAGTCCAGTGGAAAGTTAAGTACTTTTCACTAAGTTGTTAAATTAACTCCTTTGAGTTTAACATACTTGGTCCCAAGTCTATTAATCTTACTTCTTATCAAGTAACTTCATTGCCCTTTTTGTTGTTGTCAGGTACTTAACTTTTATAGCATTAAATACCACAAAGCTCAGTGTCAAGTTGGTGTGGGTAAAAAATTCTAAGGTATAAAAGAGTACAATTATTAAAATAAGTTTTGCTAATGTTATCAAAGTGAAATGTTGCATGGCACTAATGACCATGCTAAGAAAAGTCAATAGAAACATAAATTGAGTAATTGATGCATTGAAGGGTTATTATAAAATGGTTACCTTTTTTTCAAACCTTTTCAGTGGCTGATAGTGTTTAAAGCTTTGCTCATCACTGGGCAAATGGTTTAAAACAAAGTAAAACAATATAAAACAAGCGAATAGCTGGGTATGTTAAACAAATTAAATGTGAATTGGTCCTCATTTGATTGTCTACAAGGTAAATTTGGTAAGGGAAGAACAATTATTCTAGGAAAAAAAAGATGGGCTATACTGTTGATTGACAAATGAAGATATTGGCATAGGTTCCTAACTATATGCTTTTGTAGTTCGATGTTAATATAAATTAAATGTAAAGAGGAGTTAGGACAGGTTCGTAAGTATCTTTGCTATAGTTTAATTTTTGTAAGAATGAAATGTAAAGAGGAGCTAGATCAACATTGTAATGATGCAAGGTATACATGAGATTGCCCGTAGCTTGCTCGAAAAGACAGGACAAATGCATCTCGTAGGTGTTTATCCTCCATCCATGGCTGAGGATGCCGATTACAACCGTTGGTCAGAGCAAAAAATGGTTTAAGCAGAGCTCTCAAACACTCAGATAACTCACCCAAAGATTCACTCAAGTAGGTTGGCTCTAACTCATTCTCATTTTTCTTTCACTGGGATAAAGATCTTCCCTTGAAACTAGAACTCTCACTGAGATGGGTTTCAAGCTCAGATTGATGCTTTACTCTTAAGGATTTAAAATTTTGGATCGAAAAACTCTGGGAGATCTCCATTCAAAGTGAGTTCTCGAAGAACTTTGGGCTCGAATCCTTGGCTCAGCTGCTTGGATTACTTTGTATAAAAGTTTGGTGCTTTGCTCACTACCAAGTCTTTTGGTGATTTGGCTTCTGCTGGATGCTTTGTTTAGTGGCTGACTCACCAAGTGAGGTAGCTTCTTTCTTCATGTGTTGGAAGACAAGAAAGTCATGTCTAGTTTGCCGGGACAAGGGAGCACTCTGATACAACTTGCATTAATGGAGGTGCAGTTGCTTGTCTTTTCTAACCAATGATGATTGCTAGATAGAGCTCTTTGTACTCAATGCATGATAAGCAAGGGGGACGACCTTGGTTTGTATATCGGGTAAGTATTCTCCTTTATGTATTGAATGTTTAATATGGGTATAAATGGAGCAGCCCGGTGCACGAAGCTCTCCCATCTGCAGGGTTTGGGGAAGGGGCGGACCACAAGGGTTGATAGTACGCAGCCTTATCTTGCATTTTGCCAGAGGCTGTTTTCACTCCTTGAACCTACAACCTCAAAGTCACACGATGAAAACTCTACCATTGTGTCAAGGCTCCCTTCGTTTAATATAGGCATCATACCCCCAAAATCGCATTTCTGTTCCAGATTCCTGGGCTTGAGTTGATGATAGCACTGGGTCTATGTAAGGGCTTTGCAAATGGCCTTCTGCATTGTAGATGGGCTTCACCTGTGCTAGCTGGTGGCACACGGATGGAAGTATATCTCCTTGGTGCTGGACCCCTGCCTCTAGTCTCCTAGGTCGACAAAATGGATCTGAAACCTATTATTGGGCATGTGGCACTGCTGCTTCAGCTATGCCCTATGGGAGGTGGGGTGCAACGTGTGCGACAACTAAAGATGCTACCTTTTAGCAATTGGTCTACATTAAAGGGTAGTTCCAGTGCACGAAGCTCCCGCTTATGTAGAGTTTGGGGAAAGGGTGGACCACAAGGGTCTGTAGTATACAGTCTTACAATGCATCTTTGCAAGAGGTTGTTTCCATGCCTTGAATCCATGACCTCAAGGTCACACAATGACAACTTTACCGTTGCGCCAAAGCTCCCCTTCTAACAAAAAAAAAAGGAGGGAAAAAATTGGCCTTTTCCAACAAAATGGGGATGTCCGCACGAAAGTTACCTTAACACATGCGCTAGGTTGCCAAGATCATTATCCAATAGAGAGTTTTGACGTTAAGTTGAGGCTTTCATTATTTAATTAGCGATTGTGCAATAGTAAGCTTAGGAGAGTGTAAGTGGGTTTCTGTCGGTTCTTCACCTCATTCCCAAGCAAAAGCCAAATGACAGTGACGAAAAAATCTATTCTTAAAATACAGTCTGTTCTACAACCACAAGAGTTCAAAGAAACAAGTTTTATGTGTATAATAGATGTGATGTTTTTGTAACTAGGTTCTTTGAGACATGCCCAATTAAACAAATGACTTGCATCACTAAAAGTGAAGGAGCCTTGGCGCAACAGTAAAAGTTGTCGTCATGTGACCTTGAGGTCACAGGTTCAAGGCGTGGAAACAGCCTCTTGCAAAATGCAAGGTAAGGCTATGTACTTTAGGCCCTTGTGGTCTGCCCCTTCTCTGGACTACGCATAGGCAGGAGCTTCGTGCTCCTGGGCTGCCCCTTTTTTACTTGCATCACTAAAAGTGTAACAAAAAGTGGGTCTATGTGTACATTTTGGTCCCTAGGTGATCTAACATAAGCCAAATTAGATAAATGACTTGGATTGCTGGAGAAGCACAAAAGGTGTCTTTCCGTGCATTTTTAGTTTCACATGTGTACTCCTGTTTACTCCCGCAAGCACTATATAATTAATCTCTCTCTCTCTCACCTTATGGTGCCTACTAGAGTTAAAAAGAGCATATGTTGCTAACAGATGTCTTAGCATAGTTGATTGCAGACAACTTAGCATATCTCCTAAAATTCCCTTGGTCTTTTGAGAGTAAACAAGAGCATATATTGCTAGCAAATGTCTTAGAATGGTTGGTTGCAGACAACTGGACATTTCTCCCTAAAATACTCTTGGTTGTAGGTTTAAGTCGTTGCTTGTCCATTTTGCCGGGGATACGATATAGGAGTGTGTGTGTGTGAGTGATTTGCTCTATAATTTTTTGCTTGCAAAAAGAGGAAGAGGAGCATACTTTAGTAGGGCTGTTAGTTGGTCGAATACATATTGAGATCACTCAAGTCTTAATCAAATTGATTTTTGTTTGGATTATCCTTTGGATCATAGCAATGATGTTCTTGATCCGTGTTCATTTAGATTTGGACCATCCTTGCAACTATCCTAGATTTGATAAAAATTGATAAATTATTTACTAGGTCTATAAACAATAGCTATCTATTATGACTATAAAAACTTAAGAGTCTTCTAAAACACCATAAAGCACTCTAATCATCATTCACTGGTAGCAAAACTAAACTACAATAAAAAGAGAGTTTTTTAATAGAGTCCTGGTTAGTGTATATGCTTAACAAGAGAGGAAAGAGAACATAACCCTTTTTCATGCATATTATAATATATATTTTTATAAATCTAAGCTGTTCATCATATTTAGAATATCAAAATAAGGTAACCATGAGAAATCAATGCATTTAGACAATCCTAGCCACCTTATTTTAGATCTTTGAAAAACTTCGCAAAAATGAATGGTCATTGATTTTTACTTAAAGAAACATGAGCTAAAAATATGTGATGGGAATAAAATTTGATGTCTAACCTATCTAATCCATTTCTAACATACTAAATGAGTTTAGATCTAACAAAAATAATTTCACCATGCAAGACAATTGAGGTGTGAGGTGTGTACACTTTCCTCTACTCTTGAAACCTTCAAGGACTTTTCTTAATATCATGAATGGAATTAAAAAAATTGCGAATAACCTCATTATAATAAAATGATTATTTTATTCTAACAAAGATGCCCTTTTAAGTTTTAGTACATATATTTTTAATAAGAGCATTGTTGTAATTAAACTAAAATTTGCCCTTCGATTGTCTAATATATATTTTTTTTAAAAGGAACTACCCAATGAATTTTGGGAAATTGTTTAGATCCAATTCATTCAAATTTGGATCCTACAATCCAATCCATGGTGTTGTTTTGCATGTACATGTCACGTCCAAAATCTCATTGAATCACGATGATCTATTAGAATGTCAGATCAAAAGAATACAAGAAGTAAACCCACTTCTTTTAAAATAAAAAATAAAAAATTCAACGATCCAATTCATTCATTTCATTCGGCTTGAATCAGAGTGCTTACTTACCAAAGTCACGTCTAAGGACTTCTTTCTTGCCCTAATGTAAACCTTTCACACAGTTTATTTTTCGACCAAAAAAGATTCTAGAAGTATTGAGTGTGTAAGTCTGGTGCAGTAGCACAAGGGTGAGTCTCAATTGCAAAGGTCATGAGTTTGAAACTCTGCAACAATATATACGTCCACCATTAAAGAAAATCTTAGAAGTATCATTATATATGATTTTTCGTACCTTAGGCCAGCAGTTCAGAGCCTTTAGATCAAATGAGATGACTGGATTGAGTCTCTGAAATAATATGAAAATGTTAGTACGCCTAGCATTTTTCTTTCTGCCTGAGGTATGCTCATGTTTACTCTAGGAGCAGAGAGAGAGAATTAAATTAGGCTGGGTCACGGCTGATCCTTAATTGCCCACTACACAACTCCCAGTTATCACTTTACTTCTATCCAAGCTTTACAAGGTAGACTACCCTCTGGGCCACTGAGAGAATTGCAACGGCTATTGTGCATTCAGAATGTCAAATGATATGGTCCCTTGTTTGATAGCGCCCTTGCCTTTTCTCAAATAACTGAGACTTGAAACTCTGCTGAGAGTGGAGTTTTTCCCTTACAACCTTAACGGGAGCTTATTCACCGCGCATCATTGAGTGACTGGCTACCATTGGGAGCAAATTGCTTCCTGATGGCATAAACTTCTTATTGGTACTATCTGCTCCCATGGTGGTACAGTCAATATGGATCTTGATTACTTCAATTCCATGAGTGAATGCTATGGTATCTCACCACAACTTGAACACTCTTTTTGGAGTTGATCTTCTCGGTCGCACTGGCCGTGTAGAGGAGGCTGCACATGTCATGGAAACTACGCCTTTTGATCCAGATGCTTTAATACATAAAACCTTGTTTAGTTTCTTATAAGGTTCATCGAAACTTAGCAGTAGCGAAACAAGCGGCTAAATGTACGAGAAGAGATCGACAAGTAATCAAAAAGATTCTTTTTTTTAGAAAATTTGGTTCCGTGTACTAGTCGAATCCCTTGATCACACGATTCAACGCTTCAATTGGTCTTTTTTCATGAAAAGTAAATATAAGATAACAAATCAAGTGTTTCACTAAGATTTCCAATAGCTGTCCTGAATTTAAGTTAATTATGTTTCACTTTTAGAGCTTGACCCAGCTGATTCGGCAATCTATGTGCTGCTTTCCAATATGTATAATGATGTTGGAAAGTTAGATTGTGGTGACGAAACCCGCTGCCCAATGAGATACCGAGGAAAAATCCAGGCCAAAGCTGGGTGGAAGCTAGGAATAAGCTCCGTCATTTTGCAGCAGGAGAGAGATGAGTCCAAGAAGAGGAGTCTTGGCATAACAGTGGATTTGTTATCATGGGGTTTAAGGTATGGAATCAACCTCTTGCAAAATGTAATATAAGGCTGTGTACTATATAAACCCTTGTGATCCGCTCCTTCCCCGGACCCTACATATGCTGTAGCTTCGTGCACTGTACTGCCCTTAGTAGATCAAGTCCATGGATAAATGAGATGCATGAAAATATAGAATCATTGAGGATGAATAGTCTTGGATGCAGTTATGCAGAGAATGCGGGTCCTGATCATCATAGTGAGAAGTTAGCCGTTGCATTTGGTCTTCTGAACTCTCCATCTACAGCTCCAATGCGTATAATTAAGAATCTACATATCTGTGAGGATTGCCATACTTTGACGAGTTTTGTGACTCAATTGCTTGATAGAGAAATAGTTGTGTGGGACGGAAACTGCTTCCATTTCTTCAAGAAGGGTGACTGTTCTTGTGCACGTTATTGACGGAGAAAAAGCCTCGAAGGAGAGGTTCGTAGTTTTCACTCAGGGCAAGTTCTGCCAAAGAGGAAAGTGGTGACTCGAACCTGTGACAAAGCACATGTTAGAGAAAGATGCTGAGTTGTCTGCAACCAGTTGCCTGCAATAGACGTTGCTGACAATTTGTTATTGGATACTTGATTTCGACTGCGCTCAAAGAGAAAGGAAACTGTACAACAAGAAATCACCACTAGACATCATGTCATCATATAAGCAGACAATGATAGAAGAGGCAAATAAAGGGGCAGCCCCCATGCACAAAGCTCCCGCCTATGTGGGGTTCGGGGAAGGGGCGGGCCACAATGGCCTAAAGTAGGCAGGCTTACCTTGCATTTTTGTAAGAAGCTGATTCCACGCCTTAAACCAGTGACCTCAAGGTCACATGACGACAACTTTTACGGTTCCACCAAGCTCCCCTTCATAAAAGAGGCAAATACTGATTAAGAAATGGTCTGTTTGACTCAAAGTGGAAAAGAGGTTTGCTATGAAAGCCAGGCAAATGCTCCATCATTAACATCTCATTGAGACTCGGTAATTGAAAGAAATCTCTCCAGCAGATGATCTTATTGTTGGCTATCCCAACTGTTGATTTTGTGGGCCACCTTATCATATGATCTTAGCCATTTGGTTTTTCATATTTTGGAATGGTTTGGGGCGTGGCTCAACAGAGTTGAGGCCGAAAAGATGAGCCTCTTGGATCACCAAACTGCAGTCACCACTTCCGCTGTGCGCATAACTCCGTGAACTTCTACGCACAGCCACCATGTGAAAACTCTGAGACTAGTCCTCTAGCTTCTCATTTCAGACTGGAAAATGATACTTCTAAGCAGCAAGAAATTCCAACCCTCTAGTCTTTTAGTGTTTTCCTTAACAGAGAAACAAGCAAAGCAGATAGCAGGAACCATTCGAGTAATAAAAATCCATCACTTGCCTCAATCCTTGTATGCAGGCTCAGAGAATGAAGTTTGAATTGCTTTATCTGTCCGGGCATTATTCAGTACTAAGTTAATGCCAGCACTTAGCAGAGACTGAGACGTTAATTGGTCGGACTATTTGCTTGGTTTCTTTTCAGTTACATGCAGAATAAGCACACAAAACGGTAGCTGCTATTCTTCTTCATATACCAAAAACATTGATATTTTGACAAAAAGGCCCAAGCAGCTGCTACTGTCAAGCTCTTATAGACCTGTAGACGTCAATATATTTTCCAGCCGCATTGTTCCAGCTGTTATCTATTTCCATCACCTTCTTAACAAGCTCATCCCAGTCATCTACTTCTGCAAAACAGAAAGGATCAAATAAATCTAAAGAGAGTAAAGAGAGAAATATCTTAGGGTGCTTTTGGCAATTGTTTTTCCATTTCTAGAGCCTAGAAGCAGAAATTGAGAAGCATTTCTCATTTCACTAGATTTTTGGGATATGCAGAAATAATTCTCCCAAAAAAGTGAAAACAAAATTTCAAATGTGTTTCTGGTGTTTCCCCAGAAACAGAAATGAGAGACACCAAAAACAAGGGTCCCAAACACGCTCTTAATAAATTTGGAGTTTTCTCAAAAGTAGTGATCATCAGAACTTGTCTTTATATTCAAGCAACGGATAAAAGTCTTGTCATATCAGCAATATCCCTTAACAGGTCTACAGCATAAACCTCGCTTGACCGTTCCATGCAACACAAAGTGTCTTGTGTAGGGTGTTAAAATGCCACCATTAAGATGGGCCCATCCTAGAAAAGCTCTTCTCAAGGGAGATATGTTCAGGTCAGTTTTCAGAGTATCTAAATGATGCTGCTAGCATGATTTGGACTGTTTGCTTACTGGCTTACTTTTATGTTATTCAAGCATAAATTTGGAGAAAAATCAACTAAGTCAAACGATAGCCAACTAGACTGATCAAGACTTGGATTGGATAAACTATTGAACTCAGTATGGAACTCGAGAAAACTCATATTATCACATCAAGCCTTTCAAACTTGAATAACTTGTGTAGTACTAGGCTGATTGTATCCAAGCACAATACTCCATCTCTATGCTCGGAAATCGTTTCAGAGATGGCTTGTTAATTCCAAAAGTTCTGTCACAGAAGTTGTTTCAGCACTAAAGTGCCTGATTATGGAACCTTTGGTTAGAGATCAAAGAGCAGATTCTAACAGCTTCTGTAATGCAACCTATGGACAGAAATACCCATGACAAGATGATTAGACCATGGACTTCTGAAAACAGATCAAATAAGCAGTTCACTTGATTTTGGGGGCTCGGCACCTGTCAACAGTTCTGATAATTTTGTACAGAGATTAAATAATTTCCATAAAATTGGCATGGGTAGGTGAAAAAGGATGGAAAAAAAATGCTATGATTTCAGTATAAGACATTGCTGCTCTTACTCGATATCAGGCTGCATTAATTGAGCACTGGTTAGAGAAGATTTTTGGAGTCATTTAGTTGCTAACTTACTAAGAAAGTGAAAAGAGCTCTTATAAGTAATACCAAATATGAAGAAAACACAAACTCAGAAACTCTTGAAAAACAGCTAAATTTTCGCCAGATGATGCAGCAAGGTTTAAGTTTGATCAGTCCTGTTGGGCAACCTTGAACTGAAAGTGGGTGGTGCAGTTAGGGCTGAGAAGGGTGAGAAGACCTATCGCTTGTCTGGACCTATTGGCATTGATGCTGCGATCTACTCAGAGGACTACTGAAGTCTTCATTTTATTGAAGCTGATTTTGCAAACATCATCTCATGGACCAAGAAAAATAAGGCGATTGGTGATGTCTTCTTTTTTATTATCAAGATACATAACAATTGTTAAGGGAGACACTGTTCCCATCCATTACATCTTGAGTGGGAATGACATTGCAAATAGCCTGGCCAAGACTGTAATTTACAGATGCCACTTACAAAGCAAATCCTACCCTACAATTTGGTCTTGTATATCTCCTATTTTATCAGATTATTATCTCCTGTAAAACTGAGGGAGAAAGATCCAACAAAGTAGAAATATCAACTTACTTTCTTGATAATGACGAAAAGCACGCTCCAAGGCCCAATTCAAGGATCCTTCATCAATACCTTCAAAGACATAGCTTGAAACAGAAAAGAACAAGAAATACAAGATGTTAGCTAATATTATCTGTTGGAAGTACAAAATCCAAGCAAAGCCATTTATTTAACAATATCAATATTTTATCTCTTAGGTTATTGAGTGTGAAGTACCAACAAGAGTTGCTGGAGTTGAACCTTGGCACCAGGTAGGCCCACATGGCTTTACTTTTTTATAGGTTGTGGGATCAACTGCCACTTTGCATCACCACATATTCCAGATTAATGGTGACATCAGGGTTTTGATGTTTCTAACGGTTTGGATGAGATCATCAGTGTTGTGGATTTGCTGGCAGAGGTGTACACAGAACTGTTCTGGCTTGGAAGCAATCTCAGGCACTTCTAATCGACTGCAATGATGTTGCTTTAAATATGTGTCCATTGTCCCGAACAAAAACGGACATGAAACTAGACCAATATGCAATAAAACTAGATTGTTTAGCTTTTAATCTTTTAAAGATGGTGGGATCAAGTATTGCCCACTTCCCATCACCATCCAGTCATGATAGGACACAAGTAATATGTGAATTTGTGATTCCATATGGTGTTTGGATCAGGATAAATCCCTTGCTTATGTGAAACAAATCCTTGATTGTGTTGCTAGGTCAGCTTATCTTTTGCGTTGTTATGCTTTGAAAAAACATGTTCTTTTCCATTTAACAATATAGAACCATGCGATTAGACAAGAAATGGAACATCTGTAGATGCTTTTAAAAGTGGGTACAATTTGTCAATTGGATGCATTTGGGAGTGAATAGAGAAAAACAAAGAAGCCAATACCACCATGGGGATATCATGCATGGTTAAAATCCTATGTAACGTATCCCCAAATATTCTTTTATGGAAACAATAAGTAGAAATAACTTCAATAGAAACAATCAATTGGGCACATTAGTGCCCTTTGTGTAATACATCTGGACAAAGTTCTTCCTATGGAAGGGAACCTGCAGTTCACTTGGAACTGCACAGGATCTGAGCAAAAAATAAGCCATCTGAACAGCTTAAAATGAAACAGGTTTCATTGAGTAAATCCAATGAAGACTCTCCTTTTTCAGTAGCTATCCCGTTAATACTTGGGTTCACAAGAACCTTGCCATTATGGACCAAGATATTGCAACTCATCACCATGGTAGTAGCACAAACCATAAATACCTGTGTTTTGTTTTGAAAATGTTATATGTAATAATTGCATCATTTTAATATCTTTTAGCCCAACTAGATGTGTTACTATGTTTATACATCTATAAGCAACTATTTTTATAGTGACATATACAGAGCACCATGAGCACCGCGTAGTGTAATTCAATCCATTTACCGCTTCTTGCTCGTGGTTCCCATTGACCATATCCCACTTCTGCACTGGAGGTATTCTAAATTTCAGCGAGATAACATCCACCATTCAAGACCTGCTTCCTGAATGATTTTGGCCATAAGCATTTGCAGGACATGACCAAATAGCTAGTTTAACTGCCCAGGTGAGAGCACTGTACATTGCATGATGACCCATCAAATCATTAGCCTCAATCACGACAGATGTCTGTGACAAATACTCTGAAAGAAAAAATGGAACTGGATTGCAGTGATTCTCATAGAACTCATAATTATACTGTCAAAAAGTGCATGGATGTGTTGCTCATGCAAGTGCTTCTTGTGTCCGAGACCTTGTGCCAATGTCTTAGATTGACAGATTTAAATGTTAAATTTACACATCTTATGATTGAGTTTCATACAGAATATGGAAATTCCATACATGCATTAAACTTGAAAATGAAAATACCCATTTGCTTTTTCAAGATTTGATTGATCATCCATGTCAAAGACTGTATCTGCAAGTCCCCCTGTTTTCCTAACAACTGGTACCTAAGAAGAATTAAGGAATCCAAATTATCTTCATGTCAGAGCTACTTGTGACATTTGGAATTATAACAAAAAATGAACAAGTCAATTGGTTATGAGATTTAGCACAAAGGTGCTTTAGAAGAACTTAAAGTGTCATTAGCAATGCCTTCAGCAAAAAAAATTATTGTAAATGGTTCTCTAGGAACAGCTAAAGTCCAATGGTTTATAGGGAAAATTCTTCAAGGTTCCACATTTTTTCACAAATGAGTGATGCACCTAACAGTTGATCATGACATGAACTTTTGGGGAGAAAGACAAAAACCCTAGAATGGCATTCTCATTGTAAAAATGAGGTGTGAGTGTGCTTTTGGGGACCCCACATTTGATCTATGTGGACTGTACTGGTGGAACCTATTTAGCAATCCCAAATATCCCCTCAGGTCATAAGCTATTGAATATAGAGAGCACCACAAATAGTTTTCTTTGACCAATCAGTTGCATGCTTTTTGTTGGCTGATTGAAATACTTGAATCCAATTGATTTTAGAGCCAAAGTTGACCTTTAAAGCACATCACAAGCTTCATTTATTATAAAGATGGCACAACAAACTGGCTGTGGGTAAATGAGAAGTTTGTGGTCTTTCAAAGATAAGGCATGCAAATTTGATGGGAAGGTTGTTTACTTCTGTTTCTCCATCCATACAGTAAGGTTGCAAAGAATAACAAACTCAAAAGCCGTGCTCGTTTTGAAAAAGAACAAGGAACCCCCCAAAATAATTTTCCATATATGCTCATTTTCCAAATGAAAAAGGAACCTACCAAAATAATTTTCCATATATGCTCATTTTCAAAATGAATAAGGAACCTCCCACAATAATTGTCCACATTCTTTTGAATAAGCTGATTTCTTCTTCTGCAATGTAAAATATAAAGAAAGCAATAAAAGTCCGCACTGCAGACCCACTTTATGATTTTCTCCACAAGCAAATTGGAGCTGTATTAGACTTTACAAGAAATCTTCACCTTCAACCAAGCAGAAAACTTTGATGGAGTTGGATCAAGTTTGTGAACATTTTGAGCACTCAACTGACGACAAGTTTAGGAATGGTGTACAGTCATAATGCAGTAAATAACACACTATTTTCAGAAAGTTTGCTTGCCAGCTAGTTGACCTCTATATATGTATGAGTAGTAGAGTCAACCAAACAGAGGTGATTATCAAAAGTCTGATCAAAGAAATGAGGCATGTGATGCAAGATATAACTTTTCTCTTTTACTTCAAATCTTCACATTTCTCTTGGTTTCATTTTTTCTCATTTTCTCATGAAAATATGCTCTTTATGTAGCTATAGAAGATGGGAAATCTTGTAACAAATTAAGAAAAGCATGATGCTTTTCTTTTTAATGGTAACCAGTGTTTCTTACATTGAACATATGCAAACTTAAACAACTATGACATTTGTGACCACATTGAAAAATAAAATAAAATAGAAAACAACAAAATGTAGACAAATATAGAAGCAGGAAGAAGTTGATACCGCTCCATAACGCATGCCAATCATTTGGGAAAGTCCACAAGGCTCATATATGGAAGGCACTAAGACCATATCTGCTGCTGCATATAGCATATGGGATAGCTCCTCACTACACAAGAACAATCAACCAAAAAATAGATTGGAGATTAGAAACATGTACTGATCCCAAAAAAGGGAACCTGTCTTCAGAAGATTAGGCTCCGTTGTCTATGATATTTAAAGAGAAGCCTTTTTCCAGTGACTCTCAAGGAGAAATGCCATTGATTCATCTAAACCAATAGCTCACTTGATTGTTTTATAAAACAAATTCCACAAATGGGTTTGTCTTCCTTTTACAAGAAATTGAGGATTTGTTGATCACATCATTCCCACAAATAAGTCATTCATCCTGGAAAGATAAGGCCACTTTATCCATCAAAAAGGTATACTATGCTGTTGCAGGCAGGTAATAGCCATGAACGATCAATCATACCTGTATGTCAGAAGGATTCTCGTGCTGCAACCTTTGTTATACTAGAAACACAAGAAAATAAGTAGAATATTGTTATACTTCTTCAATAGGAACCAAAGGATGAACAAGAAAATGCATACAAGTCATTTAAGGAGAGAGCCAAATATTTTTTATTTTCAAGAAACAGTCATCTTCCAAATAAGACTTGGCATCTGTAGTTGGAAAGAAATAATACTACAGAAAGAATTAGTATCATCACATAAATAAACTAATCAGACCAATTCGTTTAGGTAGAGAACCAAATATTCTTTATTTTCTAGAAAAAGTCACATTCCAAATAAGACTTAGCACCTGTAGTTGGAAAAAGAAGTAATATTACAGAGAATTAGTATCATCACAAAAATAAAGTAACTAGACCATGACACATGTCAAGGTTTAAGGCTACTTAACCATATCTTGCCTACCAAAATAAATACAATTCAGTAAATACTTCTCATTGAACAATAATTTTGGAGAATATCAAAATCCCTCAGAAAGAAGTGAGGCAAGCTAAGAACAACCAATGGAATGAAGAAATCAAATTCAAGAATGCTACAGCTAAATGGAAAAATTATCAAAAATAATTCTAGATGCAAAAATGTTATATGTTACCAACAATTCATAGCATGTAGAAAGACACACAATTATAAATTATGCATGTGAGGAAAAAGAACAACTCCATTAAAAGCAACATGAAAGATTTCACAGTCAAATCCCTTACCAAATCTGCAAGGCCCTCAAAGTCCCTTTCAACTCGACCATCTGAAGCCTTTCCTAATAAAACCATTTGTCCACCCTGGCAACTGACAAAATAAGATTAGGAAGTCCAAATTTGTAGGAAAACCAAACAAAAGTGATCCTCATGTTCATGATCTTGGCTGTAACATAAGACATATTGTTGGATAATGAAGCAAAAGATAATGGAAATTATAAGAGAAAGCAAATCATCATAATGAACATGTCAATAGTATCACAACAATAACATTGCTCTATTTCATCACAGTCAGGGAAATTTCTGTCCAAAACATACCTCTTAAGTGGCAGCACATATATCTTAACCAGCAAAGCTTTACATAATATTACTAGTCAAGCATTTCATGCATTGGATAGATAGATAATGCAAAGGGGCAGCCCCGGTGCATGAAGCTCCCGCCTATGCGGGGTCCGGGGAAGGGGAGGACCACATTGGCCCAAAGTACACAGCCTTACCTTGCATTTTGCAAGAGGCTGTTTTCATGCCTTGAACCCGTGACCTCAAGATCACACGACAACAACTTTTACCGTTGCGCCAAGGATAGAAAATGTAAAGGGAACGGCATAATATAACTCAAATAACAATGCATCATGCTCAAATTAAATATAATGGAAGGACTTACAAGCGCTTCCACATGCTTTATTGCGTAATGGATCAAATGAAGACCCTTTTGAGTGACCAATCGAGTGATGCAGATGACCAATGGCATTCTTTTTGCATTAGCTGTTACATCTTCACCCACCATAGCACCCTCAATAGTTAAACCAAGACCCATTTGCACATATTGTTTGCATATCAATTTTCCTTTAGTATTTTGTGCTGCACAGCATTGAACTTCAAAATTACAAAAGAAACTAAGGAAACCTTGCATGGAACTACTAAATAACATGCTATCTCATTGCAGAATTCAGTGCACCACATGTAAAAGAAGCATGTAAACCAATGTAGTACCAATGATGTGATCCTGGAAGTATCACAACCATAATTAGATAATCAACTTTACTGGCTTAATAACAATTAACTGAGGATCTAAATATTTATAAGTAAGGAGAGTTAGGGTACATGTTGTAACCAGGAAAATACGAGACAGCTCATGCAACCAATGATCCAATTAGATAGTTTTCCACTCATGAAAATGGATAATATAATGAAATAATAAAAACAATCAGCAACTTCATTGCCATACTTCTGAAGGAGAAGTTACAGTACAAAGGCCCTCTCAATCTGCACAAATGATTACACAAAAACCAAGCACCCTGTTTGCATTGCATGATGTTAAGTCGAGAGAGTTCTGGTGATTGAAATGTTTGCCATTTGAGATTGCACTCATAGGATCTTGGCTGGGAATGTTCTATTGTCAATTGTGCAACTAAGTGGATCTCAAATTCCCAATAGAAATGATTTTTTCTTCTATGATATTATATCCTAGCATATCAGGACATTGCATTTACTTTTTAATGTCTGAAATGCTCAGCGGTTTCCAACACTAAGAAGTAATTGCATTTGCATTTTGATGTCTGAAGTGCTCGGCGGGTTTCCAACACTAAGTTGTAAATCCTTGAAGCAAGGTTGTTAACACCTTGAGGAAAACTTTTGCAGTCACCTTATGGTCAAATCCTTGCCCTAAGCTCAAACATGGGTTCCAGCAAAATTCCAATTGCAAATTCAATAAAAAACCTGCAACAGATGCATGATGTCCTGCAATGATTGACTTTTAGATCCCATCACAAGATTCACAACTGCAAATTAAGTGACCAGTATGAGCACTCAACATGCCCGAGGAGGTTGGTACAAGTAACGCTTGAAACAGATATTACACTTCCCTGTTTAATGACTTTTCGTTTTTTTGACCCATTTTTTGCTCAAGACACTCCAGCTAATAACCTCCGACTGACCCTTTTAAACTCTCTTGTAGATACCTTGAAGCCAAATTATCTTTGCAGTCTTGAAGATATTTATTTTGTCTCACAAGAAAAAGGTGTTCCCATAGACATTCATGTACAAATATAAAAATGCAAGAATATTCATCTACTATAGAGGATATCAGTTTCTTGAGTGTTGAAGTGTTACCATCGAAATTAGCTGGTAAGAAAACATCTTTAGTAGGGTTCCACAGGGCAGTGTCAAGTCCATTTAAAATACCATAGTACCTAGAAAAGAATTTATCTAACATCATCAAATGCGTAGAAAACAATTAAAAGAACTGTATGTACACTCACAAGCAGGAAGAAACCATCCAAAAAATGAATAACCTGCTAGGAGTCTAAATGCAAGCATTAAACATTAAGGACAAAAATAATTTAAATGAAATCTATGGTCAATTTACTTGTTTCCCCACAACCACTGAACTAACAAACTTGTTAGAGGAAGATGACCGATTAATCACAAAACAATCCATAGATGATTACAAACAATACCATAAAATGATCGAAGCACCATCAGAGTAGACTACACTGGATATTTGTGAAGTATCTTCTGAAGAGAACATCTTTGGCCCATATATTGTTAACCACAGTGTAATGTCTCTTGGAGGATATGGTCTTTGATCCTGATGTCTTGACACTGTTAGACATGAATTGTTCAGATATGAACATATTCTCAGAATAGATTATTGTTGGTCAGCGCGTTCCATCACCGCATCTTCTGCAACTGCATTTTCATCTATCAGAACTTTTACAGAAGGATCTTCCACAGAAAGAAAACTTTCGATCCATTTTTCACATGAAATTGTCTTCAGAAGAGATAATCTTTAACTTTAGGAAATTTATATAAGACAGTTCAGAGAACACAATTGAACCTTACTGAATGAATATTTGAGAAATGTCTTCTGAAGTAACTGACCTTCCAATGAAAGTGACTTTACTGTTGGACCTTTACAAACAGAGCATTTGATCTATAAAGTTCATACTGTTGGATATTAGAAATTTCTACTGGAGAAGATCATTTTCCTGTCAATCATCCACCTTTATTATTGAAATTTATATTTCTGGGGAAACATATGTTTGACAGACAAGATTTATTCCATTGGACATTATAGCATTCCCGCATACTGATAGATTGCTTCAATCGATTTCAATTTCAACAATAATGTGATACAGAGTTCAAATACAATCTGAAACAGAATGCAGAACTATCTTGGTTCTGTTCTGTATACAATGATCTACTATTACAATTCTCTAGCTTTCGAGGAGCTAGAACCTCCAATTCCTGACTTCAAAACAACTCCCCTTCTTTCTCTTCTCCCTCTCTTCTTATACCCCCCCTCCTTCCATTCGTAACAACCTTTTGATTTAACCAACAGAGTAACTGTCTCTACAGCTGGTAAACCAATATAACTGTCTTGTTGTTTATTTTTGTTCTTTACTTCTTCTTGTGTAATAACTGCCAAATCTCTTTTCTTTAAGTTCTGTTGATGTAACAATACCCCCCCTATCAGATGCACCTTGTCCTCAAGGTGGAAGTCAGGGAATTGATTGAGAATGTCCTCCAGTAGCTCCCATGTGCTGTCATGGTCTGGACGATTTTCCCACTGAATCAGTACTTCGTATTGGCCATTAGTAGCCTGCCTAATATCTTTGACATCTGCGGGGTATGCATTCACTTTCAACTCATCAATCAAGGTCTTTGGTATGGTTTGCGGATTTATAGTGGGTTCACTGGCTGGTTTAAGTTGGGATACATGAAAAACAGGATGGATTTTCGACTGTGGTGGGAGCTCTAATTTATAAGCTACTTGTCCAATCTTTTCTAAGACAACATAAGGACCATAATATCGGGGACATAGTTTTTCATTGGACTTTGCTGATAGGGATTTGAAACGATAAGGTTGGAGCTTCAAATAGACATAGTCTCCTGGTTGGAATTGGAGAGGACGTCTATGTATATCCGCCTGTCTTTTCCTCTTCAATTGAGCTGCCTCTAAATTGTTCTTGAGTTCACTTAGAATAGAATCACGGTTAGCCATTTGTTGATTAACCTCCTCCACCAATGATTCTCCCCCTGTAAAAGTCAGCAACTTGGGTGGTTCTCTTCCATATAGAGCCTGGAATGGAGTCATTCCTGCTGACTGTTGGTAAGTGGTATTGTACCAATATTCTGCCCAACAGATCCATTTTGGCCAGGACTTTGGTTTGTCACCACTAAAATATCGTAAATAGGTCTCCAAGCATCTATTTACCACTTCTGTCTGTCCATCCGTTTGCGGATGATATGAAGAACTCATCTTGAGGGCAGTGCCTGCCTGTTTAAACAGCTCAGTCCAGAATTGGCTGATAAAAACTCTATCTCTGTCAGATACAATGGACTTAGGATAGCCGTGTAGTTGAACCACTTCCTTGTTGAAGATGTTAGCTACCTCTTTGGCTGTGTAGGGATGATTGAGTAGAATGAAATGGCTGTATTTAGATAAGCGATCAATAACTACTAACACCGTGTCATAACCATGAGCTCTAGGTAACCCACTAATGAAATCCATAGATAGGTCACTCCAAACTTCCTAGGGAATGGGAAGAGGCTGAAGAGGACCTGCTGGTTTAGTAGCCATATATTTGTTTCTTTGACAGACATCACAATTGGATACGAAATTTTGAATATCTTGTCGCATTCCTTCCCAATGAAGTACCTGGGATACGCGTTTACAAGTACGTGTAATCCCTGAATGCCCTCTTGCTGGAGTGGAATGGAATTCTTGTAAGAAAGCCGAAATGCGAGATGAAGATCTTGGGATAACCAGCTTCCCATGAAATAGTAAAAGGCCTCTTTTGTATGTATAACCTAGTTGGCTGTCTGGATCTGCTAATATGTCCTGAGTAATATGATGAATGTGAGGATCATTTTGTACTTCAGCAGCTAAAGAATCCAAATCATCACATCGAACAATGGATAGGGCAAGATGCTGTACTAATATGTCGTCCTCTTTATTAAACTGTGATCCACCATTGGTTGTTTCTTCCTCCTTTGTTTTGCTATTTGCATCGTTGAGGGTGGTATACTCCTGCTTCCTGGATAATGCATCCGCTACTTGGTTTTCTAATCCTTGCTTATATTGAATGATAAAATCATAGCCAATGAGTTTAGTCAGCCACTTCTGCTGTTCTTCGTTTAATAATTGTTGATCCATGAAGAACTTTAAACTTTTCTGGTCAATATGAATGATGAATTTTCTGCCCATGAGGTAGTGTCTCCATCTCTGCACTGCACTATAGCCATCAATTCTCTTTCATAAACTGATTTTGATTGTGATTGGAGAGAGAGAGACTGGCTGAAGAAAGCAATTGGTTTACCCTCTTGCATGAGGACAGCACCAATCCCTTTTCCTGATGCATCTGTTTCCAGCATAAAGGTTTTTGAAAAATCCAGTATGGCTAATACCGGAACCTCTGTCATGGTTTTTTTCAATGTTTCAAATGCCTCCTGACTTTCTCTAGTCCAACTGAACCCATCTTTCTTGAGTAATCTAGTTAATGGAGCAGCAATGATTCCATAGTTTCGGACAAACCTTCTATAATATCCCGTGAGACCCAGAAATCCACGCAGCCTTGGCGTCTTTTGGGCTGGGCCATGATAACACACATGCTATCTTGGACTCGTCAGCTTCGACCCCTCTGGTAGATAGAATATGTCCTAAGTATTCCAAAGAAAGTTGTGCAAAGGAACATTTCTTTCTATTGGCAATAAGCTTATGTTCTTCCAACAACTTTAGGACAATAACAATATGTTCCAAGTGAAGAGAAAGAGTTCTGCTATATATCAAAATATCATCAAAGAAAACCAATACAAATTTGCGGAGATGGGCACGAAATACCTCGTTCATCAATGCCTGACAAGTAGCCGGTGCATTGGTTAGGCCAAAAGGCATAACCAAAAATTCATAGTGCCTTTCATGAGTTCGAAAGGCAGTTTTTGCTATATCTTAATCTTTGATTCGAATCTGATAGTAGCCTGATTTTAAATCCATCTTTGAAAAAATAGTAGCACCACCCAATTCATCCATCAATTCATCTATGGTTGGGATCGGAAATTTGTCAGGCACTGTCACTTTATTTAAAGCCCTATAGTTCACACAAAACCTCCAACTTCCATCTTTCTTCTTGACCAAAAGCACAGGACTTGAAAAAGGGCTCTTGCTGGGTTGAATGATGACTGAATTCAACATTTCCTTGATAATTTTCTCAATTTCATCTTTTTGCACATGTGGATATCGATATGGCCTACTATGAGGGGGCTGAGTTCCTTCGACCAGCCTAATGGCATGGTCATGAGAACGTGCCACTGGCAGTCCCAGAGGCTGATCAAACACATGTAGAAATTGCTGTAAGATAGAGTTGGTGACTGCTCTGTCATCTTCTTGGGGCTGGCTTTTACTCACTTCCATGCCTTTATATTCAATCATACACCCAAATTCTGCTCTAGGAATGATCCAAAGCATTGACTTCAAGGAGACCATGGAACAAGATAGATTCGGATCTCCTCTTAGTATTATTTGTTGACTGTTTACTTTGAAACACATGGTGAAGTCATGGAAATTTGCAGAAATATCTCCCAATGTCTGTAACCATGCTATTCCCAACATGAGATCAGCTCCGCCCAAGTTGAAAGGGTGGAAATCTTGGACCACTTGGATACTGTCCAGATCTACCCTCAACTTCTTGCATATACCCTCCCCTCTAATGCAATGGCCGTCACCCACTTGAACCCCAAATCTTTTTGATCGATCCACCTCTAACTGAAGTTCTTGGACGAGTTGAGTGGATATGAAATTGTTGGAAGCCCCACTGTCAATCAAAACCACTACCTCTCTTCCTCCAATCGAACCAGTGATTTTCATAGTACCGCCGGATGTAAATTAGGAGATGGAGTTTAGGGATAACTCCAAGGGTGGGTTATCCCCTTCTCGTGCATCGTCCCTTCCCGTGCCAGGTGTTGAGGTGGGCTCTAGATCCTCTGCGTCATCGTCGCCAAGGATCAAGATTTGCAACTGCCTGTTCTTGCAAGGGTGGCCAAGTTGGTATTTTTCATCGCACCTATAGCATAATTCGAGCAATCTTCTCTATTGTAGCTCGGAATCGGTGAGTTTTCTAAGGTTTTCCCTTTTTCTGGCAATGGCTTCATTGGGTTTCTTTTCCTGGTCGACTTCCTGCTGAAAACCCTGGGTTCTGTCACTCCCGTTGAAGATGATGGGTAATTTACGAAATTGCCCTTGGGGACCTCTTTCTGTCGGGCCCAATTTCGACTGCGTCTATATGGGCTCAGCCACTCGAGGCCCACTCTCACTTCGGGATGGACGGCCTCGTATTTGGTCCAAGGCCCAATTCTTCTGCTCTATCTTCTAGGTCAACTCCATAAGCCCAACTAGAGATCCAGGCCTAAAAACTCTGATTTCAGCCCTGATCTCTTCCTTGAGGCCATTCAAGAAAGCCCCTCTCAACAGCTCGTCGGAGAGTGTTCCCAGATGGCCGGAAATTTGCTCGAATGCTCGGAGGTACTCGGAAACAGTACCCTTTTGCTTCAATGCAAGTAGGGCTTCGTAATCATCCTCGCACTGGGAAAATCTGAATCTTCTCAACAGGGATGACCAGAGAGAAACCCAAGATCGAAAAAGGTTTCTTGATTCAGTCCATAAGAACCAGTTGAGGGCATCCCCCTCTATACACACCCCAGCGACTGCTACCTTCTCTTCTTCTGCTACACTATTGATCTGAAAATACCTTTCAGCTCGACAAACCCATCCGTAGAGTTCTTGGCCATCGAACACTAGAAGATCCAGTTTCTGGCCTAGCCAGTTTGGACGTGGATGTAAGTCTGGCTCCACCGAGTTCCTGGGTTGATCGTCTGAGGTTTCTCCCACTTCGGCATTCCAATTGCGACCTCGACTTTCTTCTGGAACCTCTTTGTTCTTAATCCACTCCCTTATCTCCACCAGGTAATCTCCTAATGCATTCACATTCGTCTGTAATCGGCTCATATGCTCCCTTAATTCTCCTACCTCCCCTCTCACGCCCTCTAGATCTTTTTCCATGCTTTCTGCCCTTTCCATTATGGTTCTAACCATTCCCTGGTTCGAACCGGCTCTGATACCACTGATAGATTGCTTCAATCGATTTCAATTTCAACAATAATGTGATACAGAGTTCAAATACAATCTGAAACAGAATGCAGAACTATCTTGGTTCTGTTCTGTATACAATGATCTACTATTACAATTCTCTAGCTTTCGAGGAGCTAGAACCTCCAATTCCTGACTTCAAAACAACTCCCCTTCTTTCTCTTCTCCCTCTCTTCTTATACCCCCCCTCCTTCCATTCGCAACAACCTTTTGATTTAACCAACAGAGTAACTGTCTCTACAGCTGGTAAACCAATATAACTATCTTGTTGTTTATTTTTGTTCTTTACTTCTTCTTGTGTAATAACTGCCAAATCTCTTTTCTTTAAGTTCTGTTGATGTAACACATACACATGTGATCCATTCAAGTAATCCATGAGTTAACTGGTTTTGTGATGTGCAAATAAATGGAGGCTAGCTTATGTTCACGGAAAAATATTTTGTGAAACCGAGATTCAAGAAAGCTTATGAATTTTAGAATTAATGATAAACAGGTATTGAGAGTGATTGGTGTTTTAGTATATATTATTTTTATTTCCTCTGAAAATACTATTCACCTTCATAACTTCCTCCTCATCCTTATTCTTCCTAGGAAGATACTTTTCATTTCCATCCCCTCCTTCCAGCATTCAGCAGGGTTGATGAATTTTAGATTCAATGGTACAAAAGGGGAGCCTTGGCGCAATGCTAGAGTTGTCGTTGTGTGACCTTGAGGTCACAGGTTCGAGGCATGGAAACCTCTTGCAAAATGCAAGGTAAGGGTGCATACTGTAGACCCTTGTGGTCCACCCCTTCCCCAGACCTCACATATGGGGGAGCTTCATGCATAGGGCTGGCCTCTTTTTTTAATGGTACATATATCAAGGTTGGCCATTGCTTTAGAAAATACTAGTTTCATCTCCATCTCCTCATTGTCCTTCTTTTTCCTTGGGAAATACTATTACTCATCTCCATCCCCTTCTCACCAAAGCTTCATCCTCCTCCTCATCATCATCATCATCAAAACCTTATCCCGATTATGGGTCAGTAACATGAATGTTGTTCCTCCATTTCCCTCTATTAAGTATCGTGTCTTCATTTAGTCCCATAGTTTTAAAATCTTTTCTCACCACTTTCTTTTGGGCCTTCCCCTTGCCCTTTTAGAACTTTTGACTTGGATTGGCTACTGCTACTAAACAAGCAGCCAAAGAAAGATAAGATAAAACATGGGATTCCTTTGTGATGACATGTTTACCATTCATTGATCTCAGCCATAGATTTTTTCCTTCTCTCACAAACCTTGCGAGCTTGTTTCTTCATGAAGTTTTCTTCTAGGCCTTCAATGACTTCAGTAGCTGTTGCATCAACCCACAAGTAAAAAGAACTCGGCACGAGTTCTCTATATGATGCTCATGATAATGTGGGTACAAATGCTTGATGTTGAAGATATTGCTGATGTTGAATTCTGGAGGAAGTTCCACTCGATATACAGTATTTGCTAATTCTTACCAATATGTTGCAGGCCTAATATTTTTGGTTTGAGCTTATGATATTCTCCACTTGGATATCTTTCGTAGGGTAAATAAACCCACACTTCATCTCCTTCTTCGAACACTCGCTAAAGACGATGTCGATCAGCTTGACCTTTGTATGTGCATAACTATTCTCAATATTGAGACGTGCTTTGTTATGAATAGATTTCAATTGCTAAATCAAGTCATAAGTATTTTTGGTCTAATGGAACAAGGACTTGTTCTAATGAACCTTGAGAATTCTTCCCAAAAACAATCTGGAATGGAGAAAACCTAGTAGTTCCAAGAATTACACTCGAACCATATCTTAAGTAGTATGAAATCCCAGTTACTTCAAACTTTGACTTGCACCCTTAACATATTTCCAATAAAATGATTATCAACTTCAGTTTGGCCATCTATCCGGGAATGAGCTGTTGAATTAAACTTTAAAGGTGTTCACCAATTCTTCCATTGGCAAGTCCAAACACTTCAAAAACTTGGTATCACAATCAGAGACTATGGTTTTTGGTAGACCATGAAAACAAACAATCTCTTTAAAGAACAAATCAACTATTTGACTTGTGTTATGAGTAATTTAGCAGGAAATAAAGCATGCCAGGTTGGAAAAGTGATCCACTACAACCAAAATACTATCTCCTTCTCGAGTCATCCTTGGGAGACCACCAATAAAATCCAAAAATATATCTTCCATGGGAATGATGGAATAGGCAATGGAGTATAAAGTCCAGCCTACTCAAAGCATCGCAACACGATTAAGGTCTCTAGCCTTGTGTTGAATGGAAAAGGAAAACTCCTATAAATCCGCCACCTATTTAGCAAGCCTATGATTTAAATTATGCTGTCCATTAATATACTTCAAAGCTTCATGATCAAACAAGCGCACTAAATCCTTCTAAATCAAATAATGACACCAAAATCTTAAATATTTAATGATGGCATGAAATTTAAGATCATAAATGGAGTAGTTAAATATTACACCACTTAGATCTTTAGTAAAATAGCCAATCGGTGAGAAGTACCTTAATAGATTCAAAGGCCTGTTGAGCTTGAGAAGTATGTGTCAGTGATTGGTGCCATGATAATTCTGATATTCTTCATAAATCAGGAAAAAAAAAAAAAACTTGCCAAAACCATGAAAAGAACGAATTTAACTGATGGTAGTAGGGATTGGCCAATTTTGAATAACTTCAGCATATGCGATTTTAGAACGAAGACCTGCTACAGAGACCTCATATCTAAGAAACACCACTGAAAAAAATAACAAAAACAGTTCCAAAAATTAGCATATAGCTGTTTAGATCATAGCAAAGACAAACCTTCCCCCAAATGTTATAGATGGGTGGGAACATCAAAGTAATAAACTACAATACTATCTAAGTAAACAACTACATATTGTCCTATAAAGGGACAAAGAATTTTGTTCTTAACCCTCATAACAGTGTTGGGGGCTTTGGATAACCCAAATGGCATGATAAGCCATTCATAAAGACCTCTGCAATTATAAAATGCAGTCTTCCATTCATCCCTTCGTTGAATTTGATTTTGGTTATACCCATTTTTCAAAATGATTTTGGAAACGCATCAACCCATTCAATTGGTCAATCATGTCATCTAAACACAATATCAGAAAACTATATTTGATTGTGATCTTAATGAGAATGAGACTATCCACAGACATATGCCATGACCCATCTCTTTTGGGAACTAATAAAACAGGGCCAGTACAGGGGCTAGTGCTTTCTTTGATAAATCAGTGGCTCAAAAGTTCCTCAATTTGGCGTCGCAATTCCTCATGTTTTTTAGGGACATCCTATAATATGGCCAATTAAGAAGAATAATCAGTGAGATGTTGCACTTTACATACTGAAGTGTTGTAAGTAACTCACCAAGGAACACATCTTGGACTTTAGTCACAGGTGTTTGGACTGTGGGACCAGAGGATATATTTGTTCTAGAAGATCCTAGTAAACCTTTTCAAATCAATGGAAAACAAATATGACTTACAGCAAATTCTCCTTCATAGCAGTCTGCAATAGGTGAAGAATAATGGTCTTGTTAGTTTGTGAAAGTGGCATGAACTTTGAAGGCATGAGCACAAATTTTTTCCCATCTTTGACAAACATATAACTATGTGCATGCCCATCATAAATAGTACAATGTTCATATTCCCAAGGCCATCCTAAGAGTACATGATGTGCATCATAGGGACAACATCATACCACAAGCTATCTGTGTAATGTTCTCCGGTAGAAAATGAAACAAAACACCATTCAGTTACATATACATCATGATTTTTAGCTAGCCAAGGAAGCATATAAGGGTGCAGATGAGGTTTTGTTTGCAACTTAAGTTTGGAAATTGCATCTTATGAGATGACATTCTCGCAACTGCTAGAATCAATGATCAAATTAGCATGGCGACCAGTGCTTTTCTGCTACTCGTGAGGGAGATAGCAACAATTCATTGAAAGAGATCTCACCTCGTCTTTATATAGAATACATAGATCGCAATCATGTTTTAATAGATGAAGTATTGGTGTCAATGATGCTTTGGCCATCAACAAGGACTCTCCTCACAATAGGAAAGAAACTGCTGTCATAACTGGGGCACGTGGAACGAATGTGACAACTCCACATAGGAAACAACGTGTTTTACCTTGGGTTTGTGCAGGAGTAGCTTCAGCCTTTTGCTAATTGGTGCTTGGTGGATTAAAATTTAGGCCTGGAATTTGTTGTAGCAAATTGGTGTTTGCCCGAGAATGGTTATCTGAAACGTAGAATCAATAAAACTCGGTCTTTATAGCTCTTCCAATATTAAAGCTTTAGCATGAGCCATTGAGACATCTAGAATGGTTTGAATGCCCAAAGCATTGCAAATGGAAGGTTTGAGGCTGGTAAGATATTGAGAGAGAATGGTTTGAATGCCCAAAGCATTGCAAATGCCCAAGTTCTCACACAACCAACTTCACACCAAAAGTTGATGGAATTCTGCAGTATATTAATTAACTGACTTTGAACTTAGAGATATATGTTGTAATTTTCAAACAAGGTGTTAGACAGTTATAAGGAAGAAACTCTCGATGCATCATTCTCTTGAATTCGTCACAATTAGTCAAAGGGGGTTCAAAACTTTTATCATGTTCAGCTTGGATGAATTTTGCCACCAAGCAACTGCATGCCCTCAAGACTGGATAACGACAGAATCAACCTTCTCAAGCACATGTGCATTTCTACACCTTAAGATATCTTCAAAAATTCCAATCTAATATAAGAAGTCTTGAAGTTCTAGTTCTCCTGAAAATTCAGGAATTTCGACCTTTAGACCTCCATCCCAAATGGAGATTTGGTTGCATTTGATGTGCTTGATATTGAACTTGAGGTCCATGGCTTTCATTATTATCACGACTCCATACAAGGACACGTCCTTCTTGATTTTGAGCATTATGTACTTCAAGGTTAGGTTGTTCATGCCATTCTTCTCATCCTTCAAGTTGTTTTGGTCCATCCAAATAATCTTGAAGCTAAAGATTAAGTGATCAAAACTGAGCAGAAATGGTAGTTTGGATTTGCTCAACAATTTGGTCTATGATTTGATCAGATTTTTGTTGTTGAAAAGTATTAAAATGTTCCTTGTCACTGAGTGGTTGCATCTATTCGAGCTTCATGTTGTTGGCATTGTTTCTTCGAATACTTGAACAACATTTTAGGAGGCACGTTTATGAAGAGGACAGAGATGGGATGTCCAGAACTTGTATGAAGAACTGATCTAGAACTGATGAAAACCTAATTCTAAAAAAAAAAAAAAAAAAGGCAATAGAAACCCAGTTCAGGATGCAAGGATTTTAAGAAAAGCTGGAGAAAAGGTCTGGGTTACTGTTCATATGAACAGTAACGGGAATAGTAATTGGGTATCTGGAAAGATGGGTTTTGTAATTTCTAGATTTAGACAAATTATAATAGGTTGGGATAGGATTTTGGCACTGGTTTACAGCTGATGTGGACTGTAAGCAACCAGTTTTAGAAGGGGGAGATGAGGGCAAATCATGGTATGAAAAAGGCTTTTCATGATAGAATTCACACAGGATATAGGGCTGGTACCAGGATTTGAAGGAATCACCAAGAGCAAAAAGTGGCCATGATACAGCTGAAAGCTTCAAAAGATCCTCTAATCTCAACGAACTGATTAAAAGCACAACTTAGAGAGCCTAGAACATGATCTTCAAGAGAAAAGATCGTGAGTTCTTGAGATGAACCTGTTTCCAGGTTAAAGCACCCTCACCAATTCATTTTCTTTACTGTTTTTGCCCCAAATAGTATAGAAACAAACCAGCAGAAAAGGAATTCATAAACCAATACAAAAAAGCCTTTATTCATTAATCAAGTAAGTAGTAGAGAAATTCCTTTATACATCTTTTATAGACTTTAGCTAGTACTTACCTGAGCTTGAACAAGATACAAACAATAAAATAGAAAGTTTGGAGGTGAAGCAAAATTGGTTAGGGCATCCTCTAAGCTAGAACAGGGAACAAACTGTAAAATAAAAAGCTTAGACACCAAGTAAAGCTGGCCTGCGTGTCCTACTATTGCTAGAATAGCAAGTAAAGAAAAAATAAAACAAAGTGAGGAAAACAAATAAGCAACTAAAAGAAAGATAAAAGACATGATTCCTTTGTGGGGATGTGTTTATCATTCATTGATCTCAGGCATGAATATTTTCCTTTTCTCATAAATATTGAGAGCCTTTGGATCATCTTGCTTCTTCATGAACTCTTCTTCTAGATCTTTAGTTACTTCAGTAGATGCTCTTGCATCACAAACATAAGAATCTATGGACATCTTCTAATAAGGGGGAGCTAAAAGGGGTTAAAAGTAGGCTTCTGAAAGGAAAAATTCCAGCAAGTTCTAGGGGAAAAATCTCCTGCTTTTTAAGTTCTTCACCAAAAACTACTTCTAATTAAACCTTTTTACCTTGTTTGCCCAACCAAAGGTGAAAACTTAACTAGAAATAATAAGAAATGTTTCACAGATGGACTAAAGCGAAAAAAGAGAAGAATAAGAACAAGAACAAGAAACATGGGAAACCTCAATCTTATTCAACTATCAATCAAAACTACACAAGGAGTGTGTTACTTTTCTTATCCCTCAAGTAAACTATAAACAAAATACTATTATACCTTCACTTCGGTGAAAAAAAAAACCTACTTAACCCTAGCTCCACTATAAAAAGACAACTTAAAATATGACCAAAAGGGCAGCCCGGTGCACAAAGCTCTTGCATATGTGGGGTCCGAGGAAGGGGCGTACCACAAAGGGTCTATGGTACACAGCCTTACCTTGCATTTTTACACGAGGCTGTTTCCATGCCTCAAACCCATGACCTCTAGGTTACAAGGGAACAACTCTATCACTGCGCCAAGGAAGTAAACGCTTAAAATAGGGCCTACAAACCTACGCAACTTAAATTTTAAAGAAAAGTAAACATAATTAAACTTTGTCCAACTTATTGAACCTTTTGCTTTATTCTTCCTTATTTTGTAATTTTTGAGTATATTAATGAACAGATGAGAAGCACTTGGGTCATACACCCCACTTGAGATGAACTCATCCTTGAGTTCTATAATGTGAGAAATAACATCACAGTCCCTAGATAGACATGAAGTTTTTTTTAAAACCTCCTCCAAGTGTTAAACCATCAAGAAATGGATATCTGAATGCCTCAGTTATCTTTGTTTGCAATAAACCAATGTCATGATTGCATATCCATCAGTGTGACCAGTTACCTAGGCTCTTCCTCTTGTAGAAATGGGTCATTGTATGCCCCAAATATAGGAAGCTTCCCGACTTCTTTAGAAAGCATATAGTACTGAACATCTTCAGCTTCAACATAATCATCAAAGATAGTTTAATCTAAGTGAAAGTCTCCTCCATCATTGTTATCATGCAATTCCTTTATTGAGAGATTCTCCTTCTGTTCATGCTCATCATGAATATGAGCATTCTTATCAATGTGCTCACTTAGTGAATCAAACACATTGATAAACGAATCTTCCATATCTAGATATTTGTCAAAGATAGGTTCTCTATCAACCTCTTGATTATCCATCTTCTTTATGTATGTCATAGGAATAATATCAAACACAATGAGAATATCTTGATTTGAATCACCAACGAGAGACTCATCTAAGGCAGATGAAACATCAAGCATATGGGAAGCATGTTGATGCTCTTCTTCTATGGACATATCCATTGTAGGATTTGGTACTTGAGTAGTATTTTGCATAGACTTGTTGAATTTAAGGCACTTTTGGCGTTCTTGAAAGCAGTAAGTCGAGTAGAAAAATCTCTTAACTTGTGCAACTATATTAAGTAATAACTCATCAAATTCTCCTACACTTAAATGAGACTTGTAGGATGTCTGTCCTAGTTGACATAGCACTAGGCCCTAATACCAAATAATGCAGGAGAGCTAAAAGAATTAAAAGTAGGGTTATAAAAGGAATAACTGCAGCAAGTTCTTCGGGAAAAACCTACTGGTTTTCAAGTGCTTCTTAACCAGAAAATACTTCTTCTAATTAACCATTCTACCGTGTTTGCCAACCAAAAGTGAAAACTTAACTACACATAAAAAGAAATGGCCCCAACATGGACTGAAGTAAAAAGAGAGAAGAAGAAGTGCAAAAAAACATGAGAAACCTCCATCTTATCCAACCATCAATCAGAAATACACATAAGAAAGGCCTAGTCCCTTTTATAGGTATAAGAGGCCTGTCACTTTTCTTATTCCTTGAATAATGTACGACCAATGACAATTATACCCTTCACTTAAGTTAAAGAAAATACTTAACTTGGCTCACTATATAAAGACAACTTAAACAAGACTAAGCAACTAAAATAGGGCTATAAACCTATACAACTTAAATTTTAAAGGAAACTAAACATAACAAGACTATCCAACTTAAAACTTCAACCCTTTGCCTGCTTCTTCCTTGTATTGTAATGTTATGTTAATAAACAGATGAGATGCTCCTGCATCATCTACAATCATCATTTGAGTCTTAGAGCCTAATTCTCTAGTTGGCAACTGCATTTTCGATTTTTTGTCTTTGCCCATGGCTTAATGTGGAAATTGAGGGCTTATAGAATCCGTGTGAGTAATTGACAATTCCAACCAACAAATTAAATGAAAAATGCCCTCCAATTATTTTCATATGAAACCTGTCAAATAACAAGTATGAATCCCAACCTTCTACTTGCTTGAAATGTGATCCTAGAACTTATAGATTGAAATCTGCTAGTTGTAATTCATTATGTTAGAGGTTAAACCTTTATTTCCCACAGTAAATTGGAAGTAGAGAACTCGAAATAGTTAGGGCTATAGAACAAATAATTTCGGAGAACCAAAAGGATCTGAAAAAATGGTTCTGGCTCTTAAGGGAGGATCTAAGCATCAGGACCGAATGGTTCCAATCACTGAAATTATAATGGCCAGTTCAGTGGAACCAAACTGGAACCAGACAATTGCCATCCCTATTCATAACAGCACCAGCATAACCAACTTATAAGACTTGCTTTGATGGAATGTCAATTGAGGGCCTAAGAGTAGCCCCAGCTCCAGACTTTAAATTGGACATTTGTAGGTAGGAAAAGTTTTGGCCACTCCTCATCTTCTGATGAGTAAAGGGCAGCCCCGGTGCACGAAGCTCCCGCCTATGCGGGGTCCGGGGAAGGGGCGGGCCACAATGGCCTAAAGTAGGCAGCCTTACCTTGTATTTTTGCAAGAGGCTGATTCCACGCCTTGAACCCGTGACCTCAAGGTCACATGACGACAACTTTTACCGTTGCGCCAAGGCTCCCCTTCTGATGAGTAAGATGTTAAAAATCTTTGCACTAAGTGTGGTGCTAAAAGCTAACCTCACTCCATGTCACGAACTACCACATCTGGAGGTAAAAGTGTGCTAAAGTAGCGCAATACCCAAACCTCTTTTACTCCTTGGACCCTCTATCCTATTTTCACTTATAGGACATTTCAAAAGTTAGCTCACAAAATAACCTTAAAGCACAACTACCATAAGTAATGCAACAGCTAAGAGAGCTAACAATAATGACATATCAATGGATAGAAAAGTTATAGAATTAGTTGAGGACTGAATGACTTACTTGTCACGATTTCTTATCAAAACACCTGCAAGCCATCCAGAAGTCAATGTTTCCTTCAGATATGTTGGAGACACTGTGCTGAAAACAAAAAGAAATAAAAATGTGATCAACATGATAATATTTCTATAAGTCATGCAGATATAGGCCCTCCCAAAAGCTTCTTACAGGGAAATATAGTCTCCAAATTCTATTTTTAAGTGACATATATCATTACCAAGTGAAAGAAATTGAGATAAATGTGTGAACTGTGAAGTGATTATTGCACTAAGATCATGGAGCAAAAGATTTACTGCTTGAATTAAAATTGATGTGAACTGTAAACCCACAAACTATTGCCTTTCATGTTAAAGTCCTGAATTATATGTCAATGGACCTAGGAAGCCATATTATCTGCAGCATCTCTGAAGCCACTTACACCACTGCATTGCTGTACACAATACCACCTTTCAATAAGCTCAATCTTTCAGGGTTATGGCCAATTGTTCTATCATCAACTGCCTGTACTGAGCAAAATTTCGATGTCAACTATCAAGTAATGTAATAAAACCACACCTTCTATTATTAGGAACATAATTCAATAAGATTGTTTGAAAGAAAAGCACATGAACCCTAGGAAGAGCAGAAAGAAACAGATAAATTGATCCAAGGATTATTGTTTGAAGCATAATATATATGTGTGTGTGTGTGTGTGTGTCCTTCCTTACAAGAAACATAATTTTCATACTTTTTCAGCAAGAAGATCATTGGTCAACTCTATTAAATTGCTAAGAGCAGGATGGCTCATAGGCAATGAACACATCTATCCTCCATTTCTTTAGCTTAACCACAGTCTAAACAACAAGGCATCTGAGCAATGAATATTTAGGCCTCCATTCCATACAATCTAAGGTGAGTGGAACCGCCTGGTCTAGAAGCAGAAATTACTCAAAATGTTGCCGGGTTATTTGAGTTAGTATCTACTTACAAAGTAGATACTGTTCCGGTAGTCATTCCATTTCTATTAACAAGCCCTATGTGATTGATGGAAAAATATTTGTCAAATCTGTTCCGGTAGTCATTCCATTTAGGCTACCAGCATGCAACATATCAGAGTGTTCACCATTCTGGTATTTATTCCCGACAAATTTTGAAATTTCTTTTTTTGAAAAAAGGGTGATAACTTCACTTCATATTACGTACGACTTACATAGCATAGGTGTGTTCATCAATAAAGGAGGGTAAAAGCATTTTCCTTTTAAAGGATAACTCACGAAAAGTGAAATGAAAGAAAATTCTTGGAGATTTTTTTGCAACATCCCCAAAGAAAAGGAGAAAATATCATACAAAGAATGAGAGCTCGAATGGGAAGCTTGAGGCTCAATTTTATTCTGTTTCTTATGTCAAAACAAAATGATATCAATTCCTTCCCGAGCTTAACAGAATGGACAACTGCATATGTAGCTAAAACAGCATTCTTTCCAGCACATGACAATGAAGAGCAAGCACCAAGGTGGTACACCTTCCCACCAATGCAGACTTGCGATGGTGCCCTAAGACTGAAATTTTCATACTACAGCAAAATAAAATTGCTAATGTCTATTTTAATTAATTTAGCAAGCAATATTCTTGTCCCTTGAAATGTAATAGCCAGAAAAATAATAAGAAAATCTCAAACACTATACTGAATTTTCAGTCTAACATATCTATGATATACAAATACATCATGTGGATTTTTTATTTTTTATTTTTTTGCCTAGATCGATATTAGGCCTGTATTCTTCACTGACCCGGTTAGTCATTTCCATTTTTCTGGTCTATATTTTATGAATTACTTTTTGTGCTAGAGATGCCTGAGTCTGTTTTTAGTTCTCGGTACTTTTGTCCTAAATTGTTTACTAACATAGCATACAAAAGGCTTAAGAATAATTCCCACTTCAACCAAATGAGAGCAGCAACAAGATCAAAATGAACAATAGTGAACTGCCCCTTTAGAATGGTTATCTATGGCTGAATGGAGGATGACAGCCGCAGAACAACAATAACATAGTTAAGAAACTTTATGTTAACATTTGTCCATGAGTCTTATAAACACTGAAATATATAGCATAGTAAAACATAGTTCACATGGATCTTATGATGGACCAACTTAAAGTGAATGTTGCTCCTTAGTTGCAAGAAGGCAGACAAATGGAAAGCAAAAGATAGGCCAATCTATGTGAGAAGCTTCTAAGAATTTATGTATTCAAAGAAGAAGTTGAACCCTGAATGGAAAGTAGGGACGCAAAATAAAAGAAAATTTTTGGCCTATCCATGACCAGGAGCATCTAGAAATCTGAATATTACAGGAGTAGGAATTTACGCCCAAGTAAAATATCCATGCAATTGATAGAGAAGGATGACACACATTGAAGGCAACAGTACATCATTGATGCTACAAAGGGAAATGACAAATATTGTTGGCTAGTTGTAGCACTAACCCTAACTAAATCTTTGAGGCAAATTACATCTATATTAGTTTGGAAGTAATGACGACACTCCATATAATACAGAATCTGCTTCCTAAGACTTGTGGTGGAAATGCCAGTCCCAGTCACGAGACATCTGTCCCATTGGTTTCATTCATGTGACTATTTAATTTACTTTGTTATAGAGGAAGCAGACTAGTTATTCACACAACATTTGCAGCTAAAGAATTCTTACAGAAATTAGTCATTATTTTCATTAGATAGAAGAAGTCACCTTATCAGCCGTCGCATATAAAGATCCATCAAGACCACACTTGTTTAGTTGCTCTTGCCTACCAACAACAAACAAAATAGACCCACTTACAATAAAGAAACAAAGAGCAAAGCCTGCACATTAAGCCCACCCCATTGAAATGATCATCAGGAGTTATACCCAGCTATGTATGTCAGCAATAAACCAGTCCTCTTATCTTACTTCAGCATGTGCCTCCCACAAAACCAGGTAAAATGAGGGTCTGCAAATGTTTAATATATAGTAAAGAATATATTTTATTTTCCTTATTCTCACTCTATGTAAACCTTAGACATTGGATGGGCCACGCTCTAACATTTAGGCAAACATAAATCATCACCAAATTCAGGAAATTGTGGAAATGCCTTCAGAGAAAGTTAACAAAATCAATTAAATTATGAGTCATTGCACAAAGTATAGTTCAGAGTATACTCATGCAATAAAGAAACCAAGTGTTCTTCAGTTTATTCTTCCTTTCTTTCTCTTTTTTCTTTTTCTCAGGCTAATTTCTACTTCATATTTAGGTTGGGTGACCTCGGATTCTGCTCAAGACCTTGGAATTTCAAAGTCAAGCATCTACAAGGAGCTAAGGGCTTCTAGCATAGTCCTGCTAGACGGAGCTTCTCTAGGTCATGATGGACTGCAGACCTTGTGGGTGTCTGTCCAATGGTCAAATAAGGAAGGGAGAGAGAGGGAAAGCACCTTCAAGGTCAGCAATAGCTCAAACCCATTAGCTTCAATAAATATTATCCTCTACCTGAAGAAAGGAAAATCCTAAGCTTTTTTCAAAATGCTTTAATAAATCCAATGATATTTCCTTTATCTATGCAATGATATACGTCTTGGCTACCATATCAGTATTGAATGTCAAGAGGAGTTGCTTAGAGTCTGCCAGGCACATCGTTATTAACTGCAAATTGTCATAGCTCTGAAACATAATACCATAAATCTCAACCATTTTTAATGACTTAAAAAAGAAAAACACAAAAAGGGGGGAGAGTGAGAGAGAGGTTTGCCTATAAAGGTCCTTATTAGAAGAGATCAGAATTTCAACCTGGCCTTATCAAATTTTTATTTCTGAATAAATATCAGAGAGAAAGCAACACTTAATAAAATCTGTGGTCTAGAAACCTCTTTGTGCATGTTCTACATCTAAAATGTTAGCCGTGTCAAGGATCCTGATTTCATTACTTTATTCTATAAACAGTATATTAAGAACCCATTTGTTCCTATGCCCATACCTTTTCTCATTGTTGACCAACTTATTGTTGGAAGAACAATATCTCAGCTCTATGACGCTTATACAAGTGTGTTAGAGACAGCAAGTAAACTTGAGCCTAGTTGTGGCCAAAATTGCCTCAAATATAATGCATTTCCATTGGCCCAGAGTTGTAGTTGACCTAGAAAACTAATTCCAAAGAAGTTGGTTGACCCAAGTTTTGCAAAACGGCTTTGTTAGAATGTCAAAAGACTTATAACTACAAAAGAAGGTGGTTATCAAAGAAGGAGACATCTAAAATAGTTACCTGCACTCACCGTAATGCTCCATATTGTGGATTGTAAGAACTAACCTCGGATTCTAGAAAATCCAAAAGAAAAATGGTAAGATGAGGTATAACATGAGACAGTCCATGCACGAGACTTTGGATACTGATTGATGCAGATTTAGATCTCAAGAAAAATATAATAGTTTATTAAGAATGGGAGAACTTACCTTGAGGGACAGATATTGATACATATCCCAGAACAGTAGAGGCAAAGCACCAGTTTGCCACTCATGGATGTGGATGATATCTGGCTGAGTGCCTGTTACCTGCTACAATGGTACATAGTTTGTGGGATGTTGGACAAGTATGCCTAACAAGAAAACATCATCAACAAGCTATAATCATGTGACTGAACACACTGACCTGCATCCACTCAAGGCAAGCTCGGCTGAAAAATAAATAAGCCTCTAGCTCATTGTAGCTACCACCATATAGAGATTGCCCCTTAAAGAAGTGATTTTCTGGCTCAATGAATACTACAGGAATTCCAGAAACTACCCCATGATATGCTTTAGTAGCGACCCAGTTGCCATCATGATATGAATTATATGTGCTGGTTAAGCGCAAATCATCAACTTGCTTCCTTTGAATACATTCGTACAAAGGGAGCATTATATCTACTTTATGGCCACGTGATAAACTAGCACGGGCAAGACCAGTTACAACATCTCCCAAGCCGCCAACTTTTGCTATTGGTGCCATTTCAGCAGTGACATGAACTATGTGCATAAGATCATCATCCTTTTCTAAATCAGTTGTAGCATGTGCACTTACATTCATTAATGGCAAGTCCTTTTTCCAGAATGGTACATCATCCTCAGGGGAAGGCCACTCGATATCTTCAAGAGCAGAACCAGAAGTACTGCTTTTGTTGCCAGAATCTATCTGCAAGAAAAGCACTGAGGTGAAGCGGTTTATTCTGCACAAAATTTATTTCTGTTTCCAAATCTCATATTTCCAGCAGAAAGATGAGCTGAAATTTGGCATCCATAACTAACAGAATACTATTATGATCAGGGAGGATGTCTTAAAGTAATTCAGAGCTGCCTGCAAAATTCATAAATAAGAGAGGATATGATAGATTCTACAATATTAAACTTTCTGTACTGGCAGGATTCTGCTAACTTCTGTTCTAGCCTAAAAACATATGAAGAGAAGGAAAACAATCAGAAAACATATAAAAGAGATCTACCTTTTCAGAGAGACTTAAATCAGCCGAAAAGGAAGGATCAGTAGTACGAATTGCTCGCATCTTGCATCGGTAGGAGCACCTACTTCCAAATGTTGTCTGTTTAAGGATCAGTGAGGAGCTTTCATAAGTGTTTATTTTGAGCTTACTGTCTGTTTCATGCAAACCTAACAAGCTTCCGTGGAACTTCATGAGGGGACCCATACGAACCAAAGCAAGATCCATGAGCACTATTACACCTTTTCTTCCAGCCTTAACTAAGAATCTGCAAAAACTGATACCATATTATATACACACTCAATATGACGTATGCCAAAGGTTTAACAAAGAAGAAGTCCTTGTGCCTTGCATACCACCGCAACTGATTCCACCACACATATGCACAAAGAGTTACCAGGCCTAGTGAATCTCGACAAGCATAAGATTTTACCTGGTAAGCTAAAACAAAGGGCCCTTTCTTTACATTTCTCACTCCTCATATCACATACAATGCATAAAGATTCACAGGCTTATTGACTCAATGATGCAGTCCAACCAATACACAGGGAGAGGAAGTCTAAGATGAGCATAAGGGTAAAGCAGAAGGATGACAGATATAGTGCTATCAAGATGCCACCAGCAAGAAGCTGTTTGATATCAGAGCAGGGTCCCAATTTTAGTTTGGAACTTGGATGAATTTTGTGCAGGTTGATCTGAATGTCTCATGCCTGGACATTGATTTTAGGCGGGAAACATCTATTTTAGAGTATAAATTGAATCAATGAGACAGAGAAGCCTTGTGGTCTGTGCTGTAGCTAGAAAATTTCAAAGACTGGAGCCGTTACTTGGGAAACTTAGAGTCATAGAAGCGCAGTTATATGGTTTGAGGGATACTAGGAACGATTATGTACTCATTATGAGACTGCAGTTTGTGCAAGTAGCTATCAGATTTTTCTGTCCTACTCTCTGAGATTGTGTCACGCCCGTTCTCTTCTCATTACTCCAGGTCAAATACTTGGAAAAGTTAATTCATTATGAATGGCACACAAGATACCTCAAAAACCATGATCATTTGGTGACTATTTTACCATGGGAGGGAGGGTATTCTTGTCTTTAGAAATCAAGGAAACATATCTAGATCACAACTCCACAATGAAAATTGAGTCTCTCTCTTTTGTATCTGCTTGAGAGAAGTAGAGTTGATAGTGAATGTACTGGAAGACAAACCATTATGCTTCAAGCTACACTAGATCTGAAACGAAGTTGTGATAATTTTGAAGTTCAGAAGTAGCATTATAATCTCCAGACAGTTACTTCTGAAGCATGCAAATGTAAGATATATCACAACTGAAGGTTCGATTTTCCATTTAGCAAACGCCAATGTGGATGCTGATTCATCCTCAGTTTCTTGAAAATCACACTGAAACACGGATGGCAAGTGTGCTGACATAATTGGAAATTCAATCTAGTGTCATTAAAATATCTGATCCATAAGACTAGTACATCTACTTTACAATTTCACTGAAATTATTACTTCTTCCCTTCAATGATCAAGCAGTATATCCATAGTAGTGAGTTAAAAATTGTATATCTTTATAGCTTTAGTAACATCCAACTTATTACTAATGCAGCTACACCAATGATAACTCATCTCAAGAATTTTGCCACAGACTAACTGCCTCCTATGAGACTAGGCTGACAGATGATCTATATTATGTAAACATAAAAAAAATCAGAGTTCCTACCACGAGTAAACACAGTGCTTCTCAAATTTTATTCTAAATAAAGAACGGAAAAGTAGTTAGCATTAAACATCTAGTTAACCTCCACAATTCTTGTTCCAGTCAAAATGGAGAAAGTACAGATCAACTCATTAACCGCAATCACAATTCCGAACTGGAAACCAAATAGTATAAGAAAATTTTATCATATCATATTTTGCTAATTCCTTCAATGTGTTGTCTCCAATCTTGTGAAGAAATAACAGTAATCAGTTGTAACATTCATATAGGCAAGCAAACTATCCTCTTCCAATCAGAATTCAACGGAAAGAATCTAAGTCCCCATCGTTTTACTATTTATATTAGTATTTCCACGAATTTCTCATTACCAACCACAACTCGAAGAAATGACACGTAAAACTTAGCAGCAAAATCCACACTTCTCGTCGTTCTTCTTTTTTGGACAGAAATTCCACGAAACAGACCAGAACTACGATCTGTACTTCAGGTTTCGACATTTAAATTTATTAGTAGTGGTGCAGTTTTCTTTGTATAATCGAAAATAAACAAAATTTGGTATAACGTGATCGGAAGTAGAGATCCTGAACATGTAAAACGGATTCTTGTTTCCTTGTCTTGGGTGGATGACAAGAAGATTACCTATTGATTGGAGACTCGACGGAGAGAGTGTAGGAGAGAGGAAGCTGACAGCTGGACGGAAGAAATCGGCGGAATTTTCAGCGGGAAAATGGAAAAGAGATGGGATTTTTGGTTGAGGAAGCGGCTTGGTAGTAGTCTGGACCATCCAAGTAACGTCGCACTCGCAAAGAGTACATTTTGAATTGCGGTTTTTGTTCGTTTGCGCGACTCATTTCCTAGAGCCAATAGGAAATAGCCAACGTGATGCTGATCCACCATTTCATTGGATCACGTGGTGACAGCTGGAAAAAACTGGACAGTCACGTGATGGTGGTCATGAACAACTATTATTATATTAAACAGGCCAATTACGTGCCCCGCGAGCCACGACGCCACAAGACAATATACTCTCTCCCTCTATTCGTCCATGTGGAGTGCTACTTAAAGAAAGCAATTGGGATCTTTGCTAGAATCACTCCATTATGCCATTTCTCATAATTACCCACTAAGGTATGATGGATATAAGAAGACAAACTTCTAATAATATCTTCTCTAAAATCTAAATAAAATGAATTTAACAGAAGATATAATTGACTTTGTCAGGATAAAATGGACGAGAAGTGATTAAAACTTAAAGGGGACAGCCCCAGTGCACGAAGCTCCATCCTATGAGGGTCTAGGAAAGGGGCGGACTACAAGGGCCTAATGTATGTAGCCTTACCTTGTATTTTTACAAGAGGCTGTTTCTACACCTTGAAACTGTGACCTCAAGATCACATGACGACAACTTTTACCGTTGCCCCAAGGCTCCCCTTGAAGAGAAGTGACTAAAACTGAGACTTGAAAATTCTTCTGGAAGGTCCATCAGTAATCTTACTTGTTGGAGTGGCCTCTAATGTGTGCAGCACTTTGTTAATGTGACTGTCTGTTTCATTAAGGACAATCAATGAGTGCTAGCTATTCATGATTGAATGATAACAATATCTTGATCTGTAACGCTTTCTGCTCTGCTATATTCATGAAGGCAACCATCAGTTTTGAGACCTACTGATGCATGATGGCTTTGTTCAGCACTCTAATTTTTCATAGTGAATCTGTATCAGTTCATTAGAAATCATGAAACATGTGTCCCATACATACACTAAGCCATGGATCTTCAAATTAACTTGAACCTTGTGGCCAAAGGGCTTGCTTTTGTAGCAGAGAACATTAATGAATATTAAAAAAAAAAAGAGGAGACATTTTAAATGTACAAGGGTCACTCAAGCAGTCCAGAAGATGTCATTGTGTGGAATCTTCAACAACGGGCTCCTCAGAGGCTGTTTCAGGCTTGGTATCAACCAATAGCCGTTTCTTAGTAGCTGGCATCTCAGATTCCATTTCAGACTCTGTCGCTTTGTGCTCTGATTGGTGAGATGATAAACTGGAATCTGTTTTTGATTCATTTGGCTGTGAAGGTGAAGAGCCAAACTGAGGTTCACAACCCGTCTGTAGGTCACCTGACGAATTTGGAATGCAAGAAGACATGAAGCTGTTGCCAGCCTTCTGCTGCTCCTCTAAAATCTTTTGCAAGTACCTAGCATGCTCCTCTATGCGTAACTGAAGAGCCCTTTGCACCTTCCAGAAAAGAGAAAAATTCACATGAACATCAAAATGAAACATGCAAATAATGTGACAAATCTTTTTCCTGGCAATCACTTTCATAGGACATCCCAAACCATATAATCATTATCAGGATTTGGTGGGTTGCTGAAGCTTTTATTAATCATTCATTTGTGAACTATCAATGAAACCAGTTGGATTGTCCAACAGAAAGACTCATGCTAATATACCTATATGGTCTGCACTCTGCCCTCCACTACAAGAATGAAGATTGTGGAACATGTAATGTAGGTAAGTAGCAATATGACACTTCTGCTACAAATACTTCGTGAATAGTACTATGAGACAAGAAGTGGAGAGATTCAACATTTGGTCAAGGAAGCCATGTCAGTGCACGTATCTAACGTGTGCTAGACATAGCAATTTTAATATTTTATGGAAATGATTTGTCATGTCAATTTGATAGAAGTCATTAGCTGTTTCGATGTAGATTAAACAATTCAAATCATTACATACCTCAAGCTGTTCATGAAGCTGTTTCTGAACCTCCACTTGCATGCGTAGAGCCTCGCTTGCTTCTATTTTCCTATTATAAAACAGAGAGATCATAATGAGAATTGGAAAAATACTTTCCGGGAAGCTCAAGCAGACAAACATGAAGTTCCAAGTTCACCTCTTGGCGCCTGCATCACTTTCTTTGCTAACTGCTGATGCCTTCTTTTCCTCTGAGCAGGAAACCTTTTTGTCTAGCCAATATAAAATAAACAAAATTCCAATGAATTCAAGTTTGTAACTATTAGTAGATGAAATAGATGTCTGGCCAAGTGACGGCTATAAAAGAAATGAGGTCTGCTCTATTGAGTTTTTTCAAAGATAAAGTGGAGACTAGCATATAGCATGTCAGTAATGTGCAGTTGTTTCTTGAGTATCTGTCGACACCAAAGTGTTCAGGAATGTGGAGTGACCTTGTTTCATGAAGCCACCTATTCTTCAGAGCAAATGAAAGTATTTACCTTCTTTCACCTCTGGCTGGTATTTAGCAAGTCTGTATTTCTGCATGATAAACATAGAGAAATCTGTGAGGATGAAATTAAACATTAGTAACTTTGACTTTTGATATCAATTGCATGATTGATTAAAAAATATCCACCTGCAAGTGGCTTTTTATGTGATAGATGGTCAAACCCTCAACATTCATTAGCTTCAATACACCCTTTGGAGTGGCCTCTGCATTTGACAGCAACAAGCTCTGTAAGGCCTGTTCGAAAAAGAGGGCAGCCCTGGTGCACGAAGCTCCCGCCTATGCGGGGTCCGGGGAAGGGGCGGGTCACAATGGCCTGTTCCAAAAAGAGATGAAAAAGAAAAAGAAAAAAAAGAAGAGGTAACAAGCCCCTATGTGAATGGAAAACATAATTGCTATGTTTGATCAGAAGTTTTTCTTACTTTCAGCACCATCAAGCTTGTTGACAGCTTCAATAAAACGTTCATGAAGCTCCAAGGTCCATCTTAATCTTGGCTTGTGAACAGCTCCACCCTTGGATGTAGACGGGGTTAAGGGGAGCTGAGTACCAACAGGAGTGACCAAATAGTGATCCTTCAGACTTGATATCGATCCAACTTCTTTGGCAGATGAAACTAGATGTCTCTCATAAATTTCCTACAGAAATAAACAGCAATATTTAAGTAAAGGTAGAATATATAGACGATGAGACAAATTGTTGTTGCTCAAAGATGAATGTGTCAGTTGCCAAATGAGATTACAAACTCATATATACCAAAATGTACTCACATCCATCCGAGGATTTTCCCCATTGTTTGTTATAGCAATGTCAAGCTCTTCTGATAATATATCAAATTCTAACTGCTCGCTGAATGTTAAATTGTTGGCTGAAAAAGTTTCATCGTGAAAGCTACCATCTGAAGCATCTCCAGGCAAATTAAGAAAATCCTGTTGATCACCTATATCCGCACTCAAAAGCAACGGAGAATTTGTAGATTGAATTGCAGAAACAGATTGATCGCATTTTGGGGGATCAGGGAGGAAGGGTAGGTTGCCAAGTGGTCGATGGATCTGTGAGCTTGCCGAAGATGAAAAATGTAAACTGGTACAGAAAGTAGAAGAACGAGAAAACATGGGTTCAGGAAATTGGGATTCAGAAACATAAGAAACGGGGCTTCTTGGCTCAGCATTCGGACTAGATGAGGGAGGATCAAACTCGAGTCCTTGCTGCTGCCCAAGTGAACCGAATGATTCAGTTTCCATTTGTTTTGGTAGATATATGGATGGGAAGCTGTTATCTGACAACTTTCTGCAGTTTGATTCCGCATTGACTAAAGTACAGGTTGAGGTTGGAACAGCACAGTAAGTATCTGGCACTCCACTCTCTCTTGCAGCAAGAATGCCATGGCTTCTCATGGTCTTTGACGATGGCTGATCATGTGTCAAGCCGCTACACCAAAGCTTCAATCCTTCACAGTCTTTGTATATTTACCTTCTTATGTACTCGTTGGCAGCAAATGAACACCAGAAGTGGAGGTTCTGAAAGAAAAGGGACAGAGAAAGATAATGAACACAAGCTACACTGGGATCAGACAAAGATAAACCGAAGTACAAAACACCATCTGTAAGTTGATAAAGAAAACCAAGCAGGATGGAGATGTCTGAATCTTCATTTTCACAGAGGTAAAGTTCGCTCAATAAGGACTTCCATCTTATTCAAAAGCAGAGAAACAAAATCGCTCTAACATTCTAATATTAAATGAATTAAACTTATTTATTTGTTCATTGGAGTCAGCAACATGGAGTAGTGAAAAGCAGTAGACATCAAATATGAAGCAAAAAAGCAACTTTGAATTTTTCAAACTTCAAAAATCTACTAAAAATAAAGATTACACCGCCCAATCTCAGGAGACTGTGTTCCAATTTTTAGCTCTCCAGAGAGGAGAAAAGGAATCCAACAAAAGGCACAACACCACCGCATGGCTACATAGAAGGATAGGCCACAAATTCTTTCCAACCACAACCTCCTAACAAACTGCCACTGAAATGTATATATTGCATTCTTTGTTGAATACACCAGTAGAAAACATATAATGCACAAGAAATGTGATTTGAGTTTGCTACATTGCATAAAAGAAATTTTTTCATAAGATTACAAGCATTCAATTGAAGGTGGAACTGTTAAGAGGAGATGCTATTCATCTAAGACAAACCGTGAGCAGGATGCAATTCTGTATACAAGTAGAAGGCACAACCAACTAAGCAAAGCACACAAAACGAATGCTCAGCTGGTCCTAGTTGACAAGGTCTTACCTGGTCTAAATCATCTATTTTGAAGGCCCCTCTCATACTTGTGTGGAGCAAGGAATACCAGTTGTTTAAAGACTTCACATGGTAACACTCAACTCACTCAAATAGACAAGTTCAGCCATGCCATCCCAAGCCAAGTAAGCACCTTCTGACCTTGGATGCTTTTTGTTCAACATCAGCTTCTAACCAATTACTGAGAAAAATGAAAGGAGCAATTCGATTACCTAGTTTTCCAAACTGCAAGTCAAAGAGGGAAAAATTTTCACCTCACCTGCACATATGACGAGGTCCAAAGACCTTCTCTAACCTCCCAATTCAGTCTCCTCCTTGGCCTCCAATAACAACTTCAGGAGAAATTTTGATTGGTGATCCAAGCATGCTCATGTAAAAGGGCAGCCTCAGTGCACACAGCTCCAGCGTATTCGGGGTCAGAGGAAGGGGCAGACCACTCTATAGTATACAGCCTTGCCTTCCATTTTTGCAAGAGGCTGTTTCCATGCCATGAACCCATGACCGCAAGGTCACACGACAATAACTAAACTGTTGCGCTAAGGCTCCCGTTCAAATTTCCTGTCCCTCAAATAACCAATGGGGAAGGGTTGCCTTTGTCAGATCCATTAAGTTGCCAACTTAATAGATCTATCTGAAAATGCAATGGAACGGACAGGAAGACTTGACAGTGACAACTGATGAGTGCCCAGAGAAGTAACCCCACCAGCTGAACAAAACTGAAACTACTGACTTGGAAAGGCAAGGGAGACAGTCTATTCCTCGGCTCACAACCAATCTATAGCAAAAGAAATATTGGATTATGCTGTGTTAAAGATTCATGAATCCCTCTAGAGTCTGTACCATAATCCCCAAGCAACTTGTGAAGAATCAGATGAAACTTGAACTATATCATATCACTATTGTGGCATTTAGACATTGACATCAAAGACCATACAAACACAAACTCTTCCAGCCTTGATGTTTGGTTATATTGCGACAATGTCACCCATCATTTTTCATCAGCATAGAGATTTCCATGGTTGTAGAAAAGAAAATATCCAGCCTGAAAGGACACCAGAGAAGTACACATGCCGATGGATATGTTACCCAAACTCAGATATCTGAATTCAACATGTGCACAGCCAAATGCCTTCGCGCTTCAGACAGGAATCTATGCACCGCTTATTGAAACTTAGGAGGACGCTTTATTTGACTCTGAAAAAAGAATCTCAAGAGAGTGTGGGAACAACAAGAAATTGCTTAGGCAGCAAGAATTAATACAACTAATAAAAGAGCAGCAGAGCAGAGCACCCCCGGTGCACGAAGGTCCCGCCTATGCAAGGTCCGGGGAAGGGGCGGACCACAAGGGCCTATAGTAGGCAGCCTTACTTTCCATTTTGCAAGAGGCTGATTCCATGCCTTGAACCCGTGACCTCAAGGTCACATGACAAACAACTTTTACCATTGCACCAAGGCTCCCTTCTAATGTGTTTCAAAATACAAGGTTCAAACAATCAAGTTCAAATTTCTCAGCAAGCAATATAACATGAAAGGTAAGTTTTCGAAACTCACAAAATTGCCTTTTTTATCATAGAAGAAATCATTTAGATACTAAAAGAAAAATCACCCTTTACTCACTTCCCATTCCTTCAGAAGGAAAAAAGGATGTAAATAGTGACACAATAGACACAAAAAACACACAGTACGGGCAAATGAAAATCTCTATATATAACTTGATGTTTCCCTTCTCCCTGCTAGTACAGGCTTTCTGCAAGAATCACTAGAACAGAAAAAATGAAATAAGTTTCACAAGAATATCCATTCATGAAAATAGGTTTCCATCCTCCTATAAGCTCTCTTATTGAATTAACATCCATGTTCATATAATGTTATCTCCTTCCCAATAGTCCTGAAAATTCCAAAGTAACTACAACAATGACGACAACATTTGAGTGTGAATTTCTTCAGCCCACCAGGCAACAAAACTGAGTTTCACAAAAAGATGCCCATAGGTAATGCTACCCAAATTTCTCTTCCTGCAAGTGCTTAACAAGCTACCTCAAAAAAGAAAAGAAAAAAAGTACATGAATGGTAACATGTAACGTTCTTTCACCACCGAAATAACAGAAATTCAATCAAAATAACAGAATGGCTACCTGAGAACGAACTAAACTACAATGAAGTAATCCTAGTTGCATTTATCCACAAAAAATAAGAAATAAATTGAAGCACGCTATGATTCTTACAGCAGAAACTGAGACAACTATCAACCATGAAACTCCATAAACAGAAAAAGAAAACTATATAAGCTATCGTCTCCGGCCCAAAAGGCGAAACAAAATCATAAACCAACAATGTACTAACAGCTCTGTGTTTCAAAACATAACAAGGAAAAAAGAAGATTTCTGGAATTACCCCCTATAAAAACTGAAATAGCTCAAGACACGGCACGAACTTCTGCAGGAAGGCAAAAACCCAGAACAACAATCTCAGGCTAAGCTTTTGCTATGTACCAGGAGAGAGGTATGATCTAGTCTGCAGAAAGCCAAGCGCAAAGCAACAGGGGAAGGTAATTAATTTCCTTACCTTCACTCGCAGATATAAGCAAGAACGTGAAAGATTGCAGAGTAAGAAACGGAAAGAGATTTCCTTATTAAATCTCTCCAAGTTTATCTCAGACTGTCTGTGTCTTGCACGGCTTCAATCATTCTGCCGTGAAACGGTTCGAATCAGCTAATAGTTCTTCTATTTTCTTCGAAACAATACAAAATCCCCAAACTACCCCTATCATCCTGGCAAATACACGTCGCATCCGTCGTGCACGGGTGAAGGAGAGCCTTGGCGATTCAAGGCATGGAAACAGCATAAGGTAAGGCTTCCGGATCCCGCATAGGGGGAGCTTGGGGCACCGGGACTGCCCTTTTTACCGGCGTGTATGAGTGGGAAATACAAAATAACGATTTTTCGTTTTGAACTGCGCGTGCAGTACCCGCACGGCTACAGCTGAATGTACGGTTTGGCAAAGAATTTCCTCCATTTTATTTTATTTGTTAGAGTATCAAATCTTGGTGCAATGACAAAGTTGTGGTGGTTTGACCTTCAAGTCATGGGTTGTGAAAATAGTCACTTGTAAAAATATAAGATAAAATTGAGTATTATAAGACCTTGTTGGTACGCTCTTTCCTTCCCGTACCTCTTGTACGAGGGAGCTTGGGGCTGCCCTTTTAATCTCAAGATGAATGATCCTGCTTACTGGAAAATGTCTGTGGTGGGGCCTAGAATTTTGATTGGGGGAGCTAGATCCTGCCCGTACATCGTGTATAATTGGGATCTTCATGTTCTGGAATTGTACGAGCCAAATTGTTTATTAAGATGCTAAACATCATTCTAGCTCCCTAAGGGCTAGTAATGGCCAATTATTTGGGGACTGAATTATCAGAAAAAGAGTCAGCGGGTACTTTATTACAAACATTGTGACGGGGAGAAGATTCCAAGAATATGCATTTTTGTTCTTCTTACTCGGGTGTGTTTTGCTGACTATTTAACAGCGAAATTTTGTGGTGCTTATTCTACTAGGAAGGAAGAAATAATTTGTCCAGAATAAAAGAAATAAGATATTGAAAATAATTGATAAATATTCACTGTCAAATATTATTTTATTTTATATTGTCCTTCTTCTTTTTTTCTTTTTAGAAATGAAGAATTACGAAACAAGTCGCTCACATGCATACTTTTAAATCTAATCACCAGTCAAAGGAAGAAGCAGCGACCAAGTGAAGAATGATATTGCGTCTAATGTGCATGAAGCTCCTACCCATGAAGGCTATGTAGACGAGTCAACTCTATAGTACACAGTCTTACCTTATAATTTTACAAGAAATTATTTTTCATGCCTCGAACCCATAACCTTTGAGTCCTACAGTGACAACTCTACTATTGCACCAAGGCTCTCCTTTAAATGGAAACACTTGCAATTAAATGTTAAGAATTTTATTTTGAGTTAAATACATAGGTGTCTCTTGTCTAAGCTTAAACGAAAACTTCGGCCATTTTATAAACATCAATTCATTCTCTCTTCTTTTTCTAATTCTAAGAGTTGCTCTACAGATATCCTTTTTCTTGTCGACTTTCAAGATCTCTAAATATTTGTATGGACTATTTAATTGAGATATCTTTCTTGTCAATATGAAGATCTATATTTTTTACTATCTGGTTGTGATCTAGCTTTCACTGATCCATTTGATATATTAATTTACAAAACCAATTTTAAGGCATTCATTTAAAGACTAAAGCATAAGCAGATTCTAATTGTGCAAATCATTTGCGATGCATATTGAATTTAGCTTGATTGAATCTCAGAAATAGAGCTGACATATCCCTTGCACAATTTAGTAGCCTTAAACTATCTTCAAGAAGCTCATTTTGATTCGTGTCTCCAAGCTAAGGTTGATTAAATTTAGTGTTGTACAAGATTTCTGCAGCTAGAATTATTTGTAGGACTATCCAGTTGTTTGTAAAGGGGAGCCTTGGCACAATGGTAAAGTTGTCATTGTGTGACTTTAAAGCATTGCATGGTAAGACTACATACTATAGACCCTTGTTATCCACCCTTTACCCTAACCTCACGTATGAAGAAGCTTCGTGCATCAGGGCTACCCTTAGACCATGCAATTGTTCATACTCATGCATTGAAAAAAAATTCACTGGCCCAAGTATCACATGATTATCTTACCGTAAATGATATTAACATTCTCTCGAGAAATAAACAAATAAATATGTAAAGAAATAATGAAAAAGAAAGCGGGATGAAAATAACAAAAGCAGGCATTAATACAAAAAGGAAAAAAATTCAAGGGTCAAAACTTGATGGACGGACACGATCGACGTATATGTGGTCGCAAGTATCCCGCCATGGGCCGCTAGATTGATGGCAATCGAATGCTCGGATCACTGATATTTGATGTTCACTTTGATACTTGCACTCCTTTTTGCCTCATCGATGACCAAGATGTCGAAAAAGCGGGAAAGAGAGCCTCCCCCAAAAGGTCACGGTCGAAATGTCACCATCTAGTAGCTTTTTAGGCAGACAAATGCGTCTTTTGGCCACTCATTTTAGGCATAATAGACGTCTGCTTCCTTCCAACAAAAAGCCCCACGCATAATAACCAAGCAACCACAACGCTAAGCTGGCAACAAGGAAAGCAGAGTCCCACATTTTCGTACTACCAAGCCGCCGGTGAATTGTAAAGAAATCTTGGTGTAACAGTAAAAATTGTTGTCATGTAACTTTGAGGTCACTAGTTTAAGACGTGAAAATAATATCTTACATTAAAATGCAAGATAAAGTTGTGTACTCTAGGCCCATGTGGTCTGCCCCTTTTTTGAAGCCTGCATAAGAGAGAGCTTCGTGCACTGGGGCTGCCCTTTTTACATTAAGCTATTAGGTTATAATGGAATGATGAGAGTTTCATTGTAAAACACAATGATAAGTCATTTCATTCTGTTCAGCTATCCTTAACACACTACACTAAGTGAACTATCTAAGACCGAGCTGTCTAAACTAGCTAGATCTGAGTTACTTGAATCCGTTTGTCAGTAAGTAATGGAAGAAGAGTTGCTTATTCACAAACTTCAATCGCTTGCTTGATTTGTGGTACAATTGACATTTCACGTGTGGCCGCTCTCTGGTTAGGCAGTAAGGGTCGGATAAGGGCAATCACTCATTCTTAAAACCAAAGAGTCAGGCAGAAAAAAAGGAAACCACATTTGTTAATCAATTTTGTTTAGCGTTTATAAGATAATTGGTTAGTAAGGGGGCTAGGATTTAAAAGAATTAAGCATTCTTCCGAAAGTGAAAAGAAAGGTGATACACTTTACTAAACATAGAAGGGGAGCCTTGTGCAATGGTAGCATTATTTTCATGTGACCTTAAGGTCACAGGTTTGAGGTAAGAAAACAATCTCTTGTAAAATGCAAGATAAGTCACTATACTATAAATCCTTGTGGTCTGTCTTTTCCTCGAATCCCTCATATGCGAGGTCATCGTGTGACCTTGAGTTCACAAGTTCGATATGTGAAAATAGCCTCTTGTAAAATGCAAAGTAAGTCTGAGTATTAGAGATTCTTGTGGTATACCCCTTCCTTGGATCTCGCATATGCGGGATCCTTCGTACACTGGGCTGCTTTTTTTTTTCTTCTATATACTTTACTAAACATCTAAAACACCTCATTTACTAGAAGAGGTTTCTTAGGCACACCACCATTCCCTCAAAATAAAAAGGGCAGCCCCGGTGTACGAAGCTCCTGCCTATGAGGGGTCCGAGAAAGGGATAGACTATAAGGGCCTATAGTAGGTAGCCTTATCTTGCATTTTGTAAGAGGCTAATTCTACGTGTTGAAACCTATGACCTCAAGATCACATGACGACAATTTTTACCGTTGCACCAAGGCTCCCCTTCCATCATTCACTCGAAATGACTAATGAAATTGCGTTTTGGGGCCACAATCAAATTTTTTAATAATAAAAATAAGACAAAATCTGAAAAGAAGGCCAAATAGAGAGAGTGTGTGTATCTTGCCCAGGAATTCCGTAAGAGAGACATTCAATGTTACTCTTCTCAAATTCATCATTGCTCTCAAGCCCATCATATGAACATCTGATTTGCAGTCATCTTCTTCGTCGAGACACTTCTGATTTTTGCCTAATCATTCATAAACCCATCATAGAATCGCATCTTATATCAGCTTGCTTGACCCGAGCTCAGCCAAATCAAGTTGTAGCTTGAAAATGAAGGGCCGAATCCGGCACAAGCCAAAAGATTTGAGAATCAGAAATCCCATTTTGGCATAAGATTTCATTATTGGGAATTAGAGTTTTCTTCAAATTCAAACAAAGGAGCCAATTAGATCCCTTAGAATCAACGGAAGGTTTTGTATGGTCGTTGAGGATGTGAGGAGCGTTTATCCTAAGCTCTGCAAGAGCAAACCCAAATAATCCTAGATCTTGAAGAACATGTAATCTGGGCTTCTGGGTCTTGTCTTTACGCTGTAAATCAAGAATTCAGGTCATTGAGAATTCACATTTTTGAAGTGGGTTTCAAAGAATCCAGTCTGGTCGAGCAACTCCAATACAGATTTAGGCTTTTCTACAGATTTTATGTGCTTGCAAAGAATGGAAACAGAGCTTGCTTGCTTTATCTTTGGACAAACACTTTGAGTATACGAGGTAATAATATATGGAAGAGATCTGGGGACGTGGGTTTTCAATTACACTGGTAAAGAGAGGAAGATGAGTAGAGAACTAGATGAATATTCCATGGTAGTGTGAAAGCAAGTATAGAGATGATGAACTGCGATTTTGAACTTAATAGCCAGTCTCTTCCTCCCTGTCTCCCTGTCGCTGCAAATTTGATCAGCACAGGTCTCGGAATTCTTAAAATGAGAGCTTTGACGCAACAATTGAGCTGTCGCCGTGGGATATGAAGGTCACGTGGTTCAGGTATAAAAACAGTCTCTCGTATACCCAACAGAAACACTATAAACGGCGGCCACCGCTACCTATAACTAATTGTACTCATTTATTGAGGGGCTTGTGAGAAATAATAAGGGGTGCATATATCACTACTCACATTTTATCCTACGTTTCTTTGTGTTGAAATTTTTTGCTAGATTTTAGAAATTGGAAACTATAAATAAAATTTTTATTTTATTTTATTTTATTTAATAATTTAATAGTTGTCACTAACATTAGAATTTTTTCTCATTTTTTACTAAGATCAAATTTAAAAAGCAAAATTCTACTATAATACATATGAAATCATTCTTAGTAAAATAGAACTGGTAGTTTGATAGTTATAGTGGATTCTAGAATTCTATGTATTAGAGTACAATTTCAAAAGAAGAATAAAATAAGATAAGAAATCAATTCATATCATAATGAGATATAAGATAAATCATATAATAAGTACAAAATTTGGTACTTAATCCACACATGGAATGGCTTGAATCCAGTGCACTTGTCCAAGGTAAGGTTTAAGTGCGTAATTGCATTTGTCAATTTTCTCACAATATTAGAGTTATCGAAAGACTGGAAATCTTATAGCCTAAAAATTCTAGAATGATAAGAATTCTAGTGATCTTTGTTGACTAAAATCTTATGACTTAAAAACCCTAGAACGAAAGAAATTTTAGAGTCATTAAAGTTTGGATTATGAAGGTCTTGAGATCTAAGAGTCCTTAAATGTTGAAAGTCTAGAGACATTATTGCCCTTGGATGGTTAAAGTCCTAAGCTCTAAGAATTCCGAGCAACTAAAATTTGAGAGATATTAGAATCCTTGGATGATAACAATACTAATATCTAAAAGTCCTTGAATTATTGAAATTCTAAAGTCGTTGACCTGCTACAAGTCTTGACACCTAAATCAACTAAAATTCTATTGAGTCCTAGAGTCCTAAATAACTAAAATCTAGAGACTCTAAACTCTAGAAAAACGAAGAGTTTAGCCAAATGGGCATCCAATCTCTAAGAGTTCTACAAATTAAGGGCTTTAGCCAAATTGGACATGTAGTTCAAAAAGTCCTACAAATTGATGACATAGGCTAGTCAAGCCTCTTAACTTAAAGAGTTTCAGAAATTAAGGGCTCTAGCCAAACAGCCCCTCCAATTCAAAGAGTTTCAAAAGTTATGGACTATAGTATGCCTCACAGCTTTAAGTCCTAGAAATTAAGGACATTAGGCAAACGAGCCCTACCAACTCGAAGAGTCAAAAAAGTCATGGACTCTAGCCAAATGGGCTCTTCAACTCGAAGAATCCTACAAATCAACGACTTTAACCAAACAGGCCTTGCAGCTTGAATAATCCTACAAATCAATGATATTGGCTAGGTAGGCCTAGAGACCTAAAGTCTCAAAAACTAAGTTCTCTAGCTGAATGAGTACAGCCAAAGAGCTCCACGAATCAAGGACTTTGGCCAAATAGATTGCATTGACTGAAAAGCCTCAAAGTGATAAAGAGTTTTGACTTGAAAGGTTTTTATCAACTTAAAAACCTCGAGGGGAAGAAATCCTAACCACATACAACTTGCCATATTTGATAAAAACAGGTTACCTATGACTCTAACAGAGTTAAGCCTTATGCCCTCTTAATGTTGATTGGCCAATATCAACATATGCATCCACTTCTAACATCAAATGGTTAAGAGACAGAAAATTTATACCCAATTATACTGCACACCCTGTACCTACACATATATAAAAGGATAATTCCATACACTTGAGGCTGCAATTGCCGCTACCTATGCTTAAATGATCAAAGAGAGAACATGATAATGTTACACCTGAATACTAGATAAAGATGCTCTAAATGCAATTCACTCTTATCGAGTCTATGCAACGCTTTGGAAGAGAGACAAACATTAGTCATCAACCAGTAATTACATCAAGGGCAAAAAGAGAAAGGGGTGGACCACAATGGCATATAGTATGAAGCTTTACCTTGTATTTTTGCAAGAAACTATTTTCATACCTTAAAACCGTGATCACAGTTACATCACAAGCAACCATTCAAAATCCTCTCCAATTTTTTTTTTCTTACTGTAAAAAAAGCGAAGGGTCAAGATCATTCAATCGTGAGGTTTTGGAGCATGATGGCCTATAACGTAGCTCCACTATTGAATTAGGACTGCGCTTGTACGTCCGTCACTTAATTGTTGATCTTAGCCATTCAATTGTTGATCCATCATGCCTCATTTAAAATTCTAACGTCGGATATCCAGCAAGCCTCGTCCCTGTAGTAAACCTACGCAGTGGCTTGTCAAGTCCAAATTTGGCAAAGCCTTATAAAAGGATCTACTTTAGTGGGTCCCAGATGAAATTCGTCAGAGTATATGGGAAATCCCGTCTTGGAGGACAGCCCATGCCCGAAAATCTGACCAATTGGATCATTCCAAGAAGCTCTCTACGCCGTTTATTTTTATCAGCTGTGAGCCGTCCATTTCACATCTCAGAAAAGACGAAGGCTAGTCGTATCAGTTCAGCAGGGGTCCACCAAATCACAACGCAACGACGTAGACACCAGCTAAATGGTAGATTGGGCCCACCAACTTTGACAAGGTGAAGTATTTATGTGTTTGTAGGCATAATTGGGGTCAGGTAATCATTTGAATTTGCCACAATTGGCCAAATCAGGTGCAATTAGTCAAGGAATCAGGCGATGGCATAATCGTACCCGCTTGAAGCTTTGGCTAGTCGGACAGTGGCCCACCTGTTAGATGATCAACAGCGTTCATCTCATGGGACCTGGCTAGGCCAGTAGAGGTCCATGTTGATCTCTTGATAAAAATACGACAAATATTAACCGCTAAATTCATTTAAGAGATGATCGTATTGGATTGGACGAAGGAACTGGGCTCTGGTGTTGCACCTGATTAACGAGTGTGGTGGTGGGCCATCAATGTTCCAATTAATTTGGATTATATATTACTGAAAAGCATTCTCCATTAGCAAGTTGCGTCTGATGGAATCTTTCAATTATTGTCGCTTCACCGCTTCCCATATCACCACCATACATTGCCTCTTGCGCTAATAATCAGCCATCATTGAGTTAATTAGCTTAAGGGGCCCACAAGGGAAAAAGGAAAAGGAAGTAGATTTCCATACATTCATCACTTGTATAACTGGTTAATGGTAAGACCGGCCACTGCAGGGGGGCCCACACGTCAGACGTCAAAGACTCAAAATGTTTGACACTCCCACAGACATTGATAAGTGGCAAGTGGTGTAACATAAATAAAGGAAGGTTACAAAATAGCCGTCCTTTATATTTTAAAATATAGGATGGTTCAGAAATACCAGTCCTATATTTTATTAAAGAAATATTATAAAATATAGGATGGTTATGAACTAACCGTCCTGTATGTTTAAAATTATAGGACGGTTTGTGCAGAACAGTCCTCTATTAGATAAATTATACAATAGTAAAGATACATAATATAGGACAGGTTTCAAATAACCATCCTATATTGTTTATATATATATAGGAAGGTTGTGTTATAGCCATCCTATATTACATATATCATACTTAAAGGACGGTTACGAAATAATAGTCCTATATTTTTAAATATATATAGGATGGTTCATTGTTACTCATCCTTTATGTTTGTCAAATTATAGGACAGTTAAGAAATAACTGTCCTATATTTCTAAGTAAAATAGGACCGTTATTTGTTAACCGTTCTATTTGTTTTTCCAAATATAGGACTGTTATGTTTTAACCGTCCTATATTTTTAATTAAAATAGGACTATTATTCATTAACCTTCCTGTACTTTCCAATACTACAGGATGGTTAAGTTGTAACCATCTTTTATTTTGTGATATTATAAGACTGTTGTTATCGAGCCGTCCTGTATTAGGTTAAAATTTTACCTTTTATTTACTAACTCAATGTGAGAGAGAGGAATAATACATTTACACTTAGATCTTTTGCGTGAATTAGTGAAAGCCCTAACTGGTTTTACATCTCTTTCAGATTTTTCTTCCCAGATATCTTCAACCATTCTCACACAATGAGAAGCACACCTACAACACCACATGTATGTGTTTGTTTTTTTATTATTTCTTTATCATTCTGTTTCTCTTTTCATTCCTCACTCCCTTATTAGTAATTGGTGTTTACTGTGAACTAAATTTTGCTTGTCAATTGCAATATAGGCATAAGTTGGGAGCACTGATGTTTCTGATAATTTAAATATACTACACAACAACGACAATGATGAGCTTGTTGATTTGGAGAACGTGAAGTTAGTTTCAAAATCCAACAAAGGTAAAAAGCATAGGAAGCTAATGTCTCCAGTTTGGAATTTTTTTGAACACCTTTCAATATCATAATATGGAAGGCAAAGGTGTAAATGCAAGAAGTACTCTACGATATATATATTTACGACAGCAAATTTGGTACATGTAACTTAAAACATCACATAAAGACTTGTCAACGGAGCTCTTCTCGTGATATAGTGTAACACTTTGATTTTAAAAAAAAAAAAAACAAGAAAAAAGAAATGATATAAGGTAAGGAGAAGAGAGAGAGTGCTCAAAACGCACTCTCCTCTCTCTCTCAAGTCTCTCTGTTTCACGTAGACCATCACGCACTGGGGAGGCAGATTTCGCCACCATTGAACAGCCGAAAACAAGGTAGGATCACTCCACCCTTCCCTTTTGTATTAATTTCAACGTTTAATTACCTATAAACGCGAAAAATGGCATGAAAACGTAAGTTTTTGCAAAAATCCTTGCGTACTGATTTGCTTAAAAATTTTGGATGAGACGGTGTGGATTTAAATCTAGACCATTCATATTGTGTATGATGAGGAGAGGAAAGAACCCACAAAATTTCGTGATGATCGGATGGCTAGGGATGCCGAAAAACACAAAAAACAGTAATATAGGAGTTTTTGAAAATGAAACAAAAAGCGTGAAAAAATGCTAGATTTAGGAAGGATTTGGGAAAATGGATGGTGGAAATGGAATGTACGTGAAAAATCGGACACATGGGTGTAAAAATCACAAAAAACGGAGCTCCTAAGGTCGCCGGCGACGATGACCGGGACAGGAAGAAATACATGGCTGAGGGAGCACCATGTGCCCCGATGAGGGCGTGCCACACGCAGGGGCACGTGGTGCTACTCGTGCATGCCAAGTGGAGAGGCTGGAACACTCCACGGGCGCTGTTCCATCTCCCACATGCAGAGCGCTTCCACAGAAGCGCCTGCTACCCAAAGCGGGTTCTGACGCAAAGTGCTTCCACAGAAGCGCCCCATTGCGTCCACAGAAGCGCCCGCTCCCCTGGAGCGGGTTCCGATGCGAGGCGCTTCCACAGAAGCGTCAGGCATGTGCTGCGCATGCGGCGGGCCCCATTTGTTGGATTTTGGTCTCTCTTTTTTTACCCTTTTTGCCTTTAAACCTTAATTTTAGGAGCTATAGGGGTCCAAATCACAATTCGAAAGAGGCGTTGTGATTGTCTCGACCAGAAAAACCTAGATTTAGGATAAAAATTTAGTTTTGAGTAACTTTTTAGTAGCAAAACTATGAAATGCTATTAGATGATTCAGATCGAGCTGATCAATAGATGATTAGGCTTTAGATTTTAGTTATATGTGTTAACCATGACATGATTTATGGCATAACAGGTACATTAGGGCATACCCCTTGATATTGGTTACGTGTTGTTTGGGGATATTGCAATACTAAGGTAGGTGATTTCATTCACACTTTTTCTATGATTCTCAAATAGTGATTTGATGATTTGAGTCTTTGAGGCATATGATTTATGCTTTACCATATGTGTGAGATTGACTTCAGCATGTAGCTTCGCATGTGCGTGCTATCTTTATGGTGGTTATTGCATGCACTATTTTTTATATCTTTCGTGATATCCACTTGGATTTTTGGTCTTCTTGACATGTGAGAGTCGCTCTGGCTTGATATTTGAGACTATTAATCCTGTGGTAGGATACGATTTTCACCCCGTGAGTGCCTGAGTGCCCGTGAGGGTGAAAGGGTGAAAGCGAAAGTGGTGCCCGTAGTTCCCGTGAGTGCCTGAGTACCCATGAGGGTGCAAGGGTGAAAGCGGATAGTACAGAGAGCTGACCCCACATTGCCGTGAGTGTATGTGAGACACTCATAGGGCGTGACTATGTATGAGGTTTGATACTTTTGACATGCATTCATATATTTCTAGATTTTCTCGAATTGTGCATGTCCTAATATCATGGTTGATGATATCGTATTTATTGCATGGACATGGTATGTCCTTCATCGTGTGATTTAAGACTTTATATATTATTGATCATCTTTCGATCTTTATGCCTTGTGCCATATGCTTTGTTTTATTGAGTTATTTTGAATGTATATCACCTGCACAAGCATAGCTTGCTGAGGCATTGCTTTGTGTTGCAAGGCCTCAGAATCAGAGCGCGACAATCAGAAAGGAAAGAAGGTGGACTAGCATGGAGTTGGACGGGGGCTTGAGGACAGAGAGGCATCGAGATGGACAGTGGTGTACTTTTGGTTGGACTGGTATTGACTTTTTGGCATTCTCCTTAGTCATTGTATATATTGATAGATTAGACCCATATCACTATATAGTGGTTATATGTTTATTCATGGATAATGTGGTAATCTTGGATAGACCCTGGAGCTTTGGAACTTCACTATTACGTGTCTTTGCAGTTACAAAATTTTATCGTGGTTTTGATTTGTGAGCATGCTCAAAATGGTTACTTTTCGTTCTGTTTTTCAATATGGTTTTGAGGAGAAGTGACCCTCGGGGTTTTCTTAAATGGTATTTGCTTGACACTGCGACAAATTTTAAATTATGAGTTTTAAGTTCTGGAATCCCATCTATTTTCTATAAATAAATTATTATTATTTGAGTATAAATATGGGAAACATATTGATAAAACTTGGGGTGTCACATATAAGCTAGTTGCTTTTATCTTAAAGTTAGGGGAGTGTGTCACTAAGTTCAGATAATAAGTTTGATCCTGAAGTTTTTCATGAGTTAGTAGCAGGTGCAGTTGTTATGCATGATTTGCCTTTCCAATTTGTTGAGTATGAAGGAATTAGAGCTCTACTAAAATATTTGCGTGCAGATTTGCATATGATTAGTAGAAATACAGTAAAAGTAGATGTTCTGAGAATGTATAAAAGATAAAAATGAAAGATAAAAGATAAAAGAGATGTTAGAGTTGGCACCCGCTAGGATACGTTTGATATCTGATTTGTGAACTTTTTGTATTACTGATAGTTATATAAGTCTCACAGTATATTTTCTAGATAGTGAGTGGGTCTTACACAAGAGGATACTAAATTTTTGTTTCTTATCACCTCCACATAATGGAATATCATTAGCAGAAAAGGTATACTCATTATTAGTAGAATGGGGGACTGAGAAAAAAGATTTTTTCAATCACTTTAGACAATGCTTCTGTAATGATTCTTCTATTGAGCTGTTAAGGCATCAATTAAACATCAGAAACACTCTTGTTTATGGTGGAGAGTTCTTTCATCTTTGTTGTTGTTGTCATGTTTTGAATTTGATTGTGCAAGATGGTTTGAAAGAAATAGATGATGCTATTCAAAAATTTTAAAAGAGTATCAAGTATGTCAATGCATCACAGAGTAGAAAACAAAATTTTTTAGAGTGTGCTAATCACATGTCAATTGTGACAAAAAAGGGCTTAAGAGAAGATTGTCCTACAAGATGGAATTCAACTTATGTGATGCTTGAAAGTGCACTTTATTACCAATGTGCATTTTGTCACTTAGAACTAAGAGACTCAAATGGGAAAATGCTACAAAAATTTTGAAGTTTTTTGCAGTTTTTTATGGTGCTACCTGCATGTTTTCTGGATCCAAGTATCTCACCGCAAATCTCTACTTTCATGCAGCATTTGTAATTTATTTGAATTTAACACAATACATGAGAAGTGATGATAACTATATGAAGCGTATGCCCACCCAAATGTTTGCCAAGTTTTCAAAGTATTGGTCTGAATTCAGCACCATTTTGGTAATTGCATGTGTATTGGATCCGTGATATAAGCTCTCCTTTGTGGAATTCTCATACAAGAAATTGTTTGGTAATGGTTGCTTGGAGTTTGCTCAAGTTCGGGAAAAGTTATTCTCTCTCTTCAATGAATATATGGTTAAGAGTTCTCATAATCCTTCATCATCTTCCCCAATGGCTAGAGGTAGTGCTCTTGATGCTGATGATATACAGAACTTGTCATATAGTCAAGAGGTTTTAGATGTCATGAAGGTAATTATATCTTTCAGTCTATGTCGCTTAACATATTGAAATTTATTATGAATTGTCTTACCTTAAGTTGAATAATATAATTATATTTGCATTAGGAATTTGATTCATTTGAAACTGAAGGATGTTCTTTGGCTATAAAAAATCACAATTGGAGCTTTATTTGGATGAACCAAGATTGTAAAAGTCAAAGCTAAACATTCTTGCATTCTGAAAAGGCAATCAATACAGGTTGGTTGATTAATAATCTCTTATCTCATAAAAACAATGTTTTTTATAACCTTATTTACATTTATATTTGATTCAAATGTTGATTTTAAGTATCCTAAACTTGCTATAATGGCTCGTGATGTCTTGAGCATTTTCATATCTATAGTTGCATCAAAATTTGCTTTTAGTGTTGGTGGTCGAGTTCTTGACCAATATAGATTTGCTTTAAAGCCAGATACAGTGCAAGCATTGATTTGTGTAAGATATTGGCTATATAGATTGAAAGGTAATAATTTATGATTCTATGTTTAAATTATATTTTATGTGAGCTTAGTAATGGATGTTTATTCTATATGATTGTAGACTCTGCTATTACAGTTGCCATTGATGAGCTTGTTGAGGACATTGTAAGCATAAATAGCAGTGCAAGACCACCTCAACCAACTGAAGACTTTGGAACAATTCAGTTTGATTAATTTGTATAATTTTCATAACTTATATTAATTTGTTGTGATTGATATATTGATGGAAGTAGATTTCTCTCATATGCTACTTAATCCCCAATTATATACTACTATTGCAGTTATTTGATTCATTTGAATCTCTTTTAGACCTTATGTGAGTGGTGTAAAGTACTGTGTTGCTTCTAAATAAAATATTATATAAAATTTATTGGTAATTTGGTATGGATCAAGGTTCACCAGTACTAGTTGGTAATGCTTTCTATGTTTGTTTATGTAATTGTCGTGTAGAGCATGAAAGGAGTTGGGAAAATGAATTCCATCTTGACAATTCATGTGGGGGTTGAAAATTTAAGTTCATAACTGAAAGACCCATCTGGTCTTCTTCTGTTCTTTCCATTTATTGAAAAGTGTACTGTTGGGCCCTTGACAACATTTGCAACAATTCTAGCCCCATGAATAGGAGGGTTTGAATACATTGGTCATGCTAGCCTCTTTAGCTGGCTCTTCACCCTACACAAGAAAGCATGAATATGAAGTTCTTGAAGGAGGACATCTTACCCAAGTAAACAATTTAAGTGCCATGTGCTGAACTCAAACAATTAGATGCAATTTTTGCTACAAAACCTCACTGCTGCATCTGAGGAGGAGCAAACAACATTGAGAGCTCCAATAACCTAATCAATGAAGCATTTGCATCAAGGCATCATCCACTTTAGAAGATCAGAAGTATTCATTTGGGGCCAATTTTTCAGGTGATCAGAGATTTAGTTCAAAATCAGAACCATCGTGTTAACGAATTGTGTTGTTTCATGTCATGTCGTGTCATTCAAACACGACTTAGCATCTTAATCGTATTACACTGGTCGTGTCGTGTCAATCTTTTAAGAACCAAGTCGTGTTCAAGTGAAAGGTTTTTGACACAACTATTAATCATGGCGTGTTCGTGTCGACTTATAACTTTAATTGTATCGTGTTTGTGTTGACACAAACACGACCCGCCAACCCGAATTGCCAGGCCTACTTGGCACAATAGTAAAGTTGTTGTCGTGTGACCTTGCGGCATTGTATGGTAAAGCTACATATTATAGACCCTTGTTATCCACCCTTTTCCCTAACCCCACATATGGGGGAGCTTCGTGCATCGGGGCTGCCTATACTCATGCATTGCCTGAAGCCCTGCTCACCCAAGGGAGAGACACCTACTTGCCCTCAACTATCAAAAATTCTTCTACACTGCATATAGGGGTGGCAATTCGGGTTGGCAGGTCGTGTTTGTGGTGACACGAACACGACACGAATAGTGTTACGGGTCAACACGAACACAACACGCTTAATAGTCCTGTCAAAAACCTATGACTCGTACACGACCCGGTTCTTAAAAAAATGACACAACACGACCTGTGTAACACGATTAATTGACTGAGTTGTGTTGGATACACGACACGACATATTAAAAAAAACTGCTCTCCCAAGTCCCAACTCCCAAGTGAATATAAGTTATAGAACGGCTGCCAAGGCCCAAACGGGCCAAACCCTAAAACAACAACAATAAAATAAACTAACATATAGGACGGTTATTTCACAACCGTTCTATAAAATCCTAACATATAGGATGATTGTAACATAACCGTCCTATATATCATTGGTTTCATAGGACGGTTGTGAAATAACCGTCCTATATGTTATTTTATAGTACGGTTATTTCATAACCGTCCTATATGCTATATGTTAGGTTTTATAGAACGGTTGTGAAATAACCGTCCTATATTTTACTTTTTATAATTTTATTCCACTCCACCGTTGTGATTAATCTTCTCATTCTGACTGAACTGTATCTTTGAATCTTTGATCACCTGAAGCAATGACAATGAGGTTCTAGAGCAGAAAATCAGAATTCAATAGCATGGGTCTTTCAGTTATAAAGAACTAAACTTTTAACCCAAGTTACCAACCCCCATATAAATTGTTAGGAGGGAATTCATTTCTCCAACTCCTTTCATGCTCATGCTCATTGTCACTGGTCATTACTATATCCATTGAATCACTGGTGACTGATCCACCACACGACAAGTACATAGACAACCAAATTACCAATAATGTTCCTGTAATATTTTATTATTTTATTTAGAAGCAACACAGTTCTTTATAGTTTAGTATTACACCACTCACTCACTCACTGACTCACTTCACAAGTTCACAATTCACATGATATGTATAAAAAAAAAGACTGAAATGAATCAAATAACCACAATAGTAGTAAATAAATATGGATTAAGTAGCACATGATGGAAATATACTTCCATCAATATATTATGTATCAAACACAACAAATTAAAATAAGTCATGAAAATTATACAAATTAATCAAAATGAATTGATCCAGAGTCTTCAGTTGGTTGAAGTGATCTGTGATGCTACTTATGCTTACAATGTCCTCAGCAAGCTCATCCATGGCAACTGTAATGGTAAAGTCTACAATCATATAGAATAAATAAGCATTAGTTATTACTAAGCTCATATAAAATATAATGTAAATATAGAATTATAAACTATTACCTTTCAATCCATATAGCCAATCTCTCACACAAATCAATGCTTGCACGGTATCTGGCTTTAAAGTAGATCTATATTGGTCAAGAACCCGACCACCAACACTAAAAGCAGACTCCGATGCAACTGTAAATATAGGAATGCTCAAGACATCACGAGCCATGACAGCAAGTTCAGGATACCTAAAATCAACATTTGAATCAAATATAAATGTAAATAAGATTACAAAAAATAGTGTTTACATGAGATTATTAGTCAAACAACCTGTATTGATTGCCTTTCCAGAATGCAAGAATGTCTAGCTTTGACTCTTGCAATCTTGATTCATCCAAATAAAGCTCCAATTGTGATTTTTGCATAGTCAAAGTACCTCCTTCACCTTCAAATGAATCAAATTCCTAATGCAAATGCAATTATATTATTCAACGTACTATAAGACAATTCACACTTCATAGCAAATTTTAATATGCTAAGTAGTAAGCGACATATAATGAAAGATACAATTATAAATAAAATCACCTTCATGACATCTAAAACCTCTTGACTATATGACATGTTCTATCTATCATCAGCACATGCACCTCTAGCCACAAGGGTAGATGAGGAGGAAGGAATAGGATAAATCTTAACCTTATATTCATTGAAGAGAGAGAATAACTTTTCCCTAACTTGAGCAAACTCCAAGCAGCCATTGCCAAACAATTTCTTGTACGAGAATTCCACAAAGGAGAGCTTATACCGAGGATCCAACACACATGCAATTGCCAAAATGGTGCTGAATTCAGACTAGTACTTTGAAAACTTGGCAAACATTTGGGTGGACATACGCTTCATATAGTCATCATCACTTCTCATGTATTGTGTTAAACTCAAATAAATTATAAATGCTGCACGAAAGTAGAGATTTGCAGTGGGATACTTGGATCCAGAGAACATGCAGGTGGCATCATAAAAAACTGCCAAAAACTTTGAAATTTTTGTAGCCTTTTCCCATTCAATGAAAGAAGGACAATGCTTATAATTTGAGTCACTTAGTTCTAAGTGACAAAATGCACGTTGGTAACAAAGAACACTTTCAAGCATCAAATACGTTGAATTCCATCTTGTAGGACAATCTTGTCTTAAGCCCTTTTTTGTCTCAATTGACATGTGATTCACACACTCTAAAAAATTTTGTTTTCTACTTTGTGATGCTTTGACATACTTGATACTCTCTCTAATTTTTTGAATAGCACCATCAATTTCTTTCAAACCATCTTGTACAATCAAATTCAAAACATGACAACAACAAAGTAGATGAAGGAACTCTCCACCACAAACAAGAGTGTTCCTGATGTTTAATTGATGGTTTAATAGCTCAACAGAAGAATCATTAGAAGAAGCATTGTCTAAAGTGACTGAAAAAATCTTTTTCTCAATCCCCCATTCTACCAATAATGAGTATAACTTTTCTGCTAATAATATTCCATTATGTGGAGGTGGTAGGAAACAAAAATTTAATATCCTCTTTTGTAAGACCCACTGACTATCTAGAATATGTGCTGTGAGACTTATATAACCATCAGTAATACAAGAAGTCCACAAATCCGATGTCAAACTTATCCTGCTAGGTGCCAATTCTAACATCTCTTTTATCTTTCCTTTTTATCTTTTATACATTCTCACTTTTACTATATTTCTACTAATCAAGTGCAAATCTGCATGCAAATATTTCAGTAGAGTTCTAATTCCATCATACTCAACAAATTGGAAAGGCAAATCATGCATAACAAGCTCACTGCTACTAACTCACGATAAACTTTAGGATCAAACTTATTATCTGAAGCTGCACTTAGTGACACTGACATACTCCCCTGACTTTGAGATAAAAGCAACTGGCCTATATCACGAGAAGAGCTCCATTGACAAGTCTTTATATGACGTTTTAAGTTACCAGTACCAAATTTTCTATCGCAAATGTATATTGCAGAACACTTCTTGCATTTACACCTTTGCCTTCCATCTTCTGATAGAGGAAGGTATTCAAAAAAATTCCAAACTTGAGACATTAGTTTCCTATGCTTTTTACCTCTATTGGATTTTGAAATTAACTCCACGTTCTCCAAATCAGCAAACTCATCATCATCGTTGTTGTGGTGTAGCATATTCAAGTTATCAGAAACATCAGTGCTCCCAACTTCAACTTGTGCCTATATTGCAAAATGCAAATGACAAAAAAAAAAAATTAGTTCACATTGACAGTACACTAAACACTTCAGACTTCACCAACAATTACTAATAAGTAATAAGGGAAGGGAGTGAGTGAGTGAGTGAGTGAGACACTGAGACTTGAGAGTTGAGAGTTGAGAGTTGAGAGTTGAGAGTTGAGACTCGAGAGTGAGGAAATTGAGAGGAATGAAAAGAGTCAGACTCATAATTTCATAGAGAAATAACAAAAAATAAATACATGACATACCTGTGGTGCTATAGTAGGGGTGCTGCTGCTCATCATGTTAGAACTTAGAAGGGTTGATGTTTGAACTTGAAGAAGAAATCTGGATTCTGGTCCTCTGGAGTCTGGAAAGGGAAATCTGAAACAGATGTAAAATTGTAACTTATAAAAGCAGCTGCAAGCCTTCAACTTCAACCTTGGGTTGGTAACGTTGGTTATGTATTAATGGTCCTATATTTATAAAATATAGTACGGTTATGTATTAACCGTCCTATATTTTAAAAATATAGAACGGTTATGTGCTAACCATCCTATATTTAGATAATATAGAATGGTTACTTACTAACCGTCCTATTTTTTGTAAGCTTTAACATATAGGACGGTTATACATTAACCGTTCTATATTGTCCAAATATAGAACGGTTATACACTTACCGTCCTATTTTAACATAATAATATAGGATGGTTACACACTAACCGTCCTATTTTACACATGGTTTATTCCTTCATTACCAATATGTGAGTGTGAGTGTGATTGTGAAGTCTGTGATGTGCCAGATTTCCGTTTTCAAGTGACAAGTCTGCCTGACAGGGACTGATAGCCTTCTTTCCTCCAATTCCAAACTGGCAAGTGTGGCAAGTGGAGTTAATGAAAGTTGAAACTTACACTTCAATCATTTGTCAAATATTTTGATTTTTGAGTCATTTTCCTTAATGTTACTTAACTTTCTTGTTAGATAACTTAGATGTCATGAATCATGATAGATGATCCAAGGTGGGGGTCCCCCTTGTAGACTTGTAGTGGCAGGAAAACAAAATGAAAGTTGAAAACTGAAAAGAACATAAAGGTTTAACTTTAACTAATTAATAATTATCTAGGTATACAACATACTAACTACTAAGTCAATCTAAAGTCTAATCTAACTGTCTAAGGGAATTGTTTTGTCTTTTCGTATAATTGTATTGTATCATGTAAGTTAAGTAAGCCCAAATCCAATTATCCAATTGAATTTGAAGTCTTATCCCTAAACCTAAAGAGCCCTAGCCTAGCTTGGCTGGCTGGTTCAGGTTGTTTGCTATAACTATAAGCCTATAACTATAAGTTATAAATAACTGTGTAACCTAATTTCTTATCAACCATTTTCAGTTTAGCTACACATTGTCACATGTCAGTTGTTACAACTTACAAGTTACACTTAGTAGATAAGTTAACCAAGTTTTGTAATTTGTACAAGTAAAAGTGAAGTGAGAGACTAACTAACTGTCATATATTGTTGTATAAAATTATAAATGCTAATGAATAATGATTTTCTTATGTTAATTTCACATGTCTCACCAACCAATTGATCTAATATATCTCTTTTCAATCAAATTCATGAATATCATGTATCCAACTCATATAACTCAATATTTGTTTCTCATTTCTAACTCCCAGTTGATGATAATAAATTAGGAATAACTCATTCATGATTCATCCATGATCCATTGATCCATCATTCATGTAGACATTGTAGAGTAAAATTTAGTAACTCCTTTAGTAACATCATTCAACATTTATGTTAATTCAACACACAACTCCTATTCTCTGTTCACATTCTCACCTCACCTAATGAGTTAATTACAATGTTACATAACTAATAACTATTCCCTTGGGATCCTTCCTAGTTCCTATACTATACTCATTATCCTCTAATGAGATAATTACACAACTCTTTATATACTCATTCTCAAGCTACTGAGTTAATTACATAACTGTTTCTATTCTAGTTCAGTTCAGTCATTCTTACCTAATGAGTTAATTACATGACTCTTTCTCTTTCTTTACTTATTATTATTTATCAATGTTATCATCAACATTCAACAACTTTTGAATTGAGTATGAGTTACTTACATAACTTTGCTTTTTTAAGCTGATCCTCAAGTGAGATCATTAGATGAGTTAAATACATTATATACATAATTAACACTTACTTTACTCATCCTCCCCTGACCTCAACCTCAATAACTATGTTGAATTGAATATGATAGTATGAGTTACTTACATAACTTTGTTTTTAAGCTGATAGATACTCAACTCAACTGAGAAGTCTGAGCCTGAGATGAACATGATACATATATGGCTATATGCTCTGTCTTTTTAAACTCATCCTTAAGGAAATTAAGATGAGTTAATTACATAACTCTTTCTTCACTCTATACTTAATAACTAGTTTTATTTAAGCACATCCTCAACTAAGATTAATTAAATACATAACTCTTATAGCTTATACAACTCCTATATTTCAATATATAGATGGTTATAAGCAAACCATCTTATATTTAAATATATTATAGGACAGTTATTTAAAAACCGTCCTATATTTAAATATATTTTAGAACATTTATTTTGAAACCGTCCTATATTTAATATATTATAGAACGGTTATTTGAAAACCGTCTTATATTTGATTATATTATAGAACGGTTATTTTAAAACCATCCTATATCTAAGTATATTATAGAACAGTTATCTGAAAACTGTCCTATATTTAATATATTATATAATTATAGAACGGTTATTTGAAAACCGTCCTATATTTGATTATATTATAGAACGGTTATTTTAAAACCGTCCTATATTTAAATATATTATAGAACGGTTATTTGAAAGCCGTCCTATATTTAAGTATAATTATAGAACGGTTATTGAAAAACCATCTTATATTTAAGTATATTATAGAACGGTTATTGAATAACCGTCCTATATTAGTATATTATATAAAACGGTTATTTTAAAATCGTCCTATATGATTCTATACATATAATATATCGTTTTCACTTTTCACTTTTCACCTTGGTCATTCTCAGCCCTAATTTCAATCTTCCAAGTTCCAACTCAACGATCCAATCCAACCTATACTGAGAAGGTGAAAACAACCATTCCTCTTCCATCTTTCACAAATCTAAGCAAAGAAACGTATGTATTTATGATTTTTTGCATCTTTAATGTAATTTTGTATACAGTTCTGTTACTTCTGTAACCGTAAAAAGTAATAAAAGAACACAATCTGATAATAATAAAAAACCTCTGTCTGGTTTCTCTTATCCTTGCCTTGAACTTGTTCTGTCATTTCGTTGTCAAACACCTATTTCTCAGATTTCGATTTATGTTGTCTTTCATTTGGGTCTGGAAACGGGGTTTGTTGAGAAAAGGATGGATGAGCAAAAAAAAACGGAGCTAGAAGCCTGGAAGTGGAATGGGATTATGGGAGATATCAGATATGTATGTTCCTCTCACAGAAAAACCAATCATATAAATTATAAAGGTTCTGAGTCTTCTGACTTTACCCATAGTGCATTAGTCCTGAATTAGTGAATCCTAATAGATAGGTTCTCAGAGAACTGCATCTACTGAAATAGTCTTCAGCTGAAATGTAGAGCAGACTGAGCAGTAGAAGAAGCAGGACAGAAGATTGAGGGAGAGAGACATTAAACTAGTTCTTTCTTTTACAAAATGGAAAAAAACATTACCTTTATCTAATTTATCACAAACTACCTACAGCTTATATCCCAATTTCTTCTTTTCCTTAAGGGAGCCCTAGAAAAAAGAACCAAATCAAGAAAAATTTCTCAAAAACTAAAATTAACATATCTCATATCTGCATCAAACAATGTCAAATTTTCAACATTTTTCATGTGTTGGAACTGTTGAAACAAGAGGAATGATTAAGTGATAGTTGACCTAAATAAAAAATAAAGGATGAAGGAACATAACAGATTTTTTAAATTATTATTAGACTGGAATGAATGTTTTGAGATAGGAAACTTAATGAAATGGCCAAATCAAGTTACAAATAATGAATGTTATACAAAAACAAAATATCACTTTTTTTTTTCCACTCTGCATACTGGAATGGCATACTTCTGGGGCTATGGCACTATGCCAACATCACAAAAAATGGGAACATGCATAATTGCTTGTTTGAAGAGATAGAGGGAGCAACAATCTGACCTTGTAGGAGGCTTCTAGTATAGTGTCCACTGTCTAATGAAAAATTTGTGATGGTTTTCAAGGGTGCTACTGCTTATTATCCCTGTATAATTGTATTCCTCTTTTCTTGTCTAACTGTAGTCATTTTTATTTGTGAAGCAAACATGGAGCAGGTAGAAGAGGTAGGAGAGGTACAAGTAGAACAATTACAACACACAGAAGCAGAACAATCAAGGCTATCAAGCACATGTCCATCAGTAACACCACCGGTGGTCAGTGTCAAGAGAAAGGTCAGGGGGAGAGGGCCAATACAAATGGAACATATAAATAAGAGAACCTCAGTTGGAATAAAAGAAACGGTACAATTCAATACTAAAGGCCAACCGATTGGTGGTGCTGCACATGCCTATGCTAGCTTCATATGTTGCACTATTAGAAGACTTGTGCCGATGCTCGATGGTGATTGGAGACATGTATCGCCACAAGTCAAAGATTCAGTATGGGAAATGGTCAAGGTATGTAAATTCTTCCTACATATAACATAATATGTCCTTTATATTTATATGTTTTGTTTTTGTTTGCATATGAATCACGATAAGATACACAAAGTTGCTACAATACTCACTAGTTAGTCACTTTAACATGCTTCTTCTTTTGTTTTGTAGTCTGTCTTTGACGTATCTGATGAGTGCAAGAAGCAAGCCTTGCTAGGAGCTGGTGAAGCTTGGAGGAAATGAAAGAGTGAGCTTGCAAGGAAGTACATACTTCCAAATTCCCATGATCCTTCTACGCTTCACATGGTCCCTCAGTTGTATTCCTGCTTCATTGACCAGGAAGCATGGAATCAATTTGTACAGTATAGGTTATCTCCTGATTTTGAGGTAATCACAACTTGAACTAGCCAAGCTAAATTTTGAGTCTTGTAATTATTATAATTGATTGTATTTTGAATCTTTGATCACATTACTTTGATGTCCAGGCAAAGCGTATAAAAGGACAAAAGGCTCGTGCACAGAACAATACACCGCACCACCTTTCAAAGGTTGGCTATGCACGATTATAGGCAGATGTAGTAAGTATATCATGTCACATTCCATTTGTCTAATCATAGTAGACTTTTTTTTATTAACTCTGACTTAGTGTCTCTTATAATCATATTACAGCAAAAGAAGGCTGGGACAACGGATCCCATCGACCGTGCTATTCTGTGGAAAATGGCACATTCGAAAGGGCATAACTCCCACACCTTTGCCAACGAGACAACTGCAACAATTGCTTCAAGATTTGTAAGTGGTTTAAGACTTTAAGTTTTATACTTTTACTTTATTTGCATACTGCCTAGTTAAATACTTTTATACACTTGCATAATATATTATTTAAATATTACATATATAATAGTGATTTTATCATGTTATGATCTTTATGTGTGCAGGAAGAGTTGACCCAAGAACAAGAAGAAAGTGCAACTACAGGGACTCTTAGCAGCACTGCTGCAAAGGGGGACATCCTGTATAGGGCAATGGGCAACAAGAATGAGCACCCTGGCCGGGTAAGGGGCCAAGGTCGGGGTGTTGTTCCTTCCAAATTCTTCTCGAAACAAAAGGCTCCTACGCTACAAGAATTGGAAGAATGGAAGAAGCAAACAGTTGTGGAGATATATAGCATGGTCAAAGATCAACTGTTGAAGGAACTCCAAGGTGCAGAAGAACCTCATGTGAGGATGTTGGTGGCCCTCAAGCTGAAGCTTAACCTCAAGTTCAACCAGCAAGAAATAATAATAACTGCACTCCTACTCCTAGTCCTCCATCAGATGAAGAGGTGGCAGAACAAGTACTCTCAATCAGTGAGGTATGTATATTCACTTGTTTAGTTTTACAATGTTACTTATTTGCTTTTGTTTTTAGTTTACACTTTACATTACATCACTAATTATTATATATATATGTCATTTCTCAAATGCAGGTGGGTCAGTGCATGTTGCAGCTACATACATTTGAGAACCATGTGGCTGTGGCAACACTGTATGAGGTTCGGCCCATGACTTCCGCCACCTTGCATGGTAAGTTGATGCCTTCACACACTAAGCGTGTGTGCATCACTACTGCCATTCAACCAGATGCTCCCCTTCCATTTCCAGTCGAAGGGGATGATGTTGAAACTGTTGGGGATGTAATTGGATATCATGTGTGTTGGCCAAAGAAACACATAAAACCAATGATATCCAATTCCAAGGTACATATATACTAACTGTAGTCATGGCTTCATTTTCTCCTACCTTTTTTTAAGTCCTCCTAAACTGTTCATTGATTAATATTGTCTGCAACATGTCGGACAGTCAGATCACCAAAAGCAGCACAATGGGCAATTGAAGCAAACCTTGCTGCCGGCAAATTCTGGCATAGTGGCAAGTGTAGCCACATCCCAGCCTTCTCAGGTAGTACTAGTTATATGTTTTTGCATAGTCACTACTCACAAGTTACAAGTCAGTAGTACTAATTCTGTAGTTCAAAACACTTGTTAGGTGCTCACAAGTCACAAGTCAGTAGTCACAATGTTATTATAGTTATATTATAAAATATTCTAATTTTACCTCACTGGGTTTCTTCTTTTATATCTGCTAGTATATTAGTATATATTGTATATATTCATTACTAATTTCTAAAATGTTACATGATTACATCTACAGTATAAGGATCAGGTGGAGGTTCCACCTAACACACCTCCATTCCTAAGGGTACTGTACAGACTGGCCAATGAAGGCAACACAAATACAATGAACCCTGTAAAGATAGAGGCAGATGTGCTTTCAAACGATGTGGTTGAGGTTCCACTCTTCAAGGAAGACCTCATAGCCATATGTAATATGGATCAATTAGAGTATATGCACATCATAGTCTATATAGGGTACGTCGTGTAATTGCTCTATTAGAGTTAATACTTACCAATCAATGTAACATTATTTAATACTTGTTTTTTTAATAAAACTTAATAATTATTTGACATTAACCCAAATTCCAAATGCAGGTATTTGCATGATAGCTTGCAAAGACTAGAGGTCAAGGACATTTACAAGTTCCTTGACTCTTCTCTTGTCTTTCAATTGGACCATTTGCCTAAGGACAAACAAAGTGAAGATATCATTCCTAGTCTCATGACTTGTGCGAAGGGGCAAGCATTACTGATTCCCTACAATAGCGGGTACGTTGTAACATAGGTTGCTTAATTATGCCATTTTAATTTCACAATTCATAGTTTCATACACATGAATACTACATCAGTTAAGATTAGAGAAAATTCAATTGAACTATTATTTTTATAGGTCCCATTGGATGTTGCTAGCTTTGGATGTGCATGGTAGCCATGCAATTTTTTTTTTATTCATGTGGAGCACACATTCGAGAACACCTTATGGAAATTATAAACAAATAAGTCTTTATTATTCCTTTTATTATAATATAACTACTCACCTTATGGAAATTAAAACATAATCTAATGCTTTTCAATTATATGTGTGTAGAGCATGGTATAAATGGGCTGAGAGGGAAGGCATTCACCACCCACCAAAACTCAACTGGAAGAAGGCCAAGGTACAGTTTACTAATTACTACTCTTTAGACTCTTTCATATAATTTTAAACTTGAACTTGTTGGAAATTATATTTTGAAACTTTTCTGTTGTCTTTGGTGGCATTGTTCTGCAGTGCCCTAAACAAAAATCAGATTGGGAGTGTGGATATTATGTTCTTAGATACATGAGAACCCTCATTCGCAATGGAGTTTCAGTCTCACAATTGAGAAAGGTAACACTTAGACTTACTGACCAATGTTGCACTTTTGATTTGTATATTTCTGACTTAATCCAAGATTACATGTCGATCTACGAACTAAGTTATTATATGTTTCTTGCGGTGGATTTCGGAACCAAGAGTTACTCCCAGTTGGATCTAGATGATATTAGAATGGAATGGATGAGATCATATTATGAATTTTAATTTGTAGTTCAGTGATGTAAAATTGTAAATGAATGTATATTATCATTCATGTATATACATTTTACTCAAATATAATACAAAGATCAGTTCATTTCAATGGATGTGTTCTATTTTTCTTTTGATTGAAGTACACTGTATCAATGTATGTGCTTTCTTTGTTTCAAACTTTCAAATTTCAATGATGTGATTGTGAAGTTGGTGTTTTGATCAGCAGATGGGTTAATCATCAATTTTCAATGATGGCTTAGATCAGCAGATGGGTTGTATTGTACCATGTATGTACATACAATCTACAGATACAGTATGGGTGGTTGATATCATATCATGTATTGGAGAGGGAATCATATATGGAATGGAGGTTGATGATTGAAATTACTGATATATAGTATATACTGAAGTTGCAGATATGATTCATATGAATATGATACCAAAAAACTTTCAAATTTCAATGATGTGATTGTGAAGTTGGTGTTTTGAATGGAGACCTGATGGACATCCCTGCCTATACAGGAAATTTCATCCATTTGTTGAGGAATGAGGATACAATTAAAAATGCCAAAGTTCAAAATGATTGTCTGCATTGGTGCCTGCCTGGGCCTATTGACAATTGGAATGATATAGTCATGGAGATGGTGCTAAGTGATTGATATGTTGGGCAATTGTGATGATTGGAGCCCATGTTTCTGAGCTACCAAGTTTTTGACAATCATAACACAATTGTTTGCATGAACAGAAAGAGGGATGAGGAAGTTCCACTAGTTGTAATTATATCATGTTTGCAAGCTTTCACTTATCTGTTGCTAATCAAATGTGTTTTATCAGAAGCTTGCAAACTGGAAGGTGAAGTTGCTTCGGCTTACATTTCAGGAAATCCTGCTTCATTCAGATCTTGAATCATGATTTACGGATTATATTTTGTGAATTCCTGTTTATAGTTTGTCACTCTCATGTCTTTGCTTTCTTTTCATATTCTCTAAGATGCACCCGAAAGAGAACCTGGAAGAAGCTGTTCCTCTGAGAATATCTTTATAGTATATGTGTGAGAATAACTCACTAACTCTTACAGTGGCTCCAGAAGAACCCTCCATTCTCCAATATAACTTAGTAATATAGGACGGTTAGTGAATAGCCGTCCTATATAACTAGTAATATAGGACGGTTTGTTAATAGTCGTCCTATATATATAACTAGTAATATAGGACGGTTTGTGAATAGCCGTCCTATATATAACTAGTAATACTAATATAGGACGGTTTGTGAATAGCCGTCCTATATATAAGTTATAACTACTAATATAGGACGGTTTGTGAGTAACCATCCTATATAATATAACTACTAATATAGGACGGTTACTCATGAACCGTCCTATATTTTCAAATCGTGTCACGTGTCACTATCATAAGTGTTAAGGTAATAAGGTCGTGAGTGGGTCGCGTGTCAAACAGGTCGACACGACGGGTCAAATTCATTGACTCGAACACGACACGATTTTTGGCGTGTCATTTTCGGGTCACCCGAAAATGACACGAACACGATAAGACTCGACCCGAACCCGCTAAATTCGTGTCGGGTTCAAGTCGTGTTATCGTGTCGTGTCATATTTTGCCGCCCTTAACCGCATATCTTAATCCTTCGCATGATCAATTCCCCAACATTAAAAAATAATAATAATAAAATTTAGCTAGTTTGTGAGACAATAATTTATCAAGGCAATATCAGCAGTTGGTCAAGGGGGAAGATCATTCTCTCAAGAGGCAAATTCACTCGTACCATCATCATCATCAAGACCTTATCCCAATTAGGGGTAGTCACATGAATCTTATTCCTCCATTCCTCTCTATTAAGTATTGTGGCTTCATTAAGTCCCAATATTTTTAAATCTTTCATCACCACTTCTATCCATGTTCTTTTGGGCCTTCCCCTTGACCTTTTAGGACCTTCTACTTGTATTGCCTCACTCCTTCTAACTGGTGCCATTGTTAGTCTCTTTTGAACATGTCCAAACCATCTAAGACTAATTTCCCTCATCTTGTTACTTATTGGTGTTACCCCTAAATTTTCTCTAATATTTTTATTTTTAATTCTATCATTTCTTATCTTACCACTCATCCATCTCAACATCCTCATTTTTGCAATACTCATCATATGAGCATAATGTTCCTTAATTGCCCAACACTCTGATCCATAGAGCATGGCTGACCTTATGGCCATCCTATAGAATTTTTCTTTTAGTTTGAGTGGCACCTGCCGATTACACAAAATTCCAAATGCACATCTCCATTTATTCCAACCCGCTTAGATTCTCTAGGCAACTTCTCTCACAATCTCTCCACTCTCATGAATCATTGATCCTGAGTACCGAAAGTGATCTTTTACGGAGACTTCTTGGTTATCAATCTTAATTGGTGTTCCACTCCTACTCCTCTCCTTGCCAAAATTGCATTTTATATATTCTTTCTTAGTTTGGCTAATTTTAAATCCATTAGATTCTAATGCTTCTCTCCATAACTCTAGCTTTATGTTTATACCCTTCCTTGTCTCATCAAGTAAGACTATATTATTTGCAAATAGTATGCACCAGGGAATCTCCTTGTGCAGATGTTTTGTTAACTCATCTATAACCAATGTGAAAAGGTATGGGCTCAATGTCGATCCTTGGTGCAATCCTACAATGACAGGAAAATCACCAGTCTTGCCACTAGTGGTCTTAACATTTTGTTACCGCTTCCTCATACATATCTTTAATTATGTATATATACCTCTGTGAAACCCCTTTATCGCCCAACACCCTCCATATTAACTCTCTAAGGACTCTACCATAAGCTTTCTCTAAGTCGATAAAGACTATATAGAGATCTTTCCTCCTCTCCCTATATTTCTCTACTAATTGTCTTAGTAAGAAAATAGCTTCCATAGTAGACCTCCCAGGCATAAAGCCAAATTGATTCTCTGATACACTTGTTTCACGTCGAAGCCTCTTCTCAATCACTCTTTCAAAAAGTTTCATAGTGTGGCTCATAAATTTGATCTCTCGATAATTAGTGCAGCTCTGTATGTCTCCTTTATTCTTATAAATTGGTACAATAGAGTTTTCCCTCCACTCGTTAGACATTTTCTTTAATTTTATAATGTTGTTAAACAACTTGGTCAACCAAACTACCCCAATATCTCTCATATGCTTCCCAACCTCTATTGGTATACCATCAGGCCTCATGGCCTTTCCTAATTTCATCTTTTTCAAGGCCTCTTTTACTTCAGGTATTCTAATCATATGTTCATATTTATAATATCTAATGTTATTTAGATTTATAGTATTTTCAATCCCTATATTCTTAGAGCCATTGTCATTTAACAAATTTTGAAAGTATGTTTCCCAACTTTACTTGATTGCATCATCTTTAACTAATACTTTTTGATCATCGCTTCTAATGCATCTAACATGATCTAAGTCCTTACCCTTTTATTCTCTTACTTTTGCAAGTTTAAACACATCTTTCTCACCTTTTCTTGTTCCTAGCTTATTATAGAACTCATCATATGCTCTAAGTTTAGTCTCACTTACTATTCTCTTAGCAACCTTTTTAGCATTTTATTTCATATTTTCAATTTCCTTCTACCATCAACTTATTTGTGAATAAGGTTATTTTCTCTCCTTTTAAGTTCCATCACTTAATTTTTGAATACCTATTTAGTTTATTTTTTTTCTTCCATTTTTTGATATAGATATCCATAACCATTAACTTATGTTGTGAGGTTAAACTCTTGTTGGGTATCACCTTGTAATCCTTACACATAGATCATTCATTATTCTTGTGTAAAAAAAAGTCTATTTGACTTTTATAAAGTCCACTTTTAAAGATTATTAAATATCCACTTTATCATATATAAAAAATAAAGAAAAAAATTCACAAGCCCCAAATATCACATAATCTTCACGTAAATGATATTAACATTCCTCTCCTCGAGAAATAAACAAATAAATATGTAACGAAATAATGGAAAAGAAAGCGGGATGAAAATAACAAAAGCTTGTATTAATGCAAAAAGAAAAAAAATTCAAAGATCAAAACTTGATAGACGGACACGATCGACGTATATATGGTCGCAAGTATCCTGCCATGGGCTGCAAGATTGATGGCAATCGAATGTTCGGATCACTGATATTTGATGTTCACTTTGATACTTAGCAGTCCTTTTTTGTCTAATCGATGAGCAAGATGTCTAAAAAGCGGGAAAGAGAGCCTCACCCAAAAGGTCACGGTCGAAATGTCACCATCTATTAGGTTTTAAGGCAGACAAATACGCCTTTTGGCCACTCATTTTAGGCATAATAGACGTCTGCTTCCTTCCACCAAAAAGCCCACGCATAATCACCAAGCAGCCACAACGCTAGAGCTGGCAGCAAGGAAAGCAGAGTCCCACATTTTCGTACTAGCAAGCCGCCGGGTCAATTTTAAAGAAGTTTTGGCACGGTAAAAGTTATTGTCATGTAACCTTAAAGTTACTGATTCAAGACGTAAAAATAGTCTCTTGCAAAATGCAAGATAAGGCTGTGTACTTTAAGCTCATGCAGTTTACTTCTTTTATGAAGCCTGTATAAGGGGGATCTTTGTGCACTCAGGCTGCCCTTTTTATATTAAGCTATTGGGTTATTATGGAATGATGAGAGTTTCATTGTAAAACACAATGAGAAGTCATTTCATGATGTTCAGCTATCCCTAACACACTGCACCAAGTGAACCATTTAAGACCGAGCCGTCTAAACTAGTTAGATTTGAGTTACTTAAATCCGTTTGTGAGTAAGTAATGGAAGAAGAGTTACTTATTCACAAACTTCAATCATTTGCTTGATTTGGGGTACAGTTGACGTTTCTCTAGTTAGGGAGTAAGGGTCGGATAAGGGCAATCACTCATTCTTAAAACCAAAGAGTCAAGCAGAAAAAGGAAACCACATTCGTTAATCAATTTTGTTCAGTGTTCATAAGGTAATTGATTAGTGAGGGGGCTGGGATTTAAAAGAATTAGGGGTTCTTCAGAAAGTGAAAGGAAAGGTAATACGCTTTACTAAACATAGAAGGGAAGCCTTAGCACTATGGTAGCATTATTTTCATGTGACCTTAAGGTCACAAGTTCAGGGTGCACAAACAATCTCTTGTAAAATGCGAGATAAGTCAACATACTATAAATCCTTGTGGTCTGTCTTTTTCTCAAACCCTGCACATGTGAGGTCTTCGTATGACCTTGAGTTCATAGGTTCGATATGTAAAAATAGCCTCTTGTAAAATGCAAGGTAAATCTGAGTACTAAAGATTCTTGTAGTCTACCCCTTCCTTGGATCTCCCATATGTGGGATCCTTTATACATTGGGCTGCTTTTTTTTAATATACTTTACTAAACATCTAAAACACATCATTTACTAGAAGAGGTTTCTTAGGCACACCCACAATCAATTTTTTTAAATAAATAAATAAATTTAAAAAAAAAACTAAATCTGAAAAGAAGGCCAAATAGAGAGAGAGAGAGAGAGAGAGAGAGAGAGTCTTGCCCATGAATGAATTTCGTAATAGAGACATTCATGTTACTCTTCTAAAACTCATCATTGCTCTCAAAACCATCATATGAACATCTGATTTGCAGTCATCTTCTTTGTCAAGACACTTCTGATTTTATTTATTTTTATTTTTATTTAATAATTTAATAGTAGTCACTAGCATTAGAATTTTTTGTCATTTTTTTATTAAAATTAAATTTAAAAAGCAAAATTCTACTATAATACATATGAAATCATTCTAAGTAAAATAGAACTAGTAGTTCTGATAGTTATAGCCGATTCTAGAATTCTATCTATTAGAGTACAATTTCTAAGGAAGAATAAAATAAGATAAGAAATCAATTTATATCATAATGAGATATAAGATAAATTATGTAATAAGTGCAAAATTTGCAATTCATATCGTGATGTGATATAAGATAAATCATATAATAAGTACAAAATTTGGTACTTAATCCATCTAAACCATTTCCACCACAGGGAATAGCTTGAATCCAGTGCACTTGTCCAAGGTAAGGTTTAAGTGCGCAATTGCATTTGTTAATTTTCTCACAATATTAGAGTTATGGAAAGACTGGAAATCTTATAACCTAAAAATTCTAGAATGGCAAGAATTCTAGTGATCTTTGTTGACTAAAATCTTATGACTTAAAAACCCTAGAACGAAAGAAATTTTAGAGTCATTAAAGTTTGGATTATGAAGGTCTTGAGATCTAAGAGTCCTTAAATGTTGAAAGTCTAAGACATTATTGCCCTTGGATGGTTAAAGTCCTAAGATCTAAGAATTTCGAGCAACTAAAATTATAGAGATATTAGAATCCTTGGATGATAAAAATACTAATATCAAAAAGTCCTTGAATTATTGAAATTCTGAAGTCGTTAAAGTCCTTGACCTACTACAAGTCTTGACACCTAAATCAACTAAAATTCTGGAATCCTAGAGTCCTAAACAACTAAAGTTTGGAGACTCTAAACTCTCAAAAAACAAGGACTTTAGCCGAATGGGCATCCAATCTCTAAGAGTTGTACAAATTAAGGGCTTTAACCAAATGGGACATGTAGTTCAAAAAGTCTTACAAATTGATGACATAAGCTAGTCAAGCCTTTCAACTTCGAAGAGTTTCTTAAATTAAGGGCTCTAGCCAAACAGACCCCTCCAATTCAAAGACTTTCAAAAGTTATGGACTATAGTATGCCTCACAGCTTTAAGTCCTAGAAATTAAGGACTTTAGGTAAACGAGCCCTACCAACTCGAAGAGTCAAAAAAGTCATAGACTCTAGCCAAATGGGCCCTTCAACTCGAAGAATCCTACAAATCAACGACTTTAACCAAACAGGCCTTGCAGCTTGAATAATCCTACAAATCAATGATATTGGCTAGGTAGGCCTAGAGACCTAAAGTCTCAAAAACTAAGTTCTCTAGCTGAATGAGTACAGCCAAAGAGCTCCACGAATCAAGGACTTTGGCCAAATAGATTGCATTGACTGAAAAGCCTCAAAGTGATAAAGAGTTTTGACTCGAAAGGTTTTTATCAACTTAAAATCCTCGAGCAGAAGAAATCCTAACCACATGCAACTTGCCATATTTGATAAAAACAGGTTACCTGTGACTCTAACAGAGTTAAACCTTATGCCCTCTTAATGTTGATCGGTCAATATCAACATATGCATCCACTTCTAACATCAAATGGTTAAGAGACAGAAAATTTATACCCAATTATACTACACACCCTGTACCTACACATATATAAAAGGATAATTACATACACTTGAGGCTGCAATTGCCACTACCTACGCTTAAACGATCAAAGAGAACATGATAATGTTACAGCTAAATACTAGATAAAGATGCTCTAAATGCCATGCAACCACCTAATAATTTACAAGAGGATTGTGGTTGGTTGGATTCCAACGAGGAGATAGACAGTAATTACATCACAGGCAAAAAGGGAAAGGGGCGGACCACTTATTTTGTATTTTTGCAAAAGGCTGTTTTCATGGCTTAAAACCGTGACCACAATTACAGCACAAGCAACCTTTCAAAATCCTCTCCATTTTTTTTTTCTTACTGTAAAAATATTGAAGGGTCAAGATCATTCAATCGTGAGATTTTCGGAGCACGATGACCTATAACGTAGCTCTACTATTGAATTAGGACTGCGCTTGTACGTCTGTCACTTAATAGTTGATCTTAGCCACTCAATTGTTAATCCATCATGCCTTATTTAAAATTCTAACGTCGGATATCCATCAAGCCTCGTCCTTGTAGTAAACGTACACACTGGCTTGTCAAGTCCAAATTTGGCAAAGCCTCATAAAAGGATCTACTTTAGTGGGTCCCAGAAGAAATTCGTCAGAGTATATGGGAAATCCTGTCTTGGAGAACAGCGCATGCCCGAAAATCTGACCAATTGGATCATTCGAAGAAGCTCTCTACGCCGTTTATTTTTATCAGCTGTGAGCCGTCCATGTCACATCCCAGAAAAGACGAAGGCAAGTTGTATGAGTTCAGCAGGGGTCCACCAAATCACAACGCAACGACCTAGACACCAGCAAATCATTCCAAGAAACTCTCTACGCCGTTTATTTTTATCAGCTGTGAGCCGTCCATTTCACATCTCAGAAAAGACGAAGGCTAGTCGTATCAGTTCAGCAGGTGTCCACCAAATCACAACGCATCGACGTAGACACCAGCCAAATGGTAGTTGGGCCCACCAACTTTGACAAGGGGAAGTATTTATGTGTTTGTAAGCATAATTGGGGTGGTCAGGTAATCATTTGAATTTGCCACAATTGGCCAAATCAGGTGCAATTAGTCAAGGAATCAGGCGCTGGCATAATCGTGCCGGCCTGAAGCTTTGGCTAGTCGGACAGTGGCCCACCTGTTAGATGATCAACAGCGTTCATCTCATGGGACCTGGCTAGGCCAGTAGAGGTCCATGTTGATCTCTTGATAAAATACGACAAATATCAGCCACTAAATTCATTTAAGAGATGATCGTATTGGTTTGGACGAAGGAACTGGGCTCTGGTGTTGCACCTGATCAACCAGTGTGGTGGTGGGCCATCAATGTTCCAATTAATTTGGATTATATATTACTGAAAAGCTTTCTCCATTAGCAAGTTGAGTCTGATGGAATCTTTCGCTTCACCGCTTCCCATATCACCACCATACATTGCCTCTTGCTCTAATAATCAACCATCATTGACTTAATTAGCTTTAGGGGCCCACAAGGGAAAAAAGAAAAGGTAGTAGATTTCCATACATTCATCACTTGTAAGATTGCTTGGGCTAATAATTTATGAAATTTTGGAATTACTGTCCTTTGGGTTCGCAGGAAATGGACAGAAATTGATTTCTACGATAATTTATTTTTTTGTAAAAAGTATTTTAGGCTTTGAAATTGAATTACGCAAAAGACCCAAAAATTTTATGCCACGAACATTTCAGGAAGAATTCTTTTTCATGTGAAAATTAATGTTCATCCATTTCATGCCAACCAAACAAGCAGTTACTGTCCAATTTTTACTCATATTTTTCTTTTTCCCATTTTTGAATAATTAGGGAAAAAAGAAGAGCCCACAATGCATGTTTTAGTGGGACCTCTAGCCGGTCCTATCACTAGTTCTTAACCTTAATTCCAAAAAAAGGTTTTCAACATAGATGGCAGGGTCGTTTTGATAGCGACAAAAGAGAGAGAAAAAGAGATTAAAAAAGAAGAGGTCATTTTAATAACGACAGCCCCTCCACCAGACACATCAGCACTGCATCACCATCGTGTTTGTGCCGAAAAAGGATATGGTCATCTCTGAAATGATTTGTTTCTAGTTTTGGAGAGAAATGGAGATTTCATTTAAATTTAAACTATAGACTATATTTTATAATAATCTTATCTTTTTATTTGGTTTTTGAGAAAAGTATGTTAACTTTAATCCCACATTGGAAGTGAGAAAGCTTTTTGCTTTCTTATAAGCATTCTCTACTTTCTTATATGATTTATAGGGGATTGCTCTTGAAATGGTGGACCTTGGCTCCTCAAGGGTTCTTCTACTTGCAATCAGAATACCGTTCTTTCTAGTCTCTCATTATTTTGAGAAGCTCTTAAGGTTGTAGTCTTTTCATTGAAACTTTAGATTTCTAATTCCTGTAGATTTTGTTTCGAAAGTGATTTGAGTTCAAAACTTGTATTTCTCTTTAAGAAATTTCGTTGTGATTTTAGGACAAGCCTTTGAAGATTTGATTTTTAAAAATTGATCTTGGAGACAAAAGCATGGATAAAAAAAAGGGCAGCCCTGGTGCACGAAGCTTCTGCCTATGCAGGGCCCGAGAAGGGGCGGACCAAAAGGGTCTAAAGTACACAGCCTTACCTTGTCTTTTGCAACAGGCTGTTTACACGCCTTGAACCTGTGACCTCAAGGTCACACGACAACAACTTTTACCGTTGTGCCAGGGTTCTCCTCTAAACAAAAGTATGGATCAATGTTACAAATTGAGTTTAACTCAGTTAAATCTCGTAGATAAAGCCGTACATCCCTTGCATGATTTGAAAGACTTCAACTATCTCCAAGAAGAAAATTTTGATGCACGCCTTTGATCAAAGGTTCATCTAATTCAGTTTTGTGCAAGATTTCTATAAACCACTCTATTTACAATTTCTTTTGCAGGCTCTTTATGTAGACATACAAAAGGAAATAGTGAATCGACAGACCATTATGCCTCTTCCTAACGAGCATTGAGCTTCAATTCATACGCACTGCCGTAGGTTAGGATTATAGCTTCAGCCCTTCAAACCTTTAGGTCTAATATTTCTACTGAGCAAAGCCGCAAGTGTTTTAAGTAACTTAAATTCTATTGAACGGGATCCTAAAAGGGTACCTCCGGTGCATGAAGCTCTTGCTTATACATGTTGGGGGAAAGGGCGGACCACAATGGTCTATAATATGTAGCATTATCTTGCATTTTTGTAAAAAACTATTTTCATGCCTTGAGCCCATTACTTCAAGCTCACACAACGACAACTTTATTGTTATGCTAAGGCTCCCCTTCAATTAAACTAGATCTCATTGAGATGAATCGTCTTTCACTAAATGGTCTAAAAGACAGAGTAACCATCGCATATAATATTCTCGTTCGGCCTTCTTTAAATTGGCAAGAGAAAAAATCATGACCATTGGATGATTTTAGCATTTAGCTATGCCATTCTGCGTTTCTAAATATGTCTATTGAATTTTTCAATTGAAAAAAAAAACTAGTAGCTAGAAGCATCCAATAGGTATGATTTCTTATATATAGCCTAAATAGGAGAAGTCGAACAAGATAATTAACTCATATAATCCAGAAATGGGGCCTAACTAGGTCAGGTCCAGAGTCAGTTCCAAAACTTAATCTAGATAATATTTATTTTTCACATCTGGTAAGAAGGGGAGCCTTGATGCAATGGTAAAGTTGTTGTTGTGTGACTTTGAGGTTACGGATGAGGCAGCGTACTATAGACCCTTATAATCCGCTCCTTTCTCAAGGCAGGAGCTTGGTGCACCCGAGCTGCCCTTTATCTGGTAAGAGTTTCCTTATAGCAAAGTGAAATCTCGGAAGCCTATCAACTATTACCTTCAATTGGCCAACCCATGAGATTCACAACGCATCATTTCCATTCACTCGGTTGTGTGTCAGTACACTTAGATTTCAAACGCACAATCGTCAAATCAAATTCAAAGCTAGGTGCTAGCCAACATAGTCTCATTTCATCCTTATACATTAGCTTGCACACAGTAATTGTAGCCTTAGGCACAACAATATCTCATTTCATCCTTATACATTAGCTTGCATGTAGTAATTGTTGTTGTCATTTCACGGGTTAAGGCATGAAAATAGCCTCTTACAAAAATACAAGATAAGGCTGCATACTATAGACTCTTGTGGTCTGCTCATTCCCTAGACACCACATATGCGGGAGCTTCGTGCACCGGGCTGCCCTTTACATTAGCTTGCACACAAAGCCCAGTCGAGAGCACCAGTGGGGTATTTCATTTATTTATTTTCTCATTCACTTGATATGCATAACCTTGAGGAGTCTCGAACTCGTAACCTTCGCAATGGAGACTTACTCTCACACCACTGCACCACATACACCCACATATTTCATCTTATAAGCTAAGTGATGCAGAAGAGTGGCAAAAGCAGAGAATTCAGAGAAGTTGACCGTCCAACTACACGCTGAGCTAAAGCCCAAACTCCTTGGCCAAACTCTAGACAGGTAATACGCTCAAAGACGTCGCTGCTCATCTCTGATCACTTAAAAATTAAGTACTGTTATCTCTAACTTTATTCATGCCCGTCAGTTAGAAATCAAAACCACTGTTTTTTTTAATTTTATTTTTACTAATGTTCTCAAAGGCCCAATTTAAGTGGTTTGAATCTTTCAAATGCATTTATTTCTTCTGGGTTCCCTAATTCTAATATGCCAAACAAGATGAATGGCTCAGGTCATCCAAAACAAACTTCAGACACCAGTGCTTCAGAGTTCAAACTCGTCCAGGTAGTCCATGAACCTCATGGTTGAGAGTTGATGGAGGTTGGAATTAATTAATGAAAGAAAATAAAGCCGAAACCAATTGCTGATGCTGATTTCCAGCAGGTCCAAGTTTCATTACAATCCTTAATTCTTGAAGCCTGAAGATGAGGCCATGGTTTTCCAAAGATATAATGAACAAACTCCCCGGGGAGTCATCCATTCTCAACTGAACAATGTTGAGCTTGAACAAACTCGCTTGCGCAGCGGTGCTTGCCACCTCGGACCTTATTCAGGAGCATACTACACCTTGTGGCATCCCACTTTCTTCTCAGCTCAGAGGGAGTTGGATAATCAGTGTTTTCTGATCTTGTCCTTCAATATACAACTATTCCTCTCTCTTTACAGGAACCACAACAGCTCAGGAAGACGGTTTGATGCCTTAGATGCTGTGCTGCAGTCCATTACAAGATGATACACTGACTCTCCAGCAGCACAACTCAGAAAGTATCAATTAAAGCTAATCAATAGTGAGAATCTGGTCGAAACCTCAATCTCAGATCGAGGGACGTAGATACTCCAAAGCTCAATAGCAGGATGGACCTCCTCACAATGAAAGCAGCACAATTATGAAAAAGTTGTACTGGGAAACAACTTAGAAGTCCCATATCCAAGGCCCAATAGAGATACACCTAACTGTGGACATCAGTCAGACAAGATGATCAACTGCTTGCTCGAACAAGCTCCTCCACTTGTAAGAGCAGACTAGGATCCTCCATAACAACTGCTGAAGAAAAAGGAACCATATATCATGCCATAACTGTACGAAGTAACACTCCATGCTCAATGTCAAACAAACTCTGCATTAGTAATTATGTTCTTCCTTATTCTAGAAACCTTACAACCCACAAGCTTCATAGTTGCCCATCCTCTCCACATCATCTTTTACTATAATGAGATTCTAAGGTCATTGCCAATAAGAGCAGGATTCATCTCTTCTAACATCCTAACATCCTAACACCAAACCACCAACCTATTGAACAAAATACAGATGGTTTTAATCTTTACTAGATGAGTTTGCAATTTCACTTAATTATTCCAAAGAATATTTACCTCAAGTTCTTTAAATCAAACAATGAGAGAAAGACAGACGCTAGAACAAGGGCATGAACTATAACTCCTGGCAGATCAGAGCTCCCTTGCTAAGAAAGAACAGATCTGTCCTGAGAGACAGCTTCAAGCTTTAGCTTCTCAATTACTGTTTTCCAAAGACCATTAGAAGCCCAAGGAAATGGAAATGTTAAACCTAAGGTAGGAAAAGAGGAGGTATCTCACCTACAACCCAAGTTGTAGTCCGTGCTAAATTATCAATGTGAACATAACACGGCCTTGTCCATAAATTTTGCCAGAGTTAGAGGCAGAATATGACACCTAAGAATTACTTTCAGGAGCCTGATCGACTATACATCACCTAAGAGCTCTGAGTCGTCTACACACTTAAGACGAGAGATAATGATATCAGAATGTGTCAGAATTGCAGGAGCAAAGGCTACTCCCAATATCTCCATTGATCATTAGCTCAATCTTGAGAATGAATGGCATTAGAAGGTTCCCCACCTAAGACAATGTCTCCTTTGGAAGAAAACATTAGGCGTGTTTATTGACCAGAATGAAGGACTAAGCCAAGGATGAACACGAACAGATCCAGCCTCTTCTTCAAGAACCAAAACCTTAGCTTGCAACTAAGCATATTCTACCAAGTCCTAGTCTGCCTAATGCCTGTAAAGCTTTCCCCATCTCTAGTTTAGACAAAGATCATAAGCCTTCTCCATGTCCAACTCATGCAAACATCATAAGCCTTCTCCACATCCAGCACACACAAATTGGCCCCTCTACAGCTGGTATAAAGGGTGTCCTGCGGACTTATGCACAATGAGAACTACATAATCTGCCTTCCCAATATTAAGAGAACCAGTCAAGGACCCTGACCTTATAAAAGAGTATAGATATTGTTGACCAAGCTTACCATGCTCAAGTCCCTCGCCTCATTTGCACCTTCTTAGGGATAAAAGTGACAGATAATCTCACCAAGACTTACGGTTACCATGCACTCCCTGAAGAATTACCAAAAGCCTACAAGACCATCTAGCATCCTGACATAGCTGGAAAATAGCCTCCATCACCAAAAACTTGTTGAATCGCTCTCAATCTCGTGAGAAGGAGTCTCCATGGAGTTGGCGCTACTACAATTAAGGCACTCTAGGTTTCAAACCTTAGCCTCCCCAAGCAGGATAAGGCTTTGATGATAATGATGAGTTTCAAACCTTCTTCTGAAGGATAAAGGTCTTCATAAAATTCTGAAATCTCATCCAATATGGTTGCAAGATCACCATCATGGTATAGACCTTCCCGCACTTGCATTGTTGTGGGAAAAGGGAAGAAACAAGAAACGGAAAGCAATGTTCTTGTCATGTCTTCCAAACATCTAATCATGCATCATCGTCTCCACCTTATTTCCCTAGTACACAGCCTCTTGCAAAAATGCAATGTAAGGTTGCATACTATAGACCCTTGTGGTCAGCCCCTTCCCTGGATCCAGCATAGGTGGAAGCTTTGTGCTCTAGGGCTGCCCTTTTTTACTTACCCAGATTTAGGCCCGTCCTCAAAGGTCTTTCTGAACGATCTTTCTAGGAAAATTAGCAAACTTTACCTTCCTACTCATGGCTGCAATCGATGCATAACCTCTTCACTATCTTTCCCTTCCACCTTCCTCTATTCCATTCCTTGACCTTAAGATGTAATCGTATGAAGATTAATAGGCTTACTAACCATTTACATGCTCATTTCCAGCTTCGCCATTCCTTCACCTTGGCCTTAACATGTAATTATAAGAAGATTAACAGGCTTGTTAACTTTTAAAAGCTCATTTACAGCAAAAAGTTTTGCCTAATAAAACAGATTAATAAGTCCTGGGATTATACAAAATAGAAATATAATTGTAAATTCAAGTTAAGATCTCTTGCATCATTTAAAATCGCATCATCATCCTAAAAGAGCTGCATGCATCTTTTCTTTTTCTGCTCCTTTTCCCTATCAGACAAGCTGGAAACTAACTTCAAAAATCATGCATTATTAGCAAATTTTGAAATATTGAAGATGCGTAGAGGGTGCCAATCTATTGAGATTTTGGAGTGTCCAGCATTACAATCTTAATTTGTAAGTATAGATAAAAAGAATTGTTCCTATTACAGAAACACAAGCAGAGACTCTTCAATTTGAAGGGCTTCAATTTCTCAACCAAGACCTGAAGTCAAACACAACTAATTTCTAGAGTTGAAATTACTTCACCAAGCACCCCATGATAAGAATGATGGTTAAAGGGTAACAGTTTATGGAACTGACAAGGACCACTGAACAGCCTGCACTTCTACCTGTCTTTCAGCTCCTTTTCAAATTCAAGTAGCTTTTCCCGTATTGGTGAGACAAAGAGCTTCAGATCTTTGATAATTTTCTGTTTGCCTACCCAAGCAAGATCCTTATCCTCGTTGAGTCTCACTTCCATCTGCAGAACAGGTAACAAGAAAGTCATAGGACAGAATCATAGCATGCAACTTGGATTGAGGTGGTTAGAAGTGCCAATCTAGGTTGTTTTCATGTTAGAGGAGATCAGGAAAGCATGACACCTTACTCCCATAAAATAAAAAAATAAAAAATAATAATGAAATTTAGTCGTATGCATTTAATAGTTAAGAATGGGTAAGGTCATGAAGTCCAAAAGGCTCAGCTACTTCTTATTTTTTAGAGACCTCAGCAAACATCATCACTTACGTCACCAATCTTTGCAAACTTAGGAGAGTCCCCGAAATATTGAAACCAAAAGCTTCTTCCATTTAAGGCCTGATATTTACCTCTTAGCACAAGTTCTTTCAATACGCTCATCTGCTACCGCTTTAGTCAAGCAATGCCAATTATTTCCTGTGCCGTGGTATTGACTTCTGAGGTCTAGAGTTCTTTCACAAAGTTCTCTTCCTCTCTAATCACATGAAAGTCGGCCCTCTCACCAACCTTACATTAACAAATGCATCTTATTTTAGTGGCTTGGTATATGACTTCTGAGGTTTAAAGCTCCGTTAATAAGTTTTCCTCCAGATAATCACCCTAAAATCCCTGACTACAAGCATAGTTCACTAAAACAGATTATCTTCTTTCTTATGTCTTTCACCTTTTCAGCTCTATACAACCTTCCAGGTACTAACTCCTAACTCCAAGCCTCTAACAGTCTTTAATCCTTCTCTCCCACTTCCTGTTCAGTGAAAATCATTTTTTCAAGGTTATCATTGTTTTCAGGCTCTTTTAATATGTTGCAAATTGACAGGGTTTTCCATATAGTACCGAACTAGATTCGCAGAAGCTTTTATATACACTGATAACATGCACTTGCGTCCATATTCATATTCATAGATTGTATATTTCTGCAGCTTTTACATATAGGAGCATCAATATGTTTTGCATAGGAAGTGACACACTTGCATCTATATTTGTAGTAATAAACAATAGTTTCTTTTCCTGCTATGTACTTAATTCACGGTACCAGGTAGAATCTTTTTCCTATTTCTTTAATTTTTCTTTAACTTCCTACTATAGACTTTCCTCTTAAGCAACACTCCTTTCTTAATAATCACCTCTTGAAGAACACTTTTTCTCTCATAATAACAGTTTACCTTTAAAGAACACCTCTCTTTCTACTAGCTATCTCTAAACTATGTAAAGAAATGAATTCTTTTGTGTGGCATACAAGATAACATGTAGAAAAATCATTTTCTCTTTCCCTGTTTCCCCAAAGAATAGGCATGAAAGGGATCAAATGTAGGGCTTATTTCTTTGCATTGTTTCCTCAAGAAAAGTTATGGAAAGGTTAAAATAATGTTTAGCTAATGCTACTTATTTTCTAATCACCGGTATCGAATTCAGAGGGGTCATCAATCTCCCAAAAATCTACATCACAAAACAAGCAAATTTTTTCGAACTATCAAATGACATACTAATAGTTAGATGCATCTTTTTTATACAAATAAGTGTACAATGTGGTTAAATAATACAGTGTAGCCCTAAGAAATTTTATCATGAAGACTAATACAGCAGTTAGGACCGTGCATCTGCAACACTTGTTTTCTGAAATTTCATTTCTGCAATTAGAAACAGGTTTGCTAGGAATACATTCCCCGCTTAAACATAAACCAAAAAAACCTTGTAGCAGTAGCAGCTCTCCCGATTCTATTCCTACTTTTGCAGGAGTCACATAAATCACAGGTAAGAATGCCATTTCCTTCCAATTGTTTTATTTTATTTCTTCTCTTCTTTTGGGGTATTGATTTCTCAATTTTTTCATGGTGAGTAGTTGCAGGGATATTCAGTAAATTTTTTGAATATGTGCTTCTCAGAAATGTAATTTTCTGTTCAACTATTTCAACCTGAAGTTTTTTCTGCTTCTAGATTTCAACACTTGAACTGCATTTGATATGTGTATGCAATTTCAAAACCATTTTTTTAATCTTCGTACACCCACTGTATGTTTCAACTATAAAAGAGAGAAGAGGAATTCATTCGCATACATCATATCTTTGGCAGATTGCTCCATCTGGTTCTTGCCCGTCCTAGCTCTGCAATTTTATTGTTTAATTTCTTTTTCAGTAATCTCTAATAGATCTGAAACTCTAAGAGTATTTGTTTTTCTGTTGAACAAACATGAAAAAAAACCTCCTAGTATCAGCTGCTTTTCTTTCCCATACAAATTTCTGCTAGACTATTGGGTATTTTTGTTCTTGCAATGTTGTTGGAGCCTGCACTTCTCTGGTTACTGTTTTGTTCTTTCAATTTAGTGAGTTCTAATCAGTTATTTTGTTTTTCGTACTCAATTATCGGTTACTCTCTTCTTGTGTGTTATGAAGAACATTGCAACCTGATATCAGACTTGTTTGCATTTGGCAAGGTACCGTCTTAAACTGTGTGCTAATTAGAAATATCCGTATCAATCTGATAAGCATTTTCTCCTCTCTTCTGTCTTCTTGTCTTTCTTCAAGAAGAAAACCTTCTGTCAGCAAAGCTTATATATTCAAAGCCTGTTACAGCAAATACCTGCAGATCCTCTAATTCACCAAAGGAAAACTCAGGGATGTCTATGTGACCCTTAAACTTCTTTCTCTCATCTTTGAAAGACCATTCACCTGCACCCATCAGAGTATGTTAGATACAGATGACAAAACAAACAAGAAGTATATAATAGAACAGTCGTTTGACTTAAACTTGCCTTCAACTTTCAAAGTCAATTCATATGTGTAGCCAACACGTTTCTTATTACGCACAGTCACCAAAAATGCCTGAGCCAAATTCAAGGGCTTATCATCAGTCAAACATCCAATCTAATGGCAAAAACAAGCATGTTCATTACCTATTTACTGAAAGTGAGTGGCAGAAAGTAAACACAGTGATAGAAAGAAGAAAATAAGGTATCTCACAACCCAAATTGCTTGAGAATCTCAATGATTGAGATTCCAAATTGCCATGTGATTCTATGAGAAGACACATGACCACATCTCTCTAAAGCATGGGGAACTTAGATATACCATTTCTCAGACACAGAAACATCATTAAAATCTGAAGAAAAATTAGAAGATCGCCTTTGCAGGCATCTTTCCTTTGGCAAGAAACAAGAGACACTTTTCTGAGAGTTTAGAAGATAAACTAAAATGGATGCACCCAAGTGAAATAACATGTCTGTCTTAACATGTCCATCATAGGGGAAGAAAGTGCTGTGGACCAGGTTGTAAATGAGGAGGCAGCACCCTGAATAGAGACGTTTTCAAAGCCCCAGTCATGAGAATCTAGAGTAATTCCAAATCAGATGAAGAAATTTAGGCCCAATCCATGTGCCGGGAGCAAAAGTTCATAAAATATAATCAATGTACATGACTCATGCTTGTCAATTTTTCATTTGTGATTCAAATACACAAAGACACAAGAATGCCTTGACCATCAGAAAATAGTTAGAAAAAAACTCACATCGCCGGAACATTTTGTTACTTCAGCAATGTCTGCTTTGCCACTTGCAAATTCCAAGGAACCAAGAGACGTAAGCAACTCCTGTAATTGGAGGCGCAAAAATTAGATTTGAATAAGAGATATAACATCTCAGATGGAAAATATGTAGCAGAAAAAATTTGTCGACTGAAAAAGAGTTCGTTAGAGATAGCTACAGACCTTTATCCTATTGCTTGCCCATGTGTTAAGGTTCTTCTCCTCCCAAGTTCCAGCCTACAATAAGATACAACAGTTATTTCTGGAAGTGCTCACTAATTTCCCAAAAAACTGGTAGAGTATGCAAGAAATCATGCTTTCAGGTTACTAGCATTGATGCTAATTAATACTACACTTCATAATGGCAGGTGGTGCTACTAGATTTCATAGCTTACATTGTCTACTTGAGGTGCAATTGAAACTTCGACAATAATAAGAATATTGAGCTTGATCCAAGTGATAGATCTTGTTAAGAAATTTTTTCAATGAATATTTAAGATCCACAATAGCCATCCCCTTGGAGAGAACCAACACACTAGGCTATCTAAACCTTCAATCCCTTAACTATATGCTATATGATAGCAAATTCAGATGCAAGCGTGCCACTACAATACAAGGAAAAATGGCCCTATCCATTGTTAAAAAAATAAGTACCTATCTTCATTCCCACCCTACATCGTTCATAAGATTGGAGACCAACATGTTCTTAAGTATGATTCCGATCTGTTGATTTTATGAGAATAACGACTATAGTACAGACAAGCAAATAGAAAAAAGAAGGCGCGCATTCATGCACAAATGTGCTAGGCACACGGTTGTGTGCATATACTCTATCAGCAACGGCCGGATTCAATGCTAAACTTTGACAACTCAGGCCCTTCTGCACAAGGCTACGATATTACCTTACTGAATTCGCCAGAATTATTCAATACTCCCGTAAATCAACTACTCATCTCAACTACACGACTGAATGGATAGCTTTTGCTTACCTTTCTGTTGCCCCGACCTATGGGGCCTAAGTACGCGTAAATGTAAATGAATCCAGCTTTTAGAACAATGACTAGATCAACTCTAAAACTTTACAGTGCAAGTCAAAAAGTCCCCTTTTCCCTGGTTCTTCCGTCTGGGTACTTTCACTCACCCATTTTCATAGGAACAACTAGAACAATTTAGACTCCAAGACCCTTTAAAGATGTCATCTTGCCGAAACGGTTTGCACATTGATATATAAACAAAACTAAAATCAACAACAAGAACAGAAAATAACAACGCCACACTCCCAAAATATCCAATAAAAATAATAAATATACAATTACTAGGAAAAAGCAAGGGAAACAAATAAGAAAAGAAATGCTGGTGACCTGATTCCAGACAGATCCCAGCACACTGGGCTGCGATTGCTTGGATATATCCTCCTCGGAGAGCTTCCGAGGAACAGGAAGTGGAGCCGCATCTTGTCTCGCTTCCCTTACCCAGTACCTATACGAGGATTTCTTCTCTTCTGCCTCAGGTTCCATCTCAAAAACCCGAAAAACCCACGAGCCCTCAAAAACAAAATAAAGAAGAAACTAATGTACGATTGCAGATCTCTTTATCTAAGATCGAAATCAACAGATTCATTGGGGAAAACAAACGCAGAGATCAAGAAAATAGTCAATTTTGATCAGCTTATTTTTCAACGAGAGGCGAAATTTAGCGGGCTTTTAGCAGGGGAGATGCGAACAGCGGGATTGAGAGAGGACAAGAGATTCCTAATAAACTGGGGAAGGAGTTAAAGGCGTCTGCAAATGGAGCATTGACCGGGATGGGCTGGAATCAACGGTGCAATCACGACGCTTCCCGAAGTTTCCCCATTTCTCCTTTTTCTTTGGTGCCAGACGCCAACGTGGCATATTATTGGCCAAATTTATCCCCGTACCTGCGTGTGGGTCCTCTGTGGTTGGGGGCGTGCAACTGCCGGATCATGGACAAGTTGGCGTTTTCTCACAGTTAAAAAGGGCAGCCCCGCATCCCGACGCTTCTACTTATTCGGGGTTCGGGAAAGCACCGGACCATGATGCTTATATTACACAGTTTTATCTTACATTTTTATAAGATATTATTTTTACACTCTAAATATATGACCTAGGTATGATAACTTTTATCTTTGCGCCAAAAACTCCTCTTCAATTAGCATTTTCTTACATTTAAGTAATTCAAATCAGTCGCCTCATCTCATCTTAGGTGATTGACTCCGTCTTTGCTTATCCATTCCAGCCATTTCATTTGCTTTATGGGACTTTATTTAGATATCTAGTAACCCAAAGATCAACGCAATCTGCATCTCAATTTTATATTTTTTATATTATCTTTGATTAATAAAATCTTGCTCAAATATATATATATATATATATAGGTGAGTGTTAATTTCAATTGTTTTATGCAAGTGTAAGGAGCATGTGACATTTGATTAGTTGAAAAAAGTAGAAAACAAAAAAAAGTTAGATGAAATGATAATCAGAAACTTTTTTTCAACTAATCATATGTCACTTGTACTTCACACCTCAAACTCCTTATTAAAATTATATATATATATATAGGAGGGGGCGATAATTTCAACAATGAGTAATAAGTGTAAAGTGCAAGTTTCCTTTGGTTGGCCCGAGAAAAGTTTCTAACTATCATTTTTTCTAATTTTTTATTCTTCTTTTTTACTTTTTTTTAGTTAATCAAATGTCAAATGCTCCTTTGTACCTACAGCTGAAATTAACACTCGCCTACATATATATAATGTTTTTGCTTATTATAAATGTATGAGAAGAGCACATTTTACTTGTGCAAAGTGCAAGAGAGAAAGAGGCTAGACTTCATAAAGATAATCTCATTATGGAGAAATACATTTTACCTTTTTATGCTCATCTAAGAAAATTTTTGTACTATTTCTTTTTATGCTTTTGATTATTCTAAATATATAGAATGAGCATATTTTGCTCAACAGAAAAGTCATACTGCATATTAACAAAGATAAATGATAATAATAAAAAACCTTGCACTTTTAAAAAAAATTTGTTTTTTACCTTGTATGTTCCATTGAGTCAATTAGGTCCCAAATTTAATTACTCATCTCTAGTGTACCCAAATTGTTACCGTGTGACCTAAAGGTCAAAGGTTAAAGGCATGGAAACAACCTCTTGTAAAATACAAGGTAAGGCTGCTTACTGTAGACTTTTTGTGGTCCACCCTTTCCTAAGACCCTACATACAAGAGAACTTGGTGTATTGGACTGCTCCATCTATTGCACCCAAATTAGAAATGGAGACATTGTTAGACTAGTCCAATGTGGCCAACCTATGTGGTGTTTGACCTGCTCACGTGGCCTGTTGAAAATTTACATGTCATTGACCATCTCACTTGGCTTATGATCAACTTTTAAAAACCAAAAAATATAGCTAAAGTATAAACCCTCTTCCTTATGACCTAGAGGTTACACTTTTGAGGCATGAAAACTTGCAAAAATGCAAGGTAAAAAAACTTACCATAGATTCATTGTGGTCTGCCCCTTCCTCAGACCCCTTATGTGACACCCCGGGTTTTTACAAACCTTTTTTTCCATAGTAGTGAAAATAATAATATATTTTAAGAAAATTAGACGGGATCCCTATAATTGAAAACTCAAAATCTCTAAATTTTTGGGCAACTTAAAAAAAAATTGACTGAAAGCGAAAACTGCAAGGTCAACCACATTCAAAAACTGTAATAATAAATAACATTAAAACCTTGATACTCTGAGCATGCTCGATTTAAAATGTGATGACCCGGGTTTTCTCATGCATTTTTAAATGCAATGCCTAATTTCCTAAGGCGGGATGCATCCCTATTTGAAAACCATTTCATAGAAACCATGCAATGCAGCGGAAAACCTTTTAGTTTTAAACTCATTTTAAAAACCCCGAGTGTCATTTGCTTTCACAACGTCTAAGGTAGTTTTTGAAAAACTTCAGAAAATCATAAACGTTTTTCCCCAGGTCTATCCGATCCAAAGACACTGACCCAATTGTAATTAAATACATGTCCAAAGGGTAGAGAGTTTACTCACATGTATAGTTATCTCCTTTGTTTATGCACTTGCTCATAGCACTAACATAGATGTCCTCTACTCATGGATGGAATCATCTTGAAAAATGTTAAGGATAGGGTGAGTATACACTATACTCAGTAGGAGTCTATCACTACTAGTTTTATAATGCATGCGATGTTTAAAATCATGTGCTCTTAAAAACATATGCATGTTGTTCGAATAATCACGTTCAATATCGATATTAAAAGCCACTGTCAAACTGGAATACTGACGACTTAAAGAAATATCATAATCCAAGTCGAAAATATCATATATCATAATCATAAAAATATGCATCAGATGCTCAACTGAATCCAACTCATAAATATCTATCATGGTATGGTCGACCAACCTTATATCATGCCATATGCAATGCACATAAATCCACGAAACCATAGGGTCCCACTATGCCCACGACCTCACCCGCCGTGTGGTCCCCGGGTACCTAGGGACACAAGATCATATACCTCCATGGGGTATATGACACTTCAACCCAGTGCCGTGACACCAGTGGTAGCCCCCTGTACCACATGCAGTCGAATCAAGGACATGCCCTTTTTTGGGCGTGGTACCCATCCACCTAATAGTGGTAAAGGCTGGGTGGCCAACCCACACCCCTCGGCATAGCACCCACGAGCTTACTAGCCCAAATCATGTACGATCAAATAAGCCAAAAACCTCTGTTCAAAACCAGTCCTCTTTGGGTCCCTCACAACTGCCTGGCCCTCGGCACTTTAGCGTCTTTTGGCAACCCTCAAGGACATGCAATCTTTGCAAGTACTTAAATCATGCAATGTATGCACTTGTTTGCAAAACATATATGTGCATAATGTATATGCAATCATTTACAAAATGTCTATGTACAAAACATTTATCACATACATGCTGAATCAAGTCATGCTAAACAAGTCATATACTTAAAACATATGTTCTCAAATCAATAATAGATCTTTTAAAAGAATCTAATAGTGATAGAGCACCTACCTAGCTAGGTCGCGCTAACCCATTTGTCCTCGGACGCTCCTTATCATGGTTTAGGGAATCAAGGTTAGTTTGGCCTATCTTTTATAGGTTTTAGAGTGATTGGTCTTATTACTTAGTCATTAGGGGTCCATCCCTATGCCTATAGGTGTCCTAAGGTCCTAATTGGGCCTTGGTATTCTCAGTTTCCCAACGTTCTAGTGGCCACACGCCACCATCCTATTCTAAGGGTCATGCCTACCTTTGATTGGGCCTTGATCAGGGATTTTATAGTTTGGATGTGTCTGCGTCGTCGATACGGATACAACGCCTTTTGTGGCGCCTCAATCGGAGCTCTAGATCTCAAGTTATAAGCATTTTAGTGTCGTACGTACACAGAAGTCTTAAAGACAAAAAGTCGGAATGCTAGGGCATTACGCATCTGCGACGTGCGCCCAGCTTCCTTAAGTAACCAAAAGACGACGCGCTGCGCATCTGCGGCGTGCGCCTAGGCTGGCGCGGTTGCAGATGCGCAGTACGTTCCGTCCGTTTTCCTCTTTAGTGGGCGCATCCCTGAACGCGCCAGTTTGGTTTTTCAAACGGAGACGACGTGGAACGTTCCATCGTCTGGGGGACCGGGGCGTCCTCAGGACACCCTGGTTCGACCCCTATCGAACCAGTGCGGCCCAGAGAACGTCCCTGGGTCCTTGGTGGCTCTCCTGGGCTCCGTTTTGCATGGTTTTTCATGCAAAAACTTAGGGAAATTGTCCTTAGAACTATGGGGGAGATGGGTTTTGAGCGATCTCGGACGTACCTGGCTCGTTGCTGGGTTTTTCTCCTCGTTTTTTCCTCTAGGTCACTGCTTCACGAATGGTTTTCTTCAACATTTTGGGCTGCCATTAGAGGCACCCAAGAGCTCTATTTATAGAGCTAAGAGAGGGTTCTGGAGGGGGCTCTCACCGCCTTTGAATGGCGGTGGAGAAACCTCCAGAATGGCGGTAATTTCTCCTCTAATCACCACCGTTCTAGAACCCTCTAGAGGTTGAAGATGACGAGGTGCCCGTATCAAAATGGGCCCTTGTGTTTTTCAGGTTAAGTCGTTTTTGTTAAATTTACGGTTTTGCCCCTGAACTTCAAAGGGCCATAACTTGCTCATTTTAACTCCGTTTTGAGTGATTTTGGTCTTGTTGGATTCCTTTTTCCGAGACGCATCTAATGACACTATTTTTAGGACTAAATTCCTAGGTTTAGTTAAGGAAACTAGTGAAATAACCAAAATACCCTTATCTTTAAAACTGAACTTTTCATGGGATTTTAATATTACAAAAATTGGGGTCATTACATAAAACCACAAGAAATACGCCGGCTAATTAAAGATAATAATAAATCAAGTCAAAAGTCACCAGGTTCCATCCATGATCACCACAATAATTACACATGAAATTAAATATTCACTATACCATAGTATGGGTCCAATCTATTAGAATATATATAATATCCAAATAAAATCTTAAAATTCTAATACAAGTCTAAAAGGCATACACTAATCTATCTTCGAATATGGAATGTGATAGTCTTCAGAAATCTTCTCCCAAATCGATGCTACTCCACCCACTTTCCTTTCTGGTTATCGGGCTCCAAATTTGAGGCATTGCAAAACAAAGCAATGCCTCAGCAAACTATGCTTGTGTAGGTGATTACTCTCAAATAAAACTTAATAAAATTCACAAGATAATTCTCATGAAAGGAACATATATAAGACATGTCAAATAATCGAACGCTCATAATTATAAACCTTCACAAAACAGGTATTAAGTCAAATCAGGATGGCATGCAAGGCATGATCAAAATACAGAGGTACTTCCATCAAAATAATACGAGTCTATGTCCACAGGATAATATGCATGCAACATGATAAACAAGATGTTGTACCAAAACAATACCAAAAGTGTCCCAAAACACTCAATCACTGGTGATGTGTACTCATACCAACTCTGGGTCTCTCCCGTCCAACCTGCATCAACCTTCGGAGTCACTCACGGCCTAAGCCCGGCTTGTCCCGGTTCACCCCACATATAAATCCACATGAGTATGCAGAATAACGGTATGGCTACTATGCTGCAGTGGCAACCCCAACAGGATCTAAACTACTGTCATTCCTCGTCGACACTAAAATAGGAGACTTTCTCTGTCCCCATGGGAAGGAATGGACCCGTAGGGAGGACTACCCATGATACGACTACCTACGTACCTGGCCCTGTAATTTTCAAGGGCGGTGTCTAATTATCATTATCACAAAGTCAAAGGACAGGTGGTCAACCCTACAACCCTCCTAACATAGTACCAACTTGGTGGAAGCACCCGTCATAAAATCATCAAAAAGATGTAAATCATGTAAAGACTCTATAATTAATCTTAATAAGTACGATCAAATCATATGATAAAAGACAGTACCTCACATGTGTAAAACATGGTTATCCGCAAAATGGAATATCATAATACCATCAAGAAATATGAACACATTTATGTAGTCATGAGAAAACACAAAAGCACGTGCCTTAAGAATTTTAGAAAATAGATCATGGTTACTGAAATCATGGAGAAACTTCGAATGAAATCATCTACCTCGATAATTGAAGTGCTCTAATCAGGCGTGTAGAAGTGTCACGTCGCACGCTCTGACGTACTTGTCACATCATAATCCTCTATCACTTGGCAATTCAATGATATCTATCATTCTAATCCCCTAGATCATCTCATATTCAATGTATGCCATCAAGGTCTAAAGCCTGATCATCTCTTGATCAGCCTGATTTAGACTATCTAATGATATTTAATGGTTTAATCCTTAAAAAGGAATTTAGATCTAGATTTTTAGATCAAATTTATGTCCGTGTCGTCAATACGGTAGCAACACCTCTTTTAGATCGCGATTTGGAACTATATGGCTCCTAAAAATCAAATTTTTGTAAATGGACGGGTTAAAGAACCCCAAAAATCCAAAAAAAGCCGTGTTGCTCGTGAGTGTGTGCGTGGCATTTGTGTGGTGCCTACATGGTGCATGCTAATTGCGACCCGAATGCCAGCTGTGTGCGCTGGCTAATAGTTGCCAATGGGTGCCATTGCCGGGGATGACATCCAGCTGGCCACTGTCGTCGGAGACGACGGCCAGACTCCTGTCACCATCGGCGATGCTCAAGTGTCTAAATGGTGCGATTTTTGCACCATTTCGCTCAGTTTTTTTTTGTGTAGATCCCGTTTTTAAATACCTTTTCAACCATTTTTATCGTTATCCCATGTTTTTACATGATTTTTATCACTTTCTTAAAAGTTTTTCTCATTATTGTTTTCTGAGTTTTCAGCATCTCTAGTCATCCAATCACTATGAAAATTCATAGGTTTATTCTTCATGTTATCATGCACAAGATGAACGGTTCAGATCACGATCTGATACCATTTTATCGGTTTAAATTGAAAAGAAAAGTAGCACATAACATTTCATCAGAAAACGGCAATCCAAGCCATTTTCCGACGTTATAAACGACGGAAATGCAGTGAAAGAAAGGAAAAACGGTAAGGAGTGGCCTACCTTAGTTAGACCGGCCCAAACGAGGCTTTTGAACGAAAGGGATGGCTTGGCTGTATGAAATGACAAGGTGGGCTCTTTATAGCTTTATTCATGGGTCCCGCACCCTGTAAGTGGGCCCCCCTTTTTTTTAGATTAAAAATTTTTGGGCTATTACACCTTGTATGCTAGAGCTTTGTGCATTGTGCTACCCCTCTACGACGCTCTTTCATCTTTGAGCTAATGGAGGGTAATCTAACATTTTTGTTTCCAATTTGATTTTATAGTGAGAATTATATTTTTGGATTGCACATGTATTTGTTTCATAATACCAAAAATCCGTAACCTAAGTAAAATCAATGCATTTAGACGATCTTAACTATTTGTTAGTCTTTGTAAAAGTTAATAAAAATGAAAATAAGCAAAAAATTTCCCTAAATAAACATAGGTTAAAACCGTCAAGTAGTCATGAAATTTGATGACTAGCCTATGTATGACATTCTTTACATGATGATTGGCTTAGATATATTAAAATAATTTTACCATGCATGCAGAGAGAGAGAGAGGGCATGTGCACCTTCCTCTCCTTCAGAATGTGTACTCTTAACAAGACTTCATGAGTATGAAAAGTTAAAAAGAAAAAATGAAACTCACCAAACGAGGAATGGGGTCTTGGCAATAGCAAACCTCTTTGTCAAAATAAGAAAAACCACAAAGACAAGTGATGTGTACATTATGACTTTCCTTGTCAAACAAGTGACGTGTTCAGCGATTTCTTTTACCTTTTTTATTTTATTTTATAACTTAGGTACAAGCAAAGAATTACAAAGCAAATCACTTGCACATTTGCTTACTTACTCATAAATCTTATCTCCTAAGAAGAAGTGGCAGCTCAAACCTGTGACCATGTTTTTCTTTTTGGGTAGCTTTGTAAACTCACCCACAACTTAAAACAATACTAATCATTATCAAGATCCAATAACCATGTATGTACATTACCAGGCCCGAGAGACAGAGAGAGAGAGAGAAGAAAAAATCGCAGGATTTCATTAGATTAGAATAATAAAGCACGTCAATAAAATTAAAGAGGGACATAGTTGAGGCTTTAAAAATAATATGTAACGTGGTTGAGAAGAGTTTGGTTTTAGTGACTTATTTAACAAATAATTTTAAAAGCGGATTATAAAAGGGGTGGCCTCGGTGCATGAAGCTCCCACCTATGCAGGGTCTGGGGAAGAGGCAAACCACAAGGGCTTATATTACAGAGTCTTACCTTGCATTGCAAAAGGCTGTTTCCACACCTTGAACCTATGACCTCAAGGTCATGTGACGACAACTTTTACTGCTGCACCAAAGCTCCTCTTCTTTGAAAGCAGAATATATGTATTATTTAATAACTAAAGAGCTTTAAATTCTTAAATAATGATGGATCATCAAAATCCTCTATTTCTAAAGGTATGCTAGTCAAATGAACCTTGTAGATCAATGGTCTTTAGGTCCATCATAAAACATGGAGTAAAGTTGTGGGATTTTATTGGCTTAAAATAACCAAACTCCTAGCACATTGACAAATCAGTTTTAGGTAGCAATAAAAAAGGTAGCTAGGTGCACGAAGCTCTCACATATATGAGATTTGAGGAAGGGGCAGACCACAAGGATGTATAATATGCAACCTTACATTGCATTTTAGTAAGAGACTATTTTCGTGCCTTTAAATGGAGTAGTTTTACAAATGATCCTGTCGCGCTCTACTCTAGCATTCCTAAAGAGAAACATCTCCCAAATAAAAAGGAAAAGACGTACACGAAATCGTCGGGCCGAGAAGCCACAAAAAGTCATAACCTGTTCATAATCTGTCAAAATTTCAAACTCTCCTTATTTCTTCCGCTATTTGTAGATCTCAAATAACTCCCAAACGCATCCTCTAATTGCAGAAATTTCATACCACCATTCCAGTCGTCACAGATTCAGCTCTCGGTAACAGGTATTCATCACTTCCTCATCATCCTTTTATGATCTCGGAGTGCAATATCGTTTCAATTCGATATTGTTTCCACCATAATTTCTCTTGGATTGCATTACTGCTGTATCATCAATCTCTGCTTTATTATGCGTTCTGATGAAACGGAGCTATGGATGTTGTTTTATGAATCGCTTCTTTTCTTGTTTCGTGTGCATTGAAATTGGAGAATTTGGAAGATTCTGTATTCAATTTTTCTTGGATTTTACATTAGTTTGGTTATTCTGATATGCTTTATACTTTAATCTGACGTTAATTCATCTGATCTCGTGAAATTGCGACTCATTTTGCTCAGTTTTCTTCTAGCTATTTCTATTGTTTATCAACCCTACATGTATATGCTTGTATATGACTACCAATCATGGTAGCGAAGAGTTTTTAGCTGCTTTGTATAATTATACAATTGAAACAAGTAATCATAGGAAAATAAAGACGGAACAAAAAACAACACGGGCAGAGGTATCAAATTATTGAGTACAAGCTTCTGCTAACTTTCTTTGATAACAATATCATTTTTTGATGAATTATGAAGTGACAAACTACGAGATTGAGTATGGATGAGATTTCTTGTTCATGACGAAACATAACATATAAGATTTAATGACTTAATGTTTACATTTCATTTCTCACCTGCAAAGGAACCTAAAGTTCTAGGGGAGTAATACATAAAGTTCACATTCTATCAAGGCGATCCAACCCCATTTTCTTATTTTGAATTTACACCCTTCAGACCCTAATTTTACATGGTTTTGGTGGTGGTATATGATCACATGGGTACAAGATGAAGCATGGTGAAAAGGAAGAAAAAGTGAGTCATGGAAACTATCTCATAGATAATAGAGTCTCTTCAGTTTGTCTGAGAAATGTTGATGTTTGGGCCAAGTTGGAAAAATATTGAAGTACTACAAGAAATTGAAAGTATCATAAGGGATTGAATGCCTTGAATAATTTAGTAGTCCCAACATTTCTCATTTGGAAGTGAAGGCATCAGCATTTAAATTTTAAAATTTAACAAATGATTTGATTTTCGTTTGAAAAGGAATCATGATTTAAGCTGTTTGTTCTCTTCTGATAATTGCCTTTCAAAATTCTTATACTTTTACCTCTTTGGTTTTTCCGGTTATTTCACGAAGAAGGATGAGAAAGGCATCAAACTTTAATTTTCCAAAAGAAATTTCTGAACATGACACTACAAATGCCACAGAAGGGCTAGAGAACATATTTCCTGAAGGTTAACTTCATAATTAAATCTGTTGCTGGAATATTAATCTTTCTAATATGTCTGGTTTTGCAGATGGGAGATCGGGACCTGGTGTATACTTTAGATGAAGCGCTTATTGCCATGGGGTTTGGAAACTTCCAAGCCCTCGTTCTGGCATATGCTGGAATGGGTTGGGTTGGAGAAGCAATGGAAATGATGCTTCTTTCTTTTGTTGGCCCAGCAGTGCAGTTTGAATGGGGGCTTTCTTCTCATGAAGAGAGCCTGCTCACAAGTGCTGTTTTTATTGGCATGCTAGTTGGAGCATACTCATGGGGCATTGTTTCAGATAATTATGGAAGAAGGCAGGCCTTTTATGTTTCTCCAAATCTTTGTATGATATAATACATCAGTATTTATCTATGTGCTTTATCTTGGTTAACCCACACTAAATTATTCTTGGCTGGCCTGGACTGTTGTAAACTGCTGGTGTTTGTTCAGTTGATGTTTTCTGTACATGTTCAACAGACCCCATACATTGCAATTACAAACAACTTTACTTTAATTTGTGAAGTAAGCTTTTTGAACGACGAGAAGAGCTATTTTAAATCATTAAAAAACTGTTCTATTATGCTGTGAAAGTAAAATATTCTTGTATTGTGGATTTATCTTGGGTATCTGTGAAGAGGTCTGACTTCATTCTGTTCATGTTCGTGCTTCCACTAATCTCATGTCAAGTACCTCCTGGAAATTCTGAGAGTCTCTTATCAAGTTTTTGCTTGCTATGCAACTATGGGAAAGGTTCTCGCAGACGTGTTCAATTGAGAGGCTATGGGTATGCATCTGTTATAAGTTCGGACAGAGAAAGGTGTTTGGACTTTGGAAGAATCTGAAAGTTAGTGATTGCTCAGATTTTTTTTACCAGCTGCAGATGATTGTAAACATTTACGCCAAGTTAAATTGTGCAAGAGGTCATGAACCCAGCTTCACCCACTAGTGATGCTTGCATTTTTGTTGTGATTAGGGAAGTCTTTTGAGATGCCATTTTCAAATTAAAAGCCTGGAAAATCCCACTTTGATAGTCTAGTATACTAGTTTATAGTGGACTCTGCTTGGGCCAACTTGACAGATCATACACATCTTTTGGCAGGGGGGTCTAGCTTGTTAATCTTGTCTGATGGGTTGTTCCCTTGAGTCCTAGGAGATCTCTAAAATTCTTAGGAAACTTGAGGTAATAATAATGGTCCAAGAGAGTTTGAGTCATAAGTTAGTCTCAATAGCCACTACAAAAGGAGGAAAGATCGAAGAAGACGACTTCAGTTCAGTCCTTAAAAATTAAACTTTCTGTCTTAGATTTCTCAAGGTTCTCCAAGGTCAGAGCCATGGCTCTGTCCAGCCGCATTGGCACAAATATCTGATGTCATACATATTGACAACAAAAAGGGCAGCCTTGGTGCACGAAGCTCCCGCCTATGCGGGGTCCGGGGAAGGGGCGGACCACAAGGGCCTAAAGTACACAGCCTTACCTTGCATTTTGCAAGAGGCTGTTTCCATGCCTTGAACCCGTGACCTCAAGGTCACACGACGACAACTTTTACCGTTGCACCAAGGCTCCCCTTCAAATATTGACAACAGGAGAAAATTAAAACTGCTACATTATGATTAAATGACTGATGCTCATTGATGCAGAAGTTTATCATAGAAGGGAGGCTTTCAGGAAGAAGGATGAATAAACCCTCATTGATGGCATCAATATGATGTCAGCTTAACGCTTGTATGGGCTAGAGTGCATGATGATTAGCAATGAGATAAGCTAGTGGAGAACTAGCCTTACTAAGCAAAACATTAAAGGTCTTAAAATGGGTGTGTATTGTAAATCCAGAATTGTGCAAAGTTGATGTGGTACAATTGGGTTATTCAGATATAATCACCACTCATATCATGGATGGGCCTGTGTCATTCTCCTATATCTTTTAAAATTAAAGAAGCACCTTTATTGCAACTCAGATTCTAGCCCATCTTGAAACTAGTATTCCATGAAATGATGATTGTGCCACAGCTTGGCACTTCCTGGCCATGGTAGTTTATCTAGGTGTAGTTGCAAACCTAGGGTTGCATACGATTGTTCAGTTTATCTAGGATCTGTTGTACATTTTGGCTTACCTTACGCATCAGCAAGCTTGTTTTACCTCATCTGCATGCGTTACTCTTTGTCAATCTACTTCTTACTCTTAGTTCTTTTTCTAGGCCCATGTCCCATATGACTTCAACCTCACAGTATGTAAGTTCTGGCCTAGAATGACCATGCCATTTTACTTAGTTGGATCTTCTTCTTTTTTTACTTTAGACATGCAAGAACCTTTGGCACATTGCTAATTAGTTTAACTATTGGGTTAATTCTTACAGTTATTGTTTTCTTATTATCATGTAATGATTTTTCCTTAATTGACAAGTTTTGTAAAGATTTTCTGCTTGGTATTTCCATGTTTCTGTTAGGAGTCCAACTTTTTGAGACTGCTGGTTCCTAATATTCTTCTACTTTCCAGCATTAATGTAGAAGACTTCAGAGTTGCATGCACTGTTTGAAGGTCAATGATTAGTTTCTGAATAAGTGAGACGGTATTGTCTCAAAGACTAATTGATAAGGTAAGATAAGATACTCACATGTGAAAACTTGACCAGGTCACAAACACTTTTGATGAAGCAAATATCTGGAAACTCAGCATAGTCTCACGGGATTACTACCTGGTTGTTTAAGTTGTTACATAGTGTGCAAATCATAACAGAGTTAGTCAAATCTTGACAAGCACTAAGTTTAATAACATCTCATCTTTCAATTGGATGCTTAGCTTTGACAAGAATGATAAGCTCCAGAATGAATTACTGAGGAACTAAGCATAAGTGCATCTTTAAGAAGAGACCAACTAAAATGTGACGTAAAAATGGAAATTTGCCTTTATATATTAAAATCTACATTTGATTGAGTCTTTGTACAAGATCCCGAACTTTTCTTTAATCTTGATTCTTTCAACCTTTGGAATATATTCCAGAATTCTACTTGTGGCTATGTGATAGTTTTTCCTTTTCTTTTGTTATTCTTTGTGGAACAAAATATGCTGAAATTCAAAAAATTTTAATTAGCATTTCGGAATTTATGCACATTTCCTTTATTAGCATGCTTCTGAAACTATTTTTTATTCTTTAACTTTTATAGATTTCTTCCATCTCAATCTTCAGGAGGGGGTTCTTCATTACAGCACTAGTTACCGGTGGAGCTGGTTTGCTTAGTTCTGTTTCTCCAAATTATATTTCATTAGTCATTCTCCGTTTTTGGGTTGGTATTGGGTTGGGAGGTGGCCATGTGCTTGCATCATGGTTCTTAGAATTTATTCCTGCTCCAGACAGGGGTACTTGGATGGTTGTTTTTCAGGCATTCTGGACCATTGGAACTGTTTTAGAGGCTTCACTGGCCTGGGTAAGTCTATATTTCGTACCACGATTTTCACTTGCATGCATGTGGATACTACTCTTTTGTTCTCTTCTTTTCTCAGCTAACTATAAAAGTACATACTTCTTTTTTTTTTGGAAACTTAAGACAGTAATTCTTAATTGTATTTTAGTACCCTTCTCATCTAGGGAATAATTTTTGACAAATTTTCCAGGCTTATGATTTGAGTTCATAAGCCTCTTTACAGTCAGTAGGAATAGTTTATCCAAGGCCATAAAATATGCCTTAATGACTTGTACCCAATGTAACCAGAACTTCTTTAACAACTTTAAGTTCTGCAGAATTGTCATTCACTACCACTACTGCACTACACAAGTTGTGGATACTTTCAGGAGTATCTCTCTGTCAATCTATCTTCTCTGGTGTATCTATTGGTTGTATTATGTAATAGGGCTTGGCTTGGCCACTTCATTCAGAGAAAAGCCAATATAATTTGAGCTTGCTGACCTGCCATAAACATGGTGTGTGGCACATGTGCATGCCAATTCAAAAGATTTCTTTTGGGGATCAGCAACAGATGATAACCTCAGCATGCACTGAAGCCAATCAAAGCCTCCAACCATTAACAATTAAAATTTTGAGAAGACCTAAGAAAGTCACATGATCAAAGAGCTAGATTTCCCATCTGGTGTGAATTTGACATCCTATGCTTCCATGTGGTGTCCTGCAGGATAAACATGTCTGATTACCATCCATAAGCTTAGCATTCACAAAAGCTGGAAAAATGATAGAAGTGTTGTCATGATGTTGTGTGATATAACTGTTGCTTCAAGGATCTATTTCAATTTGTAATGTCTAAAAAGCAACAGTTTTTTTGAGCACGAGACAGGCCCGTCTTGTGTCACTATGCCAGAAGGCATTGCTAATCTAAGAAGCAACTTGCCCATACAATAAGTTTAAGTTGAGAAAATGTTTCTTGCAGTCCAGGTTGTTTCTATCATTTCACAGAACAATTCTGTTTTGTCTCCTTAATCGTAGGGCAGAGTTTTGTTTAGTTGTTTTCAGTCTGGGAAAATATTTGGATCACAAGAATCATTCTTCTGCAGATTGTCATGCCAAGACTGGGATGGAGATGGTTGCTTGCCCTCTCTTCTTTACCTTCATTGGTTCTGCTCCTGTTTTACCATTTCGTGCCTGAGTCACCCAGGTACCTCTGCTTGAAAGGTAGAACAAGTGATGCGCTTCATATTTTGGAGAAAATAGCTAGAGCGAACCAAAAGAGTCTTCCTCCTGGTATACTTATGTGTGATAATGGAGTTGAACTTGATGCAAAATGTATTCCGTCAGAAGATACTCATTTACTCTCCATCGAAGGACATAACACCACCACTTCTGAGAATATAGGATCAGACATGGGAGGTTCTAATTCTTTGTTTATGCTCTTTTCACCAAAATTAATAAGATCAACTCTTCTCTTGTGGGTGGTATTTTTTGGGAATGCATTTTCATATTATGGCCTTGTCTTGCTGACCTCCGTGCTAAGCAATGGGAATAATAGATGTACATCAAATGCCTTGCAATCAGAAAAAACCGAGGATGCCAATCTCTATAGGGATGTTTTTATTACTAGTTTTGCAGGTAAGTTTATGACGGTTTGTGCATTTCATGCTATTCACTAACTCTTGTGCCAAATTGGATATGTATTGTTCCCTTGAAAACAGCTGATTGCCTGCTTACTGAACTTGTTTCTAGAGATTCCGGGGCTTCTGTTATCAGCAGCGATTGTGGATAGGGTTGGACGCAAGCTTTCCATGTCAAGTATGTTTTTCTTAGGTTGCATTTTCCTTCTGCCCCTGGCACTCCTTCAATCGGCTGTTGTGACAACTGGTCTTCTGTTTGGAGCACGCATGTGTATTACAGTAACCTTCACAGTTGTATATATTTATGCCCCAGAGGTTAGTTTGAATCACTTAGACTTTACATAACGTTGCTTTTCTATAATTATCTTCTCATATTGTCAAGTTTGGTATAAGCACTGAATTTTACTCAGTACAGTTTGAAGACATGCTGTAGCTTAATACAGAATATTTATTTAGTGTGTGAGTACATCTTTTAGAGTTTCAGTAATTAGAGAAAAAACTGGCATAACATGGAATACTTATTTATTTTTTGCAGTACATCAGTTATAGTTTTCAGTAGTAATAATTACTGCAGAAACTGAAGGAGATGAAAGAGGTTGCTACATGAGAGGTTCTGGACTATATTTCCAAAATGGCAACCAAATGCTACAAAATATATGAATAGATATATTATTATAAGAAGAAGGGGAGCCTTGGCGCAACGGTAAAAGTTGTCGCCATGTGACCTTGAGGTCGCGGGTTCGAGGTGTGGAATCAGCCTCTTACAAAACGCAAGGTAAGGCTGCCTACTATAGGCCCTTGTGGTCTGCCCCTTCCCTGGACCCCGCATAGGCGGGAGATTCGTGCACTGGGGCTGCCTTTTATATATCATTATGAGAGAAAAATCCAGGATATAGTTCATCTGAGATGTAGATATCCTGAAAAGGCTGAAAAAATTTCAGAGGGATGTTTATTCTGCGGTAAGTGAACAACTGTTTCAGAAATATCCATAATTTGAAGTATGGTATCTCACTGCACAATCCATAATCTGGTTGTTACTAGGAAACTGCTAGTGGTGAAACTTTACCAAATCTCATTCTTGAGTGGGATAGTCATGAGAAACTCAGCAGCTAAGAGAGGAAAAAACTAATTCAAGTTAGTTGGACTACTACTGGTGTAAACCCCAAACTAAAATGCACTGCTTGAGTTTGGTCATGGTAACAACCCAGAAATCCCTCCACATCAAGCAAATTATTCATCCTGTGTATATTTCTAGTGAAGTACCTGCACTACTTCAATAACCTTTTAATCCTGGTTGTTGACTTTTCTCTCTAGCTCCTTCTGGAAGCCTCCAAGGTAAACCACTCAGTTGGATCAAGAAATTGAAGTTATCTTGTATAGAGCTTCCTAGTGGTGCATGGGCACAATGAATCCAGGACCAGGGCAGTTCTCTCAGGGGTATCAGGATGTGCATAAGACAGTTCACCACCTCAACCACGTTCTTGGACAGGGCTGAGACCATGTTCATCCTGGTGCAGGTCTGGTGACCTTGAGCATGGGACTAGTTCAGTGGCTTCTCTTAGAGAAGCCATCTCATGGATTGTGAAGAAGTAAAAGGTGCCCCAACTTGAGTTGGCTATGATGCAAAGTGAAAACTGCGCATCAAGCGTGCTTATGGGTGTACCTTACACACGTGGAGTATCTTTGGGTGCATTTGGCAATTGTCATTTCTCTACATTGTGGAAACAAAAAAATATCCAAACGCATTTTTACCGTTTCTCAAGAAACAGAAATAAGAGAAACACCAGAAACAGGGCTACCCTAATACACGCTTAGAGTGAAACTGTGAAGCACCTCTGAGAGCATGCTTCTCAAGTGCAAGTCAAACAACATTTAAGAACCTCTTGTCTTTATTGTTTTTAATCAATGTGGAACTGAATATTGAAAAACAAAAGAAGCATCACTTTTTAAAGGGAAATGAAAATCTCACATGTAACTTTAGACAAGCGTCTCAAGCCATAAGTTTAAACCTGTAAAAGAAGAAACAAAGAATGGTTAATGCAATGCAATCAAATGAGACTGTCATATGAAGTCTTCAAGCGCTAAAATATCAGAATAAAATATTTACTTTTATTTTTAAGAACTTGAGTAATGTAGATCACTCATTAGGCCATTGCCTAGAAGCTTTGCGGTGTTCAGAAGTTGCAAGCTTGCAGTTTCTTCTTCTTCATCATCGTCGTCATCTTTGTAGTCTTCTTCTTCTGCTTCTTCCTCTACCTCTACCTCTGCTTCTTTTTCTTCTTCTGCTTCTTAGTTTATTCCTCTCCTTCATCTTACTCTTTTTTTCTTCTTCTTTTGCTGCTGCTTCTTCTCCTTCTGCTCCTCCTTTTGGTTCTTCTTCTTCTTCTTGTTGCAGTTTCTTCTTCTTCCTTTTGAGCACCACACCCATAACCATGAGCAAAGGGGATCCTTGGTGCAATGGTAGAGTTGTCGTCGTGTGACCTTGAGGACACAGGTTCAAGGCATGGAAACTCCTTGTAAAATGCAAGGTAAGGCTGCATATTATTGACCATTGTGGTCCGCCCTTCCCCGGACCCCGCATATGCGGGAGCTTTGTGCACTGGCCTGCCCCTTTACCCATAACCATGAGCACCTTGAACCCATCATAGGAGAGGCCCTTCCTGCACCATTAAACTACAAGGCCTTTCATTCTTTCATTTTTTTTTTTTCATAACTATTTATTTTTGTAGTGGTCGTTGTTTCTCTACGCCAGCTAATTTGTGAATTTTTTGTCTTTTCACAGATATATCCTACCTCAGTCAGGACAACAGGGGTTGGAGCTGCTAGTGCAGTGGGAAGGATTGGTGGGGTTCTTTGTCCTCTTGTGGCAGTCAGTCTGGTACATGGCTGTCACCAGACCATGTCGATACTTTTATTTGAGTTTGTACTTTTTGTTTCCGGTCTTGCAGTGTCATTCTTCCCATTGGAAACCAAGGGCCGTGAACTGTCTGACTCTGTTAGTTCCCCGAAGATAATGTCTTGAAAGCTTGTCCATCTTCACACATGTTCTGATCTATTATACTTCATGTTGAGCTTTCTTCACTTGCTGCTTATTGAGCGACTGTGACCTTGCCAAAAATTTAGTATCCATCCAGTTCTCTTTCTTTGTTCTCATACTCCTATATGTAGCCAGCTAGAATGACCTGGAACTGTTTGTGGGATGAGGAACTGTACAAAGATCAGAACCATTCAACACATTGCTTGACATATGAGATGGTGCTGAAACAAGTTGGCACTTAAACAGTGATACTCACTGTGGCTGCAGCAACGAACTATGAAATGTAGCAAAAATATTGATATAAACCACCCCTGATTTGTTCATATTGTACCTGAGACAATATCTTGATATGTAGACAAATTCATACGTACAAATGTGTACTTTTTATTTGAATGACTCTGATGCAGATTTCTTCGCACATATTGAGGATCTGTTCTTTTCCAAGTTTTCTGGCTTGCTTGGGAGTTTAACTTCTTCTTCTTTTGCCAGAGGATAAAAAAAATTACCACTTTGTTTTCCTGCTGGGCTTTCTTTTCTCAATCTCATTTTCTTGTGGGATAAAATTTTTGTGTACAGGTTCTTTTCTTGTATACCGTTGTTACGTATCACAAGATATCTTTAAAGGCGACACACCTTGATCAGTTGCAAATCCCATTGACCTTGTACTTCATCACTAGCTGTCCATATTCTAAGGAAAGTTGTGCAGGAAAATAATTTATTGCCATTGTTTCTGAGTAGTGTCATGTATTTCATGTCTATTTCCCCAGTATTGTTCCAAAGAAAAATGTGAAGCAGGTCCGACCACATTTCGACCCTGGTTGGACATGGTCCGTGACAAGAATCTAGTCGATCCGAGAATCCTGACCTCAATAAAGATTTCCTATTATTTGGGCAGTTGGCTTTATTATTGCTCTCTGTTGACCAGCATTTGCAAAAAGGGGCAGTCTACTTATGCGGGGTCCGGGGAAGAGGTGGACCACAAGGACCTATGCAGCTTTATCTTGTATTATTACAAAGAGGCTATTTCCATGCCTTGAGCCTGTGACCTCAAAGTCACACGACGACAACTTTTATCATTGAAGCAAGGCTCCCCTTCTGTTGACCAGCATTTGCAATCCAGTAAAAAAGACTGAGCACTCGGAAGGATAGACATTTGGAATGTTCCCAGCAGCTGATGGTATTAACATCTTGAATTTTTATTTTGAATAGTTGATCCTTTTAAGTGGGAAATACTTAAGGCCAAAGCCAATTACAACCATTCAATGAATTGCTCAATAGGATGTACTAAAAGAACACCAAAGCACTAGAGCGGCTGTGGAACTATAAAGCACAAGTAGGCTGAAGCAATAACCCTCCCTTTACTCAAAATAGTCTAAGAGGAACCTTCTTTGCTCATTTGAGTTGGGATATTGGTGTCTGAGATGATAAAATGTTGGCTTTGTGCACCAACCATAGCAGGTTCATCTGCTCCATCGTCAGCTGATCTTCCTGATGTGGAGCACTTGATCTCTGAATCTCCAGGGGACATTCTTTGCTTTGTTGGCCCACCAGATAACCCATCAAAACCGTTAATCTTGTTCGATATTCCAAAATAGGTGATTTATGAAAAATAGTTGCATTTAGACGATCCTAACCACTTGATTTACTCCAAGAATCCATCACTCTTGAGAGTTTGTACCTAATCTATGTCAGTATTCTTAACATCTTTAGAAAAGAAGTCAACAGCTACACTACACGACCTATGTGGGATAGACGGATAATCTACAAAATTGTGATCCGGATTGGATCGGATTGATCATATTCAATACGCTTATACATTTTTGCCTGGCAGTGGGCATATCACACTTCATCAGATGAACGATTGCGATCATCGTAACTGGTGGGTCCCTCTTGTATTTTGGGATATGCAAAAACTGAGACCATGAAAAACTCCTTCCACTAGCGGATGATCCGATATACACGTACTTCACCTGCACGACGTTGCAAGAAACGTACAAAAGCCCACAGTTGAAGGGTTACAACTCGATAGCCATTTTCTTCTCCCTTCCCAAGGTCTCGAACCGAAATTTCCTTTCCACGGGCATAATTGCTACCGAGTGAGAAATTTATGGCTTGCAGAGGCCATTGCGCTATCGAAATCGGCTACTCGATTTCGGGCAATCTCTTTCCTTCTTTCTCTTCTTCTTCATCTCCAACCTTGCAGGCCAAGGTATTTCAATTGTCTCTGCTGCTGAGTTCTAGGGTTCTCTCATTTTGAATGAAGATTTCCCATGAAGTTTGTGGAACTTAAGATTTGGGAATGGTTGTTTATGGCTGAACTTCTAGTGAGTGCGGAAGATATAATGCTTGTGAAGCTTCTTTTATAGCAAAATCACTGTTTCTTTCCATGCATTGGAGTATATCAATAATTCTTTGATCTGTGACCTGACATGGTGTTGATGTGTAAAGGGAATGCTTTACTACCCAACTACCTCCCCGAGATTTCGCGAAAAATATGGAATCAGTGAGACTCTGCATTTTCGAGCATTTGTCTTCCCTAAGATGAGGTTTGCCTATAACATTTTACTTTATCTCTCTTTGAATTATTACAGAAACTACATAAGGTGCTCTTGTCCTCGCATAGAATTCACTACACATCAATTTCCCATCGTATAACCTGAACAATCTCCCACTAGAGAGCACTCTTTTCAGTTTGGTGTTTTGGCTTGAACTCTAACGCCTCTTCACTTGGGTGCTTTGACATGATTTCCCACCCATTTACTTTGGGACGACCAACATAGTTACTTTCCTGGTGAGAGCAATTCTGCAGAAATGTGCTTCTTACTTTAGAATTAGATTCGGTATAAGGCTTTGATGATGATGATGACGACTTTAGGAACTAGATTCCAAGTGCACAACATCCCCTCAGTTAATTGTTTTCTGGAAACTTAACAAACAACAGTGAAATTTTGGTAAGAAGTGATGATTTCATTATCTTACGAAAAGAAATACAAAGGCTTTTCCAGATACATAAAGGGTACAATATAGTGATATTACCAGTTACCCAGGATGAGCAAATAACTCGACTTCATTAGTAAAATGGCTTTGAAATTGATCGGCAGATTGTCTGTTGTTGTTAATTTAATAAGGATAGCAAAGTGGCTTTCTTCCCCATGACAGTGGCTATGTTTACATTGGAAGGGCGTCTCTGGTGAGTACATAAGATATTCTTGGAAGTCCTAGTACTCTTGATAAATGATTCTTGCTGTCAAGCATGATTTGTTTGTAATTGTTGGTAACACCTCAATGTAAAGCTGTTGTAAAGTACCTGCCTGCATTCTGATTCTAGAGGTAAGGTTTCTAATTGCCAACTTGCTTTTCGACAAAATCAATGGATATGGTTTCTGTTCTCTCAATTGCTAGGATCATCTCATTCCAGTGAAAATTGGAGTCTTGTCATGGTATCCTTTGTTATTCTAACTGCATGTTTGGTGTCAGGAGGTCCAAGATGCTGATGACCAAAGCAGAAGCCCAGGAGTCAAATTTTAAGAAAGCCAATTTGTTTGCTGAAAGGAAGCAACAAATTAAGCTGCCAAATTACACGGATGGCTATGGCAAGGTTTATCCATTTGAAGAATTTCTAAGTCATCCATTAGGGATAGAGTCAATATTGAACAGAAAAGCCTTGAGAAGCTTTCAATCTCTAGACGCTTGCACACATAGGTAATTGCCCTGTTTTCTTTCCTTGATCTATGTAAAAGGGTCCATATATCTGTTATTATTAGCAAAAGTCATCCGAGTTATGAAATTCTCTGAAATCTTTTAAAAAGGCTTAAAGGGCAGCCCCGCTGCACAAAGCTCCCGCATATGCGGGGTCCTGGTAAGGGGCGGACCACAAGGGTCAATAGTACGCAACCTTACTTTGCATTTTACAAGAGGTTGTTTCCATGCCTTGAACTTGTGACCTCAAGGCCACACAATGACAACTCTACCATTGCGCCAAGGCTCCCCTTCTTCTTTTAAAAAGGCATGTGAACTTAAAATTTGAAGTTTCTAAGTTACCACTACTCATAATGGTTTTCCATTGTAGGACCATTCAGACTGCCATCCATTAATTATATATCATTTTGTTGCTTCTTAAATGATCGTTAACAGGTGCCAGTTTTTGATGTATGCAGGTGCACTCTACCAAAAGTTAAATTCTTGAGCTTTGAAGTATCTCCTGTTTTGGTCTTACGAGTGACAACAACAAATAAAGATTGCACCGTTGAGATGCTGTCATGCAAGGTGCACTTTGTTGCTCGGCCTCCAGAAGTCTTGCATTCATGTATATGTGACTACTTTAATGGAATATATACTTTCCAGTAGCCAAAAAAAAAGGGCAGGCCTGGTGCACGATGCTCCGACTATGCGGGGTCTGGGGAAGGGGCGGACCACAAGGGTCAATAGTCCTGAAAATTAATCTGTGGATATATCTACATTGTTGTGAATTATGTGTTCAGTTTATTATATTTTTCCTTTGTACTTTTCTGGTCTTATGTGCAAGAAAGAAATGGGGCCAAGTCTGATCCCAAGCAATAAACAATTCTGTTTTGTAGAGCAGGAAGGTGCATACTTGTATAGTATAAAAGCTTATAATGGACTAACATGAAAGAAACACCATGAAGATGCATGTAGAGTACAACAAAGGATCCAAGGGACTTTACTAGCCAAAGGGAATGAATGGTTGGTGATATGAAAGGGATATTGGTAGAAGGTTCTGATAGAGAAGGATCCACGGCACTGTACTACCGTATTCATTCAGTTACCAAAATTTAAGATATGTTGATCTTTTAAAAGACCTAATAGCAACCCCACCTCCTGCTCAACAACTCCTCAGGAAAAGGAATACACTAAAATAGTTTACCCTCTGAAACAACATAAGAACTAGCACACTAGCCTCTCAGTCAGCATCAATGTCATACAACTGCTGGAAAGTCCTATGGGAGGCCTATCTCCATGTCAAGAGTCATTGCTACGGTGCCACTCTGTTGCCATCTTGGCTGTAAATTCCTTCCCAGATGTAGAATTTTCTCAATGCAGTACAAAGGAATTCACTCTGGTTCTGATATTTGTGTCTGCTCTAGCACATGGGTCTTCTCCTCTGCAGTAGGTCTGCAAACTAGTTACGATGGTAAAGGTAGAATAGAGCATGGAAGCTTGCTATCAATAAAAAAATTGGCAATTGCAATCGATATGTTACACAATTGCGTGTGTGGAGGACTGCTAATTTTAGCCACAAAGTGTGACATTAAAATTTGGATTTGTGCAATTTATGGGAAAACTGTCTCCATATGTTAGATATTTGTATCTTTTTCTGTGTGTTGACATACTATGCTCTTTTAAGAATTGCATGGTCAAATACATGTTTGATTCTGTAAGATGTCTGGTTAATTTTTCCTTCTATATTTCATTCCTTTTGGGTTTTTTAATATACATGTCTTAATTAGTTTGGTGTTATCTCTGCAGTCTATGTTTGAAACTATCATTTTTCATTAGCATCAGATAGTATAGAAAAAAGAAAAATCACTATGATAATCTTGTTTTCTATATATGCTTCTATTTTTGTACTATATTATAGTTGCCTCCATATACATGTAATTGAATGTTGAACACATGAACCTGTAAGCAGTCTTGAACCCTGATCACGTAGGAGAAAGGCTCCTTCTTGAGCTGCTGTGCTAGAAGGTCTTTGCTCCATCCACTATTATACAAGAAATGCTATCTGGACTGTCTTTGGGATCCCTTTGGCAAGGCCCCACCTTTGGATGATCTGACCAGTTCATCTTGTTTGAGCTCCCTTATTTAGGCTACCTACAAATCCTCATGCCCCTTAGGTGCTTCTAGCTGCTAATTGTTTCACACATCTAAATCATGACAATTGGAATATTTTGGCTGTAGCTAGAAGCACCTAATGAGCAGGAGATTTTGCATGTAGCCTAAATGGGGGAGGCTGAACAAGATGAATTGGTCCGATCATACAAAGTTGGGACCCAGCTGGCGGGGTCCTGGATAGCATCTCTTTTTATATAGATGAATGATGCTTCTTTAGTCATACTACATGTCGTCGTTTTCTTGAAATTCTGTTACAAGGTTCATTGAAATGATTGATCCTCGAAAATGTTTCACTAATGGGTCTTCTTCATATTCATTCTTTTCACAGTTTGAGGGTTCAGAGGCCTTTGAAAGTCAGAATGACCATTTCTCTGGTAACTTTTTAGTAATCTCGATATTGTTGTCAGTAATAAACCTCGGGCTTTCTGGTTCCTATTGTTAACTAATTTCAAGCTTGCTAGTATTAACTTATCTGGGATGTCTCTCAGACAAATGATGTACTGGGAAGGGTCTGAAGTACAATATAATAGACGCCCTGTTTAGAGTTTTTTAAATGCTGGTTCATTACCACTCCTACAAGATTTAAGTTATTTACTGATGACTTGGAAATTTCAAAATTTCTTTTTATTTGCAGCGTTTATGAGAAACCATATAACCTGGGATACCGGTGGTCTTGAGCCATGTTTGGATGTTGATGTAAAGTTGAATGTCAGTCTTGAGGTTGGTCATTCAACTTTGTTTGAATGCAAGATACTTTGCTCATATGCTTATCTTATGTTATCTTTTGAAGTAGGTCAAGAGGTATTGAATGGTGAAATCTTCCAGAGTTGTTTTCCATTCTCATTGTTTGAGAAACTATTCACTCTCACTTGTGAGCTGATAACTAATGAATTTGGACAGTCCGGTAGAATAAACAGATTCAAAACCATTATTCTCTTGTATTGGTAGTTGACCAGTCTTTAAATATTGCTAAAACTTGGTAGATTCTAATATCGTTTGACCTTCCCCAGTTTATAGAGAATAGAGAGAAAAAATCTAGTTCCTTTTCTGTGTGCCTGAGAAAATATAATCTATTGATTGGAGTCATACATGACAACTGCACGATTACATGACAGATGCTAATTCCATGCACGCAGATAAGACAACCTGCTGTCCTGGCAGATTTAAGATATGATCAAGGCCAAACTTGTGGCTATTACCTCACATTGATTTTGAAGAAAGCAATGCAAACATGTCTTTTTATGTTTATTTACGTGACTTGTGCAATTTATTTATCTAGACATGGCTGGAATAGTCGTTCCTTGTAAATGCCACTTATATGAATATAAGAGAAGGAGCTGTCCAGAATCTTCCTTGCCGTTCCAAAGATTATTATATTTGTCTTCTTCTTTTTTCCTTGTACTTGGTATTAGAGATAAAACTCTTAAAATTGGCCTTAAACTGATGTATTTTTTTTGTGCAAATCATTTTCCCTGTCTTTATTCTTAGGTGTTGGTTGTAGCTAAACCATGTCAATTGATAGATAGTCCAACATCGTATAGATCAAAGTATTTCTTGAGACATGTCTTGCCTAGGAAATATTCCACATTAATGAGACTATAACAACTTTCAGTGAAGCAAACAGAAGATCACTATTGTTAAAAATGTGTGTGTCTTTACAACCACCAATTATCATCCTTGTCTTAGTACTCAAATGCATAATAGGATTGATATAAGTTTAGCCTGAAATTGCATCGTCAAAATGACTACTCTGAGGAATAAGGCTCTAGCAATCCTTATGCTAACCTAATAATTTCTCAACTGGAACATAGTGACAAAAATGATATGTCATTTTTCTGACCAATCATATGATGGAAGGCTCCTAAACTAGTCACAGACGAAGTGGAAGGAGATGATGAAAATGCATGGTGGTGGAAGTTGAGATACTTTGCCGCTTTATAGTTGGACTAGAATAGATGCTCCCAAACCATCAAAGGTGCACTACTATGAATCACTTGTTTTCTGGGATCCATGGACATTGAGTTTTAGATAGATTGTGGCAAAATTTCAAGCTTAGTGTTTCTTATTCCTTCTTGGTTTTTTTTGGTAACGTATTTGTAAAATATTGTTTGCATGTTTTGTATTCATTCAACAAATGTTGTTCTTATAAGAGCACATTCCAACCACATAACTATTGTCTACTATCCAGGTCTTCACACGTCCATTCACTTTGCTTCCTGTATCTGCTATCGAGACCCCGGGAAATCTGTAAGCATTTTCAAATGCTTATTTTTTATCTAATTTCTGAAAAGGTAGTCAAGGAATCTACAGTTATTGCCAATGTTAATTCCTTCATAATTCATTAGTTTCCTGTGAAATTCAATATAAAACTCAAAATGGCAGTCATGCAATGAGAAATGAATCCTTTCGAAGTTTTTTTTTTTTTTTTTTTTGAGAAACGAGAGCCACATTTGAAGATCATTATGTCGAAAAGATAGCTCTCTGGGAGCCAGTTGGAGCAAGGGAATTGAAGAATTGGTCCATTATTTGATATCACTCATGTAATACAATGCAATCAGAAGCTTTCCTCTCCGAGTTTTGTACAACTATAGCTTCTACCGTAGATTTTTTATCACTTCATCGACTCTATTGTAACATGCAGGGCAATGCAAGGCCTGGTTGATAGGTTGGTCCCACTGCTTGTCCAGCAGCTGTCTGAAGATTATGAGAAGTGGATTCAGGCACAATCAGAATTTTCTTGGATGCCATCTCCATCTTCCACAGAACCCTACCACGTACTTCATGAGCGAGAGGTGTGCTTAGACACCACTCCAATTATAAACCTTCAGCTTGTGTTATGATTTCTTTCTTTCTTTCTATCTAGCTCTAGTTTTCTATTTAGGTTCAAGATCGAAAGAGATAATCAACTAAGAAGCTTCTGACAACTGCAGTTCTCATTTTAGACTATCCGAAAACATTCTGGTTTATGATGTGATTGTTTTTCAGGACAATCGTGATCACCTGTGAAGCTCTTGAAATCACTTTCTTACTGAATGGTTTAAGCTCTTGGATTCGCTTTCTTATTGAATGGTGAAGCTCTTGGATTCGCTTGATTGAGCCTCAACACAGTAAGTTTGTTAAATAAACTGAATTCAGTTACTATGTATTTAACTGTTCGAGTAGAAGAAAGTTTGTGTAATTTTTCTTCCACTTCTTTGCATTAGTCAGGCTGGAGAGTGGATACTCAAAACCAAACAGCCCATTAGCCAGGTTTTTACAGTTGTACTGTCTGTTCTTGCCAGATGAGTGTAAGCAGGTGTTGCAACTAACAGGTGGAAAAAACAAAGAAACTGTTGCACACTTCCTCTTAGATTTTGTGATTTGATCAGCTTGCAGCAAACAGTATGAGAGTTAGGGTACTGTTGCTTGTTCCCCTGTAAATTCAGAATGAATGCCACAGCTTTGCCTGATTGTCGATGATCATACATGATGATACCAGGAATAACATTTACTATTTATCATTGACATGGGTCAAAGTGAATTCCCTGCAAACATGAGCGGCGAATGCTTTCCATATGCAAAAACAGACCCTTTTCATATTCATGAATAGACCAGAATAAGAAGTTTCCTGCAACATATTTACTTTTATGTCATTTCTTCTTTCCTGAAGAGCCAAAGTCTCAGATACTACAGCGTCAGGGCAATCAATTTCCAGTTTTCCTGCAAATGTCAAACTAACTGGACGGAGATGATTTTCATTATCTTCTCTTCTTACTTACAAATTAATATACAAATGCATATTCATTTGCAAGTAAGGAAAAAAAAAACACACACACACAAAATCAAAATCGCCTTCAACTTCTTCTTTGCCAGCTGGCACTTGACTCAAGACCCTCTTTTTTCATCTGGGATAGGACCGGCATCAGTGGAGTTGTAGATCAGAAGGATATAATGGCCAATTTGCCTATTCCGAAAGACGTTGGGTGCAACCGTTTGTTTGGTGTAGGTCCAACCAAGAGTTGTTTAGTGCTCGGAAAGTTGGCTTAAAAGGAAGAGATTTTTCTGAACATTGAAAATATGATATTCTGCAATATCATTAGAGTCCTCCATACAATAATTCTGCTACTTCACGCCACCTTGGCTCTCCATGTTTGCCTGCATAGGATAATCAAGTCCCAAGTTCAAGTTCTGGCAGAGAGAACAATATTCCTACGCACAAGTTCTCTCCATCGAGGTGGTTAGGTAGTGAGGCTTTTAGAATACAGCAACTAATGTCTAAAATACCATTTCCCAGCAGTTTACTTACAGTTTCGGGACATGCCCGCGGGTATAAATGCAACAAGAAAGTAACTTGAACATCTACCCACCACACAGAGACAGGAAAAAAACACAATTCTCTCTTATGATAAACATTAGACAATGAGAAACGGCAGCAAGTACCAAAGAAGATAGAAGGCTTCCTTCCACCAGAAACCAAATGAATACTCCAGAAAAGGAGAAAAACCAAGTTTACTCAACAATAATTCTTGTGCGCTATGCACACATGTAATAACTTACAAAACATCTGGAAGTTCAGAAACATCATAATAGCACCCTGCATCCATGATCTGTACTACTACAATACTCTGCGGCAGTGCCCTCAAACTTTCACACACACATATAAATCGAGCTGCTGCTAACGCCACCGAAGCAGCTGGCCCATTCCTGTAGGAACATCAATCCGAACATTTTTAAGCTATCAAGCGACCAGTATGCTAGATTTAGAAGAAATCAAATCTAATGGAGACAAGAATCAGCTGCAATAACAAATTCATGCGGTGACTTCATCCCTATCAGTTTTTCTTACAAAAACTCCAGCAGTTTGTTATCCGATGTTTTGACTGCTTCCAACATTGTAGAACTAATAAACAGAAAATTACCAGCCACTTTCCATTAGGCACAGCTATCTAACAATTTCAACTGTTCTCTTCGTTCTCTATTTTGGTGAAATCTATTTTCTTGTTTCTCTAACCCATATTTTTCACAGCTGGCACAATTGTAATTATGGTTTTAAGAATGGTAAGAAAACTTTGGCCGCTCCTAATAACAAATTAGGAAGAAGAAACTGGATGTATTGGTTAGCTATTCCACCATCACACCAGCCTCAAAGAAGCCCCTCAACCACGTTGAGGCCCTAATTCATCTTCATCATCACTGCTGTAATTCTCATACCTTCTTCTTGGCTGAGAATCATCATCATATCTGCCCCTCTTAGCATCCACCCAGTACTGTTTCTATGCCTATTGCTTCTGAGCTCTTCGTTGCCACTAGTTGGGCTCCTTAGCTCTTCACCGCCATGCTTTCTGCTTCCACACTCCCCTCTTCATCATTATGCCTTCTGCTTCCATGCACCTTGTCGTTGTTCCTTTTGTGCCAATGCTCTTCATTAGTGCCTTCCACTTCCACGTTCTTCACCATTGTACCTTCTTCTATCAGGCTCCTCGTCACCATGTCTTCTGCTTCCACTTTCTTCATCATTGTGGCTTTGCCTTTGGTGCTCTCTATCTCCATGCCTTCTGCTTCCACCTCTTCAGCATCATTTGGTCTGCCCCGGTATTCTGCAATGCCAGAATCTACCTGAAATGTTCACTACTCACCTCCTCCTTTCAAACTTGGCTTCTCTTCTCCCTTCCAATCATCATAGTTTGTGGTCCCTGTGAAAAAAATCAAGGTCAAATCTGTTCTCTCTGCTTTCTCTCGGCCTCTCCGAAATCCCTGTTCCTCGATTTTGATGCCAATTTCTTGCCATGGTCCATATCTTCAAGCTTCTTCTTTCCTCTCGGTTCTTGATATTCATGGCCTCAGTTATACTCCTCTCTCATATGATCATCACTGTATCCGTGATCCCTGCTACGTGAATCAAATTCACCTCTGTTTTCTTGTCTCCTTTTTTGTGTCTCCACTACATCAATGTTCCTGGACTGCGACTCTGCTTGCTCACTGTCGTCCTTATCTTCTATCTTCTATCTTCCTCTTCCCTCTTATCTTTTATCTCTTGCAGCAGATCCCTGATACTTCCTAGCATCTTTGGACCTTGTATCGTCATTAAATCCTCTCTTACTCGTACTCTTAGTAGCCTCTTTCTGAATTTGCTTCTTATGGCCGAAATAACTGCTCCCACTTGAATTAGAGTTGCTGCTACTATCAGAACCATCTGTGCTGCTCTTGAGTATCAGTGCGCTTGAAGAGTCTCATGCCCTTTTAGTTCCACCAAGTTTTTTTTTTATTATGTGATTTTTGCTTTTCCTGCCTTCATTGGAATCAGAGTCATCCATGTTGTTGTCATGCCTACTTCTATTACTCGTACTTTTAGCTGTCCTCTCCTCAGTATTTCTCTTTTCTATTTTAGAATCATCATACGCATTGTTTTTTCTTCTGCTTTTTGATCATTCCTGCTATTATATTCAACATTTTCCCTTCCACTATCAGCAGTGGAGTCGTTCTCATCTGAATCATCCTTCTCCTATCCCTATTCATCTTCTGTTTATTATATCTGCTTCCCCATTGGAATCAGATTCACCATCCACATTGTACTTCCCGCTGCTTTTTCCGTGTTTGTGATCATTAGCTTCAACAATTCTCGTCCCACTGTCAGAATTGGAGCTGTGCATCATATTTCTATTTTTGTCTCATATGTTTCTCTATTTGTTTTCCTCTTTTCTCTCTCCCACTCTCGGTGTCATCTCCATCATAAGTATCATGTCTTTTGCTGTTCCTCTGCTTCCCTGTTTGATCCGTCTTATCATACATGTCTCCATGAGAATCAGAAATATCTTCTGAATCATGCCTATTTTTAACACTTTTCTTGGCAGCTGCCTTTCAATCATCACTGTTGGAATTAGAAGGGTCACTTTCATGCTTTCTACTGCTTTTCTTCGGATACCTTTTGTCCTTCTTGCTACCATCAGCATCGGAAACCTCATCAGAGTTGTGCTCCTTGCACGTCTGCCATGACTCTTTGCTCTTCTGGTCTGTTCTTCACTGCTGTCACTGTCAGAATCATCATTGTAGGTTCTATTCCCTTGCTTTCTATGATGTTTTGTCACACCAACATCCTCCCTGTCCTTTCTTTCAAGCTTCTTCACATCCTTCTCAGTCTCCAAATCATTAACTGTTTTTGTTTCCCTTTTACAGCTCTATCTAATCTGATCATCATGTGCATATTCACCTGTTCCTCGCTGTTCAGGACTGTCTCTCTAAACAAATTTCTGCTCTTCATTCACCTTCTCATCAATCCTTTTCTCAGCATATAAGGTAAGCTCTTTGTCCTGCTTTTGTTCATGAAGCTCTTGCTCAGAGATTTCATCTCCTCTGTTAATACCAAGAGCAGCTTTTAAAGTCTCCAACTGTTGCTCCTTTCTTGCAGCAATTTGATGGGATTGTGTATCTGAAACCCTGAAATTATATGAAAGATGTCAAACGTTTAGGACAAAGCAAACAGCATTTACCACATCACAGAGAGTTAGATAACAGAATGAATGTCCAAAAGTCAGTTACATGCTTGAAAGTCAAAAGATGTGCGCAATAAAAGCCACAGACCAAAGATTTTTTTTCTACAACAACAGAAACAACGGAATTACTTACCTAGCTTTACACAGACATGCCTAAGTTATGGGAACAGGACTCTCAGGCACAAAAGTAACAAAATCATGCTTGCTTGGATCTTCTCTCCTAAAATATTGGTGACAAGAAAAATAAATACAAAAGCCGAAGAATAGCCAATCTTATTAAATAAAATGAATACATCATCACAACTTGTCAAGATGCTTTTGAATTGATACTTGACACCCTAGAACCCCAACATAAGTATTCAGCTTTTCTCTTATGTCTTATCTCATGTTCTGGAAAGTCAACTAATCAACTTTCCAGCACGCTACAAATACCATGGAATATCTGTGAGCCAGGTAAATATTCAAGGAGATATTTTTATTAACAAAACTGAACTACTAGTTTGCTTCCAAATGGTAACCGTAACCAGCAGAATGCAGCTTCATTTTGTCCACTGAATGTTAAGACCAGGTTACAACCTGACATCAGTGCCAATAATGCATGTTTTGCAATATGATGTGATAAATCCAAAACTCATCTTGGTTATTTTTCTTATAAATAACAAAACTAGTTTGACCCAATTGCCTCCGTATAACAGATTGTCAACAGGACCCTTGGACACAACAGTAACAAAACAATGCCTTCTTGGATCTTCTCTGCTGAAATAACTGAACATGGCACTTTATCAAAGTTCTAACAGGAGGTGTGACTGGGTCAACCTTGGGTTGAATGATTACAATCCAAGAAAATGTTAAGCAAAGCTGAAATCTACCTGACAGATATTGCAGAGTACTGTAGGACTTTACCCGACAACAACACATCTCTCCTCTTTCTACCAAGCTCAAAGCAGGCTCAACTAGAAACTAAAGGACAGCTTAGTCATTTCAAAGAAAACACATGACTGTTTCATTTGTCAAGAAAGGGGCCGTTCTACTAAAGACAAAGGAACAAGAACCAGGTTCAGGAAAGGAAAGGAAATGTACAGCGTGTAGCATACTTTCAAAATAATATCATGAACAATTACGTATAACACTTGATCACCCTTCAATACAACAAAATGAAAAACACACTCAGCATATATTATTTTATCAGTATACATATGATGCCTACTTTAAAAGTTGTCATCATGTGACCTTGAGGTCACGGGTTCAAGGCGTGGAATCAGCCTCTTGCAAAAATACAAGGTAAGGCTGCCTACTTTAAGCCATTGTGGCCCGCCCCTTCCCCGGACCCCGCATAGGTGGGAGCTTCATGCACCGGGGCTGCCCTTTATACATATGATGCCTGAATACGATCAAAATGAGAGAGACATCAAATCTTCCATTAGTTAACTTGTTTGATTGACCCCAAAATACAAAATAATAGGGAAAGAGATTACAAATTTAACCTAAAACCATATATTCTAGTGCAAAATTCTCCTCAACCTACCCAACAGAGGAATTCTACATCAAAACACTTTTAGCTAAACAGATCCAATCCTAGATTCTGCCATCCAAAATGAAATTCAAAGATTCTACACAGTTTGACAGAAATAACTGACAAGAACTTTCTTTCAACGATCTGGCAATGTTGCTCAATGTCACATCAACAGATAAAAGGGCGACAAAACTCTGACAAGAAATGGAGGTGTTATATGTTGTACTAAATCACATCGTCAAGATACAACTTTTTAACCAAACACGATAAAAGAAAGATCTGTCTTCTCCAACAAATCATCTCCCGTTGCAGTGAACAAGTCTACAAGCATCACAAAATCTCAATGCAGCCCAAGCTTACTAGGGAAAGAGAACTGCACATGACAAGTGTTAAAGACATCTAGAACAAACTTACATGAATTTCAAGAACTTGAAAGGTACAACAAATCTATTCTATGTTAAGCTAATCACATTTTTCTTTGAGCACTTGAATCCTACTCTTCCTTGCACCACTTAGACATTTTTAAATTTTCTAATTATTTTTATCTTATGCTATTGGTTGGATGAATGGGCCTCTAAATATTTGCTTTATTGACCCTTTCTCTTTGAGCCACAAGGCATCTCTATCTAATCTAATTCAGATGGAATCCTTCATCTACTATTAATACCTAAAATCTCTCTCTATAACCTTTCCTATTTTACTTCTAAGTCTAACAATTCAATACTCTCTTCTCAAAATATAATATGGAATTCTATTAATTAAATATAAGTAAGCCCTTAAAAGTCATTAAGTTTTCTCCCATTTTTCCTATAACATGTCCTATTTATTTATCTAATCTTTTCTTATTCTCTATCACCGGTTTCTCATAACTTCCCTAATCTCTTTCTCTCTCTTATTTTCTTCTTAACCGTCTATATGTATTAAGAGCCAACCTTTTTAGACATTTCTAAAATTCTGAGTTATTTCTAAACATAGACCCCCCTGAATAAATAGGCCATCCCATGCATCGGACAGGGCAAATATGCTGGTGTCCGAGTTACAAATAAAGCCAATTCAGAAAGGCAACCAAAATATTTGGCAAGGAATGGATAACAAGAATTACGACAGCCAAAAGGTAAATGGTGATAGCAACGAGCACTGTTCTAGTTACTATCAGATATTCTGGATCTTACACCGCTGTTGCCCCTAAAAGAAAAGATACATTAAGCTCATCCATGAATCCAATTCAGTGGTGGGATGAGCATATTTTGGATATCAAATGTAACGTATGCAGGTTGATCAAAACAAAAGAAGAGCAATGCATATCAATACCAAAGACAGGAAAAAATGGAAAGAAAGAATCAATGCCTCTTCTGCTTCTTCATGTCACTTCCTGCAACGCTATACTCGGCTGCTGCTGCTTCCAATGCCTTCTTTGCCTCCCCGAGCTTCACCTCTATCTCATTATCTGTGTAGCACTGTTCAATTAGAGTTTCTTCCAGCATCACAAGCTTCAGCTGAATCTGCCGCTTGTTGTCGTGCCCCAGAATCTCCTCGTTCGCTTTTTTGACACCGCCAGTACCTTGACCAGCCACAAATTCCTTTGTTTCGACCTTTAAACTCTTCGGCTTCGCAAATAATTTGTTTGTCTGGATGTATCCGTTGGTTCCTGACCCTCGCGGCGTTTGTAATCCAATACTGTTGTACATCTTACACAATAAAAAACTAGAAATAGAAGCGAATAGCTTCCAGATCAATCTGCAACGAAAATTACCGAACATTAGATGCAAGAAATAGGATTGCAGAATGACATCTTGATAGGAAGCAAAGCATAATGAAAGGAACATTACAAGTCATTTAGACAGGAGAAAATTGCAATAAGAAAAGCAAAAAGAACACAATCTGATCAAGATTATTCGACGAAATCACGAAATGGGAAACCCAGCATAAAAGAGCTGTTAAACATAATTTTTAGATAATCAAGACAGTAAAAGAAGCCCTGATTGAATAATATATAGGACTCAAAGAGAAATGAAGATCCGAAATGGAAAACAGGTTTGGAAAACCTAAACTTAGAGAACCCAGAAAACGAACAATAAATACCCTAGAAAACGAGCACGATCGGAGACGCAATCATACCTATCAGGGATGAGCACAGTATAATTTGCAGATGAACGGAGAAAGCCCCGAAAAGAGAAGGCTTCATTAAGTTAAAAAACCCGATTCTTTGATCTTTTCATGTTTACCCTGGATTCCGACTCTGCGCAATTGCACCCCAGACTCAATAGTCCTTACAATCGGATCCTGATTTGAACGGGACCCTCCAATTTTAGAGTTAGGGTCTCTACCAAACATATGTCAAAGGAGATTCAATGGCACGTACTATCTGCTTATAATATAATTTTAATTGATAAGATAAGGGAGGCTATAAACACAAAACCAGGGAAGAAACGTTATAGAGTCTAAGAATTTAAACTTAGGCAAACTGAGATAGATATATAAAATACATTTTTAGCAAGGAGAAGAGTAAGAGGAAGCGTCAATAAAGATTAGTAACATAATAGTCTCTCAAAAAGACCATTTTCGATACTTAAAATTGATAATTCATGATGGTGTAGAGATTTAAAGAGATGTTAACCAAGTAATCTAAGTGGGTTAGAACAAATGCAGATGTGTCTATGGAATTTTGTCTTTTTTGGCAGGCACCACTCAAACTTAAAGAAAAATTCTATAGGATGATTCATTGTTGGATAGTTAATGAACAACATGTGCATGGCCAAATTGAAGATGCTGGGATGAATAAATGATAAGAGTTAAAAATGAAAACATTAGAAGAATCTTAGGTGTAGCACCAATAGGTATCAAGATGAGAGATGGTAGACTTACATTGTTTGAACATGTTCAACAAAGACCAAAAGTAGCAGTAGTTAGAAGGAGCAAGTTGATCCAAGTCGAAGACTCGAAAAGGACATGGATAAAATGGCAAAAAAAAGTTAAAAACTTTTGAACTAAATGAGTCATAACTTTTGCAGAGAGAAATGAAGAAACAAGATTCAAGTAGCTAACCCCCATTTGAGCTAAGGCTTTGAGGATGACGAAGTTTATTTTTCTACTTTTTGTATTCTCTTAAAACGTTTTAATAGTTGTGGACCTATAAATAGGTAAGAATCAATGTGGGCCATTTTATAGAGTTCATGGTTGTTTATAACTAAAGTAGGTTTTGACATGTTAGCCCATTGTAATTTATTTTATAACTTTTGATGATAGTTGGTCAACAAATAAGTAAAATTGATAGCAGGACCACACTATTTCTAATATGACTTATATATAACTAATTTGCTCTGATTTGTGGCTATATTAGATCTTTATTTGTATATATTGATGTCAAGGCTTACAAGCATGTGAAAATTAATGGGATCCACATCTGTTTTGCTAATGATTATGGTATAGCTAGAGTAGGTTCAACTTTTTAGCCCACAAAAAGGGCAGCTCTTGTGCATAAAGCTTCCACCTATGTGGGGTTCGAGAAAGGGGCAGGCCACAATGGCCTAAAGTAGGCAGCCGTACCTTGTATTTTTATAAGAGGCTAATTCCACACCTTGAACCTATGATCTCAAGGTCACATGACGATAACTTTTTAGCCCACAAAGAAGTGAAAATTGATGGTAAGCCTACAACTATGTTTCTTATAATTATTGTATAACTAATACGAGTCTGATTTATTGGCTTACTATAGTTTTATAAATTTGGATGGTTGTGAATCCTCAAACATGTGAATGTTAATGATGGCTTTCATTTTTTTGAATATGACTATTATAGAAATGATGCATGCATGATTTATGGGCCCATTTGCTCAAAGTGATAGGTTCTAATAGTAATAGACCCACAAATAGATAAAAACAAAATTTAGGAGGCCTTTTGTACTTGCACTTTATAAGCTTAGATACCTAAATCAATATCAGGCTTATAATTATATAATTTAATGATAGCAGCCCCAAAAATGGGTAAAAATCGTTGGGTATGGCAATTGTAAAAATTTATGAGCCTTATTGTACTTAATAGTGACCGACAACTTAAAGGCCCACAAACACTAGATAGCCCAAGGCCCATTCCATTTAATGGTATTTACTAAAATATTTTAATATAACAGAAAAAGTGAAAAATTGACTTGTCAAATTTTATTGATTTTATAAACTCAACAAATACATCAAATCCCATCATAAATGCTATTAATTTATGACTCTCATTTAATTTTCAATACCAACCCAATAAATTGACATGAATCTGGAAAGTTCCAAATCCATCAAATTAAACGAATTTTAAATGCTACAAACAGGTTCGGTAGATATTACCAACAGGTAAATTCAAGTGGTTCGTTCCATAAAAGGGTGAAAATTGTGGAATCTACAGTAAAAATCAATGTCACCTTGAGACGGTCCTATGATATTCACTGGGCAACGAAGAAAAGTGGGGCTTGTACTCATGGTTCCATTAGTTGTTTACAGCTGAAGATGCCTTAGATGTATTAGTGTTTAACCTTTCAAAAAAAAAATATCAAGATTTTGTCTGAAAACTGGCAGCAACTCCATTGATCCAAGAACCCATTAGCAGGCAAATATTAATACAAAAGACAAATCGAACAATTTCTGAGTCAGTTTGCGAGCAAGGAGTGCATCAACTTAATACAGTAAAGCATGCTCAAGCATGGCGTCTGAATGATTTCAGAATCCTTGAATCTGTAACTTTGTAATGAAGATCACAACAGGTAGCAATTATATCAGTTACTGTTTTTCAGCTTCGTCTTTCTTCTGCAAGTACCTGTCAGAGGAAGTAAAAGAAGAATCAAAGAGTAGTTCCGACATTTATTTATGTTGGAAAATCTTGTTTCTAGATACAATTCCCCCTGCTCCCTTGTTTTGGTGCTTCTCTTTTGGACATCTTTTATGATCCTTGATGGGTTCTTGGGAGTCAAACCAAACTGATAATAAGTACCAAAGAAGGAATATAACAATCAAAACAAGGAGTCTTATCTCTTTGATTTTCTTTCCTGGTAAAGAGGCAGCCATTTACATTTGAGTATGCACCTCAAAAATGACAAGCTATCTGAAAAAAGCTAAGTAACACACAAGAATACACCATCCCTAAGCAATGTTTACTAGCACGGAGATTTGAGAATAGTTTAGAATGTTTTTTCAAAGGATAGAATTACTAATTCAATACATTATTTTTAGAATTCTTAAGCATCACTGTAAAAAAAAAAAACCAACACCTTCCCTTTGCAATGTTTAGTAGCATGAAGATTTGAGAATGGTTTAGAGTGAGTTTTCAAAAGATAGAATTACTATTCAATACATTATTTTTAGAAATCTTAAGCTTAGTAGCATGAAGATTTGAGAATGGTTTAGAGTGAGTTTTCAAAAGATAGAATTACTATTCAATACATTATTTTTAGAAATCTTAAGCTTCTCTGAAAAACTATATAATTAGTCCATTTAGATAAAAACTTTGGGACTAAATGAAACCACGGTACTTAATAGAGAGGAATGAAGGAATAAGATTCATAATAATGAGGATGATATGCTATTTCCTGCTATAACTTGTCAAAGCTGTACATGAGACACATCCATATATGATCCAAAAAGTTCATTACAGTGTCCCGTGTGATCACTTGCTGGTTAGAAGAATGCTTACTCAGTTCGGATAGCTACTTGTCTGTGTTAATTGCCCACTTGAAAACTACTGCTGAAGATACTTGCGATTAATAAGATGGCCATGGTCAACTTTTGGAAGGACCTCTTGGGTAAAAGCTCTGAGTCGTCATACATTGAGTTATGCGTATGGTTTCAGTAATATATGTCACCATTCAAAAAAGAGTCCTGGTATTTTCAAATGCCATGATAGCATCTTATTTTCAGACGCTCTTTTCCAGATTTTCAGCATAATTGTAGGAAGATGTAACCATTTCATCCTGTTTGAACTCCTTTAGATTACCTACCCAACAAAAATGCTCCAGTTGGATGCTTTTAGCCTGTGGTTCCTTGTCATTTAAATCTTGACCATTAATCTTTGAAGATAGAAAAATGAAGTGGTTAAAGATCTGATAGGTGTAATTTTCAGTGAGGAGGCTAAACATGAGATGCTGAACAAGATGATCGCATCTGACAATAAGATGCTGGCTTTAGCATTTGAAAATATCAGGACTCTTCAAAAGAATATCATGCAAAGTATATATGCATTTTCTTTAGTATGCCATTTGGAAATCACCCATTAAATGAATAGAGAAGCATGATTAGTGCATTCATTCTTCTTTTCTTCTTTTTCCTCTGCTTAGCGTTTTCAATTTCCCATTTGTTCAATTGCTAATATGATCCCCTAGAACAAATTGTGGTGATTTATTATATTAACAAATGGGTACTGTAATCTTACTAAGATTTAAATAAGATAATTAAACCTTTATGATAAAACAAGAAGTGGTTACAGTGATGCTGTATATACTCCATCTGATTGCCCAAGAAAGCTCAATCAGTCCGAAAGACTACTCTCAAATTTAAATTGTACAACAAATATAAACATCTTCTTTTGCACCTGGGAAAATTTTGTCATAATTTCTAGTTCGGATTTTCAAACTGCCAATCCTTTCATGTCTAAATGTATATCTGCAAAAATCAGTTGTCATAATTTCACAAAATTTCTTGTCCATTTATTTGTTTTTTGTGATTAGGTTGTTTAAATATCTGTCCCTTCACAAAGCTACAAATGTTCCAAAATGCCTCCGAGAGCAAATCAATCACTTAAGGGCACTAATTTTCAGGCAAGTATTAAGAGGAACTATTCGAGTGATGGTGTTTTCTGATCTTGCACAGTACAGTGGTCTCAACAACCTAAACCCCTACGAGAAAGCTAATAAGAAGGACACTCCAAATGATGAGTATTGATTTTTGATGAAAAAGATATGACAGCAACCAGCCCGTTGACACCAAGAAGTAGCAAAACAAATCAATAATCAGATACCAACTTAAGTTCCAAAGATCATATGAGATTGCTATAGGAATAAATATCACAAGTATGGACAACACTGAATCAGTTGACTAAGTAACCTGTTTTCTAAATTGCTCTTGTGGATTCAAGTACTTTGTCAGAAAGGGACCCATTCCATTTCTAGGATTCTTAACTTAGGCCTGCTGATGAGTTTGAAGCAGCATACACAGCAACACAGATTAATAACAGCATTTTGGCAATGTAGCTAGAATCACATGCTTACCAATTGGCAACAATACAACTGGGTTAACCTAACAGCTCGACCAAAATATATGTGGTACAAATTTGGGAGACAGACCCACACCACTATCTGGGGCTTATCATGCAGGGTCCATGACAAAAGTCCCACCAACACATAAGATGACGCATCTATAACCAAGGAAATTCGATATCAACTGCAGATGATTGTTAGCCATCGACCATGCAACTAGGACCTCACTGATGATAAGAGTATATTTACTCAGAGTCATGCACAGTAGGGCGATCTAGTAGCACCAGCCCCAAGTAGCTTCAGCCCCACCATTCAAATAAATCACCCATTAGGATAGAGACAAGACCGCATGGCACAGTGCTGGTGTCCTTAATCTCCCAACCCCGTGTAAGTCCGTAGAATTTGGTACTCCAATTCCATTTTTGGCCTTCTATGTAAAACCATAGGCAATCTCTTAAATCATACTCATCTGGGGAGTCAAATACCCCTCTTTCTATGGACAGAATACCTAATGCAGCTTTTAATTTCTTTGAGAGACTATAATAGATAGCCATTCTACCACGACTACATCAAAGTGCAGAAAAGACCCAGAAAACATATGTTCCATCATATAAGGAAAAGATTTTGCCATTTACTCATTGCGAAGCCATCTTTGCACCCGCCTGCTAATTATGCAGGGAAACAAATGCAAATAATCAATGATATCTAGGAAAAACATGCACTTATAGATGACATATCTATACCATACAATAAGCACATAAATTTCTTTGTAAGATAATAACTGAGGAAACAAAAATGAAAATAATGCAGAAAAATCAAAACATAATATGATAGAAGTCCATACCCCTGAGCCCTTGCCCAGCGTGAAAGTTGATAAAGTTGCACTGATTCATTAGAGGCATGGCAAGCTAGAAGCAAATAGTTGCGTGGCTGCACCATCCAGGCGAACCTCATGAAAAGTGCTGAATAAACACACATTGCTGCAACACAAATTTAAGTGTAAAATTTAGATGTATCCTATAAAAGAGGATGGAGGGTAGTAAGATTTTCTAGTCCAGATGTTTTCAACCTCCAGTCATATTGCCAGATATTAAATCTGGGGGCTTCTGCATATCTACCAGGCCCTGTATGAACAACCACTTAAAAGTCTTAGAAATGAGGTTGAAGCGTAATAATCATAAGTCTGTAATGCATTTTATGTCCCATAATAGGTCCACAAATAATTCTGTAGAGTGCCCTCAAAATATGATGACACGTAGTACTTAGAGACACACTGAATGAACATAACTGAATGTATTAACAAGAGAGAGAAGAAAGGCAAACCATACAGCAAGAACAAAGCCCCAGTTAGCAACTGGGCCCCAGAAATGAGTTGTTTTGGGACCAACAGGACTGTTCAAGAAAGCTCTGAAGGCTGACATTTACAACCGCTTCTGTAGGTGCCTGAATGAATAAGATGGATACTTTTTCACATTAGTTATGATTCAATCATAAAGAAGTTGTGGTTAAACTCTCCTCAGGACCGTCCAAGTAAAAGCAGAAACATGCTTGTGCTGGAAAAGAAACATAAGAGAATGAAATAGATAATAGTATACAACTATCAATTACTAATGTTAATCATTAGAAACAGACATGAACACAAGGGTAACACACCTCTATGATTTGGGGACATGGCAAAAATATATATGATATGTGTGCTAACATGGCATGTGTGTCGACACGGACATGCGTGTTGACATGTTACATATATATCCTTTCTGTATCAGCTTTCGATGATTAACAGCAGCTGTGTCGCTGTTATGTTTCAGTGCTTTTGCTGTGTTGTTGTATGCTTTGTCACAAAACTCAGAAAAAGCTCTGTGAAACAGGTCTTCAGCAGTATTGTATCAGCCAGGCCTTTCTTGCTTTTAAATCATGTCCACAGAAATAGCCAACTAAAAACACTAGTAGCTAGAGGCCTCTGATGGACATTATTTCTAGCACACAAGCTAATAGGGCAGGCCAAACATGATGAATGGTTCAGATTACCAAATTTTGGATGATCTAAGTCATATCTGCGATTACCCAATAAATAGTTCAGATGAAGAACCCTATTAATTTTTTCAACTTTTTATTTTTTTATATCAATTAAAAAAAGAGCAGCCCGGTGCACAAAGCTCCCGCATGTGTAGGGTCCAGGGAAGGGCAGACCTTGAAGGGTCTATAGTACACAGCCTTACCTTGCATTTTGCAAGAGGCTGTTTCCACGCCTCGAACCCATAACCTTTAGGTCACATGACAATAACTCAATCACTGTGCTAAGGCTCCTGTTCTTATTCTCTACATCAATTAATTATTTAATTATTTTCTGTATCCCCATATCTGGATTTTGAGGGGTGGCCATGTCAGACACTCGTATCCGTGTCCACGTGTTTGTATCCACAAATAATAGGCCCACCTTAATACCCATAAAATTTTTGACCCCATGGCATCTTATTGGGAAATATTGCATGGTCAAAGAGTGGACTACTTTCCTCCTGAGTAAAGATCAGTATAACATATGGAGATGCCTGCCATACAGAGACAAGTTTTGCAAGCTAGAAACTCTCAAGTCAATGAATGAAATAATGGTGATCTCACTCATTTCAACCACTGGTTCCCGGGTGCAGCTTGACGCCTATCCAATTTTTGGTAGCTTTAAAAGTTTTAACTCAATTATTAATAGGTGCCCAGTTAGTTAGGAATGAGAAGAGCCAATAAGAGTGGCACAAATGGCTTTTAGTAGCTAAGACTGCTCCATTTGAAGGGGAGCCTTGGCGCAACGGTAAAAGTTGTCGTCATGTGACTTTGAGGTCACGGTTTCAAGGTGTGAAATCAGCCTCTTGCAAAAATGCAAGGTGAGGCTGCCTACTTTAGGCCATTATGGCCCGCCCCTTCCCCGGACCCCGCATAGGCGGGAGCTTCGTGCACCGGGGCTGCCCTTTTTACTGCTCCATTTGATAGCATTTGAGGCTATATAGAAGCTAGACTCCTTTTGAAGACTAATGCCAATACATAAACAATGAGGAAAAGGCCATTTCATATGCAGTATACACTAGCTCCATCCAAGTCTCAATCAATGCATCACACTATAGTTACAAAGTGATGCACTTTTACCAAACATGTGGTATACATCAATGTATACATTGCAAAGATATAGTTGTGGTAATATGCTACTTGCCCCAAGAGATTTGTGCTCACTCTTCTTGACTTCTCATGATGCTGAAGTTGGTTGTTGATCCTCTAGTCTACTGTCTCGATCCCATGCTTCCTTGAAATATGTGATGCAAAATAGAAGGATTTCTCCAATGGGCTATTGCGTTGACAAAAACCTTTTAGAATCTCAATTTTGGGTTAGCAATCGAAGGATTGCTCAGGGAAGCTATTTTTGGGATCTTGTCTCTAAGCTAAGAAAATGGCAGGCCAGTTACCGCTCTAGTCTTTCACGACGTTTTCCATGCCTAGATGCTTTTCTCCAAATCTGGGTGGTCTGAAGTTCAACTTTGATGGTTCTAACGAAGGTAACCTCATACTAGTTGCGTTAAAAACATCAATGGATGCTGTTGTTGTTCAAAGAAATAACTTTCCTTAGGCTGATTATATAGTTTTAGGCATTACATGCGAGATTAACTTATGGCCATTGATACAGTACATCTCATGGTCAGGGTCGGTGGTGAGTCTCTAAGTGTTATTTGATAGATGCATTAGATAGAATTTTATCTCCTTCTCATCCTTGATGGTCAACCAAACATCTTACTAAAGGTGGTGTTATGCAACGCTTCCTTAATTCTGATGGCCCTAGTATTCTGTCTCTACTTTCACTTTCTATTTACTTCTGACCACGTTATTCAGTTGGGCAATAGTAATAACTACCTGATAAGAGAATTCAATCCCAAAATTATAACAACAAACTTCCTAATACGACATTTTGCGATCGTTTCGTTTCCCTTGGCAACCCTTTTCAGTGAAAAACAAATAGGACTAATTAGCGAATTCCCAAACTATTAGTAGTATTCAACGTGCATATCTCAATGCAATCGCATCATCATTTCTTCATCTAGATTCAAGATTAAAGAAGAGAGAAGAGAGAAGAAGAAGAAGAGAAGGAATCTGTACCTCTGAGACCCAAGAGATTTGGAAGTCTCTTGCTCGTCTTTGGCGTGGAAGTCTTGTTCTTCTTCGATGTAGAAGAGCAGATTGTTGTTCTGCTCTTTACATACCGGAGCTTCTTCTCTTCTTCAAGTCGCCCGAGAGAATAGGATACTGTTCAAAGCCCGAAGAGAAGGGGAGAAATAGACTTCCGCCTGCAGGTAACCCTAACCCGAGAAGAGCTCACAATTTTGACTTTCCACCTACTCCGTAGGACTGTATGGTACTCCTTGGCTTGTACGGTACATCGCATGTTTTCACCCAGAAAATATCAACGGCCTAAATTAAAAATGGACCTACTATTAAAATGATGTCGATCGGTTCCGTGTGCCATGGACGAGAGATATGCAGAAGTTTGGTGCACAAAACTCATGTATGTGCAGCGTAACTCATGTATATGCAGCGTCAGAACGAGTCGACTACAAGATCTATAGTATGCAGCCTTATCTTATATTTTTGTAAGAACTTATTTTCACGCTTCAACCTATGATTTTTAAGTCACACAACGACAACTCATAGTTATCCCGAGTTAACGGATGCATATACGATGTATCCCATATATTATTCTTTATATAATATATTATTAGGGAAATGATACATTTTAGAGTGTAACACGAAACATAGAAAGTTTCGGAAGCACTGGTTGCTTTGATTATCCAACTAATGAGAATTTTGGAGCATGCCCATCTAAGTCAAGATCGATATCGTGAATAATTTAGATCATAAAAATCTTAAATTATTCAATTTGTACAGAAACAACATAACATGGTCATTTGATCCACATTAGACGCCACTATTACAATCTATATGGGGATTTACATGCATTAAAATTATGTTCCTGATGCAGAATTTATAATCTCAACCATATGTGGTGACCTAAAAATCTTCTTCTGATTTTTAGCAGTGCTGAAGTAGAAGGTCACTTGATGCCATAGTTGAGTATATAAAAACCCAAACAAATGATAAGCCAAAACATGGGCACATCTTAGATGACCTATCCGACAAAATAATTTTCATGGGCCAAAGATTGGTGATATAGGACACTGCCATATCTTGGATGATCCATGCACCTAAGCGATTGAAATCAAAGCCTCCTCCAACCCTCTCTACATTCAATCTCTCACTCGCTTACACAAAACCTAACATTATACACACGCGTGCATATAAGATTCTTACTCGTTTAGGTATAGACCACATGGGGTCTACTCCAACATCTCTTTCCTTTCTTGTTGGTGCGTGGGTGTGCGAGAGTGAGTGCCGTTGCTTTAGATTTGTTCTCTGAATACCCAACACTAAGGGTGTGTTCTAGGTGAAAGAGTAAGAGTCATATCTGTTCTTCAGAGTTCTTGTGAGATTTGGAGTGCTTTTAGATACTTTTGCAAAGGGAAAAAAGATCTAAAAGCACTCCAAATCTCACAAGAACTCTGAAGAACCGATATGAGACAATTGAGAAGATAACCCAATTCTAGTAAATCTTATTATAATTCCGGAGATTTTTTACCAAGGATCGTGGCCTTTCTCTGTCGTTTATACAGTAGATAAATCTGGGGTCATCTTCTGCATGGATTCCGGCGTCAGAAACTTTTTATGCAGCTCTTCTACCGGTTAGAGCTGCAAAAGTTCACAAGATAAGTAGGATAAAATATTACAGGCCAACCCAAAGAACGACCCTTGGGATTGTGGATGGGCGTAGCTGAGGGCAATGTGATACACCATTCATACCAGACCTGCACCAAGTATACCATATAAAATCCAATCACTTACAAGGACTTCAAACTACAACCAACAATTATTAGTTAAAGCACATCAACCTAGAGGTCAGTAGGTTGCCCTTGTTGCAATTGTTTGGCAGAGTATTTCTTATGCAATTTATTATTTCAGACTAAAAGGAGACTCTTGGCGCAACGATAAAAGTTGTCGTCATGTGACCTTGAGATCACAGGTTCAAGGCATGGAAACAGCCTCTTGTAAAAAATACAAGGTAAGGCTGCATACTATAGGCCCTTGTGGTTCGCCTCTTCCCCCAAACCTGCATAGGCAGGAGTTTCGTGCACCGGGGCTGCCCTTTTTTATTATTTCCGATCACGTCAAACTGTAATCAAAACTTTAGTCACACAATAAATCACATAAAACTAGAAGCAAATAGCTTGTCCTTGTTGTAGTCATTCCATGGATAATCCCCTAGAACCCTCGGCTAATGCAAAAGTGCTACTGACTACCCTAGTAGAACCGCAGCACTGCCAGAAGCGAAACTTCTAAACTGAAGCAATTTAGGAAGGAAGCATACTATTTAAATAACACAAGAAATGTCACTGGAACGATGTTGCTCCACCAAGGTCACAACAGTAGAAACTCTTCCAGATGATCAGATTTAATACGGAAAGAAAATCTAGGCCAGTAAAAACTGGGGCTTCTGCTGAGTTAACTAAGATCTTCAACTGAAATTTAGAAGTCAAGGAGGCACATCTGCATCATGCACCTGTGGGTTCAGCTAAAAGGAGCAGCCCTGGTGCAGGAAGCTCCCACATATGCAGGGTCGGGGGAAGGGAATGACCAAAAAGGTCAATAGTACGCAGCCTTACCTTGCATTTTGCAAGAGGCTGTTTCATCGCTTTGAACTCATAACCTCAAGGTCACACGACGACAATTCTATTGTTATGTATTGCTTTGATTTTTTAAGTTCTCCACATCTAAGATTTTACAAAAGATGGTATTGAAGTTCCATGTTATCAGACATGAGACGCTGAGAATGTGAGGAAAGGCAATATTCTTTCACTAAAATAAGAAGAGATCACATAATCAAGATCAGCTTCTACTTCTTCTCCTTGCTCTATAGTTATTGTCGTGTGACCTTGAGGTCATAGATTCAAGGCGTGGAAACAGCCTCTTGTAAAAATACAAGGTAAAGCTGCATACTATAGACCCTTGTAGTCTGCTCCTTGAGAACTTCAATATTTTTGGTGGCAGATATGGTGAGTTTCTTACTTCAATAATTTACTTAGTTTGCTGAATGTTTTTCTTTTTCTAGTGCAAATATGCTTGCAATTCCTGTCACCTATTTCTGGATGAAGTAACTGGAAGACTTTTGCTCTTTATGTGTTCTTGTGTCTCCTAGTAGTAATCAATGATATAATATATTTGAACATTATCTAACTTGTTGTTTAACATTTTCCAGAAGCTCCTAACTTCATGTACAATTTCTTTTCTTTTGTTAGAATTTCTAAGCTACGAATTGGGAAAAGCTTGTAAAGAAAATGCAGCAAAAACTCACACTTTATTCATCAGTACTTATACAAGGGGAGTTTTGGTACAACAGTAAAAGTTGTCATCATGTGACCTTGAGGTTACAGGTTCAAGGCATGTAATCAGGCTTTTGTAAAATGCAAGATAAAGCTACCTATTATAGACCCTTGTAGTCCACCATTTCCTTGGACCCCACATAGGCAGGAGCTTCGTGCACTGGGACTGCCCTACTTATAGAGGGATACAAGTTTCAGAATTTTCCAAATCAGATAAGCTAACTCAACAAATTAACTTAATGGATAAGATCCAATTTATTTTAACAAACTGATTATGAGTAAATCTAAAACAAATTTAAATAAAAAAGAAGAAGATTGAAGTGACAGTTAGTACTATCACATCCTTCAACATCTTTACCAACAAAAAGCAATCTAGCCACGACAAGCAATCTTTGTGTAACTCTCTGTCTGAAAAACAACCCTTTAATAGGCAAGTGGTATCTAATATCATATCAGTTTTGGAAGTTGGTGGCCAACCCGTATCTCCTAGAATAGCTCCCACGAGGCACATCGCCATCTGCCTATATAAAACATAAAATCTCAGGTCATTTTAATACCTCCTCATCGTGTAAATCGAAACATGTAAGTTGTCGTACTAATTCGTTTTGGGGCTTAAGAAAAAGCAATCAAGCCAAGACAAGCAATCTTTGTGTAACTCGCTCTCTGAAAATGACCATTTAATAGGCAAGTGGTATCTAATATCATATCAGTTTTGAAAGACGATGGCCCCTGTATCTCTTAGCATAACTCCCCGCCTACATAAAACATGAAATCTCAGGGCATTTTAATACCTACTCATCATCAAAATTGATATTGCATCTCAATATTTCAATCGGGTGAATCAATCTTTGATTACATATACAAATGCAGCTCAATCGGGTGAATCAATCTTAGAGATGAACATAGAACTCAGGTCATATTTTCAAAGCACATCTTCCTATTTCAAAACAAACATTATGATTTGAATGTCAATTCTGTAAATAGTTCCACATCATAGAGTAAATCGTAGATTGCATAGTAAATTTGCAAATAATTTAAAATTTTAAATAAATCATCACAGGCATTAAATCATATTATTAAAGACTTGACAATCTTAATTCCACCTGCGCTTCAGATTTGCCGATGCAAATAGCAATCAAATTTGAGATTTCACCGATGATCAATCGCGCATCTAAGGAAATACATGTACACACTCATATCTACGGTTTAGATTCTCCTGCCGTCATGTGCAGTTTATAATTATTTCTAAATTAGTTTTTTACACCGACCAGTACAGAACAGTGAGATTGCAGGTGTTCACGTTGCTGATCATGTGTTATTAGCCAAGAATTTGCCGATACGATGATCAATGGTTGCTAAATCATCAGATCCACACTGTTGTCATTGGTCGACGGTTCAGATTGAAGTGTTGATCTAACATGTGATGCTGTAATTACGTTCAAATCATCAACAGATTTCTTAAATTTCTTAAATTTACTGTTCACATAATAATTGAATTGTAATTCAAAGCAAATCAGTGAAATCAGTTGCAACCTTACCTGTAATCACTCCAATCTTCATTCAACAGATCGCTAAGAATGTTGGTTAGCCGCTGGATCAACGCGAAACAGGCCGTACGTCAGTTTCATGTTCAATACCTCTCCGATCAGAAATGCCTGGAGGGGATTTGCTTCTCGTGTTGGGAAAATGCCAATGAATGGTTCGGATCTTTGATTCGAGTTGTTTTCATTACCGTGCATTACTGTAATTGGCGAATAGGTTATAGTCACCGAATTTCCTCTCCGGTGATAGAGAGGGAGATGGAGGCTGGCAATGGGGAAGAGGACGGGAGATGGGTTGTCGCCGGAGGGAGAGGATGAAGGAGGATAGCATAATGGGGTTCAGAGAGGTGATTGATGTGCAAGGGAAAGAAGCTCCGCCCGTCTGGTTCCACTGGCGAGGAAAATGGAAAGCTCCGTTTCTAGGGTTTTTAGGCCTTATTTTTGCAAGAGGCTGTTGCAGTAGGCGTGAAAACAGCCTCTTCCAAAATGCAAGGTAAGACTGCGTACTATAGGTTCTTGTGAACAGCCTCTTCTCCGGATCCCACATAGGTGGGAGCTTTGTGTGTCTGTTTTTGCACATTTCTAATGTCGTTAGAAAGCTCTAATTGTGTATATTCTGAAATTTGAGGTTTCAAAGTTGAAGTTTAGAGTTGATGAAATTCAATTTCAGCTGAATTCAATTCCTTATTTTATTTTCTAATAAAAGAGATGTGATAAAAAAATTCATAAAATAAAATTAAAATTTTGCAAGGTAAGGCTGCATACTATAGGCCTTTGTGAACCACTCCTTCTTTGGACCCCATATAGGCGGGAGCTTTGTGCACTGGGGCTGCCTTTTTAATGTCTTTTGCACGTTTCTAATGTCATTGGAAAGCTCTGTGTACATTCTGAAATTTGAGGTTTCAAAGTCGAAGTCCAGAGTTGATGAAATTCAATTTCAGCCGAATTCAATTCCTTATTTTAGTTTCAAATAAAAGAGATGTGATAAAAAATTCATGAAATAAAATTTTAATTTTAATTTGTTACAATATATCACAATATTTTTTATAATTGTATGCACGAACACGTATTTGCATTGGAGAGAGATGGGGTAAAGGTTTAGATTAATAGGAAAAATAATAATTTATTGCCATATTTATTAGCTTTAGTGGTAAATGGAAAAGTCATTTTCTGATATTTTAAACTTTTTTCACATACCCTTTCATTCTTTTATATTTACGAATATTTCATTCTACTTTTCACTTTCTATCGTCTACTGATTATGTTTAATCTGGTTTAAAATGGTAGCCACGAAACTTAGCCATGTTTTTTATTTTTAAATTATTTCTATTGAAATTATTCATTAAAAAATCCTAGAAACTAGAAGCCTACAATGGGTATGAATTTTAGGACACAGCCCAAATAGAGGAGCCCAACAAGATGCATAGTCTAGATTATCTAAAATTGAGACCTGTCTAGGTGGCAATCCTTTTCAGCGACCATTTCAGGCATCTAGGTAGAAGAACTAAAAAAAGGGAAGCCCCGGGGTACAAAGCTCCTACCTATGCGGGATTCGGGAAAGGGGCAAACCACAAGAGGCTATAGTTCACAGTTTTACCTTATATTCTTACAAGATGCTGTTTTCATGCCTTGAATTCGTGACCTCAAAGTCACATAATAACAACTTTTACTGTTGCACTAAGGCTTCCTTCAAGCAGAAGAACTCTATTAATATAAATATACATAACCATCCGTTGTGATGATAAAGTGAGTTGTACCCATTACTCTTACTCCATTATTTGAAATGCTTTAACTTTGCTTAGAAGATTCATTAAAAGCACCATTTTTAGTTTTTATTTTAAAATAGTAATCTGGACGACCAATTGAACCGCGAGAGAGAGGGAGAGGGAGAGAGAGAGAGAGAGAGCAGACGAGGTTCTTTCTTAAAAAATACTAATTAATAACTTCATTTTTAAGTAAAGCGAGTGCGCAGTGACTGAGGAATGAGTGCTTTTTAAGTTTTCAAAGATACTATCTATCATTAAAGTTGTCGTCATGTAACCTTGAGGTCACGAGTTTAATGCATGAAAACAGCCTCTTGTGGTCCACCGCTTCCTTGGGCCTTGCATATGCTTGGAGGTTAGTACACCATGGCTGCCCTTTTTTATAATATAAATGATGATGTAGGCTATCGCTGCATGGGATCATGCAATCTAATAGCAGAAGCACTGGATGGGGATTGCCATGGATGATCATGATCATCATTTTATACGAGGTGCATCCATTCGATGTCTGATTGCATTTGCCATCTCATATGAATAGGATTTTGCATCTTAAGACCCTGGCCAATTAATAAACACATGAACAAGTGGCCAAAATTATAGACAGAAATGTGATCCAAACCTTTATTTTTCTTGGCTTCATCTCAGATAAGATCTTTCGAGCAAAATGACAGTGGTTGTAACCCTGGAAATGGGTAGTTATGGGTAGATAAGCTTGTTTTATAGTCATGATCCACTGAGATTCCAATTGAGATGGATTCTAACTAGCAATAGAGGCATGCAACCCGACCTTGCTCATGCATAGGGGAGAGAGAGAGTACAAAATCTGATTTTTTTTTTTTTCAAATATAGCATCATTCTATGCCATGAAAATGTTAGAAATAATGCAATATCAAAATATTAAAAAAAAATATATCATGAAAACTATATAATTTTTAGAAATTGTTTCTATCAGTGAATTAGATATGGCTTGTGACATGAAACTTACTTATTGCCTGTGAATATAATGAAAATTGAAACTAATGTTGAGAGAAATAATAATAATAGAAATTCAAATACTTGATTTAAATCAATTCCTATTATTTACTTATGATCACTGTAATATGAGAATTGTAGGAGGTGCACCAATGTGGAATGGCTATTAAAGTCATTATCCTTCTGCGCCTCTCTCTCTGCGTTTCTTTCCTTAATATCCAAATTCATTCATATTACACCATCCAGAGGAGAGTCCAAGATTCAAGAAAAATAAGAACCTTTTACCATTATAGAAGTAGCGATGCATATAATTCACACCATTAATCCTTACTGGCATCCTAGGCAACTAATGCTGTGCGATAGAAGAACAATGGAGGAAAAGCGTGGGAAAAAGTGTCCTGTTGAGAGGAGTAAGTTTTTTGGGTTAAAAATCACAACTATTCATATTTATTAAAAATTTCACTGATGGGTCCAAAATCACAACCATGAACTTTAATTGATATATATATTTTTTTTTTAAGAATGCAAAAAAAGTGGTTATGAATGTGCAAATACATTGAATCCTCTTGACTTACCTAATTTCTGTACTGAGAACACTATAAATGAGTCAGATCTTCCAAAAAGAGGCTCTAGGTTTAGGATCTACTTCCTTGATGCTCATGAGTTCTATTCTGCAGGAACTCATTGATCAAATGCATCAAGGGTTCAGGTGCTCACGGATGTGTGGACTCAATATTCAAATAGAAAATAAATAAATAAACAGGAATAACCCTCAGCTCAGAAGTTATTTTTACACAGTTAACTTGCTTCAGATATATGCACATTCCAACTCAGAACTCAGTAAGCTTAGTTGCTCACTCTCTCTCTCCTGAATAACTGTTCAATGCATCACGTCAGAGTTGGGGATGTTCTTGAAGCAGAAATTGACAATTATTGATTAACATTTAACAACCTTCATGTTCGAGATGAACCTCAATAGCAACAGAAAACCAAGCAATCCATGCATAGCTACATATGAACAGGAAGATGCCATCTAAGTACTTAATTACAGGAGTGATGAATTGCCCAAATGTCATTTCCTCCTTTGTGTTATCTATACCTTGTTCTTTGCATCATTCACATTCACGTCATAGTCGGTTGCAAGCACTTGCCCATATTCACCTTTGGGATCATCCTCTTCCAAGTAGTCGGCTCTGGCATTCATCGTCAACATTTGACAGACTAACCAGAAGAGGGATGCATCAAGAGCCAGAAAGGCTGCACCACCAAAGAGTCCGGTCTTTGCAGTAGGGCACGAATAGTTCATTTTGTGGTGCACGTTACGAGAGTGATGAAGACCTTCAGTGATTGAAGCCCACATCATCATCCCTTCCGCCAGAACAGAGACAGACCTGATTTCAAGATTTGCACGTAAAGAAAGTTGAGGATGTATGTACAGATTCATTACATAAGAGATTTATGCACTTAAATAGCATGAAATGGAAACATTTATTGCACAACGTGCACTATTACATCAAATCACATGCATATATACATGATTACATGCCTTGCACAGTGAATCTAAGAACACTCGTACAGAAATAAAATAACTAAAAAGGATGCTCCATAATATTCAACTAAGCTACTCCATTTCAAGAAAGAATTGGATACAGTAATACATCTGCTCGGCATAATAACTTGTTTAAAATTTGTCCAAGTTTTGGGTATTTACTCAATTCATTCATGCATATAAGGACACTTGTGCAGAAATATAAGAACCAACAAAGATGCTCCCATAATGTTCAACTAAGCTACTCCATTTCAAGAAAGAGTTGGATACAGTCATAAATCTGCTCGGCATAATAACTTATTTAAAATTTTCCCAGGTTTTGGGTATTTACCCAATTCATCTAGCCATACATACAATTATAATTATCATAAAACCAGTCTATCTATCAGCTCATCAGCATGGTTTTCTCTATATATACCTAGAATTAAAGGAATTCAATTTCTTCTTACCTCACTATTTCTAAAAAACTACTAATCAGCTTGGTTAAAAAGAATCTGACAACTGATAATTGAGTTAATTTACTTCTTTGAAACATAGTTTTAATGTTAAGCATGAGGAATCAAATGAAGGCACCTACACTGCAATACCAAAGAACACGACCAACGTGGTGCTCTGGAACAAAGCCTCAGTTGGGACTGTCTTGCCTTTGTAGGGATAAAACACAGACACTATACCAAGAAGAGTGGAGACAAGGAGAGATACAACAGATAAGCTTCCCAAGGCAACAGTTGGATCAGCTGGATATTTACATATTATAACATGTTCGCCTTGGATCACGGTTCCTGCTGCAGGCTGCCAAATAAAATAGCAGAACAGTAAGACAATTAGATAAGACAAGAGCACCATAAACAAAAACAACTATAAATAGTTCAAATCTTAATAATCTTTTATAATTCACATGTATGCAATTCAATTATTTATAACCAAATAAACTGTTAGTCTTTTGAAAATACGTATATATGAATTTTATTTCAGTGTTACTTTGAAAAGAAGCAGTTAAAACAAGTCTCAGGCTGAAACTTAAATACATTTCTTTATATAAGGAAAAAGGAAATTCCAATGTCACTTGGGAATACCTTCTTATTTTCAGCAATTACACCAAATATAAAGGCCAACACGCCAAATGCTGCAGTAGCCATAGCAATCTGTGCAGTCCGACTATTAGCCATTGGTTTGGCAGATGATCACCACAATATGGAAGAAGAGGTCTCTACAAATGCCATCATAACGTGTCATTATCTGACTAAAATAAAGAACTACTGTGAAATCAGAAGTCAGGATACCAATTCTGCTGTTAACTTTCAATTTGGAAGTTCAACTAAATTATGCTTGACATTAGACATGAGGAATTACAATTAGTATCTCATCATAAATGATCATTGTGAGACTAAAATAAAGAACCAATCTACAATCAGAAGTCAGGACACCAATCTGTTACTAAATTTTTTAATTTGGCAGTTCAACTAAATTACACTTGACATTGGACATGAGGAATTACACTTAATACCTCAATTTTCAAACTGGAAGAAATCAAAGATAGAGATTTTGGAATTATAAATTTCTTCACAAGTACAAGATTAGGAGTAACCTCCAAGCTAAGAGAAAATAAAAATAAAAAAAACTTTCCAATAGTTCCAAGTAAAGACCTGCATTTTTAGTATAATTTTAGCCAAGCAATTAAAGATTGCACAATAATAAGTATATAAATAAGGAACAATAAACACAATTTTGTAGACAACCTTCAATTCAAGTATCATATTTTGATATGGAGATGTCTGGTACATAATCAAGAACTATAAAAAGGAGCAAAAAAATTCAATCGGAAAAAAATTGCAGACATTAAGTATTCTAAAATTGAACACTGATGAAGCTGGAACATTTGCGAGTGTGTGATCAAACATAAGTAAAATTCCTACATTGAGTGCCCTCAAGATGCAAAATCCCAATCATCAATATTCTGTGGACAACGATAAGTTTATATAGTTTAACTACCATTCAGTACTCTATTTGCAGTGTCCACTGCCAGAAGAGGAGCAAAAACCTCATAATGTGCATCTCACAGTACGAAGTTTTGCTAAAGATCTGAGATTCTAACGGCAACTATATCTCTGCTTTATCTTTGCCTGATGAGAAGGATGACATTTGTCTTTTAAAGCCCACTACTATCAAAGTTCACATCTAAGGCCAACGAGAGGAACTCTAATGGTATAGGCCTAGAGTCTGACTCGCAATCTGCTAGTGATATCATCAACAGTTAACACCACTACCATTGGAGAGCAATAAATTTAATGGCTAATATTTGTAAGATCCTTGATTACTTCATCCATTGTAAGGCTACCTGGAGAGAAGTAAATGGCGCATGCAATTAATTCTTATAGACCAACTGCCCCTGCATAGATCTAAATATCTTGTCCATTCCATCAAACTTCAAGCTCATTATCAATAATTTAAGAAGAGAGTGTTCTTGAATGTAAATATTCCAAATCATATTAATGATATCGTGGTTTGGGTTGCTCCAAAAGCCCATTTACCCAAAAAAAATAAAATAAATTAAGGCATTAACATTACAATAGCAATGACAAGACAAATCCATACTACTATGTAACATAGCTGAACACAGCAAATCAAATTGCAGAGACTGTGCAAACAATCAAGTCATGAAACATGGTCAGAAAATTCTAACATAAAACACTACGAAAAAAACAAAGAACAGATAAGGTGATCGATAATACGTTGCAACATTATCACAGAATTGACAGGAACAAATATAGCTACTTGCAGATGGCACGGTTCTTTATATATAAGAAAACAACACCTACGTTATCATTCTTCTAACAAAAGATAACTAATCCTTGTCACAATAAGAAATGATTGAGTTCGCATCTAACAGTTATATATTAAGCAGAAAAAGAATAAAAATTAGAAGAATTCAGCCATTTCTTTCATGATTAAAGTACGTAATCTAATATGAAAAATGATCTCCAGTTAACCTAATCATGGTATATGCAAAAAAATGCTTATAAGAAAACCATTTCAACTAAACACTCAGCAAATACATAGCACTTTAACAACATCAGAAATCAAATCAAAACAAATTAATAAAAGCTTCAATCAATGATCGTATAGCCACAGCTGCAGATCCTCAAACTGAAAAAATTGACAACAAAAAAAAGGCATGGAAATGCACTAAAAATTAAAGATACCACTTGAAATCAGCAAAGTAATACAGACTAGAGGCAATAAAACTGAACCAAGACTGGGTCAAACACCAAACAAAACCTTTTGTTAATATATATTCGTCTAGAACTAAGTGAAACAAAACCAGAACAAAAGGCAAAAGTTGTATCCAGATGAAAGGCCACTCAACCTCCAAAAGAAATAGGTTTCCATATATTTGGAAAATAGAATTGACAAAACCAAACCAGAAGAATAAACAGAAAAAACACAAACAGCACAGGAAAAAATCCCAACTAATCAGAAAAGGAAAAGAATTAAGATTTCTTGATGACATCATAAAATCCGCTAAATCCTCACAATTGATTGACCGATTCAAGCAGAACGATGCAACCAATAAGAACTCAAAGGAAGCCCAAATGAAGTAGAATTTGTACAGAATACGCACCACATCACATTCAAAGGCAACTGTTCCTACAGTCAGTTTCGTCAGAAGAAAATCCACCAAAAATATAACAGAACGCCACAACTCATAACCAAAGTAAGGCCAAAGAAAACAAATACAATTTCCTCACTGTAAATCTTGAACTGATGTCATTTAGAAGCGGAATCAACAGGACAAAGCACCAGAAACAAGCCCAGAAATAATCAAATCAAGCAAATTGAAGATGAAATCGAATTTCCAGGAGCAAAAATCTACAAAGAATCACCACAACATGCAGAAAATAATAGGTTATATAGGGGATAGAACAGTGTTCTTTACCTGATGGGAAGGAAATCGGAGAATCCACCAGCCTGCGACCTTCTCTCTCTCTCTCTCTCTCTCTCTCTCTCTGTGTTTAGCTGTGTTGACGTGCGACTGACTTTGTTATCTCAGAGCGGTTTGGGGTGGAAGAGTTAAAATGAGGGGGTAGTTTTTGGGTCCCTGGATTCCGTTTTTCGGAGGTTCGGATCTTCGCTGGCCGTTTCCAATTTTAGCGTGGCGATTCCAAATTTGCCTTCTCAGATTTACTTGCTTTAGCTGCGATATTTTTAAGTGGGCCCCAACACCATTGATCACAACCGTCGAAAGGTCTACCTCTAGATATCTAATGGCAAAAAATAAGCAATGCCGAATAGGCCCTCTGCCATCCAAAATAGATAATTTTCGTCAGTGTAAGAGCAGTCTACATTCAATGAATCAAAAATACCGGTTTATAACTACGATCTAGAGGTTCTTTTGGCATGATATCCGAAGGCAGGGGGATCAGATGAACGGCAGAGATCAATGCCATATGGTTCACGCCGAAGGCTTCAGAGAATCTTAACAGTCCAAATATGAGCTGGAATTTCCAAGGATGGTCCGTCCAACTCCCAAGTCCACACAATAGCAACGAGTGGCATTATCAAAACAAGAGAATGGTCCCAACTTTTTAACACTATTTTTATTTTCACGTATTAAAATTCTCTTATCTCCTTTATCTCTTTCGAACGCCACAAAAACCCAAATCGTGCCCCCTTTTCCTCTTCTTCTTTTTATACATAAGAATTCTGATTTTCTGTAATTCACGATGCTAAAAAGGGCAGTCCTGCACAAAGCTACCGCCTCTGCAGGGTCCAGGGAAGGCAGCCCTAACTTGTATTTGTATAAGTGACTGTTTTTATGCCTTGAACCCATAACTTCAAGGTCACAAGAAGACAACATTTACCGTTGCGCCAAGGCTCCCCTTCTTATAACTACCATACTAAAATCCCCTATTTTCTAGTCCTCGTAGATTTTGAATCTGAGAAAGCTACACAATACCTTATTTAGTATGATTGTGTGAATGTTGCTTTCATAAGATATTCAAATTGAATTTTTGCTTAATGAATAAAATATTTTCTTCCACAAAAGTTTCTAAAGCTTGGGGTTTGAGGGGTTCTGAAAGGGATTTGGACTTCAATGATAAAGAAAAAGATGGGTTCTTGAACCCGCTTTGGTTACATATTGGTAGACTATTTCATTTGCATGTGCAATGATAGAGTTGTGGTCGTGTGATCTTGAGGTTACGGGTTCAAGGTATGAAAATAGCCTCTTACAAAATGCAAGGTAAAACTGCATACTATTCACTCTTGTGGTTCATGCCTTCCTACATATGTGGGAGCTTCATGCAATAGTGCTGCCCTCTTGTATTTATTCGGAAAGACTCCACCAACTAAGTGCTAATAAATCATAGCCGTAGATTACTGACTACCTTGTTAAGTGAAGATCTCTTGGAGGAATTCGTTGTTGTCCCTGGAGAGAGGAAGAAGACAATGGAGAAGCCAGTATAAAAACACGAAATGGAAACTCAATCTTCTTCAACAAAACTCGTTTCGTGTGCAAAGTAGAATATCAGTTCTCATTGCCATGAAAACCAGTGCTGAAGACAGGAGGAAGACAATGGAGTTCCAGTTTCTCTTTTTAAGTTTGTTTTAATGAAATTTAAAACCGGTTATATTAATTCATTTGGCTGGTCAATGGAGTTAATATGCCGTGGTTCAAGTGTACGAGTCGCAATCAGGGAGGAATATCAGCTTTCTTATAGTTAAAGGCAGCTCCGATGCACGAAGCTCACTAGCATGCAGCTTTACTTGTATTTTACAAGAGGCTGTTTTTATGCCTTGAACCTGCGACCTCAAAGTCAAATGACGACAACTCTAACATTGTGCCAAGGCTCCCCTTCAACTTTCTTATAATTAATAGAGCACATCAATGGTAAGGTCAATATCTAATAAATTAGGGTGTTGGCGTATGCTTCCCTTGCTTTTCCTCACGAGTTCCTTAATAAATGATACAGATGGCTACAACTTCAGGTTAGGCCTAAATTTTTTGAAAGATCAAAACTGATCACGATGTTTTCCTTTGCTTGGTTGGCTGATACTTCGAAATTCTCATCTACACGATGATCCTAACTACTATTTACATTGAGTTGAAATGTGAACCGTAGAACGTTTTACAGTTCAGTTTACAACTGAAAGCAGTAGTTAGTAGGATAACTGAATGGATGAGAACTTTGGATCATTGCCAATCTAACCCAAGGAAAACACTTTGAATGGTATAGATCTTAAAAAATATTGGCCCATCTAAATTTATAGCTGTTGTAACTATTTATTGATGGGCACATCAAGTCATCAAGAAAAACAAAGGGCACATATATCACAACCCATAAATTAACAAGTGGGAGACTGTATAATGGCATCAAAGCAAATCACTCACTCACTATTAAAAAAACAAGCTTATTTAGGGGAAGTTTAAACAATGGGAAAAAACATTAGGGATACAGAAAGGCAAGTACCTCACCAAACTTACATGACAATTGCCAATATTTTGAATGGTTTTGGATCTCTCAGAAAAGGGACCCTATAAGTATACATACAATGTAGTCCCATCATGTGTGTGTGTGTGTGTGTGAGAGAGAGAGAGAGAGAGAGAGAGAGAGAGAGAGAGAGAGAGAGAACGGTTAGAAATAAATTAGGCACAACAAGTGAGAATTTTGGGGTTTTTTTTTTTTTTTTTAATAATAATATTATTATTATGAAGAATTACAAAGCAAACTATTGAGACACTCTTCTAAACCTGATTTTGTGCCAAAGAGAAAAGTTGCACTCAAACCAGCAACCAAGCATTTTACATGGTACGGGCCCAATTGTTAGCAATTTAGTAGAAAAAAAAAAAGAGGAATGCTAGGCCAAAGGCCCCATGGAGTACTTCCCTAGAAGTGGCCCGTTTGAATGATCCAAACCAACCCATCAAATTGTTCTAGCCTTGGATATCTTATAAACAAAACCTCACTCCTCACAAGGGTTGCAAGAGCTTAGCTTCCTAAAGGATGTGTTTTGAGACTTGAATTTAGACTACTATTTACATTGAGTTTCTAAGTGTTCATTCATTGTGATAAAAAGTTGTACCTTTTCATATGCTAGAATTATTCTACGTACTTGTTGTTAGAAATAGCAGATATCCAAGTCTAGAGAAATCAAACAAAGGAACAGAGTTGCAGCCTTTGTTAAATTTCCAATGGAAAAGAAGCAAGATTTCTTTCGAATAATAGACCCTCTGGAATTTTGTGGTAACCCAATTGAGCGGGACAAAGTTGGTAATTTGGTGCCTAGAATTTGCTATTAGGTCTTCTATCTATTTGTTTGCACTTTTTAGCAAGAAAAAAATGGAAAAAGAAAAAGAAAAGAGTCTAGAGCAATTATACGATCATTCAAAGTAGGTCCCTTATAGAAAAAAAGAAAAAAGAAAAAAGGGACACTTTTAGAGAAGTGTCGGGATGTGCAGCTCTGATATCACTGTTGAGATGCGCAGCTTTGATACCAATGTTGCGGAAGCTATTGTTGACTGAGATAAAACACAAACACATACACTAAAGAAATAGCACAGAGATTTTACGTGGTTCGGCCTAATTTGACTTATGTCCATGGGAAAAGAGAAAAATAGTCACTAAATTGAATAGGAATATAATGGAGGAGGAGGAGGATCACAACTAGATCCTCACTCGACTCTACTCTTTCTAACACACTCTCTCTCTCTTCAGATCAATTGATCTGTTTCTTACACCAATTGTTTAGCAGCGATAGGATCTCTCCTATTTATAGGGTGTAGATGATCCGATTGTTAAGATCTGTAGTGTAGCAGATCTTGACAAATCCACAGATTCAATTGCCTAATTTAATTGTTCATTCGGTGCCGAATTTTGACTGTGCTTATTTTCAATTTTACTGCACAGATTTTTGACTTTTAGTTGCTTTATTTTGACTTTGCAGATGTTTACACATGAGTATAGACCCATCAAGAATTGCTCTAATTTGCATTTTTTATTCTATAAACAACACATGAGAATCAGAAGAAAGCTTTGCGCAATTGTAGAGTTGTCATCATGTGACCTTGAGGTTACGAGTTCAAAGGGTAGAAATAGCTTCTTACAAAATGCAAGGTAAGGCTGCACACTATTGACCGTTATGCTCTGCCCCTTCTTCGAAACCTACATGTGCAGGAGCTTTGTGCGCTGAGGCTGCCCTTTTTTTAACCAACAAATGAGAACCAGAGAACAACAATGGTGACGAAATAAGGTTTCAACGGTTAGAATAGAAAACAATCCATTATTTACAACCAACGATAGAATACATAAAATTTCATCTTCCAATGGCCACTAAAAGTAAAGTTTAGAAAAAAAGAAAAAGAAAAGAAAAAGCCAAGGCTAGACTGCGAGGGGTCAATAGTAAGCAGTTTTACCATGCATTGCAAGAGGCTGTTTACACGCCTAGAACCGGTAATTTTAAGGTCACACGACGACAACTCTATCTTGCACAAGACTTTCCTTAAGAAGACTCGTAATCAATGGAATTAAAAAGATAAGTTGAATTAACCATAGCACCTTTCTTCTGAGAAGTTGAAACTGACAGATAAAATTAGCACAGGCTGATTTCTAAATAAGCCACTCATGATTCTCAGGCAATCAATCAAACAGTGATTGTTCAACATAGCTTATAGTCGTGGAGGTGAAAAACAAAAGACAAGCTGGAAGCAAACGGCAAAGGTGGGGCAATCCTGGTGCACGAAGCTCCCACCTATGCAGGGTCCAAGGAAGGGGCGGACCACAAGGTCTAAAGTATACAGTTTTATCTTATATTTTGCAAGAGGCTATTTTTACACCTTGAACCCGTGACCTTAAAATCACACAACGACAATTTTTACCATTGCACTAAGGCTCCCCTTCAGCTGGAAGCAAACAGTAAGATCTTCAATCTCAATGTTTCTTCTTCTACGAAAGCACACTGAAACAATGAAATAATCCTGAATTTTCTTCCTACAACCAACCCATCCAGACAAAAGTAATCTCCAACTATTACTAAACACTTGAATTCTGATCAAACGACAATAACTTAAAGCGTCAAAAATACCTCAGACCGAAGTAATCTCCTACTGTTACTAAATACTGGAATACCGATCAAACAGCAATAGCTCAAAGCTTAAAAAAGATCTGAATCGCTCTAGAAAGCCTTGGTGCAATGGTTAAGTTGTTGTCCGGATCAGATGAGCCCATATGTTCAAAGCATGAAATGACCCTCTTGTAAAAATACAAGATAAGACTGGTATTATAGACTCTTTGTGGTCCACCAAGCACAGTGCTGCCCTTTTATTTGTGTTTTAATTTTTAAGTCTCCGAGACTAAGCCTGGGATTCCTTGCAATGTGGACAGAGGAGGAGAGGACTAATGTTGATTGTGTTGTGTTTGGTGGCCCTAATAGATGGTCCATTCCAAAGAAATGGTAGGTCCGATGTATGATTGATCCATGTCGTTCATCTGACTAACCTAAATTTTTTTTATGAATTAGCCCCTATTAATGTTTTGTTTGGTTATTAGTATATACCTGAATGGTAGTTTTGTGAAGATCCAAGTTGTTCAGACTTGTCCTTTACTTAAGATGGTCTAAAGTCTTGTCTATTGGATGATCTAGCCGTTGCTGTCGTTAGGAAAAACATTCCAAACGACTTGAATCTTCGAAATATTAGGCCTACGTGAAGCTATAACCATCCAAAAACATTACTAAGGGGCTAATTTATAAAAAATTAAGGCCAATTATATCACTTCCCATTTAGATATAGTGGCCCAAAAATGATGCCAAGAGGAAAGGCAGAGCACTGCTTGTGACTTGTTCATGTCTTGCAAAAGAAAGGCACCATTTCTTGAATGATTTTTGAGCCCTTTGAGCATGATATTTGGAGTAAGATGAAGGGCAAGGATCAATGACAGTGGGCTCCATTCCAGCTTTCCCTTTTCCAAAGATCTTCTGCTAAGATGAGACTTCACAGTTCTAATGGGAAATGGCCATTATTCAAGTAAAAGGGCAGCCCCAGTGCATGAAGTTCCCGCGTAAGTAGGATCTGGAAAAGGGACGGATCACAAGGGTCAATAGTATACAGCTTTATCTTGCATTTTGCAAGAGGCTGTTTCTACACATTGAACCTGTGACCTCAAGGTCACATATAACAACTTCACCGTTGCGCCAAGGCTCCCCTTCAAGACCTTTATTTAAGATGAAATTGAATCCTACCTTAGGTGAAGTCCATCCTTATCTTAGAAACCACTTGTCTATCACGTACCCAACTTCGGAATTCAAAATCTTTGCTCGCTGGATTTCCACTATGGACTTTTATTGGTTTCGATTGAGACAGAATTGAATTCTGGAAAAACTCTGTAACTGAACATATTCAATGCTTAACTCATAACTAAACACATCTATTGCTTTGAACCCATTCCATCATGGAGCGCAGACACCGACTAAAATTGACATTGTGAAATTAGTATGATTATAGAAAAATGATGAACCATGTCCGGATCCCTTCATGCATGATATGTCCACCTCAATTTTAGTTATTTGCTAGGAGATCCACTTTCATTGCTTAAATGGCCCACAGTTGTAGAAGGGAGGATACAACGATCGTTACTAAGAGCAGTGGGATCTGGTGAAGGGGTTTGACCATAAATGATCTATAATATGTTGCCTTTGCCTTTTATTTTTGCAAGAGGTTATTTTCACGCCTTGAACTCATAACCTCCAGATCACATCTATCAGTCAACTATAAACAACATAATTAGCCGGTAAGTCTGCCACTCCGTTTCCTTCTCAGTATATGTAGTTAATTGTTGCTCCTTCCTAGCTCTCCAACAGCTTGTTCACCTCCTTCAACATCTTCGTCAACAATAATTGTGACCTGTTCTTCTCTCTCTCGTACACGCCACCATCTGCGAGTCTCCTTGCACCAAAAGATTAGGGATTTACAATTTTGCTTGCAAAAAAATGAGTCCCTCTATGGGTGCAGACTATTCAGCAATATAATTCATCTGTGCATGGAGGTAAATGTTGAAGCCTGCAATCAATTTTCCATTATGACGTCTTATGACCCTCCTAACTTGGATTCTTTTAGGTTACGAACAAAGTGTCTAGGTGGTGTTGGGTTCCATTTGATTTCCCTTTCTCAAATATTGAGATTGAAGGGGTTGAGAAGGGAAATTCGAAAATAAAGTTAGAAATAGAGAGGAGACAAATGCTTTGGTCCCTTGCCTCATCCCTCCTTTCCCACGTTCTCCATTCCAATATGGTGCAGAGTTTTTATGAGTTTTTGATGCCGGAAAGAATGTGGAAAGTCGTTTTTCTAGCAACTGCATGACTTTTTTTTTGTTTTTACAAAACTAACCTGATGAAATGGTGTCAGATGGATGATTTGAACAATTCATCTTGTGCATGGTAACACGAAGAACAAACCTATGAATTTTTATGGTAATCAGATGGCTATGGACGCCAAAAAGCAAGAAAACAGTAAGAGAAAGATTTTTAGGAACATGGTAAAAATCATACAAAAATGAAAGATAATGATAGAATTTGTTGAAAGGGAGCTTAAAAACAGGATCTACACGAAAATTTGAGTGAAATAGTACAAAAATCACTAGAATTGATTAGACCTATTCATTTGATTTCTATTGTGGATGATTATTGAGTATTAATCCCAACAGAGTGCTAATTGGATGAGATGGAAATTGAAAAGTGTATTTTTAGTCATACAAAAATGAATGAGTTGAGGATGTTAGAATCATGCAACCTTGGTAATGTTTATTATATAATATATTAGAAGTTACAGACATTTGATAAACGAGCATGATCAACCAAAGATGGGGCCTACCATGGTAGGTATAATGTTGCGTTGTACACAGGACTCAATCATGTCTTAGATAACTTTGTTGACTACTCACATAGAGTAAACTTTTAAAAAAGAATAAAGAATAAAGAATAAAGATAAATAGTAAAAGTTTCATGTGCTAAAATAAGAGTGCTGGGTGAAAAAATGTATTCCTTTTGTATATAGTAGATTTAGGACCTACTTTAGATAATTTGACTCCTTCATCTTATTTATTCTTCACTATTTATGCTACCCAGAAAAACCCATGCCAACGAGATGCTTCTATCCACTAATACTTTTAGTTGAAAAATCCAACAGTCACAATTTAAAAAATGCGAATACACTAGTTACAACCATCCAATGACCATGACCTTCGCATCTAGTTAATTTAGAAGATGCCAAACAAGACGAATGTGTTAGATCATGCAAATGTGGGTCCTAAGTAGTGTTATTACTAAAATTAGCACTAAAAATTCTTTCTTATTATCTGCTACAACACATTGCTATCACTGCTAATAAATAATCAGCTGCCCTAGAAAATTTGTGCCCAACCCAAAGGTTAAAATATTTTGTATGCGTGCACGCGCGCGCGTGTGTGTGTGTGTTTTTTTTACAAGTAAAGAATTATAGAGCAAATCGCTTTCTCATTCTTAACCTAATCATTATCCAAAGAACCTATGACCGAACATAATCTATAGGGGATGCCAAGTTATCCACCACCTGTAGTGTTAGACATTTGTTGGCATATTTGGTTTTCTTGATTGTATGGTATATGTTATTGTTTTACTTTGCATTTTTGCAAGAGGTTGTTTTCACGCTTTGAACCCATAACATCCAGGTTATACCAATCTGCATGATATTTGGCTTAAAAGATATCCTAAACCAAAACAATTAGATGAACTTGGTAGGTCATCTACTAGTAGACTCAAAATATAAGGTCACTTTAACACAAAGCACTTACAAGCACTTTTATTTAGCATTTCTCATCAGCCACATGTGGGAGCCTTGGCGCAATAGTAAAGTTGTTACCGTATGACCTTGAGGTCACAAGTTCAAGGCATATAAACAACTTCTTGCAAAAATAAAAAATAAAAAATAATCAAATTCTTAATGAAAAATCCTGGACAAGTACTACACCTTCCCAGTTCATTTGTGGATGGTATCACTTCTTGAAAGGGATGAGTCATTGCTAAATAGGAATAAAAATTTCCATTAATGGATTACCATAGAGTGATTTTGACAACTTGTTAAGAGTTGTAAAAAAGGACAGCTTGCTGTACAAAGTTTCTATCTTGTCTTGCATTTTTGTAAGAGGCAATTTTCCATGACCAACTATTGCGCCAAGGATTATATCATGTAAAGTACTGCATTATTTAATGACTTTAATCTATGCATGGGGTGGTTTGGATCTTATAATACCCAATTCCTAAGTTACCTACAGAGAAAAATAAAAGAGCAAGGAGTCTATTCATCAAATTCTTACGCGTTCAATGAGTTACATATACCAACATAACCCAATTAAGGCTGTGTACTTTAGGCCTTTATGGTTTGCCCCTTTCCCAGACCCCGCATAAGGGGGAGCTTCCTGCAGCAGGGCTGCCCCCTTTCTAGCAATGTGATTTTATCACTAAACTACCATTCTATCGGCTTATTCATTTATATATTATGATATATGGATGGCAATTTTCTGCTGTTTTGTGCCCTATTAAAGAACACTTGGATTTTAATTTGAATTAAAAAAATATAGATGTAGTTTTGTGTTTGTTAATTAATTAAAATATTTACCTACATATTAGCAGTGCAGTTGACCTAAACCGGGATTTAAATAGTCGCTAATAAAGTCTTGAAATTTTAATATCTAGATTCGACTCTTATAATTAATTGGCAGCTATTAATTTTATATAACAAGTATATCACTTCCTCTCCTCTCTCCTCTTCACAATCATATAATAGTTGACAACTCGAAGTACAATTTTAGTCCATTTAGTAAAAGTGTGAGCGAGGTCGGTCCACTTTCTTATTTCCAAAATATTCATCTTCTAGGCTTTGTTTTATTTGACGTCAATGGTTGATTTTTTATAAGAAGGGTTCTTGGAGTGACGATAGAGTTGTTGTCGTATGATCTTGAGGTTATGGGTTCCTGTTGCAAAATGCAAAGTAAAACTGCATACTATTGACCCATGTGGTCCGCCCTTCATCGGACCTTGCATACGAGGGAGCTTTGTGCACTGTGTTTGCTAGGTTGATTTTTTGTTCTTTTATTCACTAAAGATGCAAGACCATGATGACAACACTACAATATACCAACCAACTATCGAAAAGTTATAGTGTGGCTTGAGATGAAATGAATTGACTTGAGATGAGATTATATGAAATCAAGCTTGAGATGACTTAACTTAGCCTGAGATTACCAAATTTAGCAGGAGATGAAGTGAGATGAATGAAAGTTCAACTCAACTCTAAGTTAAGATGAAATGATTTTTATCTCAACTCATCTCAAACACCACTAACAATGAGACAAGGAGATACTATTTTATCTCGCCTCGGCTTAGGCATCACTAAAACTGACGTGGTCCATGTCAATATTGTGTTGAGAAATCACCTGACCCTCCTCCCCCACCACAAAACCAAAAAATAGAAAAAAATCAGAACTAGAGGATGAGGATTGCCAAAGAAAACCAATGTTGGCCCGTGGGTGGACTGTTATAGTCTCCATGTTGCGTTTGCACACAAGTTTACAAGCTCTTTGTATCCTTTTCAACTTTCCTTTTTGGGTGGCTTATTCTAACCCTTTTCAGCCACCCCTCATGGGCATTATGCTTGCCAGGACGATTGGCAAATGCGTTGAGACTGGTCTCAACCACCCCATGTTTCTGCAATGTTGAAAGGAACAGCCCATGCTTTGAAGGAAATATGTCAAAAATAAAAAGGGACCGGTGCACGAACCTCTCACCTATGTAGGGTCCGAGGAAGGGGTGGAACACAAGGGTTTATAGTATGCAGCCTTACCTTGTTTTTGCAAGAGGCTATTTCCATGTCTTGAATCCGTGACCTCAAGGTCACATGATAACAACTTTTACCGTTGCACCAAGACTCCCTTTTAAACGTCTAAAATGGCCTGGTAAAAACTGAGATCGTGGCATATCAAGCAATGGATTTCAACATTCAACACACCGGCGCTTTAAGATTTTTAGTGCTTCTACTAATAAGATGGCACATGACATTGAGAAAAGGGGCAGGCCGGTGCACATAGTTCCCACGCATGCGAGGTATAGGGAAGGCATAGACTACAAAAACTCTAGTCTTACTTTGTATTTTTATAAGAGGCTATTTCTACACTTCCAACTCATAACATCTAAGTCACCGGTGACAACTCCACCATTGCACCGAGGCTCACCTTTTTCCTAGTATATTATTGGTCAAAACAATCTCTTATTTTTTATGCTAACCCTACACTTATCTTAGGTAATATAGTATTTAAGTTCGTCTAGTGGAGGATGAATCTGGGGTCTCTTAATTGGGCAGGGGCTACTCTGAGATGGAAATTTCTTGGTTGCCTTACCACCATATAATAACTCTTGTTTAAACGTGGCTATTAACATGGCTATTAACAGCCAATACAAACTCACAAAGAATTTTAAAATGAAGAAAGGGGTGCCAGTATAAAAAATGCAGGGGTGCCAGTATCAAAAATGCCAGATCGAGCCTACACAACCATGCCATGAAGTCACCGGCTCAGCCGAGAATTCAGATAGCGAATCGGTTGACAACTTTCGCCGTTAGAGATAACGGTGACGGAAAAGGATCTTCACCGGTCACCGTCAAGCCCATTTTTTAAGCGCCAAATAGATTGAGGTAAGTTTTTCTGACGCGGCAGCGACACGGGACTCTGAAAGACTGCAAAATGCCCTTGCTTTTATTATTCTCTCCTTATTTCCTACAATTACCAATTCGTCCCGCGCATCTAATTACTGAAATGCCCCTAGAAGTTGCCCTATTTGCCTAAACCTAGTAAACTATGGGAAAGGGTAAACATTGGGTGTGAACGGGTGCATAAATGAAGACATTTGATTGAAATTGACGGAAAGGTCCCTGGAAGTTGATTATGGGACTAATAGTATCTTGTTTATTGAAATACTGATGAAGGGTATTTTAGTAACTATGAGTATATTCTCCAAATGCTAGCTGAAAAAGCGCCTTTGAGCCAAAAAGTTGCTCCAAAATGACAAACTCATCCATAGAGGTGAAAGAAATGGTAAGTGTCCGGCTTCTAGCTACAGATTACACAAGTAAATGATCTGTGCCCTCTATTTGGGCAATGGTTTTCTCAGCTAGGCCACGGATGGTGTCACAAAACATATCTGCACCGTCCAATTCCAAGCATGCATTGTAATGCACAATGGGGTTCAATCAATGTATTAATGAATTATAAGACATTTATAGGAGAGGAATGTTTAATTGGGCAGCTTTTTTTGGAGCCCACCTTTGCATATGGACAGAGCTACGTTGAGGCCAAAGTAGGCCATGACCCCAACCCAAAAAATTGGGAATTATTTTTATGTATGTTCTTGTGTTGCAGCCACTTTATTTGTATTCGTATCTTACTTTTGCCTTACCAAATTCAATCTGGCTCCTCTTCTGACTAAGTGTGTGTCCCCGCCTTTGAGCGATCTCACATGCTGGCAGGTCGTGTTCGGGTAACGTTGAGATTGACCCATTAGAGTATATGGGTTGACACAAACACGACATGAAAAACAGTTGTGTCAAGAACCCGTGACTCAAACACAACCCATTTATTGAACGAGTCAACACGACACAACTCGTATAAGACAATTATGTAAATGGGTCGTGGGTTAGACAGGTTAATATGACGGGTTAATAAGTTGCGAGTTAGATGGTTAACACGATAGGTTAACAGGTCACAAGTTAGATGGGTCAAAATGGCAGTTAACAAGTTGCGAGTTAGATAGGTCAACACAATGGGTTAATACGGGTTGATTAGAACACGACACTATTTTCAACATGTCAATCGACTCAAAAATGACACAGACGATCTTTAGCTACTAAATCCGTATGGGGTTTGAAACATGTTATTGTGTCATGTCGCATTTTGCCCCCAACTCCAACTATTGAAATCTAATAGGTAAAAAAGAACGTGAATTGCGTGATTCTACGGACAGCAACAGAGTATTCATCTAGTGGTTGCCTTTGAATTCTCATTTTGACTAGTGATCTCGTGATAACTCGTCTGTACAATGCCTTCAGCCTCGCTAACACCGTCACGTGCATGGAAATAAGGGTAGTTTTGTGATGAAAATTTGCTCTGGTGCATACACGTCTAAGCAAGTTAGCCTAATCCCATTCCACAACCATGCGATTCTTGCTAACAGCTTTCAACGCTTCCCGTACTGGAATAATTCTTAGGTAATGGTGAGAGTTGTCGGGCAGGCCAGGCTGAAAGCTGATTGAGTAGTACCCACCTGTGGACCTCAAGTCTACTTCCACCACCTTTGCGCCCTACTTGGGAACCCAAGCTCTGGACTTTATTCCTAAACCAAAGCTTTGGATTCAGGATTTTCTTATAGCTATTTCTTTCAAATGAAGAAAAGCTAGGCCTCTAATTATCCAACTAGAGAGAATTTCCGTGGATAATTCATCTCTTAGAATGCCTGAGAAATAAATGTCTTGGATCATTAAATACTATGTATAACAAACCTTGACTAAATAAAAAGAAATTGAAGAACAGTAAAAATTGCAGTAAATCAGCTAAGGTAGTAAAAAATAAACATAGGGGATGAACTGAATGGCAAAAGCTTGTACACCTTTATCTCCCCCAACAATGTCTCTAAGTAGAAAGAAAATCTCATAGAGTTAACATTTGATTCAACTGAAATCGTTAGAGATAGTTTAATTAACAGCCAAAGAAACATTTAACTTTGGAAATATCAAACAATGGGCTGCCATCAAGTAAACCAAAAGATTAGAAAAGCGGCATCACTATTTTTTACTCTCATCTTGTATTTGAGCTTGTTCATCACCAGCAATTGTCAATCTTAACTAAATCACCCTCTCTAGCTAGCTAATGAGTGAGCTTTGTTAATTATTTCTTGGTCAGAGAACATGAAAATTGTCTAGAAGTAAGAGAGCAATGGATGTGCAAGAATTGTCTTGCACAGTTGGTCACATACCCTTGACACCTTTCTTAGAATATGCTTGGTTGCAGAGTTGAGTTGTTGCTTTCTCCTTTGGCCAGGATTATATTTAGGAGTAAATGAGTGATTTGTTTTGTAATTCTTCACTTGTAACAAAAGAAAACAAGAGTACTAAATTTTATTAAAGCAATTAATTAGCATATATCATCATCAAGACCTTATCCTAATTAGGGGTCAGCCAAATTAGTGTGTATATATATATTTCCAATTAAAATCCAGGACATGCCATGGCCAAAAGGTCAAACAGCACTAGCATAAGACAATTGGGATCCTCAGGCATGGACAGGTTCTTACCCATTACATTATTTTGAGACATATTTGAGTCATCGATATAAATTAGCTGCACCCAAAAGAATAGTAGTGCTTAGGATAATCTAATTGAAGAGACCATCTAAGGGGAGGTGAAAAGAAGTTGTAGGCTATAACAAAAGTTTTCTACTACATTAAGCAAGCTTCATATTTATGCCCAAAAAATGTTGCCTATTACTTTGCTCACTATAAATAGTTAAATGTTGGTGGTCCTGATAGATGGATGTCTAGAAGAAAAATAGGTAGCTGAATCTAAAATTTAAAATCATTACACTAAAATCTAAACCATGTTGGAATACCATTCAACCCAAGAGCTGAGGCTAATAGGATGTAGACTAACAATATTATCATTTGAACCAAAAGTTTAAGCCGATAGGAAGTAGGCTAACAATATTTATATATCTAACACACCCCATAGCGTGAAGACCCTTTTTGGGCCCTTGCACATTGATTTGATAAATGGGTATTCTCAAGATTCAAACCCACAACCTTGAGAATAAGGCTTTGATATTATGTTGGATCACCATTCAACCCAAAGCTTAAGATAAAGACGTATAAAGAGAGAAAATGGATGGCTCAAAGTAGAAAAAGGGCTGTATATATCATTGCTATATAAGTATGCCATTTGTCTTTGTTCATGGGTGAGTAGAGCTTCACCATATACAAAGAGATAGGTAGCTCTTGCAATGACATGAATTTATGTGAAGCAATTGCCCTCTATTTACATGAGATGAGGTGCATAGTAAATCAAGATTTACAAGATTGATGGTGGAGATGCAGCAAACCTGCAATTTAGGTGGCCTACCTCCTTCGAACCTCATCTGTTTTATTTTGGCTTTAGCATCTATCTTGTCCTCCCACCTCTAGATGGCAACGGGTTTGGTCCATTAAGGAGATCGAACCCTAATGCCCACAAGGGTTAGTGACAGGAGTAGACTATCTATGACTTGAGCAAGGTTATAGTCAAAACATTTATGATGAGGAAGGTTAGGGTTAGGCTAGGGTCAATGGTAAAAAACTAGAGAACCCAAAAAGCAACTTATATTTTTTTTTGAATGACAAAAATACCAATATGATACTTTTAAAAATTAAATATAAATACGATGGTAGCCTCGATAAACGAAGCTTCCACATATGCAAGGTCCAAGGAAGAGGTAGACCACAAAGTTCAATAGTATGCAGTCTTAACTTGCATTTTGCGAGAGGTTATTTCCACGCCTTGAAATACAAATATGAGGGCATTATAATAATTATTGTCATACAGTAATAAGAAATTAATAAAAAACTTCAAAGCCAAGCTTGAATTATTTCTGAATGTTGTTGAAGTAATATTATGGTGTAAGTTTTGATAATATCTTGAGTATGGTCAATTAAGAGTCAAATAACCCGTAAGGGGCAGGGCGAGGGCAAATTTTTTTTGGCCTAACCAGGGATAAGGTAAGAAAAATCTTTAATTCAAGGAAGGCTAGGTCGCGTCAGGGTAAGAAAAAGGACCTAGCGTCCTGGTTAGCCAAAAATGTAGCGCAACCCGAGTCATTCTTGTCCTGGCCCCGCCAGTTACTTACCGTTAATAAACGGCAAACAAAACGCCGTCAAAACACCGTTAGGCCAGCGGAGATTAGCAGATGACGCTGTTAAAAATTTAAAATGGCATAAACTCAGTGAAAGAGCAGCGTCCTTTAAAGGCTCCCGCAGAAGTTCAGAGTTAGTATTTGACACAAACAAACAAGTGTAAAAATAATTATTGACGCACCCTTCTCCTTTTTCATTTTCTCTCTGCTCGTTGCAGATTCTTGGCCCGTTTCCACTCCATACCTAGATCCTTATTGGCTTTTTTCCCTCACTCTCACACCTTCCTTTTCATCTCCTTCCATTGTTATTCTTCCTTTTTTTTTGTTTAAAATATCTGTTTTCTAATCAATATCCAGGTCTGCTTTCAGGAGTTGTCACCTGGAACTTGGCCCACTTTTAGAGCTTGAAAAACCCAATCTTTTAGCAGTTCTTTTGCATCTGTTTTGGGTTGTCTCGAATATTTGCAAGTGTTTTCGGATTGCTTTGTTTGGTTTTGGGCATTCTTTTGTTCACTATCTTAGCTGTTCCTATTTTATTTCATCTGAACTGTCCAAAGGTCTTGTCTTTTGTTTCTTTAGATTATCTAGCATCGTCTAAGCTCTGGATAGAAACCCACTTCAGTTTTGAGATGGGTATCAAGTCTATAAGCAGTTTTGGGATTTCACTGGAGAACCCAGGTCGATTTGCACTGGCTCTTACGTTTTGGATCTATTTTCTATAGTTTGTTGCACCATCTCAAGAACATTTTCATCTTCTCCACATCTGTAAGTGGTTTTAACTTTTCGGAGTTGGGCTTGAGGGGAATAACTATTATGCTCTGTTGTTTTCTTGGGGTGGTTTCAGTTTATTGTTACTGACTAGTCGTTTTGATCAAAGAAATAGGTAAGGATCAATCAAATCAAAGCTTTTGTCCGAATCCACTTACTCCTTTTTCCTGTTTCGGTTCAAAGTTTGGGTTTTGCGGGGTGGTATTTTTTGTTCTTTTGGTAGCTTTATCAAGCGGTGTTGTTGTTGTCTTAGGCATACAAACTCTACCTCTTCTCTTGTTCTTTGATTAAGCTCTTGGTTACTCATTTCAGGTTTGAGCAGGGTTTCAAATATTCAAGCTGCTTATAGTTGAAGGGTATTCATGGGGTGTTCTGTTGTTTTTGGGGTGGTTTGTTGCTTGTACTTGGTTGTTTCAGTGAGTGGTATTGGGGCCAATTGGGGAACGCAGTCCAGCCACCCTTTGCCACCTGATATAGTAGTTAGAATGCTGAAGGAGAATGGATTCCAGAAGGTGAAGCTATTTGATGCAGATTCAGACACTTTGACTGCGCTCCATAGTTCTAAGATTGAGGTCATGGTGGGAATCCCAAATGACATGTTAGCCACTCTGGCAAGCAGTATAAAGGCAGCAGAGACATGGGTATCTAAGAATGTCTCTAAACATGTCAACAATGATGTCAATATCAGGTGAGCTTGTCTCTCCTTACTCTCCTACATCTTCTAGTTTCTATTAATCGATTGAAAAAAGTTATGGCTGGTACTTATGGTCATCGGGTCTGTGCCATTGTTTGGTTGTTTTCGGGTTTAACGGCTTGGATATAGTGTTTTCTTCGAAGTTGGTAGGTGAGTGGGCTCGAATCCACAACCTTTGGTTGAGGAAGAGTACACCTCCCTAACAACCTCGACTCTAAATTGCTGGCTAGTTCCATTAGAAACACAGGTATCTTCTATCTAACTAATAGTAGTACGCTTAAATTCCAAAGAAATTCTGTGTTAAACTGGATTCCTATTTGAACTGTAACATAAATCAATCATTCAACTCAGATACGTAGATTTATGCTTTTGTTGTTTTTAATTCTTTTAGAGTTCTATCTTTCTGTATAAAAGAGAATGAAAATATACTCATTTCAGCTGACTAATTCTGTTTGATGTAGTGTACTACTTCTAAATGGCATGACTAGTGTAGTAGGCAGCTGTTATGTTTGAAATTGTTAAGTTGTTGATGGCAAAATTATTTGGTGGTACACTTTATCCATTATCCATTTTGCGATTGCATTTTATACTACTTGAAACGAAACATTGAATGAAACCACAGGATATGGAAAGCTTATTGTATTTGTCATTGTTAATGCTGTTAAAGTTATTTCTATCTCATGGATTGAGGTTAGCTAAAGATAAGACTTATCTTGGCTGATTACCCCTTGCGCTTGATGTAGTTCAGAACTATTAAGAATGGTAAGGTATGTCACAATTGATGGCTGTTCTGTTTTGGAATGATATGATATTGTTGATTTGGTGATCTTATTTATCACACATTGTTTTCTCCTTGGTTTCTTACTATTCCTGGTTTATATTGATTTTATCTGGTTAGCAATTTGATTTGATTGCTCAAATGATCTGATCATCTGGTGCTTTCACTATTCAGATGACTGTGAATCTTTCTTTCTTGTAACACAGAAGTCTTGTTCTGCTATTTTATCCAATTTTATGTGTTAGCTACTATCTAATGATATCTTGTCAGTTCCTTTGCTTTTACTTTATAGAGCATTCAAGGAATTCAGTTGGTTATTCTGGTAAGGACAATTGAGATCTGAGGATTGCTGTATGCTTTTATGGATTTGTTTTTTCTGTATCTGACATATCTCATGCTCATCTGTTTCTTCTTGCAACTTTGGTATAGAGTAATAGTTACATTATTGGCATTGCTTTTACAAGTTTTGTTTCTTTGGTTTGTTGTATGTCATGATTTTGGACTTACTTGTGGATTATACATTGACAAGAAAAGGAATAATTGTCATATGACTGAACTTCATTTTGAACATAAATATTGCTGAACTTCTAGAATCATCATAAAATTCAGCTTCTTTTATTAGATCTCAGATTTGGTGGTTGCTGTGGAAACTGTGAAATGCATGTTTGTTATATAGTAACAAGCTTTTAAGTTGTTTGCTCAAAATCGAACTGTTGGTTGGAAAGGAAAGTTTCATGATAAGATGGACATTATATCTTAAAAAGGTTGAAGAACTGCATTTTGTGATAAAATATCATTGCAGTTTGTGAATCATAAGAAACTCAGCTTCTTTTATTAACAAATTGGTGGAGGTTTCCTGAAACTGTGTCTCAACTCGTGGGTGAAGCTTTTATTGTTCACTCTGTCCAGAGATCAAGCCTTAGCATCTTACAACCTCTTTCTCTCTTGATATCCATATCTTCATTTGAAGATTTTCAGTATTAGCTAACTTCATTGGCTATAGTGAATGTGAGTTTGCTTAACACATTATTTTTCAAACTCTAGATGTTCTGCAGTTGTAGATGCTGTGGTTTTCAGGTGATAATGATCTGTTGATTGGGCCCTTTAGACCTATTGGTGCTTTTGTAATTTCTGATCTCTTGATTTGTTCTACTGTTGATGGCAATAAGTGCTTTATCACCTTTTCCTACACTGCTTGTAGATGGTTTTGTATTCTCTGGATTAGAGATATAGTGCAGACCCTAATGTTTTGCGCCAACGCTGGAATGTGGTCTTTGCAGTTGGACTTACCTATTGTCCTGGAGGCAAGGGACTTGTATAGTCATATGCATCTGCCTACTTTACTACCACAGAAGACTATATAGATGCTTGTATATTGACTTTTATATAAACCTCAATTAATTAAGAAGGGTTTCTAATACTTCATCTGTAAGATGCATGAACCTCAACAATATCATTTGTTCCTATGTAATAGCAAACCTGCTAAATGGACAGGTCAGAAATTTCAATTGGATTCTCTAATGTATGACATTTTTGAGGTACGCCTTACCTACTATGGGGCCAAGCAGATAAATGCTTTGGATCAGCGAATGCTGGACACAGTCATATTAATAAGCCTTTGGGTTCGCATGCACGGACGCCACAATTTCTCTCCTTCCAAATGCCTGTATATACTGATGTTGAAGTGGTCTCATGCAGCAAAACTGTCTCTAGTCTGTACTGGGCAAAGGAACCCCTTTGTTAGTTAGTTTCTATGAAAATGCATAGAGAAAGCTAAAACTGTAATTTACCTCATGATGAACTTGATTTTTCAGTCACATAGGAAGCATTGAGAATAACCGCCACAATACTCTAAGACAGGCTTTGGCTGATCTACTGTGATCAGTTGAATCCTCCGCTTGGTGTGATTCATTGCTGCAGAACCTTGTGATGCGTACATGCTTTTGGGTCTTAAACTGCTTTTTCATCTATTCTTTCTGCTGACTTGATACTCCAGTCTCCTACATTTTCTGCTAACTGGAAACTATATGGAAGTCTCTATTTTGTTTCTGCATACCCAAGTCACTCAGTCATCCATTAAGGACTTCCCTGCTTCTAAAATTTCTTCTTAACATCCTAATTTGATGCTCAATAATGTTGAACTTGAACATCTAGCTACTTCCGCTACATTTGCAGATTGTATAACTTTTATATAGTGACATGTCACTATAGGTCATAAATGTGGGGCTTGTCAGGAATGGGGATTTGGAGTATACACCAGAACAGGGAAATTCTACAGCGCTTACAGAAGAACACTAGGAAGTACAAGCTGCAAGAGGAGAAGAGGAATATTTTAAAGTTATGCTAATTACAAAGAGTACAGCCCAGTTTGCACGAACTGCTGGTTTGAAATAGTTTCAGAAAAGAACCAGAGGTTTACAGTTGTATCTAAACCCCAGTTTCTAGCATTTGAACCCAGTTAGTCCTTGCATTCTTTATTCTGCTACTTCAACTGAAAGCTGTAGTAGTTTCCTACTTCACGATTTGCTACAAGCCTTTATTTCTTGTAACCACTTCCTTTCAAGGAGAGAGCAAACATACTCAGGGCCCCACCTTTCAGTTTTGCTTCTCTTGAAAGGATATGGTATTAGTTTCCACGTTTTGGCAGTTTCGTAGTTAGTAATACTTGGTAGTTATTTGTTTCTTACAAACTGGTTCTCTTGCATTTTGAATAATGCATGGTGCTTCTGGAAGCACACATGTACAAGCTTTGGTTTACTTCCTCCTATTTTGCTTCACTTGAAAAGGATATGAGACTAGTTTCCATGTTTTGACAGTTCTGTAGTTAGTACTACTTAGTAGTTATTTGTTCCTTACAAACTGATCCTCTTGCATTTTGAATAATGCACAGTACAAGCTTTTGTTTACTTTCTCTTACCCATGGAAGATAAAAGCTCATGAGCTAGTGCTAATTTTCAAAGCCAAACAATTCACTAGCCAATTAATGACCAACATAGAGCAGACTACATCTTTACCAAGCACAAACTTCGTGTGTACTTCGCTTTCAACTGAACCTCATAACTGTAGCCTTGGGCCATGTTTATTATGGATACCGAGACTCTCAGAAAATTGATAGGGTTATCTTCATTACATTTCTTACATGATCTTCTCCTTAGGATGCCATTATGAGGATCTTGATGGTTGTAGGTGCTAACGAAGCGTAAGTGACCTAGTTTGAGCTTTCAGTTGAAGTTGCTGGTTGTTGAAGGTTTGAATTCCAAAGTGTCCGTCTGTGAGCCAGCTGGTCAGCTCTTTGCTCTGGATTTCTACCTAAAAATCTGTTTGAAACCTTAGCAATTTGGTTATGTCAGATCTTCTATCTGACAATTTGAACAGATTCAGATTCTTTTATGGGCCATATCGTAATTTAATCGTAAAAAGCATGTCACTGCCATGACTCTGCTTGGGACACGTTAAAGCCATGTGCAGTAAGAACATAAACCAGGAGAGACCATCCAGTTCAAGTTTCCATGTTGCACGTATTTTGTCCGTGAAGTGGTGTTTTGCATGCTTCTTGATGTTTGACTCTTTATTTAATGTGGTTTTTACCTTTTGAACTGGTGAATATCTTGCATGGTCTTCTAGTTTCTTCTCACTCTACCTTTTTTTTCCCCCTCAATTATTTGAAGGATAATTTACCCTCTATGTCTTCCTAAATAGGTATGTAGCTGTTGGTAATGAACCTTTCCTAGAGTCCTACAATGGAAGCTTCCTTAGAACAACATTCCCAGCTCTCCAAAATATTCAAAGTGCCCTCATAAAAGCTGGTTTGAGCAACCAAGTGAAGGTCACTGTTCCTCTGAATGCAGATGTCTACGAGTCATCAACAGGGGTCCCATCTGGTGGCGACTTTCGATCTGAAATCCGTGACCTCATGCTTGCCATTATCAAATTCCTCAGCGACAACGGTGGCCCTTTCACCGTCAACATATACCCTTTCATAAGCCTCTACAGCGACTCCAATTTCCCTGTTGACTATGCCTTCTTTGATGGCACCACACAACCTGTGAATGATGGGGGAACAAGTTATACCAATATGTTCGACGCCAATCACGATACCCTGCTATGGGCCTTGCAGAGAAATGGCTATGGGAATTTACCAATTATTGTGGGGGAAATTGGGTGGCCAACAGATGGAGATGTCAATGCTAATTTGGCTTATGCGCAGCGATTCAATCAAGGCTTCATGAGACATATTTTAACTGGTCGTGGGACTCCAATGAGAACTGGACCAATCGATGCCTATATGTTTAGCTTGATTGATGAAGACGAAAAGAGCATTGCACCAGGAAACTTCGAACGCCATTGGGGTATATTTAACTATGACGGATCAGCCAAGTATCAGCTTAATCTTGGGACAACAAAGTCGGGCATAGTTCCGGCAAAGGGAGTGAAGTATCTGAGCCAGAAGTGGTGTGTTCTCAAGTCCACAGTGAGCCTTGATAGTCCACAAGTGGCGGCAACAGTGGGCTATGCTTGTGGTAATGCGGATTGCACTAGCCTTGGATATGGAACTTCCTGTGCTAATTTGGACATAAGAGGGAATATTTCATACGCATTCAACAATTACTATCAGAAAATGGATCAGCAAGACAGTGCCTGCAAGTTCAACGGGATATCCACAGTAATAAATACAAACCCGTCGGTTGGAACTTGCAGATTTCCCATCATGATGGACACGGATATTTCCGCTAGCAGTAGAAGATTTGGAAACTGGGTTATTAGTTTTGTGGTGAGCATCATCTGTATGCTGACATTTCTCTGAATTTTAGTATCTTCCTTCATCCATCGACGAGTTCCTTTTTCGAGAAACAGAGAGAGGAATTGTCTGAGTTTTGAATGGCTTTTCCTTTTCCAGTTTTGACGTGCTCTGGTACTTGTAACTTGCTGCGATTGTCTTTCATATTGGAAAGTTTTACCCTACCCAAGCCGGGAAGTAGGTTCTCCTTTGCAACTCTATCCATTCTTTGCCAGTTCAATGCCCACTACTATCAAACAGAGAAAGGGATCGCCCTCTCTCTCTCTCAAGCGAGGAATTATATGGTGCTTCGGAGATCAATCATACCGTTTAAATTTGATCTTGTTGTACAAATTTTGAGAATAAAAAATCATTTTCGATTAGGCTGCAGAATAGATAATAGACAGAGATAATTTTTTTATTTTAAGTATGTCAACTTACAAAATAGACAGTACTGTTTCTTGATAATGGGAAAAGAAAGAATTTTGGGCTTTGTTCTTCATCCAGCCTCACTCCTGAATCCAGAAAACCCATTTTCTTAGATGCCACAAACCCAAAACATCTGATTTTCAGTCAAAAGAAGGAGAGCTCGAAGATGGACAGGGACATGACTCAAAGGAAAGCAGAAAATCAAAGTGCACTGCTATAAAGCAGAGACAAATCAGAAGCCGTAAACGCCGTTAAAGCTAAGAAGTGGTTTGCATCTTCAAAAGAACAGAGTCCATCTCTCAAAAAACTAATAAATTGATATACCAAGAGTAGTATTCTTGAAATAATATTGTAATCTAGAAACTTGCAACCCAGGATCAAATTTAAACAGTAAGATTGAGCTCTGACGTATACTCCTTGATAATCTGAAAGCACTGTATAATTCCTCTCCTCAAGCAGCCATCGAATGCAGATGCATATTGCGCTTGCCTCGAATTTCTTCTCTGGGTTCTGTTCTATACGTAAAATTATTGTGCTCGTCACTTGGGTCCTATTCTGACCATGGAATGGCAGTAAAATGGTGCTGTTCTGTGCCACAGCAAGACTATGGATGTGTCATTCTGATGGTAGCCCATGCACAGTGCTGATCGTCAGACATTGATGGGAGCTGATAAATATTGGGTTCTGAAGTTGGGAGTTTAGATCTTGCTACAGTATGGGACCTACATCCTGTAAGTCATGCAGGAGTAATGAATAAGTTAACAGGACATCATAGCCATCATTATCAGCAAGACTTTATCCCGATGAATCAAGTTAACAGATCAAGACTTTATCCCGATGAATCAAGTTAACAGATCAAGACTTTATCCCGATGAATCAAGTTAACAGGACATATGCGCTAAAATACAATACACATGTATTGTGAATTATGTCCATTCATATTGATTGCTCAGCAAGATCATGGCAGACGAGATTGCATTGTCACCAACAATTAGACATGTAATTGGTTCATGCTACCGACATCTTACGGCTCCACTTCAATGGCAGATTGCCAATACAGTCAAAACCTCTTTAACTAGAGGAATGATTATTTTTTCTGGAGCCACTTTCCATGATGTAACTTATTCATGCCATTGCTTCAACTTCGGGTAGCCTATTAGAAAATCAATCAAAGTTTCAAGAAGACTTCACTATTTTGGTGCCAAGACATTTCATATTCAAGTTCCGGTCGGTGCTCACAAGCATCCCTAGAAGCAGATGTTGTCTTTGTCTCTCTCTCTCTCTCTCTCTCTCTCTCTCTCTCTCTCTCTCTCTCTCTCTCTCTCTCTCTCTTTATTTTTTTTCCATTCACGGTGACAGTGTTTTCTGAATCCATGCAATTAATCATGCTTATGGGACTCCGCACCACCTCCTAGGCACTACTTCAAATTTTTGAATGATTCGACCACTTCATCGGATTTGCAGCTCAAGATGAGTGAATATCTAAAACTTCTTTCAATGGAAATGTCCTTACTAGGCCTTTTCAATTGAAATATGAATGTACTAAAAAATAAAACACAATACCATCGATATTTTATTTGAAGGGCTCATCATGGAACGGCATATTTTCACTTTGAAAACTGAAAACTAAAAAATATGAACGAGATAAAATACAAGTAAAGGGCAGCCCCGGTGCACGAAGCTCCCGCCTATGCGGGGTCCGGAGAAGGGGCGGGCCATAATGGCCTAAAGTAGGCAGCCTTACCTTGCATTTTTGCAAGAGGCTAATTCCACGCCTTGAACCCGTGACCTCAAGGTCACATGACGACAACTTTTACCGTTGCGCCAAGGCTCCCCTTCTAACGAGATAAAATACAAGTGAGACCAACTATTGGATGATCGAAACGCTCTTCTTTTCCTTGGTATGTTGCGCTGTGGATGACCCCGTTTTGTTTTGATTACTATTTAAAGTGAATGCATGTTCAACGAACAAGTTTAGGTTCATCTTTTGATTATAAAGTGAGAGATGTTTTAATTTCAGCTGTTTCATGCAGGTATAAGGAGTAGGTGACATTTGATTGGCTAAAAAATAGAAAAAGGCAGTTTGAAACTTTTTCGTGGCCAATCAAACATCACCTGTACTTTACACCTGCAACTCCTTGCTGAAATTACCACTCCTCATAAAGTGAAGGCTTTATATATATATAAAGCTTTAGATTTTTTTCATTTATACCTCACATTTGCATTTCGATCAATTGCACCCTCAATGTAAGATGTTATTACAATTGCTCCCTATTCTCAAAAGAGTTGAAGTCGTTTTGATATAATCTAACGTGGAATGCTAACACTTTAATCACGGTCAGAAATGGGAAAAAGAGACATTTAATGCATTGAGAGGATCGCCGAGATTGAGTTTGAAGGCTGTGCGAGCTTGATCTCGGCGAGGGTTTGAGGACTCCAACTTTCCCAACTCCGAGCAGTTTTTTCGTAGTCTAATATTACTGTTGTTGATTAGGAACATGTATCGGAGGTGTATCCGTTATTAGTTGTGCTGCAGCAGCAGGAGTTATCTACAAGTTAGAATCCAATTCAGCTTTAGGAGGTGGCGCAGTGGTTCTTGTGGCATAGACTGGTTGAGTAGGCTTTTTGAAAGCTTTTCCAGGACTGATGGTAGGATTTGTAACACTGGTCGGTTTACTCAAAGGGATCGGAGTTTTACCCAAATTTGATTGAAGAGCTACACTAGGTAGCTTGGTATTGTCTAACTAGACTGAAATGCATTGGATATTGCTGATCAATCTGCAGCATTTGCTGTTGCTAGGCTTGTTGTATAGGCTGTACAAGTAGTAAGAAACTGAAACCAGCCTTGTCGCATGGTGATGAACATAATGTGAGCTTGCGTGGAGCTGCTGACGTCTGGTGGCATACATGCTTTAACTCGGGTCTGCAAATATCAAAGGGCAATATGCCCAATTCGGCAAAATTTCAATAGAACAACATACCTCAAATCTCTATAAATGTGTTCTTCTTGTTGGGTGGACGAGCATGTGATCCATACCCATACATAAATTTCAGCTGTTTTATGTAGGTGCAAGCATCAGGTGACATTTGATTGGCTGAAAAAGAAATAAAAAATAGAAAAAGTTAGGAAAAATGGCAGTTAGAAACTTTTCCTTGACTGCAACAAGTGGTATTAGAGCAAGGTTGTTGATTGGATCGTTTATTAGAGCACAGAGATCAATTGGGATCGGAAAGACTCATGAAGATCAGGGAAAGTTCAGCAGAAAAGCCCACAACCTGCGTCATGTCGGAAAAAGCCCAACGATGACAGCAACAGAGATCCAAATGTTTACGGATTGCATGAGTTGGGCTAATCACAATCCAATCTCCCTAAAGGAATCTTCACAGTCGACTGATGGAGGGCGAATTCTGATTAGGCATAATAATGGCTGTCCAAAGTGATGGAGGGCAGGGTTTGAGCTCGTGGCGTGTCAATCACAAGAGGTGAGACAAGGCCAGCTGAAACTAGGTAACAATAATACATATCCGGCAGAAAGTATTGAAGAATGATTCAAAGTGATGATATGTCATTGGGTAGTTAGTGGTTAATAGAGTTAGTGTTGTACATGGATAAGTAATGGAATTAGTGGTGTACATGGATGAGTAATGGAGTTAGTGGGTGAGTGATGAAGTTAGTGGTGTATATGGTTGAGTAATGGAGTTAGTGGGTTTAGTGGTTTGTAAGCCTATAAAGGCAACTCACTTTTATTGAAACAAAACACCTTGACAAAATGCAATTTCTATAATCCTCTGCAGCAGTTATAAGAGTTTCTATTCTGTAACATTGTGGTATTAGAGCACACCTTGAGAAAGTGAGTCGAGTGTAAACACAGAGATAATGAGGGGAAGCAACGGCAATGCAATGGGTGCAGCACAACCACTCATTCCCATCTTCAAAGGAGAAGGCTACGAATTCTGGAGCATTCGTATGAAGACTCTACTCAGATCTCAAGACCTTTAGGACTTAGTGGAACACGGGTATGCAAATCTCGACGACGAAAGCAGGTTGCGAGAGAACAGGAAGAAGGATTCCAAGGCGTTGGTGATCATTCAACAGGCAGTCCATGATAGTGTCTTTTCACAGATCGCAGCGGCAACGACATCAAAGCAGGCGTGGTCTATTTTGCAGAAGGAGTTTCAAGGCGATTCGAAGGTCCTTGTGATGAGATTGCAATCACTCTGGCATGACTTTGAGACCTTGATAATGAAGAATGGAGAATCCATTGCTGATTTTTTGTCAAGAGCAACGGCAATAGTTAATCAAATGTGGTCCTATGGAGAGAAGATTACCGACCAAACCATTGTTGAAAAGGTACTTAGAAGTTTAACTCAAAAATTTGATCATGTAGTAGCTGCTATAGAAGAATCAAAGTGTAACACCTCGGATTTTTAAGACATTTATTATTATAATAATTATTATTAATGTCATTTTGAATAAGAGCATTTGGGATCCTATGAGAAAAGCTTTATTTAATATTTTACTAAAACCTATCTTAAAAACTCCGAGTGTTAGTTTTCCTTCCTCAAAATGGCATACACGTAAATTAAACATAATAAAACAATCCGTGTATAAATCAACGTCAAATAAATCGGCGCCTTTATTTTAAATCAAATAAATGTCCAAAACACAATAATAATATGGCCCAGGGTCTATCCATCATAACATCCCATATAAATGTCCAACATAAGTCCAAACATCTAAATCACATCCAAATATAAAGTATGCAGTCCATAATAAAATTCAAATGATAATCCTCTTTAATGACTCACATCACTGTCTAAAACTATAGGAAAAACTAGTCTTCAGCAGCTCTCAAGGTTCATCAACAGCTTTTCCTTTCCTGGTGTAGCGCTCGAGATCTAAGGCATTGCAAAACAAAGCAATGCCTCAGCAAGCTATCGCTTGTGTAGGTACATAGACAATTAATGTAATAAATGAAAAAAATAATGAACAGCACTGATGAAAAGTCTAACATTTATGAAAATAGTGATATCATAATGCCATGTTCAAATAAATGCAAATTTATTCCATATGCTAAAACATGTAATTCACGGAGTTAAAACATGACATGAATTAATATAATTGAGCATACAACAAGAATAAGGGCACTATAAGGTAATGGGTCCCACCACATCGCACTAACATCCCTGATCAGGAGTATTCGTAGTCAACCTCTGAGTGTCGTTACACCCAGGCATACCATGCATAACCATGCTCATCATACATGCACACATAATAAGAATATGGGCCATCATGCTGCAGTGGCAACCCTCCATGGGTATCAACCGCCGCCGCTCTCGTCGATACCATAACGGGAGACTTAGCGTCTGTCCCCATGGAAAGGCTCAGACCGGTAGTGTGGACTATCCATGTTACCAAACCCCTACCGAATGACATCTATGGGCAGGTGTCTATCACATCACAATATCATCACATCACAATCTCGGAAGGTGGGTGGTCGGCCCTATCCCTCCTAGCATGACGCTCACCGGCTGAGAGCACCCGTCATCAAATATAAAACAAGGAAATCATATGTGTATGCTAAAACTCAAGAGCACTTATAGCTCGCAATCCCCAAGGCATGCCCCTCATCTTGGGGTTAGCCTATAAAAGGACCAGCTAATAAGCCTCTATTCTTATTTCCATGTAATTCCATACATTTTCTACATATATAATAAGAAATAAGTCTTTATCTAAGCATAACTAATTAACCTCATGCTTATAAAAGTATTTGAAATAAGTTTATTCAATAACAGAATTCAATTTGGAATACTCATAATGTACTCAAAGTCGTATGAAATTCACGATAAATGATAATTGCCATTTAAAACACAATCACACATGATGCTATGTTTAAACATGGTTTAAAAATTAAGCCAAAGCATTAATTGTCGTCACCTACCTCAGTGTGAGACCACTAGCTTGCTAATAACTCCCTTTAACTAGTATATTCAAGTGCACCTATACATGTCACATCACTATTTAAAAATTTTTCTAAATAAAAAGTGGTCATTTATAAGTTTTTAAGTTAAAACTAGGTCTACGTCGTCAATACGGTCACAACGCATCTTTCGGATCATGATTTGGACTCCTCTAGCTCCCAAAAATCAATTTTAAGTGAAAATACTTTATAAATTAATATTTATTAATTTATAGGGTGTTTGGCGGGTACACTGGTTTACACCAGTGGCCCTGCTTTAGACGGGGTTACACCGGCGCCCAGTGTACACTGGGTTACACGGGCGGCCCCGGTTTACACCGGGTTACACGGGCAGCTCAGTTTACACCGGCGATGTGGAAACCAGTGCCTAAGAAGACGACCAGCTTCCGGTCATCTCCGATGACCCTGCAGGTGTCCAAATCACTTGGTTTTTGAGCCATTTTGTTCAAATTTTTGTCTAGTTTCCATTTCTATCATCCTTTTGTGTTGATTTCTCCAAAAACCATGTTTTTTAAACGGTTTTTTTCAAGTTCCTAAAAACATCCCTAGGTACTAGTTTTTGGGTTTTTTTTGGAGAAATTCACCGTTGGATCACTCCCAAATTTAAAATGTTTACTCTTGGGTCTCTTGTGCACTAGTTGGATAGTGCGATTTCCAAACGGAGGAGGTTTGATCCGTGAAATCAAGCTCCAACAGTAGCGTGCACAAAGTTCCCAAAAAAATCTGATTTTTTTCCTAATTTTAAATGTTTTTCTAATTATTTTTCTATTTAATAAATACGGGAAAATGGAGTTTTGAGGCTTACCTTGCGCCTGGCTGGGGTTGCTCGTCTTGTTGGGGTTCCACTTGCAGAAAAACTCAGACCTTGCAAGGTTAGGGTTCTAAGCTAAAAAACCCCAGAGGAGCGCTCAAAGTGGTGCATTTTGGCTCTTGAGGATGGTTAGATATAGGGTTTAGAGTCTTGGGGAAGAAAATTTTTTACCCACACGTCTCTTCCCATGTCTCTCCGAGGATTTTTCTAGCACTGGTAGAGACGTGTGGAAGACAGGGGTGCCGTTATCAATTTGGACCCATGTGTAACACGTCTTTGTCAAAAGACCAAAATGCCCTTACAACTTCGACGGCTCATAACTCTCTCGTTTGAGCTCTGTTTTTCACGTTCTTGGTGGCGTTGGACTCGTATCGACGAGCACTTTCTAATTCTTATATTTTTAGAAAAAATTTCCATCCATAAATTTTTATTTTTATTTATTTAATAATTTCCTATTTTATACTAAAAATTAAGGATATTACATCCTTCCCTCCTTATAAAAATTTCGTCCTCAAAATTTAGCTACATACCTCTATGTAAATAACTTTGAATGAATCTTTCGCATCTCCTCCTCAGTCTCCCAGGTAGCCTCCTGTAGTGAATGATGCTGCCAAAGGACTTTGACCAAGGCAATGGTCTTATTCCTTAACTCCTTGACTTTTGTATCAAGGATGCGCACTGGTCTCTCCTCAAATGTCATGTCAGACTGTAGCTCTCCTGGGATCTGCTCCAATACGTGTGAGGGATCTGGCACGTATTTCCTCAGCATAGACACGTGAAAGACGTCATGTACATTTGCTAGCTGTGGTGGTAAGGCTAGCTGATATGCCACAGCCCCAACTCTGCGTAAGATCTTGAAAGGTCCAATATACCTGGGGCTAAGCTTCCCTTTATTTCCAAACCTCAACACCCCTTTCATGGGAGAAACCTTCAAGAATACATGCTCACCCTCAGAGAACTCTAAGTCATTTCGCCTCTTGTCTTGTCTGCATAACTTTTCTGCTGACTGTGAGCTGTCAGTAACCTCTTCCGAATGAGTTGGACTTTCTCTGCACATTCTTCCACTAACTCAAATTTCACAACGCATCTTTCTCCTACATCACTCCAACATAAGGGTGACCAACAAGGTCTGCTATAAAATGCCTCATATGGAGCCATGCCAATACTAGCGTGATGACTATTATTATAAGAAAATTCCACCAAAGGTAAATGATCTTCCCAGCTACCCTTCCAATCCATAACACAGGCTCGTAGCATGCACAAAGTTCCCAAAAAAATCCATTTTTTCCTAATTTTAAATGTTTTCCTAATTATTTTTCTATTTAATAAATACGGGAAAATGGAGTTTTGAGGCTTACCTTGCGCCTGGCCGGGGTTGCTCGTCTTGCCGGGGTTCTACTTGCAGGAAAACTCAGACCTTGCAAGGCTAGGGTTCTGAGCTAAAAAACCCCAGAGGAACGCTCAAAGTGGAGCGTTTTGGCTCCTGAGAATGGTTAGATATAGGGTTTAGAGTCTTGGGGAAGAAAAACTTTTACCCACACGTCTCTTCCCATGTCTCTTCGAGGATTTTTCTGGCACTGGTAGAGACGTGTGGAAGACAGGGGTGCCGTTATCAATTTGGACCCCTGTGTAACACGTCTCTGTCAAAAGACCAAAATACCCTTACAACTTCGACGGCTCATAACTCCCTCGTTTGAGCTCTGTTTTTCTCGTTCTTGGTGGCGTTGGACTCGTATCGACGAGCACTTTCTAATTCTTATGTTTTTAGGAAAAATTTCCTTCCATAAATTTTTATTTTTATTTATTTAATAATTTCCTATTTTATACTAAAAATTAAGGATATTACACAAAGGATTTGTCAGTTTTTTCATTTGATGAACTGATGGGGTCTTTTCAAGCTCATGAGTCAAGGATTAATAGATCACTCGACAAGAACGAAGAAAAGGCATTTCAGGTGAAGGAGCAGCCACCAAATTTGGAGAAGGTGATCGTTTAGCGAGATGAGGTGGTGGAAGAGGAGGATTTCATGATCGTGGTTGTGGCTACGGAAGAGGTAGAGGAAGATTTGAAGGACAAAGGCAGTCCAGAGAGCAAACAAGCACCAAGAATGGAGTTCAATGTTATCATTGTAAAGGATATGGTCACATAAAGGCAGATTGTTGGTACAAAGATCAGAGAGCCAATTTTGCAGCAGAGAATGAAGCATTGGAGAATGAAGGAGATAGTAAGCTCTTTATGACTCATTTTCATACTAGCCATAAGGCAGGTGATTTGTGGTTCGTAGATAGTGGTTGTTCGAATCACATGATTGGCACGAAATTCATATTTCAAGAACTTGATGAAGCACAAAAGATGAAGGTGCAGCTGGGAAATGGAAATGAAATACAAGTTGAAGGCAAAGGTACGGTGGGTATTGAAACTAGCCATGGTAAACTCAAGTTTCTACATAATGTTCAATTTGTACCCGATTTAGGATACAATTTATTGAGTGTTGGGCAACTAATGGCTGGTGGATATTCCATATTGTTTGATGATAGTGCCTGTGTTATCAAAGACAAGCAACCAGGTCAAGAAATGATCAAGATCAAGATGACTCAAAGTAAAATGTTCCCATTGAAAGTCTCGAATATGAGAAGTTTTGTTTTTGCTGTTGGTGGAAAAGATGACTCAAAGCTATAGCATTTGCGATATTGGCATCTCAACATCAAGGGTTTGTCATTGCTAAATCATAGAGGTATGGTTCTTGGGCTACCAAAAATTGGCTCCATTGATTTATGTGAAGGGTGCATTTATGGGAAACAAACCCGAAAGTCATTATCTATAGGGAAGGCTTGGAGAGCCTCAAAATGTCTTGAATTAATTCATTCTGATTTATGCGGGCCTATGCAAACTAAGTCTCTTAATGGGACTCGTTATTTCTTGCTTTTTACTGATGATTATAGTCGCATGAGTTGGGTTTATTTTCTCGAAAGCAAGTTAGAAACTTTTAAGAAGTTTAGGCACTTCAAAGCTAAGGTGGAAAAGCAAAGTGGAATGTGCATCAAAGTCCTTCGCATTGACAGAGGTGGAGAATTCTTGTCCAAGGAGTTCAAGCTTTTTTGTGAAGATAATGGCATTCATAGGGAGTTGACAACTCCTTACACTCCAGAGCAAAACGGTGTCGCCGAGAGGAAGAATCAGGCAGTTGTAGAGATGGCAAGAAGTATGTTACAAACAAAGGGGCTTCCAAATCAATTTTGGGCGGAGACAGTATCAACATCCGTCAATTTATTGAATATCTCTCCAACAAGGGTTGTCATTTATAAAATTTCATTTGAAGCTTGGTGTGGCAAGAAACCATCTATAAGTCATTTAAGAGTTTTTGGTTGTATTTCTTATGCTTTGGTAAATTCTCAAGTCCGTAAAAAACTTGATGAAAAATCTGAAAAGTGCATTTTTATTGGTTATTGTACTCAATCCAAAGCATATAGATTATATAACCCTCTTAATGACAAAATTCTAACAAGAAGAGATGTAGTATTTGATGAGCATTCAAGTTGGGATTGGCAAACCAATGAAGAAAAACTGCAAGAACAGGTTCCTTTGGTGAATGGAGAATCCCCAAATGGGAGTTTACAACTGACTGCACCAAGCTCAGATGGATCCTCCATGGCGTCACCAACTTTGTCACCTTCAACAAGTCCTCCATCGACCCCTCAGAGTTACAACTCTTCATCCAGCCACGAAGGATCATCGGATGAGACACCACCAAGAAAGTTTAGATCTCTGTTTGATATATATGCATCTTGTCAATTTGCTTTTATGGTTTCAGATCCTATGAATTATGAAGAAGTAGCAGAAAAAGAAGAATGGCAGAGAGCAATGGTAGAAGAATTAACATCAATTGAAAAGAATGCAACATGGGAGATGATGGACTTACCGAAAGGCAAAAGTGCGATTGGTTTGAAGTGGGTGTTCAAAACCAAGTTTGTTGCAGATGGAAGCATACATAAGCACAAGGCTCGGATCGTGGCGAAAGGATATGCGCAGTAACATGGTATTGATTTCGAAGAAATTTTTTCTCCAGTAGCTCATTTTGAAACTGTGAGGATTGTTCTAGCATTGGATGCACAACCGCATTGGCTAGTTTATCAATTTGATGTCAAGTTGGCATTCCTCAATGGAGATTTACAAGAAGAGGTCTATGTAGCGCAGCCAGAAGGTTTCATAAAGGTAGGCAAAGAAGAAAAGGTGTACAAATTGAAGAAGGCGTTATATGGATTGAAGCAAGCTCCTCGGGCATGGTATAGCAAAATTGATGGTTATTTTCAGCAAAATGGATTTATCAGAATTGCAAATGAGCCCACCTTGTATGTGAAAAAGGAAAGTAAAAATGATTTCATCATTGTTTGTCTTTACGTTGATGATATCATTTATACGAGTTCCTTTCAATCTCTTGTCGCTAAGTTTAAGTCACATATGAGGAATGACTTTGAAATGTCAGATATGGGTTTACTGCATTTCTTTCTTAGCCTTGAAGTTCAACAAGCTAAAGGTGGGATTTTTATCTCACAAAGAAAATATGCCAAGGATCTTCTCAACAAATTTGGTATGCTTAATTGTAAGTCTGCAGCTACACCTACGAATATCAATGAGAAATTGCAGCAGGAAGATGGAGCAGAGATGGCTGATGCTAAAAGATTTAGGAGCCTAGATGGAGGCTTAATTTATCTGACCCACACTTGACTTGATATTACATTTTATGTTGGTGTTATTTTCAGGTTTATGCAACATCCTTCAAAGGATCATTTTGGAGCAGCAAATCAGGTTCTGCAATACATTGCTGGAACTATGGAGTATGGAATTTGGTACTCTAAAGTTTCCAATTTCAAATTATGTGGGTTCACGGACAGCGATTCGGCAAGTTCATTGGATGAAAAGCGGAGCATTTCAGCAAATGTGTTTACTCTAGGATCAGGAGTAATCACTTGAAGCTCAAAGAAACAAGTCGAAGCAGCATTGTCATCATCAAAAGCTAAGTATGTTGCAACAACTTCAGCAGCATGTCAAGCTATCTGGTTAAGAAGAATGTTAGCTGAACTTCAACAAGAGCAAGAGGGAGCAACAGAGATATTCTGCGACAACAAAGCAACAATCTTGATGACGAAAAATCCAACATTTCATAGCAGAATGAAGCATATTGATACTCGTTTCCAATTCATTCGTGATTTGGTTTCGAAAGGAGAGGTAACTTTGAAGTACTGTAGCACTCACGAGCAGTGGGCTGACATACTGACGAAGTCTTTATTGAAGGAGAAATTCTGCTACTTTAGAGCTTTGCTTGGAGTTTGCAACTTTGAATCAAGAGGGAGTATTGAAGAATGATTCAAAATGATGATGTGTCATTGGGTAATTAGTGGTTAATAGAGTTAGTGGTGTACATGGATAAGTAATGGAATTAGTGGTGTACATGGATGAGTAATGGAGTTAGTGGGTGAGTAATGAAGTTAGAGGTGTATATGGTTGAGTAATAGAGTTAGTGGGTTTAGTGGTTTGTAAGCCTATAAAGGCAACTCACTTTTATTGAAACAAAACACCTTGACAAAATACAATTTCTATAATCCTCTGCAGTAGTTATAAGAGTTTTTATTCTGCAACAGAAAGATCCTCAATTGGGATTTGTAACTTGAAGGAGATAGAGCGGAGAGAATAATGAACAAGTGGTATCATTGGAAAAGTGACAGCAGAGAGAACTGAGAGAAGAGAAGATGAGTCCTCGCTGATTGCCGTCGTCGGCGTTAGGAGCGACGAGACCCAATTTGTCGATGGTTTGTCAGGCCTTGGTTGCCCACACTATAGTGGAAGGAGATAGGTGAGCCTTAACAATGAGAAGAAAATGAAGTTAGAGGTGGTTATCGATCACCGGTGAGTGGGATTTTAGAGATCAATTGAAAGGGGTTTACAGGTAAGATCGGAGAGGAAGGAGACCGCGGGTTGCTGCACCCATCTTTTGCTAAGACAGAACCATCATCCATTTTTGAAGGCTTGCGATCCTGACAGAACTACCAAGATGCCTGACCGGTGAAAAAAACGCTGACAAAGCCAGAGATCGCCAACTAGGGAATGCAATCAGATCAGAAAAGAAAACACCAGCCAAGGAAGATGAAAATACAACATGACGAATAGTGAGAGAAATTTGATGTTGGCTACGACACTCATCGTCACCAAAGAAAGGAGGAAGTGTCGTTGCAGGAGAACTAAAAATAAATAAATATATATATATATATATAGACACACACACACACACAGAAGCCAGAAACATTGGACGGGAGGAGTGTCCTAATAGTGTAGAGATGCGAGACGAGGTAGAAGATGACGGTGGGTGATGCTGGTGGCATCCCCCAATCAGATAGAAAATAGAAGGATCGGTGGCCAGGTTGTGTGCTCATTAGTCAACTAAGTGAAACGTTGGTGACATATAGGGACGGGGATGGGGAAGAGAAAGGTAAGTGGATTTTCGGTGGGGACAGCTGAAAAGGAGAGAGAGAGAGAGAGAGAGAGAGAGAGAGAGAGAGAGAGAGAGAGAGAGAGAGAGAGAGAGAGAGAGAGAGAGAGAGAGAGAGATGAAAAAAAAACAAGAAAAGTGGGAGAGGTGTCTATCGGTGGAGATAGCTTTAAAAAATTTCTTTTGCACTCTAAAAATTGATATGGATATCTTTTTAATGAAAATTTTGCACCCCTAATTTTGACAAGGACATTCCTAACTAACAAAAAATTATCCCTCAATTTTGATAACGACACCCTTTGTTCAAGAAAATCCATATTGGCAAGTAGACTCGGTGATAGTTGCAAGTGAACTCAGTGATAGCTGATAAGTGGACTCGATGATAGTTGGGAGTGAACTCGGTGATAGCTTGTGAGTGGACTCAGTAAACAAGTACATAAAGCTGACATAATGACTACTACGAGAGGACTCGGTGACCGTGAGTGGGGCTGTAATAGCCCAGTAGCTACCACCTACAACAATATTGTCCGCTCTGGAAAACTGATCGCCTATACAACTAGCCCCCTCACGGTTTTGTTCTTTCTTGATTTCCCGCGGAAAAGGCCTTGTTGTAAGGAGAGTCACATACTACTCTTATCAACAACCCAGCAACTTTTCCTTTAGCGATGTAGGACTAACTCTCTATCCTTAAGCCGTCTCCCATCTATAGGGTACCTAGGCCTTCACATCTTCCCTTCCCCTTTTTTCGATTACAGGGTTCTTATCATTTTTTGATGTATTTTCATCGAAAATGGCAACATATGCCGTTTTTTGGTGAAATTTTTTTTTGGAGCTTACTGTTTTTGTGAAAAATAGTCCCTATAATGATGCTAGCTTGGTTTTCATTGTGTTTATCTTGAACCCATGAACAAACCCTTTAAGTTTCATGAAGATCTGACAGTTGAGGAAGCCGAAAACCTTGAAAAATAGTAAGAAGGGGAAAAACCCTTAAACTTCACAAAATCGAGAAAAAACCCCAAAAACATGCAAAGTCAATTGATAGGAAGGTTGGAAAGTGAAAGTATGTGAAAATCTGGTCAAAATAGTATAAAGATAGCTAAATTTGGACACTATTAGGGTCTCTAGCAGCAATTCGAAGCAGACTGGTTGGGTTCCAGGTTGTAGTGAGTTTACATCACCGGTGGTTTGAGGATGACGGTGGGTGATGCTGGTGGCATCCCCCGATTAGATAGAAAATAGGAGGAGCAGTGGCTAGGCTATCTGCCCACTAGTAAACGACAGAGCCAACGAACGAGGTGGATCGAAGAAGGAAAGCTAATTGAGAAAGATGGAAAGTGAAGCGTTGGTGAGAAATATGGACGTGAGGGGGAGAGAAAGGAAAGAGGGTTGTTAGTGGGGACAGCCGAAAAGGAAAGAAAAAAAAAAAGAAAAAACAGAGAGAGAGAGAGAGAGAGAGAGAGAGAGAGAGAGAGAGAGAGAGAGAGAGAGAGAGAGAGAGAGAGAGAGAGAGAGAGAGAGAGAGAGAGAGAGAGAGAGAGAGAGAGAGAGAGAGAGAGAATGAAAAAGGATGAACAATGAAAAAAAAATAAACAAGAAAAGCAGGAGAGTTGTATATCAGTGGAGATAGCCTCAAAAAATTTCTTTTGCACTTTGAAAATTGATATAAATACCCTTTTTAATGAAAATTTTGCACCCTTAATTTTGATAAGGACATCCCTAACTAACAAAAATATTATCCCTCAATTTTGATAACGACACCCTTTGTTCAAGAAAATCCATATTGGTGAGTAGACTCAGCGACAGTTGCAAGTGAACTCGATGATAGTTGGGAGTGAACTTGGTGATAGCTTGTGAGTGGATTCAGTAAACAAGTACATAAAGTGGACATAATGACTTCTACGAGTCCACTCGGTGACCATGAGTGGGGTTGTAACAACCCAGTAGCTCTCACCTACAACAATATTGTCCGCACATAAAACTAGCCCTCTCACAGTTTTGTTCTTCCCTGATTTCTTAGGAAAATGCCTTGTTGTAAGGAGAGTTACACGCCATTCTTATCAATAGCCCAACAACTTTTCTCTCAGCGATGTGGGAGTAACTCTTTGTCCTTCAGCCGTCTCCCATCTACAAGGTACCTAGGCCTTCACATCTTCCCTTCTCCTTTTTTTCGATTATAGGGTTCTTATCATTTTTTGACATATTTGCACTGAAAACAGCAACATATGCCATTTTCTGGTGAAAAAAATTGAAACTTACAGTTTTTGTGAAAAATAGTTCCTATAATGGTGCCAGCTTGGTGATCTGGACCGTTCATCTTATTTATCTTGAACCCAAGAACAAACCCTTTAAGTTTCATGAAGATCTGATGGTTGAGGAAGCCAAAAACAGTGAAAAAATAGTAAGAAGGGGGAAAACCCTTAAACTTCACAAAAGCATGCATAAATCAATTGATAGGAAGGTTGGAAAGTGAAAGTATGTGAAAATTTGTCAGAACAGTATAAAGATTGCTAAATTTGGACCCTGTTAGTATCTTCAACGGCGATTTGAAGTCCGATCATCGTCTCTGGTGATGGCCACTACATTGGGATGCCAAGGCGCACTCAGAGACGCAAGGGGCGTAACGCACACTCGGCACGTGTGGGCTGTGCATGTAGCATCTCCGCCACATGGCCAAATGCAAGTGCATGTTCCATATGCCTGTCACACAGCGCTTCCTCGTGCCGCCACATGATCTTTAAATTAATATTTTATTAATTTTAAAAGTCCATTCACAAAAAACTTGATTTTGGGAGCTACAGAGGTCCAAATCATAATTCGAAAGATCCGTTGCAACCGTCTCGATCACATGGACCTTGATTTAAGATGAAAACCTAGATTTGAATACCTTTTGAAATAGTTAAATCACTAAATATTATTAGATAACCTAAATTAGGCTGATTAATGGATGACCAGGCCTTAGAACTTAATTATATGCATTAAATATGAGAAGATCTAGGGGATTAGCAAAGTAGATTATATGTGATTTTCAAAAAAAGTGATCTTGACAATTGATCTGATCAGAGAGCGATTTGACCGTCAGATCAAAAGTATAATCATGGAGACATGTATAAATTACTAAATAAACACTAAAATTAGAAGGATCAAGATAAGAATAATTAGAATTGACGATCAGATGTCAATTATAAGTGTTATGGAATGATCCAAAGGTCGGATTGTCTCCAAACTTCATGAAATGTTAGGGATTATATTTTCTTTGATTAAGGGACATAAATTAAGTGGATCATAACATAGATTAATGATCAAAGACCAAGAATGTTTGTCTAGATGTTAGAAACCCTACATCTAGTACAGGATTGAAGCAATAGAGGGTTAATTAGATGATCTGGGCCATTGATTAACTGCCAGATCAAGGAAATTGTCACTTGGATTTGTTTGTTTTGAAATGTGAGAACACCAAATGATAGATGACTTATGATATGACAGGTACGTCAGAGCGCACGACGTGACGTTGCTCATGCACTTGACTGGAGTATTGCATTTCTAGAGGTAGGTGATTACATTTGGGATTTCTTCTCGATTTCATCGATCATGACTTGTTATCGAAAATTCTTGAAGCATGTGTTTTATGCACTACCATGATTTATTGAAATGCGTTTAGTATTTTATGTTCGATATTGTGACATTTGATTTTTTGATTATTCATGTTTTGACATGTGCTGGATTCCTCCTTATCATGGATCTTGATTTGAGACCTTTGGGTGAAGCGAGGTAAGCTGGGTTCTTATACTAATTTGAGGGCAGGACGATAGTTTTAGCTAACAGGCTTTTGTCGGGAACAAATTGATGTGGGTTGCACATGAGCTACCCAGGGTTGGCGTGTGTCGGGTGAAGCAGGGTAAGTTGGGTCCTTGTACCGATTTGAGGGCCGGCTGGCACTTTTGGTTGACAGGCTTCCATTGAGAACGAATTGATGCGAGTTGCACATGAGGGACCTAGGTTTGGAGTGTGTCGGGTGAAGCAGGTAAAGCCGGGTCCTTGTACCGATTTGAGGGCTGGTCGGTAGTTTTGGTTGACAGGCTTCCACTGGGAATGGATTGATGCGGGTTGCATGCGAGGGACCCAGGGTTGGAGTGTGTTGGGTGAAGCGAGGTAAGCCGGGTCCTTGTAACAATTTGAGGGCGGGTCGGTAGTTTTGGCTGACAAGCTTCTGTCAGGAACAGATTGATGTGGGCTGCACATGAGGGACCTAGGGTTGGAGTGTGTCAGGTGAAGCAAGGTAAGCCGGGTCCTTGTACTGATTTGAGGGTGGGTCGGTAGTTTTAGTTGACAGGCTTTTGTCGGGAACAGATTGATGTGGGCTGCACGTGAGGGACCCAGGGTTGGAGTGTGTCGGGTGAAGCGGCGTAAGTCAGGTCCTTGTATTGATTTGAGGGCGAGCGGGTAGTTTTGGTTGACAGGCTTCTATTGGGAACGGATTGATGCGGGCTATATGTGAGGGGCCAAGGATTGGAATGAGTACTCATTACCATCGTTGTGAGTGTAGTCGAGACACTCATAGAGCTTGATTGTGCACGACATTCCATGATCATGACATGCATTATATTTTTCTATGGACACGAACTTTTGTTACTATGATAGATGTGTATTTATGTATTTCATGCCTTGCATGCTATGACACTCAGATTTGATAACGATTTGTTTAGCTAATATTTCCCGATTTATCCATTATGGATGTCAATGTTTCACATGCTTTGTATACATTCATCTTATGTGATTTCACCATGATTATGATACTTGTGTCATGTGATTTTATCATATTTATTATCAAATGTGAATCACCTACACAAGCAATAGCTTGCTGAGGCATTGCTTCGTTTTTGCAATGCCTCAGATTTGGAGGGCAATAATGTTAAGAGAAAGAGGGTGGAGCAGCATTGACTGAGCGAGGACCCTGAGGACCATCTACCTTTTTGTTCATCAGAGACTTATTAGCGGATGTCTCTTAGACTTGTGTTTAAACTCTTTGGGCTGTACATGAGTGTTGTTATTTTGGACAGATTGGACCCACACTTTGTATAGTGTATATTTACTTGCACACATGAGTATGATGTAGTGATCATGGATGGAACCCTAGGGATTTTAGACAGTTTATTAGTGCTATTTTTTTCATGGCTTTTATTGATTTGTCATGATTTTAAATTGAGCATGCTCAGAGTATTAAGATTTGATTTTGTTATTGCCGTAGTATTTGGGATTTCAATGACCCTCGGGGTTTTTCTTTTTGGTGTTTCCTTTAACGCTGTGATTTTTTATATATTAATTATAATTTTATTTTCAAGGATGTTGCCTATTTTATTTTAAATGTATTATTATTTCTATTATGAATTTGGAAAAAGGGTTAGAAAACCTGGGGTGTCACAATTTGGTATCAAAGTCAACCCCTGACCCGGTGTGTGACTAGCCACACGCGAGCACCTGGTTTCGTGGTTAACACGCGGGGACGCGTGTTCCCTAATGAGGGGAGATGTGAAGGCCTAGGTACCCCACAGATGGGAGACGGCTGAGGGACATAGAGTTAGTCCCACATCGCTAAGGAAAAAGTTGCTGAGCTGTTGATAAGAGTGGTGTGTGACTCTCCTTACAACAAGGACTTTTTCTTGGAAAACTGGGGAAGAACAAAACTGTGAGGGGGCTGGTTGTATGGGCGGCCAGTTTTCTAGAGTGGACAATATTATTGTAGGTGGGAGCCATCGGGCTGTTACAGGGGCTTACTCAGGAACAACAGTGAGATGGCTTGGGAATAAGAGTAGGATGACTCGGTGAATAGTGGTAGGATAGCTCAATGAATAGTAGTGAGATGAATTGGTAAAAGGTGTAATCCAATCTAAGCAGAGTTGATGACCAATTCCAATGGACCTATGACCATTCCAAGTGGACGTGATTATTTCGAGTGGTATTTGTGCGCAATTAATGAGAGTGGTTGATGAGGACGGGTGCGAGAGGTACTAACAAGCTTCTATCATGACAGGCTTCTAAGTAGTAAGCTTCTAAATGCTTAAAATATACTTGATGATTGATTAGCACTTAAACTGTGATGACCTGGGGTTTCATAAGACTTTAAATAAATAAATAAATAAATAACATTGACTTAGCAAGATCGATCTCTTATAAAATCATTTTTAAAAGGTAAACAATAGTGGAAGAATCTTTTGATTTAAATTCACTCTATAAAACCCCGAGTGTCATTTTTCTTTCTCAAAAATAGGGATTCTTGATGAAATGAGCACTCATTTCTACCAAAAATTCAGCAGAGTTTTCTCTGTTTTTCGGACATATGACATTTAACGCATGTCATTGTGAAGCACCTTTTGATAAACATTCATTAACATTTTAAAACATAAATAGAGACTCTATCTCCTTTTCATACATCTAACAAAATAAAAACAATTTACATTAACACAACACACCTAGAACCTCCATAGCTCAACCCAGCCACATAAGTCTTCCAAACTCCCTTAATTACATACAATGCAGTCTCTTTCTCATCGAATACTATAATTTTAATTCAAAAATCAATTATTACCTATCCTTTCTAAAGCTTCCATTGGCACTCTCCGTTAGTAAACATCCCCTATTCCTTAGGAGTCCTTTGTTCTAAAATAATGTCAATATGTGAGACATGCAACTATTCTTTGTATCTGAGGCATTACAAACCAAAGCAATGCCTTAGCAAACAATCGCTTGTGTAGTTAGAATAAGACACAATTTTATATAAATCAATTTGTCCATGCTGAATCATGTAAACACAATTTAATTATCACTTAACTTGAATCATTCAACATTCATCAAAACACATTCTTTGAAATGCAAAGTATATAGTCACATGTCAAACTTATAAGTCATTTACATTTCCTGATATCAATCTTCTCTCTTACGAGCTATTTCACATATTAAATACCAATGTGTTGTTGTATGTATCAAGTACACAACAAATAATATTATCCTCTTTGGAGTAGTGAGTCAGTGCAGTAGGTTAAACCCAAAGACACACCTTAAGGCTTTGCTCCTGAGAGACAGGTACCTTGTCTAACCCGAAGGACCTCCCACATCATAATGACCCTCAAAACACGTCAAACTTCCTAAACAATTGAGCAAAACTCTCAAGGACCGGTAGCTTGTCCAACCCAAAGGCTCGCCCAATTCATAACGACTCTGTGGCGTGCCCACATTATAATGATCCCTTTCGCTCATACGAGCCATTTCATAATTTCCTGGTATCAGTCTTATATTTTCTCACATGGTTCACAATAATGCATATATTTGCATGCACATTCATCTTATCTTTCGTATAAACTGAAAAGACTTATTTCAATTTTTGAAATTCATATACAAATGCATATATAGTGAAAATCTTAGCAAATCTTAATTCCACCTACCTCAATGGAAATCTTAATTCATATACAAATAGCTCCCGATCAGTCATACTTTTGTAACAACACAAACACATATTCAGTTATACAATTCTAGGACTTATCTTAGCTTTTCCAGTATGAAAGCTCCTTCTAAGTTATTTCTTAGCACTAATCGTCACAGGGTGAAGTAACAGTGCTTATTTCTATGCTAAGGGTATTTCATTCGTTGTTGGTTGATAGCTAATTGAATGACCAATGGTTACTGAATTTTCAATCTACGCCATTGGCCTTGGATTGGCTATCAACCACTCTTCTTAAGTAACTGTAAGTTATTTTCATTGTCCAATGGCCTTATCTTGATTTTTTTTTTTTTTAGAATCTTCACTTATTAAAGGTTAGGGTACACCATGGTGATATCTAATCACCAATCAGAAGTGTCAGGTCCTTATTACTCTACTGTCCAATTGGACGGTTTAGGTTTTTTTTGCTCAATTTCAATCTAAATTCTTCAATTTGTGGTGTTTGATTGTAGATCAGACATCGCAAAGTTACTGTATAAACAGCACCCGATCGGACATCTGAGATTGTCTGATCAATTTTCAACCTAAATCTAAAATTTTAGTGTGATTTGAGCTACATCATGCCGTAATTTACCTATCCCTAAGCTTGGAATAGGAATTGAATAGTTAGATCATCATAAAAACCCAGATCTAGCATGAATAGTGGGATTTAGCTAAAATCTCAAAATCATGAGTTGGGTATTATAGATCTTACCTCTGGGGTGCACCTTCGTATTCTTCCCACCCTTAGAAGGGCTAGATTGCCTTAAGTTCCCAGTGAAACCCTTCGATCAATATTGGTCGCAGTGCTTGCCTCCAATTGACGGTCAAGAACTCCATGGATTCCTCACTAACTATAGGGGTTTTATTCATTTGATGGAGGGGAACAACATGGTCGGCTTGGATCAAGCCAGCTTTGTCTTTGACGATGTAATACCCTTAAAATTTGAATAAATTAAGAAAATAATAATAAATTAAATTAAAAATTTATAGACAAATTTTTTTTCCTCAAAACTTAAGAATTTGAAAGTGCTCATCGATAGGATTCCAATGCCACAAAGAACGCGAAAAACGGAGCTCAAATGAGGGAATTAGGAGCAGTTGAAGTTATAAGGGTATTTTAGTCATTTGGCAGAAAGGTATAAGACGGGGGCCCAAATTGATAATGGCACCCCCATCTTCTACACACCTCTATCGAATTCGGCGAAATTGCCGAAGAAACTAGTGGAAATAGACGTGAAGGGAAGAGTTTCTCTTTCCCTTAGACTCTCAGGTCTATAACTATCCCCCTCAGGCGCCAAAACACTCCACCATTCCCCTTGTTTTCATTGAGTTGCATCTAAACCCTAGCTCCAAAAATTTTAATTTTTTTGGTGAGTGGAACTCCGGCAACGTCCATCAACACCAGCTAGACGAGGTAAGTCCTAAACCCTTAAATTTTAATTATTAAATAGGCATATATAAAATAGGAATACATTTCAATCAGGAAAAATCACGTTTTCCCTGGGAACTCTGTGCACACTATTGTTGGAGCATGATTTCATGGATGAAACCACATCTATTTGCAAATCGTACCGTCCATCTAGTGCACAAGAGACCCAAGATCAAATCCTTTAAATTTGGGAGAGATCCAACGGTGGGTTTCTTCAGAAAACGTGAAAACCAGTACCTAGGGATATTTTTAAGAACTTGGAAAAAATAGTTTAAAAAACATAGTTTTTGGCAAAATCAATGCAAAAGGAGGGTATAAATGAATTCTAGAGAAAATTCTTAGAAAAACGACGCAATTTGGACGTTTGTAGGCTTGCCAGAGACAACCGGAATCCGGTAGTCTTCTCCAGCGGCGGTGACCGCGTTGGTGCCCTGGCGTTGACGTTAGGACGCCCAGCAGGACGACTCAAAGAAGACGCCCAATGGGAGTCTGACGCGCCCACGTACGCGGCATTCGTGCGCGCTGGGGAGATGACGTGCACTGTCTCAGTGGGGACGGAATGCGCGGCGTCCTAGCGACCGTGACGCACGCGGCGGTGCATCACGGTACCAAAGATCCACGTGATGCATCTCGACCGTGTTTCATGCAGGTAGGCGTCTTCGTGACGCTGGTGTAAACCATTGCCGCCGGTGTAAACCACCTTATCGTGGTCGGTCAACCCCATTTTGAGAGTGTTTTCACTACCCTGGAACATACCAGTTAAGGAGATTTATTAGCAAACTAAGTGGTCTCACATTGAGGTAGGTGACGACAATTAATGCTTTGCTTTGATTTTTAAAACCATGCATAAACATAGCATCACGTGTGATTATGTTTTAAAGTGCATTTTTTAATTGCCGTTGATTTCATGAGACTTTGACTACTTTATGATTATTACAAATTAAAATCTGTTATTGAATAAACTCATGACAAATGTTTTTATGAGCATGATATTAATTAATTATGCTCAAATAGAGACTTTTTTCTTATTATATATTGGAAATGCATGAAAATAAGAATAGAGACTGGTTAGCTAGTCCTTTTATAGGCTAACCCCAAGATGAGGGGCATGTCTTGGGGATTGCTAACTACCAGTGCTCTTAAGTTTTAGCATATACCTATGATTTTTGTGTTTTATAATTGATGACGGGTGCTCTCACCCGGTGGGCGTCATGCTAAGAGGGATAGGACCGGCCACCCACCCTCCAAGATTGTGATGTGATGATATTGTGATATGATAGACACCTGCCCATAGATGGCATTCGGTAGGGGTTTGGTAACATGGATAGTCCACACTACCGGTCTGGGCCTTTCCATGGGGACAGACGTTAAGTCTCCTGTTATGGTGTTGACGGAGAGCGACGGTGGTTGAGACCCATGGAGGGTTGCTACTACTGCATGATGGCCCATATTCTTATTATGTGTGCGTGTATGATGAGCATGGTTATAGATGGTATGCCTGGATGTGACGACACTCAAATGTTGGCTATGAGTACTCATGATCAGTGATATTAGTGCGATGTTGTGAGACCCTCTACCTCAGGGTGCCCTTATTCTTATTGTATGCTCATTTACATTGATTCGTGTCATGTTTTAACTTCTTGAAATGCATGTTTTAGCATATGGAATAAATTGGCATTTATGTTGACATGACTTATGATACTGCTATTTTCATAAATGATAGACTTTTCATTTTATCAGTACTGTTAATTATTTATTTTATTTTATTACATTAATTGTCTATGTACCTACACAAGCGATAGCTTGCTGAAGCATTGCTTTGTTTTGCAATGCTTTAGATCTCGAGCGCCATAACAGGAAAGGCAAGGCCGTTGAGAAACCGTGAGAGCTGCGGAAGATCCTTTTTCCTAGAATTTTAGACAGTGATGTGAGTCAATAAACAAGATTATCATTTGAATTGAATTATGGACTGTATACTTTATATTTTGGATTTGATTGAGATGTTTAGACATATGTTGGACATTTATATTGGATGTTATGATGGATAAACCCTGGGCAATATTATTATTGTGTTTTGGATATTGATTTGATTCAAAATAAAGGCGCCGATTCATTTGACATTGATTGATACGAGTATTGTTTTAAATCTATTATCATAAAATTTTATTTATGTTTTAAATTATATATATGCCATTTTGAGAAAGGAAAACTAACACCCGGAGTTTTTAAGAGATGTTTAAGTAAAATGATAAATAAAACTTTTCTCATGGGATCCCTAATGCTCTTATTAAAAATGCTATTATTATAAATAAAAAAAATGTCTTAAAAACCTGGGGTGTTACAAGTTGGTATCAGAGCCCAGTCTAGTCCATCATAATATTTGCAAATGTCCATTTATATGTGAGTAACAGTCCATAAATTGTTGTAGAGAGAGAAACTATGAGAGAGGAACTTACACTTAGTGATATTTAAAACTTTTGACAGATGGCTCCTTGAAGAAGTACAAGGTCTACACCTGCTACACTCGTTACCCCACCTGCTGAGTCCTCTGATCAAGGGGATCGAGATGCCGAGTTATTGAATCGATTAATGTCAAGGCTAGTACCACTCATACAGCAGCAGGTTAGGACTGATGTTCACGCTGCTAACCCTAGCCCTATTCCACCACCTCAAGTGGCACCCATGATTTCGTCAGTTCATTCCTCCCAACCAGTATAGGAACCACCAGCACCTAAAGCCACTAAGGGTGATGCTACTAGTGACTCTCAGAAGGCAGATAAGCTATTAGAGAGATTTCAAAAGATGGTGAAACCCTTTTATGGCGATGGTAACACGGAGGAGGCCGAGCGATGGTTATTTGAGGCGAAAAGGACATTTGACGCTATGAAGATCATACCAGAGGATCAAGTTAGAGTAACCTCCTACCTACTGAAGGGTGAGGCAGGCTTCTGGTGGCAGACCTTTATACTCACCCAACCAGATCCGACCGAGACGATGACATGGGCAGCCTTTAAACAGGCCTTCGACACTCAGTACTTTCCACCCCATGCATTGCAGTCATTGAAGAAAGAGTTTACCACCTTGGAGCAGAGAGACATGACAGTTTAGCAGTATCTGAACCGATTTACATAACTGAGGAAATTTGCACCTCACGTGCTGGCCTCAGACATAGAAGCAACTGACAGATTTGTGGATGGGTTGACACCTTGGCTGAGAGATCGGGTGATTTCTTCGCCAACCACTTCTGTGCGAGATGCTGCTAACATGGTTTCCATGCATGAGAAGAACTCTTTCAGGACTAGAGGGGGTGTGTACCAGCCCTTTTAAGGGCAAGAGATTGCTTGGTGCTATGCAGACACATGGTGCATTAGGACATCTACCGCAGGCCAAGTTTAAGAGAGATACATAGAGGAAGAGATGTGATAGGTGCAGGGGTTGGCACCCTAGGCGAGGGTGCAATATATTTGATAGGCCACAGCAGCAGAGGTAGCCCCAACCACAGCGACAACACCATGCACCTTTCTAGAGACAGCCATATAGGTGCTTCAACTGTGGAGACGTCGGCCACTTCATTAAGGACTGTCCTAAGGGGCAGAGAGAGAGGTAGATCGAGATGGGTGCAGAGACAGCTAACGCGCCACGTAGCCAGGGATGCCATCACGTCAGGACAGGCACAGGCATCACATTAGGTTGTTGAAGGTACTCTTCTAGTCTTAGATTGACATGCCAAGGTTCTTTTTGACATAGGGTCTACACATTCTTTTATATCATGTATTTTTGCATCTTGCCTTGATGTATGTGTTCACAAATTAGCATTTGGATTAGATATTATGACACCTGTGGGAGAGACAGTAGAGACTATAGAATATCTTAGAGAAATACCTATAAAGATATCAGGTGTGAGTATGGACACTGACTTCATCTTACTAGACATGGTAGATTATGATATTATTCTTGGAATGGATTGCTGCCAAGTAGGGAGATTGACTTTACCATTGACTTGGTGCCGGGTACATCACCTATCTCTAAGGCACCATACAGGATGGCTCCAGCAAGAGTTATTGGATAAGGGCTTCATCAGGCCGAGTGGATCACCATGGGGAGCACCACTCCTTTTCGTGAAGAAAAAGGATGGATCATTGAGACTATGCATTGACTATCGATTGTTGAACAGTGTTATTATAAAGAACTAATACGCTTTGCCACGCATAGATGATTTATTTGATCAGCTCTAATCGACACAAGTGTTCTCCAAGATAGATTTGAGGTCAGGGTATCATTAGCTGAGGGTTAGAGAAGAGGATATCTCGAAGACTACTTTTAGGAGTCATTATGAGTTCTTAGTGATGCCATTTGGATTGAGGAACGCACCTACAATGTTCATGGATCTAATGAACATTGTTTTTTTAGCTTATTTGGATAAGTCCGTGATTGTATTCGTTGATGACATCTTGATTTATTCGCCTAGTAATGAGGCACATAGAGAGCATCTCCACACAGTATTGGATACACTTTGTCGACATCAGTTGTATGCCAAGTTCAATAAGTGTGATTTTTTGTTAGACCAGGTGCATTTCTTAGGCCACGTCATATATAAAGATGGAGTGGCTATGGATTCAGCAAAGGTAGAGGCAGTACTACACTGGGAGAGGCCCAAGACAGTGACTAAGATATGCAGTTTTCTCGGTTTGGCAGGATATTATCGTCATTTCATAGAGGGATTCTCTAAGATTGCGTTACCATTGACCGCCCTGACCAGGAAAGACAATTTGTATGGATCGAGGCGTGCGAGGAGAGCTTCTAAGAGCTTAAGAGGAGACTCACTACTGCTTCGGTATTGACTTTACCATCAAGTGTAGGCAGTTATGTGGTTTATTGTGACGCCTCTGGCAAGAGATTAGCAGCAGTGTTGATGCAACATGGGAAGGTAATTGCCTATGCGTCAAGATAGTTGAAGACATATGAGGTAAATTACCCAACACATGATTTGGAACTAGCAGTGGTGATATTTGTGTTAAAGTCCTGGAGACATTACCTTTATGGTGAGAGATTTGAGGTATTCACTGATCATAAGAGCCTCAAGTATTTCTTTACTCAGAGTGATTTAAATATGAGGCAGCGTAGATGGATGAAGTATCTCAAGGACTTTGACTTCACCATACAGTACCATCTTGGGAATGCCAACGTTGTTGCATATGCCCTGAGTAGGAAGTCTGGAGTGATGATTGCCAATTTGTCGACTCGGTCTAAGTTCTTTGACAGGATCTTAGAGGCATAAGACAAAGATAAAGAAACACAGGATCTTACAGATAAGGTAGATTTTTTAAGGGGATCAGATGGAGGAGTTAGATTTAAGGGAAGGTTGGCAGTACCGGCAGATGACGAATTGAGGCTTTAGTTACTTCAAGAAGCACACCAGTCTCCTTATACAATTCATCCTGGGGGTACGAAGATGTATCATGATCTCAAGAGGCATTTCTGGTGAAATGGTATGAAGAAGGATGTTGGAGAGTGCGTTGCACGGTGTTTGACGTGTCAGTAGGTCAAGGCTGAGCATCAGCGTCCATCAGGACTACTCCAAACACTAGACCTTCCTGAGTGGAAGTGAGATCATATTACCATGGACTTTGTTCTGGGTCTTCCAAGGGCTGATAGCGGCCATGACATGATATGCGTTGTTATGGACAGGTTGACCAAGTCCGCTCATTTCCTTCCTATCAGATAGAATCAGACCGTGAATAGTTTGACGAAATTATATGTTAAGGAGATCGTAAGTCTACATGGAGTTCCCTTGACGATTATATCGGATCGAGATACGCAGTTTACCTCAAAATACTGGAAAAGTGTGTAAGAAGCGTTAGGATCGAGACTGAAATTTAGCACAGCATTCCATCCTCAGATAGATGGACAGAGCGAGAGAATCATACAGACTATTGAGGATATGCTACGAGCTTGTGTTATGGATTGGAAGGGTAGCTGGGAAGATCATTTACCATTAATGGAATTTGCCTATAATAATAGTCATTAAGCTAGTATTGGCATGGCTCCATATGAGGCACTTTATGGCAGACCTTGTCGATCACCTTTATGTTGGAGTGATGTAGGAGAAAGATGCGTGGTGAAGTCTGAGTTAGTGGAAGAGTGTGCAGAGAAGGTCCAACTCATTCGAAAAAGATTATTGACAGCTCACAGTTGACAGAAAAGTTATGCAAATAAGAGGCGAAAAGACTTATAGTTCTTTGAAGGTGAACACGTATTCTTGAAAATTTCTCCTATGAAAGGAGTGTTGAAGTTTGGAAATAAAGGGAAGCTTAGCCCCAGGTATATTGGACCTTTTAAGATCTTACGCAGAGTTGGGTCAATGGCATACCAGCTAGCCTTACCACCATAGCTGGCAAATGTACATGACATCTTTTATGTGCCTATGCTGAGGAAATACATGCCAGATCCCTCACATGTGTTGGAGCAGATCCCAAGAGAGCTACAGTCAAGGAGTTAAGGAATAAGACCATTACACTTGTCAAAGTCCTTTGACAGCATCATTCATTACAGGAGGCTACCTGAGAAACAGAAGAGGAGATGCGAAGGATCCATCCAAAGTTATTTACATAGAGGTATGTAGCTAAATTTCGAGGACTAAATTTTCATGAGGGAAGGATGTAATACCCTTAAATTTTGGATAAATTAAGAAAATACTAAATAAATTAAATTAAAAATTTGTAGATGAAAAGAGACGTGAAGGGAAGAGTTTCTCTTCCCCTTAGACTCTTAGGTCTATAACTATCTCCCTCAGGCGTCAAAACACTCCACCATTCCCCTCGTTTTCACTGAGTTGCATCTAAACCCTAACTCCTAAAATTTCAATTTTTTCGGCAAGTGGAACTCCGGCAACGTCCATCAACGCCAGCCAGACAAGGAGGGTATAAATGAATTCTAGAGGAAATTCTGAGAAAAACGACGCAATTTGGACATCTGTAGGCTTGCTGGAGATGACCGGAATCCGGTCGTCTTCTCCAACGATGGTGACCGCGTCCGGGACGCCCAGCAAGATGCCCCAAAGACGATGCCCAATGGGAGTCCAACGTGCACACGTGCGCAGTGTCCGCGCGTGTTAGGGAGACGGCGTGCACTGTCTCAGTGGGGTCGGGACGCACGGCGTCCTGGCGACCGTGACGCACGCGGCAGTGCGTTATGGTACCGAAGATGCACGCGGCTCGTCTCGGCTGTGTTTGACGTGGGTGGGCATCTTCATGACCCCTGTTTACGCCGGTATGATGAGCATGGTTATTGATGGTATGCCTGGATGTGACAACACTCAGATGTTGGCTATGAGTACTCATGATCAGTGATATTAGTGTGATGTTGTGGGACCCTCTACCTCAGGGTGCCCTTATTCTTATTGTATGCTCATTTACATTGATTCGTGTCATGTTTTAACTCCTTGAAATGCATGTTTTAGCATATGAAATAAATTGGCATTTATGTTGACATGACTTATGAAATTATTATTTTCATAAATGATAGACTTTTCATTTTATCAGTACTGTTAATTATTTATTTCATTTTATTACATTAATTGTCTATGTACCTACACAAGCGATAGCTTGCTAAGGCATTGCTTTGTTTTGCAATGCCTTAGATCTCGAGCGCGATAACAGGAAAGGTAAGGCTGTTGAGAAACCGTGAGAGCTGCGGAAGATCCTTTTTCCTAGAATTTTAGACAGTAATGTGAGTCAATAAACAGGATTATCATTTGAATTGAATTATGGACTGCATACTTTATATTTTGGATTTGATTGAGATGTTTAGACATATATTGGACATTTATATTGTATGTTATGATGGATAGACCCTGGGCCATATTATTATTGTGTTTTGGATATTGATTTAATTCAAAATAAAGGCGCCGATTGATATGAGTATTGTTTTAAATCTATTATCATAAAAATTTATTTATGTTTTAAATTATATATATGCCATTTTGAGAAAGGAAAACTAACACCTGGAGTTTTTAAGAGATGTTTTAGTAAAATGATAAATAAAACTTTTCTTATGGGATCCCAAATGCTCTCATTGAAAACGTTATTATTATTAAAAAAAAGTCTTAAAAACCTGGGGTGTTATAGACGATGACCTGGAAGTCTCCAACAAACCCTGACTATTTTCTCCTCTTTTTTCGATGTGCCAGCCTTCTCCTGTAGCTGGGCCTTCTCTCCCTCTTCTCCTTCTCCTTCTCCCTTCTCCCTTCTCCTCCTCCTCTTTCTTCCCCGTCGTATTTTCCCTCGTCGTCGGGTTTCTTCTTATTTTTCTGGTCTGTCTAGTTTATGAGAAATAGACCTGACATCTGTTAGGTTCACTTAAGTGAGGGGGGTGCCAGCATAAAATTAGGCCCCCTTCGTTTAAGGCATTTTTTTTCTCTTTTTTTCTCTGTCTTATTTTTATGTAAATGCCTCTCATATTAAAATATTCATATCTCCTCCATCTGAACTTCGATTTCTGCAAACTTGGTGTTATTTGAGTAGTCTTTTTTGTACTATCCAATTATAGAGGTCTCAATGTTATATTAGATGTCTATCTAGTCTTTCACTTAGAAAACTCTAAAAAATATAAATTTATTATGTTCTTTTCATCCCAATTTAATATTTTTCAAAATTCACTAAATTTGATATTTAAAAATTAGGGATGTTACATAAACTCAGTAGAGAGTATTGAATAGGGACAGCAATAACCCCTGCAGAAGAAGTCGCAAATAAGAGCAGACTGTTGATGGAGCAGCTGTAAAGCACAAATAACTATTGGAGGGGGAGCTAGATAAAAAATATGTTTTTAATTTGGGCAAGATAAATCAAGTTGAAAGGATTTAGTGCATCCTTCTCCCATGGGCATGGAGGAGGAGATTGTTAGGGTAGACTTGCACGTGATCCATACTCATGTGAGTGAGAATCCTATATATATATATATATATATATATATTTGTAATGGTAGGGCTTGTGAGTGAGAGAGTGAGAGATTGAATGTAGAGAGGGTTGGAGGAGGCTCAAAGCATTTCCTCCTCTCCCATATAATCTGATCAGATTGTGAAATCCTTCTCTCCCGTGAATGTAGGCATGATAGCTAAACCACATAAGTATTTGTTTCTCCTTGTGTGTGTTTGTCTCTTATAGATCTATAGATCCTAACTGTTAGATCTCTAATCCATGAGAAATCTAAGCGCAACACTTCTATCATATACACATATGAAATAGTCAAATCCTCATTGAACAAAGAAAGAACTCAAACAAATGCAATCCTTTTCTATTGAAAGGGTTGTGAAATGGAGTACAGAATCAAGTCTACTTGTAGGAATTGAGGGTTGCAAGGAACTTAATGAGCAATTAGATTCCAATGGGGATGTAGAACTACAACTCACTATAGGTTCTTGATCTTGAAGAGAAAGTTTCTCTAGAGAGATTCCTTTGTCCCTCAGGGATTTAAGAGACTTGTAGAATCTATCTCTTGCATGAAATCATTTATTTGGTGAGCTACTGATAGAACTATCTCACTTGCATAATTTGTAGATCCTAGTACTTTCAAAGAAGTGGTTTTCTCGAAAAATCGAGTTGAATGTTCAAGTTTCTATTGTCAACTTTCCCTTGGGTAAAAGGTAAATATAAGTGGCAATACATGTAGCTAATCAATGGAGAGAATGACAATCTACATAATCTAAATCTAAACATCATTTACTGAACCTCTGCAATGAGGTATGATAAGTAGCTATGTTTAAATTGAGGGTGCAATTGATGTAATAAAGAATTGAGGATAGAAATAAAAATTTTGGTGGCTTTTTTTATATTATCATTAAGCCTAAAGTGAATGAGTTCTTCAAATGAGTACTATGTAGCATGCTCTTGCACTTGATTGCTTAAGGAAGAACTAACAATAAGTGCCACGTGGCAACTTTTATATTGCTTGTTGTTTGACTTAATTTTTGAGAGGAAAAACAGAGATAGCTTGCTCCTACTCCTGAGGTTGAATTGATGACCTAAAACAATGAGAAATGAGAAGGAACAAAGCATTCATTATGTTTTCAATGAGGAATAAACAAACTCAATTGATATTAACCAAAAAGAGGATGATGTATGAAAAAGCCTTTCAAGGATGAGATTTAAATTGTTTTCATTTGGACTTGCCTTTCACAAAAACAAAAAAAAAAGTTTTGAATTTTTAGGTTGATTTTATTTAAGAATTTGATAGCTATTTGTGAAACTCAAGTTTGATATGATTCATTCATGAGGAACTAGATAAAGTGCATTAAATTTAGAAAATTCAAGAACTATCTAAATTATTCAGGATTAAAATCTGGGCAAAAAAAGTTTATCGGTTTTAGAAAGTTAAATTATTCACTTAATATTCTAGTTCAGTCAATCACTTCAATTGATGGGACAAAAAATTGCATTACCACCTCAGGAGGTCTAATAGCACTTAGTTTTGATGGATCATGCAAAGACAATCCTTGTTCTAGTTGGCATAGGAAACATTCTTTGACACAAAGAAAGGAACTTCCTAGGCTGCTTTCAGCCATTCTTGGGATAATTTTGTCAAAGAGAAAAGTCTTTAATGGGGTAAAACTTTGCTACTGATATTGGAAATTTCTTCTAGCATATTTAAAGAGATTCACGATAGTCATAAACAGCTTAAAGGGAAGAAACAACATATGTTGGATGGTAATAAAAATAAATTGCTTCGGATGATTGAAGAGTAAGAAAGCAACACATATATTAAAGAAATAAAATAAAGAAAGGAAACTAGATAAGAGCTAGACACCAAGCACCCAAGAGGGTCAACACTTCATTTAAGTCAAGTTTTCAAAATTTCCACAAGTTATAAAAGGGTTGTTTGTACAAATTTGAGAGAGACCCTAATAAGCATGTAAAAGGCATATAGGAGTGCATCTTTGTAGAAGAAAGTGGGATTGTATGCATGTGTCATCGTTGACATCACAATGTTAAATAGTTGTCTAAGAAAATTCTTATCTTGATATGGTGAGTGTGGCACAAATGTAGGTCTCAATTGTACAAGTCATTAGTTCGAGTCCACTAATATTTATCTAAGATTGTTAGGATTCAAAGAGAAAAAATTCTTACGTTGAATCTTTTGTCATTGTTTCATGGATGAATCCACTACCAAGAAGTATACTTTCATGTTTAAGGACGAATAACACTTTGTGGTGCCCGCATAGAAAATCTATCTCTACATCCATGCCAATAAATTTGCACACCATCAAAAGCTAATCCACTACCATTTCAATCGATATTTCATCTGCATGCTATATGCCCCATAATATATAATAATAAATAAATAAAAGTTTTCCTTTTCCTTTTAAAATCTAAACATGACTTATTGGAAACCTTTGTGGCACATGTGTGCCAAAAATATGTGCTCTCTTCTTCTTTGAGCAAGCAAGGGCACTTCTTCTTATCATTCTCCTTCCTATTGCATGATCATTATGTCTTCCCAATTGTTACAAAAAATTTACATTACTTGTACTACGTAGACATAACCCGAAGTATTAAACTCAGGCCCACATATATCTTCCTATTGCATATTATCGTTGCTCTCAAGTGTCAATAGGAAATTATCTTTTCACCCTCCTTCCTAGCATTTTTAACCAATTTATTTTATTAAAATTAGGGTATAGCTTCTAAGCGGTTTGCTTAATAATTCTTTGCTGTTAAAAAAAGAAAGAAGGGCTAGAAATGCCAATAAAAGATTGGATTTAGAGCAGTCCTATCTCAGCTGATACTATATTGTTATTCTTTTTTTTAGTCTTTAATGCAAATAACACTGTAAATGTGCTTGATCTAGCAACATCAACCGACAACAATATAACCACCATATTTGACATCCATATACTTAAACGGAAGACACCACTCTCCCATATCGCAAGGTCAAGAGTTCCCTTCCTCTTCTTTTCTCTGTCTCTTTCTATTTATGCAATTCCTTACGCAGAATCTTCTATCCATGGACTTCTCTTCGACCTTCCCACATTCTTGAGGGCTTTCCACACCACACTATTACACTTCAACCCTGATCCAAACGAAACCTGCCAAATCCTATCCCCTCTTTTGATTTTCTTGTTGACCTCCAAGTATGCCAATTCATACCAAACGCTGCTGCTAGAAGTGTTTCCAAACCTCTGGAGCGTCTTCTTCGACGCTTCCATGTACTCTTCAGTCAGCTCTAAGTTCTTTTGCAACTCATCCAACACCTTCTTGCTAGAAGCCATAATGCATACGTGCTCAAATGCGAGCTTGTAGTCAGGGATGTAGGGCTTGGTCTCCTTCTTAAAGAGCAGTGTCTTGAAGAAGCGGTATTGTTCTGAAACTGGAAGGACGAGTGGGCCGAGTGTAGTCATGTTGGCCTTAAGTGCATGCCCACCAACTTCAAGCAAGTCTTTGCTAACTGAGAGGCCTTGCTTCCCTTCGGCGTCCTCCCGACGTCTAATGCACCTGAAGCTACGATCATCGGCGGCTTTGTGACTGCGAACAAGCTATACAAATTTGCTGCATAAATATTATGAAACCTATCTCCAAGTAAAGTGTTTTATTTATTAACTTTTTTTATTTATTTTAAAGTTAAATCCCCACCCACTTAGCACAGCCTCCAATCCTTGTCATCTATATGAGAGACTCCCTTCTTGCGCCATTGCTTTACGAGGTTTTGGTGCAAGATGAAATGTTTTCTTCAAGTGAAGTGTTGCAAGATAAGGAAATAATCACCATAACTGACAGTTCTTTAGTCATATCTAAGCTACTATAGCTAGAAAGTGTGTAACTTGTCCCTTCACTCACACTTTAACTTGACAAAACGACTTTTTAAGTGTGATTTTTAAAGTTGGTTTTTATTTAACCGACTTGGAAAATATTTACGAAGTAGGTAGACTAAAATCCGACTTTTTTATGCCGATTTTAAAAACCTCCTGTTTAGTAATGTTGATTCTAGTTAATCAGTTATTACCTGCTTTAATTCATACTTGGATCGCCACCGATCAAGGCGACGATTGGATAGCAGCATTGCAGCGGCTCCCATCCGAAGGAAGCAGTTAGGGAGGAGCATGTCTCTGTCCTTCCCACTATACCAAGTAGAAGTGACTATCTCAGTGCTGATAACTAGAGCATATGCGCCTCGGTACACATCGAGGAGGTCTTTTGCCAGATCAATAGCGGTCACCCCAGCTGCACATCCCATACCCCCAATATTGAAGCTCTGAATATCTCGTCGAAGCTTGTAATGGTTGATCACCATTGCCGACAGTGACGGTGTGGGATTGAAGATACCACAATTCACCACGAGGATGCCGACATCTTTTGGCCGTAATCCGGTGGTCGCAAGCAGGTCATCCACGGCTCCGAACATGACCGTGGCTGCCTCTTCTCGGCCTTCCTTGAGAGAAATCTTGTTGGCAGGGAGAAAGACTGATCTTGGCATGCGGGACTCGTCGCCAATGCCGGAGTTCTTGAGAACTCGATGCTGGAATTCAATAGCTGCATCGTCGAAATTGCCCGATCTTTTAGCGAGATCAATGAATTCGGACCTGGAAATCTGCAAGTCCGCAATTACCAACAATCACATCGTAAATTTTTGGGGATGATTCCATACTACATTTCGGCAGAGGAACTTTAGGACACCTTTGGGATAATGCACCTGGTGCAGTAGCTAATAAGGTGGCTATAGGAGTGTGTGTACAAGCTCGTAATGAGGGATGCAATCCTGCTAATGAAGGTAATGAAATTATACGTGAAGCTAGCAAATGAAGCCCCGAACTAGTGGCTGCTTGTGATGTATAAAAAGAGATCAAATTTCAATTCAAAGCAATGAATACCTTGTAACCCAGGAATTTCCGTTGGTTTCCCTAATTGCAATTAAACTCGGCCCAATCTTTTACTAAAAGATTGAGCCGAACCAAATAAAGAATGAGGATCCTATGTATTTGCATATATCTTGCATGTAATCAGCAAATACCTTATTTATATATATAGAAGATCTAAGACTAAATAAACTTACACCGCTGGAAAGACCAAGGGTTTAAATCTCATTTACCTTGAGCTCATCCGGAGGTCGATAACAAGCGAAATCAACCAAATAAGCCGACCGAGGACTTAAATCATGATAAACGTACAAAACTAAAGATAACAATCCTGCAACAACAATAGTGTTCACCAGATAGTTTTGTGGCCACAGATCTCCCCAAGTCAGCTTTCCAACTTGGGTTCCGAAAATTACAGCCAAAGCAGGTGGAATTAGGAAATAAGTTCGATGACTGATCAGATAACTGTAGCCAAGCTTCACGTACTTCAAGTTAACGGAATTTAGAAAATTCGGCATGCCTTGACGGACTCGGACTGAAAAACTTAGCGAACCCGCATATGGTCCCGAACCCTCGACTCCTCGGTTCACGATCGTCGGAGAGAGGTTTTCCTGCTGGTCTGCCATGAAAAACCAGTATATATGACTATTGATAATTGCTGTAGTACGTGCATCAACGGAGAAAATGGATGGAGAAGGAAAATTAAGCTATGTTTTGGGGCTGGGTTCTTCCAAATACGTAGAAATTTGGTTTTTTTGTCAAAAAACCAAAGGGAATTTGCGTGATTTGGTGCAGGATTTGAGAAGGAGGTTTACTAAATAGGTGCAGGGAAGAGGGTGTTTCAATGCGTGAAATCGTAAAAGCAGCAGGTTTTCGGTACCAGAAATTTCATGCAGTTGGAGAGCTTTCCATTCTGTTAGGGTATCTTCCGATGAATGGTAATTGAGTAGACTTGGCCGTCTGGATTGATCAAGGCTGTTCATCTAGCGGGTCTTATTCGAGATGGATCATAGTTGAATATCACATTGGGGACTTGTAAGACTAAAAAACAGACACCCAAAGAAAGACGTGCTCTTTTATGATGGCAAGAGGGTAGTTCGATGCACGCACCCTGTGTATATATGGTTCAGGAATGGATAGACCATAAACAGCCTATAGTAGGCAGTCTTTGTATTTTGTAAGAGGCTGTGTCTATGTCTAAACCCATGACCTCTAACTTATGCAGCGACAACTCAACCGTTGAACCAAAGCTTCCATTAACTCTTTTACGATAGCACTAGGTGTCAAAGTTAAGGAATTATATAAAAATAAAAATCATTAGACAAGCGCACTCGCTTGCTCAAAATGAAGAAGTACACTTTTTAGTATATATCTGACAGATAATGATGAGCACATCTATCCATTGACACTGATTCCATCTTGATTAGAATTTCTGACCCTTTATTCAAAAATCACAGTTTAGGGTTTTGTACGCCAAATTTATTTTATTTTATTTTATTTTATTTTATTTTATTATTTTTATTTTTAATAGAATAGTTGTTGTAAACCATTGTTTATTGGCGAATTGTAATGTCCCAAAGAAACTGAAATGTCAATTTGGCTTGGAACCAACGATTTTCCAATGTGGACTGGACGTAAGTACATTCCATATCTGTTCATCTTCTCAGTCCCAGCTTTAGTAGGTCATAACCCCAAGAAACATCTGATCCTAGCTGTATTATTTTTCACATATACAAAATGGACGCCTGAGAAGGTTCAGAATCAGCAGTATGAAAATCTTGACCATTCAGAGTCTTAGGATTGTGTAATAAATAATTTGGATCATCAACAATCTTGAACCAGCTAGCTTGTACATATAATTATCCCTTAAAAGAAAGGAAAAAGTAGATCTACTAGCTCGGCGGCATCTGCAAGCGTCTCAACAAGCAAATTCAAATAACCCAACTTAATATATAGCTGAAATCGCACTTGGTCACAAAAATCATGCACCTCTCCTCATTATGTTTGGTATGAGGTTCGACCTAGCATTTTTCTCATATTAGGGAGATATGAAGTAGATTTAGGAATTAGTATGCTTCAAGTAGTTTGCTTCATAACTCATTGTATTATAAAAATACTTTATTCTTGCAAAGCTCACGAAAACTTGATGGCAAATTTGAAAGACTAAAAAACACATTAGATTTTTTTGCAAAAAAGCCAAAATGTAATGGCATTTTTGCAAAAAACCCTTAACTTTTATGTGTGTAGAATGATTCACTTACCATGTACTTACTCTTTTTGTAGATCTAAGCTATTGATCAAGTTGGAAATGGCTTAGATGGTCTAAATACCAAATTTCATGCTTGTAAGATAATTTATTTCATGTTGCTTATGTTAAAAATTACAACCATAGTTTAGTCTATTTTTCTTAAGTTAAAAAATATAAAATAAAAACCATAGGATAAAGCATCTAACAGGTATGAAATTTGGTACTTACACCATCTAAGTCATTTCTGACATGGTGAACCGCTTAGATATACAAAAAAGCAAGTTTGAAGTAAGTAAAATGGCACTTGGGTTCATCCAAGTCCAAAGGCACTTGATTTAGCATTCCTCTTGAGAAGAAGTTCATGCCCTTCTTTTATATAAGCCTATTTCTCCATTTATTATCTTCTCTGTACCAAAAGTAGGTAACCATTAGAAATCAATGCATTTGAATGAATCTTACTTCTTTTGGGCCCTTAAAAAAGTTCATAAAAATTGTTCACTCGAAAAAAGCTTCTCACCATGATGCTTCTCACATTCAGGTATCTAAATTCTGAAGCAAACCCAGGCTGTCGCCTGCATGCGTGAAATGATAATAAGCTCTCATGGAAACGAAACCATCCCATTTTCTTTTGCCTTTTCAACTCCTACTTTCCTACAAAACCAGCTATCCCCTTCCCAACACAAGACTCGTATCAGATTCAGGAGGTCTTCCATCTTATATATGGAGCTTCTACCAGGTATGAAATTTGGTACTGACACTATCTAAGTCATTTCCGACATGGTTAACAGCTTAGATATAAAAAAAAATGCAAGTATGAAGTAACTAAAGTGGCACTTGGGTTCATCCAAGTCCAAAGGCACTTGATTTAGCATTCCTCTTGAGAAGAAGTTCATGCCCTTCTTTTATATAAGCCTATTTCTCCATTCATTATCTTCTCCGTACCAAAAGTAGGTAACCATTAGAAATCAATGCATTTGAATGAATCTTACTTCTTTTGGGCCCTTAAAAAAGTTCATAAAAATTGTTCACTCGAAAAAAGCTTCTCACCATGATGCTTCTCACATTCAGGTATCTAAATTCTGAAGCAAACCCGGGCTGTCGCCTGCATGCGTGAAATGATAATAAGCTCTCATGGAAACGAAACCATCCCATTTTCTTTTGCCTTTTCAACTCCTACTTTCCCACAAAACCAGCTATCCCCTTCCCAACACAAGACTCGTATCAGATTCAGGAGGTCTTCCATCTTATATATGGAGCTTCTACCAGGTATGAAATTTGGTACTTACACCATCTAAGTCATTTCCGACATGGTTAACAGCTTAGATATAAAAAAAAAAATTGCAAGTATGAAGTAACTAAAGTGGCACTTGGGTTCATCCAAGTCCAAAGGTGCTTGATTTATCAGTACTCTTGAGAAGAAGTTCATGCCCTTCTTCTTTTATATAAGCCTATTTCTCCATTCATTATCTTCTCTGTACCAAAAGTAGGTAACCATTAGAAATCAATGCATTTGAATGAACCTTACTTCTTTTGGACCCTTAAAAAAATTCATAAAAATTGTTCACTCGAAAAAAGCTTCTCACCATGATGCTTCTCACATTCAGGTATCTAATTTCTTAAGCAAACCCGGGCTGTCGCCTGCATGCGTGAAATGATAATAAGCTCTCATGGAAACGAAACCATCCCACTTTCTTTTGCCTTTTCAACTACTACTTTCCCACAAAACCAGCTATCCCCTTCCCAACACAAGACTCGTATCAGATTCAGGAGCTCTTCCATCTTATATATGGAGCTTCTACCCCCCACCCACCCTTTCTCTCTCATCCATCAGTATCAGGGAATGAAACTTTCTTATTTTCTATTTTAATTATGTTTCAGGTGGTGGAGTTGAAGGTGCGACTACACTGCAGGCATTGTGAGAAATCTGTTCGTAAGGCCTTATCCAAGCTCAAAGGTACGTAATTCAATAACCTATGTTTGCTTATCCAGTTGTGGTTGGGCACTGGGCTGAAACAGCACAGTACGTTTGTTTCAAAGGCAAGATCAATGATCCAGACTAATTAACCATTTGATCCAACTGGTCATCTTATCTACCCGAGCGCCATCCCATGTGCTGTCTATCCTAATCAATATAGTCATTTAGGGCATATAGGGGCAGCTCCAGAGGCACGAAGCTCTGGCGTATGTAGGATCTGAGAAAGATGCAGACCACAAGGGTCAATAGTGTGCAATTTTACCTTGCATTTTGCAAGAGACTGCTTCTACGCCTTGAACCCATGACCTCAAGGTCAAACGACGACAACTATATCATTAGACCAAGGCTCTAATGAGATATAGGGGACCAGTAAGCGAAAAATCAAGACCACGTCATGAATTGACTTGGCATTTCAAGTTTACTTGTATTTTCCCTTAAAATTTAATACGACATTTCACTAAGAAATTAGCAAATATAGCACACTCCATACAGTATAAGATGTAACTGTTGCATGCCATAAACATTGGTAAATTAATACGTGATTAGAGAATGGACTGTTTGTCATATAACAGGGGTTACTTGTGTGGAAATTGATGTGAAATTGAACAAAATAACGGTGTTGGGTTATGCGGACCGCAAGGAGGTGGTGAAAACAATTCACAAGACAGGAAGGCGAGCGGAGATGTGGCCATCATCGTGTCGTCAAGGTTCGGATTCTGCTATCTACAATGGTCCTGGGAACTTGATGCGTGTATTGAAGGAACTGAGATCATGTTATAAGGTAAAGGGGTAGCGCACTGGTGCACAAAGCTCCTGCATGTTCAGGATTCGAGGAAGGGATGGACTACAAGAGTTAATAGTACGCAAATCTTGTACATTTTAAGAGGTTGTTTTCACGTCTTGAACCTGTGACTTCCCTTCTTGTTATACGCTACAATGAAATATTGTATGGGAATGAAACGCCTTCTGAATGTACATGAATGAGGTTTACCCTTTTTTTCTTCTTAGTGAGATCCGGGTGTAAGGTCATCAATATGAGCAATGTCTGTGAACTTGATGGAAGCAGGTATAAACGCAATAAAATTCACAAAGATGAGCATGCAATTACTGAATGTGAATTACCACCCTTTCTGCTGGCTAATCTATTTTCTTTGAGCCGATAGTTAAAAGAAAGTTCTCGCCTGCTCAAGGACATTAGCAAAAATTGAAGAAAAAGCTAAATCTTGAAAAAGAAAGACGGTAGGCCAAAAAAGCCATGAAGAATCTTCCTCGCCCACTACACCTTTCACATCTATAGAGTAGCTGCCCTGAACCCATACCCATACCCAGCACCAGCTACTCTCTAACTCAAACCTTCTTTTAGAAAAGAGTTTCTTACCTGCCTTACTTTTTATAATAAAGAGAAAAATGCCATCTTTCCAGAAAAAGGATTCCCACTATCTCATCATTTGTTAATCCGGAAAGGAAAGCGTCAAATTAGAACGGAAGGCCTAGTATTAGTGCTGTGCCCATATGAAGAAATAAGCCTTCTGGCAAAGCCTCGATAGTAGGACGGCAAAAACCAAATAGAGCAATACGCCAAAGATATGATGTATGTGAATAAATTCTTCTATGTGTGTGTGTTGAAAGAGAGCTTTGGCCCAAAATAGAGTTGTAAATCATATGACTTTAAGGTCGCGCGTTCAAAGGATAAATACAGCCTCTTGCAAAAATGCAATGGGCTTATCCAACTTGTGATGGTCAGACGAATATATCCTACCAGATCAACATTTCAATACATAAATGTCAGGCCCAGAGATGGGCTGATAGGAAGAGGCCCAACAGCATCGCCTCATCTGTAACAGCACAACGGGAGCTTTTAAGTACTGAAATGATACCTAGGGTGCAATTAGTTAATACCTTCATTAGTTAAGATGGATGGTAGACAGTTTCACTGTCCTTTTTTTTTTTTTTTTTTTTTTAAACTTACAAGAAGCATAAAAAATCTAATGGATGAGATCAATTCTTTTTATTGCATAACTCATCAAGGAATCGTACAAAATTATGAACGTTTTGGATCTTCCAAAGGGTGGGTGCAGTTGGAGTTACAGCTTGCCAAAGAGTAGATGGGAGCGTGACACGAAAAAGAGGAGTGCAAAAACGAGGAGCCCTTACAAAATTCGGAATAGGGAAAAGTTGGCAAGGAAAACTAGAGAAATAGTTGAAAAAAAATGACAGAAAATTTTAAAATTATAAAAATTATACCAACCTATTTAAAAATCTTAGACATAGAGTTATATTATTATAAATAAAGTCCATTTAATGTTGAAGAAAACCCAGCAAATGGGAAAGTCATAAGAATTAAGTTTTCTATAAAATAAAATAAAAAAGATATTTTTTAGAAATAAAAAAAAGATGAGTTTTTTTTTGAAAAAACATGTATTTTTTTATAGAAGTTTGATATGGTTCATTAGAAAGAAGTGGTTGTTTTAAAAAAAAAATGGAGTTTTTATAACTATGATAATGCTAGCCACGCATCTATTATCAAACTAAGCGAAAGCATCAAATGGTTTAGATTTATAGCCATGGTCTTCTTGAGGAAGGAACAAAGATGAAAGCGTATGATCACCCAATATTGTTGGTGGAAGCAAGCAGTAATTTTGGGAGTGATTCAGAAAGGAGTGAGGAAGGATTTAGGAGAAGGAAAAGCAAGAGCCTTCCTCTGATCCTCCAAAAACTGATCAGATAGAGGAGTCTCAAAAGGTAAAAAAGGCAGTCCTGGTGCACGAAACTCCATTGTATACGGGGTTGGGGGAAGGGGTGGACTATAAGGGTCAATAGTACTCAGTCTTACCTTAGATTTTATAAGAGGCTGTTTTCACACCTTAAACCTGTGACCTTAAGGCTACAAGATGACAACTCTACCATTGTGTCAAGGCTCCCCTTCAATTGGAAAAATTCAATACAAACAAATAAAACAAGTTTTCCAATCACTCATTAAAATCATCCAATCCGTAACTTTCGCAGCCAGAACAACTACCTCAGTCCATCAATCATCCAAAGGTGGTCCTTTCATGCAAAAAGTGGGAGCCTTATAAGAGATGGGCTACCGATCATGTGTTACAAGTTCCTGTGCCTCCTACAAATAAAGAGTCGCAACTACGTGGACCGAGGCATGAAAATAGCCTCTTTAAAAAATGCAAGATAAAGCCATATACTATAGACCCATGTAGTTCGCCTCTTTCCCGGACCGCTCATACATGGGACCTTCATGCATTGGGCTACCCCTTTGTTTTTAACTACAACGGTTTCTTTTACATCATACAGGGTGACCCACATGGTGCATGATCCAATGCCAAAAAGGAAATTCAAATAAGATATAATTTGATGGTCCAAAGGGCATGGGTTCGACCATATCCAATCACTATCATCCAGCAATGGCAACAGACCCACAGAAATCTTCTACCTCCAATCTTTGGAAGTTGTGGGCTCTGTAGATGAGTGATTGTCCTACATGTACTCTTAGGCCTGCAAAACATCAAGTAGCCCACGCGGGTAACTTCCACTTGAATGTTAGTTTGTTCCTTGTAATCTAGTAAATATGGAGTGATTGTGAAGGAACAGCTTACCACAATTTTTTCCCTACTATTAAGCTGTTGATTATTTGGAGATATGATTAAGCTAAAAATGGATTATATCTCTATCGTGTTTCTTTTCTAAATCACTCTTTGGGGACCCACGTATTATAGTTTGGCGTGACCAAAACCTGCCAATCTAATAGCTGCTGATCTCACCTTGGTTGGTGATTCAGACCCTTTGGGCAAACATTTGAAAATAGAGAGACATGCAAGTAACCATGAATTTAGAAAGTGAAGTTCTTCAAGGTTCACACAAATGCAAACTTGGAATTTGTTAGATGTGGCGCTTCCCTCAATTTCTTAAAGATATTGTTTCTTAGTAGTTAAGAAAGCAAAATCCCATTGTTGTTGTACACCGTGTTAGTGGTTCTTGAGATGAAATAAGCTGGCGGTATGAGATGAGATGACATAAGATCTAGCCTATGTGATTTAAGCTGGCTTGAGATGACCAAATTTGACATTGAGATGAAGTGAGATGACTGAAAATTCAACTTAAAAATGAGATGATTTTCGTCTGAACTCATCTCAAGCATTGTCACCAGTGAGATGAGAAGCTACTATTTTCTTTTTCACTCAGCTCAGTCGCCTTTAACAGAGATATAGTCCATGTCATCTTATATCATCTCCGATCATCTCCCTCTCAAGCACCACAAGCACCCTGAGTAGCTACGCTTTATTTTCCACGTCAGTATAAACAGAGAGGCTAGGTTACTCTCTCACTTTCAGCTACCCCGAAGGGAATGTCTTAGTGTGTTTTGAAGCTCGCAGCATCCATCATGAAGTTCTTCTTTGCCCTCTTTCTTTTCTGGCTTCTGCTCCCCCTTTCCTTTGCACGAAGTTCCCCATCTTGTCAACCTGGAGGTGAATCAGAGGAGTTCAATGGGCGGAAAGAAATGGAAAGGGCAGTGCATTTTAAAGGCCAAACTCCTCGTGCAGGCTCAATACCACCAAGTTGTTATCTCAGGTGGGTAGACTGCACTCCATGTGAGCCCGTTCAAGTACCCCTAGCAGCACCTCGGGATACTAGGTATAAGGGGGGCAGCCGAAGCTTCCACGGAAAGGGTGAACCACAAGGGTCCATAATATGCAGTCTTACCTTGCATTTTGTAAGAGGCTCTTTTTAAGCCGTGAACCCATGACCTCAAGGTCACACGATGACAACTCTACTCCCCTTCTACTAGTTATAAGCTCATAATTTGGAAATGCAAGTGCGGGAATTCTATCTTTCCTCGAAACGGCCTGTAGAACAATTTTCTGCCAATTCTCTTTTATTCTTTCTATACGAGAATGATCATACAGATACTACATCAAGTTTAGATTAGAACAAGATTCAGCTCTTTACCATTGGCAGATTAGTTAGAAGCATCGTCATCATCAAATTCAGCTCGCGGAGGAAATTTTTGGAGGAGTTTGTGCACTCCTGGTTTGTTGCATTCATATTGTTCTACTTATTTTGTATGGAATTCACTCTTTAGCAAAGACGTATCAAGATGTTTTTACATAAATAAGAGCCGCTACGAGGAAAAAGTTTTGTGTCTCTTCTCCTGGACATATGGTTTCGATATGCGTTTTTGGATACTGCTAATAACTCGCATTTGGTTGACATGAAAAGGATGGAGATTGATTTCAACGTAGTTAAGATTGCACAGAATTTTTGGGTCTTTTCACTTATTCAATTTCAAGGCATAAAGTACTTTCCACAGAAAATTTCTTTTCCGTGGACGAGGAAATCAGTTTACTCCATTTCCGAGGAAATCGATGTCAGGGGCAACTCACTCATGGATTATTCCCTCTCTTTTTTTCTGTTGAAGTTAATCTCAAAGCAAGCTACAAGTGATTTTACAGCCCAGAACAAACAGCTGAATGTGTCGGATCATCCAAAGGTAAGCCCTTCCACGCAAAAAGTGGCGTGCTTTATAAGTCTATAATCAAATGGCTCATGGTTTGGCATTAGTGTTCTTCAGTTTTGAGTTGGTTGCAGACGATTCAGTTTTGAGTATTGGGTTTCTTGCGTCCTTTATTTAATTTTTATATGTGGGTCCCACATCATAAAGTGACCCACAACTAAAACTAAGCGAGAGAGTAGGAGACTTTAAGTTACTTTCTTTTAAGGGGCTTTAGAGTAGGATAAAGAAGTGTGTATTGGGTATTACTTCTTTTGGGGTTTCTCTTGTAATGGGTTCTTTTGTAAGGGTAGAAAAGTCAAAAAGATGACGTCAAGTAGGGGTGGCAAAATATGACACGACACGAACCCGACACGAATTTAGCGGGTTCGGGTCGAGTCTTATCGTGTTCGTGTCATTTTCGGGTCAACCCGAAAACGACACGCCAAAAATCGTGTCGTGTTCGAGTCAATCAACATGACTCATCGTGTTGACCTGTTTGACACGCGACCTATTTATTTATCGTGAACTAACAGTAATATAAGACGGTTCATTTGGAACTATCCTATATGTAACATGTAATAGAAAACGTCCTCCTATACAAGTACATCGTAACATGTAATATAGGACGCTATATGAGTACATTACAATATAGGACATTACAATACAATATATGAGTACATTACAATATAGGACATTACCAAAGGAACCGTTCTATATTGTAGTGTCATAAGTAATAGCCTTGGTGTTATTTCCTTTCAGGGTAATGCCATCGACATACACTAAAAGATAGAGAACTACAACTTTCCCATTGTAGACAAACAATGAACTACCTATCTTGGATTTGACGAAACCAAGTTTACCAAGTTGACTACTCGGCTTTGCCAACCAAGATCATGGAGCTTGGTATATACAATTCGGATGTAGCTCATCGGTGAACCCTAGAGCTTATGTCATCTATACTTCTTCTTAAGGATCTCATGCAGAAATGCATTACTCATGTCATGTTGACGGAGTAACCAACCTTTAGAAACGAAAATGGATAACCTTGAGCGAATAATGGTAGATTTTACGACTGGGTTAATACCTCCTACATGAGTATATGTTACATTACAATATAGGACGGTTCCAAAGGAACCGTCCTATATTAGTATATTATTTATTTAATCATGTTATACGAGTCGTGTCGTGTCGACTCGTTTAATAATCGTGTCGTGTTCGGGTTACGAATTTTTAACACGATTATTATGCGGGTCATGTTCGTGTCGACCTAAACTCGAAGCATGTCGTGTTCGTGTGGACACAAACAAGACCCACCAACCCGAATTGCCAGGCCTAACGTCAAGGTGTGCTCTTAGGTTTTTGAGAAGGTAAGAGAGAAAGAAGAACAGGATTAGGTTCATGCTTATAAAGCTATTCTCTTATAGTGTATTTCTCCCTCAGCACTACAAGTGGATGTAGGGGGTTTTATTCAAAAACGAATATTATTCTGTTTTTATTTGTGTTTGTGTTTCATTGGATTTAGTTTATTAATCTTCTATTTTGTGGTTTCAGATACATCATTGTATGCACTTATAGTGTTAAGGCTTTTGCATGGTTTTAAGTTTTACATCTAGTATTAGAGCTCCGGGTTGTCCAGTGAAATTCCTATGAGAGATTCAAGCTACAAGTTGAAGACAAAAATGCCTAAGATCTTGAATGCTAGGTTTGAGGTAGAGAAATTTAGGGCAAAGGAAATTTTGAGCTATGACAAAAAAGAGTAAAAGACCTCTTAGTTCAATCAAAACTTTATAAGGTATTACGGTAAGACAAAGAATCATCATTAATAACTGATGAAGAATGAGATGATCTTAAAATATGGGCAGTAAAGTATAATACTGTTGATCTTGGGAGATGAAGTTATGTATAATGTTTTAGACAAGGCTTTGGATCCAGATTTATGGTTAAACCTAGAGAAGTCATACATGGCAAAGAGCTTGACAAACAAGCAAAAATTACATGGGCTACAACTGGAGGAAGGTACATCTTTCTTAGAGCATCTTTAATATTGTTAATAAGATTGTCAATGAGTTTCTTAATATTAAGCTGAAGTTAAATGAAGAGGATAAGGCACTCCTCCTACTCACATCACTTCACCTTCTTACAAACATATAAAGACTACTGTCTTATATGAGAAGACACTTTGAACATGGAAGAGGTTACATGAGCTCTATTGTTTAATAAGAAAACCAAATAAGGAAGAAAGTAGTGAACAAATTGTTCAGAGAAAGGAAGGCGAAGATAAAGGGAACATGGTCAAAAAGAGCAAAAATTCTAGTCAAAGTGCAAAAGCAAGAAAGTGCAATGTTATTTTTGTAAGAAAAGTCACATAAAGAGAAATTATACTAAAAGAAAAGAGTGGCTAAAGAAGCATGAGGACAAATATGAAGAAGTAAGCGTAGGGTCCAAAACCAAAGATGAAGGAGAGGTGATGTTCTCACCATCTCTTTAGGTATTTCTTCTCCTCATAGTTGGCTTCTTTGTTTTAGTTATTCTTACCATACCACTTTAAATAAACATTTGTTTATTTCTTACATTGCTTGTGATGGTGGAAATGTGCTAATGGGTAACAATTGTACCTATAAGACCATAAGAGTAAGAAGGACAAAAATAAAAATGCTTGATGGAATGTTGAGGATTTTAAAATATGTTGGCCTGTTCCAAGACCAAGAACAAATTTGATATCTTGGATTCTATTGATTGTGTTGTTCGAGTAAATGGTGGAATCATGAAGGTAAAAGGGTAAAATGGTAGTTATAAAGGGAGAGAAGAAACTAAATTTGTATCAATTGATTGGTGAAACAGTTACAGGAAATGCAATGATCATATCTTCTCATGATAGTAACATACATTATATAACTTTGTGGCATGTGAGGTTGGCCCATCTGAGTGAGAATGGGATGCTGGAATTGCATAGTAGAGGTGTACTCAAGCAGTTAAAGATTTGCATACTTGGCTTTTATAAGTTTTTCTTGTTCGAAAAAGAATGCAAGGTTACGTTTAGGGTCTCTACTCATAAGAGCAAGTAATTACTTAAGTATATTCATGCTGATGTGTGTGGGCCATTTTTGGTGGTTTCTAAAGGTAGTGCAAGGTTTTTTTTAATCTTCTTTATAGATGATTTCTCATTCAAAGTTTGGGTTTATTTCATGAAAGAAAAGTCAGAAGCATTCACAAAATTTAAAATGTGGACAAAGGACATGGAAGAAAGAAAGGAAAGCAAGTGAACATTTTAAGATCCAACAATGATGGTGAATTCACGTCACGTTCAAAAAATTTGCAAAAAAGAAGGCATTGTTCAACATTTCACAATAGCTGAATGTAACACTTTTATAAAGGGCAAGATGCTTGAGACTCTTTGAAGGGTTGTTGAAAGAATTCTCAGCCAAGACAATTAATATGGCTTGTTATGTAATAAATAAGTCTCCTTCTACTATAGTAGAATTTAAGATATGAGAGAAAGATTAGACAGAAAAAGTAGTTAATTATTCTTCATTATGCATATTTAGATGTCTTGTATATGTATACAAGAGGTACATCACACCAAACTGGATTCAAGGTCAAAGACTTTCATATTTCTGAGTATGAAGAGGGAGTTAAAAGGCATAAGTTATGTGATCTTAACTCTTGAAAAAGGATTGTCAACAGAGATGTGATATTTGATGAGAGTGTTATATTCAAAAAATCTTACCAAGACACTCATGAGGAAGGGTATAAGAAGACTACTATTATTGAGGTTGAGTCATTTGGGGATGACGAGAAATTAGCTATAGTCTCATCATAAAGAAGTTGTTGATATCCCACGTGATCCAATGCAGTAAAGTACTTTAGAAAAACCATACTCTATTGCCAAAGGAAAAGAAAAATGTCAAAAATAGGTACCATTGAGTTATCTAGATGATTATAGAGTTTTCTATACTCTGATGACAGGAGTGGCAAATTCATGATCATATGAGAAGAAAATTAGAGACAAAGAAATGGTAATTGGCAAAAGGAAATCTTAGAAAGGTGTCTATAAATGAAATTGTAAAGGGCATCTTGACTAAGCCGGTTAAAGTGGACAAGTTTAGGAATTGCCTAGACTTAGCTAATATTCAATATTGTTAGTGTTTAAAGGCCCTATGAAGAGGGAGTCTTGAGTAAAGAAAACTCATATTAATGTATAGAATGTGTTCATTACTTGAAAGGATCCAAGAGTAGGTGAAGAATGTTGAGTGGTAGGTGTCTTGCATTGATCCTTTAGTTAATATTTTATATGTGGACCCTACGTAATAAAGAGGCTTACAATTAAAGCCAAATGATGGAGAGACTTTAAGTTACTTGAAAGGGGTTTTAAACTAGGATGCGGAGGTGTGTATTGGATGTGCTTCTTTTGGGGTTTCTCTTTTAAGGTTTTTTCTCTTGTTAAGGTAGACAAAAAAAAACAAGAAGAGGGCTTCAAGGTGTGCTCTTGGATTTTTGAGAAGATAAGAGAGAAAGAAGAACCACGATATGTTCACGCTTAAAAAGCTATTCTCTCGTAGTAGATTTCTCATTTTGCCCTCCTCATGGATGTAGGCGATTTTTCCAAACCACATATATGCTTGTATATTTATTTTTCTTTGTGTTTGCTTGCTCTAAGTTTATTGTTCTTATATATAATGGTTTTCAATGCATCCTTGTATGCACTTACACATGTTAAGGCTTTTGCTCGACTCTAAGTTCTTCACTCAAGTATCTCTCCTAGAATTCTTAGTTCCGTATTCAAGTTACTACCCTAGACATGGTTTAATGGTTCAAAGGGCTTGGATCATGTCCGTTCATATCGTTGATCAAAAGGCAACTGGAGACTCGGCCCACCTATCAACATCATCGATCACGTGCATAGGGTATCAGCCCAAAAGGGGCTCCGTAGGAAAAGCCCAACAGCCCACAGCTAAGTTCCCTTTTGCCAAATATTGCACCAAAGTCCATGTCACACATGTGAGGTTGTATTAGCCCACGTAAGAATTAAGAAGCTCATCATCCACCCTTTTGGTTAAGGGAAATGGAAACGTAGGCCAATAACTTCTCTCTCTTTCAGTTGACACTAGAAAAATCAAAGGGCTGGTTTCAAAAGTCTTGTTTGAAGATATTCTTCGTTTTACAAACAACTCCACGCTTCTGGAATCTATGAGAACGCTTACTTTCTCCCTTCACTTCTCAAGGCATCTGCTTCCGCTCAATCTCTCCATTTCTCTTTTCAGATACACTCCATCCTCAAAAACGGCCACATTGCACTACCCATAACAGCAAATTCACTTCTTTCTATGTATGGAAAATTTTCACTTGTCGACTCAGCTCACCTTTTGTTTGTCGTGTACATCAAAGAGAAGAAATTACATGAATACCATAATAATGGGCTACGTCCAAAATGAGTACTTCCCTGAATCACACTAGAAATGTTTAAGGAAATGTATAATTCTGATTTGAATCTAAACCTCGGTTGCTGGCGTTATATCAGTCTGTGGTAGGATGGGTGATTCTAGACTTGGGAGAGATACATTCTTGGATTATTGTTAGTGGAAGATTCCAACTGTCCGTGTTTCTTTCAACTGCTCTGATTGACTTCTATTCCAGGTGCGGTGACTTGCCTACAACTTGGAGAGTTTATGAAAGTATGAGACAGAAAAAAACGAAGTTTCTTGTACTGCTGTGATATCCGGCTGTGTGATGAATGGAAATTATGGGATTTCATTAGAAGTTTTTTGTCAAATGCATGTAGTAGGGATTAAACGTAATCGGGTACGTAACATTAGTTTCCGTTTTACCATCTTGAGGCAAGTAGGGAGAATTGAGACTTGGGAAAGAGATTCATGAGTATGTGAATAGGCACATATTTGATTCTGATTCTCACGTGAATGGAGCTTTGACAAAAATGTACTGTGAATGCTGAGGAAAGTTGAGGCTTGCTTTGCTTGTTTGTGAGAGATGGGAGGAGAGATTTTTTCATGTGGAGTTCGACGATTGGAAGCTTTTATCGGAGTGGAGAGAGTGCCCAAGAGTTTAATATTTCTATCAGATGCAGTTGGAAGGCGTCAAACCAAACTCTGCGGCTGTATTGGCAGTTCTCACAGCCTGTGTTGGTTTATCGTCTACAAAAGATGGGCAAAGAATCCATGGTTACATTTTAAAGTCTCGCTTTGCTTCAGTAATATTTGTTCGTTGGCATGTATTCTAAGTGTGGATGTCTCGCTGCTTCATGCCAAATCTTCGAAGAGAAGACCAGAAAAGATAGTGTTTCAAGAAGTGGTATGATTTCGTGTTGCGGGTTTCACGGCTGTGGCTCTGATGCCTTGAGACTATTTCATGAAATGCGGGGTTTAGGCATAAAACCTGACTAGATTGCTTTCCTTGCTGCTTTATCAGACTGTAACCCTGCTGGAATTGTTGAGGGGAAAAGCTCTTTGATCACATGATTAAGAAAAACCATATTGCTCCAAGCAAGGAAGTTTATGCATGCTTCATGGACCTTATTGCAAGGGCTGGGAGGCTCGAAGAAGCTTGTGAGGTTTAGGTCTCTGCCCATGAACTGAGCCCGAGCATATGGAGTTCTTTGGTTTTCGCCTGTAAAGCTCATGGTAGATTGGAGCATGTTGGGTTCACCACTTACATCTTTTCAATGATTTAAATCATTTTCTGATTTGGGCTGTCCTAGATGCTCTATGTATAAGAGATTTCATCTTTAGATATTCCTAAAACTTGCTTGTTTGATCTTTTGAGATAGTGAAATGGCCGGTGAAATGTTTAAAATCTTCCATTTCGCAAAAATAGGAGCCCCAATAAGTATGGTCTTATCTTACTTTTTGGAAGATCTAAACTAGCTATAGTCTTTGGGTGCATCATAGTCACAAAGTCCAAATTCTAGAATAAACCAACAACCCAGGTATTTGTAAAATTAGGCAAATATTCATGAAAAATTTGAAAAAATATTTTTCAGATGTGAGTTTAGGCTTTTGACTTTTTAAGTAGATTTACAAATACTATTACAAAGTTTGGCAAATTATTTATGAAATTTGAGTTGTATTAGGTAAATTATGTTAATTTCTTGAAATTTTCTTCAAATTTTAAAAATTATAGAAACTTAAGATTTATTTGGGAAAAAGTTGGGCATCAAAAAATTAAACTTTTTCAAAACTCTTGTAATTATTTGGAGGATTTTGTGATTATGAGGTACATAGCCCATCTAAGATTGTATTAATTCTCAATTGAGCCTACTTCTCTGAAGATCTAAACAATCCAAAATTTCAGTCTCAACATAGATGGACTATGACTAATATCTTATTCAAATAGAGAGGAGGAATCATATGGTGCTCGCAAGAGTATTAGGGAGCGTATGTAAAGCAGAATGAAAAAGGGCTAGCATGCCCACTTTGTTGTTATTCTTCAAAGATCCAACCTGTTCACTGACTCAACTTGACCTTGATGTCATATTGACCAAAACCCAAGGCCAAGGAACTTGTTAACTTCTTTTTCAAATGTATGATCCTACATTAGTCAATTCTTACTACTAAATCTTTTTAGAAAGAAAATTCTTGTCAGTGTGAGTCAACTCTGGGAGAATGTTAGATATTTTAAATTAATATTAATAATGTGACTAACATTGTCATATCATGTTTATCATATTTATATGTTAAAAGGTTACTATATTTGAAAATTAAAAGCGTTAATGAGAAAATCAAGTGCTTTAAAGTTATCTATTCTTATTGGTCCTTGTTATAGATGTGAGATCATGTGACAGACTTTTTCCTTAAGTTTCTCATAGTCTCCCACAATCTATAGGTACATGCACAAAAGCCTTTAAACAACCCCAAGTCTTATAAAGGAAACTAGAGTCTAAGGTTCATCATTGTTTCTATAGGGATTTGCTAAAGGTAGAACCGTTCCCATACGAACATGAATTGGAGATTTAGGCTCAACAACAAACATATTATCATAGTTGAAGTTAGGTAGTTTACTTCATATTATAGAGTTTAAAGTGAATTAAATAAGTTTACAATCATATATTTAGTTGTTATTGTTGATTTAAATCTTCATATCTTCTTGTGATTATGATTATCATCTTCCAATATTCTTGTAATCTTCTATTTCTATCCAAGATATTCATTTTCCTTGTCCTCAACCAGGAAGAAAGGCAATTCACGTTCTAAAATTAATGCACCACCCACTCTCAAAAATCTCTCTCTCTCTCTCTCAAGTCAATTGGATGTCTCAAGGTTCTCTATTTTGGAACTTTTGAAGCAAAAAAAAAAAAAGTGTAGCACAATAAACCTTCAAAACATAGAATACCATCCCTTTTTTAGCTATAAAAAGTCCAAAAATGAAGAACCTATGGACATCCAATTAACATGAAATTTGGTACCTAAGACATTTGAAATAGGACAAATTAGATGAGCAACTTGGGTCACGAAAAAACATAACGAAATAGGCCCGCTTTTCATATTTACGTAAACTTATGATATAATTGGTTTTATCCCATAACTACTCTCTCTAGCCGTTTCTTGCCTTTCCAAGGATTAAAGGATTAGATTTAGAAGCGTTGTACTTTGTAATTTATTAGCCTTTTTAGTGGTGGACAAATGCACTCACACTTAAAGGCGAAAAATAATGCACCTACCACCTAGATCTTAAGCTGGAAGAGTGATCACCAAAGTGGATTCAGACATTAGTCACAAGGGGCTTACGTATTTATGCTGACATTCGGTGTCGTATCATTTCTTGCATCCCATTGCCATAATATTTTGAGAAATGTTGAACTGCCGATGCAGTCTAGCAACCTCATCTTTGGAGCCCACCTTCGTATCATTCTAATAGTTCAATCTTATTGCTCCAAATAGGATAGCCCTGGTGCATGAAGCTCCTGCCTATGTGGGGTCTTGGGAGGGGACAGACCACAAGGGCTTATGGTACGCAGCCTTACTTTGTATTTTTACAAGAAGCTGTTTCCATGTCTTAACCTCATTACCTCAAGGTCACATGACGACAACTTTTACCGTTGCACCAAGGCTCCCATTTTTATCTTTTTACTCTAAATGTAGATGTATTATAGATTAAAACACATAATTTAGATGATTCGAACGTATAAAAAGTTATCTAACAAAGTATACTTAGCAACAAACATGTTAGAAACTTTATACACAGGGGTTTTTGAGAAGCTAAAATCATCGATACCATCTAATTTTTTTATTTCATCATCATCATCATCATCATCATCATCATCAAGACCTTATCCCAATTAGGGGTCGGCCACATGAATCTTATTCCTCCATTCCACTCTATTAAATACCATGGCTTCATTTAGTCCCAAAGTTTTTAAATCTTTCCTCACCACTTCTATCCACGTTCTTTTGGGCCTTCCCCTTGCCCTTTTAGAACCTTCAACTTGTATTGCCTCACTCCTTCTAACTGGTGCCGTTGTTGGCCTCCTTTGAACATGTCCAAACCATCTAAGTCTAATCTCCCTCATCTTGTTACCTATTGGTGCTATCCCTAAATTTCTTCTAATATTTTCATTTCTAATTCTATCCTTTCTTGTCTTACCACTCATCTATCTCAACATCCTCATTTACGCAACACTCGGCCTATGAGTATGATGTTCCTTAACCGCCCAACACTCGATCCATAGAGCATGGCCGGCCTTATAGCCATCCTATAGAATTTTCCCTTTAGTTTGAGTGGCACCCGCCGATCACATAAAACCCCGATGCACATCTCCATTTGTTCCAACCCGCTTGGATTCTCTCGGGTAACCTCCCTCTCAATCTCTCCACTCTCATGGATCAATGATCCTAAGTATCTAAGTGGTCTCTCATGGGGACCTCTTGGTTATCAATCTTGACCGGTGCTCCACTCCTACTCTCCTTGCTAAAATTACATTCCATATATTCTCGTCTTAGTTCGGCTAATTTTAAATCCTTTCGATTCTACCTTGCTTCTCTCCATAGCTCTAGCTTTATGTTGACACCCTCCCTTGTCTCATCAAGTAGGACTATATCGTCTCGCAAATAGCATGCACCAGGGAATCTCCTCATGCGGATGTTTTGTTAACTCATCCATAACTAATGTGAAAAGGTATGGACTTAATGCCGATCCTTGGTGCAATCCGACAAAGGACAGGAAAATCACTACCACGCCACTAGTGGTCTTAACATTTGTTATCGCTCCCTCATACATATCTTTAATTATGTCTATATACCCCCGAGAAACCCCTTTAACACCTAACACCCTCCATATTAACTCTCTAGGGACTCTATCATAAGCCTTCTCTAAGTCAATAAAGACCATGTGTAGGTCTTTTCTCCTCTCCCTATATTTCTCTACTAATTGTCTTAGTAAGAAAATAGCTTCCATGGTAGACCTCCTGTGCATGAAACCAAACCGATTCTCCGATACACTTGTTTCATGTCGTAGCCTCTTCTCAATGACTCTTTCAAAAAGTTTCATGGTGTGGCTCATAAGTTTGATCCCTCGATAATTAGTGCGACTCTGAATGTCTCCTTTATTCTTATAGATTGGTACAATAGAGCTTTACCTCCACTCATCCGGCATTTTCTTTGATTTTATAATCTTGTTAAACAACTTGTCCAACCAAACTACCCCAATATCTCCCATATGCTTCCAAACCTCTATTGGTATACCATCGTGCCCCATGGCCTTTCCCGATTTCATCTTTCTCAAGGCCTCTTTTACTTCAAGCATTTTAATCCTACGTTCATATCTATAATATCCAGTGTTATTTAGATTTATAGTATTTTCAATTCCTCTATTCTCAGGGCCATTGTCATTTAGCAATTTTTGGAAGTAGATTTCCCACCTTTGTTTGATCTCGGCGTCTTTGACTAATACCCTTTGATCATCGCTTCTAATGCACCTAACATGCTCTAAGTCCTTACTCTTCCGTTTCTCTTACCTTTGCAAGTTTAAACACATCTTTCTCACCTTCTCTTGTTCCTAGTCTATTATAGAGCTCATCATATGCTTTAAGTTTAGCTTCACTTACTATTCTCTTAGCAACGTTTTTAGCATTCTTATATTGTTCATAGTTTTCATTATTTCTAATCTTCTCGCCATGCTTTAAAATGCATTCGTTTTTCTTTAATAGCTTTTTGCACTGTTTCATTCCACCACCATGTTTCCTTTGTTAATAGCCTTTTACCTTTAGATACTCCTAAGACATCTTTTGCCACTTTCTTAATGGACTCACCATAGTATTCCACATGGTATTTACTGCTTTCATAATTCCAATTTCCTTCTACCATCAACTTATTTTTGAATGAGGTTATTTTCTCTCCTTTTAAGTTCCACCACTTAGTTTTTGGATGTGTATTAAGTTCAGTTCTTTTACTCCATCTTTTGATATGAATATCCATAACCATTAACCTATGTTGTGAGGTTAAACTCTCACCGGTATCACCTTACAATCCTTACATATAGATCGTTCATTATTCCTAAGTAGAAAAAAGTCTATTTGGCTTTTATGAAGTCCACTTTTAAAGGTTATTAAGTGTTCATCCCTCTTCTTAAAGAGTGTATTTGCAATGGATAGGTTATATGACAAAGCAAAATCGAGGATATTCTCCCCCATCTCGTTTCGTTCACCTATACCATACCCTCCGTGTATTCTATCATATCCTTCCTTATCTTTTCCTACATGGCCATTTAAGTCTGCTCCTATAAATATTCCCTCAGTGTTGGGAATTTCTTGCATGACTCCCTCCATATCTTCCCAAAACTATCTCTTAATTATATCTTGTAGCCCTACTTGTGGTGCATATGCACTTATAATATTTATAATCTGCTCTCCTAGAATCATTTTTATTATTATTATTCTATCACTGATTCTTTTAACGTCCACAACTTTATCCTTTAATTCCTTATCCACTATTATTCCTACGCCATTTCTATTATTTTCCTTTCCTACGTACCATAATTTATACCCATCTATTTCTCTAGCTTTAGCCCCTTTCCACTTGGTTTCTTGGATACAAGCGATGTTGACTCTCCTACGTTTTATCGTGTCTACTAACTCCAAACTCTTACTCCGTCAATGTCCCTATGTTCCATGTAGCGATGCGAATCTTATGATTTGGAGATTCCCTATTTACTATCGCCTTTCTCGACCTCCATGGTATGAACCCATGTCCACTTTTCACCGCACTGGGTTCGATGCGGCCGCTTCCGAGGGGACGCTCTAGCAGCCCTTGCCCATTTTTCACTATACCCGGGATCCGATGTAGCGCGTCGCTTCTGGGAGAACGCCCTAGCAACCCTTGCCTATTTTTCACCGCATCAGGGATCCGATGCAACGCGTCGCTTATGGGGAACGCCCTAGCTTGAGCGAATTTCAGATTTCGATTCATGTCATGTTGGGGTTGCCATAGTTTTAAAAGCTGAAGATGATTTTCATTAAAATCATGAAAATCATTACAATCATTAAAATCATCTTGACTTCACCCTTGCCTACTGGCTGCCAGACGCAAGGGTGGCCATATTTTTAGAAGCTGAAGATGATTTTCATTTCTCCCTCACAAACTAATATACAAATGTATATTTATTTGTAAGAAAGAAATAATAGAATCATCTTCAACTTCCCTTCTTGCCATTTGGCTACCGATACAAGGGTTGCCATCTTTTAAGAAAATTTGGAGATGATTCTCATTTCTTCCTCACAAACTAATATACAAATGCATATTCATTTGTAAGAAAGAAATAATAGAATCATCTTCACCTTCCCCCTTGCCGGCTGGCACCTGACGCAAGACCCTCTTCCTTATTTGAAGTTGAAAAATAACATGAACGATTCCGATCATGCAAAGTTAAGCTCCTTTGTTCAACCGTGGATCTGGCATGGGAACGCAGAAAACGACGCTGCTACAAAGGCGCCCACTGCAAGCCGAAAGAGGCGGGGTTACCTGTGGGCCCTGCTGTTCAAAGAATATACCAAACAACGACTTTCAACTTGTCGGTTCCGTACGCATTTCCAAATTTATCCCCGCCTATGGATGCCCAAGTACAGTACTGGAGTAGTAATTTTAGAAATACAAGATACCATTTGGTCACTTGAGGAGCCGTGTGGAATCAAGGCCAAATGAGTCCTAGTTTCGGTGTATTTAAACGTGGCTGGCCTAAAGTCTGGTCGTACGTTCTAAATATGGCAAGTATACTTGTGTCGTGCCTCTAGCAAGCCAAGAGCCCTAGTGAGAGAAGCTTTATCGTTTTCACATCCCAAAATGATATCCACGCTCCTGTGCATCTGCGCATGAGACAAATGTATGCATTTTGATTAGGATGGAGTCATATTATGATTTTACCAGACGTGTGTTTTTCATTACGTTGATAATCAATTTTATGGTATAAGCGCTTATCAACTCTTCCTCTGTGCTTTGCTTTTCTTGATACTAGATGTGCCTGCTTTCTCTTTTTTATTTTGTCAAAAATTAATTTTACAATATAGACGCTTGCAACCTCTTCCTCTATGTCTTGTTTTTATTAATACTTGATGTGCCTTGTTTCCTTTTGACACTAGAGGAATACTTCTCTTGGTTTTAAACTCCCCTCCATTATGTTAAGGTGAGATGATCTGACATGAGATGAGATGATATGAACCATACTATTATTAGTGTTGTTTAATATTAGTACTATTGGAGTGCTGTTTAATGTTGGTACTACTTGATATTAGTTAGAAAACAAATTCACAGTTAAATTGAATTTCCAGTCATCTAATGCCAATTTAATTATCTCAAGACGAGTTAAGTTATCTCAAGTTAGATCTCATATCATTTGATCTCACATTAATTGATTTCGCCATTTCATGTCAACTCATTTCATCCCAAGAGCCGCTGACACCCTGATAAAGATTTTAGAGATTTTCATGATTTAGAGCTCTACTGAAGATGTAAATACCACTTCCTTCATTAGGATATAATCAAAGTATTTGTATCTTCCCAACTTGTCATCCTGTACATACAAAGTTGAAGCCCTCTAGATTAACAAGGGGCCATTATCTACATATTAATTATGATACTAATTACACCATTTACATGTATAACACAAACTACACGGCCACATCCATCTTATATCTACATCTCGACTCTCAATTTCTTCATGTCTTACAAGATATCCCATATGTTGCTCGGCTCTGAGTCGGTTGGATCCACGAACAGAAAACCTTCTGACCAAGATGCATCCGAAGCGCTCCGCAAGTCGGTGGGTGTAAGCGAATTCCCTTGCTCGCATACCCTACCCATGTGATCGCCGGAAACAAGCAGCTCCGGAGACGTCGCAATTGCAGAAGGAGAAACATATGCCGGAGCTGATGCCGATGCCGATGCCGATGCCAGTGCCGTGTCATGTGGAGATGCAAGCATCCCAGATACCGATGACATTTCCGTGCCCGGCGGCGTCGAGAAGAGAGCTGCTATCGCCTTTATATCTGTCTTGGCCATGATCTCCGGCATGCCGTTTGGGAATTCTGGCCGCTTGCCGTCGGGGAAGTTGTAGCGCCCTCTGGGACCTCGCAGGCAGTACATTGCAGCATCATAGGCCCGAGCAGCCTTCTCCGGTGAATCGTAGGAGCCCAACCAAATCCGCGATCGGCTCTTTGGTATTCGTATCTCAGAGACCCATCTTCCCCATTTCCTCATTCTCACTCCTTTAAAGCCCGACTTAGTCTTCCGACGGCGAGATTCGCCCTTTCTAACTGTTCCTCCGGCGGAGACCATGTTTGGCTTGGCTACTGAAATGGTATATGCAGAGATGGATGTGCGTCAACTTCGGTAACAGATTAAATACGATGATTACCTCGAAGATGGAGAATTTAAGCTCCCCGTGTACTTATCTAGATCTATTTCCGATTGCCGGGAACTAAATACAGTGCCTCTGGCGTCATCGGCGGTGGAATTTGGGGAAATGAAATGGGAGGAGAGGGATATTTAAGGGCGCAGGGGTTCCTCGGAGGATTCCTGATGTGGATGGATAAGTCATGCAACTCACGTGTAAGGTTGCGCACGTGGGGGTTGCTAGACAGGGCACGTGACACTACAAAATGCACGTGGCAGTACTGGTGAGATCACGTGACCCTTGGATTACACTAGTCACCCTTGAGTCTGTAACCGTTGTTTAAAGGATGGGGGCATTAATAACTCTAAACTCGTCCGTGTTAAAAGAAAGACATGCATTGAATCGTTAACCCAACTCGGATGATTTTATGAATCAATTCAAATTTTTTTTCCTTTTTTTAATTGAAGAATTACAAAATAAATCACGCACACACTCTTTAACTAAAGGAGAAAGTGGCAACTCAAACCTGCAACCAAACATACTTATGAAGATATCGAATTATATGTGACCAACTGCATTGAGTACCTGTTGGCTCACATCAAATTTTCAATCGAGTGCTTTCATATTTGCTTCAACCATTTGAGACTAGATTTTGAGATCTCTACACACCATTGATGGAGGCACAACTCAATCAAATGAATCAAAAACCTCAAAACTTTCTTTTTAAATTGGTAACTTACATACCATATACATATTTATACATAAAGGTAAGGATGAGTACTATAGACCCTTGTGGTCCGCCCTTCCCTAGATCCCGCATAGGCAAGAGCTTCATGCATTAGGACTACCCTTTTTATTCTTGGGATACCCCTCAACCTATTAATACCTTTTACTACATCTCCTAATGGAATGCGATACACTACCTCATATCTATGACCTACTTACAGGAAAGGCATCTCAACCTAACCACTAGACCATATTGGCTTATGCGCACAAACCTCACAACTTGTACATCATTTTGATTAAGTAGTTTTGTTAAAATGAGTTGGAAACCAAATTTGCTACATACATAAGAGCAACAAACGTAAACATAATGAAAGATAATAAACGATCTAATCTTGATCATTACATAGAAAATCCAATACTGTATTATATCAACCAACGAGGGAATAATAGGAGTCCTGTTGGAATCCAAAAATAGATTTTTATTTTTATTTATTTTATTTACAGTTTTGGAAGTCTAAAATTAGGCAAAGTTTTATATTTTTCATTTTAGGAATCATTTTGATGGATTTTCCATCTTTAATATTTTTTTTAACTAGAAAAATGACAATCCAAGTCCCTTCTTTTTCACAATGACACTTCTAAGGGCCCGACTAGGAAGTACAAAATATCATTTTTGAGATTATCAATAACTATATAGTTACCAACTTGTAGGGAAGCCTACCCTAACATGTAAGTCGGTCCATATCAAAATCATCATTTACTACTTTATTGTGACACTTTGGGTTTTCTAAACCTTTTTTAAATACATATAATAATAGAAATAATTTGTTTTATAAAATATGCGGGATCCCTAAAAATTCAGAGCTCTTAATTTACATAAATAACGCGGCGTTCAAAAGAAATACCAAAAGAAAGCCTCAGGGGTCATACAACATTGAAAATCACGTTTGTTGCAATACTTTGAGCATGCTCAATTCAAAACTGCGACAAATCAATAATAGCCCGAAAAGACAATAATAATAATAAGTACAAAAGCCTAAGGTTCCATTCATGATTACCACATCATACACATATTCAAATAAATGTACACTATACAATAGTGTGGGTCCAATTTATTCAAAATATAATTATTCAAGTACAGCCCAAAAGTCTAAGCACAAGTTTAAGATTAGTACATTAACTCAGTCTCTAAATATCAAAATGCAAATAATCCTCGTGGTCTTTGTTCAAATCAACATTGCTCCACCTGCTTTCTCTTAGCGATATTGCGCTTCAAATATGAGGCATTGCAAAACAAAGCAATGCTTCAGGAAGCTATGCTTGTGTATGTGATTCACATTTAATAATAAATACGATAAAATCACATGACACAAAGTATCATAATCATGGTAAAATTTCATAGGATGAATGTATACAAAACATGTGAAACATCAGTCATCCATACCAGATAAATCAGGAAATCATGAGCTAAATAAACCGTTATCAAATTTGATTGTTATAACATGCAAGGCATGAAACACATAGATACACATCCATCATAATAACAAAAGTAAGTGTCCACAGAAAATATAATGCATGTCATGATCATGAAATACTATGCACAATCAAGCTTTATGAGTGTATCGACTACACTCACGGCGTTGGTAATAAGTACTCATTCCAACCATGGGTTTCTCATGTGCAGCCTGCATCAATCCGTTCCCGACGAAAGCCTGTCAATCAAAACTACCAGCTTGCCCTCAAATCAGTACAAGGACCTAGCTTATCCCACTTCCCGAACACTCCAACCCTGGGTTCCTCACGTGCAACCTGCATCAATCCGTTCTCGACAAAAGCTTGTCAGCCAAAACTATAAGCCCACCCTCAAATCAATATAAGGACACATCTTACCCCGCTTCACCCTACATACTCCAACCATGGGTTCCTCACGTGCAACCCAAATCAATCCGTTCTCGATGAAAGCCTGTTAGCCTAAACTATCGACCTGCCCTCAAATTGGTATTTTAGACCCAACTTATTCCGCTTTACCCAAAAGTCTTAAATCAAGATCCATGATAAGGTGGAATTTATCATACATCAAAACATGAATAATCACATAACCAAACGTCAAGATATCAAACATGAAATACTGAACACATTTGAATAAATTATGATAGTGTATAAAACATATGCCTCAATAATTTTTTATAACAAGTCATGATCAATAAAATCAAAAAGAAATTTCAAATGTAATCACCTACCTCAACAAACGCAATACTTTAGTCATGTGCGTAAGCTACGTCCCATTGTGCATTCTAACGTGCCTGTGACTTCATAAGTCATCTATCACTTAGTGTTTTTACATATCAAAATAAACAAATTTAAGTGACAATTTCCTTGATCTAGCAGTTAATCCTAGATTAACGGCCCAAATCATCTGAGTAACCCTCTATTGGGTTAATCCTGTACTAGATGTAGGTTTTTCTAACACCTAGACAAATATTAGTGGTCTTTAATCATCAATCTATGTCATGATCCACTTAATTTGTCCCTTAATCAATGAAGGGTCAATCTGTAACATCTCGTGATGTTTGGAGACGATCCGACCGTTAGATTGCTCCATAACACTTATAATTGACATCTGATCATCATTCTAGTCATACTTATTATAATCCTTCTAATTTCAGTGTTCCATAACCCATTCATGGGGTCTGATCATTGATCCGACATCAGGAAGTCACTATTTGCACAGTGACAGAGCGGACGGTCCAAATTGTCCAATCTATTTTCTATCACAAATCACAAATTTTTTCACATCTAACCTATATCAGCTATAGATCTATCCATTACTAAGCATAGATTAACAATTCAACAGTCAGATTATCCCCAAAAGCTAGATCTCAAATGAAATTGTACGGATTTAGTAAAATACAGCAAATCGGGAGTGGGGCTTCATAGATATTACCTTTAGAGCATGTTTTCGTACTTCCTACACCCTTGGATGGCCTAGATTGATGCTGATTTCAAGTGAGATCCTTCCATCCACGTTGTGTGCACTCGACCGTCAAGATGGCATCAGATCTCCCAATAACCTGAGGGCTTTTAGTCTTCTAGGCAAGCCGTGGAAGATGACCGGCTTGCATCAACGATCCGAGCTATCATCATCTCTGGCCACTATTTTTGTAGGCATATTGTTTTCCCTTTGATCCGATGTTGTTTTTGGTCCAATCACAATAAAACTATAGGGGTTTTCATCATTTTGCCGTGTCGGGTAAAGTGATCGGCTCGGATCACTGATCCAAGTTGGCATCGTCTCTGGTGATCTCCTGCAACTCTAATGATACAAAACCCTCAACATCTCCTCTTCCAAAAATCTGAAAATTTTGGCGTGACTAGGTTTATGTAACACCCCGGATTTTTAAGACATTTTTTTTATTATAATAATGGCATTTTAAATAAGAGCATTTGGGATCCCATGAGAAAAGATTTATTTAACATTTTACTAAACCTATCTTAAAACTCTGGGTGTTAATTTTCCTTTCTCAAAATGGTGTACATGTAATTTAAACATAAATAAATAATCCGCGTATAAATCAACGTCAAATAAATAGGCGCCTTTATTTTAAATCAAATAAACGTCCAAAAGACAATAATAATATGGCCCAGGGTCTATCCATCATAACATCCCATATATATGTCCAAACATCTAAATCACATCCAAATATAAAGTATGTAGTCCATAATAAAATTCAAATGATAATCCACTCTAATGACTCACATTACTGTCTAAAACTATAGGGAAAACTAGTCTTCAGTAGCTCTCAAGGTTTATCAACCGCTTTTCCTTTCCTGGTGTCACGCTCGAGATCTAAGGCATTGCAAAACAAAGCAATGCCTCAGCAAGCTATCGCTTGTGTAGGTACATAGACAATTAATGTAATAAATGAAAGAAATAATGAAGAGATTTGATGAAAAATCTAACATTTATGAAAATAGTGATATCATAATGCCATGTTCAATAAATGCCAATTTATTCCATATGCTAAAACATAAAATTCAAGGAGTTAAAACATGATATGAATCAATAAAATGGAGCATACAACCAGAATAAGGGCACCCTAAGGTAATGGGTCCCACCACATCGCACTAACATCCCTGATGAGGGGTACACGTAGTCAACCTCTGAGTGTCGTCACACCCAGGCATATCATCCATAACCATGCTCATCATACATGCACACAAAATAAGAATATGGGCCATCATGCTGCAGTGGCAACCCTCCATGGGTATCAACCACCGCCGCTCCTCGTCAACACCATAACGGGAGACTTAGCGTCTGTCCCCATGGAAAGGCTCAGACCGGTAGTGTGGACTATCCATGTTACCAAACCCCTACCGAATGCCATCTATGGGCAGGTGTCTATCATATCACAAACTCATCACATCATAATCTCGGAGGGTGGGTGGCTTGCCCTATCCCTCCTAGCATGACGCCCACCGGGCGAGAGCACCCGTCATCAAATATAAAACACCAAAATCATATGTATATGCTAAAACTCAAGAGCACTTATAGCTTGCAATCCCCAAGACATGCCCCTCATCCTGGGGTTAGCCTATAAAAGGACCAGCTAATAAGCCTCTATTCTCATTTCCATGTAAATCCATGCATTTTTTATATATATAATAAGAAATAAGTCTCTAATTAAGCATAACTAATTAACATCATGATTGTAAAAGCATTTTAAATAAGTTTATTCAGTAAAAGATTTCAATTTGGAATACCCATCCTGTATGCAATGTCGCATGAAATCCACGGTAAATAATAATTGCATTTTAAAACACAATCACACATGATGCTATGTTTAAACATGGTTTAAAAATCAAGGCAAAACATTAGTTGTCGTCACCTACCTCAGTGTGAGACCACTAGCTTGCTAATAACTCCCTTTAATTGGTATATTCAAGTGCACTTGTACATGTCACATCACTATTTTAAAAGTTTTCTAAATAAAAAGTGATCATTTATAAGTTTTTAAGTTAAAACTAGGTCCGCGTCATCAATACGGTCACAATGCATCTTTCGGATCATGATTTGGACTCCTCTAGCTCCCAAAAATCAATTTTAAGTGAAAATATTTCATAAATTAATATTTATTAATTTATAGGGTGTTTGGCGGGTGCACTGGTTTACACCAGCAGCCCTGCTTTACACCAGGTTACACTGGCGCCCAGTGTACACTGGGTTACACGGGCAGCCCGATTTACACCGGCGATGCGGAAACCAGCACTTGAGAAGACGACCGGCTTCCGGTCATCTCCGGTGACCCTACAGGTGTCCAAATCACTTGGTTTTTGAACCATTTTGTTCCAAATTTTGTCTAGTTTCCATTTCTATCATCCTTTTCATTGATTTCTCCAAAAACCATGTTTTTTAAACGGTTTTTCCCAAGTTCCTAAAAACATCCATAGGTACTGGTTTTTGGGTTTTGTGGAGAAATCCACCGTTGGATCACTCCCAAATTTAAAGGGTTTGCTCTTGGGTCTCTTGTGCACTAGTTGGACAGTGCGATTTTCAAACGGACGAGGTTTGATCCGTGAAATCACGCTCCATCAGTAGCGTGCACAAAGTTCCCAAAAAATCTGATTTTTTTCCTAATTTTTTTCATGCTTTTCTAATTAGTTTTCTAATTAATAAATACAGAAAAACATGGATTTGAGGCTTACCTTGCGCCTGGCTGGTGTTGCTCGTGTTCCCGGGGCTCCACTCGCCGGAAAAACGTGAATTTTTGCAGGCTAGGTTTCTGAGTAAAGCTCAGTGAAAACGCTCAAAGTGAAGCGTTTTGGCAACCTGGGGAGGGTAGATATAGGCCTAGAGTCCTAGGGAAAGAGAAGCTCTTCCATTCATGCCTCTTTCCATGGCTTCTCCGGCAATTTTGCCGGATCCGGGTACAGACGTATGGAAGACGGGGATGCCATTATCAATTTGGGCCCCTGTGTAATACGTTTCTGTTAAATGACAAAATTGCCCTTACAACTTCGACGGCTCATAACTCCCTTGTTTGAGCTCCGTTTTTCGCGTTCTTGGTGGCATTGGATTCGTATCGATGAGCACTCTTTAATTCTTATGTTTTTAGGAAAAATTTCTATCTATAAATTTTTATTTTAATTTATTTAATAATTTACTATTTTATCCTAAAAATTAAGGATATTACATTCTTCCCTCCTTATAAAAATTTCGTCCTCGAAATTTAGCTACATACCTCTATGTAAATAACTCTGGATGGATCTTTCGCATCTCCTCCTCAATCTCCCAGGTGGCCTCCTGTATTGAATGATGCTGCCAAAGGACTTTGACCAAAGCAATGGTCTTATTCCTTAACTCCTTGACTCTTGTATCTAGGATGCGCACTGGTCTCTCTTCAAACGTCATGTCAGACTGTAGCTCTCCTAGGATCTGCTCCAATACGTGTGAGGGATCTAGCACATATTTCCTCAGCATAGACACGTGGAAGACGTCATGTACATTTGCTAGCTGTGGTGGTAAGGCTAGCTGATATGCCACAACTCCAACTCTGCGTAAGATCTCGAAAGGTCCAATATACCTGGGGCTAAGCTTCCCTTTATTTCCAAACCTCAACACCCCTTTCATGGGAGAAACCTTCAAGAATACATGCTCACCCTCAGAGAACTCTAAGTCCTTTCGCCTCTTGTCTGCATAACTTTTCTGTCGACTGTGAGCTGTCAGTAACCTCTTCCGAATGAGTTGGACTTTCTCTGCACATTCTTCTACTAACTCAGATTTCACCATGCGTCTTTCTCCTACATCACTCCAACATAAAGGTGACCGACAAGGTCTGCCATAAAGTGCCTCATATGGAGCCATGCCAATACTAGCGTGATGACTATTATTATAAGTAAATTCCACCAAAGGTAAATGATCTTCCCAGCTACCCTTCCAATCCATAACACAGGCTCGTAGCATATCCTCAATAGTCTGGATGGTCCTCTCGCTCTGTCCGTCTGTCTGAGGATGGAATGTTGTGCTGAATTTCAGTCTCGACCCTAATGCCTCTTGCACACTCTTCCAGTATTTTGAGGTAAATCGCGTATCTCGATCCGATATAATTGTCAAGGGAACTCCATGTAGACTGACGATCTCCTTAACATATAATTTCGCTAAGCTATCCACGGTCTAATTTTGTCTAATAGGAAGGAAATGAGCGGACTTGGTCAACCTGTCCACAACGACCCATATCATGTCGTGGCCGCTAGCGGTCCTCGGAAGACCCAGAACGAAGTCCATGGTAATATGGTCCCACTTCCACTCTGGAAGGTCCAGTGTCTGAAGTAGTCCTGATGGACGCTGATGTTCAGCCTTGACCTGCTGACAGGTCAAACATCGTGCAACGCACTCTCCAACATCCTTTTTCATACCATTCCACCAGAAATGCCTCTTGAGATCCTGATACATCTTCATACCCCCAAGATGAATTGTATAAGGGGATTGGTGTACTTCTTGAAGTAACTCGCGCTTCAATTCGTCATCTGCTGGTACTACCAACCTTCCCTTAAATCTAACTCCTCCATCTGGTCCCCTCGAAAAATCTGTCTTATCTGTCAGATCCTGCGTTTCCTTGTCTTTGCCCTGTGCCTCTAAGATCCTATCAAAGAACTTAGACCAAGTCGTCAAATTGGCAATCATCACACCCGCCTTCCTGCTCAGGGCATCTGCAACGACGTTAGCCTTCCCAGGATGGTACTGTATGGTGAAGTCAAAGTCCTTGAGATACTCCATCCATCTGCGCTGCCTCATATTCAATTCACTCTGAGTAAAGAAGTACTTGAGGCTCTTATGATCAGTGAATACCTCAAATCTCTCACCATAAAGATAATGTCTCCAGGACTTCAACGCAAATACCACGGCTGCTAATTCCAGGTCATGTGTTGGGTAATTTACCTCATGTGTCTTCAGCTGTCTAGACGCATAGGCAATTACCTTCCCATGTTGCATCAACACTGCTCCTAATCCCTTGTCGGAGGCGTCGCAATAAACTACATAACCGCCTGCACCAGATGGTAAGGTCAATACCGGAGCAGTAGTAAGTCTCCTCTTGAGCTCTTGGAAGCTCTCCTCGCAAGCCTCGGTCCATACAAATTGAGTGTCTTTCCTAGTTAGGGTGGTCAATGGTAATGCTATCTTAGAGAATCCCTCTATGAAGCGACGATAATACCCTGCCAAACCAAGAAAACTGCGTATCTCAGTCACTGTCTTGGGCCTCTCCCAGTGTAGTACTGCCTCTACCTTTGTTGAATCCACGGCCACTCCTTCTTTAGATATGACGTGGCCTAAGAAATGCACCTGGTCTAACCAAAAATCACACTTACTGAACTTGGCATACAACTGATGTCGACGAAGTGTGTCCAATACCGTGTGGAGATGCTCCCTATGTGTATCATGACTAGGCGAATAAATCAAGATGTCATCCACGAATACAATCACAAACTTATCCAAATAAGCTCGAAAGACACAGTTCATTAGATCCATGAACACTGCAGGTGCGTTCGTCAATCCAAACGGCATCACTAGGAACTTATAATGACCATAACGACTCCTAAAGGCAGTCTTCGAGATATCCTCTTCTCTAACCCTCAGCTGATGATACCCTGACCTCAGATCAATCTTGGAGAACACTTGTGCCGATTGGAGCTGATCAAATAAATCATCTATGCGTGGCAAAGGGTATCGGTTCTTTATAGTAACACCATTCAACAACCGATAGTCAATGCATAGTCTCAGTGATCCATCTTTTTTCTTCACGAAAAGGACTGGTGCTCCCCATGGTGATCCACTCGGCCTGATGAAGCCCTTATCCAGTAACTCTTGCAATTGTACCTGAAGTTCTCTCAACTCTGCCGGAGCCATCCTGTATGGTGCCTTAGAGATAGGCGATGTACCCGGCACCAAGTCAATGGTGAAGTCAATCTCCCTACTTTGCGGCAATCCTGGTAATTCCTCAGGAAAGACATCAGCAAAATCACGGACAACATCAATCTCGTCAAGCCGTGGCTGTTCCTTTTCCTCAATAGTCACATATGCGAGGAATGCGTTACACCCTCGTGCATAAAATCGTGCCGCCTTCATAGCAGAAATGATGCATGTACCTGCCTGATCTTTCCTACCCTGGAACATTATTTTTGGTTGCCCAGGTATAAGAAAAGTGACGCGCTTCTTTCGGCAGTCTACCATAGCCCAATAGTTGGCTAACCAATCCATCCCAAGAATAACATCATAGTCTACCATGTCTAGTGAGATGAAGTCTATGTTCATACTCACGCCTGATATTTCTACAGGTATATCTCTAAGATATTTTGTAGTTTCTACTGTCTCTCCCACAGGTGTCATGATATCTAATCCAAATGCTAGTTTTTGTACACATACATCAAGACAAGATGCAAAAATACATTATATAAAAGAATGTGTAGACCTTGTGTCAAAAAGAACTTTGGCATGTCTATCCGAGACTAGAAGAGTACCTTCTACGACCTGGTGTGATGCCTGTGCCTGTCCTGACGTGATGGCAAATACTCACCCTTGGCTACATGGCGTGTTAGCTGTCTCTGCTCCCATCTCGGTCTGCCTCTCTCTCTGCCCCTTAGGACAGTCCTTAATGAAATGACCAACGTCTCCACAATTGAAACACTTGTATGGCTGTCTCTGGTAAGGTGTATAGGGCTGTCTCTGTGGTTGGGGTTGCCTCTGCTGCTATGGTCGGTCGAATCTATTACACCCTCGCCCAGGGTGCCAACCCTTGCACCTATCACATCTCTTCCTCTCAGCGTCTCTCTTAAATTTGGCCTATGGTGGATGACCTGATGCCCTATGTGTCTGCATAGCACCAAACGGCCGCTTGCCCTTAAAGGGCTGGAACGCACTCCCTCTAGTCCTGAGAGAGTTCTTCTCATGCATGGACGTCATATCAGCAGCATCTCGCACAGAAGTGGGTCGCGAAGAAATCACTCGATCTCTCAGCCAAGGAGTCAACCCATCCACAAATTTGTCAGTTGCCTCCGTGTCTGAGGCCAGTGCGTGAGGTGCAAATCTCCTCAGTCGTGTAAATCGGTTCAGGTACTGCTGAACCGTCATATCTCTCTGCTCTAGGGTGGCAAACTCCTTCTTCATGGACTGCAATGCATGAGGTGGAAAATAATGAGTGTCGAAAGCCTGTTTAAAGGCTGCCCATGTCATCGTCTCGGTCGGATCTGGTCGGGTGAGTGTGAAAGTCTGCCACCAAAAGCCAGCCTCACCTTTCAGTAGGTAGGAGGCTACTCTAACTTGATCATCTACTGAGATCTTCATAGCGTCGAATGTCCTCTCCGCCTCGAATAACCATCGCTCGGCCTCCTCCGTGTTACCATCGCCATAAAATGGTTTCACCATCTTTTGAAACCTCTCTAGTAATTTGTCAGTCTTCCTAGAGTCACTTGTAGCATCGCCCTCTGTGGCTCTAGGTAAGGATGGTTCCTGTACTAGTTGTGAGGACTGAACTGATGAAACCATGGGTGCCACTTGAGGTGGTGGAATAGGTCTAGGGTTTGCAGCTTCAACAACTGTCCTAACCTGCTGCTGGATAAGTGGTACAAGTCCTGACATTAATCGATTCAATAACTCGGTATCTCGGTCCCCTTGAGTTGAGGGCTTAGCAAGTGGAGCCACGAGTGTAGCAGGGGTAGACCTTATCCTTCTTCGAGGAGCCATCTGTCAAAAGTTTTAAATGTCACTAAGTGTAAGTTCCTCTCTCATAGTTTCTCTCTCTACAACTATTATGGACTGTTACTCACATATAAATGGACATTTACAAGGATTATGATGGACTAGACTGGGCTTTGATACCAACTTTGTAACACCCCGGATTTTTAAGACAATTTTTTTATTATAATAATGGCATTTTAAATAAGAGCATTTGGGATCCCATGAGAAAAGATTTATTTAACATTTTACTAAACCTATCTTAAAACTCCGGGTGTTAATTTTCCTTTCTCAAAATGGCGTACATGTAATTTAAACATAAATAAATAATTCGCGTATAAATCAACGTCAAATAAATAGGCGCCTTTATTTTAAATCAAATAAACGTCCAAAAGACAATAATAATATGGCCCAGGGTCTATCCATCATAACATCCCATATATATGTCCAAACATCTAAATCACATCCAAATATAAAGTATGTAGTCCATAATAAAATTCAAATGATAATCCACTCTAATGACTCACATTACTGTCTAAAACTATAGGGAAAACTAGTCTTCAGTAGCTCTCAAGGTTTATCAACCGCTTTTCCTTTCCTGGTGTCACGCTCGAGATCTAAGGCATTGCAAAACAAAGCAATGCCTCAGCAAGCTATCGCTTGTGTAGGTACATAGACAATTAATGTAATAAATGAAAGAAATAATGAACAGTACTGATGAAAAATCTAACATTTATGAAAATAGTGATATCATAATGCCATGTTCAATAAATGCCAATTTATTCCATATGCTAAAACATAAAATTCAAGGAGTTAAAACATGATATGAATCAATAAAATGGAGCATACAACCAGAATAAGGGCACCCTAAGGTAATGGGTCCCACCACATCGCACTAACATCCCTGATGAGGGGTACACGTAGTCAACCTCTGAGTGTCGTCACACCCAGGCATATCATCCATAACCATGCTCATCATACATGCACACAAAATAAGAATATGGGCCATCATGCCGGTGGGCAACCCTCCATGGGTATCAACCACCGCCGCTCCTCGTCAACACCATAACGGGAGACTTAGCGTACGTCCCCATGGAAAGGCTCGACCGGTAGTGTGGACTATCCATGTTACCAAACCCCTACCGAATGCCATCTATGGGCGGTGTCTATCATATCACAAACTCATCACATCATAATCTCGGAGGGTGGGTGGCTTGCCCTATCCCTCCTAGCATGACGCCCAGGGCGAGAGCACCGTCATCAAATATAAAACACCAAAATCATATGTATATGCTAAAACTCAAGAGCACTTATAGCTTGCAATCCCCAAGACATGCCCCTCATCCTGGGGTTAGCTTTATAAAAGGACCAGCTAATAAGCCTCTATTCTCATTTCCATGTAAATCCATGCATTTTTTATATATATAATAAGAAATAAGTCTCTAATTAAGCATAACTAATTAACATCATGATTGTAAAAGCATTTTAAATAAGTTTATTCAGTAAAAGATTTCAATTTGGAATACCCATCCTGTATGCAATGTCGCATGAAATCCACGGTAAATAATAATTGCATTTTAAAACACAATCACACATGATGCTATGTTTAAACATGGTTTAAAAATCAAGGCAAAACATTAGTTGTCGTCACCTACCTCAGTGTGAGACCACTAGCTTGCTAATAACTCCCTTTAATTGGTATATTCAAGTGCACTTGTACATGTCACATCACTATTTTAAAAGTTTTCTAAATAAAAAGTGATCATTTATAAGTTTTTAAGTTAAAACTAGGTCCGCGTCATCAATACGGTCACAACGCATCTTTCGGATCGTGATTTGGACTCCTCTAGCTCCCAAAAATCAATTTTAAGTGAAAATACTTCATAAATTAATATTTATTAATTTATAGGGTGTTTGGCCAGTGCACTTGTTTACACCAGCGGCCCTGCTTTACACCGGGTTACACCGGCGCCCAGTGTACACTGGATTACACCGGCGACCCCGGTTTACACCAGGTTACACCGGCACCCAATGTACACTGGGTTACACGGGCAGCCCAGTTTACACCGGTGACCCTACAGGTATCCAAATCACTTGGTTTTTGAACCATTTTGTTCCAAATTTTGTCTAGTTTTCATTTCTATCATCCTTTTCATTGATTTCTCCAAAAACCATGTTTTTTAAACGGTTTTTCCCAAGTTCCTAAAAACATCCATAGGTACTGGTTTTTGGGTTTTGTGGAGAAATCCACCGTTGGATCACTCCCAAATTTAAAGGGTTTGCTCTTGGGTCTCTTGTGCACTAGTTGGACAGTGCGATTTTCAAACGGACGAGGTTTGATCCGTGAAATCACGCTCCATCAGTAGCGTGCACAAAGTTCCCAAAAAATCTGATTTTTTTCCTAATTTTTTTCATGCTTTTCTAATTAGTTTTCTAATTAATAAATACAGAAAAACATGGATTTGAGGCTTACCTTGCGCCTGGCTGGTGTTGCTCGTGTTCCCGGGGCTCCACTCGCCGGAAAAACGTGAATTTTTGCAGGCTAGGTTTCTGAGTAAAGCTCAGTGAAAACGCTCAAAGTGAAGCATTTTGGCAACCTGGGGAGGGTAGATATAGGCTTAGAGAAATTTATGAAGATTGAACCACTTTTTGTTATTCTGCACAAAAAATCATGCCTAATTCACTAATTAGGGGAAGATACTGAACTTTTGTATTTGAAAAAGGTTTCAGTTTCAGAAGGTATTTCTGAAATTTCTGAAGTAGATGGAGATCGATAGAGTAATCCTTGATCGTAATTTCCAGTATGAATACTGCGTCCAACATGAAACTTGTGATTGGTAGTAAAATATCGATTTTCCTGTTGAGACCCAATTCGATCTTCATAGATTTCTCGAGAGACTTCGTAAAGGGGAAGAGAACCTCTTCCATTCACGCCTCTTTCCATGGCTTCTCCGGCGATTTTGCCGGATCCGGGTACAGATGTGTGGAAGACGGGGGTGCCATTATCAATTTGGGCCCCTGTGTAATACGTTTCTATCAAATGACAAAATTGCCCTTACAACTTCGACGGCTCATAACTCCCTCGTTTGAGCTCCGTTTTTCGCGTTCTTGGTGGCGTTGGATTCGTATCGATGAGCACTTTCTAATTCTTATATTTTCAGGAAAAATTTCTATCTATAAATTTTTATTTTTATTTATTTAATAATTTACTATTTTATCCTAAAAATTAAGGATATTACAGTTTATCCCGATGAGCTTTCCCTTCTCTTCTCTCTTTCCTCTCCCTTCTCCTTCTCTTCTTTCTTCTTCCTCCTCCTTTCCTTTTCTTCTTCTTCTCTTCTTTCTTCTTTCTTCTTTCCTCTTTCTTTCTCTCCCCATCGGGTTTCTGCTGGGTTCCATCGGGTTTGGGGAACAGACATTAGTCTGTTTCTATTTTAGTTAAGTAGGGGGGTGCCGATATCAATTTGAAACCCTCCTTTATTTATTTATTTTTTGTAGGATGTTACATTTATTCATCCAACGCTATCCTAAAATGATAAAATTGCCAACCTTAAATCTAAACTTGAATTCCTCCTAAGATAAATATATAAATTGTCACATACAAAAGCCAATATAGTCCAGTGGTTAGGTTCAAGTAGATCCCATAAGTGTGTCATGGGTTTTTTAAAATACCATTGGAAGGGTGTATGTAACCAGATAATTGTTTGAATTTCAATTATTTCTCGTATAATCTTTAAGAAGGAGAATTTTGATGCAATAGTAGAATTGTCATTATGTGACCTTAAGGTTACAAGTCCGAGATGTGAAAACAGTCTCTTACAAAATGTAAGATAAGACTACATATTATTATAGACCCTTGAAGTTCGCTCTCTTCTCGGACCTTATATATGCTAGAGCTTTGTGCACCAGACTGCTCTTTTGAATCCTTAACCTATTATGAATATTTATCGATTATTGTGTCATCGTTAAGATTATTCACCCTTGTTTTTTATTTTAGTTAAAAAACACAAGCCGATTCCTCTTGTGAGCCCGACCGATTCAAGATTTTGACTCAGTGGGATTCCAAAATTTCCACATCCGTTCCCACCAAAAATTTCGGAACAGAAGCCACGAATTCAACGGCCGTTGTCGTCTGGCGCTCGAGTGAGGTCATTGCTTGTGCATGTCCTGTCTTTGTACAAAATCTCCCTGTCCTCCAAGTAGCCAACATCTATTTATAAAACTACAATCCTGGCCCTCTATTACTGAAAGACCTACTTTCCGGCACTCTTGAGTGATGGAGATGCAATCGGACCACCTTCTAGTCCGGATAATTATCCGATTGATTGGATCGCCCTAGCTTTGAATAATTAGCTTTCAATTTATTACGTGGAATTTGCTGCCTATATTTGCTGCGCCTACCAAATAAATGATCAAGATCACTCTATCCATGGGCAGTCTTGTTTGCACATAGCCAAATATTGTGAACAAGACGCAGAATAATGCAATGAAATATCTTCAGCAACTTATTTCAACCATATCGGCTCTTACTCTTCCATAGGCAACATGGAATTAACGAGGAAAGGAATATACCATGAGAATTAATTAAGCACGCTGGAGGCTTGGTAAGCCTTGCCTTTGTAATTTTCTTGTTATTTAGTTTATTGTTGATGGGTTATTGTGGATATGGTATGTTATTAATTTTTTGCTATAGTAGTCATTAATGACATAGCAAGGTGAGAGAGAGAGAGAGAGAGAGAGAGAGAGAGAGAGAGAGAGAGAGAGAGAGAGAGAGAGAGGGTTTTTTAATACACCCAATGCAGTGAGAGGGTGTATCAAGTGAAGACTAAAAATTAAAAAGCCGACCCATTTTTGGAGTCTTTTTCATGATCCAAGGTGTTCATTAGATTCACCGTCCTTCAAGATGAGAGGGTACAAAAAATGCCATCCATCGGGCATCTCTATAGTGGACCTGCAATAACTGAAACGTGGATTCGCATTTCATATATTGGGAGCCCACTATAGAGAAGTCCGTTGGATAGCAGTCTTGATACCCTCTCATCTTGAGGGAAGGCAAATCTAATGAACGACTTGGATTATGGATAAGAATCCAAAATTTCTGCTTTTGAATTTTTTTAGTCTCCACTCAATACACCTAGTTAGTGCATGGGTGTACCCAGAGAGAGAGAGAGAGAGTAGCCTTGTCACTTAGAGATGTCTGAGAGGGTTTGTTCCTTAGTTTTTTCCATTTGACCATTAACATGAACTCAAGAAAAATGTAAGACAATCAAATGTCACATGCACTTTACACCTGCAACTCTTTGCTGAAGTTACTGCCCATATATATAGTTGTTAGTGGTGCTTGAGATGAGGTATTTTTACTAGATATGAGATAATATAGACAATATCATTATTAGTGGTGCTTTAGTTAAGGTGAGATAAATAGTATCTCGTCATCTCAATGTTAGTGGAGTTTGAGATGAGTTGTAATGACAATCATCTTATATAAATACAGTTAAGTGGAAATTTCAGCTATCTTAGTTTATCTCATGCCAAATTCGGTGATCTCAAGCTGGATATCATATCAGCTCATCTCACCTTAGCTCATTTCATCACAAGGACTACTAACACCACGGTATAGATATATACCATACACACAGCAATTTCTCAACATTTGCTTGACGAATATAAATCTCTTCTTTCTAAACCTCTAACAAGGAACCTATGAGTTCAATTTTGTTTTAGAAACAATAAAATTCATCAAAAGACTGAAGGAGCAGTAATAAAAAAAATCAAAGAAAGAATAATTTGATTTTTCATCCCATTTGATTTGAGCAGAGCATGGGCTGTGTCTACTCCCCTCATTTGTTAAAATGCCACAAGGAAAGTGTAAAAGATGTAACCCATAATGATAAATCAAAGTGTGCACTTGGATTTTACTTAAAAAGAAGTAACACATAATGATAAATCTAAGTGTAAACTTGGATTTTACTTGGGACAAATACGGTGGGGCGAGTTTATGTAGAAACCATGACCAAGCTAACATGTTCTCTTTTGCATTCTTACTCATGTAACCTTGGCTCTAGATTGATAGGTAAGGTGAGAATGGATGGGATGAGACGGGTACGGGAAAAAATCGTGTTCCATCTCAAGAAAGCCGGGATATGAGATTTTATCCCATCTCGTTCCAAATGCCCTGAGTTCAGGACAAGTAGCATCCCAAATAATTTGTTGTTTTCTTTAAAATAAAATATTATTACTTGAAAATATTTAAGGGTGCCTAGAACTCAAGGGAAAACACAATCTATGTAAAATTTAACTGCTAATATCCAAAAAATTTATGCAATTATATATATATATATATATATTAACACTAAAAACTATTCAAAAGTTTCAACGATAACCCTTAGGTAAATGATATTCCCACCCCTGGTAATGACCCTACTTCCCCTTATTTCCATTTATAAAAATATTGACTTTAATGTTACAAATCCAAAAAACCAAGTGGTGAGAGTAAAATCACTATAAGGGGGCAGGTATATCATTTTCCTAACATTTATTTCTCTTTCTTTCTCACTTTATAGTAGTTATTAAAACATTTTGGAAAGACAAAAATTCACCCATTTTCCTCGTGATAAAGTTATTAATGGATTTTTTTAAATGAAAAACCCTAACAAACATTACTCTCTCTCCCTCTATGCCAGCGCGTGAGGATGCATATCCACACCTCAATTGCTAGTGAATACTAAAGAAAAGATTAAGAAGAAGGAAAGAAGAAACACAAATCAAAAAGAAATTTTCTAATATATATATATGGGAGAGGTAATTTCAGCAAGGAGTTGCAGGTGAAAATTGAAGGTAACATTTGATTGGCCTGGAAAAAGTTCCTAACTGCCATTTTCTTTAACTTTTTTTGTTTTCTACTTTTTTCAACCAATCAAATATCACCTACTCCTTGCACCTGCATGAAACAGTTGAAATTAACTTTAAAGTTAGCAAGGAAATGATCTTTAAGCTGTGGCTAGTTTTATCAATTGAGCTTTGCAAATGAAGCTCGACAGTGATGTTTGCCGTTTTGTAACAATGAAAGGGGAGAGAATAAGAAATGGAAGCCAAATTTCATGATTTTTCAGAGTTTATTTTGACATGGAAATATAGTTTCAACTGGATCGAACCCTACTTTTGGCAAATTCATTTTCCCTTCAAAACATGAAATCTCATCTAACAAAAATTATGCCTTGAAAATTGGTGGAAATGCAGAGGGCTTTCCTGAAAGTTTGCATTTCTAGATGGCAGAAAGGGGTTTCTTGTCTTACTGTAGAAATCGAGCATCAAGAAGTAGGTTTATTATTGAACAGAAGTAAAAGATTATTTATATGATATTTAATCTGTGCAGGAGGTCGCATTTAAATGAAGTAAGCGATAAGGTTAATTAATGTAGGAAAATGGTTATAGATGGTTTAAAGAACTTTGGGGTAATCATTGTTAGTAGTAGTTACTACAGAAGAGAAGTGGTTCAAGAGTTATAAGGAGATTTGCCCTCTCTGTGGCATCCATGGAGTTCTCAACACTAGTGGCTGCATCAATTAATTATTTTTTAATTTAGATAATATCTTAGGAAGCTGATACTCCCATCCCGCCTTGATACTAATGCCACCACCTTTTAGAATTTTCCGATAAAAGTACATGTTTGGTCCACTTTCTTTAGCAGTTAAACCGTTCATCTTAAGCATCTTGTTGTAGATGGGCCATGTCTCAAAATTAAATATTTAAATGATCCAAAAGTTTATTCTTTTTAGCTGTTTTTAATACTTTTTACCATTGATTTTAGAACTCATCAAAAGCAATAGAACAATCATCCAATGTATTTACTTTTAGGGTCAGACTTCATCTACTGCAAAACAGCTAAGATAAACAGTTGAGATTATCCTGAACATAGGTCCATTAGATAAAAGAATTATAAATCTCCACAAGAGGGTGTGATATTAGTACCCAAAGGAGCATAAAATATCAGCTCCCATACCTTAATGTGTTTCAATGGAGGCAAGTCCCCTCAAAGTGGCTGCACCAATGTATTATTATATAATTTAGAGTATATCTTAATAAGTTTTAATATAGGAAGGGGAGTCTCGATGCAGCCACAAAGTTATCATTGTGTGACCTTGAGGTCAAAGGTTCAAGGCATGAAAACAGCCTCTTGCAAAAATGCATAGTAAGACTACATACCATAGACCCTTGTGGTCCGCCCCTTGTCTGGACCCACCATATGTGGGAGTTTTTTGCACCGGGGCTGCCCTTAAGTCTGTTCTAATGGAGGCATATAATACAGACATACAGGGTTAACATGAGGCACCAGACTTTGTCAATGGATCTACATGGTTCAGCAGTGGAGAGATTTGAGGAACAAGGCAGAGAATCTTTGGGATGGCAAGGTCAGAAAGAAAAAGAACTTCAAAAGGCAGAAGACCTGTACACTTATTATCATATACATGAAAGCAGCTCCATTGGCCCTTCACTTTAGCATTCCTCATATATACATGTTTGTTTCTAGTCAGCTGCATCTGTAAATCTAAATGCCTGTGGCAGGATTTTGCGTCTCTAAAGTAGGCTCCCTTTCCCGGTCTTATTAGACCCAAGGTTTGACTCATAATGTATGGAGTGAATTGCGACCCAAAATTGAAGTTCGTCAATGTGAAAAGTAAACTGTATGAGATACAGGAATATACTCTGAAACCCACAACTACCCAAGGAACAAAACCGCAGAATACATCCATTTGTTTTATTCACGAATATAGTTCTGAAGGCTATACAGTACAAAAGTGTCCATTCAAACCCCACCTGTGGGAAAGTTAAGTTCATGTTAACCTTGAGAAAATCCTTGCAAACCTTAAGAGGATGAGGCAGCAGCACTTGCATCTGCAGCAGGAGCTTGTTGTGATGGTGGCACGTATATTCGAGCTTTTTTCAGAATTTCAGCAACAACCCAATTCTTTCGTTTGCTCAAGGGCCTAGAAGGATCCAACCTAACCTGAAACAATAGTTCGTCAAAATTTGAAACTGATAAGATTAAGATAAAGATATATTTCTGTCAGTACATAATATAAGGTGGATTACATGGTAACCAGAAACACCAAAATGCCTGTGGAGTGGTTCTGAAGTAATAAGAAGATCATTCCATGGACATCAGGGGTAACAGTTACAAATGTAGGAAAAGGCATACAGTTATAAATGTAAGAAAAGGCATACATTTAATCAGAATACAGTGCGACAATAACAACTATACAAGCACTGCTGGATAACAAGAAAAGTATTATAGAACATTACTGAGTTTGCTAGAATAACAACAATGTGATCTGAACGACATCCTCCTTGTTACACAAATTGACCATATTTGCCTCTTCAACTTGATAAACAAAGGATGGAGAACCTAAAGGTAGTTTTTGATTAACATAATAAGAAACATGCCATTCTGTTTTTATCCTTTCCCAGTACATGACGTGCTATATACACATTTCCCTTGCACTCAAGTCACGCCACAGTTGACCCTGTTCATGTTTTTCAAGTTCCTTCAGTCTGGCTGAGCAAATAGATCTGGTCGGGTCTGAACTGGCCACTAAACGACATAATAGGTGCAGACTTAAGCCCACCCAAAGATTCATCAAAAGGGGAAAAATTCCCACCTAACCCAGGGGAGCATCAAATTGATGCACAGACAAAATTTTGCAGATAACATTATTTACCTATCAGGAAAATAAGTTACATTTTACCCTATGAACAGACATCGTAATGTTGGATGTAATTAATTTCTCGGAAGATCATGATGACAGTCTACACAATGAAATGAATGCAAAATTCGAATATGAAATTGAATACACAATGTATAAGATCATGATGACAGTCTACACAATGAAATGAATGCACAATTTGAATATGAATTGAATATACAATGTATATACGTTTGAAGCAATAGGACAACCAATAAACATGGTGAAGTGTCACATTAATATCAGGGAATCAAAAGGTAATCATCAAATTGGTGGTCCTCTCTTCAGTGTTTGGATGAGGTTCGCATCTTTGTGAAGAAGGTTTAACAAAGTTTGATAAGTCATCCCATGCAAGAGGTGCTTAGGGAAAACAACAACATTAATATTACCACATGCTGATAGTGAAGAAATCATTCCCAAGTAAGAAAACTTTCACAACTGCCCGCATAAGAAATTTAACAAGTCGATAGTTGCAGGGAATTAGGAAAGAAAAAACACAATCAAGTTTCATTTCTTTTCTTGGTATTATTACTTCTACACTCACATACCCTTCCAAACACAAGGCCACCAGAGCAGGAAGCGGATTCAGAGACAGGAAGTGTTAGTGGGATTCAGCCGATTTTATTTTATAGGAAGTGGCAAAAATAATAAAAATAAATTATAGAAAATTACAAAAACAAAAACCAAAATATTAGAGAATCACAAATGTCCAAAGAGACACATTTTTTAAGCAAAACACATAAATAGAATCCTAATAGAACCACATAATAGAGATTCATAGCCAGAAACTACATGAGTTAATAAGAATCACAATTCAACAGCCACATAAATCATACTTATTAGTCATTCATTTCACTATAGAACTTCAGAACTAGCAACATTGAATTCATAGTTTCATACTTATAGAAGAACTCCAGAAGCCATCATACTTTAACTCGGGTCCTTGAGGGAGAGAAGAGAGAGAGAGACACAAAAATTGAGTAGGCCAAAATAATTGACAGTTTTGGAGTGAAATACAGAGGGTAGAAGACAGAGAACCAAATGTGAAATCCAGCAGATTGGGTGGAAAGACTTGCTGAAAATGGAAGATTTTGGTTGGAGAGGGAGAGGAAATAGAGTTTTCACTCTAGTGAACACCAATGGGAGAGAGAAAATGTTCGCTGGACAAAATGTTCTTCAGTTCTGTTTCCTTTAGAAGAAACCATCAAGGATATTTCGTAAATAAGCACAAATACATGGGCATTTTCGTAGTGAAAAAGATAATCAAATTAGTGCATCCAATTTAATTGGATTTGCATCTCGGACGGATCAGATTCGAAAAGCTGGTGACCTTGCTCAAGCACACGCCCATGAGTCACATCCATTTTGGGATGGAGATGCCAGACACATGTCAGCCGTTGACAGGGAACATGCCTTTTTCTACCACCAATGGGAAAGAAGGCCTGATGCAGTCAACTTCTTCAAAGTTAACTTACAAAGTAAAATCAATCCAGAATCGTGAACAGAGCTGCTCCATAGGTTAGTATAAGTGACAGAAGAGGATTGACCTGGAAGAAAAAAATCATTGACAATGGAGCACTTGTTCCAACCAAAGACGCTACACAATGAGTAATAGTGATATCTAAAGCCAAGTGATGACTCCATAAGTAAGACCTTCTAAATTCTAGAGAGCACAAAAGATTAAAAAATATATAATAAAATTAGATTTAATTAAGGGTTCGTCAGATAATACAATGCCATCACCTCATGAATTCTGTAGTTCAACAATGGCAAGAGATAAGATGTTTGTAATTGCATTTTCAGCTGCTCTTATCACGTAATTTTTTTTTTCTTCCTTTTCATGGTCAATGTTGTAATGAAGAAATTCTTTTCACAGATGCAGATGACATTATTTATTTATTTTCATTTTCATGGTCAATGTCCAATGAACAACTCTTTTCACAAATAGGATGACCATGTCATCATATCAGACCACATGCAAAAAGTCTCCTTAAGCAAAATTAGCATCACTATTCACCGAGTTTCGAAAGGTAAACACTCTTTTGCACACAATCTATGTTGCTTGGAACTTGCACTAGCTATAAGAGATGATCCTTGACTGGCTTAAACAGAGGAACTCTTTGCTCAAGATTTGAATGTGGCACCCTTCAGTGAAACTTCAAAATTAAAAAGGTTTCTTTTGGGTTATGATTTAAGAGAAGTGGTTTTTGTAAGCTATACTGATTGCAACTTGAATATGAACCAAAGGCCCGTGCAGAACAGTTAATAAGCAGATCACCAGCAACAATAAGTATTTGCATTGACTTAAATGAAAACAAAAAACCAAGAGTTATTCATAAGTAATATCATTCAAGTAATAGTCTTACAATAACATGTAGAAAAAGAAAGGCCCCAATTTGAAGCCAGGAGTAACCCATGTTTAAATTCTGAAAGTTAAAAAGTCAAATCTCTAATAGATGAACGAGATCTATTTTTCATTGGGTTGGGTCAAAATCTCAACGTTCAGACCCTGAGGCATTTCTCAAATCTTAAGAGCCCAACATTATAACATTCTTTAAAATTACCAAAACCAAAAATATAGAAAGGAACAGTACTAGATTTTGTACTCAGAAAGTATTTTCATCATAATGGTTAATCTCGGCACAAGCATTTTGGAACAGGCCACATGCGGCCTTGTTTTTCTTTTTCTTTTTTTTTAATACTGGAGACACGCACCCAGGAGCAGCCTTGACCTAACACAAGAGAGACTCCTTATGCCATTGCGCAGGAAGGCCTTTGCTTAAGCAACATTAACTGTACTTGGCCTACCAAGGAATTTTGATCAACAATGGCACACACATCAAATAGACCATCTTCTAACATAGTTTGTCAGCATAGTACATTCACTGTCTAGAAGTTACCGTTCTGAGTAATGAAAATGGTTCAGTTGCTTCTATGGCTTCATCTTGACTAAAAGGCCCACCAAGTTGGCAAGTCTCATTGCCAAAGCTTAGGTAAGATCCCCAACAATAGGTTTCCTTTGTCAATTTCTTCCTGTAGACTGTACATGGTGTATTTAACATTTTAGATACCCTAAAAAGGGCGCTTCACTTCCATCAGCTTAGTCTCTGGCTGTAAATTTGTTATTTCCCTGTGAATTTTTATTATACAATCCCTTTTAGGAGGCCTTAGTAAGAGTACTTCAGAAGTCATTGTATTGAAAGATCCTCAAATCAGTGTTTTCTTCACCAGGAAATACCCTATCCAGTAAATTTGTCAGTTGGTAAGAGGATCAAAATGATCATTTTCACTGTCTTTACAAAACCAGAAGCAGAAAGAAAATGTTTCATGAAGAAAAAACATGGATGACTCCTACTTGTTGTTGCAAACTCGTTACTGCCTAATTGACTCATGAATGAAAAAGAGATGTGTGTCTAGGCATAAGAACTTTGCATGAAGGCAAAATGACCAAGACTGAGGAGTCTATATTAACAAAGCAATTGAAGGGTATTTAGAATTGAAAATGAAGCTGAAAGTTTGGTTCTAAAACTGTGACTTCCAGTTCTGAAATTAGACAAGATACGGCCATTCATGGTAAAGATAAACACCCGAAAAAAGGCCCTCTCCAACAAAACCAGGTTATAGAGAATGCCAGCAAAGACGTGAGAGATGGAATATAGCCTTATGAAGTGCAAAAGCATTTAAAGTGATGCCTGCTTATTATAAATGGAGAAACTGTTATGTAAGCTCAAAGTCACACAGAAAATTTGACTAGGAAGAAGGGAAACAAATATAATGGAACATAATCTTGCAAAATCTAAAGTCATCAGTGCGATAAACCTGCATGCCCTGAACCAAAAAAATAAAGCCGCTAGTTCAATGGTACTCGCAAAAAGAATAAGTACTTTATAAGGCTTATTCAGTAGGTAAGAAGTTGTGAAGCTGCCTTCATCAACTGATCAAAGCTCAAACCAAAACCAGAAGTTGAAGTCTCAGATGGTGAGACAGTTTCTAACGAATTGGACATAACAGAAAAAATATCTTAAGCAATGAACCTACTTGACAGGAATGCATTACATGCTTGTTTGAAATCAATGCTTCTGCCAGCATTTGTGCTTCCAATATTGTTCTTTTCTGAAGAGTATAACTCTGTTTCGTGCTTTACTTCGAGCTAATAACAAGGTTTCTCTGCTCTACAACAGCAATTTGGGCACAAGTTTTTGCAGTAAACTTGGTAAGCACCAACAGATATTGCCGATTAGGCATTGCAACAACTTTATTATTCTTCCAGACAGAAGATATTCTAAAGGAAAATGGAATGCAAAAATCAATTCAGATGAGTTTCCGACTTCACTGATACTAATGAGAGAACCAACCGGCAAAGTAGAGTTTCTTGATACAAGCAAAAAATACATGATAAACTGCAACCTGATCAGTGGCCGATATAGGTTGCCAAACACTTACTTATCTTTGCAAGAGAAATATATAGAAGAATTCATAAAGAACTTGCTAACCGAATACACAGGCTATAACAGAAAGTGAAAGGAGAACTTACTCGATCGCCGATGTTGCATTCGTTGTTCTCATCATGGGCCATGAATTTGCTGGTTCGTTTGACATACCGATTGTAGACCTTGTGATGAAAAAGACGATCCACAGCCACAACCACGGATTTCTGCATCTTGTTTGAAACCACCATGCCCACCACTGGCTTCATTGTCTATCTAGTTACTCAAAACCAGCAGATGAAGTGAAAGAAATGAAGTTGAATATCTGCCCCAATGGCAAGAATTTCTGCAGGATGAAACGATTCCGACAAACCCTAGAGTTGGCAGAACTTGTTTGGCAGGTAGAGGTCTCCGGAATCTCGATTTACAGAGTTGCAAGGGTTTAAGGTTACCCGCCAGTTAAACCCTAGCTCGAATTTCGGAAGGAGGATCCTTCCTTCTATCATGCACGCCTTTTCAAGGGTTGCCAGTGTAAAATGAGTTTTATGTGTTACCAGTAAAAAATGAGTTCTATGTTTTCATAACATCATCGTCGTCGTCGATCGTCATCAAAGCCTTATCTTCGCCTTTGCAAGGGTCATGATCTCATTTACTATAAAAGTTTTTAAATTTTTTCTTATCACTTCTATCTACCTTCTCCTTGCCTACCTTACCCTTTTAAAGATTTAACTTGAATCCACTCATTCTTCATAGATGCTATTTTCAATCTCTTAACATATCAAAATGATCTAAGTCTACTCTAACCCGTCTTGTTATCAATTCGTGCTGTCTCTAAGTTTTTTCTAATATTTTTATTTGTAATTCTCTCAATTTTTGTCTCACTACCCATTCATTTTAACATTCTCATTTTGGCTACAGTTATCTTATACTTATATACATATATATAAGAAATAGTAATTTCAGCTATTTAATGAAATGATAAAATATAAATGACATGTGATTAGCTAAGAAAAAGTCTTAAGATTAATTAATTTTAACCTTTTTATAATCAATCACATGTCACATTTACTTTACACCTGCATTAAATAACTAAAATTAACACTCATATATGTGTGTGTGTTATTTCTTAATTGTCCAAACATTGTTATCTAGAGAATACGGCTAATTTTACAATCATTTTATAGAATTTTTCTTTCAGTTTGAGTGATACTCGCCGATCACGTAAAATTCCAAAGGCACATTTGCATTTGTTCTAATCCACTTAAATTTTTTAGGTACCATCCCTCCCAATTTCTCTCCTCTGATTAATTATAAATTATCAAATGATAATAATAATACTTGTTTCCATGGCTTGACAAAACTTACTTTTTGATTAAGTTGTTGGTAGAATGACCCCCTCTTTTTTGCTATCAGTTTTGCATAAAAGCATGCTCGTTTCTCGTAGTTACAATTGTTTTCCTGTGCACCATGTGAACATGAATATTTTGGTAAGCGGAAGTAGTTGGCCAACCCACATTCTCTGGGCCCAAAATCTTCATTCGTTCAAAAAGTGGGGACATATTCAATGCCATCTCTAATACCAGCAACCGAAGACAAGAATTACACGGCAAATCAATCCCCCAACCGAAGGCTCCAAACTTCCAGAGCCAGCGCATTCGTGGCTAAAAGCTAACCATAACTATCCGAGCACTTTAAATTGACAACGTGCCCTGAATTGCCTCTGCTTTCTAGCTAAATTTCATATATGCCACTGACCACTTGCGGGTAAAATCTTGGCCCGATTACAGGTGGTTCAACTGTTAAATCAGCGTTGGCAAATATTCCTATATTTTTTGTCAGTTTTAAAGCTCCCTGTACACAGTGCTCAAAAGATCGAAATGTTGATGAGCAGACTTCTTTGAAACGACTCGAATGAACAAAGGAAGTATCATCTCATGAACTGGAAAACCATGTGCAAGCCTAAAGCTGCAAGGAGTCGTGGTAGCAGTTCAATCAAGGAATTTAGTTTGTCTCTCCTTTTTAACTGGTTTTGGAGATTTGGTATTGATAAATGTGCTTTATGGTGAGGCATGGGTGGATGGCTTCCTAGTGGTGAGAGACAGAGGGAGAGCTGGTACAGGAATGGTAGAAGAGTTCTATTTTGGGCGTAAGTAGGAGAGGCAAAATACGATATGACAGATAACATGCCTTGAACTTGACACGAATTTAGCGGGTTATAGTCGAGTCTTATCATGTTCCTATCATTCAAAAATACTTGCAACCTGTTAACCCATCGTGTTACACGAGTCGTGTCATGTCGACTCTTTTAATAAACGGGTTGTGTTCGAGTCATAGGTTCTTGACACAAGTATTTATCGTGCCGTGTTCGTGTCGACCCATATATTCTAATAGGTCAATCTCAACACAACCTGCCAATACGATTTGTCAACCCTACTTGCAAGTAATGAAAGCTCTCAGTGGCTAACAATGTTATAATCTCCCCCAAATGAGACTATATGCGCTCCTCTATTTAGAAGATCGAGACTGTTTTATGTATGAAAAGGAAGCTGAGGAGAACTAAACCTTGCTTTTGAGACAATTCTTTTTCAAGGGCAGAGGTCTAGATGAAAGGAAATGAATTCCGAAGGCTAGTGGATGTTTTTCTGTAGCATTTAGCTTCAAAAAGCTTGCTGGTAATGTTGAAGCACAAGCAACCACTAAAATTTGGAAAGGAAAGGTGGGCAATCGGGTGCACAAAGCTCCCTCATATGCAGGGTTTGGGGAAGGGTCAGACCACAAAGTATCTATGGTACGCAGACTTACCTTTCAGTTTTATAAAAGGCTATTTCCACGCCTCAAACCCGTGAACTCCAGGTCACGCGGTGACAACTCAACCAAGGCTCTTCTTCAATTTGGAAATGGAAAGTCTCTCCCAGAATTCAATGTTTTTGTTAGTTGGCTTCTCGGGAAAACTCCTTGCACAAGATGCCCTTAGAAGGAGAGGGAGAAGTCTCACAAGTAGATGTCCTTTTTGCAGGGAGAACAATGAGAACATCAACCGTATTTTATTACATTGCTCATGCTTTCTCCGTCTTGTCGGAAGTTCTTCATTGGTTTCACATAGAATGGATGACGCCGAGCTACATTTTGCAGTTAGGTGTGGAAATTTCAGACGCAGTCTGCTAAGTCGTGGAAGGGGAGCCTTAGAGCAACTGTATAGTTATAGTCGTGTGAACTTGAGGTCACGGGTTCAAGAGTAGAAACAGCCTCTTGCAAAATACAAGTTAAGGCTGCATACTAACCCTTGTGGTCAGCCCTTCCTTGGACCCTGCATACGCGGGAGTTTCATGCACCGGGGCTGCCCTTTTTTAGTCTGCTAAAGTCATAGAAATTGTGGGCATGGTGTCTTCCAGCAGCATTATGGTTCTTGTAGAAGGAGAGAGCAGAATATTCAGGGGAAGAGAAACCAAAGCTAAGAGCCTGTCTTTCAGAATGAAATGGCCAGTGTCAACATGGGCTATTGCAGAACACTTATTCAGTGGTTATTCACTGTCTAAAATTGTGAGATCCTGGCCAATTCCATCTCAGATTAGACAGATTTCTAGCAAGAAACATGTCAGTGGGTCAAGCCGGATGTTGGGTAGATCAAACTAAATTTTGATGGATCACCAGTGCAGCCAGATAACGATGTGTTTAGAGCTGGAATTAGAGGTATTATAAGAGATCACCAGGTACTGCTTGAATTTTCAGGCACACTTGGAAACAAAAATGCTGTCAAGGCAGAGATAGTGCAGCTACAACTGGGATTCTGTTAGAGCAACAAACCTGAGTTTGGAAGGTGACGCAAAGGTTGCAATAGTGTGGATTAAAAAGCCTGATTCATAGCTTGAAGATAAGCGACATTGTGGGTGATATTACATCATCTTTAGCTGCTAAACAATTCAAAGTGAATCATATTTTGAGGGAAACTACAGAAGTTGCAGACACTTTGGCTAGAGAAGGTGGAAATGCACAAGGATTACGGATCGTTCATGATGAATTCTGGTCTATTCTTTTGTACTGTAATCACTTTCCTTCTCCTTTTCTTTTGATTCTATAATGTAGCAACTTCCTTGGTCCTTCAATTGATAAAACTCGTTTTTTGCCTCAAAAAAATCTAGTAAAAACTTCACATTAAAAGCATAAGCTTACATGTGAAAAATGCCTCTGTCCACATTTTAAAAAAAATAATTCATGAATGTGTGCTCACTCCCACCTGGGTAACCAGGGTTTGAGTGAATGAGTGGGTGTCTCAAACTCTGAAAGAGGAGAGAACTTAAATATTTACTTTGCCAATTTATTTTGGAATGGAATCTAAATTGACCACGCTAAAGGTGTAGTCCAGCAACTACATTTTATAGGAACCTACTTACGCATGATCTGACTCGTTCATCTCGTTACTCTAGATTTGGATGTTTTATGAATCAAAAGGCATATGATTGGGTGACTCTAGCGTTTGAAAATTTATGCTCAGAAAAATGGTTTGGATACTTTCTAATATGCTTAGAACACTATGCAGGTTTTTAGCAACTAAAATCATCTAAAGAAACAAGATGAACGAATCGGATCATTTAGAGTTAGGCCCTGTGGTATGTAGACCACACCTCCTATTATGGAGGTAGTTTAGCATTCCATGGAAAGTAAAAAGAGAGTGAACCTGCAAAAAGTTTTCTTTTTGTAGTTTTACATAACTTGAGGGGCAATTAGGTAATTTGTAAAAGGTCTATATCAACCGCTGAGAACCGTTATCCACTGCCGCTTCCCTCTGTTTATTTTCGTTTCAGTTAGACCTACGCGGTCCGTCTCCCAGAGAGTGAAGAAGAGACTGCTAATGGCAAAGGCAGAGCAGAGCTCGCATCGCCTCTCTGCCTCAAATTAGGGTTTTTCTATATGAGCATGGTGCAGCATTTTCCTTGCGTGGATGATTTTTGGGAGGGATTAAGCTGCCGGTTTACGTAGAAATCGGTGAATTGAGATTGTTTGAATGGAAGTGGAATGCTTTCTACGGTTTTGAGTTCTGGAAAGTTGATGCTTTCTACATCTCATTCCAATTTGCGTGGCTTGATGTGCAAATGATGGGGAGTTACTCTGATTCTGATGGTAGTAAGATTTTGGTTGTTGTCTCGAGGAATTCAGGTTTTCTAAATGCTAAAAGATGTGAGTCTACGGTTTCTTGTGGGTGTTATATAAGAAATAAGTTGTGGAGTTTAGAGTGTTCCAGAGCTTCGAGAGCATGAAAGATGTGGCTTTTCATTCATGTTCTTAATGAGCAATTCTTTGGTTTTGTGCGACAATGTTAGCCTTTTCAATCGGCTCAAGTCCCAAAGGAAACTTATTTCTCCAAGTGTGCTGAATTCAGTGCTCTTGTTTGGTAATGGAAGGAAACGGATTGGTCTGTCGATCCCAAATGCAAAACATAACAACAAGAGGAAAAAAACATGGTGGCAGAAATTCTTTTTCGATGATGATGGGAATTGGTTTGGTTTGGAGGGAGATGATTTGCTGGATGGATCTATATCAAGTGGAGAAATGGATGGAGAGGAAGTATCTGAGGAGGAGAAGTTTGAAGCTTGGAAGAAGAGGGCAGAATCATTGACTGAGTTGCACGAAGAAGAGGAAGATGAGAAGAATGCAGAGAGTCATGGGTGGGAAGACTGGGTAGTAGAGGGATCATCTGGTGTTCAGAATTCATCTTCAGGTGGAGACTGGGAGAAGGGTCTCAAGGAAGAAGAAGGAGAGGACTCTGCAGTTCCAAATGAGTTACTTAATGGGAAAGGTGTGGTTGGAGCTATGAAGGAATTCGTAACTAGGCAAGATGATGACGATTTGTTGTATGAAGATAGAGTATTTCGCTATGCATCATCAAACTCGGTAGGTGCACCCTAACTCACTTATAACACGGTTCGGTTTCTAATGGATTGCTTCTTCTGGCTAATATTTTTGTTACTTTCCTGTTGATTCTGGACTATGTTTATTCAAATGGTTACCGTTAATACATGACAGATTAATAATTTGGCTTGCAATCTTAAGTTCATGCGGCGATGAATAGGATTTAAGATTAAAGAAAGAGTAGATAGGTTCTGCACGACACTTTCTGCTTGAATTCCACTATAGTCTCTTGGTTCAAATTCTTCACCAACTAGGGTTTCACTTTTAAAGCCTACCTTGGTTTTGATCTCAATCAATGGAAGGTATTCTATCAATGGGAAACATCTCAGTAGTTCAAACTTTATTACACAAACTGTAGGCAGATTTTATGCAATCCATCTGTCCCTACACTTCCATGTGTAATTCCAAAGATGCTTCAAGTTCTTCATCTTCAGTAACTGAAATTTTGTAATAATAGGAGGAAACAGAAAGCTCTTAGAAACTACGTCATGCAGACTGGAATCATTCTAGTGTTCAGGTTTGGGTGTTAGGGTGCTCTGAAAGAGGAAAACTCAATAGACTCTTCGTCTTTTCTGTGGCCTAATTAGACACCAACAAAAGAAAGTTGTGGACTTCATCCCAAATAATGCATTCTTTTTTCTTCCTAATTTACTGCTAATATTAATGAGAGATCTGATTATATCAAGTCCTTTGAGGAGGTGTCTTTGATTGCTCAATGTTGGCTAACTTATGCTAGTAGGAACGAAAATAATAGTCACACTTCTATATTCTATTCATCTTTAGAGTTAGGATGATTTAAGTAGATTCTTCAAACTTTGACTTGTATCCTGACTTCCAGACAGCAGTACTGCTATTGGAAATTAAAGTAAGCATCTGTTAGTTATTCTTCAAAGTATTAGAGCTTGCTCTTTGCCTAGATCATTGAATTAAGTGACTTATAGTTTTTTATTATAAAGGTGAGCTGGACAGGATTTCCCTCAGAAATTGCTAACCCTATTCAGAAGATTTTAGAATACCTTCCATTTGCTTGCCGTTGAGGGTACACACAGTTGCATTTAGGATCTCATTCCTGCCTGTGTTCCTGCTTCTTGACCACCATGTACTCTTACTACCGCCTATTGCCAGCATAGTTCCAGAAAACCACCTTTATTTAATCAACTAGATCTTTAGTGTCATCATATTAGAAAGAAGTTTCTGCTAGTGAGAACAGGAAACAAATTAATTTATACAATCTTGTCGAACAAATTCAAATTTTCAACTTTACATTATTGTATTATAAGGAGGCCTTTCCCTAGCATAGTCGTACCTAATTTTGGAATACTTCCATATCTATTTTCTTTCCTATCCATAAAATGAGATAGAATATCATATATTGTATCAAATGGTTAATTGATCTCCATTAAGAAATGAAGTGGGGACAATGTACATATATTCTTTCATGTGAATGGTTTAGAAATCTAACTGACTTTTCATGATAATGTCAGGTAGCCACCTTTAAGACAAGACTACATCTTAGATTTGCAATCTTATGTATCAAGTAGAATTTCATTGCATTTCAACAGCTTTAGTTGGCAACAGATAGATGGTAACCTCTCAGACTTTCAGGTCCTAAACCCATGCCTTCTTGCAAGCACTTGAAAATTTAAATTGGTCTTGTAACTAAATACAAAATCCCTGGAAACTGTATGAGTTTGGAAATAATATCACCCATGTTTTCAAAGTTCCAATTGCGTTTGGTAAGAATTCATGGTTCCTTTCACTGGTCTGCATCACTCGTAACTAGTATTCATCTAGTTGTACATTTTCCAGTCCAATTTTATCGCTAAGATAATGTTTTCGACTATGTATTAAAAGAACTATCTTGGTGATTGCACATGGAGGGAATCTTACATCCTCACCATCCAAATGTGCTTCATTCAGTCATTGTAACATCATATGCTGGTTTTGCTTCTCTAGTATCTTATTGATTATCATTGGATGAAGGTTATGTTATGGTTATGGGACGCAATCTTTCATTATGTTGGTTGACATTGCATGCATCTGTATTTTAATTTTAATGTAAATAGAAGATAGTGAACATAAAGACTAATTTGTATTTGTGTTGCGTCCAGGCAAAATTTTTGGCATTCTTAATCCTTGTACCGTGGATTTTAGATTTTGTGGTTCATGACTACGTTCTCATGCCATTTTTAGACAGGTACTGTTATTTCTATGCTCACAAGAAATTTCTCTTATTTTTCAATTGTAAGTGCTCAAAATGCGGGAAGCATCTTTATGGATCTCCTTATTCCAACTCTTAGTTGCCAGAGTCGGAAGCTAAAGCACGAATTGAGCAAATTTTGGAGGATAGAGTTGAGGAGACATGAAGTGGGAAAAGTATTATGGAAAATTACTAAAATTACAGAAGATAAAAATGGGCTTTGATACCCTAATTGGGAAAATGGTTTTCGAAATGCAAATTGTGAAACTGGTTTTCCACTAGCTGGAGCATTTCCGGCAACTAAGTTCCAACCTATGATTTAAACTGCACAGATGTACTTTCTTTTTAGAAATTTGGTAATTGGATCTTGTAATTGCTTCAACTATCATTTTCAGTATCTTATGAATGCAAACAAATCCTGTTCTGTTCTCCTACAAGAATCGGTGATCACCCATCACTACTTTATCTTTAAGGATTTGCTCTATATATCCTTTGCAATGTAAGCGTAAAAAGTAAATAATTTCCAAGTTTGCTAATCACTTCTGTCAGCAACAGGTATGTGAAGACAGTACCACTTGCAGCTGAGATGCTCGACGTTAGAAGATATCAAAAACTGGAGATGGTGAAGACCCTAAAAGTTGAGAGAGCAAGATTCCGCCTTGAAGTAGAGATCGGTAAATCTCCTCCTCTTTCAGATGAGGAGGTTTGGTTGGAGTTGCGGCATAGAGCGTAAGATGCTTTATCTTATGTTCATTTTGTTTGTTAGCTTATCCTGTGTACTGATATATTTAGTATATCATATTTTCATTTTCTTAATAAAATTGTGTACATTTTCTATTTATTTGTGATTGGCTGAATTTGCAAAATATAGTCAAATAAAGCTTTATCAGGCTGATTACCAGTGTTTGTAGCAAAATATAGCCTGCTTGCGAAAGATTGAGTTAGACTCATAAGTCTAAGTGAATTATTTTCGAAACAAGCTCATATAGATAGGTATAAGGACTCAAAAATGATATTCCCAACAATGATTGCATGTACCATCATGCCAATATGGAATTGTTTTTCCCATCAAAGATATGTGCCCAAACCTATGTAAAAGATTCAGGTGTTGAAACACTAAGAAACATAGGAAGGAACATGGAAATGCAGCTTGATCCACCATCACCTTAATTCCTATGCTTAGTGTTTTTTTTTTTTTGAATGGTGGACACACACTCTCGAGGAGTTTCGAGACTCGTGTGCCATTGTGCCACACTCACGCACCCAACTTGTTATGCGTAGTTGACTTCATGAAATGGTAGTTCCTGAAAACTTTAGTCTGTGAGGAATGGATATGCCTCTCCATGAAAGTGCCACCTGCCCATTGCATGCTTCTCAGTCTGTACCCACGTGGTATTGGCATGTGCTTGTTCACATGTCTGTGCTGCATTTCCTTTTCTTTGGTAGATGCATGCAGGCTCAGTCAATGTTTGAAAATTTTCTTGGTTAATGATTGGATGAGGTGACCCATGGGAGAAATATTGTGCTTTGGAGTATTAACTCAGGTATTTGCAGTGCTAATTTTAAAATTGATCTGGACACATAATATTTGGAAATTATCTCTGAAAATTAGAACAATTAGATTTATATAATTCAAAAACAAACATGCATATATACTATATGTATGTTTGCACACATGAAACTATAAACTCGTTCCCGTATTCGATCATCATACTTTCCTCTGTGTTATGCTTTAATAATTATCTTTTAAAGGCTGAAATAATTACAAAAAAGTTGCAATATTGCACAAAGTGAGATGGACAGTATTACACTATAGGAATGTGGATATTACACATGCATATGTGCATAAAAGAACTGGAAAGAGCACCCTGCATATAGTCTCCTCGTACCTTCAATCTGTCGAGAAATTATTGCAATAATAATATCATTTCAAATAAGTCCATGGCATTGGGATGATAAGTTGAATTATCAGAGTCATTATTTAAAGCTGCTGCTTTTATCAATTTCTCCTACTGAGAAAAGTTTAAAATGCGCCACCAAGTCCATGCCATGCTTGGCTTCATTAGTTGCAAGACTTGTTTCAATGAGAGATTGAGCCATGTCAACCCAGGGCACTGATGAATATACGCCCAAGTTCAAGCTTTTAAACATTGGGCTATGGTGTTGTGTTCAGCTTTGAGAATCATCTTGGTTGATATGCTCTGGCAAGACTTTGAAGCTGTGTGACCTTTGGACATACGACTGAGTAGGATTTGACATGAGAACTGTGAACAACTAATACCTTATCATGAAAAGAAAATGAAATTCGATTAAGAGTGGAGAAGTTTACTTTCTATGTCACAAAATACACTATGAACTGAAACTATACCTCCAGAGACCTCAAAGAGCTTCCTATAACTGGAATGCCCTTGTAAAATCGATCAAGTATAATATGCAGGCAGACAACATTTTTAAAACCAGCTGTCCAAGCATTCAAATCAAGAGAATTCAAATATATCATTCATGGGTTTTAAGATTAAAATTTTCAGACCTGGGAGTTGCCACACAGGGGTTTGAGATCCTTGTCCTGCTTATGTTAGAAGGTTTGACAGTAGTTGACTGGCTTGTTAAAGGGCAGCCCCGGTGCACGAAGCTCCCGCCTATGCAGGGTTTGGGGAAGGGGCGGACCACATGGGCCTAAAGTACACAGCCTTACCTTGCATTTTGCAAGAGGCTATTTCTACGCCTTGAACCCGTGACCTCAAGGTCACAAGACAACAACTTTTACCGTTGTGCCAAGGCTCCCATTCTAGTTAGGCCTGGGAATGTTGTGTCTGTGTTACAGGACAAAAAAAGGTTACTCTGTTTTTCTAGAAAATGTAAATTACACTTTTGTATATATGAAAGGGAAAACCTGGATCAAATAGTCACTTGCAAGTTTCGTAATGCGTCTAGACAACAGAGAGTGTTAATTATGTGAACTTTTTCGCTTCCCTTTTTCTTGGTTGGCGTGGGGTGGGGGTGTTGGGTACGGGAAACTTGGAAGTAAACCCATGCACATACTTTCTTAAATAGCCTAACTTAAGACTTTGCCCCATTCTTGCATGAGAGGTGAGCTGATTCGAATTTTCACCAGTGGGGTAGTGGCCTACAGCTCTATACTGGCTTTCTTCTTACTTTAAATTTGAACCTCAGGGGCCTCAAAATGATCCTTTATAAGTGGAACTTCACTAAATACTCCCTGTATATTTTGACCTGAAAAAACTAGTCACACTTTTGGCAAAGAAAAACTAAAAAACCAAAGACTACATAAAACTATGTAATCCTCCCAGAATACCTACTTGTAAAGAACCATAAAATAGAAGATCGAAAGTAAGCTGATTTCAAGTGGCCGATAGGAACGACTCAACTGTATTGTGGGGCTGTTTGATTGTTTATGATGTTTCCATGGATATGACTGATCTTTGGCTGCTTTAGTTCCAATCTGGGCTTCTGGGTAAGTTCTATTGAATATGATCTCTGTCCCTGAAAAGCACCTTCCACCTTAAAATATGAGATAATTGTAATTTCATATTTGCTTTTCAATATGTTTGTCCTCATTATCTGAAGATGAAGTGCTTTTCCAGGATTGATCTTTCCATGGATTGTTGTGTGGCAAAAAGATTCATAATTCATATTATGGCTAATAGATATTATCCTGGGGAATCTATCCTGCAATCAAACAGCCTCTAAGAAACATAGCCCATGGCTTCTTTGCTATGTGTATATGTCCCTATGGACCTTTGGACCCACACAGTCATTATTTGTATTTTACTATCTCCAATGAACATGGAGACCATCTTTTACACTATCTGCTGAGATCCAGAAGTTAAATGAGTCCAGTAAATGTGTGTGAAGACACCATATGTTTGATTGGTTTAACTGTGAATTAGGAATGCTACCCTCAGAATTCTGGACCTATCTTTATATCCGTTCTTGTGCTGACTTGACCAGGCTAGAACTGAGGGATGAATGGAGGTTGGAGAACAGAAGAGCTTTTGCCAACATTTTTTCAGATATGGTGTTTGGAATTGCATTGTTCATTCTTATATTCTTCAATCAAAGCAAAGTGAGTCGTATCTCCACTCTTCCCATATATACCATTTTTCTGTTTCCATTTTATTTTTTCTCTTCACTACCTTCAAGGAGTCAGATACATTATTATTCTTAGTAAACATTCTTATGCATGTCTAACTTGTGATTATGTTCAACAAATATGTGGATAACAAAAAGCAAAGCAAGAATCCCTAGATGCTGACATGTTGCACATTGCTTGAGTATCAAGTAGCATGTAGCATAACCTTTTGATTCGATTGGCTTCACACCAGCACTTTGGTTTCATATCTTCCAGCTTTCTCTTTGCAGATTCTATTTGCATGCATGAGTAGCATCGTTGCTCACCCAACTCCTCTTGCTTTCTCTATTGAGGCTGCGCAGATGGTATTGGTAGATTTTGGTTAGAGTTTCTAGAAATCCATCAGAATTTTGGTTACCAGCCTAGATGCAGGTTATGGTGTTATAATTGCCATTCTGCATCTGGACTAGATAAACCAGCATAACTCGATATATCTTTCCCTTAAATAATCTCGTTTGTAAAATGCCTTTGTTTGATGGCTCAGATGCAATGATGAATGAAAGGCTTAAGGTTTTATAATTTTTATCTTTTTCTTACATTAGATTGGCACATGCATGTCTGCTTATTTGGGTTTTCCGTCAAAGCCTTCAAGTCATATGCCTAAGCATACATTCATATGAGATAGCCAATTTAGTTAAACATTTTAAATGTAATGCATTTCTGCCAAGCTTCTCATTTTACTACCAAGATATTTTGGGGAACTAATAGTTGCCAACTGTCAGCCTCGCCTTGTTTTTGTGAAGGTCTGATGCCTTTACTTTCTGCTATACCTGACATTTTGAACTCTCAGCACAACTGGACATTGTTTGTACCACTTTAATTGTCTAGAGGTGTAATTTTCTATTCCTCATGAGGTGCTAAGCTGGCTGCAACTTGGGGTTGAGTGTGACATCTGGCTGGGTTTTGGTAGAACCAACCCAACATGACCCAAGTTGCACGCCTAAGCTCTAGTATGTGAGAAACTCCTTTTGGATATACTCATGTGTTCTTTTCCTTTTGGATATACTATCATGTGTGAATTTCACCTTGTCTTTTTCTTTTTCTTTTTTTTTCAGGTAGCTTTGCTGAAATTTACAGGATATAAACTAGTAAACAATATTTCAGATACTGGGAAGGCATTTCTTATTATTCTTGTTACAGACATTTTTTTGGGGTAAGACTTTTGTTCCTCTGTAGTAATGTTGTTGCATGTATTCCCTTGCATATATGTGTGACAATTCAAATCTAGTTTATGTTTCAGTTGTGAATCCATTTTTAGTGATTTGGGCCTTCTACCTAAGCTGTGGCAGGAAAGGCCCAAAGCCATTCCCAAGAAACAGTGAAGCTTCACTGGGTCTTTCTGTCCAGGTGCAAGTAGTCCGTATGTTTAGGCACATGTCTATTTCATCAAGGCCTCTCTCAAGACAGTGCCCAGATTGTTATGCCTTCCATACAGGTTGAATCTCACCTGAGAAAGAGTTCCGCTATCTTAGGACTGTTATAGTGTGGGCTGCCTGTTTAATAGAGGTTCAGTCTAGGCTCCTGACATCAGGTTACCAACTTCCTTGACTTTCCAGCTCTGGGCAGGCACTGCTCCCATAGTTCTATATTGTATGGAATGGTGATGCAACTGACGCCTATAGTATCAGTTTTCACATAGATAATGAAATGCATCTTATTCATGTACATCCAACTCGATTGTTGCTCCACCACTAGATCTGTTGGAAGCAGATGCCAGATTTTACAGTGGCTACTTTAGGCCATTGTGGCCCGCCCCTTCCCCGGACCCCGCATAGGTGGGAGCTTCGTGCACCGGGGCTGCCCTTTTTATATAAAGTGTTGTCCAATTTTCTGAAAGATGCTCGATTACTTTTTAATTGCCTTGCAGCAGATTTAATTTCTTGCTTAACCAGAAATTGTACCAAATTTTCGTGACTGACTCTGGCAGTAAATTAAAATTTATGTTTTTCAAATGGAGCTAGTCTGAGTTAATATCTGAACATTGGTACCTAGAATCTTGGAAATTTTTTCTGATTATTGAATCATGCTTGTTCTCATAAACTTGGCCTTCGTAAAGGATTTCTGAGATGCTTCTCACTTGGATGTGGTTTTAGTAGTTCTTAGAACTTTGATCTTGAGAGCAAGAAACAAGAGGGATCACATGGAAAGGGACCATATGGTCACACTACATTTACTCTTTTCTCTTAAGGAAAAAGTTCTTTTTCTTAGATAAATAGCAGAAGCTTCAGAAATCAAGTAGCAACCTACCTGTCAAAGTAAACAGTACAAATTATAGGGTGCCCTTTTGGGCGGAAAAATCAGCCTTATAGTTCTGTGGTATATTTCTCATGTCCATTTTGCAGTTACACTTTACATGCTTCATATCCTTGAGATTAGAACCTCTGACATGTATTTGATCTCACAATTGCAGGTATCACTCTGAATCTGGTTGGCAAACATTGATAGAAATAATTCTTGAGCATTATGGTATTGAAGTTGATGAGGCTGCAGTAACCATTTTTGTTTGCTTCGTTCCTGTTGTTATTGATGCATGTGTGAAGCTTTGGGTATGATTGCAAATTACATTACTCATATGCTCTTGCACTTTGTTTCAGAAACATGAAGAAAAATTTATGCACCATCAGTGCCTGCCTGCCCAAGGATGCTATATATGCAAGTAACTTAGGATATGCAACTTGTGAGACCTCATCTTTCATTTGCATGACCCTTGAAGCAAACAAATCTTCATAGATTATAAGCATCGAAAGGGTGTTCGGCTTCCAAATTCATAGTTGACTGTTGGTGAATAGAATTCTTCTCTGCCCAAATTCATTGTTGACATTTGGTAAATAGAATTGTTTGTTATATGAGCAAGTACAATGGTTTGGTTACTTTTGCAAAGCGTGCCTTTGTGACATGGCTTTTAGACCTAGGAACAATTATCTTCTGGCAAGTTGCTTGAGCAAAATACTGAGTCTTTTCGTCTCTCTGAACACAAGAATTCCAATTGTTCTTGATTCCAATTCTTTTTCTAAGCGTGCCTTTTGTTCCTTGCACCTTGCATCCCTTGCTAGTTAACATCTAGAGGTGCATCTGCATTCAGGCATCATTGTGTAGATCAATTGTGGAGCTTGAAATATCAATGAACATTCTTAGGTTGAACACCAGGTGGATTATAGCTGATGAATGGTTCTCACGTTACTGTGACTATAGTCTTACTGTCTCCTCTAAGCTTGAGTTAAACACAATAAACATTCCATTCTGGCTTTCACTTTACAAAATTGTTTCTACAATGTTGGATTATAGTTGATGATTGGTTCTCATGTTTTGACTGTAATCTCCTGTCTCGTCTGACATTGTGTTAAACACAATAAACATTCCATTCTCACTTTCACTTTACAAATTTGTCACTACGATCTTACCTGCCAAAGGAATGACAAATTTTTCTTCTGAGCTGCACTAGAGCAAGATTAGATTTTTCATCCTTGTCATTCTCAATTTGTTTCTGATTGAGTTTGCAAAGAAAATAGCAGATAGGCAAGGAAACAGCTCATTAACTCCTTTCCAAGTGTATCTACTTCTGTCTGTCATGGCAACCTCTTCCTAGAGTAGTTGCTGAAGCAGCATGCTCTTTGCTTTCTCACTATCATCTCCAACAGATTGAAACTGACAGTTTTATCATCATGAACAGTCTCAAACAATCTGATACGCTAAAATCAGTTTGGAGTGTTTCATTTCTAGGAATTCATTTGGCCATTATAGAAGTCCATTTGCATGCATTTCTAGCTATACCTTGAGTTTTAGTGATATGTCAATTCATTTTCGATCATGTATTTGAGCAAATTTTTGCATGTCAAGGTTACAGTGAGAATGGATGGTGACTATTCTTGTCCATAGATAGGACTTCCATATGGAACCTCGTCCTTCTTAAAATGCTTCCAAAGGGTGCTTTTACATTTCTGAACAAGTAACTTACTTTTTTTATCATGGTCAACTGAACTAATGATGCACTTTTGCCTGCACCATGCAGTTATTCAAATTCCTTCCACAATTGTCTCCAAATGTTGCTAATATCTTCAGAGCAATGCAGCGTCATTAGCAAGGTTTCTTCTCTGGATTTTGTTTGATCATCAAGAACCACCAAGTGAGTTTCATGTAATGTTACCATTCCAAAGGAAGAGTTGCATGCCATGTTAGATTAATATCAGCAGTTCCTCCATTACTTCTCGTTTCTCTTTTTCTGTATTGTTCTTTATGCATTCATGAGCAGTAGTCGTATTTAAATAGCGAAAAGTATGTATCCAGGTATTTAGCGCTGGTTTGGAGCTCAACATTTGCCATCTCCGGAGACTGTGACCATTGATCATCATATTTATACCATTCTCCTCTTCTTTACAGGTATTATTCCTTGGAATTATGTAACCTGAGAAATATGTTGTCTTTTAATGAGGACTCTGAGAAACATTTATTATTTATCAATGCAATATATCCACGATTCATTTGTCTCTTCTATTAAGTGATTACATTACATGCCTGCCACTGCACCTGATCAAGGTTGAGGGAGGAGGTGTTCTTTGGCCAATGCAGCATTGGTGATATACCTGATAGTATAGAGGGATAGTTTATCTTATGCTACTGCCACTACCAATACATTACACACTCCAGGCAACTGGGACTCGTCAACAGATGGATCCATATGTGGATATAACCACTTCAGAAATCATATCAATGACCGAGTCCTTGACTGTTAATTTCTTATTTTTCTTTTTGTGGTAAAGCTGGGGATCACCATTCATTCTAGACTCTCACCATGTTGAATTTGTAACTATTGGCCCCATTCAATCTCAGCTCATTCATTTATAGGCCATTGATAACATATTACACTTTGTCCAGGCAAGCGGGACTTCACCGATGATGGACCCTACTGAGGGAATGGTCCAAAATTACATCAATCTGGCATGTTACCCTTCCATTTTCAGATTACCATGCCGTTTAATGCAGACCATTTCCGTATTTCAGTTTCAGACTCGCCATTTATAGGGCATTGACCATACAGCTAGAGATTGATGAGAATTTTGCAATGAACCAAGCTGGAGGTCATCAATCGTTGAGGTCCCAGGCCATGATGTGCCACCTGTACGGTGATTGGAGTTACATGGCCAAATTGCTTACCAAATCTAGTACTCTTTACACATCAGGCAATAGCAAATTTTTCTAAATGCAAAGTATGAAAACAGCCTATTGCAAAAATGTAAGGTAAAACTGTGTACGACGGTCCGCCCCTTTTCTGGATCCATGCACTGGCTACCCTTTTAGATGATAATGATAATCCTCCAATACAGGGCGGGATGGTTCTATCCAAACAGGTGGCTATCCCCAGATTCTGGTTACTATTTACTACATGATAACTGTAACGTCTATGAATGGTTAGTACTCCATTTTGACCGGCATATGCACTTTCATTTAAAAAGGAGCATGTGAGGGAACAAAATCATGGAAGGATGCACTAACCGTGATTTTAATTACATAGATTTTTATGCCACATGGCTTAGCTACCTTGTCTAGCAAGGCCAGATACATCTCGTTTTCCACTAGTCCCTTACTGAACCCACGCTCTCATGCTCAAGCTATGACTCATTTGTGCATTAATTTCATTCTAATCCTTAATCAATGCCAGCAATCCAGTCCACCAACATCATCAGAATCCCCCTTTAAAACCTCTCCCATTGTCTCCTCTCTCCCCAAAAACAACACAATGGGAACTCATGGTAAAGAAACTTTAGGACAAGATGAAGAACATATTTTCCGAAGCCGGATTCCGGCAGTCCCACTGCCAGAAAACCTTACGCTACCAGAATTTGTGCTCGAAGGGGCGGAGCAATATGCTGATAAGGTAGCTCTTGTAGAAGTTGTCACCGGAAAAGAGTACACATACGCTGAGGTGATGAGATATACAAAGAGATTTGCTGAGGCACTAAGTTCTCTAGGCCTGAGGAAGGGGCAGGTGGTAGTAGTAGTCCTTCCAAACGTGGCTGAGTATGCTGTAATAGCCCTGGGGATAATGTCGGCAGGGGGAGTGTTCTCAGGGGCAAATCCACAGGCGCATGCATCTGAGATCCAAAAGCAAGTCAAGGCTGCGGATGCAAAGCTGATTGTCACAAATGGATCGGCTTATGAGAAGGTGAGCTCACAAATCAGGTTCATTTCATTTGCTTAGATAAGACAGGGGAGTCTTGGCGCAACAGTAGAGTTGTTGTCATGTGACCTTGAGGTCACAGGTTCAAGGCGTGGAAATAGCCTTTTGCAAAATACAAGATAAAGCTGTATACTATTGACCTTTGTGGTCAGTCCCTTCTCGAAACCCCACATACGTGGGAGCTTCGTGCAGTGGGCTGCCTTAGATAAGATCGGCTTTTCCATGAGTAGCCTTCCAATGTCTTGTCATTGGATGTGTCAAAGCATGACAGAATTAGAAAACTATGAATAATTTGAGGAGAAGGGTAAACCCTGAGATAAGCCATTCTATTGACAAAAATTGTAGGCTGGACTAGTAGTTGATGATTTGGTTTGTCTCTTTCATGTGATATCTTTGCCAAGGAGTGCCTACAATCATCATTCAATATGTATTTACGAGATTAAAATTGAGTATTTTGTGTGGCTCTTAGGGACGGAAATAAGAATCATGGATTGAGTCGTGTCAGAGCAGGGTCACTTAAAGGCTGCAAATAGATTCACTGTTCCGGAGTAACGTACTCTATAGAGCCATTGAGAACAACTGTTTGGCGCAGGGATAAACTAGATGAATGAGACTTTGCTACAAAACAAATCATTAGGGTTTCACAAGCACATCTGGCCTCTTCTCCCTCGTATTTATTTAACAACAGATATGGTGAGGAGGCAATCCAGATTTCTTCCTTAAAATTAAATTAAATGGGTCATTGCTATTTGAATATGTGCCTCTTTTTTCATAATAAGCTCACTAAATGGCATAAAAAGCTAAAATTTGAGGTGGGCTCAGATTTTCAAAGATTCGAAACGTTCATAATAGTTTACAATATTGCCTTTGACTTTGAGGTCACGGGTTCACGGCGTGGAAATAGCCTCTTGCAAATGCAAGGTAAGACTGTGTACTTTAGGCCCTTGTAGTCCGCCTTTCCCAAGACCCTGCATAGATGGGAGCTTCGTGCAATGGGGCTGCCCTTTTTATTGCCTTTGACTTGGACATATTCCAACATTCTCATTCACTAAGTGATCCTAGCAATTGCTGCTTTTAGTGGTAAGATGGATGGTGAAACTTTTTTACATTTTACGACACATGGAAAAAGCTGCCAGATCACCTAATGGATGATAGTGTGGAAGCATGGAGCGTCTGAGACAAGGCCAACCTCATGCACAATTTGATGAACTGATGAGGAAAAACAAGGGGTGCATGTGTCACTAGGCATGGTGAGAAGCTACAAGCAAGCAATGGTCTGCATTAATTTGGATGACAGAATAGGCTACTTCTCCTTTATAAAAACCACAAATTAGTGGCATCTGATCGGGCTACATCTTAGATATTTGACACCCAAATCTTCATCTCAAATGATCTTGAACCTACTACTTTATGTCTCGTTGTTTTCAATTTCTAGGCTGTATACTCCTCTAGCCTTAGACAATAGTGCTTAGCATCACGTAGCGGACAAGGTTTTTGGTAGCTGGCCTAGGTCTGGAAGGCGAGCTGCCTGACTATCCATGAACAGACGCCACGACGAAATTCATACGATCCGTATGCATGTATTCCTAAAGATAAAAATAAGAGGCAGACGTGCAAGGAAGGCTCATTTGTCCCTCCTTTGGAGTAGAATTGGTTGCAGGTTTAAGTTGCCGCTCTCTATTGGCCAGACTTAGATTTAAGAGTGTGTATTTGCTTCATTATTTTTCACTTGTATCAGGCAAAAAAAACTGAAGGGGAGTCCTGAGGCAATGGTAAAGTTGTCGTCATGTGACACCTTGAGGTCACGGGTTCAAGGCGTGAAAATAGCATCTTGCGAAATTGCAAGGTAAGGCTGCGTACTATAGACCCCTGTGATCCGCTTCTTCCCTGGAACCCACATAGACGGGAGTTTCGTGTACCGGGACTGCCCTTTTTTACCAGGAAAAAAAAAAATATATGAGAGGCTCATTTGTCCATTTGATCCCAATTTGTTGCTTGATACGCCTTGTGCGCAAAATGCCTCGTCATTAAGAATCTAAGCCTTTCATTCATGGAGGCCTTGCTGATTAATAATCTTAGAATCAGTAGATAAAACGAGTTGAAAACTTCATGCAGGTGAAGGATCTCAACATGCCGATCATCGTAGTGGGCGAAGATCGTGTGGCAAGTGCAATGTATTGGGAGGATCTACTGGCTGCAGCCGATCGTGCAGGGCCTGAGAAAGTCCAGGAAGTTGTCCACCCTACTGACTTGTGTGCACTGCCATTCTCCTCTGGTACCACAGGGACATCCAAGGGTGTAATGCTGACCCATAGAAACTTGGTGGCCAACCTGTGCTCCACACTGTCCAGTGTGGACCCTGAGATTGTGGGAAAAACCACCACCCTGGGCTTGATGCCATTGTTCCACATATATGGGATGACTGGAATTTGTTGCGCCACTCTCAAAAACAAAGGAAAAGTGGTAATCATGGGAAGGTTTGAGCTTAGGACCTTGTTGAATGCATTGATCCTGCATGAAGTGAATTTCGCGCCAATTGTGCCACCCATCATACTCTCATTGGTTAAGGATCCGATCGTAAATGAGTTTGATCTTCGGAAGCTCAAGCTGCAGGCCATCCTGACTGCAGCAGCTCCCCTTGCACCAGAGCTCCAAATGGCCTTCGAGAAGAAGTTCCCTGGTGTTGAAGTGCAGGAGGTAAGGCTTCTTTTAGTTTGGTTTTTCCTTTATCTCGTTCATTACATTTTATGTTTTGATACTTACACTTATATGAAGGAGAGCCTTGGCACAATGGTAAAGTTGTTATCGTGTGACCTTGAGGTCACAGGTTCAAGCAGTGGAAACAGCTTCTTACAAAATACAAGTTAAGACTGCATACTAGTGATCCTTATGGTCCACCCCTTCCTCTGACCCTGCATATGCGGGAGCTTTGTGCACTAGGGCTGCCCTTTTTTATACTTACATAGCTAAATTGTAAGTACTACAATCAATAGAAGTTAGGTTCATTTTTTGTTATGTTGGAGAGAGAGAGAGAGAGAAGGGGAGCCTCGGCGAAATGGTAGAGTTGCGTTGTGTGACCTTGAGGTCACAGGTTCAAAGCGTGAAAATAACCTCCTCCAAAAATCGAAGTAAGACTGCGTACTATATACCCTTATGGTCCACCCATACATGGGAACTTCGTGGACTTGGCTGCCTTTTTTTGGGAGAGAGAGAGAGAATAGCACTTGTACTTTCATTAGGCAGAGAATATACCCAGCAGAAAATAGTTACATATTTGCATGAGGAGTTCTACAGGCTGGATAAGCATATTTTCTCTTGGCAAATATCAATGGGCTAAAATACAAATAGGATCCTTTGATCTGTGGTGCTTGTGATGATGAACGTAAGCCATTACGTTTTGCCGTTTGTAACATTTTGAAGGCTAAAAGTGGCAGGGGTTCTCCTAATGGCTGTAGTTTTTGTACATAACTTTATGAATACCGTAGCCTAGAAGATAAATGGTCTGAATGATGGAGTGAAGTGAGCCCTATTTGTATCTTTGCTCACTTATGTTTTCCAAGAGAAAATCTAGAAAGGGCAGCCTTAGTGCACGAAGCTCCCGTATATGCAGGGTTCGGAAAAGAGGTAGACCACAAGAGTCAATAGTATAAAGCATTGTCTTGCATTTTGCAAGAGACTGTTTCAATGCCTTAAACACTTGATCTCAAGGTCAGACTTCCCAGAGAAAATTCACCGTGTACAAACTCTTCGATGAGAAAGCGAGAGCGCAAAAGATTAAGTTACATATGGTGAATGGCTGGGGCTCGTCATTTGTCCTTAGCCATTAGGAAGAGATTATCCACAGTGTACTTGAGAGAGAGAGAGAGAGAGAGAGAGAGAGAGAGAGAGAGAGAGAGAGAGAGAGAGAGAGAGAGGCCAAGGATGAAAACTACAGAGCGTAAAGTGGGTGAGCTCTTTTCTGTACTTTCCATTACGAAGACAATATCCTCCAGTCATGCTTCCTCATGTCATGACTGATGATGATGAGAGAGAGAGGCCAAGGATGAAAACTACACAGCGTAAAGTGGGCGAGCTCTTTATTGTACTTTCCATTGCGAAGACATTATCCTCCAGTCATGCTTCCTCCTGTCATGACTGATGATGATGAGAGAGAGAGAGAGAGAGAGAGAGAGAGAGAGAGAGAGAGAGAGAGAGAGAGATTGCTTTAGCGTTCTGACTATTGATGTGTGATGCCAACTAGTTGTTACATTTCTAATTCTCTTAACATTACTGACTTTATGTGATTTGCGACACTTGATACGTGTACTGTTCCTTAGGCATATGGATTGACTGAGCATAGCTGCATTACTCTTACAAATGGAGACCCAAGGAAAGGACCTGGCATTTCTAAGAAAAACTCTGTAGGCTTCGTCCTCCCCAACTTGGAGATCAAATTCATAGATCCTGATACCGGAAAATCTCTTCCCGAGAACACTCCCGGTGAACTCTGTGTCAGGAGCCAATGTGTAATGACAGGTATCTCCCATCTTCACCATCAACCTTCATTTGGCACTGGTATAACAGACCCTCCATAAACTTACCCACTGCTACCAGCAGCCCTAAAACGTGGATATTATTATTACTGAAAGATACAGAAGAAAAGGCTAAAATGGTGAGCTCTTTATCTATTACTTGAGTCTGCAAGTACAAGGAGGTGAAAATCGCCATCCATGAACATAGATTTCTGTTCTAGCGGCAAACAGTTCCTTATACTTCATCATCCATCGTCATTGTTGTCATTAGAAATGTAGCAAATCATTGAAAGTTTTTACAGGTTACTGCAATAACAAGGAAGAAACCGAGCAAGCCATAGATTGCAAAGGGTGGCTCCACACGGGTGATGTTGGTTACATCGACAACGATGGAGATGTCTTTATCGTGGATCGCATCAAGGAGTTGATCAAGTACAAAGGTTTCCAAGTAAGATATTCTGTCTTAATTTTTACATTAATTGTGTCCAAAGCAATTTTACAGCACTTGCCTTTAATATTTCTATTAGTCGAATCAGTACCTGCACCAAGATAAGCCCTTCAAACTAACCTATAAAGGATGCATGTCAATCTATAGTATTAACATTAAGATAGGGAGATGATATCCAGTCTTTTTTATTTTTCACTATTTTGAACAGCTGTTAGAGGCCGTAGCTTTGGGAAGTAAAAAAAAGGGACAGCCCCAATGCACAAAGCTCCTGTATATGCGGGGTCTAGGGAAAGGGCGGATCACAAGTATTGATAGTACGCAGCCTTACCTTGCATTTTGCAAGAGGCTGTTTCCACACCTTGAACCTGTAACCTCAAAGTCACACGACGACATCCCTATCATTGCACCAAGACTCCCCTTCAGCCAGTTTTGGGAAGTCTAGAATGCTTTAAGCCCTCCAGCCAGTTTCCTACGATCAAAACAATGTTTAATAAAGTGAAAAGTGCTTGTTATTGAACAAAGGAGGGTGGAAATCATTTAGAAGGGGAGCCTTGGTGCAACGGTAAAAGTTGTTGTCTTGTGACCTTAAGGTCATGGGTTTAAGGCTTGGAAACAACCTCTTGCAAAATGAAAGGTAAGGCTGTGTACTTTAGGCCCTTGTGGTGCACCCCTTCCCCCAACCCCGCATAGGTGGGAGCTTTGTGCACCAAGGCTGCCCTTTTAGGGTGGAAATCATTTCTTTGGAGATGTAGCATTGTTTTCCTTTTCTGTTATGGAAACATGGAGCCAACTGGAGGTTGAAACTGAGACCTGGACAATGAGACTTGTATGTCTTAGCCAGTAGGGAACAAAACATGACACCTGACCATTGTTATGTTGGTGATGCTAATTTTAAGGCTAAACCCAAACATCCCTTTTTCTTACAGGTAGCTCCTGCAGAGCTAGAAGCCATCCTTCTCTCCCATCCTTCAGTCGAAGATGCAGCTGTTATCCCGTAAGTTAAGTTTTTCTCATTTTTTATTTTCAATCAAATGAAGAGCATCCAAAAAGAGATTGGAATTCTAATCATCTTTTGATTGTAGACTGCCTGATGAAGAAGCTGGAGAAATTCCTGCCGCTTGTGTAGTGATGAACCCAAATGCAAAGGAGAGTGAAGAAGACATAAAGAGTTACGTTGCCTCCAATGTTGCCACCTACAAGAGATTGAGAATGGTCCAGTTTGTGGACTTAATCCCCAAGTCACCATCAGGGAAGATCATGAGGAGATTTCTTCGAGACAACATGCTGAAAAGGTTGGGAACCAACTCAACAAATGGGGGGGACTAAGGCCAGAATTTGCATATTTAGAAAGGGACTAGAGAGTGGTCCATTTACTAGCTGCATTCAAGAGCGGTTGGTATGCTTGTCCTTCTTTCAATACTTTCACCTTCTAAGATTTTAATAAAAGGTACTGGAACTTTAACTTGTCTTACAAAATTTTCATTTTTCCTTTTGTTCTGATGGATGCCACTGAGGGGCACCTAATGGTAATCCTTGTCAGACCATGGAGAGGCTAGTCTACACTGCTAGGCCTGCGTACCACAATTATGGAGGGGGAATTTTCAGTTAAATTGAGCCATTGCCTCTATTGCCAAGACTTCTTAAATGTTGTTTGCACATTTCCATCAATGCACCAGTATATACACACAATTGCATATGGGAACCCCAGCTTCAATGGTCCAAGCCTCTCATCTTCGGGTAGGCCATTCACCAAAATAATCACTCTTGGATGATACTAATCAGAATTATCCTACAAAAGTTTAGAAAAGAATTAACAAACTAGTGGGTCAACATATCCAGTGCAGAAGCTTTTTGGTATGTGATGTATCTTATATGTCGTTGAGAAGATTACCAGCACAGATAAAGGTGGCAGCTCCCATGCATGAAGCTCCCGCATATGCAGGGTCTAGGGAAGGGGTGGACCACAAGGGTCAATAATATGCATCCTTACCTTGTATTTTTCAAGAGGTTGTTTCCATGCCTTGAACCCATGACCTAAAGATCACACGACGACAACTCTACCGTTGCGTCAAAGCTCCCCTTCAGATTACCAGCACAGACATTGGATTTAAATCCATGAACTCATCTGTACACATAACCAACATATTAGAAATCTCCTAATTGGCGCATAAACAGCTGTTTCTATGTTCCCTCAAGTGCTGTTAAAGCTAGTCAGAAAAATGCAGAATAAACTTTCCTTCCATAACTAAGACAAAACTAAGCTACTAAAAGGATACCTAAAGGGCTACAAACTCAGGCCCCTGCTTTCCAAGACATACAAACTTCACAAGGATTAATTTAATCAAGTAGGTGGTTTAGGTAAGATTGAATCTAAGGCCTAATTGCATTTAGGGTGTAGGAAGAGTAAGGTCCTCCACTAAAACAGTTGGATCCCGGTATAGTTCAACATTGTTGGACTAGTATCACCTTATGTTAAGCATGAAAATGATTTATTCTCAGAAAGGCCCCAACTTGTGACTAAATTTTGCTGCAACAAATATACAGATAGTAGGAACCAGATCTTTTAGACTATGAGTTACTACCTACACAATACTGTAAAGATACCAATCTTATTAATATAAGCTTTTCTACCTAATAGCCTACTAAGTGCTTGAAAACAATGGGAAAAGCGTTTGATTGAGACATTAGTTTGCTTGGCCTTGCTCCCAAACAGGAGATGTGGGGCGGATTTGTAGAATCATCTGCCAGTAGCAAGAGGCTAGACTTGTGGTTGCGTCCTTGAGGAATGCTAGATCCAACCTGATTGTAACGAGTAGAAGATTCACAAAGCACTCCACTGTCTGCATGAAGGGCTGCCCAGAAAATCAAGGCGAGCGAATGAGTTATATATTATCCTACTGTTCTTTGGACCACAAGTTAGTGTGTCTTTTTCGTAGTACATTTATGCAGTCTATTTTCTTTTGGAGCATGAAGAGGAGTCTTGCTGTAATAGTAAAGTTGTCTTCATGTGAACTTGAGGTCACGGGTTCACGGCGTGAAAATAGCATCTTGCAAAAATGCAAGGTAAGGCTAAGTACTATAAACCCTTGTGTTCCGCTCCTTCCCTGAACCCACATAGGCGGGAGCTTCGTGCATGACTAATCAAAGCAGGCTGAACGAGATGAATAGATCGAATCATGCAAAGAGCCTATCTGGGAGTTATTTGCTGCCTCTTTTTCGTTTATATGATTTCTTAAATTAATGACTCAACTTAAAGCACCAGCTTTTCCTCCTAAAAAATAAAGCACCACTTCTCTTTCTTCTAATTTAAGTTAGGTTATTTTAGTCTCTGTTAAATAAAAATGACTCGGTTGTAACAAAATAATAATAATAATAAATAAATGACTCGGTTATGATGGTTCAATCTAATGTTGGCACGTGACCATCGTTCCTAATGCACTAAGATTGTTAATTTTGTCCCCCTAAAAGAAAATAATTAATAATTTGGTGGGCCAAAGTACAAGTAAATACTATATGAAGAATGCTAAATTGACCATACTACGGGTCCGGTCTAGCAACTATATTTTTTAGAGTCCACCTTTGAATAATACGGCTTGCTCATGTGATTTAGATTATTCTAATATCTAAAACGCATAAGATAGATTATGCTTAAAAACAACTGTAGAGTTGTTGTCATGTGATCTTAAGGTCATGGATTAAACGTGAAAACAGCCTCTTTCAAAATGTAAAGTAAAACTCACGAAAGCTTTGTACATGGAGGCTACCATTTAATATAAGTATAATATGCTGCAATATACTCTCTAAACTGAATTATTTCTTTACCTAACGGTTGCAAAAAGGAGGGCGCTTTTAAAACTATTTCTTTAACTCACAGTTGTGGAAAGGTGCACCTGCACTGGCACGTTAAGGGAAAAGGAGTGTGGGGATAGGTGCGTAGAGAGAGAGAGAGATTTTGGCATGCAAAAATTCCACCTATAATATAACTCATCTGGAGGAAGATTTGAGGTTATAGAGCAGCTCCGATGCATGAAACTCCCACTATGCGGGGTTCGTGGAAGGGGCAGACCACAAGGGCCTAAAGTACTAGGACCACAAGAGAGATTTGAGGTTATGAAGCTAACAATTGCAAGTATTAGGGTTTTGGGGTCTAACTTGGACTCTTCTCATTGTGTTGTATTTCTTGTTGTTTTTGCTCGTGGTAAATGTAGGCTTACACGATTAACATTGTGTATTTTAAGGAAACCGGATTTTATTGTTTTCATTGTATTTTAGAATATTTTAGGACAGAAAATTGTTAAGTTTTAAGTTCTTGTTAGGTTTCCACGTATTGTGATATATTTTAAAAACATTTATAAGCTTTTCATTCTGTTAGGCCCTCATGTTTAGCCTACCAGATTACACCTCTATTTTTTATAAATTATTCCTTTGCTAATGTTTTGGATGGCTATAATTCTACGTCACCCAGTTGTACGAATATCCAAGTAAATGTCGTCCATGACTGACTCTTTTTTTTTCTTTTTCTTTTCTTTTTTTGAGAGGTAGTGACACACGGATACATAGTGGCAAGCCTGGGTGAATACACATGCATAGTCTCAAACCATTGTTATTTAGGTGAGAGACTCCTCCTTGTGCCATTGCGTTAGAAGGCATTGGTGCACTTTGGTTAAGAACATTCACAGTGAGACTTTTGGTGTGTGGATAATTTAGGCAGTTCAAACAAGAAGCATGGTTAGACCAGCTTTCAAAAATCATACAAAATAAACTGACTTACAGCAGGTCAACTAATGACCTGCCAACTGACAAGGTAAGGCACCATTAAAACACAGATCATCCCAGGCCTAGATCTTGTCATTGCAAGATGATGATCCAACGACAAAAAGTAAGGCTCAGTAAAACCTGAATTTCCATTGCTGAACAGCGTCGGAGGACCAAGTGGGCTGGGGTGATCTTGTCATTGTTGGCTCATCGTCTAATAATAAAATTAAAGAGACGATAGCTTGATTTTATTATTTCACGAAGTCACTCACATAACTATCGATCCTTGTGGTCCGCCGCTTCTCCAAACTTTACATACACGAAAGTTTTGTGCACCGAAGCTGCCCTTTACCCAAATAACTATTTAAGATGTAATCTTAATTGTTATCTCTAGGACCACACGGCCTGTGTGATTGAGACCAAATCAATGTTCCCATGAAGGGACTCAAGTGATCTCGGTTTCATGCCATGTGGATGAAATAAGATCTAAGTCGGCAACATGCAACATGGGCTAACATGTTGTTGCTCAACCATTTCAGTGGATCCAATTATATATACATGATAGGTATGGACCTTTTTGAAAAAATAATAATAATAATAATTTATGACATGTATGGGCCTATAATATGCCTTTCTTGTTTCCTTTTCTTTCTTTTTTTTCTTGTTTATGCTTGACAAGCAAAAGGCTCTATATTTAAACTACTTGATATGATATTTAGGTTCTTCTTATTCCCTTTCTCTTACTGATTTATCTTCCTTTTCAAGAAATACTAGCACCCTTATACAATTTTTTTTTTTTTAAAGGGTAACTTAATTTATAGAGGGAGAAAAGCCCTCCTCATGGCTATACAATATGATCAACTTTAATATCAAAAGAACTAAAATAAGCACTAGTACAACCATTATCTAGATTCTTGGACCACAAGTATATAATTTAGACCATAATATAGTGGAGAATGATAAATTCAAGTGTGATTTCACTTACCTCTAACGTGCTTTTTTTTATAGATCTAAGCCATTCAGCCAGCACATCAGGAATGGCTTAGACAGGTTAAGTACAAAAGTTTTGGCCTCATTAGATACTTTAATCTATGTTATATGTATTTTTAACTTGAGAAAAATAGAATAAACTATGGTTGTAATTTTCAACATAAAAAAATCACGGGATAAATTATCTAACAAACATGGAATCTGATAGTTAGCCCATCTAAGCCATTTTTTATATGGCGAATGGCTTAGATTTACAAAAAAAAATAAAAAATGCTTCCACTTATGCAAGGTCCGAGGAAATGGTGGATAACAAAGGGCCTATAGTACAAAGCCTTATCTTATATCTTTGCAAGAGGTTGTTTCCACACATTAAACCCGCAATCTTCACACAGCTACAACTCAGCTATTGCAGCAAGGCTCCCCCTAAATATTATATAATTAAATATTATCTACAAATGGAGTTGGAAATCCAAATTTTGGATCCTAATAAGATATTTTGTCTAACGTTTTCTAAATATTGTCCATATGTTTCTTAAAGTTTTAGATTATTTTCTTGTTGACTTATTCATGAACCAAACTTTGTAATTATGATTAAAAGTTAGAAAACTACAGAGTTGGTAAATATTGTAGGATGGTCTGCCTCATCCCAACTACCCACTTCTCTCTTATCCCTTTCTCATCCTTAGTCATGCAAAGCACATGTGCCTTTTCTATGTGTTTGTGTTGGTATAAATGAAATTATTTCTCATTTACTTTTAACAAAGCACTCCTCTATTCTATACTTCCTAGGACACTTTATCTTATAGATGCTTCAATAAGACACAGTAGGCCTAACACTCCTACATGGAGAAAACATGGGGACTGTAGGTAATCACCCCTAAAATTTTAAAAATTATGAATAGGTAATGCTATTCATTTAGTTTGACCACTGACATCGATTGGGCAATAAAATGGGAGATCAATAAATGAATGATTATTTGATTACATGCATTTGGAAAGATATATTTAATCAAATTGAGAATGAGATTATCATGAAAGTTCTAAAATATGAAGATTAGACGAGGATAATGTAAACAACATATTTTTATGGAAATTATTTTATTAAAATTTTCATTTTAAATTTTAAATTTTTTGAAAAAAATTGTGACTCTAGATTAGTGGCACAAGGATTGTCCCTTGACATAAAATCTAGGCTTCGCCCTTGGTTCGCCCTATATAAAATCAAGGATGACAAACAATTATACCAAAAAAAAGGGTGATAGATGATAAATAAGTGGAGCTTTTGTGTGGCATTATCATCTTATCCTGTTTTTCAATCATGTTCTTTCAGGCCAAGTTATTATCCTCTTTTTTACATAGTGATATCAAATATACGAAACCAGCTCACATGGACAAGGTTAGAGTAACTTTATCTAGATCTATTAAGGAAGAAGCTGCTTAGTTTGATTATGTTTAGTAAGGATTTCTTACTAGAATTATCGAACTTGATTTTGTTGGGACCAATTGAAATGTAGCAATTGGTGACAAATAACTCGAAGTCTTCCCTAGAATATACTTGATCTTCGATTCAAGTTACTAGCCAAGAGGTATATGACAATGTGTGAGTGAGTGCATTCTTTACTTGTAAAAGAACAAAACGAAAAAAATGTAGTGTGGCCTACTCTAAAATGATAATGGAACCCTCTTGTAGAATTCATCATCATCAAGACCTTATATCAATTAAGGGTCGGCCACATGAATTTTATTCCTCCATTCCACTCTATTAAATACCATAGCTTCATTTAGTCCCAAGATTTTTATTATAATAGCCATGAGGCTCTACAAGCAAAAGATGAAAAGTCAAACCCAAATGAAGCCTAACTAAGGTTAACTCGATTGCACAAATCTCCCACACATATGCAAGGCCCAGGGAAGGGGCAGACCACAAAGAGTCTATAGTATGTAACCTTACCTTACATTTTACAAGAGGCTATTTTCACACCTCGAACTTGTGACCTCGAACTATATAAAAGGGCAGCCCCGGTGCACGAAGCTCCCGCCTATGCGGGGTCCGGGGAAGGGGCGGGCCATAATGGCCTAAAGTAGGCAGCCTTACCTTGCATTTTTGCAAGAGGCTGATTTCACACCTTGAACCCGTGACCTCAAGGTCACATGACGACAACTTTTACCGTTGCGCCAAGGCTCCCCTTCGACCTCGAACTATATTCTTTAAAAAAATGTATTCATTTATTTCAAGTTTAACCTAATGCACACTCATCTAGAAATGGCTACTATAGGGGAGTTGAGCCCTAAAATATATACAAAATGTTATAATAATAATTTTCTTAATATGTTGGTTAATTTTATTAAGAGAAGGCCTAGTTGGTCTGCAAAGTTATAAAAGAAACCATCTCCACTAGAAATTGATAAGTTTAATATTTGAAAGCATATGTAGACTTCATGCAAGATCAAGAAATTGTTAGAATATTAAAAGTAAAAGTGAACACAAATATTTCCGTGGTTCAACTTTTGGTTGCCTACTCTGTAGGATAGTAATTTTAGGCCTCTCCAATTTATCAAAATAAGAGCATAGCAGCCACTTTCTGAGCCCCCTACAAGACCCACTTGAAGGATCACTCTTGAAACTGAGGCCAAAGCCATCAAAACAAGGGCTGAATAACTATCTAAACCATCAAAACAAGAGATGTAAAATTACTTGTACGCCTTCGAACTCAGTTATAATCCAATAAAAGGAAGCCCAGTGCACCAAGCTCCCATGTAGGCGGGATTCAGAGAACGGGCAGACTACACTTATCTAATATTTTGCAAGAGGCTATTTCTACACCTTGAACCCGTAATCTCAAGGTCAAACAACAGCTCTACCACTGTGCCAAGGCTTCCTTCGCTCAATTATAATCCAATGTCTAGGAAAATCAGGTTCAGTGACAGTGACGTGCTGATCACAAGCGACATTGGATATCTGACGACCCATTAGACCAGCTTGCTCATTAATGTCGGCAGCTGATTGCATGACTGTAGTTGGCCCACCTTTCTGGGTCAGGCCCAGGATGGTTTGCGCAACTTTCTGCATTATTGCAGCATCTCTCGACACAACCGGCTCGCCGGCTACTTCACCGATAATGGGAAACTCGTCACTATACGTGATGGGTTCGCTTTGAGGACTTGGAGGAGGTTCCTTGCACATCTTGTCTAAGCCAAATAAACCACTACATCGGCTGGTGTGGGCAATTTCTGGCATTTGGTTTTGGGATGTTCGATTTGTGGGTCATATGAAGTGGTCTTATCTTCTCGTACATGAGCTCAATGGAGTTAACCAAGTTGGAACACCTTGGATTTATAAAATGAAAGGTGGCGCTAGAGTCTACTTCTTTAGAATGTCTGCACCCCTTACTATTTGTTTTTTATTTGATGTTCAGACAGTAGTCCTAGAAGGGGAGCCTTGGCGCAACGGAAAAAGTTATCGTCATATGACCTTGAGGTCACGGGTTCAAGGCGTGGAATCAGCCTCTTGCAAAAATATAAGATAAGGTTGCCTACTTTAGGCTATTGTGGCCCGCCCCTTCCCTGGACCCCGCATAGGCGGAAGCTTCGTGCACCTAGATTGCCCTTTTTTTACAGTAGTCCTGGAAGAGAGAGACTTTGGGTGTGTATGATCTCGTTTGGTTCGGTTCAATTGGGTTGAACTAAAGAATCAAGACCTGGACTGATGTCCCCATCTTGCATATCAGTGAACTTCATCAGACCAATGCATTGCTCAAACCAACTAGAAACCTAATGGTCTGGTCTAGTGCTTGATTTTTTGTGCCCCCTACTAACCTAAATAACTTTGGATCATAGCTTTCTACCCTTAACCCTACCCTCTACGGTCAATTTGGTTTAGGCATCCTAACTAATCTTAACACATGATTTTTTATCACATTTAAAATATTAATTGATAATAGCTATCTAATAATTTTTTAGTACTATAGATACGCTGTAAAATTAAGCAATACCTATGTAAATTAATCAAGATTTTCACTCGCAAGTTTGCTAGTCAAATATTTGCTAACTATATAAAGAGTGAACAAATTATACAATAGATATGCAAATTAATCAAAACATTAAATTAATTATTTAATTACAAAAAATGACCTTCACTTAAAGTTTTAGAGAAATATATGTGAGGGTATTTTAGAAAATATAAAAATGTTCGAGTCCTTAACATTTTTATTGACTAGCGTTTTCCCCTCCCTAATACAAATTTGCTCAACATTTTGTCATCTATATAGACATGGTTTTTTGGGGTTTAGATCGTGGAGGAAGGAGGAAAAAAGAAAGTCTTTCCTTCTTTTTTTTTCATAATATATTGGTCAGTTAATACCACACACCACACTGGTGTGCCATGTAAGTTAAAAAGTAACGCTGTCAAGTAAAATGTCAAACTATGGTATGTTTGTAAGAAATTTAAATTTAGGGTATAATTGACATCAATCAATTTTGAGATAAAAATGAAAAAACACATAAAATATAGGGTTTCTTACGTAATTAATCATATTTAGTAACTTCTTAAGCAAAAAGTACGTTATCATAGCCAAACTAAATTAGAGTTAATTTTTAGATAAATTAAAAGGTCAATTGGGAGAACAAGAGAAAAAAGAATTCCAATTGCAAATGTAAATTCATCAATTTCTTAATTTTCATCAACCATTTAAAAAAAACTCTACATAGGTATGGTTTAATTTTCAGTTTTTCTAATTAAGTAGCTTTATCTTGACACTTTTTAGCTAAAGTATTCAAAATCTCTTTATCATTTGAGTTAGTTTTCATGTCTTTAGCTTTACATTTAGAGCCTGTGCACTCTATATGTCAGTGACAAGTAACTAGAAGTCTACAGTCAGTTACATGTTGCCAAGCGAACATAAAATATCCTATCTGCATGTTGATTGTTCTTTCTTTTTTTTAGTGGAGTTAATGGAGATCACAGAATTATAGCTTAAGGTTGAAATATTTGAAGAAAGACAACATTAAAAAAAAAAAAAAAAGTGTATGAAAACATAAACTCGTAAAAAAAGAAAGTTAAGAATATAAAATTTTGAAACATAAAAGAAGAAAAAAAAACTAGTGAAGATCTGTTTTTAACCCATGTTTTAGACAAACACAAAAACAAAAGAAATAAAAATGACCCATTTTATTGCAAAAGACATATCATTTCAAAATTCCATAGAGTCCACGAAAAAAGATGCAATGATGCAGAAAAAGGGAGTTTCTATGACTAGTTCCTAGTCTCAATATGTCGTGTTTATTAAATAATAAAAAAAGCTACTAATGAATTTTAATTAATCTACTTTGGTGCTTTCACTAATCATGTGTGTGTTTAAAACAACCTGGAATAGGTAGTTACAAAGTTTGTATTTGACATTAAGTTGACAAGACAAAGTACACAAAAAGCATGTTGAGCAAATTCAAAATCTATATGGGATTAGATTAGTGTTAACTATGAGAGTTCTAGTAAATTGTTTAATTTGATAAATTTGGATTAAATTGGTGTGTTTATTTCATTTCATCAATGGTAAGCTTTGAAATAATATTTGGGCATTAAACGATACAATAGTTAGATACTTTTTGTCAATTATAAATTATTATATATGTATATATATATATATATATCTGTGTATTTTGCATTTTTGACTACCATTAACCTTTTGAGGTTAATCTTGGATAACACCCATATGAGTCTTGCTAACGTAGGATGATATAGGAAGAATTATAAGTAGGCTTCTAGTGAGGGCATTTTGAAAGTAATCCAAGCCATTCATCAGTTAGGTCTCATCTAGATAGGCTACAGTACTACTTAGCATATCTAAGAAAGAACACACTTGATAATGGCTTAAATATCTTGAAAACTATGCCATGCTTCCACGTGAGAGAGTCATAGTTTATCTTCTAGCCACTGAGCCTAGAGATAGAGAGTCACCTGCTCTTTCTTTTTTAAGCAAAGAGAAAAGTGGAGACTCATACCTACAATCAAGGCTATTTCAAGAAGGATGACAAATTGGATGCTACCAACTTCACTAGATATTTGTTGAAATATGTTATTTTATTAGTCTATAACAAATAAGGAGAGAGAAAGTGATTCTCGTGATGTTATCATAAAACACACGAAACCCTTAGATTGCATTCTTAGTTAGCCCCTCAAAATTAAGTTAGAAAAGGTATGCAAAGCTACTAACCCACGTAAGATTGGCCCTTTCCCAAAATGACAAGGCATCAAAAATCTCATCCAACAAATACCTGTAAGACAGGCCTCTTGGCGTCAACATAAATAAAATATTTGTTGAGTACCCCTAATCCTTTGAAAAGGTGAGAGCCGACCTACCAATCAATCTTGGGAGAGACCAACACAACTAAAGAATAAATCAACAGAGAACGGGGAGAGAACAGGTAGAGTTAAGCAAGCCAGAAATAGCAAGGAGCAGGGTAGCCCAGCGCACTTAGCTCCCGCCTATGCAGCGTCTAAGGAAGGGCGGACTACAATGGCTATATAGTTTTACTTTACGTCTGCAAGAAGCAATGATAAGATCAAAAATAGAAATTACAAATATTAACGAATTTAGAATTTATATAAATAAAAAAAGAAAAAAGAGTAATGGCAATTCCGCAATTAGAAGAAAACAATGAGGCATATACGAAACCATAATTCCTTTTTCTCGAGCTATAAGTACAAGGGATCGGTCCATCAATGCTTCTGCAGCCACCGGTCTCAAGCTTACCACGGTCGCGCCTTAAAAGGGCAGTCCTTCGACTGGCCTCCCTTCTTCCACTCGTCGCCTTCCCCAAGTCGGTCCGCCTGGATTTCCCCGACATCCTTCACATGATCATTTCATCCTCCCCGTTCTGCGTCTTTGACATTGATTCCGCCAGTCTCTCTTTGTTTCAAACTTTACCATACCTGCAGAACCGGCATTTAAAGCTTTACCTAAATATCTGCAAGCCCTAGTAAGTCCTTGCACGGTAAAAATCCTCTTTTTCTCCACCCTCCAAGCAAGCTTCTAGATTTTGGCGAACTCGCTCCTAGTGCTCAAATGGGGTAAAAATATCTATCATTTTGAGTCTTCTCACATGAACTGAAATCACCCTGGATTTCTGCAGGCGAATCGTCCATCTATCCGACGCTTGTAATGGGGGAAGAAAATCCGGATTTTTCGAGCTGAATAAAGCCCGTATATCTCGTCGGATGAGATAAAAACCACTGTTTTTGGTTTTTCCTGGCGGAAAAGGAAACCGTAGGAGTAATGATTGGTTACTCACTGATGCGGTAAATGTGAATTTTCTTTTTCTTTTTGCCTTTTCTTTTTTAGCTGCAAAACAGGAAAAGGGCCATCAGAAGTAGTTCAGAACACGGCAAGAACGTGGAGTGCGGCCTTTTGACAGTCAAAGATCCTGTGGTTCTTGCTGAAATTAGGAGTGATTTTGATTAATCTTGATGTTTATCATCCAAAATCAGCCTTAAAATGGAAAGAGTGGGCGATTTGCCAGTTTCTTAAGAAAAAAATTGAAGGATTTGGTGGTGGATTAGGTGAGGAACGCTTGCGAAAGCGATTTCTTAGCTAGCCAAAGAACGCTGTCTTCTTCCGTGGAAACGAACAAAAATGATGTAAAAGGATACTGATTTAGTTGATGGATTACGTGAATGAGCGGGCCGAGCTGTGGTGTTTCCCTGCATAGGTCAACGACTGGTCTCTGTTATCGCAGAAGAAAATCCAACATCTGGGGATGATATGGGGATTAGGTCGAGAAAATCCTTTGTTTTAGGTCGGCAATAATTGTCTGCTTTCAGGAAGCGGAAATGAGTCTGCAGGTAATAGCTGGTTTTGATTGATCAGTCTCTCTCCCAAATGTTTGGGGTAGGACAGTGAAAAGGAAGAGTTTTCGTCAGTTGTTTAGGGTTTGGAATTATTCGCAGTGAAAAAATTCAAGAACCGACCGGTTCGTATAAATTAGAAGGTGGATTTTCGGCTGTAACCCTAAACACCTGCAGATTAGTAAAACAATCATTGGTGCTCCATTAGAAAGAAAGCGTGAAAGGCTAGTTTCTGATGCTATACTGGTGCGCTGAAAGGTAGTTGAATGAATTTCAGAATGGTATTAGTAACTTTTGTGGGGTCAACCGAAATGATTTTGCGGCACCGAAGAGAATTTCGGTGGCTCCGGAGTCCTAAGTTCTAGATTTAATCGAAAACCGTTTCTGGTAATGGAGGAGATCTTTCCGATTTCTGTGCTTCATTTTGATGTCTCAGCTAAATTGGCAGGGATATAAAGCGGGAAGTGGGTATTTTAGAGCTTCGATGCTGCTCTATGTTAGGTGGAGGTTTGGACCCATCGGTTCTCTGTGGAGAAGAGGGAGAGAGGTTAAACTCCGAGAGGGGCGATGGGTTGAAAGCGATGATTTTTAGGCCCTAATTATTCTTCTTTGTCATTTTTACTGTCGTCTGTCTGTTTCAACAGTTAAACCCTTTGGAGATTGGTTTAACTCTTTAATCTTGTATCTTTTTAAGGCTTGCGGAACTGGGAATCTAACGTGTTCTTCTCTGGGAAACATCAGAAGGATCTGCTACCTGCCATATATCTTGCTGGTGGATTGGATGATCCTTGCATTTCCGTGATATGATTTTAGAGGTAGTCTTGATTTCCCCCTTTCGGTTGATGCAAGTGACTGGGTCGGTCCTGCATTTTTAGTTTATCTTGTTCTTAGGGTTTTGAATTTTCGTTAATTGTCTATCCGAAGTCCCTGCCCTGGTATTGTTCAGAGTTTCTAGTTTTGTATAAGTTGTCTATGAATCTGTTGTTCAATTTCTGAAGTTTTTTGGGTATTAGATTTTCTTCCCAAGTCTCATCTTGGTTGCAACTGTTTCCCCTCATTTCTGAGTTTATGCTTCTGGAATATAGCACTATGGGTTGGAGAGGGATACTTCAGCTTGCTACAGAGAAGCACAATATGTGAATTCCATACCTGGGGTCTTTTCTGTGATGGACTGGAATGCAAAGACTCCCTCACTGTGGGACTGGGACAATCCGGTGGTGTTCAATGGGAAAGTTAGTGAAACTCCAAAGCAAGTACAACCTATGGACTGGGGGAATGAAGGAGGGATTGATAATGGCTCTGTTTATTCATCTGGTGGAGGTGGTTGTTCTGGCTCTGATTTGGGCAATGGCTCTTCCTCCAAGAGCTCGATTTCTGCGTCTGTTGATTCTTCCTCAAAGGCAGCAACCAAAGCGTCTGAGTTTAATTTTCAGGAGACTGAGGACTCTCCTAAAGATCCCAACAAAAAGAAAGAATTGGCCAGGGTGGAAGACACGGGTACCTCCCCAGAACTGGTGGCATCTGTTGGCTCTGGGGAACCACTGATTGGTCTGAAGCTTGGCAAGAGAACCTACTTTGAAGATGTGGAGCCTGTCAAGACCTCATCTCTTCCTGTGATCCCGACATCATCCACAAATGCTGCCAAGAAGACTAGATCATCATATCAGAGCATGCAGACCTCTCGTTGCCAAGTGGAGGGTTGTAATATTGATCTCACAGCAGCCAAAGAATACCATCGCAAGCATAGGGTCTGTGAAAGTCACTCGAAGTCCCCAAAAGTAGTAGTTCTTGGTCAGGAGCGTCGGTTTTGCCAACAGTGTAGCAGGTACGTTTCTGACAGCAGTCATGATTGTTTCATGGTCTCCTCAATGATGATTTTACATTTCATTTTAGTGATAAGGTCTGTAGAACTCACAAATCCTGATTAACTAATAGAATATTCAGTTTTTTTGGCTGATGACTAGATTGTTTCAATTTGTTGGAGAAATATATATGTAATAGTTACTTGGTCATTTTTTAAGGTTTCATGATTTGGCTGAGTTTGATGAGAAAAAGCGAAGCTGTAGGAGACGTCTATCTGACCATAATGCGCGTCGTCGCAAGCCACATCTAGATGCAGTGTCATTCAACACTGCAAGGCTGTCATCATCACTTTATGGTATGTTTTTCGTTGCTGACGTTTTCTTATGCTTTAGTTATTGTGTGAACATAACTGTTTGGTACCGTTTTTAGTGATTTTCCTCTGGAGTTTGTTATATTGTCAGCCTGAAGTCTACTAGGAACATATACTCTTCTCTAGCTTTATACCTTTGGGCTTCATGTTACTCATCTTAGGAGCTAATTTTTACTTCTACTCAAATCAGCAAGGAATTACTCATGTGGTCATTCACTTTTAGTTAACTGATGACTCGTCTTTCTTGTATTTTCTTCTGCTGATTAATTTGAGCGTAAATGCATCTTTCACCTATCTTAGTGTATACTTTTCTTGTTGGCTTCAAAACTGGGAGGAAACTGCTTTTGGTGAGTTTCATCTGGAAGATCTAAAATTTGAAGCTTGATGTAATGCTAAAGATTTAACTGGAAAGAAGTGACCTCTGCCTATGGTTTGCCTAGGTATAACCAACAAAGACAATTCTTGTTGGTTCAAGTTGTTGAGAAGTGGTGAATTAAGAAACTGCGTTACAGTGCCTCCAAACCCCACAGAAGCTTCTTTCAATCTTGGTTTTGGCTATCTGATGTCCACGATAGGATAGGTTATTACTATTTCCAGTAATTCTGAGGAGATTTTAGTGTACAATTACGTCCAGTAGAGTGAATGAGCATGGGCATCTGCTTTTATGCACTGCTTGATCCTACAACTACACAAGCGTCATCAGTTGCCTACTATTTCAGCCAACGTCAAATATTTTCCTGCAACTAAGGTTGATTGCTAACTCAAACCTGTGCTGATGTTATTTTTTCTTATTTACTCGTTCTTGTTGCCTACATGTGATAATGAGGGTAACCAACCAAGTGCTACAGTGGAATATTCTTTCTTTTCTTATTCTCTTCCTTCTTTTCTGATATTAGTTTTGACAGTATGTTATAAAGCTTAACTAAGTGTGGCTATTTCTACAACCCTAGTCTATGCATTTTATAAAAAGACATAGCATTTTGCTTTTCATAAAAGCCCATGAGCTGAGCATAGTCTTGTTTTCTTCATATTAATCATCAGCAGGAATTGGAGGCTTGAGTTAAGAAACTTACACTGATCTGAGGGAAGATTTTGTTAGGGAGCTCGTTGTTTCTGCTCTGTTAATCAGCTTCTATGGCACAATGAGCTCAGAAAAGATGTGATTTTCTGTAGTTTAGTAAAGTTCGAAATTGAAATCAAAACCCCTTCCTAGTGTTTGCAGCTAAAATAGGGCACATCTGCCCTAGTAGTAAGTTCATAAGACGGAGCAAAAATGCACCCAGCAGACCTTGGTGATGTCAAGACTTTTCTTGGACCAACTGATGTATGAAAACATGATAAACCAATTCAAGACCCTAAGTGCCACTTGAGCAAGTTGCATAATGGACTTCAGTTTTACTTTGTTCAGTTGGACAGAATGAGTTACTTGAAGATTGGAAGATCGACTTAAATGCTGAATAGGTTAGTTTTTCTTTCATTTAGGCAAGCAATAAGACTTGAGCAATTTGACCAATTTGGATGTTACTTGGTTGCTGAAATTTAAACCTTGAATCTGACCGCCATGCTTTGCTGATTATCTCACCCATATATAAATGTTTTGGAAGAAGTTTACATGCTAAATGCATCAGCAGTTAGGAAAGGAAAATGAGCATAGGAAGTTAGATAGCCTTTTCATTTTCTCTGGCCAAGATTATTGTGCATGACAAAGTATTGAACAGGTTATTAGAGTAAATGGATCAAACGGTTTCCATTTATTCCTGTCAACTTGTGCTAGTGCTTTGAAGTGCCAATAGACTGCCTTATTTTCTTGCTGATGGGATGTGGTGGCGGGCAACATTGCTGTTAAATGTAAAGAGGGATAATGAGTTTTTACAAGCTCATGGCTGTTGTGTATTAGGCGGATTCCAGTTGGTTAATGGCTAGACTGACACCATGAATCAACTTCTCAGTTGTTCTCATTAATCAGGAGGCAGCTGAAGGAGCTGGTTTGAGGTACTGAACATGTGCATTCTCATGGCAGAGAATTGTGGTGGATGCGTTATTCAGGTGATCCTCATAGATAGGATTAAAGCACTTGGGACCTATATGGATTGGACCAAGGTAGGAGCTTGACCGCTGAGAATCATGATGATACTTGACATTGCCTTAATAAAGGCAATCAACATGTTGCCTAGCTTAAGTGTTTTAACTTACAGTTTGGGTTCATTATGGACCCTTATGAGTTGCTTGTTTGTTGGAGTCATAAGTCTGCATGAAAATAAAAGTACCTCACAATTTGAAATTGCACAAATTTGGGTAGCAGTGAGTAGAAATGCTGCGCCATAGGATCATGACTAGAGGGTGCTTCATCCTCCTTGATAGAAGGCAGATTGCCAAAGACAATGTTAGTTGAGTTCCAGTTCAGAATCACACATGAGAATTGATGTTGGGTAGAAAGTATGGCCGTATAACTGGGTGAGATGATTTGCCTCAGGATGAACCTTCTTATGCATTGCTCATCACTCATGGCATGCCAAGTGCCTTTAGGGTTGGTCAAGGGATTTGGTATTCTAGCTTTCCCAAGTGAGCTTCAGAGTTGGGAAAAGTCAGGCTTTGATTAATTGAGGAGTTCATGAGCTATTGTCTATACGCATGCGAATTCTTGTGTAAAGAAGATTCATGAACTATTGTGTAAAGACATGGCAATTCTTGTGTAGCGGCTCATAAACTAATTTATTCTGTCAAGCTATATGACCAGCCGGGGCAACTTTCAGTTCCAGCTTGTTTTACATAACGACAACCAACAGTGTGATGTTACTGGGATGTGGATGTGCAGTTATGATCCCTTTGTTTTTCATCTCTATTTTACTAGACTTCATGTAGATGATGCAGGACCCCAAGTATCAGTGATCTCATGTCTGTTTTTGCATTTTATTTTTTTATCTTCCTTCAATTACCTTTTTTTTTGGATGAAGTTCTGCCTACGGTACATCATTTGCCTTCATTCTTTTGTTGCTTTTTTCTTTATTATTGTTGTTATTTTCGTTTATAGTAGCAGGAGGGTATCTTTCTTTGTCATTATGTTTTTATATGATTAATGTTTGCAAATGTGAGTGTGAAAAAATTCCATGACTTCTGAATGAATAAAAAACTCCAAATGCATGGGAAAATTTTGGTAATACATACAAATTTATTCATTTGTGGATTATAACTCATTTCCTTCCGCCATAACTGTTGGTAGGAGTGTTTTTCTTTGACAAACTAAATTATTTGCTTGCCATGTGTAAAACATCAGTTCTAACAGTTCTCTTTATTTGCTTTCTGTCGAAATTATTTTGCCTCCTACATAGATGGCAGGCAACAGATGAACCTTGCATTAAACAGGGCCCCACTTGTTCATGCCAGTCCTGTTGTGAGTCGTACATGGGAAGGCTCATGCAACTTCAAGATTTCACAACTTAAAGGGCCTTGGATAAGAACTGCAAAAGCAGGTGTCATTGATGAGCAGCTGCATGTGCCTGGTGTTGAACTGCCAAATGCCATGTCTACTGCTTGTCATGATTTTGAAAAGCTGTTGCCGTTCAAAGGCACCACTGCCGAGGTCCTCAATCAAGGTCTGTTTCATCCCTGTAATGTTTTGTGATAATTTGACATAGAAAAGATGGGAAGTTTTCCTAACATGATAAAAAATGTTTGTGGTATTGAGGCTTGTCCAACCCTTCTGGAAACTCAGACAAGCACCCAATTGACGCCTTATGTATTGTTGAAAACATGGATGATAATTTGTGGGTTTAGTGTTTTGACCGTGTAATCAAATAGTGTTTTGCCTGATCATGTTTCCTCTGTTATCACATAATTGAGGGTCAAAGGAATGTCTCCCTTCTTTTATATCTCCATTAAGCTCTGGACCAGCTATTTCATGCTCATTTGAGCCGCAAACCGCCATTGGTTCCAACAAGTTGCGGTGCCAACTTTTTGTGATACATACAATGGTGTTTAGATGTTGGGTAAAATGGCTGAACAGGAGGAAAGTACCCTGAACTTCTCTGGTTACAAGAACACTTTATTGTTCGATTGTCTTTTGTTGGCAGTGGGTGTTTTCTTAAAACCCCAATTTTGTAGGAATATGGTTGCCATTTTTAAGTACTTCCCTTCAATATGAGGTACTTCGTTTTGTTTCTATACTTGACATAGACAAGAATATTCAATGAAAATAAATACATTTTCCAGGAATCTGAAAATGAAGTTTCTTATTGACATTAGCATTGTGTTAATTGTACATTGAGTTTTCTGAACTGTAATAGTGCCCTCGATTTTCAGGTTATATTTGGTCATATGCATATACAATAAAGTCAACGTATAGTTGTACAACATAAACTTAACCTATAGTTCTAAGGATTTATTGCAATCTGTTACATGTCAAGAGTGAAAAACGAAAATTGTTCTCCTTGTCAGAAACTTGTCTTTTGAAATGGGATGAGAGAAGTAACCTCTTTTTTTTACTACCCTTATATTTGTTTGAACTCCCTTCTGGGAATCTTTTGCTAATCTGGAGGATTGTCATAAATGGAGATGACAATGACTGATGTCATTTTCTGTCATTCAAAGTTGTGTTTGTGAATCAGGATAATAGATTATTCGTGGAAAAGACTAATGCCCTCTATTTGAAAATCAAATTTCAAACATAAGCATATATGACAGCCTTCAAGTCCTTTTTTCCTTTATGAGATGTTTGAAGGTTTTGTGATTTTAAGGGGCAGCCCCCCCAGTGCACAAAGCTCCCGCCTATGCGGGGTCCGGGGAAGGGGCAGACCACAAGGGCCTATACCTTGCATTTTGCAAGATGCTGATTCCACGCCTTGAACCCGTGACCTCAAGGTCACATGACAACAACTTTTACCGTTGCACTAAGGCTCCCCTTCATGAGCAAAAATATTGTTCCACCTAAGATTACGTGCATTTGGGAGAGTAGATAGAATGAAAGGGTTTTCTGGCCCTTCTTTGTCATGGTTCAGTATCCTTCTCATTGCCTTGGAACCAAGCATTGAATCAATTAGTTTGTTCACAGTTCCAAATCATCATTATCATTATCATCAAGACCTTATCCCTCTTAGGGGTCGATCACATGAATCTTGTTCCTCCATTCCCCTCCATTAAGTGTGACGGCATCATTTAGTCTCTATGTTCTTAAATCTTCTCTCACCACTTCTATCCATGTTCTTTGGGCCTTCCCCTTGTAACCGGTGCCGTTTTTAGTCTCCATTGGACATGTCCAAGCCATTTAAGTCTAATCTCCTTCATCTTGTTACCTATTGATGTTACTCCAAGTTTTCTCTAATATTTTCATTTCTAATGCTATCCTTTCTTGTCTTACCACTCATCATCCAACATCTACATTTCAGCGATGCTCATCCTAAGTAAATGTTGTTCTTTAACTGTCCAACACTCCAATCCATAGAGTATGGCCTTATAGTCATCCTATAGAATCTTCCTTTTAGTTTGAGTGGCACCCTCTGATCACACAAAACTTTAAAGGGGCATCTCCATTTGTTCCAATCTTCTTGGATTCTTTGGGTAACCGCCCTCTCAATCTTTTCGCTCTCAAGAATTATTAATCCCAAGTATCAGAAGTGTACTTTTAGGCAAACTTCTTGTTATCAATTTTTACCGGTGCTCTACTCTCACTACTCTCCTTGCTAAAATTGCATTCCATATACTTTGTCGTAGTTTGGCTAATTTTAAATCCTTTAAATTCTAATGCATCTCTCTATAACTCTAGCTTTGTATTTATGTCCTCCCTTGTTTTATCAATCAAAACTATTTTATCTGCAAATAACATGCACCATGGAATCTCCTTGTACAGATTGTTAACTTATCTGTAACTAATGTGAAAAGGCATGGGTTCAATGCTAATCCTTGGTGCAATCCTATAATGATGGGACAATCATTGGTTTCTCCACTAGTGATCCTAACATTTGTTATTGCTCTCTCATACATATCCTTAATTATGTCTATATACCCTTGTGAAACCCCTTTCTCACCCAACACCCACCATATTACATCTCTGGTGACTCTATCATAAATTTTTCTAAGTCAATAAAGACTATGTGAAGGTCCTTCGTTATCTCCCTATATTACTATAGGGACCAAATCAGAACTTCAATTATTTGCCACTTCAGAATTCTGGTTTGGTTCACCCAAGGTGAACTGTTGAAGTAAGAGGGCTTATTTTCAGACTGAATGCCTCTTCTTCTTCTTTTTTCTGGAAATTGCTTCCTGTTATACCATGCTCATGTTAAATACGCAAACATGTTATATGGCATTTGCATCTGATAAATTATGTAAATATCTTATATGCTAATATGGATTTGTAATGAAAAAGATCACCATTATTTTCTGGAATGTCAAGCTTTCTACCAAAAGGTTACTTTTTTTTATCTATTTCTGTATGTGCTTCTGCTATCAAATATCTCTATTCCCTGCTACTGCTATAACACAATCATTAATTGCAGGTCTAGAAGCAACTGCGGTTGCTTCTAACTTAGATGCATCAACGGACATTCGACGTGCTCTCTCTCTTCTGTCAACTAATTCCTGGGGTTCTTCTAACCCCCAACCTGCTTCTCTTGATCAGCTTGTGCATGTGAGCCAAACTAGTGCAGCTTCAACAGCAATGCATGGTGTGCAACAAGGCTTGCCGCTTGCAAGTTCAGAGTATTGGCAGGCTGAGCAGCATCCATCTGAATCTCGGGTGACGCCATTGGCAATTGAAAGCAATGGCAACCAGTTTCAAGAGTTTCAGCTGTTCAGAGCACCATACGAATCTCCCTTTTTTGACAGCCATAATATGCTCTAGTTGCTGGAACCCAAACAACTTTTTTTGGGCTGGAAGGAGCTGCATTCAAGGTCTTCTCTCTTTCTTCTTTTAATTTTTATCAGCAGGATACTCACTCGATTTGCAAATTGATGTTTTCCGCATAAAACAATAATATATCCTTGTCTCAAACTTAAGAAAAGGTAACTTCTATTTTAAAGAGTTCTGGTAGAAGTTGATTGCTCAAGAGCATCCAAAGAAGTCAATGCCCCTTTTTGACATGCATGGGGGCTTCTTTTGAAAGATCTAAGCCGTTTACCATGTTGGGCGTTTCAAAAATCAGGAGAAACCAGTGCATTCAGATAATCCTAAACATTTGTTTTAGGTCTGTGAAAAGTTATTGAATTTGGATGGTCTAGTTTTCTGACTCAAAGAAACCTGGGCTGAAAGAATTTGGTGGACAAAATTTTTTTGTATCTGGCCTAAGAGATTTCCAACATGATGAATGGGTTAGATCTTCCAAAAGAATTCACCATGCATGGCAAAAAGAGGCATCAGCTTTTGGACATACCCGGGACTCTATTTTGAAACTGGCAAAACAAACAAATCTGCAAACTTTCAAAATAAATAAAATGACGTCAAAATGTTCAGATGTTCTTTAGAATCTTTACCAGAGAAGAAAGAAAAGAAAAGCTTAGGACATTGTTCTAGATAGCTTGATGCCCATGCGCTTCCGTCACAAATATTGAACTAAGTCCTTCTATAGCCACTATATAGCTCAGCTTATTTCAAGCTGCTTTGATGCAAGGAGACGGCCCTTTCCATGTTCAGTGTGTGTGACTTAGGGAGGTGGGTATTATCTCTTTTGAAGGTTGAAACACGTTTTAGATGGAAATAAGTTTTAGACATTAAAGAATGATATCATACCACAATTCAGATTTCTGACACAGCATGTTTAGGAGGACGCATTGTAAGATTAGGCAGATCAATTGGCTCCTCCAACACTTCTCCTGGGCGAGGAAAGGCGTGTTTCTATCACCCCTACGATAATTATTCATCAAAAAAGGAGAATAATCCTGGGGATACTTGAAGAGACAAACACTTTTCTGAGATCGTGAAGAACATTTACGCGGGTTTAGAACGGACTATGCAGATTGTCACCCAATTATGGACTTGTAGTTTGCCTCAAATTTCTTTTGGTTGAGTTAATCTGCAGCCACTTCTGCATTCTGAAAACAGTTTCTTACCCACTATCTCCTTGTGGTTTTTGGCGAAGTCTCTATGGAAAAGAACAGACGTGCTGCACCACATTTAACATAAAGTTCTGTCTTGTCAATGGTAGAGTCATCAGGTACGTCAATGGCAGTGGGAATACTGGCAGATTCAATGCGCAGCCATTCCTTTATTTAAATTCTCTCTCGGCCTTCCCTTGTTATCATTTGGAGATTATGGCTCTTAATTCTGCTACTCTCCCCTACATACCATAAAAACATCACCGAAGTCTTCTTTTCTCAAAGCTAGTGCTAATCATTCTGTCCTTCAATGATCTGGCCAAGTCGCTGCTTCATTTAAAGGGAAGCTTTTGGTTGTTGAAGCCAAAAGCAAGCATATTCAGAATCGAAGATTCACTTGTCTTGGTAACTGATGGTCATGATGGATGCTTGGATGGTGACCGTAATCAGTATTTGACATGGCTCTCTAAGGACCCTTGGTAGAACCATCTACGGGTAAACTTTCAAGAGCAATTTCATCCAAAATGCTGCTCTCCTTTCAAGTTTTGTTTTTTCATTACTTCTATCATATGATAATACGTGCAACTGACATCATAAATAAGATTTTCCTCTGTTCTATAGATTATCGGTTGACATCATAAACAAGATGTTCCTCTGTCGTATAGATTATCGGGAATTGTATACAGGTTTCCATTCTTAAGTCTTTTTCTTAATAACCTCCAAGCCTGACAACTGGTAGCAACTTTACAGGAGTGGAGGTTTTGGCTAAATGAGTAAACGGCTGTTCGTTGGAGTTCCGGGTTCCTTCGAAGCTGGTGATGGGCCCGTAGAGGCTGCTTCATGAATTATTTCTTACTTGATCTATGTGAAATGGCCGTTAGCCGCCCGTTTCCAGCTGTTTTAAATCGTGGTTTATCTATTTTGTCATGATATGAGAAACCCGTAGCTGGATCTCACTATGCTTTTCTAAGCTCCTTAGACCATACAATAAGGAAGCTTGATTTCCTCTTTGGAACATTACTCTTGTACCTTTCTATAATTTGATACCATTAGGTTTGCTTGGGGGAAATCTCTGAAGCTGACCAACTGCGGACTGATGCTGGGAAAGTTTCTGTTTTTGCCAAGACAGTACTTATTTGGAAACCAGTCTTAATTCAGAAAAAAGCGGACATGGAAATGTGACTAAAAGTGGACCCAGCAAAATTATTGCTAAGTTTCTGAGTAGGGAGCAATCTTCGCCGAGCTAAACATTGTGCTTACAAAAGAGCACCGATTTGTCCACATTAGTTCCATGTGTCTAGCCAAATTCTTTTGCCCACCATGGTGCAAGGTGCTGTAGTCACTATAGATGGCGATGGCATGTCAACATTGTCCCTTCATTTACAAATATTTTAGGCCTCGCCCATATGAGCAGCCTGTAAATCTCCTGGTACTGTCTGGGGAGTTCGTGAGGGAGCAGGATTTCCATTCTGTGGGGTGATGGCAAGTCTCTGTCTAATCTAACTTTTGAAGTGAATGCGGTTGCGTGCTTTCTCGTATCTGTACTTAGTGAATCTCATGCCTGATTTACACTAATCCCGTCTGCCTTTTACATTAAGTAGCTCAAGCTTCTGCACCTGCTCTAGCTGCGACCACAAGCTTAGAATTGTAGTAGTTTTTAAGTCTCCCTGCAACTTCAGAAGTTCTTTTTAGGGAAAAAGACTTAGTCCACTAGAAATATTCCCTTGACTTAATAAGCACCAATCTTTCCACGGCCTTTAACTGACAATTATTTGCGGTATCGGTAATGGTTTTGCCACCGACATCATCAGAGCATAGATGCGTCAACAGCAGCACTCCCTGGTGGCAACAACGACTTCAGCAAAATTGCACTTTGAAGAGATGAAAGGCTCCAAGCAGCCTGCAAAAAATGTCACTCTTTGTACCCTCAGCCAACTTGCCAAACTAAAAAAAAAGGAGTATAGTCCACCCAGCTGCTAAAAAGACAACAGAATGAGAAACTAGCAGTGATACAATTGCTGTCTGCAGTTACTGCCCAGAGTTTGCCGGCAATGATCTTATCTTGATCCGGGTAGTTCAGAAAAGCTTTTAGGGCCAAGGCTCATTGAATCTGTCTCCTAGATCCCTTTCAACGTTTGTTGGCACCACTCAAAATGTACCTCTTATGGATCAAGTAGCTTTCATTGCTACTATAACGCCAAGGGGGTCCCTTAATCATCGAACGTTATCTATGCAACTTGGTCCATTGTTTCTGAACACTAACAACACCTGATGACAGAAAAATGATTAACCACTTTGGGTCAATTAAACTAAAGCGATGTGCCAGTGCCTCATCTATTTCGCCATTAACACTACTCACAGAAAACAAATAATAAGACTCAAGGATTGATCTTAACAAAACAGCTTGTTCAAGCAGAATCGCTGTAGACAGCCTCCTCCTAGAGGCAAGCAACAAGATGCACCGTGAGCGGTAGCAACCATCTGGTCCACAAATTCACTTTCATCTACCTGCATCGAGTAATTTTCTACAGTGCGATGCTTTGTACATCAGCGCATGTGTGATGTCTGCCCATTTCTGTAACAGTTGTTAACTTCATTTTCGTCGCCACAACTGCTCGGGCTAACAAGCAGAAATTTTTGTTTTGACTGTCAGTTTCTATCGGAGTACGAGAGAATTTATTTTAGGGTTTTTTGCAGAATTGTCATTACTTTTCGGTATTTTTGCAAGAAAACCTAAGGTTTTTTTAATTTTGTAAATTTATCCTTAAGTTTTCAAAAACTTTGCAAATTTGTCATCCTATTAGTTTTTCTTCCGTTATTGTTAAGGTAATTTATAGTCCACCCAGCTGCTAAAAAGACAACAGAATGAGAAACTAGCAGTGATACAATTGCTGTCTGCAGTTACTGCCCAGAGTTTGCCGGCAATGATCTTATCTTGATCCGGGTAGTTCAGAAAAGCTTTTAGGGCCAAGGCTCATTGAATCTGTCTCCTAGATCCCTTTCAACGTTTGTTGGCACCACTCAAAATGTACCTCTTATGGATCAAGTAGCTTTCATTGCTACTATAACGCCAAGGGGGTCCCTTAATCATCGAACGTTATCTATGCAACTTGGTCCATTGTTTCTGAACACTAACAACACCTGATGACAGAAAAATGATTAACCACTTTGGGTCAATTAAACTAAAGCGATGTGCCAGTGCCTCATCTATTTCGCCATTAACACTACTCACAGAAAACAAATAATAAGACTCAAGGATTGATCTTAACAAAACAGCTTGTTCAAGCAGAATCGCTGTAGACAGCCTCCTCCTAGAGGCAAGCAACAAGATGCACCGTGAGCGGTAGCAACCATCTGGTCCACAAATTCACTTTCATCTACCTGCATCGAGTAATTTTCTACAGTGCGATGCTTTGTACATCAGCGCATGTGTGATGTCTGCCCATTTCTGTAACAGTTGTTAACTTCATTTTCGTCGCCACAACTGCTCGGGCTAACAAGCAGAAATTTTTGTTTTGACTGTCAGTTTCTATCGGAGTACGAGAGAATTTATTTTAGGGTTTTTTGCAGAATTGTCATTACTTTTCGGTATTTTTGCAAGAAAACCTAAGGTTTTTTTAATTTTGTAAATTTATCCTTAAGTTTTCAAAAACTTTGCAAATTTGTCATCCTATTAGTTTTTCTTCCGTTATTGTTAAGGTAATTTCAATTTTACCCTTGTTCTCTCTGGCAGCTCCTCTGGTGCATTTTCCTACTTATCAACATCCGACAGCCCCCTTATACCCTATTTCTGGCCGGCACGACCAGTAACTGCCCCACTCCCGGCCAGCACCAGCTCCCATTCCCCCCAGCCCCTGCACGGTACCCGGCCGCTCCCCCTCCCGGTGCAACCAGTACCTCGCCCAGACACCCGCCCGCCGCTCAGTATGCCATATAAAGGTGGGTGAACCTCCATACAATTTCATATAAAAAAACGACCATAGCCTTCAATGTGTTGGAGTATTTGGATTCTGATAGCGGATCCCTTCTTCCTGTAAAACTAACCTTCCAAATGAAGTTCCCACCTAAACTTTATTTCGTCATAACTGTCACACCTATATTTTTTTGTTCTTTTTATTTTTATTTTTATAATATACTGAGAAAGAGAGCCTTAGCACAAAGATAGAGTTGTAATCATGTAAACCTTGAGGACACAGGTTCAAGACATAAAAACAGGCTCCTGCAAAAATACAAGATAACGTTGCATACGATTGACCCTTGTGATCAGCCCCTTCCCCAAACCCAGCATAAATGGGAGCTTTGTCCACTAAGACTGTCCTTTTTATGTTTAGGATTCGTCATAGCCCTACACAATTGCCAAAATACGCTTATGGCCAAATATTTTAGTCAATACGTCTCCCGTTTACGCTCTCTAGGAGTGTTTGCTCTGTACAGCATCGATAAGATAACTTCAGAACAGTAGATTGCACTCTTGACGAGTCTTGGGGCAAATGAAATGCTCGGGGCCATGAAAGTAGGCCACATGCAATATTTGAAAAGATTTAACAGTCATCACATCCATTTTGCCTCAAAAATGCCTCCCTAGTCCTACCATTAAAATGTTCAAGTTACCTCACCCGTAAACTTTAGTGATCATCAAAAGATGAACCCCAAACCATGTACTAAATTGCAATATCAAAAGATTATAATCCTGATAAAGCATTCAAACGAAGAGATTGTCTCCGCCTCACATCTCCAAATTTTCTCCCTTCCTCCCTTCGTCCACCTCTCCTGTACTCATCATCTCTTTTCCACCCTCTTATCATTTATGAGTACAAGCTTGACTAAAAACATCGTGCTCGGAGCCACCACATAAGAACACATATGTTTTCCCATGAAGGTTAAAAAAGAGATTCCTTACAACCAGATGAAAAACTAGTTATTCATAGAAGTATGACAAAATAAATATGAAATACCCTACACTGGTTGCAATCACAGCCATACGGACAAATTTTGTGTTCGGCCAATCAGGTCTTTGTCACAACCAAACGTTAGGGACTACCAGGACAGCAACACAAGTTTTTAGTCATCCTACTCTATCTCACAATCCTTCAGACATTCATCCAGCCTAAAATATCTAATATTCCTTTATGTTCCATCAATCTTCGAACTTCCAATACGTTCATCTTGTTATATTTACTCCTACAATGGCCAACAACTGTTACTTCTAAGTTGGGAAGCAGATACAGTTTTCATTGACCACAAAACAAAGGAGACCAAAATCTTCTAATTGCGGTGTTGATGTCACCTCAGATTTCATATATGTTTAGGTTAGAAGTATTGTTTTCCACCTCCATTCCCATTTCACACTGCAACACTCCCCCATATAGCATGACCAAGCTGTGGCTAGCCTACTTGCAGCTAAAGTTACAAGCTGCGTAACACCCCACTTGAACAAAGGTATCAGGATAAAGTGTGCCATTTGGCTGATTTTCTTATGTTTTACATAGAACTTAGAAGCTTAAAAAAATATGGCTTAAGTGGCCATGAAAAAAGCAACATGGTAGTTGTTTCCTGCTGCTCAGTAGTACAGAAAGGCCTCCAGTCACTCATAGTTTCCAAGGGAAACATTACCCTGACATATCTAGGACACTGGCAAAACCTACTCAATATGATACATAACTTCCAATGCCACAATGTGGCTTAGGGCACCTAAAAGATTATTTAACCCAAGCAATATAAACAAATAGATTGGAAAGAGACAAACAATAGAGTTTGAGAAGACTTGCATCAACTGCCTAGACCATCAGGCATTATCACTGGACCAAGAGTGGCAAACCACAACCTCGAAGTAAAAGACGGCTAAGAAAGGTTTATCATCAAACTAATACTGGCCAATTTCATGTGGCTTACACTTGGTGCTATCATTTCTAAATCTTGTCATAAGGTTTTCTCTCAATAAAATGCCTCTGTAGCCAGATGCTCAAACTCCACGGAAACTGATAGACTTCTTTTGCCTTAAATATTGGGTAACAAAAACAGAATAGGAATGTGTCAAACAAAGGGAAAATCACTGAGCAGCAAGCACCACCACAAAGTTAACTACTAAGGTTTTAGAGTCATAGATGATTTAGAGGTTAAATTTCAGAGATCGTGAACATGGCTTAGGATTCATAGTATAGGCTGTAGGCTCTAGGTCTCAAACTGCTAACCACATGGGGTTTTTGAAGAGCATGGGATTGAAGGTGTTTAAGGAGGTATCAATCTAGACTCTAGAAATAGGTCCAAAAAAAATTTCCGATAACCACTGACAAAAGCATTGAAAAGATGACAGACTAAAGTGAAACTCAATATCCTTTGGCAATGAATCAACAACTGCAGAGAACATTTTACAGCTAAATCATACTTAATGTCACCAGCCGGAAACATCAACCAATAAAAGTTCTATTCTAACAAGGCAACAAACAAGGAAGCCGAACCTTTGAACTTCCAGTTTTCGGGCTGAAATTAACAACACAATTAAACAACTTACTTCCTGAACTGAACAACAGGCAAGTCTAACTAAATGAAAACCAGAAAAGTACAGGTTGGACGATCCGGTATTGCCCGCAAGCAACATCTACAACCATAACCAGGAAAGATCGCACAACAACGGATCTAAGCAAAAAACCTACTTAAAATAGACAGGATTAATTCAAGAAGGCACAAGAAATCCACCTTAGAGCAACTCAGGAACCAACCTGTAAAATATTTCCAAATCAGACTGGTTGACACAAAACCAGTTCCGACCAAAGATCCACAGACCATAAATACCAAATATCCCAGTAGCCAACAGGCAGAAAGGGTTGCTGCTATATAATGACTTGACACTGATCATGAGAAGGCATAGTAACTTGACATTGGCCGCAACATGACAACACACGACTGACTTTTTCAGACACCCATATGTGTGCAACGCCGATGACTCTGGACCTTCTCAACCCTCAAAAGTGTTCTAGTACTCACTGGAACAGTAGACAATGGCGGGAAATCAATGGAATGCACCATAATCATTAGAATATAACTTCTTTAGAGAAAACTGAAAAGAGCAATCTAGCAAGCATGATTAAGGAAGAAAAAAGGTGGATTCAAATCTTCATTGAGTATGTCATGGATACAGGGACGCGAAAGAAAAGCTGGTAGTTTCAAGTGGCAGAAGGATGAATAAGTAAAATATGTCTCACAACAAACCTGATCGTCCTCATCTGATGTCAGCCCTGGAGATTTGTTTGACTCGGAAGGTTTCTCTGCACCACAATTCTGTCGGTTGCACTTGGTTCTGAATGGATAGTTTATGTTATTACATTTTTCGCATTTCCAGCTTCCTTCTGGCATTTTTGGTTCTGCAAAATCCATCGGGATCAACAAACAAAACTGCAATATTCCGCTGATTTAAATCATGTGTATGTGGAAATAGAACTTACTGGAACCCTTAGAATTCTCGGATTTTGGTTCCTGCATAGTGAAAGTAGCATTCTCATCAGAAATAAAAAAAAAAGTTTAGGACATTCGTCAAGTCGTATCATAGTGAAATACTGCATGTAATCTAGATAATCAGGAAAAAATTGATTGAACAAAGAAGCATTGAGGACACAAATGACTAGCTAAAAAGTGCAGAATTTTCACCATTCAAAACTGCATCTGATGTAACCTTAATTTTCAAAAACCCAAGGAAAACAAGTTAAAAGTGACTAAAATCAATATTCTGTACCTTTATGTCTAGAAAGAAAAATGCAAAGCACTCCTGGTTCAAGCCAAAATTTTTAATTCCTGATGAACTGGGTGGTTGAGTCTTCAGACTCAAATCGCAATATATTAGAATAACTTAATCCTCATTTATTCAATACAAAGCTATAATCTAACAAAATGGATTCTCAATTTATTGGCTATATAACCACGACAATTTACCAATAAAAATCCCTTCCCCATGACACTTGCAGCTAGTGAGAAAAATTTTTAACCCTAAATTCAGTAACTAGCTCATCAGTTGTGATTTTGCACGTTGTGTGAACATCCTGTATGGCATCATCAAACATTTTGTATGGAATCTGTCAAATGGAAGTTGCTAAACCTTAAGATTGCACTACATTCGAGTTTTAATTTGCATTGTCAAATTAGATGGAACTCAGTGGTGTTCGGATCTTTATCTTTAATGCTCTCTTCCTCTTTCAATATCTTAAGAAATGATATCCCAAGATGCCCAAAGAAGTCTCCATGGGAGACACCCCTTTCCTTATGAAACATGCAGGATTTTTGGAAAATCTAAGCCATTCATCATATAAGACATCCCTAAGATTAACAACGCATCAAAATTTCACAATGATTGGTTAATCTTAGCCCATGCTTTCATTGGGTTGAAAAACACAACCATTGATTCTTAAAACTGAAAGAAAGCATTGCTTACAATCATCCAATAATGTGTTTTTTATGTATTGCCTAAACAAGGTGGAACAAACAGGATGAATGGCTTACATCTAAGAAACAAAAAAATCCTCTGTAGGCATCACTTTTGATCATCTTTGAATATCATTTCTGTAATACCTTAAAGAAAAAAACAATTGAAGGTTCCAAGATCGATCATTATGAAATGAGATTTGTGTTCCAAATTTTTAAACATTTAAAACCATACTGAAAGCAGCTAGTAGTATAGTTAACAGTGCTATTGAAAATGAGAGGAAGTGAACAAGCAAAGGTAGGAGCATCAGTCCCTCTTTTATTCCAGATATACATGTTAATCAATGTGAACACATAAGTAATGCATAAGGAGGCTCAAACCTGGTTCCCAGGCTTCGGGGTACTGCATTTCCTCATGTTACATACTGTTCTAAATGAAAAGTTTACATTCCCACAGTTGGGGCATGTCCAGTCACTGTCTCGCCCTGCATCTAGGAAGAATGCAGAGGGAAAGATATAAGAAAGGCATCAAAGTTGGTGTAAAAAGGAGTAATACTGTAAAAGGGAGGATCGCTGCAGACTGAATCAAAAATCATGAAGAACCAGTTCAGTTATACCTGCACCCTTCTTGTGATGGTTCTCATCCAGAAAAGCTCCTGGCCTTGCTCCCTGTGCAACAGCTTGAACCATGAGTATAATTGTGTTAACAATACATACAGAACTTTCAGACAAATTTGAAGGACCAAGAACTGTGTCTGAGGAATGGAAAAGGAACAAGTGTTTGATAGAACCGTTATAGCAAACCAAGACTTTCAGTTGAAAATGAAAATAGTGAAAATAGATAAGAGACCCAGGTGAAACAAACAGTGTTTCCACCACAGACAGATAGCCATGAACCTCCGTGATTTAGCAAGAGAGAGAGAGAGAGAGATGATATTCCAACAGATAAACCCTCTAACCAGGGCCGTGATTTTGTTAACCTTAGCTGATCAAATGTCAAACAAGTAACAACTGAATCAACTGATGGAACTGGCCAAACCTATCCTCGTTCATTAAAAATAAATTGCACTCTGTCACATACCATAGCAGCATGAGCCATGGGAGGTCCCAAGCCATATCGGTCCATCAGAGGAGGCATTCCATATATCGCACCTGTTGACCATCGTTACTCAGTAACATATAACAGAACATGTAGAATTATCCTAATAATACCAAAATTTCTAGTATAAATAAAATGGATGGAATATCAAAATGAAACACAACAAACTATTCCATCAGCTTAAGAGGAAAGGGCACTTCAGAATATTACCTGATCCCAACATAGATCCACTGGAATATGGTGATGGACCAGATATATGCAGAGGGCCATAAGGACTGCCTACAGAAAGACGGCTTCCATAGTCATAATGGTACCCTGAGCCTCCAGAAAATGGAAGATCGTACGGTGGGAGTGAAGATGCATTAAATAAAGAAGAACCGTAAGGTGGTGCCCCTAGGTACATTGAAGGGGGAGCAGCAGAACCCAAATAAGCAGCCGATGAAGAGTAATTCTGAGGAGCTTGTAGAGGCTTCGCAGCAGACTTCTGGAGAAGACTCCAGGAAAAAAATAAATAAGGGGGAAGTATAAAATATCACTTTCACTATTTTGCTAAAACCAGTGATCTCACCTACAAGTTTCAGAATTATCAAGCACAGACACGAAATGACAAAATAAAAAGGCTCCTCTATGAAGAAATATCAAATCATCATGCAACGTGGTACTTGAAGCCACATCTCCAACTACAGAGAACAAAATAGCACATGTCTCAAAGACCAAGGACTTGCAAATATGACGTCCCACCAGATTCATTTATCTTAGTGATCCCCTACCAATATATAGATCTATAATCATACAACTTGGCGCTTAATAATGCCACTAGACAAGTTCATGCAGTTGGGATGTCTCAGAGACAGGTCCTACTGATGGAGTTCCATGTCAGGACACATCCAGAGAAAAAGACAAAACAAATAGAAGAGAAATATAAACCACATCCAAAACCTTAAAATTCATAATAAGCCAGGTGAATGTCTCCAGAACCAAGAATAATTAGTCCATAATTTTCATATCATTGATACACGAACAGTAAGTATTTCAGAAAATTGACATAGCATTTAAGGAGACACCTCAAAAGTGTAAATACATACTCATAGGATCTCAAACATTGTGCATAGTTAACTGTGCAAAACTTTATTAATTGTTGTCTATAGGTAAATTTGAAATGCAGTCTATAATCACATCACATTGCATAAGAAGAATAAGGCCTTAAACAGTAAGCTCAAGCTATCACAGTTAATCAGTAAATAAGTAATATGGACGAATAGTAAACATCATAATGGGTATATATGTGATGTGAATTAGGCCAAACTAGAGAATATTTTCAACCACATACAGTTTCTACAAGTTCTTTAACAAAAATCTGAGGAGAACTAATTAGCACCCAACAAGAAATCAGAGAAATTGCAAGGTCAAAAGTAATGCACCATATAACGTAAAACATAAGCATATGAATTGCAATCAATAAAAATATAACATAAAATATCAGCATATGAATTGCAATCAATAAATGGGACAGCAAGTAACTTACAGAGTTATGGTCGGCAGGCCTGGATTGGGTACAATTACGCATATTACATGTCGTTCTAAAAGAGAAATTGACATTGCCACAGCTGGGGCATGTCCAATCATCTTCACGTCGACTACCTATGAAAAGCAAAGAGTGTCAAAAATATTAACCAAATGAACAGTCAAAGGAAACAAACATACAGGCAACAACAAAAAAGATCAAAGAAAATTCAAAATTGCTTTCCCCATTGTAGCTTCAATTTCATTCTCGTGGTCATTTCATATTGTCCACTGGAACTGAATGTTTCAGTTTTTCATGAATTTTGCTGTTCTATTTGGGAGAAATTTTTGGAAAACAATAATATAAATTCTAAAAAATAAAATATACAGCCAAATATAGCGTATACTTATATGAAATGACTTTGTTCTAAGAAAAAAGAGCATACCAATGCAATAAGAATTTGAGGAGACCCAAGAAATGATTTATGTAGATCATCTTTTGTTAGGCCCCACATGTATCTATAGCCATGTAAGCAGAGAGTTTTTGGTAAATCGACATTTTTGATTTAAAAATGTGAGGGTGCAGTATTACTAGTAGTACTGACAATCATATATCTTAATCACCTAAGCCTTTGTTTGATGGCTCATTACAAATCACCTCCTTAAATTGAAAGAATTGTAAGCCATTGCTTTGTGGTTGGTCAATGAATGCAAAGGATTACTCTTTTTCTTCCTAACCATCCATTTAATTACCACCGGTTGCACATCTAGAGCTTTCTAAGTATTTACAATATTGGTAAATGCCTCGTTTATTGAACAACTAATTCGATGAATGGCTTGGGTTACTGCAAATATCCCACTTCTAACTCTACTGTTCAACATCTCCCAACTAATCCTATCGAGTTTTAGAGTTTTTGATAAAATGAAAGAGGGCCATTACCGATTGAACTTCAATTGAAACAGTTATAAAGTATAATCGACTTAAGTTAAAACACTTAAAAAGGGATCTGGTTCTGGGAGTAAAGATGGGTCGCATTTAAAGGCCCTTACAAGATAAGATAAATATATCTCCGAAGCTGGCACGGGAAAAGGGGTAAGGATTTTTGGTTGTTTCTGGAACTGGACATGCCAACAGTGGGATGAAGGCACTAGGAGGTTTCAGCCATGAAGCCTAAGTGCTCATAAACCAATGGGTTTCAGCCATGAATTCATGTTCTCGGATGATCTAATTTTTCTGCAAACCCTCTTCACAAACTGATTTCCAACCACCCCCCCCCCCCCCTCTATTTTTAGGCCTGAATCACCAATCCAGAGCAGAATGCAATGGAACTGCCAGATCCAAACAATAAATGCCAGAATAGTTAGAGGTATGGAATAAACAGCTCTCCTGAAACGGAATATTTCAGATATTCCATCCAAAATGGAATGGAATTGATAGCTACGTTCCCCACTTTGATTTTTTATTTAAAAGGCACTAAAACCATAGATTTATGCATATCCACAGCATGTCTTATTGATTTGCTTTTTGCACATTTTACACCCAAACACTGAGCTGACTGGTTAGCCCTGCCTAATTTGATACTAATATTCAGTAGCTAGATCATCACATTTTCTTCACAATGGCTATCTGATTAACAGAATAGTGATATAGCAACTCAAACCAAGAGAATTATATATTTGATGATCCAACATTGATAAGGTGATGGATATGATCAATGGCCTTTAAGTTATGCTTCCACAGACATAGGTCTGATAATGATACAACAGAAGAATTTGCTAGAAATTGGTGCAAAGAGAATTTTGATTCTCTCTTAAAAGCTTTCATTAGCTTGGTCTTTGTGGTCGTATTGCTCCTTCTGCTTAAGATAAGGTCCAACACTGTCTCGGCTAATGATAACCAAGAATATCATGGATGAACAATGTTGAAAGCCAGAATTCATGGCACAAGCTACATAGACTTGCATTTCATATGCATCTGCCAGACATCATGGCTTTTTGAAGCAGCTCTTGGTCAAACCAAACAAGTTGTCCAGATATTTTTCAAGGCATTCAGTATCATGGACACTATGCTAGTAAGCATTCCATGTGATTACAATATTGAATACTATCACAGAGCCATTATCTCGTGCCTGTTAAAAGAAAGAACAAGGGGGGGCGGGGGGGGGGGGGGGATGGTTATTTGAAAAGCCAAACATGATTAGCTAATAGTTTTGATGGTTCTGCAAGAACAGAACATATAATTACCCCTAATGTGAAAAAACGTGAATTATGTTACAAAAGAACCAAATACTTTCTGAAGCCAATAAAGCCTTCATCTGGAGCAGCACAGGTCTCTGATTCAAGTTTTATTTCCTTTTTCATTAAGTTCTTGTCCTTTTATCCAAAAAAAACAAAATAAAGAGAAAAAACAAAAATAAAATAAAATATCTCGGTGTCTCTAGATATCCTTATGTTTCAGCAGGGTCACATTATTATCTTGAAATCCTCTTTTATAGATCAGGCAGTTAGTATATCATTTTCATAAATGCACTTCTACAAATCTCAGCATGTACAATGAGCACATTCTCCAATCACCACGGTCCTGAATAGCAGTTCAAAGAGAGAACAACAAGTGTGGAAATAATCACAAGCTCTACAAGAAACAAAGATGATCAATAAAATAAAGGCAGGTATGTACCATCAGTTCGAGCCCGTTTGGCTGCTGAAGAGTTTCGGTTATCCACCTGTCAAAAAAAAAAAAAAGAAAGCAGAAGAGTAACATCCCTCCAAACATTAACATCGTAAAATTAAGCATCTGCCCATCATAGCTCAAGGAAAATGCAAAAGAAAAATATTGGAAGAATCTAACAATCAAAAGAAAATGAATGGAGAAGTTCATGATTAGCGAGAGCAACTATCTGCAAAGCATTCTTCTAAGATGTATATTGCAAAACCATTCAAGTGGGCATGTAGCAAAGGACTAACTGATATAAAAGACAAACTTATGCAACAACCATACAAGTACAGCCAAGGAATTGATTGAGGTCCATGGATAGCAAACAAAGACCTAATGTGAATAAGATCAATATGGGAAGAAAGAATGACTGACATGAGTTGAGAAAACCAGAAAAAGTCAGACAGCTAATGAACCTCTGAAACTATGGCCATATAATTCAAATTATCAAAAGGAAAACAAAACAAAAAACAGGGAGGTCGTCTACATTGATGGAAAACCACAGAAATTGGTAAAACGTGTACATAAAACATATACTGTTGAAGCCTTGGCCACTTTCAGAAGGGGAACCTTGGCGCGACGGTAAAAGCCTTGAGGTAAGGCTGTGTACTTTAGACCCTTGTGGTCCGCCCCTTCCCCGGAAGCATAGGCTGAGAGCTTCGTTCCAATGGAACATTCTCGCTTCGTGCCAACGGAACACGGAATCTTGCAAATTGAAAAACACAAGGAAGATCCTCATACGTTGAGAGTTGTACAAAGACATACATAAGAGAAACAACAGAAAAAAACCATGAATTGAGGTAAAATCAACATGAATAGCAGTTTCGGATATGAAAAGACATATTTAAAAGCTTTTTATGCGATGAAAATCGAGATTGCCAACAAAAAAGGAAAATAATGAGAAAATTTTCAGTTGAAACATTGAGATAACCGTCAAACAGCAAGCAAGCGCGAGAAATCGAATTCAAACAATATAGGCGAGACAAAATCCGAAAAAACAGAAATGGCATAGAAATTTGAGAATGGAAGAGTAATTTAGGGAAGAAACAGAAGAATACCTGAGACATGGCGATCGATCGAGAAATGCAGACCGGCAGAGATGTGATCGAATGGAGCTGCAGTTTTTTGCCCCCAAATCGATAGAGAGAAAGAGGGAGGGCGTGGGCAGAGATTCGGAAGTAGGGTTTTGTCGATCTAGGGCTTCATTCAGAAAGACAGTTCATTTTAGATAGATAGCACGAAAGAAGGACAACAAGAATTAACGACTGAGATTTCTTCGCATGACCCCGCGAAGACGACCCCAGATTCTTATAATTACTAACAAGCCGTTCGTTAGAGAGTTCCGTTTGAACTTCGATCCATCGCAGGTTTTATCTTCGATAGAAAATTTGCCTTCTCAATTACGTGGCGAGCGTACAAGGGAAGCCTTGTCACAATAGTAGCGTCGTTGCGTGACCTTAAAAGTCATGAATTTAAGACGAGGAAATAGCTGCAAGATAAGATTGCATACCATTTTTCCTTTGTAGTCCGCGCCTCCCCTCTTCTGACCCCTAAATAGTGAAAGCTTCGTGCACCAAGACTGTCCTTTTTAATTATATGAAGTGTAAAGTTTGGAAGGTATAAGCTCTCGACAACTTTTAAGTATAAGCTTCTAAAAGTTACAAGATCTCATGGGTAAAAAGTGAGCTGATATTCATGTGCCCTTCGGTCCTGATATCTCTCCCTCTATCCCATTTTTATTTAAGGGACCATTTTTATAATAATCTCAATAATTCATCTTAGATGCTTTGTGGTAGACGAGGTTTGACTTAAAAATCACATACATTAAATAATTGAACATATTAGTTTTTTTATGAGTTCTAAAATTAATGGTATTAAAATAGCTAAGAAAAATAAATTTTGAATATTTTAAAATATGTGATTTTTAAGCACAGCGCATAGCAAAATGCTCAAGATGAATGGTTTAGTCACTCAAAAAAGCAAACCACACTTATACTTTTACCATAAAATCCCAAAAGAGAGTGTGGTATTAGTACTAAACGGGTGTGGGAATATCGACTTCCTAATGTAAAAAGTTTTATCATTTATGAAAACTTTTATAACTTATAAGTCAAAACTTTAAGTTCTAAAAATTACGATAATATTCTTTATGATAGAATTATACCAATAGTCCTAAATACTAATAATAACGTGTGGGCCATCTCTTAATGACATTGTGGGTCCCACTATAAATTTTATATGCATTCTACTACTTGAGTGGATCCCAAAGAAGCACCTATTTAAAACAATCACATTAGAAATCCAACATGTGCTCTCTTGGTTCCTATAATTGAACTTGTATGATTTGTAATAGTTGTGGGCCCTAAAAAGGTACCAAATACATCCTATATAACAAACACATATTTGCAATGATAACCATTTAATAGTCGTAGAAAACACCTGAAGGGGAGCCTTGGCACAACGGTAAAAGTTGTCGTCATGTAACTTTGAGGTCACGGGTTTAAGGCGTGGAATCAGCCTCTTGCAAAATGCAAGGTAAGGCTACCTACTATAGGCCCTTGTGATCCACCCCTTCCCTTGACCCCATAATTAGAGAATATATTATTATTATATGCAATAAATATTTCCTATACGATCAACCTATAAATAAGGAAATCGGTAATTAGTACATGCATAAATACCTAGTATATCCAAAATTACTCGTATAGGTTCAAGGTTCAGTAGATATTAACATGTGAGGCTGTCTTTTAACTACATTGAGTGTCCCACAAAAACTTGATGTGCATCCCAAAAGTATTTGTTTGTGATATGCATATATTTAATAGTACTTAAGTCTCATTATAAAACTCAAGTAGGTCCCACACAAAAAAAGAAAGTAGAGATGGAGGTGAATGCACATGAGAGAGAAATAGAGAAAAAATAAGTGTGGGGTCTCTTATAAAACTCATGTAGGCCCCACATTGAAAGAGAAAACGATAATGGAATCAAATGTAGATGAGAAGAGAGAATAAGTATGGGTCCTCGCATAGAGAGAGGTGAAAGTTCTATTATAAAACTCACATAGGTCCTACATTTGAAAAAAAGAAAGAAAAAAAAAGCAATGCCAATGGAGGTGGATGTAGGTATGTGTCCTACATTTAGAGAAGGAAATATTATTTCAAGGACTTATAAATTCAAGTTTTTTAAATAGAATTGAAATTGAACTCAAATTGGCCAATTTTACACTAAAATTGAAGATTTATAAGTTCTAATAGTGTTTAGAACTTGTAAGTTCTCAACTTATATGAACTTTTTACTACTGTTCTAAAAACAGCTTTATAACTTATATTTTTGAAACTCTACCCCTTTTAAGTAGGTGCATATAAGTTCTAGCAAGGAGAACTTATATTTTTCAAAATTTACACCCTTCTTACTTGTATGAAAAATGATAAGTTGGCTAATTCTAAATTGTAGGTAGAATTCAACGTAAAGAACAATGGAGTTCTCTGGTGAGCTCTCTTCCTCACTAGACTCTAGCCAACAGGTACCCTCGCTATCTCTATTGTTTTCTCTTCTATCACTCATTTTTCTGTTCTATTGCTACAATTTTTGAGTTTTTCTTTTCTTTTCACATTTTGATTTTGTTACTGCTGTGAAGGTATTCAAGCGATTTTTTCTCTCTCACTTTTTTCTCTTATAGGGCTGCAATTTTTTGTTTTTATGTTTAAAAATCAATTCCAATTTTGGGTCTAGTAGAGGCCTATGTTTTTACTGTTTTTGGTGTTGTGATTTTGGAATTTTGTCTTAAAATTAGTACTTATTTGGGTTTGCTAGAGGTCTCTATTTTTTTCTCTTCTAGTTTTGTATCTAAAAAATCTGTTTTGAAGGAGATCCACAGCATGTAGTTTTTGGGCTTTAAGAGCTATTTCTTGGTTTTAAGATCTCTACTTTCCATTAGAATTTTTTTACTTTTCCACAGGATTTAATACACCTTCTCTCTTGAATTGACTAAAGTTGATGGAACTTCTGCTACCATAGAAGTAATAGATCATGCTCAATAGTACTTATGTAATATTGTTTATATGTAGAAAGGGTCAAGCTTAGAACTACCACTACCATTCATTTCATGCTTCCAACTAACCCATCGGCTTAAGGCTATCCTATGTTTTAGTATAATTTTATGTGAAATCCTACTGTTTACGTTTTTATAATCTTTTGATAGAGTCACGTTTAATGTCTTTAAGCATGTGGTTGTAGCTTCTTATCCTTATAATTCTTATAAAAAGTTCACAACTTCACCGTAGATGTCTGTGATTTAAATAATAAATTTTAGGTTTTCTTACAAATATATGCATTTCAATTTATGAGTTCCTTAATTTAAAATAGCTGCTTGATGCACAAAGCTTCTTCATGTGCAGGGTTTGGGGCATGGTTGGACTACAAAGGGTCTATAGTATATAGCTTTACCTTGCAATTTTGCAAGTTCCTATTTCCTCATCTCGAACTCACGACCTCTAAGCCACACAACGACAAATCATGCAGTCATTATTTTACTATGCTTAAATCCAACCATGGTCAACATTGTTTCATAAGTGTGAAAATTTTGACTCTAAATTAATACAAGTGAGTTCTATCACATGAATGATTCAAATCAAACACAAAGAAGTAACATACATTATATAATTTCTAGGAAACTACTTTTGATGTGTTGTTAAGATCATGGGTATAAGTGGAAAATTGTATATATTTATGTTTGTAGGCTTTATATGATGTGATTACAATAATGTAGTATAGATGGTAACATATGATACTTACAATGAGTGACAATAATTTGTGAATTTAGATGTGGGATAATGGATTTTAATAGTGAAGAACAATAGAACAATTAGGACTACATTGTTGTGCTATTTTTTGCCATGGATGGACAAATTTGTTATATTTGCTACACATGGTTCGTGGATCTTTTAGATATATTGAACAAGAACCTTGACAATACATATATGGAAATATGTAAGAAATTATTTGGCTAACACTAGATTGGTAGACATAGAAATATTAGGGGTTTATGGTAGGACCTATTAGTGTCGTCTAATTACCCCAACATATTCTAAAGTAATATTAATATATTAATGTAAAGGAATTGCTGAGAACTCATGGGTTCTAAATAAGTGACAAATGGTGGAACAAAACATTTCTCTAGAATTGGGGAGTTTCACAAGTCTATACCCACCTTAGATAGATAGGAAAAAAGCAAAGAAAGACAATAAGAAATAAAGGCTAAGATATATTTGCATGACCATGAGAAGAAATACCCTCAAATTATTATAATTACCAATGTGCCCTTCTTTGGAGAGTTGGGTTTCAACTTCAATCGATCCAAGGCTTGTGAAATAACATTTATTTTTTAACTCTTTTCTATGTAATTATATTTTATTTATGATTGGAATGGAGTAAGGAGTTGAATTCTAATAGAATCACATTTTGTAAGTTAACTCTTTGAAATTTTAGAATTTAACTTTGAAACATCAAAATTTGGATTGTATTCAGGAAAAGGATTCAAATTTTACTAAGAATACTGAAATCAAAGTCTGGATGAGAAAGTTTTGTAGTTTGTAAAAAAGAGGGGCAATTTAGAAATTTTATATAGTGAGTCCTACACGCTAAAGAGTAAAAAATAAATCAATGCAGAAAAAGATAGAGGCTATTTTTGAGAATGACACCCTATATAAACAAGAACCCAATGTATTTTCTCTCTCTCCCCCCCCCCCTTTTCCTCTCTCACTTCTTCCTCCACTGGCTAGTTGCCAATACACCATCGCTGGTCGACCACACACCCAAAAACCCTCTTTGTACCTTTCTCCTTCCCTCCGATCAATAAGGCTGAAATGCAAACCGTGTTTTGCCATTTTGTAACACCCCGGATTTTTAAGACAATTTTTTTTTTTTTTTATAATGGCATTTTAAATAAGAGCATTTGGGATCCCATGAGAAAAGATTTATTTAACATTTTACTAAACCTATCTTAAAAACTCCGGGTGTTAGCTTTCCTTTCTCAAAATGGCGTACATGTAATTTAAACATAAATAAATAATCCGTGTAGAAATCAACGTCAAATAAATAGGCACCTTTATTTTAAATCAAATAAACGTCCAAAAGACAATAATAATATGGCCCAGGGTCTATCCATCATAACATCCCATATAAATGTCCAACATATGTCCAAAGATCTAAATCACATCCCAATATAAAATATGCAGTCCATAATAAAAATCCAAATGATAATCCTGTTTAATAACTCACATCACTGTCTAACACTATAGAAAAATGGTCGTCAGCAGCTCTCACGGCTTCTCAACAGCCTTGCCTTTCCTGTTATCGCGCTCTAGATCTAAGGCATTGCAAAACAAAGCAATGCCTCAGCAAGCTATCGCTTGTGTAGGTACATAGACAATTAATGTAATAAATGAAAGAAATAATGAACAACACTGATAAAAAGTCTAACACTTATGAAAATAGTGATATCATAATGCCATGTTCAAATAAATGCCAATTTATTCCATATGCTAAAACATGCAAATCATAGAGTTAAAATATGACATGAATCAATAAAATGGAGCATACGACAAGAATAAGGGCACCCTAAGGTAATGGGTCCCATCACATCGCACTAACATCCCTGATCAGGAGTACACGTAGTCAACCTCTGAGTGTCGTCACACCCAGGCATATCATCCATAACCATGCTCATCATACCTGCACACATAATAAGAATATGGGCCATCATGCTGTAGTGGCAACCCTCCATGGGTATCAACCACCGCCGCTCCCCGTCGACACCATAACGAGAGACTTAGCGTCTGTCCCCATGGAAAGGCTCAGACCGGTAGTGTGGACTATCCATGTTACCAAACCCCTACCGAATGCCATCTATGGGCAGGTGTCTATCATATCACAAACTCATCACATCATAATCTCGGAAGGTGGGTGGCCGGCCCTATCCCTCCTAGCATGATGCCCACCGGGCGAGAGCACCCGTCATCAAATATAAAACACGGAAATCATATGTATATGCTAAAACTCAAGAGCACTTATAGCTTGCAATCCCCAAGACATGCCCCTCATCCTGAGGTTAGCCTATCAAAGGACCAGCTAATAAGTCTCTATTCTCATTTCCATGTAAATCCATGCATTTTCTATATATATAATAGAAATAAGTCTCTAATTAAGCATAACTAATTAACATCATGCTTGTAAAAATATTTTAAATAAGTTTATTCAGTAAAAGATTTCAATTTGGAATAACCATACTGTACACAATGTCGCATGAAATCCATGGTAAATAATAATTGCATTTTAAAACACAATCACACATGATGCTATGTTTAAACATGGTTCAAATATCAAGGCAAAACATTAGTTGTCGTCACCTACCTCAGTGTGAGGCCACTAGCTTGCTAATAACTCCCTTTAATTGGTATGTTCAAGTGCAGCTGTACATGTCACATCACTATTTTAAAATTTTTCTAAATAAAAAGTGGTCATTTCTAAGTTTTTAAGTTAAAACTAGGTCCGCGTCGTCAATACGGTCACAACGCCTCTTCCGGATCGTGATTTGGACCTCTCTAGCTCCCAAAAATCAAGTTTTAGTAAAAATTACCCTCAAATGGGGCCTGCCGGACCACCATAAGGTGGTTTAAACCGGCGGCACCCTTTTCCGCCGGTTTACACCGGCTTGTACCGGCACCACGAAGACGCATGTTGACGCAGATGTCACACGGGACGCGCGCCGTGCATCTTCGGCACCGTGACGCGCCGCGTCCCGGTCCCACCATGACAGCCAACCGGGGCCTTCCCGCACGCGCGTGGCTCTGCGCATGCGTGAGACGACGACGTCGTGTGACGTCGTCCCTCGGGCGTCACCGAGTGCGTCCTGGCGTCAGCGCCAAGCGCTGACGCCGTTGATGACGCCGGAGAAGACGACCGGATTCCGGTCGCCTCCGGCGGAGCTACAGAGCTCCGTTTTGCGTGATTTTTGCGCCATTTTCTTCAGAATTCTCTCTAGAATCCATTTATGCCCTCCTTTTGCACTAATTTTTCCAAAAACCATGATTTTTAAATGATTTTTCCCAAGTTCCTAAAAACATCCTTAGGTACTGGTTTTTGGGTTTTCTGGAGAAATCCACCGTTGGATCACTCCCAAATTTAAAGGGTATGCTCTTGGGTCTCTTGTGCACTAGTTGGACGGTGCGATTTTCAAACGGACTAGGTTTGATCCGTGAAATCACGCTCCAACAGTAGTGTGCACACAGGTTCCTAAAAATCTGATTTTTCCTAATTTTTTAAATGTTTTTCCTATTTGTTTTTCTATTTAATAAATACGAAAAACATAGGTTTGAGGCTTACCTTGCACTTGGCCAGAGTTGCTCGTGTTGCCGGGGCTCTACTCGCCGGAAAAATCTAAGTTTTGCAGGGCTAGGGTTTTGCGTAGCACTCAGGGAAAACGCTCAAAGTGGAGCGTTTTGGCAACCTGGGGATGGTAGATATAGGCCTAGAGTTCTAGGGGAAGAGAACCTCTTCCATTCACGCCTCTTTCCATGGCTTCTCCGGCGATTTTGCCGGATCTGGGTGCAGACGTGTGGAAGACGGGGGTGCCATTATCAATTTGGGCCCTTGTGTTATACGTTTCTGTCAAATGACAAAATTGCCCTTACAACTTCGACGGCTCATAACTCCCTCGTTTGAGCTCCGTTTCTCGCGTTCTTGGTGGCGTTGGATTCGTATCGACGAGCAATTTCTAATTCTTATGTTTTCAGGAAAAAAATTTCATCCATAAATTTTTATTTTAATTTATTTAATAATTTCCTATTTTATCCTAAAAATTAAGGATATTACACATTTTCCCTGTCTCCCATTTTATTCTCTTTCTCTCTCTCTCTTTCTCTCTCTCTTTCCCCATCTCCATGGTCTATTATTCTACCTACATAAGCACAAGATTGTTGACATATTATATTTGTTTATGTAACAATCTTAATTTCTAAATTTTATTTTAAAGGGCTATAAATTAATTTTGATAAACATAAATGAGAGAATATTTCAGTTCCATTGAATTGACCTTTTGAAAGACATTAAATTTGATCCCAATACTTTTATATTTGGATTGTACTTGAAAAAGATGATTTAAACAACACTAATTTTGCTGAAATCTAAGTTCAAATGAATAAATTATGATTTTTCTCACAAGAGTCTTTTTGTAATTTCACAAGTGGGGGTCTGTCTACATAAATTTGTGTAACTTAAAGGAAAAACAAAGAACAAACCTTCCTTAGCCTGATGAAGCAAGAACCCGATTGAGAAGAGGAGAAGAAGAAGAAGAGAGAAAGGGAAGAGGAGAAGGGAGAGAGAGCGAGATCCTACACGCCAGAAAAACCTAGATCGTGTCGGTGAAGGAGGGATTGATAGTCACCAAAGAAACTGAGTTTGCTAGTGACAACGGCAACTCCGATTGGAGAGTTCGTTATTCAATCAAGTCTCAAAGAGCTAGGGAACAAAACGCCTCTAATTCCACCACCATCGAAGGAAGAACTACATTGAATTGGAGGGGGAAAGTGGAGCGCATGAAACCGTCGCCGGAAAATCATCAAATGGCATCTTCTTTAGCGACGATCGTAGAGCATGGACATCCACAGAGGTGAGTTTTTCGCACAAATTATCCGTTTCTTTGCATTGCAAGCGTTAAATGCGTACATTAAGAAAAACACAGAGAAAACTTTATCAAATCTCCATAAAAATGAGATATCTTTTTATCGTATAATTTATATTTTGTAAATAAAATGACATTTGTGTGTTTAGAAAATTTTAAATATATTTATTGGTTTCTCCCGAACGAGAATTTGCCGCTTCAATTACTTGCATTAGAAATGATAACCGCACTTTCTATTTTGATAATGCCACCCCGTTATAGATTTTTTGTGTTTGTGAGTGTCTTTGCTTGGCACGTGCACTAAAACGTAAAACCCTTCGCCCATTTTCCCTCTCTTCTTCGTCTGCTTCCATTTTCACTTTCTTCTTCCCCCAGCCTCCTCCGATCTCTCCTTTTCTCCTGCTTCCCCTGTTCACTCTCTGCTTGTCCCATCCCCTTCGCCTTCTGAGCTTATTTAGAGCTGTTGGATCATCCATTTAAGGTATAGAATTCTTTTCTACATCCAACTGAGAAACAGTTAGCATGCTATCTAGGGATATGCTTTTTCAATATGACTAGGCAATAATGGTGCTTGGCTGTTTGGCTTTGGTTTTCTATGCACATTCTTCTCTCAATTCTATCTTCATAGCTCTTCAATAAAGGCTGTTTTCCTGGCAGATTTGGAATCCAATGGAGCAAAGATTGGCTAGTAGTTGGCGGATGACTGTTAATGAGAAGAATTTCATAGAGCAGGCATTCCAATCTGACCTCCGGGTTGATGGGCGTCGACCTTTTGATTATCGTCAGTTGACTGTTAAGTTCAGAAGGCAAGTTTTGTTTCTAACACAATGATTTACTGTTGGGTAATTGAATTGGGCAATGCTTCTACTTTTACACTAAAAGGATGGTTGCAACTGCTTCTCTTTGTCGATGCCTTCTGTGTAATGGGGAACCAGCATCTGTTGCAATAAAATAAAACTTTGCATAGCTTACTCCTTTACTTCTCATGCTTTAACATTTCCATTTACAAGTTCTGGTACATGTTACTGTACTAGTAACTTGAAGTTACTCTTTAATCATCCGAGGAATTCTTTTTTCCCTATGGAAACTATAGGCACAATGTGAGTGATAAAAGTTAGAACTCTTAACCTTCCCCGTGGAACTTTTAATTCTATTAAGAAAGGTGAGAACTAGAATGAAATGAATTAGAGATTCCCAAATAGCTCTCTAATTTTGACCTGACAAATACATCATTGATCTTTATTCATGAGTTTGGGCAGGGAATGCTCAAAAGAAAGGAGCGCCTGTTCCCATCAATTGAAGAAGATGGAATATAAAGAGAAAAAAATGATATTTTAAGACTCATGTTGGGTTTTTTAATGCAGCACACCTTTAAGAGGTGCTTTTGGAATCAATGAATCACCAATATCATTTGGGACCCCTGTGATGTTTGGGACCTGATGATGCACTTAGCATGGGATTGCCTAAGACATTGAATCATGAACCAGTTTTTGTCCCTTAGTTCAATAGCTTACTCTCTGTACAAATTCTGCAAAAACTAAAAGAGTGGATTCTAAAAACTTGATCTACTAAAGTTCATCTTGTCTTTAAAAAGCCACCAAAGGTCATATATTCTAATGTTAAATATTCCTCCAATTTGTGGTGCTGCAAATATTTTTTGGATAGCAAAATGAGGAGCAGTTTAGCTGTAATGGCTTCTGAAAAGCTGAATTTTGTGTGACATATGCAGAGAAGATGGTTCATCTGAGGTGCAGCTTGGCCAAACTCATGTTATGGGGTTTGTGACATCTCAACTGGTGCAACCTTATCGAGACAGGCCAAATGAAGGAACGCTCTCCATATTTACTGAATTTTCACCAATGGCTGATCCTTCATTTGAGGCAGGGCGTCCTGGAGAATTTGCAATTGAATTGGGACGCATAATAGACCGTGGACTAAGGTAAAACTTTTCTTGCTGGAGATCACTTTTATGCTACAGTTTAAATGCCATGCTTATATGGTTGTATTATATCTCAAGATAAATGTTTAAATTTCTTTTCCCTTTCAAAGTTAATTTATCCAAGAAACAGTCTGCCAGCATCCTTTACTGTCAAAATCTCATTACCAAAAGTACTATCCTCTGTGCTGCTTCAACTTCTGCTTCCACTCCTGATTGCCTCTTGCATCTTCCAGCAATCTCTCTATTATGGTTCTCATTGCGACTTCTGTTATTTCTGAAACTACATTTTTGAGTCTAGTATGAATTCACTACTTATTTATTCGAGTTAATTTCTAAACAGAAGTTTTGTCAGAAAGTTCTGATGTTTTTGCGTCTACCTTCTGCAACAGTTATCATTAAACTTAAGGTATTATGTTAAAGTTGTGCATTTATTGTCTCAGTTTATATAAGAACTTAGGAGTGTGGTGTTAACTTCTCATACGAATTAGTCAATGATTATTTTGGTTGTCGAGTTTGAGTAGTACTGACCTATACTTTGTGGGTTACAGGGAAAGCAGGGCTGTGGATACAGAGTCTCTTTGTGTTCTTGCTGGGAAGTTGGTATGGGCCATTCGTGTGGACCTTCATATTCTGGATAATGGAGGGTAAGGTGTACAATCTAGTTACCATCTAAAAATCTAAACCAGTATCCAAAATCTGGGCTTTGTTTACTTGTAATCTGACTTCTGCTCATGTCAGGAATCTTGTCGATGCTGCAAATGTTGCAGCGTTGGCTGCACTTTTGACATTCAGAAGGCCTGAATGTACACTTGGAGGAGTAGATGGTCAAGAAGTAATAGTACACTCACCCGAGGTCAGATATTACCTGTTTTTTCTTCATGACAACTTACTGAGGCATTTTGATGTGATAAATTATCTCACCAGTAGGATTCCACCACAGTTAGGATTTTTCCAAGTATGGAGTTTTTCCTTTTTTGGAATGATCTTCTGAATACGAAGTTTGTTGGTTCCATTCTATTTTTTGTCTGTCAATCCAGAGATATATACATCTATTTTGAGACATGCAGTTCTGAACTGATTGAGACTGATAAATTCTTTCTTCTACTTTATATGTATGTTGGTGGCATCCTCTGTCTCTTTTTATCTCCTTCCGCATTTGTGCAGGTTAAGGAACCACTTCCTCTGATTGTACATCATCTTCCTATAGCAGTGACATTTGCATTTTTTGATAATGGGAATATTGTGGTAAGTCAATTGAGTTAAACAAAAGACTTTTCTGCACTTTTTTGCTTCAGTTAAATGCTTGTATATTCTACTCTCTCTGACTTTGTGGAGCTTGATAGGTGGTAGATCCAAGCCACCACGAAGAGGCTGTTATGGGAGGAAAAATGACCACTACACTTAACACAAATGGTGATGTCTGTGCCGTGCAAAAGGCTGGAGGGGAGGGTGTCATGCATAGTGTAATCATGCTGTGTATGCGCATTGCTTCTACGAAAGCTGCTGTCATAACAACTAAAATTAAAGATTCAGTGAGTTTCCTCATTGACTTTATTAGCTGCAACTTTTGTGCCATTTTATGGTTCTGTTTTTTATGCACTTCAAAAATTTGGGTCTCCATAAGTTAAAATGGTACTTCATGATAGTGGAAGATGATTTTGAAGAAGTTGAAGATGATTTTGTTATTTTATCTTCGCACTTACAAATGAATATGCATATTAGTTTGTAAGGAAGAAGAGAAAATAATGAAAATCATCTTCATCTTCTTCAAAGTATGGCAACCCTAGCACGACATCAATTGACCACTGACATTTCCTCAAGTTAGGGTATCCCTTGTAAGTGACGCGTTGCATTGGATGTTGGGTATGGTGGAAAATGGGCAAGGGTTGTTAAGGTGCTCCCTGAAGCGACGCGCTACATCGGATTCCAAGTGTAGTGGAAAATGGTCAAGGGTTGTTAGAGCATCCCCTTGGAAGTGACGCGTTGTATCAGAACCCCGGTGCAGTGGAAAATAGGCATTGGTTCATGTCATGGGGGTTGAGATGTGCGTGGGTAAATAGACTAGATCAAGAGCATAAGATTTGTATTGCTACATGGAATATAGGGACATTGACAGGTTAAAGTATGGATTTAGTAGATAAGATGAAAAGTAGAAGAGTCAACATCCCTTGTATTAGAAAAACTAAGTGGAAAGGGGCTAAAACTAGAAAAATCGATGGATATAAGCTCTGGTACGTAGGAAAAGATTATAATAGAAATGGCGTAGGGATAGTGGTGGATAAAGAATTAAAAGATAAAGTTGTAGATGTTAAAAGAACCAGTGATAGAATTATAATAATAAAACTTATTCTAGGAAAAAAGATCATAAATATTATAAGTGTATACGCACCATAAGTAGGGTTAGAAGATACAATTAAGAGAAAATTTTGGGAAGATATAGGGGGAGTCATGCAAGAAATTCCCAACACAGAGGGGATATTTATAAGAGTAGACTTAAATGACCTTGTAGGAAAAGAAAAGGAATGATATGATAAGATACATAGAGGATATAGTATCGGGGGGGAAGCTATCCTCAATTTTGCTTTGGCATATAACTTGACCCTTGCAAATACATTTTTTAAGAAGAGAGATGAATACTTAATAACCTTTATAAGTGGACTCCATAAAAGTCAAATAGACTTTTTTTTTTTTACTTAAGAATATTAAAAGATCAATGTGTAAGAATTGTAAGGTGATATTTGGTGAGAGTTAACCTCACGATATAGGTAAATGGTTATGGATATCTACATTAAAAGATGGAAAAAAGGAAATGAACTTAATAGGTATAAAAAAAACTAAGTGGTGGAACTTAAAAGGGGAGAAAATAACCTCACAAACAAGTTGATGGGAGAAGGAAATTGGAACAATGAAACAGAAGTAAACACCATATGGATTAATATGGCCAAGTTTGTTAAAAAAGTGGTAAAAGATGTCTTAGATTCATAGGAGTATCTAAAGGTAAAAGGCAATTAGTAAAGGAAACTTGGTGGTAGAGTGAAATAGTGCAAAAAGTTATTAAAGAAAAACGAATGTGTTTTAAACCATGGTAGAAGACTAAAAATAATGAAAACTATTAACAGTATAAGAATGCTAATAAGGTTGGTAAACGAATAGTAAGCGAGGCTAAACTTAAGGCATATGACGATCTGTATAATAGAATAGGATTGATAGAAGGTCAGAAAGATGTGTTTAAACTTGTACAAATAAGAGAACAAAAGGGTAAGTTCTTAGACCACGTTAAGTGCATTAGAAGTGATGATCAAAGGGTACTAGTCAAAGATAACGAGATCAAACAAATGTAGGAAAGTTATTTTCAAAAATTGCTAAATGACAATTGCCCTAAGAATATAAGGATTAAAAGTGCTATAAACCTAAATAACATTGGACATTATAGATACGACCGTAGGATTAGAATACCTGAAGTGAAAGAGGCCTTAAAAAAGATGAAATTAGGAAAGGCCTTGGGGCCTAATGGTATACCAATAGAGGTTTAGAAGCATATGGGAGATACTAAAGTAGTTTGTTTGACCAAGTTGTTTAACAAGATTTTAAAATCAAAGAAAATGTCAAATGAATGGAGTAAGAGCTCTATTGTACCAATTTATAAGAATAAAGGAGACATACAGAACTACACTAATTATCAGGGGATTAAACTTATTGAGCCACACTATCATTGTAAGAGTGATTGAGAAGAGGCTACGGCATGAGACAAGTGTACCAGACAACTAGGTTGGTTTCATGCCTGGGTGGTCTACTATGCAAGCTATTTTCTTACTAAGACAATTAATAGAGAAAAATAGGGAGAGGAGGAAGGACCTCCACACGGTCTTTATTGACTTAAAGAAAGCTTATGATAGGGTCCCTATAGAGCTAATATGGAGGTGTTGGACAAGAAAGGGGTTTCGTAGGGGTATGTAGACATAATTAAAGATATGTATGAGGGAGTGGTAATAAATGTTAAGACTACTAGCAGAGAGATTGGTGATTTTTCTATTGTTGTTGAATTGCACCAAGGATCGGTACTGAGTCTATACCTTTTCACGTTGGTTATAGATGAGTTAACAAAACATCTGTACAAGGAGATCCTTAGTGCGTCCTATTTGCAGATGATATAGTTTTAATTGTGAGACAAGTGAGGGTGTAAACACAAAGTTAGAGTTATGGAAAGAAGCATTAGAACCTAAAGGATTTAAAATTGGTTGAACTAAGATAGAGTGTATAGAATGCAAATTTAGGAAGGAGAGGAGCGTGAGTGGAGCACTAGTAGAGATTGATAACCAAGAAGTCCTTGTAAAAGACCACTTTTGGTACTTAGGATTGATGATTCATGAGAGTGGAGAGATTGAGAGAGAGGTTACCCAGAGAATCCAAGCAGGTTGGAACAAATGGAGTTGTGCATTTGGAGTTTTGTGTGATCGGTGGATGCCACTCAAACTAAAAGGAAAATTCTATAGGATGGCTATAAGGCCTGCCATGCGCTATGGATCAAAGTGTTGGGCAGTTAAGGAACATCATGTTCATAGGATGAACATAGCGGAAATGTGGATGTTGAGATAAATGAGTGGCAAGACAAAAAAGGATAGAATTAGGAATAAAAACATGAGAGGAAACTTAGGAGTAGCACCAATAAGTAATGAGATGAGAGAGATTAGACTTAGATGGTTTGGACATATCTAACAAAGACTGAAAATGACACCAATTAGGAGTGAGGCAATGCAAGTAGAAGGTTCTAAAAGGGCAAGGGGAAAGCCCAAAAGAACGTGGATAAAAGTGGTGAGAAAAGATTTAAAACTTTGAGACTAAATAAAGCCATGATACTTGATAGAGGGGAATGGAGGAATAAGATTCATGTGGTCGATCCCTAATTGGGATAAGGTCTTGATGATGATATTTCTTAATTTATCCATGTTGCTCACTATAGGCTTATGTTTTCATGTCAACACTGTTTCATGTGATTGACATGAGTTTTCATAGGATCAGGGTACATGAACTAAGGTTTTTAGTTTAATTGCTAGTGATAATAAGTATGAATTTGTAAAAATTTGGAAATGGTAAGAAATGACATGTGCATACGTATAGATTATGTTTTCAAGTCAACACCGTTTCATGTGATTGGCATGAGTTTTCATAGGATCAGCATGAACCAAGGTTTTTAGTTTAGTTGCTAATGATAATAAGTCTGAGTTTGTAAAAATTTGGAAATGGTAAGAAGTGACATGTGCATATGTAAATACAATTTTGTGCTAGCACCATTTGCAATATCTATAGAAGCTTTTAACCACAAGCAACTATTTTATAATAATGTGTATAATATTAGTATGTCTCTATTTCGTTTACATAGCTATGGATACACCTAACAAGCAATGACTTTCACTGCTAAGAGGATCTTCTGGCCCTTTTGGAGCTGCAGCTTTTTTGATGTGTGATTGGTCTGTTGCATTTTATTGTTTCTATTTGTCTCACGTGGGCGGTTCTCTCTCTTCTGTGAGTCGTGACCAGCTAGTTCTGATGACAAGGATAATCTAGTGAAATTTTGTTCAGTTGGTTCTTGATGATACATGTTTTGGTGTCCTAGCTGTGCCCATCTTAGAGAGGTTTCAAAGCATGGTTCTTTTATTTTATAATCCTATGATATTTGAGAACAAGGACTATTAGACACCCTGCTGTGTGCTAATAACAGCTAATGTAATCTGAAGGCAAGCTATTGGAAACCATTTTTGGTTGGGGCATGTTGCAGTGTGTTCATTCTTTGAGCAATGGGATTTGAACATTTTCTTTTCTTCTTTGTTTTTGGTCCATTGTTAGAGAGACGAAGGACATTGCAGCTTTGTTCGAGTACTGATGTACATCCACAAAATATCTACTTGAAACAATTCTTTGTATAGCTTCTACCTTTTCTAACACTAACAATTTCTGTTAGGAGTTAGTTGATACACTCACATAATCTTTACAGTCTTCCTTATATTTCTGATGCATGTCCCCTGCAATAGTCAGTCTCATCTTCCCCTTCAGCCTATCTCTGTACTCTCTTCCTCTTCTGATTTTTTGTCTCCCTGACCTGATGTTTTTGAAATCTGGTGCAACCATCTTGAAACCAAAACAAACTGCCACTGACTAAGACCTTTCTCCTGCAGTGGAAGAGTTCCACAAGTACAAAATCCCCAGAAATGTGCTGTAAATTCTCTCTAATAAGAACCATTGAGTGCTGAATGTATCTCTCATTTACTTCTGAGTGCACAAGCACAATGATAGACTTTCTTCATCAATTTTTGGTGCATGAATCAATTACTCAGCCTGCTTTTGAATATCCCAATCATTAAGCCTACTTTAGGAAGCCTCCTTTAACGACAGTCAAGAAGGGAGCCTTGGCGCAACGGTAGTGTTGTTGTTGTGTAACCTTGATGTCATGGGTTCAAGGTGTGGAAACAGCCTCTTGCAAAATGCAAGGTAAGGCTGTGTACTATTGACCCTTGTGTCTGCCCCTTCCCCGGACCCCGCATATGCGGGAGCTTCGTGCACCAGGCCTGCCCTTTAACGACAGCCATTCTTCTTGCAGGGGCCTTTATTGCCTTCCTTTATCAGTGACTGGAACTGAAATAAATGCCTGTAATAGTTATATTTCACTTGAGATGGCTGTAGAAACAGAATAAATGTCTGATGATAGTCATACATTCTTGTGACAGTTGTTAAAAATCATTGCTGACTCTTTAATTTCATCAATGTTTTGGTCCATGAATCAGTTTCAAGCACTGTCTTGCTCATTTAAGTTGCGTTTGTTTATTATAGTGCGCTACACTCATATGTAGCCACCTTAAGTGGGTTACTTGCAACTGCAATGGTAAATAGGGCAGCCCGGTGCACGAAGCTCCCATGTTTGTGTGGTCCGGGGAAGGGGCAGACCACAAGGGTCAATAGTATGCAGCCTTACCTTGCATTTTGCAAGAGGCTGTTTCCTCGCCTCGAACCCATGACCTCAAGGTCACATGACGGCAACTCTACCGTTGCACCAAGGTTCCCCTTCTTTATGAAATAGGTAGGAACCAGATATGCCCAACAAGTTAAGCATATGTGACATGCATGTATATGTTTAGACATGCTTGTTTTTTCTAGATGCATTTATCCTTATCTTGATGATATTTACCTGTATCTAGATCGAAAAGGAAACTGTAATAAACCTTCTCGATGTGAGTGTTAGCAACGTTCGTGGCGGATTGATGATGTATGCATGACCTGTACTACCAGATAGATACATGCTTGGGATATTTGAATTATTTATAGTGATCTTGAACAGAATATGTGCTTGAGACCTTCTGTTTATGCTATTCCTTGAGCTGAGGTTTCTTTAGCATCTGTAGGTGGACCTGATACCTCCAGTTCCATCTTTAGTTTCTGATCCAACTCTTTTGTAGGTAGAGGCATACAATACAGAAAGAGCACTAAGAAAGGTCAAGCGCCACTCATCTCTGGTGGCTGTAGAAGTTGATGGACCCACTAGAGCAAAAGAGCGCCAAGGCCAATCTGTTGTTAGGAAAGACATTAGGGAATCATCAAGACTTGTTGATGTGGGAGCAAGTGACAAAGAAGAAGAAAGGTTTACTAGAGGCACAATGGAAGGTGCTACTACTTCTTCTAAGAAAGGAGAGACCCATCAAAGTGATGAAAATGCAAAAGTTTTCATTGGTGGTCCTTCAAGTTGGTATGTCTCTACCATATTTGATTTTTGATGTGATCAAAACTGCGTTCTATCAGTTCCCACCTAAATGCTTTGTTTAACGTGATTCAAAAATTAGACCTTTTGCCTTTAATTTGCAGGGATCCATATTCAAAAGGTGTTGCTTTGGATTCCATTAGAAACCCTCGGGCTTCACCAGGTATTAACTTCTTTAACAGTCGCTGACAGAAATTTTTTTTGCATCATAAGTATTTTACTGCTTGTTTGGTTTGTTGATGGCTGCTGGTGTTGGCTTTGTTTATCATTTTGTTCTCTTAAAGATAACAGCTAAGAGACAGGCCACTCTTAATGATATGGCTGTTAAAGTGCATGAAATGTTTTTCAGGCAGGGTACTGATATCCTCCTTTCCCTGCCTCAGTCTAGTATGTTGCCAATTTTTTCATTGTTGGAAAGAAGGTAACTGGAATTTGGTTCTTGCACTGATATTTGCTTGGTTATTAGATATGAATCATCTGATGTTTTCTGACAATCATAAAATAGAGGTATTCCCGGGAGTTTTTGAGAAGATGGCTTGATACACAAGTGGGACCTTGATTTAGGATGATTTAAGCCAATCACAATATTTGCCCTGTCTTCAATGGGCCATGCAACAAAAATCCAAAAAAAGAGTAGATAGAATGACCCAATGAAGGGGTTTTGGGTACATGGAGCATCTAAAGCTGACAAATAATGTGAATGGTTAGATTGGCCTAAATCAGGGTCCCACTTGTGTTTCTAGGTAACCAGAGCATGTACTCACAAAAACTCCCTGGAGTACCATATAATTTCTCCCAAAAATAGTGCAACAAAATTGTAGTACCTATTAATCATGACCAGGTTGAGTAGTAACCTGTGGTTATGTTGTTTTAACAAGCATATTTGCAGTCCTTGTATGAAACTTCGCTCAAAATGTTGATGCTTCAGTAGTTTATTTAAATTACTTGCAATATTTAGTCTAATGTATTCTCTGTCTCAATAAGAGAGAGTTACAACAGAAGCAGCCAGTCAATGGATTTGATAAGAAAATGGAATGGAACAATGTGGAGTTTCTAAATCAGAAATGTACTCCCAAATGAAAACCACCTCCTGGCCGTTGCATCAAACTGAATTTTGCTAGAGCCTCATTTAGGTCATGTTTAGCATTCTCTAGGCCAATAGTGTAACTGATCCAGTAGAGGCTGAGGTAAGAACTCTGCGCTGGGGTCTGAAACTGTTCTCTTCCTCCTTTGGTTGGACGAAAAGGTGAGATTAGGGTCAAAAATGGCTGCTGTAATCCTTGGAAAACTAACCTACAAACAGGGCTTCTCTTCCCTCAAAGAGAAGTCTAGGGTCATATGGTGGAGCAAAGTGTCTTAGTCATCCATTTTCTATTCTAATTGAAGGCCGATGTTATTAACCAAAAATAATTTAAAATGAAAAGACAGAACTGCCCCTTCTTAAGTAAATTAAATTCAATGCAAAATCAAAGCAAAAGACACATGTACATCTCCACATTAGTAGCATGCTTCAGCCAAGTGGCATCTAGACTAGGTAAGAGAGAAACAATGGGCCATCCCTAGCCTAGGATGAGTCTCTGAGTTTCTTTGAGTGGGCAAGCCCTTTTGCTGATGTAAAAACTACATCAGCAAATGATCTGGCTATTTTCCTAGAAAATGTGGTCTTGGCTGCCACCTTTGCTGTGGACTTTCTGAAAAATGTTTTATAGGTAAGTCTGAGTTTTGTAACCAGTAAGTCCACTTTGATTTGTTATGCTGTTGTAATTTGACCTTGAGATCATGGGTTCAGAGTGTGGAAACAGCCTCTTGCAAAAATGCAAGGTAAGGCTGCGTACTACAGACCCTTTATTCTGGCACATAAATGTAGGCATCAAAAAGATTATGGCAGATCGTGTTCACCAAGATATTCTCCGAAATTGGATCTTGGTCTATTTGAGATTGTTTCTTTTCATTGTAATCAAGGATCTTTTCTTGTTAATAGGAATAGTTGCCTCAGCTCCTAGTTGTTTGAAAAAACCATTCGCTTTGATTGGTTTTTTCTTATGAAAAGCAGACATGAGATAACAAATCAAGTGTTTCACTATGCCTTTGAAACCAAGGAAAGCATTCCAATCACATCTGATGAAAAAATTCATCATCATCATCAAGACCTTATCCCAATTAGGGGTTGGCCACATGAATCTTATTCCTCCATTCCACTCTATTAAATACCATGGTTTCATTTAGTCCCAAAGTTTTTAAATCTTTCCTCACCACTTCTATCCACGTTCTTTTGAGCCTTTCCCTTGCCCTTTTAGAACCTTCAACTTGTATTGCCTCACTCCTTCTAACTGGTGCCGTTGGTGGCCTCCTTTGAACATGAAAAAATTGGGAAGATTAAAAACAAAAAGAAAATCTTGACGAGAAGCAAGGAAAACTGTCCATTTTGGATTGGCTGCCCCTTTTCTTTAATGTTGTTGTAATTTGAGTTCCAAGTTCAATATTGACCAGTAGCTCTTTATGTAAACTGGAACTGGTTGGCTGTGAGGCGTCTAATAATTGATAGTCTGAAAGTTCTGTTCAGTAAATATAAAGAACTACAGGAACAGAAACGCATACTCTTCTTAGAGATCTAAGTCTTTAAGAAGATGAGAAGAAGGCGCTAATCCAATGTTATCTGGCGGGTCTGTACTCATGGCTATATATGTCTTAAAGGATTACTGACATTTATAGTTTCCAACAGTAAAAACTTTAGAGATCTTTATGTTCGTTCTGTGTATTTTTAGAGACCTATCTATAATTGGTTAGTCAAAGAGGGTATATAGATGTTGTTGTTTAGAAGACCCCTATTTCCTTCCTGGAAATTTTCATCTTTCCTAGTATAGTTTGATTATATTCTAAGAGAACCTGGAGTTGGTTTAGCACTGCTTCATTGTAAACTTTTTCTTTTAGCTAAATTTTCATGGTTTATCATATTATAGCATCTACTTGTGGAACTTGCAGGATCATTAGTACCAGATAAAGAGCAAGAGATGACGGGAGGCCTTCAAAAGCAAAATGAAGCGCAACCTGCAGAACCAGTTGAAAAACCAAGTGATATCATTGCTATGGCAGTTGAATCATCAGATTTAGCAAAGGAAGTGGGGACAGAGAAGACTCTGAAAGATGCTGTGAAGCCCAAAAACAGAAGGAAGAAAATTACATCCTCCATAAAATAGTGAGCCTCTATTAGATATGACATAAACTGGTCAGGTATCCTCATTCCTCACCCAAATGTGATGGCAATTCTGCAGAAGCTCAGCGAATGTTTATTTCGCTTTTTCCGATGACAATATAATTTGATTGCGCAGGCTTTTTGGCAAGTTTCACATTTGTTCAGCATCTTGGCAATTGGGTATCTCTTTGTTGTTTGACCTGAGGAAAAGAAAAAGTAGCAACAGAAAACTAGTGAAGGCTTCAGAGACTGACGATGGCTGACCATTTCAGGAAAAACCCTTACCACAAACTTATCACTGATTCCAATGAGAACAGACTCCAGAGAGGTTGCTCCTTTGAAGCAAATTTTACACTAGAAACTGTAGATTAGGAGAGTTCCAATATTTGATGTGTTAGATTTTGGATAATCAAATCTCCATCAGTGGAAACATGTATTTCACCCTGTTAGAATGCAAGCTTTTTAGTCCTTGCGAAGTTTTTTAGTTGTCTTGCAGGCTTGTATGGTGATCAACGTTGGTGGCTGTCCTTCTCATTCTTCAAACTCGTGCATGGGTGGATGTTCTTGCTCTTTTCTGGCACTAACAATTTCTTGCTCTTTTTAAGGCTACAGTTCTTTAGCCTCAAAATAATCAAAGAGTATTTGCAAAAAATGAACAAATGATCTCATATTGTTGGTGTTAATTTACAGTCTTCATCGTGGGTAAAATGGCATTTAGCTGCCCGGTTTACATTCAAAGGTAAAACAGTTCGCCCGATGATCCACTGCATTCATCTATTGGGGCCTGTTAGTGGCAACTCAGGATTTTGATATATTTTCTTTCCATTTGGTTGTTCATTTCTCTCGAATCTGTTGGATGGTCTGGATCATGGAAAAAAGTCCAAAAAAATGGGCCTGCTTTTCATTTTTGGCCTCCAGTACACTCAAATCGTGCACCTGGTGCAAAGAAAAGAATGGAGAAAAAAACCGAGAGAGACTTTTAATGGTAAGAGGGAAACTGTTCTCTTGTAATAGGAAAAGGTCTTGAAATTTAACTAGACAAGAACAACAAAGAACATCTAGAGGCAAAATTGAGTTTTTGAAGAACTAGTAATTAAAGGGAGTTCTTTAGGGATCTATTGATAAATACTTCTGAAAACACATGCTTAATAATCATTTTAAGTCAATCAATGACTAATTAGATATTAAATTGTAAGTAAGGATGGAGTAGCCAAATTCTCTTTTATATTGTGAACTAAGTGTAAGACGGGTTTAGAATTTATGAACTAAAACATTAGTTTTTACACCTTATCTCCCTTAAGGGTTTGCCTAAAATCTCATCTAGTGGATGATCTTCACCCCTTCATTTATAACCTAATATTGAATGATTAGCCATTCATTTTTCACCACAAAAAACAGATTGAGTATTTTGGAATATGGTCTATCAAAGGCAAGGCTAAGTTAATGGTTCTAAATCAAACGCTATGGCTACAGTACAATATCCAAATGCAGCCTATAACTTGTAACTTCTCAAAACACATTACTTTCTTAGTTCCTTGTTCAATTGGGTATTTTAAAAACAAAATTAGAAATAACCTAGGTTTTCGAATGCAATTTTACCAATCATTTATTTTATTTTTTTAAAAAAAGTTTAGAAACAATACCCTAACATAGTCTAAGCCCCATACTTTTTAGAAAGATAGAGAAATATTAACTAGTTAGAAGGTTTATAACATCCTGAAAATTGAGGAGATTTCCTTGGAATAGTGTATCTAAGGTATAGGAATGAAATGGATCACCAAATATATAGCCTCCATTATACTTTTTCTTTTGAGAAATGCTATCCAGACTGACTTCCAAACCCCACTTGCTAGGCTAGACCTTTGGATCATCCCATTGATTCATCTTGTTTGCTTCCGTATTAGGTTCCCTGCCAAAACTCATGCACATTAAATGCCCTTAGCTATTAGTTTCTTTCAGTTGAGAATTTCAGTGGACAATATTTAGAAGCTAGAAGCATCCATGAATTCTTTTAGGTAGCTTATATAGGAGAGGCTAAACATGATAAGTAAGTGTTTAAGAAACTACATTTAATTGTTTTTATATAATTTTAAAGGTTAAATGTACGAACTCCCTTGCAACTATCAAGATTTATCAACTTGGCCCCCATCTAAGAATTCATCACTATGGATACTATAACTATCATATTCCCATCAAAGGGGCCCCTTCTGTCAAATCTCCATAAAGAAAACTAATGAAATAGATGGATAGGACCCACTTACCTATTTTTAGTATTGTTTAAGGGTAATTTTGTAATTCTATTTATGGCGTAAAATAAAAATATGAAAACAAAGATTGTGAAATCTCTATTTACAGCTTTCTTCTTTTGTTGGTCTAGAAACCTAAATCCTTCTTTTATTTTTTCTTTTATATTCATCATCCATTTCCCAAACAATTCAACATAAGGCTCATAATGCCCAATTTCAAAAGTTGGTCATGTTGCACACTAGTCTTTCTCCAATTTCACAACTAGGACATGTTCCACAGCCCTAATCACAATCCTCCTCACTGTTATTACCCCTATATGCACAAAAGAAAAGGTAATCTATGATTCAAACACACCTAAAAATCTAGATGGGTCTTTGTATAGGTGCATAAAGTATTTTAAGGCAAGTGATTTCCTTAAAGTTGCTTGATTTCTCTATTCTATAAGTGTACTTGATTTGGTTATTGGATGTTATGTGGCTATGGGATTATGGACAATTTAAGGCATTTCTTTAGGATGATTACCTGCTATATGAGATCATCATCATCATCATCAAGACCTTATCCCAATTAGGGGTTGAGCACATGAATATTATTCCTCTATTCTTCTCTATTAAGTATCATGGCTTCATTTGGTCACAAAGTTTTTAAATCTTTTCTCACCACTTCTATCCTTGTTCTTTTGGGCCTTCACCTTGCCCTTTTAGAACCTTCTACTTGCATTACCTCACTCCTAACCAGTGCCGTTTTTTGTCTCCTTTGGACATGTCCAAACCATCTAAGTCTAATCTCCCTCATATTGTTACCTATTGGTGTTATCCCTAAATTTCCTCTAATGTTTTCATTCCTAATTCTATCCTTTCTTGTCTTGCCACTCATCAATCTCAACATCTTCATTTCCATGACACTCATCCTATGAACATGATCTTCCTTAACTACCAAAACTTTGATCCATAAAGCATAGTTGGCCTTATGGCCATCCTATAGAATTTTCCTTTTAGGGTGAGTGGTACCCGCTAATCACACAATACTCCAAATGCACATATCCATTTGTTCCAACCCACTTGGATTCTCTAGGTAACCTCCCTCTCAATCTCTCAATCTCTCATAAATCATTGATCCTAAGTACCAAAAGTGGTCTTTTACAGGGACTTCTCGGTTATCAATCTTAATTGGAGTTCCACTCCTACTCCTCTCCTTGCTAAAATTATATTCCATATATATTCTATCATAGTTTGGCTGATTTAAAATTCTTTAAATTGTAATGATTCTCTCAATAACTCTAGCTTTGTGTTTATGCCATCCCTCATCTCATCAAGTACGACTATATCATCTACAAATAGATGCACCATGGAATCTCCTCATGCATATGTTTTGTTATCTCATCCACAACCAAAGTAAAAAGGTACCAGCTCAATACCGATCGTTGATGCAATCTAATAATGATAGGAAAATCACTAGTCTCTCTAGTAGTGATCTTAATATTTATTACTACTTCCTCATACATATATTTAATTATGTCTATATACCAACGCAAAACCCTTTTCTCACCCAACACTACTCATATTCTCCATGAACTCTATCATAAGCTTTCTCTAAGTCGATAAAGACCATGTGGAAGTCTTTCCTCCTCTCCCTATATTTTTCTATAAATTATCTTAGTAAGAAAATGGCTTCCATGGTAGACCTCCCAAGTATGAAATCAAACTAGTTCTCTGATACACTTGTTTCATGTCGTAGCCTCTTCTTAATCACTCTTTCAAAAAGTTTCATAATGTGGCTCATAAGTTTGATCTCCCAATAATTAGTGTAGCTCTTTGTCTCATTTATTCTTATAAATTGGTACAATAGAGCTTTTTCTCCATTCATCAGTCTTTAATTTTATAATCTTGTTAAACAACTTGGTCAACCAAACTATTCCAGTATCTCCCATATGCTTCTAAACCTTTATTGGCACACCATAGAGCCCCATGGCCTTTTCTGATATCATCTTTTTCAAGGCCTCTTTTACTTCAGATATTCTAATCCTACGTTCATATCTATAATATCCAATGTTATTTAGGTTTACAGTATTTTTAATTCCTATATTCTTATAGCCATTGTCATTTAATAATTTTTGAAAGTAAATTTCTCGCCTTTGTTTAATCTCGTCATCTTTGACTAGTACCCTTTGATCATCACTTTTAATGTACCTAATATGATCTAAGTCCTTACCCTTTTGTTCTCTTATTTTTGCAATTTTAAACACATCTTTCTCACATGCTCTTGATCCTAGTCTACTATAGAGGTCATCATATGCCTTAAATTTAACCTCGCTTACTATTCTCTTAGCAACCTTTTTAACATTCTTATACTGTTCATATTTTTTGTTATTTCTAGTCTTTTACCATGCTTTAAAACACACCCGTTTTTCTTTAATAACTTTTTACACTGTTTCGCTCTACTACCAAATTTCCTTTATTAATTACCTTTTACCTTTAGATACTCTTAAGACATCTTTTACCACTTTCTTAATGGACTCAGCTATATTAGTCCACATGGTGTTTACTTCTTTTTCATAGTTCTAGTTTCCCTTCTACCATCAATTTATTTGTGAATGAGGTTACTTTCTCTCCTTTTACATTCCATCACTTAGTTTTTAGATACCTATTAAGTTTATTTATTTTAATATAGATATCCATAACCATTAACCTATGTTGTGAGGTTAAACTCTCACTAGGTATCATCTTATAGTCCTTACACATCGATCTTTCATATTCCTGAGTAGAAAAAAGTCCATTTGGCTTTTATGAAGTTCACTTTTAAAGGTTATTAAGTATCCATCCCTATTATTAAAGAATGTATTTGCAATGGTCAGGTTATATGACAAAGCAAAATCGAGGATAGTTTTCCCATCTCATTTCATTCTCCTATACCATACCCTCAATGTATCCTATCATATCTTTCTTTCTTTTTCTATATAGCTATTTAAGTATGCTCTTATAAATATCCCCTTAGTGTTGGAAATTTCTTGCATGACTCCCTTCATGTCTTCTCAAAATTGTCTCTTGATTATATCTTCTAACCCTACTTGTGGCGCGTATGCACTTATAACATTTATGATCTGGCCTCCTAGAATAAGTTTTATTACTATAATTCTATTACTAATTCTTTTAATGTCCACAACTTTATCCTTTAGTTCTTTATCCACTATTATTCCTACACAATTTCTGTTATTATTCTTTCCTACATACCAGAGTTTATACTCATCTATTTCTCTAGTTTTAGTTCCTTTTTACTTGGCTTCTTGGATACAAGTGATGTTGACTCTCCTACATTTCATTGTATCTACAACTCTAAACTCTTACCTGTTAATGTCTCTACATTCCATGTTGAGATACAAATTTTATGCTCTTGAGATATCCTATTTACCCACGCACTTCATGACGTCCATGGCATGAACCCATGTCCACTTTTTACTGCACCTGAGTTCTAATGTAGCGTGTGCTTTTGAAGGGATGCTCTAGCAGCTTGTACTTATTTTCCACTACACCTAGGATCTGATATAGTATGTCGCTTCTAAGGGAATGCCCTAGCAATCGTTGCCCATTTTTTTACTACACACGGGATCCGATGCAACGTGTCATTAATAGGGGATGCCCTAACTTAAGGAAATGTTACTTTTTCATTCATGTCATATTAGGGTTTCCATACTTTTAATAAGCTGGAGATTATTTTAATTTTTTACTTACAAACTAATACACAAATGTATATTCATTTGCAAGTAGGAAAGAAATAACAAAATCATCTTTAACTTCTTCCTTGCCGGCTAGCACCTGATGTAAGACCCCCCCACCTTTTTCATCTGGGCTTAGGACCAACATTGGGATGCTAATCTCTTTAGCGCGTGCTTGTGTGTGTACTGAAATTATGAAGGAGTGAAAAAGGAAAAGGTTGGATGTTCAATTTAGGTGTTTGGATTGATGTTCAATTGGTTTGTTGTGCAATTCTAGTTTGATAGAATGTTAATGCACTTTCAATGTTATTGCTATTTCAATTTTAATGGTTTGTAATGCAATTCCACTTGGTATGTAACAACATTGATTTAGTAATTGAAGAGATCAAGTAGAATGCTTGTTTGCATCTTCTATTGTTGAGAGTAGAATTCTTTATCATCTATTAGAAAAGGTCTCTGCTTATTATTGTTTGAAGCTCCAATAGATTGGTTCTCGATCAATTGATGTTGTGCAATAAGTATGACACTAAAACTTATTAGCAACATAGACACTGAATGAAAAGCAACATATTGAGAAAGAATAGATGGTGAAAAGTTACATATTGAATACGCTAAACTACATCAATAATAAAAGAATAATTGGATCAAATAGCTTATCTTTGTGGCCACCAAATCCTATAATGATAGCTTGTCTACAGACATGAGCTTGTCTTTGAAAGATTAACACATAACAATCTAGAATCTATTGGACATGAGCTTGTCTTTGAACGCGTTGCAATTCATGGTAGCAATTTTGCTCTACTGTTAGGCATTAGACATATAATATGAGTGTACTTCTAATCTAAGTTACAAATCAAGATGTTCTTATGCTAAATCTAAATTAATCTTCCTTCCCTAGCCTAGCACAAGCACCACTTCTTTTAGTACTCATAGATTTGATTAGAAGTGAACAAAGATCACTTCAAAGTTCAAAACAACACAAAGTTTGCAGAATGTGGATCGAGTGCTAATCCTTAAGCATATATAACCCTTTGAAAATGAATCTTCATTCCCTAGCCTACCACAAGCACCACTTCTTTTAGTGATCATAGATTTGATTAGAAGTAAACACAGATCACTTCAAAGTTCAAAACAACACAAAATTTGCAGAATGTGGATCGAGTGCTAATCCTTAAGCATATATAACCCTTTGAAAATGAGGACATGGATAAATCTTGATTTTGCCACTACTTCCTATATTCCACAATAATATTGCAGCATAATAGTCCCTTATTTTCAAGTATTCCTGGTCTTGTTTCCCCCTTATTAAGTATAGGCTCTGTTCCTTAATTATTGATGGTATACACAAACCTTGTAATCTCTCTTCACTAGAGTCTTGAAAGCATTATTTGGCCAAGTGGGATTATCTTAACATACTCAATGGCCAGCCAAGTTTATGTGACTTTTGTATTCTTGTATTGCCTATCACACTGATGTTCATCTTTATTGTGTGACTTTAATTTGAAAATATATCTTGTCCTTACTCAGAGATGCATGTATTCTCCACTCACTTTTGAACTTACATTGAGCCATGACCCTCCAATTATTATTATGAAAGTAGTGAAAATCCAATTCACTATCAATTGTGAACTTCTTGAGAGCTAGCCTAAAGACTATCACATCAGTGAACTTTAAACCCTCTTGAAACTTTATTGGTTTTCTTATATTAGGTTGTGAGTTGAAGATTGGCCAAATATCAATTTCAATGTCCTCATTAGAACCATTCAAACTCCTATATTCATCTATTTCCCTAGAACTTTCATCACTTTGAAGATGAAACTCACAAGCCTCCATTTCAGTAATTTATCCACCTTTAAAGTTCAAGTCATTTGCCACCCTCTTGTTAACCTTTTTATAGAACAGGTCTTCATTGCTTGTGCAAATTCGTGAAAATAAAAAAGCTTATCACTAGAGTCATCTTCATCATGTTGACCTACCACACCATCACCCTCACCAATATTTTCCACAATGTAATAAACACTTGGCTTTTAAGCTCAACCAATGGCACACCCCGCCTAGCTTATGAACAAGGTAATCCCATTGGCATATTTGAAGTAATAAGCTCCTCACCAACCTTCACAAGGTACCCAAAACACATTAGAAGTTCTATGTTAGGAGGTCAATTATGATTCATGGTCAATACTTCATTCTCACAAGTCAATGGGCATCCTCCTCCTTTGATGTTGTCACCTAAATACACACAATTTACATTTTTGTACTCTTCAAAACCCACAAACCTCACAAGATCTACAAGGGACAAATTGTTCAAGCCTTGGTCTTCCTCACACAATTAAAAGAGTCAAAGAAAAAGTATACTCAAATAAACTTCACATTCCACATTTCGAAAAAGAGTCAAAGACAAAGTATACTCTCATACATTCCAAATGAAGAGTGTAATGTACAATTTACTTGATAATCAAATGCATTCCAACTAAATTGTATAATATGCATGATAGTAAATAATATACTGGTATAATCAAATACATTTCTACTAGATAGTATAATACAAAATATACTAGTACACTCAAACACATAGAAGACTTTGTCAAGTTGAAGTATACTAGTTAACCCGTTTTCACAATGTACTCTTATACAGTAGAGATTGATACAAAGTATACTAGTACACAAATCTATATGCACAAAGCAAATTTGCCTTAAGTAAATATATCATATTAAGACTACAGAATTGTGTATACAAACCAATGTGCAACAACAATAGTAATAAAAAAAAAAACCTTATTAAATAAACCCAAAATCTAGTACAATAAGAAACAAATTAGACCACATCTAAAGATCAAAGAAAAACCCCAATTTAAGATGGTCAGAGTCCCATGTGCATAGATCGAAGTGAAAAAAAAAAACCACATGCACTCAAGAAACAAATAAAAAAGAATGTTCCAATACTAACTCCTTTACTATTTTTTTTCAACACGAAGAAGCCCTGAGCAATGAAGAATTTCAACACATTTCATTGAAAAACTGAGTGGTCAAAATCCTCAAAAAATTTAAAGCATTGAGCACAAAAGATAAAAGTTCAAAATTGATTGGGGCTTAACTATGATTATGTGGCCAAAATAATATGCCCGAAATGATGTACCTAGAGATGCTTGTTTTCGAAGCTCCACAAACCAAAGATGCTCATTATTGAAGCTTTACACAAAGAACCTCCAAGCCAAGAAGCTTCACAAACCTAGAGATGGTTACCATTGAAGTTAATCATTGAACCTCAAATAAAATATACTCATGGTATGGCCTTGGCCAAACATGTAAAAAACTATTGGAGTTTTGCATCTCAAGATTCTCTCTCTCTCTCTCTCTCTCTCTCTCTCTCTCTCTCTCTCTCTCTCTCTCTCTCTCTCTCTCTCTCTCTCTCTCTCTCTCTCTCACACACACACACACACACACACACACACACTGTTGTTTTACCTTCATAGTTACCCTTCTTCCTTTCTTTTACTTTCTCATTTTTCCACTGTGTTTGCTATGTTTAATCTAAAAAAGTCAAGAATACATTTTAAAAACCAATATAATACAACTTTGTAGGTCCTAGCTACACATTCCATTAGTAATTGGATGGAGAATTGATGGAAGGGGCCCCTTTGATGGGAATGTAATAATTATAGTATCAATGTTGATGAATTCTTAAATGGGCTTATAGATTAGAGTAGTTGCATGGGTGTTCATGCATTTCAACTTATTCTAAAAATGTTTTAGAATATATTAAAAACAATTAACTATAGTTTCCCAAACATATACTAAATCAGTGAGGCCTAACTAGAGGGGTCTTGAAGGGAGTCCATAAAGCAAATTTTCCTCTTCTTGTTGCCCGGATTTTACATGTAAACATAATTTTACATACATGCACTTACAAAGTGTGAAGACTCTAGTTTTTATAACATATTTTATAATATATTTTGTAAAGACATGGCCCTTAGTAGTAAAAAAATTTCGCAAAACAAAGCAATGAGAATTCTTTTCTTTAGAACTTGTTTTGTAAAACCCAAGTCACCACTTCATACATAACATAAGTAAAGTTTTGTACAAGATAAAATTTCATTGAAGGAATATACTTTTATTAAACTTCAGGATCCATCAAGTGGTTCACAGTACACTGCCTATTGTATCCTTACAATACTTGTCTAAATACACAATCCAAATTATAAAGCTCTAAATATAATACAAGCTCTTAATATAATACTAGCTCTCAATATAATGTTTCAAGGGATATACCTTGATTACTTATTCTTCAATAGTTCTTCAAGTCTTGAGCTCATAAGTCTCCTTCTCTGTATCTAAGATATTGTAAACATTCAAACATTTACAATATCTAAGCAAGCTATGCTTGGTAGGGGATAAAAATGTAATATATTGATAGTATAATCTCAATATTTAATTATCCCATGATTCATTCTGTTAAGTGTTTAATTTTGACTAAAAGACCGCTAGTTTAGCATTCTATTAGATCATCTAATCATTTAAAATTGCTAATTTTAGTTTGATTTTAAATTTAACTCAAATTGACCATCCAAACCTTAATTTCTCAAAATCAATGGTTAGATGATCATTAGAGTTTATTAGATGATTAATGTGTGGTTTATATTATTTTAATTTAGTCTTTTAGTTTGCAGATTAACTATAAAAGGCATGGATGGCTATGGATCAAGGTTACAGATTATCCCTCAAGGATCAATGATACAAATTAGTGAAAGGCAAGAGTCCTAATTGGAAGAGGATTCCTAATGAGAAAAGTCCTAATTTGGGAGAGGATAAAGTTTCCTCATAGGAAGTTATCTCTTCAAGGAAGGAGTTGGAGGAAGATAAGGAAAGAGTTTGAGTAAAAGAAGGAAGTGCAAAAACCTTATAAAGAGGGGAGCCGTATGAGGAGGAGGCTTTTCTTTTAGAGTTAGTTTTATTTTCCTTTGTTGCTTGCCATTCTAATTCCTCTACTTTTCTCTTTGCTTTCATCCGTAAATTTTTGTTCTCTTTACCTTTTACGTTTGTTTTCATTCAACACTTCAACCCCAGCTCTTGTTTCCATTGCACACCTCTTTGTTCCCCTCTTTTGCCCACTTTAATATCACTCTCCCGATTTCTCTTCCATTGTCTCCACTAGGCCCCCATCAAACCCAAGCAAGGCCAAGCTTTCTCCTCTACCCAAGTACTGGCTTTTTCCCATGTTCTCCGCGTTCCTTGTCCAAACCCTGCTTCCTTTCCACCTGCTTGGTTTCATCTCTACTCTCCTCCTCTCCCCAGTTCACCATCTGCCCAGTCCAGTCCACCACATTGGCAACCTCTCCGTTCTCCTTTTGCTTCCTTCACACCCACCATCTTCTCTAGTTCCCTCTGCTCCACGGAGTTGTTTTCACCGGCCAATGGACGACGCCCAGATTCCCCTATTTGCCATGCTCCATTGCCATCACATCTGCTCCAGGCGACGCCACACCGCCCAATCGGGACCGCACAACCATACCCCCTTCCTCATCATCGCCCGCACCTTTTCACAGGGCAGGCACGAACCCATAATAGGAGTCCAGTCCAAACGGTACCAGACGACTAGTCAAGACCGCATCAGCACAGGCGTCTGCATGATCTCCAGTAATCTTCTCCTGACTATTTTTGTTTTACGGGAGTTTTTAGGAAGTTTCGAGAAAAATTCCAAAATTGCCTCTTGAAGAATAATTCAATTTACATTCACTGACCTTTTCTTATTCCAGGTTTATGTTATTCTGTTTTGAGTTATTCGGGTTCTGTGTTATTTCGATATTGTTTACTTTAATTAACAGTTCTGGGTTAACGATGGAAAATCTTTGATTTCTTGTTTACTTTAATTCGTAACTTCAATTAAATTTCCCAGCATATTTTTAGGATAGTTTCTAGTCGAATTATTGTTCCTGATCTCTATTTTGGCTTCTGAGAATAAGATCTAAGCCATTGAATCTTAATTTCACTAATTTGATTAGATCTTTAAATATTTGAAGAATCTGACAAATTCCTCCGTCAGATCCTTAATCCATGACATGTTGAACATAAGGATATAGGTTAATCAAAGTTTTGGGAATCCAAAGTGAAGAAATTGAACAGTACTTAAACTAGCGAATTATATTTTCTTAATTTCTTCTAGTTTTAGTTTTAATTAGGATTTTATTGTTCCTTTTTATTTAATTCTTGAAATTAAACTTCTAAAATTTCATTGACAAGCTAAATCTAAAGTTTGAATATATTTTTTTGTTAATTTTTGTTAATTAAATTGAATTTTAAATAATTAAATTTTATTAAAAACTCCAAAATTCTATACAATACAAAGAAAATCCGATCCCTTTTCATTTCTGAATTTTGATTTCTGAATTTCATATTTTTTGACCCGTATTTGCATAGCTATACTACAATAGCCGGTGCACTTGCGAAAAACATCAACAAGTTTTTTGTGCCATTGCCGAGGACTTGCAAAGGAGTTTTTATAGAATTTAATCTTAAAAAAAATAAAGAAAAAATCCAAAAAATTAATAATATTATGAATGAATTATAGGCATTTTTAGGTGCATATTTAATTTTTTAGTGCATAACCACTTTATTTCCTAAATTTGGTACTAATTGTTATTTTTCTTTTTCAGGAAATTATCAAGTGGAGCATTACCAATTAAATAGATTTTTCCTGCTTTCCTATATTAGGATTTTTTTTTCTTTTGAGTGAAGCTTGTAGTGAGGATTCTTGTAATTTGCAATTTTTATTTTCATTTTAAAGGGTTGTAATAATACAGGGCAAGTGTGGGATAAGGTGGCCCACACTTGATCTTCATTAGAAACCTCATTGTAAGTCTCATCACTCATTTAAATTCCTAGATTAGGGTTTGCATTTAGAAATTTGCATTGTTTGGTAGTATAAATCATATAGAAAGCATCCTCTTATAATTGTTGCATTTTTAGGTTTTTCATTAGTTTATCGCTTTTATTTGCATGTTAGGACACGGTTAATGCTTTAAGGTGATATATATGCTAATCGAACTGTCATGTAGTGTGGAATTAATTAGTAAGGGTACCATACCCCCATAAGATCAAGGGTGGATTTCATCACCACTCATTGGCCCACCTAGGATAATCACCTCAAGCGCACTACCCTAACCTTTAAATTAAATTAAAATTAATTAGAAGAGACCTATAGGGCTATCACATGCTCATAGGACCCTCTTACTAAGACTCAATTTATTGTCACTCCAGTGGCTTTTGCGCACTGTGGTTATTAAGGGTTGTCTAATAGAGTCTCGCTCTTTCCTTACCTCCTGTTGACATTTGTAAGGTATAAACGCCTCCTTACACGAGGGTTATATTAATCACCTTGTGAAAAACCTAACTGGTAAGCAATAATCAAGTCTAAAGGAGAGGAGGAGCGCTAGATTAAGCTAATTAAAAGAAGTGTCCCTACACATATTCAAGAAAATCAATATATTGCTTATTAGCCTAAGGTGTTTGACTATGCCTTTTTGCTTGCATCACCTAGAGTTAGAGTTAGCATTTAGAGTAGGATATTTTAGATTAGGAATAGTTCATGCAAGGGCGTTGATCTCAGAACCTTGAGCTACTGCCGTTAAACCTAGAGATTCATCGCGTCCAAAACCAAGAGGAAAGAAATATAGTTCATATCCCTATGGCGGAAACCACTACCAGAGATTAAGCGTAAGACTATTAGAGATTTTTATGCACCGCTCCAACTTAATACCCCCTCCTGCATAGCTTTACCTTCCACTAATGCCAACCACTTCGAGTTAAAGCCGGGAGTAATTCAATTACTCCCCACTTTTTATTGTCAAGACCGAGAAGACCCATACCTACATATTAAGGAGTTCCTTGATATTTGTGCCACATTTAAGTTTTGAAATGTTTTGGATGATTCGATTAGGTTAAGGTTATTCCCGTTCTCACTTAAGAACAAAGCCAAGTCATGGCTTAATTACTTGGAGGTAGGTTCTATACATATATGAGACCAATTGTCTAAGAAGTTCCTGAACAAGTTCTTCCTCGTTCACAAAACAAATGCCCTACGTCGTGAAATTATAAATTTCCAACAAAGGGATGGTAAACAATATTATGAATGTTGGGAATGGTGGATTGAATTACTACAAAAATGCCCTCACCGTGGATTTGAGAAATGGCAGCAAGTTCAATACTTCTATGAGGCATTGACACCTCAAAATAAACAAATGATAGATGCAGCGAGTGGAGGAACCCTCATGTTAAAAGATGAAAGTGAAGCATGGGAATTCTTTCAAACTGTAGCTAATAATTCTCAGCAATGGGATTATTCAAATAGGAGAGAAAGAACTAACCAGCCCACTAAGAAAGGAGGTATTTATGAGATAAGAGCACATACTGATCTATCTGATAAGCTCGACTCTATCTCTAAAAAATTAGATGGAAGAATGGACAAGCTTGAAACTATGTTTCAATCTTTCATGGCTGTTACATTATCCCAAAAACCTCCACAAGAGGTATGCGCTACTTGTTCTAGTCCAACCCATTTAACCTTAGCGTGTCCATCTAATAAAGTATTTCCTAAATATCTTATAGACCAAGGAAATGCATATCGCCAACCTAGCGACAACCCATATTTTGAGACCTACAACTCTGGATGGGCTAGGCATCTCAATTTGTCTTGGTCAAAGAATAACACAAAGGGTGGCTATCTGTAAATTCCCCTGTCCAAAACTTTTCTCTTAGAAATACAGTTCCCCATTAGCCACCTGGATTTCAGCAACCTCTACAACAAAAGAAACCATATTTAGAAGAAAACATCCACACCATGATGGACCAATTTGCAAAAGATAATGATTACACTAAAAAGGCCTTATACCAATTGCAAAATGATAGTAGACATTCAACCAATGTCAACTCTCAAGCCATAGCCAAGCTAAAGGTGCAAATAAGCCAATTGTGTGCTGAATTACATAATAGAGGAAATGGTCAGTTTCCTAGTCAACCCATCCATAAACCCTAAGGGTCAATTTGAGATATGATCTAATTCTCAAAACCATAACCCTCATGAGCATGCCAAGTCCGTAATCACCCTTAGAAATGGTTGTCAAATCGATAACAAAGAAGGGCAGGCTAAGGAAACTATAGAGGAAAAAGTAGTAACAAAAATACAGGAAAAAGAGAAAAGACAGAACAATCCTGTAGAACCTATAGTGAAGGCACCTTATATGCCTAAAGCCCATTTTTCCCAATTATTGAATAAAGCTAGGAAGGGATTAAACTTCAATGAGTTAATGGAAGTGTTTAAACATGTACAAATCAATATGACATTGCTCAATGCAATTAAAGACATCCATGCCTATGCTAAATTCTTAAAAGAGCTCTCACAACAAAGCGAAAGCTTAATGTACAAAAGAAAGCCTTCCTCACTAAACAAGTGAGCTCTTTGATTCAACATATGACCCCACCAAAGTTTAGAGACCCAGGGTGTCCTACAATCACTTGTGCCATTGGAGATCATGTCATAGAAAGGGCACTTCTTGACTTAGGGGCTAGTGTTAACTTGTTGCCATACTCTGTCTATGAGCAACTAAAACTTGGTGAGTTGAAACCAACCACTACCATGCTGCAATTAGCTGATAGATCTATCAAGATATCTCATGGTTTGGTTAAAGATGTCTTGATACATGTGGATAAGTTTTATTACCTTGTTGATTTCATTGTGCTGACACCCAACCTGTATCAGATCCTGGTAGTAAAATCCCAATTATCCTTGGGCGTCCATTCTTGGCAATGTCTAACGCCATTATTAACTATAGGAATGGTGTAATAAAACTCTCATTCGACAACATGAAAGTTAAGCTTAATGTCTTTAATGCCAATCAACAACATTTAGACCTCCATGATCCATGTGATGTCAACTTGATAGAGAGTCTAATTAATGAGAGTCATTCACCATTGTCCATCTTAGATCCACTAGAGGCTTGTCTGATGTACTTTAATGGAGAATTTGACATAGACAAGTCTATTGAGGAGGTAAAAAATCTTTTAGATGTTGCACCACCCATGGATACTCTAAGTGGGGTCCTTATGTGGAACCACTCCTACCGTCTAAATCTGTCCCCATACCCTCAATAGAGCAACCACCATCTCTAGACCTAAAACCCTTGCCTGATAACTTAAAATATTCATACCTAAGTCCAGAGGAAACCTTACCTATAATAATAGCATTAGACTTAGATAAAGAACAAGAGGGTAAGCTGTTAGATATTCTTAAGGAACATAAAACTGCTCTAGGGTGGACAATAGCAGACATAAAAGGGATAAGTCCAGCCGTATGCATGCATAGGATACATCTAAAAGAAAATGCAAAACCTTCTAGGGAGACTCAAAGGTGATTGAACCCCCACATGAAGGACATGGTTAGAGATTAAGTCCTAAAACCCTTAGATGTTGGCATCATATACCATATCTCTTATAGTACTTGGTTCAGCCCCATTCAGGTTGTACCTAAGAAATCTGGGGTCACGGTAGTAAAAAATAAGGATAGCGAGCTAGTCCCCACCCGCATGACCATTGGGTGGAGAGTTTGTATTGGCTATCGAAAGTTGAACGCGGTCACGAGAAAAGATCATTTTCCTCTACCTTTCATTGACCAAATGCTAGAGAGCTTAGCCGGACATAGCTATTACTATTTTCTGGATGGATATTCTGGTTACAACTAAATTCCTATAGCACCAGAGGATCAAGAGAAGAGCACGTTCACCTGCCCTTTTGGAACCTTTGCTTACAGATGTATGCCTTTTGGGCTTTGTAACGCTCCAGCTACATTTCAAAGGTGTATGTTGAGCATTTTCTCTGACATGGTAGAAAGATTCCTTGAGGTGTTTATGGATGACTTCTCAATATTTGGTTCATCATTTGATGAGTGCCTGCACCACTTGAAGTTAGTCCTTGCAAGGTGTCAGGAGAAGAATTTGGTCTTAAATTGGGAAAAGTGCCATTTTATGGTACAGAGTAGGATAGTATTTGTGGCGACCCGGGCTTTTATAACACATTTTATAATACATTTTGTAAAGATAGGGTCCTTAGAGTAAAAAAATTTGTCAAACCAAAGCAGCAGGAATTCTTTTCATTAGAATTTGTTTTGTAAAACCTAAGTCACCACCTCATACATAACATAAGTAGAATTTTATATAAGATAAAATTCAATTGAAGGAATATTCTTTTATTAAACTTTAGGATCCATCCAGTGGTTCACAGTACACAGCCTATTGTATCCTTACAATACTTGTCCAAATATACAATCCAAATTACAAATTTCAAAATTCAATACCTGTTCTAATACAATGTTTCAAGGGATATACCCTGATTACTTATTCTTCAATTGTTCTTCAAGTCTTGAGCTCCTAAGTCTTCTTCTCTGTATCTGAGATATTGTAAACATTCGAATATTTACAATATCTCAGCAAGCTATGCTTGGTAGGGGATGAGAATGTAAGTTATTGACAGTATAATCTCAATATTCAAGTATCCCATAATTCGTTCTATCATAAACACATTCATTAATAACTATTAGTTATAAGGACATCTCATTTCCTTGTCATTTGTGCTCACCTTTATACATACATATTGTATAAGGACAAATCCGTTAAAAATGTAAAAATAATCAAGAGTCATTTCTATAAAAAGCTGATCAACTCTTTTCATTATAAGAGATTTGTATCTCAGCTAGTTACTGTACAGGAAATTTCCCTTCTTGGGAAAAATATTGGTAATATACAATTACCTGGCATTTCATCATGCCATCCCTTAAGGCATTTCACTATGCCAATTTCATATGCATCATAATACAAAATAATCAAGGACTACTATGCTTACAGTCTGATCCGTACAGCGTGCTCAGATAACTATTCAATAGTCCACTTATACCATTCTCAGTGGAAATTACAATATCCATGTTCATATGAGAGGACCATGGCTGCCACAGTGGTGGCCTTCCCATAAATGCCCCACCTGACTTTTAGCCTTTCTTAGGCTTAGTATTCAATATCATCAAGTTTCAGAGAGTGGGTGGCCAAACCTTCTTAACTCTCCTAGCATAGCATCCCCAGGCCTATGCCTGTTTAAAACAAAACCAAAGCCTCCAAGCTTGTATGTAAAATGATACTTATACATATCAGACTATCTGTCTGTTTATCTAAGACTGGAATATTTTCTACTTTCCTATTCACTTAGGGTTGTTCTCAATTCTCAACTTGACCATTTAATACTTATTTTCCTCATCATTTGGTTGGATCATATTTCAATTTGGGTATTTACCTTAATATATTGGTATCATACATGTCAATACTTCAAAACATAAGATCATGTATTAGACATATATCTTCATGTAAAGGAATTCTTAATAATCCACCTACCTCAATAAGGTATTCTTACTCCTTGAAATATGTCATAGTCTCGATCAACATATATCTGTCAAATCATATGTATAATGTTATTTTTCTAATCAAGGGTACATACTATATGGTCTTTTGATCATCCTTATGTAGGATGATTTGAATCTTTCTTCCTTGAATATCATATATCCATGGGTTTAATATTATCTATACAAATACTATCTATATCATACATAACAATCTAATTTACATTGATGTTTCTTTTTCCTTATTGTTTTTGATCATACAAGATCTCATCTTGTTTGATCATCCTTATCTCACTTACTATTTTTATTAGGGTTAGATAATTTGCTATCTTTTTATGTTCTTATTATTATTCAACCAGTTAGTGTCTTACTTGGTTGAAGATAATTTATTTCTTCCTATCACTAAACAACTCCTCCTTATTTCAGGATGACTAGTACTTACCAGTTAAAGTTTGCTCAAAAAGTGGTTAATACAACCCTCATGTAAGGAGGCATTTAGACCTCTCTTACGTCAATGGGAGGTGAGGGAAAAGCACTTGGCTCTTGTATACCCCCTATAACCACAATGTTCAGAGTCCACTGGAGTTGTACTAGCTCAACCTTTGACAAGGTTCCTATGAGCTCTTTACCTTAAGTCCATTCTCTAATTGATTTTAATTAATTTCCATGGATATGCACAATGTCATCCATGGATGTTCATTATTTTCCTACTTTGGGCCAAGGAAATGATAAATCATTCCTTATATTGTCCTATTAACTATAGCCCTTATTAAGTCAAAATCATTCATTCATCTTAGTTGTCCATGAATTTCTATATTTCATTAGTTTACATTTTTGGTGATTTATGCTCCTTATATCTTAACAATTACTTAACAATTGAATAAAATTTGATAAGAAGTAAATCATCAACTTGAAAGCATAAATCAAATATAAGTTTAACAACTACAGACTAACATTCTTCCTATGAATGTAACTTAAGCTAGTGAAATAAAACTAACATGATCCTAAGTTATGAAACACATCTTCTATTATAATGAAATCATGTTTAAATCTTAATTTACACTAACATGATCCTAAGATAATCAAATCTACTAACAAATTACTCATTTAGGGCATATCATACTAAAATTTAAAGATTACACTATCATGCTTTCTAACTTAGAACATAAAATCACATTTACACTTCTATATCCAATAAAAGACAATTAAAACTTAGAACATAAATCACATTTACACTTCTATATCCAATAAAAGACAATTAAACTAATTTTATTAAGATTATTATAAACCTTTAAATATGATCCAACCATTAAATCTTAGGTGTTTTCCTTTATATTAAGGGTTTTAATTACCTTTAGGGCTTTTAATCCATTAAGATCCAAAAATCATATCCACTTGATTTTGTCACATTTCATCCATGATCTAAATGGATTCCATCATAATATCATCCCTTTAATCCATCCCAAGGATCTGATCGTACTTGATCTCATTGATCAAGTGGGTCCCTTTGTATTTTTAGGGTTTTTCTACCATAAAGGGTAGATCCCCTAATTTATCCAAGATCTGTCCAAATTAACCATAGATATTACTTTATTAAATTATTATATCATCATTAAAATAAATTTCCAAGATCTGATCACCTCAGATCTTGAAGATCTTAGAAATCAGACACTTATTTCCAAAATACAAAATAATTCAGGAATAATTTTTAAAAATATTATGAATTAATTAGAAACTAGACATTACAAGCTTTCCATAGCTTCTTTCTGATCTCAATTTAGAGTTCATATGACTCCACAATCTTAAATTGAAGTTTACAACCGTTCCTAGGGTCCAGCAGAATTAATCTCTCTCAATTGAGGGTCCAAGCCTTGTTAGATTTTCTTGAAAATTGTACCCTATGGGTTTTGGATCCTTATGGATCGATTAGAAGCTCAGAATTTCCATCTAACCTCTCTATCACCATAAATTGAAGGCTCTTGTATTTACTTTATTTTTACCATTTTTCATTCAAATTAAATTACAGAAAAATAAAAATTACACTAAACCATAATAAATATGTATGGGAAGTAGTTTCACCTACCTGATTGGAGAAAAACAATATAATTGATGCCCAATTTGAGAGAATTATCGGTTGATGATAATATAACCAAATTGTCCACCTTTTTGTAATTTTCTGTTGTTGGAACCATTGGATCTTGAAATTGATTTTGGGTTTTTGTATATACTATAGTATAGGATGTTATGGACAGTGGAATTGATGAGATTCTTCTTGGAACGGAGTGCCTAATTGAATTTAGGTCTCTTGTTCCAATTAGAAAGAGGAGAGAGAAATAAGGAAAAGAGAGTTTGGGGAGGGATGAAGGAGAATTTGGGGTTGAAATTCTAGGAAAGATTTGGAAATTTCATGGTTAAGGTTGTGAAAATTTTTAAAATTTTTTGAGACATACTTATAGCCAAATTTGAATTTTTTATCATTTCTTTTGATAAGATATTTTATTACTTTAGAATTTCTAATTACTAATGCATTCTCCATTCCCACTACAATCTCCACTACCAGCAATAATGCACTGAGCAATTATTGGTGCTTCTAGAATGTTGGCCCACTTTGTGGGCCCCACTTTTATGTAAAAAGACCTTTTTGCCCTTTTAACTCCAAAATTGGAGAATAATAGGCAATATTTGTTCAAACTCATAATCGAGCATATTTAGTGGCGTTGGAATCGTATTTCTAAGTGCTTTATGAATATTGAGGTCTTATTTCTTGGATATGGGATATGGGTAAAATTACCATTTTACCCCCAAATGGAAAAATTAAGGAATTTTCATTTTAACTCAGAATTGAACATACTTAATGTTGTTTCGATTAGTTTTCCAAGTACATCCATAATTTCTATGTTTTAATTCATAAGATAATTTCTATAAAAAGAGAATTTTCAATAACCTGATATTGCAGCCCAGAATTTCTAAAAATTCAAACTTTATTAATTTTTCTTAATAATTTACAAAAATTCAAGGTCATTACAGTATTAGGCCACATAATATCACCCAATGGGATAGAAGTTGATAAGGCAAAAGTGGATTTAATAGCCAACCTTTCTCCACTAAGGACGGTAAAAGAAATTCACTCCTTTTTAGGACATGCTGGCTTTTACAAACACTTCATCAAAATTTTTAGCAAAATTGCCAAGCCCCTATGTAATTTACCTCCAAAGGAGGCCACTTTTGACTTTGATGAGGACTGTAAGAAGGCATTAGAGTGACTCAAGGCTGAATTGACTTCTGCACCTATTATTCGACCACCAAATTGGAACACACCATTCGAAATAATGTGTGATGCGTCGAATTATGCCATTTGAGCTGTTTTGGGGCAGTGCATTGATAAACTTCCCCATGTGATATATTAGGCTAGTAAAACACGAAATGATGCGCAACTCAACTATTCCACTACTGAGAAAGAGTTGTTAGCTATAGTGTTTGCTCTGGATAAATTTAGATCTTACCTGTTAGGGTCTAAGGTTATAGTATACTAGGATCATGTGGCTTTAAAGTACCTCATTTCTAAAAAGGATGCAAAACCTAGGTTGATCTGTTGGATACTACTGTTACAAGAGTTTGACTTAGAAATTAGGGACAAGAAAGGTTCCGAAAATGTAGTAGCAGATCACTTATACAGATTAGTGGTGGAGCACACTAGCGATCAAGGGCCTATAACTGAGTCATTCCCAGATGAACAATTATTGCATGTTTTCCAGTTACCTTGGTATGGAGATATTGTTAATTATCTTGTTACAGGACGAATGCCTAATCATTGGACCACATAAGATTAAAAGATATTTTTAACTGAGGTTAGATATTTTACTTGGGATGGCCCATACTTATTCAAGTACTGTCCTAACCAAGTAATTAGGAGATGCATACCCGATAGTGAACATAATCAGATCATTTCCTTTTATCACGATCATGCATGTGGGGGCCATTTCAATTCTAAAAAGACAGCTGCAAAAATTTTGCAGTGTGGATTTTATTGGCCTACCATATTTAAAGATGCACATGCTTACTGCAAGGCACATGTAAGGTGTCAAAGGTTAGGAAGTTTAAAAGGAAGACATATGATGCCCTTAAACCCAATCCTTGTCATAGAACCTTTTAATATTTTGGGCATAGATTTTATGGGACCTTTTCCTAATTCTTTTGGAAATCTATACATCCTAAGAGTGGACTACGTGTCCAAGTGGGTGGAGGCTATACCCTGCAAGACCAATGATCACAAGGTTGTGGTAAAGTTTTTAAAAGAAAATATTTTTGCAAGGTTTCGTACTCCAAGAGCCATAATAAGTGATGGGGGAAAACACTTTTGTAATAAGGTATTGAGAATTTAATGAAAAAGTATGGTGTCAACCATAGGATAGCTACCCCATACCACCCTCAAACTAGTGGTCAAGTAGAGGTATCCAATAGGGAAATAAAGTGGATTCTAGAAGAGACAGTCAAGCCAAATAGGAAAGACTGGTCTCTAAGACTTATTGACGCTTTATGGGCTTATCACACAGCATATAAAACCCCTATAGGAATGTCACCCTACCGCTTGGTCTATGGAAAGGCCTGCCACTTACCAGTAGAGTTAGAGCACAAGGCATATTGGGTTGTCAAAAAGCTAAATTGAAACTTAGATTCTGTTGGAACCCACAGAAAACTCCAACTCAATGAGTTGGAAGAATTGAGGAAAGGTGCATATGAGTCTACACGATTGTACAAAGACTGAATGAAAGCTGTACATGATCGACATTTTCTACGAAAATCCTTCACACCAGGTCAAAAGGTCTTATTGTATAATTCTAGATTGCATCTATTCCCAGGAAAACTTAGATCTAGATGGACCAGACCTTATCTAGTACGCACAATCTATCCTCATGGGGCCATCGAGATTGAAAAGGATAGAGAAATCCAAAAGGTCAAAGGTTAAAACCTTTCCTAGAAATGCCTGACCTTGCAATGGATGAGACACTTTTAGAGACACCTAAGTATCATGATCCACCTTAGATTACCACTCCAGGATCCTTACAGCACATTATCATTGCACTCATCATTATGTCTGGCTGAAGACGTTAAACTTAGCTCTTATTGGGAGGCAACCTAAGGGTTTAGAGTCTACATCACTCAACTTCCATATAGAATCCTATGTTTTCAAACATTAGGGACAATGTTTCATTCAGGTTGGGGGTGTAGATGCACTAGAGATTTTGAATTTTCTTGAGTTTAAAAAAATTGAAATTTAAAAAAAATTAAGAAAAAGAAAAAGAAAAAAAAGAGAGTTTTTAAAGTAGAGTTCCCTTGCTGTGATGAAAACTGGATGCTCAGAATTTGATAAATATGATGTTTTCACCTCTTAATGGGAATGCATATGATTAGTTTTGCATGTCATTCATGAGTTGAAACATTTTATGAAAGTTACTTCTCGGAAACCATTTACACACAGCACATAATCAAGATTAATATAGAGGTATGACTTCGAGACCTTGAGGAAAAGCAATGGAGACCTATAACCTAGTGAGAGTTTGAGACTATCTTTTTTGAGAGAGTTATAAGTAATTCCATAATTTCTTTAGCGTACATGCATTAGTGTGATCATGTTATCCTTATTTTGGTTAACCATCAAGAATAAGTAGGAGTAATAGCTTTAATTCCAGAAATTTATTGAATCTGATAGGCTTTAAGAAACCTAGGAAATGACATAGGCCATCCTTGCTCAGCCCAAAGACATAAAGCCTACCCAATATAGTATACCACTAGTTAGCCTTTTGAGCCTGTTATTAAGCCTTTTCTTTCTTAAACCCATTCACCTTAACCCAAAATAACCCATTAAAATAAATAACCATTACCCATCTTTAAAATGAGTAGAGTAGAAAAAGTTCAAAAAGAGGACAAAAAGTCAAAGAAGTGAGAAAAATTAGTTGTCTTTCTTCCAAAGAAGAAAAAGAAAAGTGAAAAAAAGAAAAGAAAAGAAAGACCAAAGTCTGGAAGAGAAATTCACCTCAAGTACAAACCAAAAAGAAAAGTTGTCCTAGTAGATATTCATTAAAGACATCTACTCAATTTTGAACCTTTGAAATCTTTATACCTTTCTTTTCTAAACATGTGCTAAGCCTACATTTCATCCTAGTTAAAGACCTATTGATCTTAGGTGGACATAGCCTTAGAGAGGAGATAAAAAGAAAGAATTAAGGCAAAAGACCCATAATATTCTTGGTGTTAACATCCACTCTTAGGGATCACTTTCCTTTGTCTCATGAGCATTTAAAAGAATTATTTGAACCATTGGCTTGTTGGATTCAGTCACATAATGAGAGAAATATGTTTAACCCTTATCTGATAGTTTTATTTCTGAGTGTATACTTGTGAGGATTTGAGGTCAAGACATATTTCTAATGGAATGTAAGCATATCTAATTATAAGTCAAGATTTATGTGGCTGTACACACATATGCACTCTGGGGAATAGCTCAAATAAGATGTCTCAAATATGTGTATGGTGTGTAAAATTGTCAAATCCTCTTCATTAAGTTGTGAAAAACTAGTAAAATTGCTAGTGAATGAGGATTCTTTGAGATAAAATAGGGGACTCGATTTTTTTATATAATTTTGTGAGTATATTCACTGCCAAACCCTCATGAGGCCTAACTCGTCCACTAGGGGTAACCAAAGGGTACAAGGGCTTATTGCATGTGATAAATGCAATCATGAGTACCTATGAAAGTGACACCTTGTATCAGTTTTGTATAAAATAGTTATCTGCATGTTTTTCTCGGGACAAGCAAAATATTGGTTGGGGTGTGTGTTAAGTGTTTAATTTTGACTAAAAGACCCCTAGTTTAGCATTCTATTAGATCATCTAACCGTTTAAAATTACAAAATTTAGTTTGATTTTAAATCTAACTCAAATTGACCATTCAAACCTTAATTTCTCAAAATCAACAGTTAGATGATCATTAGAGTTTATTAGATTATTAATGTGCGATTCAGATGATTTTAATTTAGTCTTTTATTTTGTAGATTAACTATAAAAGGCATGGATGGCTATGGATCAAGGTTACAGATTATCCCTCAAGGATCAACGGTACATATTAGTGAAAGGCAAGAGTCCTAATTGGAAGAGGATTTTTAATGAGAAAAGTCCTAATTTGGGAGAAGATAAAGTTTCCTCATAGGAAGTTATCTCTTCAAAGTTTTGGGAAGCCAAAGTGAATAAATTAAACAGTACTTAAGCTAGGGAATTAGATTTTCTTAATTTCTTCTAGTTTTAATTTTAATTAGGATTTTATTGTTTCTTTTTATGTTATTCTTGAAATTAAACTTGTGAAATTTCATTGGCACGCTAAATCTGAAGTTTGACTTTTTTTTCTATTCATTTTTGTTAATTAAATTGAATTTTAAATAATTAAATTTTATTAGAAACTCCAAAATTCTAAAGCGAGTCCCTGTGGGATCAACCCGTATTTGCATAGCCATACTACAATAGCCCGTGCACTTGCGAAAAACATCAACACATTCTATCATAAACACATTCATAGATCAATACCATTTATATGGACATCTCATTACTTTGTCATTTGTGTTCATCTTTATACATACATATCGTATACAGACAAATTCGTTAAAATTGCAAAAATAGTCAATAGTTATTCTCATACTAAGCTGATCAACTCCTTTCACTATAGGAGATTAGTATCTTAGCCAATTACTATATCGGGAAATTCCCTTCTTGGAAAAAATACTGGTAATGTACAATTACCTGGCATTTCATCATGCCATCACTTAAGGCATTTCCTTATGCCTCAACATAAGTCATTCACTATGTCACGACATAAGGCATTTCACTATGCCAATTTCATATGCATTATAATGCAAAATAATCAAGGACTACTATGCTTGCAGTCTGATTTGTACAGCGCCCCCGAATAACTCTTTATAATCCACTATACCATTATTAGTGAAAATTACAATATCCATGTCCGTATGGAGGGACCATGGGTGTCATAGTGGTGGTCTTCCCATAATTTCCCACCCGACTTTTAGCCTTTCTTATGCTTGGTATTCAATATCATCAAGTTTTGGAGAGCGGGTGGCCAAACCCTCGCAACTCTCCTAGCATAGCATCCCTAGGCCTACGCCTGTTTAAAACAAAACCACAAGCTGTCATGCTTGTATGTAAAACAATACTTATACATATTAGATTATATGTCTATTTATTTAGGGTTGGAATATTTTCTACTCCCCTATTCACTTAGGGTTGTTCTCAATTCTCAACTTAACCATTTCATACTTATTTTTCTAATCATTTGGTTGGATCATATTTATTTATGAGGTATTTACCACAATATATTAAAAATTGTACATGTCAATATTTTTAAACATAAGATCATGTGTTAAACATGTATCTTCATGTAAAGGCATTCTTAAAATCCACCTACCTCAATAGGGTATTCTTACTCCTTGAAGTTTGCCATAGTCTTGATCAACGTATGTCTGTCAAATCATACGTATAATGTCATCTTTATAGTCAAGGGTACATATTGCATGGTCTTTTGATCATCCTTATGTAGGATGATCTAAATCTTTCTTCCTTGAATCACATATGACCAATGGTTCAAATCTTTTATAAGAGTACTATCTATAAATCATACATAAACAATTTGATCTATATTGGTATTTCTTTTCCTTTATTGTTTTTGATCATTCAAGATCTCATCTTGTTTGATCATCCTTATCTTACTTACTATTTTTATTAGGGTTAAATAATTTGTTATCTTTTTATGTTATTATTATTCAACCAGTTAATGTCTTGCTGGTTGAAGATAATTTATTTCTTCCTATTACTAGACAGCTCCTTATTTTAGGATGATTAGTGCTTACCAGTTAAAGTCTACTCAGAGAGTGGTTAATACAACTCTTACGTCAACGGGAGGCGAGGGAAAAGCACTTGGCTCTTGTATACCTCTTATAACTACAACGTTCAGAGTCCACTAGAGTGGCACTAGCTCAACCTTTAACAAGGTTCCTATGAGCTCTTTACCTTAAGTCCCTCCTCTAATTGATTTTAATTAATTTCCATGGATATGCACAATGTCATCCATGGATGTTCATTATTCTCCTACTTTGGGCCAAGGAAATGGTAAATCATTCCTTATATTGTCCTACTAATTATAGCCCTTACTAATATTAAGTCAAAGTCATTCATTCATATTAGTTGTCCATGAATCTCTATATTTTATTAGATTACATTTTTGGTGTTTTATGGATATCGAAGTATAACCACTAATTTAACAATTATATATACTAACTTAAAGACAATTACGGTGCTTACACTATACCTTGACAATCAAATAACCATGCACTTTAAATAGAATTGTACATCTATATCATTTTGAGGACATTTATATTCTAATTTTACTAGTAATCTAATAGAATAATGCTAAAATCTCACGACCCTAAGATCATTAAATTTACCAACCTATTATAACAACTTAAGAATATTAAAGCATAACATGCCATAATTGAATAGTTTCACTATCATGTTTCCTAATTTATAACATAAATCATATTTACAATTCTATTAAATAAAAGACAGTTAAACTAATTAAATTAGGATTAGTAGAAACTTTTAATCATGATCCAACCATCCGATTTTATGTTCATCCTTTAGATCAAGGATTTTTATTACATTAAGCGTTTTTACTTCATTAAGGTCCAAATGTCATATCTGCAAGCTTTTGTCACATCTAATCCATGATCTCACTAGATTCCACCATAATACCATTTATCCAACCTATCCATAGGGTTTGATCATGCTTGATCTTACTGATCAAGTGGGTCCCTTTGTATTTTTAGAGTATTTCTACCATTAAAGTTAGATCTCTCAAATCCTTACAAATCTATCATATTAAATCCCTAATTTCATATTTTCTTAATATTATATCATTATTAGATTAGATCCCTGAGGTTCGATCATCCCATATCTTAAAGATCATGGGAATAACAAACTTAATTTCTCTTAATAGAAAGTTTCTTTCCATACTTCTTAGATTTTATGATTTCGTAAGAAAATAGAATTCACAAGATTTTTATAGCCTCTTTTCTGATCTTGATTTGGAGTTCAGATGACTCCAAAATCAAGAGTTTAAGTTCACAGTCGTTCTAAGGGTTCAAATTTGATTTGGGCCCAGAGGAATGATCGGATTAGATTGGTTAGGCAGACGGGTCCGATCAAGCGGAGTGGCCACTTGTCCGCTACTTTTGATCTTAGGTCAACCTGAGGTGGTGATTGGTAATAGGCGAGATGTCCTACTTGGGACCATCGGATCACCTATCTCCAAATCGTCCATGATCTGGCATCATCTATGGTTGGGATTCACCTATTGAGAGGTTTTGGGTCCCAGCTTCTCATCCATCAGTTTAGAGTTTTCATCTGAGTTGTGTAAGATGGGATCTCAACCATTCATGCCAGAATCGTCGTTTTCAACCGATCAACGGTCGGGGAGATACCTGGGAGGTTGGAGATTACTTCTGGACTTCGTGGAATGAAAAGGGAAATAGAAGAAGCCACCTACCTCAGTTGTTGGAGTGAAGGAGTCACTGAAGAAGAGAAAAGAACTTCCAAGTATATACCAGTGCGTCGAAAAATATACAGGGGTTGACAACTCTGATGCTGTTGTTGGAGGAAAAGAGAAACTTTAGGGGTTTTGAAGATCCCATAGTGTTAAAGCCTTTTAAGGATTTATGATGAACTTCCAACAGTAAGATTGGCCGAAATAACTGGGATTTATTGCCGGAACGATACCCAATACTGGTACTGATTTCGATATGTAATTTTTCAACAATTGCACCAGTGGATCACAAAACTACCTTAGGGCTTTTGTATACCAGGCTAGCCCGAACAGATCTAACAGTTTAAAATTTGGAAATCTTCTCTGTAATTGGATGACTAATTGAATTAGGGTTTTTCTGTTGAAAACCCTAGCTACCGGGACGACGTGTCAATTGACACGCTTGACGTCTCCACTGGATCTGGAGGTCGGGTGCGTCTATGGACACTCTGACAAGAAGAAAAAAAATAAGGGGGGAAAGAAAGAGAATTTGGGGGAGATAGGACAGGAATTTGGAGCTGAGATTTTGGGAAAGTTTAGGGCACTTTGTAATGGATTTGTGAAAAATTTTGGAGATTTTTTTGATAGGCACGTTTTGGAATTTGTTTTTAATGAATTTCCTATAATTATGGTGTTTTTACTTTTGATTAAATTTAATGGGGAGTGGAGCTGCCACTTCACCTCTGTCTCCGCTACTAGCTGGTAGTGGTTTGACTACTGATGGTTGCTTCCAGAATGTTGGAACAAGTCGTGGGCCCCACTTTAAATGTTAAATGACCATTTTGCCCTTTTATTCAAAAAAATAGAGAAAAATAGGCACTAATTGTCCGAACTCGGAATTTAGTGTACTTAGAGTCATTTCAATCAGTTTTTCTAGTACATTCCAAATATTCATGTTTGAATTCTTAGTTATGAGTGAAATTACTATTTTACCCTTTTATTTAGAAAATTAGGAATTTTTCATTTTAACTTGAAATTGAACGTACTTAATGTCATTTCAAATCGTTTTCTGAGTACATTCCAATATTCATATTTTAAATCATGTTTTAATCTCTTTAAAAATAAAATTCCCAATAACCTAATATTCCAGCCCAAAATTTTTGAAAATTCAAACTTTATTAATTCTCCTCAATAATTACACAAAAATTTGGGGTTATTATACAAAGTGGGTCAATTACAAGTGGCAGCCTACTCATTCGAAGACGGGTCCTAGTAGTGAGGCTTCAAAGTGCTAGAAGAAGTTAGCTCCTTTTTCTTAAAACATGGGAAACTTAGTTTAGAGATATTAGCCCTTCATCATGTTTGATACGTCAAGAACAAGTAATCAACAAGAAATCAATGCATTTGGATCATTTTAACCGATTGTCTTTTATTGTGATGGTGATTTACCAAATTAACTATGAAACAAAGGTCAAGTTTAGCCAATAATTTGTGAAAATCTCAAATATTATATGCTGAATCTAATTATCAATTCATAGTAAGGATTAAATTATGCCCTTCTTCTGATTTGTTACTGAAATTCTCCAAATGTTTCTCCAACATACCGATTGTTTTGCCATGCAAACTTTTCTCCAAATTTGAACTTTATAATTGTACTCATTAGGATGAGTTTGAAAACTAGCCCTTTCTACGTATTTTCTCTGTTGCGTGGACTTTGGAGAGAATTAGGATAAATGCACCACTGAATGGTAGTTGGCATATGAAATCTTACTTCTACACAAAGGAATCAATTTGGTTGATAAAACTTGTCATTTCCTTACTCAAACTTTGGATGTCTGCAATCTGAAACCCATAGCATATGATAATTTTTACTTTTGATCTTGAGAATGCTAAAGGATCCGACTATTAGGTGCAATCTAGCAACTACATTTTTAGCTCTCATCTTTAGATGATCTAAGCTATTTATCTTATTGCTTTTGACTTTAGTTTTGTTATAGATAGAAAAATCACATGGTATGGATGATCCTATCTTCTAATAAGCTTTGTATAATTTATACAATTATTAAATTGTCATTTTTAAGCACAGTTTGTCAAATGCTAGAATCAACTATATTACATGCTTTTTAATCTACAAAACAAGTAAATTTGGTGCAATGAGATGAACTAGTTAGATCATTCAAACTTAGGCTCTGCATTAAAACAATATTCAATTTCATGTATGTATTTTGGATAAAGGAATGCTAAACTAACTACACTATAGATGCGGTCTAGTCACAAGCTCCATCTCTGAATGATCTGACTCGCTCGTCTTGTTGCTCTATATTTTATGTGTTAAATAAAAATCATGTGATTTGGATGAGTTTAGCATATGACAATTTAAATTAAAAAAAAAAAAACTATTTTATGGCTGCTTGAATCATCCAAACAATATACTTTTTTCTACAAGAGATCTAAATACATAACGATGAGATGAACCAGTGGGATCACATTTAGGTGGGCGCAAGACCGCTCCTCATAGTCCATATAATATTATACATGTCTTCGGAGGAAAATGCATACATAATATTCAATTTGCAGTAAGCAAGCAATATTTACCGCATTAAAATGAATATACCCTTTTCTGAGGAAACCGCCCGCGAGAAGGAGACTGGAAAAAACATTAAAAAACAAGGACGAAGGAAAAACCAATAAAGGCCGAATGCTGTCCATAACCTAGATGTTTCCTCTAGCGACCCTGGACGCTAAACCCCTCCACGAAAGGCCGTTCTGCTCCTTGCCAGAGCAAAATATCCAAAGGTTCTGCTTCACACGCTTTTAGATTCTTCCCTCCTCTTCTTCGAGATCTCCAACTCATGGCGGCAACCCAACGGGGTGGTATGTCAAAATCTTCTCTTCTTCTTCTTCTTCTTCTTCTTTTTTCTTTCAGATTTGATCTTCTGCTCTCTGTGTGATATATTGCTTCCCGAACTGCTTATGTAATCTGTTGTTCTGGTCAAGAATCTAATAACCCTAGTTTCTTTCTGGTGGTGGTTTGATGGATTAAGTGGTTTCTTGCTTAAATTCCGGTGTTATACGATCTGTGTACTGTGGGTTTGTTTGATGCTGGAGAGGATTCTTCTTTGGTTTGTAGTCTTCAGTTTGTTATGCGGAGAATTGACGACCCTGTATAGAAAAGTAAATTTTTTTGGAAGCTTGAATATTATGTGCTCGAAATTGAAAACACAGTATAGTTTGTGGAAGGTTGTGGGATGAGGACTAGGGTTTGCTGGAAGTCAGTTTTAACTGTTCATAAATTTTTTTATTGATCCAATTGAATCATCCGTCTCATTATTGAGTGCTTTAGTGCTTTGCTAAACAACATCACATCTCACGTCTTTTGAGTTGATAGAATTTGAACTGGTTCATTTTGGATCAATGGACTTTAGTTCCAGATATAATTTCCTTCTTCTCAAGTTTAAAATAATTCTCATTTGTATTGGAGCCTGTCATTGCTTTGTGCGTAAATATCTGGGATACTTCACATATGGTTACTACTCTATGTGCATGTAGGAGATTGATATCTGTCACTTGGTATAAAGTGTAAGGAAGTCTGTATGTCAGTTTCCCTCATTTACATTATTCAGAAGTCCATGACAATGTTTGTGTCCGGATCTACATGGTATATGACTATGTTTCATTTTAGTGTGAGTGTTGATTTGAGGAAACTCACAAGTGTGTCTGTGTGTTTCTTTTGAAAAAGCTCTCTAGCATACTTACTCATATGCTATATCATAAAATGTTTATCCCTTTTACTGCTATCATTATTTTTATCTTGGTAGTTGGCATGAGTGAAGTCATATTGGCACAGGCAAAGTCAAGTCTACTTAGTGTCAAATGTTCATTATTTTTAAAATTACCTTTCTTGCATTACACAAAGATACAGGTGAAGTAATTTATTAGCTCAAGTAATGTCCAATTTTATCTCTTAGACAGTTTAGATTTTTATTTGTTTTTGAGATGGAGAAGATGATCATTTTTTTTAAATATTTAGTATCTTGTTTAAATCTCTGAGGTTTTTGTATTTGGTCTTCAATCAGATACCTTGACTGAGAGAAGTTACATGCTTTCAGCATGCAGCCTGTTATCTTTTTACTTTTGAGTAAAAGGGCAGCCCCGGTGCACGAAGCTCCCGCCTATGCGGGGTTTGGGGAAGGGGAGGACCACAAGGGCCTAAAGCACACAGCCTTACCTTGCATTTTGCAAAAGGCTGTTTTCATGACTTGAACCCGTGACCTCAAGGTCACACGACGTCAACTTTTACCGTTGCGCCAAGGCTCCCCTTCTATCTTTTTACTTTTGAGTGGAATTGGAAAAAGATTATTAGAAAGAGAAAAACATTAAACAAGCAATGAGATGAATTTTGAGAAAGGACATTAGAGAAGTCCTTGCAAGAAGGTGCCCTTACTCTTATTGCAATTTCTCTCTGAACCAGTCCTCTTTCATTAATCATCCTCCATCTTATTGATGCTAGTGATATGCTTGATTGTTGGAGAAATTTCTTCCTTATGATAGAACTTTATAGAATGTAGTTTCGTTGTGTCTACGAGAAGGGTCTTGTATCCCTGATCACATCTTGGAATAACCATCAATCTGCAGTTCTTAAAAGCAGCTCCATGGAGGATGTGAAGCTGGTAAGAAGTGGTCTATCTCCACTATATCTGAATGTGCAATTGTTCTGTTCAAAAGGTGCTTATAGTCTCTACTATTTCATTACCATATGCTTCTCGAACCTCAACATAGGCTTGGATTGCCACATGACTTCCATTTAGCTTCCTCGCTATCTATGACAAAAATAATCTTGTGTGACCTCATAGGAACTGTCTATTTCCTATTTGTTGTTTTCATGGCAAGATGCAGCAGAAAACTGTTATGCATCCTATAAAACCTCTGTTTTTACCTTGTAAGGTGTTTCTTGAACCATACGCTTCTGACTTGTGTGAGCCAAAGCAGAATCAGTAGTTTCTTGCTAGAGATTATGAAAAGAATTTAAAAATAAGTGTATGCTTCTCTCTTTTTCTCTTGTCAATCTTGTCAACTGATTTTACTAGTCATATGGAAGCATGCTACTAGGGATTCTCATTCAGATGATCACATTTCATTCAAGGAAATAGGACCAACCAATCAGACCGTGGAATCATCTGAGAATTGACTGTGGTTATCTGGATAGTAATTCTTGGCGGCTTACTCCAATGACCTGACATGATCCAGTAGAACTACTAGGATTCCACAAATCAGTAACAGTTGTTGAAGATTTATAAAGATTATACTAATAATGTGGGATAGAACTAGAGAAGGGATAATACAGTGGTAGATCTGGTATACTATGGAAAGTCCGTTACTTGGTAGAAAAAAGGCCTAAAACCGAAAAACTTTGTGCAATCTTAGCTACATACAGGATCAGTTTTTAGTCAGGCATTTCTTTTGGGTTGGTATTTCTAATTCAACTTATGCAAGTTCTATTTCAATTTGCGAGCACTTCAGATCAGATTAAAAGTAGGATTCTTGTAGCATGTTAGATGTTATTGACAAAATCCAAAATTAACTTATACAAATTTTGAAGTTCTAAGATAAGCAAACATTTTAAAATTCAGTTTAGGACTCCTTCACTTGGTAGAAACTGCTAAAGAGTGCCTTACAAACATCACTTCTCATCTTAGAAATATCCTGATCTGAAGAGACTGTAGGGGTCTGACCTAAAACAATCTGGAGAGACTTTAAACTCGAACTTTAAATGCTAGAAATCCCATAAATTTTCATTATCCTGCATTACAATTTTCCGTGCAGACAGAAACTTACATGGGGCACTTCTGTGGTTGCTGTTGCACCCTTTTGGTTTAATATTATATCTTAGTCGACCTTCTTCTTCACTAATTTGTTGTGGCATTATATGCATATTGTTAGGCATGCTTGCATCAACCCATTGGCAATGGCGGATAAAAATCTTTTAGAGTGGCTAAAGATGTCATCAATTTGGCTAATTTCTATAAAATCATTTTTGATCAAATAGTGATGAATACTATAGGCAAGATTCTAGGTAGATGAAGAAATTTTTGGATCTTTTTTTTAATTTTTTCATGTTTAATATCCTTTTCCCAGGATTTAAAGATCTGCAATCTGTCTGTGTTGTGTTTTTCTAGACTCGACAGAGTCACTTAGCAACGTATTGGCACTGGATAATGAAGAAAAAGTAGCGGGTGCTGAGAATTTGAAGGAACAGGTAGTGCCAATGTTTAGTGGGTTATGTCAGTTGGCTGTAACTTAGGTTGTAAGTTGTTAACGGGATTCCATTTCTTATACTTCAGCCTCTTGCTGCCAAGGATGAGAGAATGGCCCCTCCTAATGTTTCACACGATGCAACCACCATTAGTTCTTCGAAGGATGTGACAGGGAACCTGCCACATGTGGATGCAGTCAGAGAGCGTAATGCTGCTTATCCACCCAACATCTATGCTCCTCAGGCACATACATTCTACTACGGAGGTTAGTAACAGGGTGTTGCTACATTTATCTATTCGTGGAGTAGTAAATCTGTAATTTTTCTTGCTATGGTCTGTGGCAAGGTGGAGTTAACTTTTGTGCTTTTGGTTCCAGTCATATGGGAAACTGATTTTAAAAAACTTGCTGTTGGACTTGGAACTGGACAGGGTTGAGTTTGTTTGACTTGGTGGTATATAATGTATCTAAACTCTGCTCTTTGAAAAGTTCAGTACAGTCAATCATAGCTTGGCCAAGTTGAGGTCAGTAGCCAAAAGACAAGTTCCTAGTCAACTCACAGTGGTTGACAATCTCTCGAACTGAAATGGTGAATGGTGGAAAAACATGTCTGGTCAAAATCATTAGGAGGCCCTGCCTGGTCATTCCATAGTTCCTACTTACAGCTACTATTTGGTCCTGCTTTCCTTTCCTTGGTGGTTATTAGTAGCTCAACTAATGCTTTGCATTTTATCCCGAGCAAGAAGTTTTCGGTTCAATTCCGCAGCTTACCTATCCAATAGAATAAATAATAAAAAAGGTTATGGTTTCTTGGTAAACAAATGTTTCTTTGTTTGCATCTTTTCTCCAATTAATTTTCTTCAATGTTCAGCGTACATCAACATTTACGTTCTATGGAATTTGAGGTGACATGGCAAATAGTTTTACAACTTCAGTAAGAGATGGTTTTTCTGTTCTATGATCTCACTTCAGGTTATGAGAACAGTCCTGGTGAATGGGATGAATATCCTCAGTATGTGCGTGCTGATGGCATGGAACTCAGTTCTCCTGTAAGTATCAATATCTTTTCTGTGTTTCTCTTGTCACCCTTTCTTTCAATTGCAATTCACCAAATACTTTCATTTTTTCCCTTTTCTGTTCTGTTGAAGGGCATCTACAATGAAAATCCATCTCTTGTGTTCCATACTGGTTATGGCTATAGTCCTCAAATGCCATACGGACCCTACTCTCCGGTTACAACACCTCTGCCGTCTGTGAGGGGAGATGGTCAGCTGTACTCCCCGCAACAATTCCCATTCACAGGTCCTTATTATCAGCAACAGGTTCCTCCTAACACGCCTTATATAACTTCATCAACTCCTGTGTCGCAGGCTGAGCTGTCGATGCCATCCGGCATTGATCAACAAGGTCCTTTTGTTGCCGATACTACCAATTCAAATGGAATGCTGGTTGGGCCAAGACCTGGTTACCCCGATCCATATGTTTCTTTTGGTAGGGGTAGTTTCAGTGGGAGCTCTGGTAATCCTCCTTTCTATGATTTGCGGCAAGGATTTGATGGGTTTGGATCTGGTGGGCCTTGGTTGGATTGGTTGAAATCCTCAGATGGGCATTTGACCCCTTTGTCTTCTCCGGTGGCTTCACCTCAACCAATTGGCACTCTGGGGTCGTTTGGCCACAATGTGGCACCTTTAGCTGCGGGAATGGTATGATTTGTTGTTTCCCTAATAAATATTTTGGTTGCTCAGTTAACATCACACAATTCTGAAATGGCTAAATAATGCCAGTAAGAAAATTTTATCCGAGAATAGTGCTTGTAAGGAACATGAATCTCATTTTCTTTTTTGTATGATAAATTCGTCAAGGGTTAGCTAAACGGTGAACATTGGGCCATATTAGGCCTCTTGATAAAGTTTCATAACAAACATGAAGCATGAGTCTGAGCCGCATTTTTCTTGATTTTGTTGTGCTAAATGTGTTTACTTATACACAGGTTATTTGCTATAGCTTTTTGTGAAATTAGCTCCAGCTCTACTAATTTTTAGATGGTGAACTTGATCCATTCATCTTATGGATATCCTTTTCCTGATCATTTATATGCAGTTCCATTTGTGCCTTTGTTCTTACGTGCAAGCTGTAAAACATATACATAATTGTTCTATTAACATTTCCATGCAGTGGCTTTCCTGAAAGACAAAAGAAAAGAACGGAAAAAACATTCATGCTGTGGGTTGCTATTGCAGCTCTATTTTATTTCTAGATGTTAGGCTCTGCTTCTTGATTTTTGGTTTGTTTTTGTGACTACAAGATATATGCAGTTCGATACTTCTAAAACATTCTGCATGTTTGCTATCCTGAAACTGAGGATTGTATTCAAGTGTCTTCTTGTGTGTCCAGTCAGTTTCATTTGTTTTTTCATTTTTTTGTGTTCATGTTCTGGTAATTCCAAGTCCTTTTGTCCTCAGCCTTGACAAGCTTTGTTGATTACTTTCAGGCTTCTCCTCAACATAGACCATTGTATGGCTTTGGCTCCACAACCGGCTCCTATGGCAGAGGTTACCCACATGGTGGACTATATCAAGGTACAGATTTTGGTGGGTCCATTTCTGATTTGGGAGTGAATGGACGGACCTTGATCGAATTTGATAAGGGCAGACGGCGAGGTAGAGGCAGTGGTGCTTTATGCAATTGTAATGGTACACTCGATGTCCTCAGTGAGCAGAACAGAGGTCCAAGGGCTTCGAGACCAAAGCCAGAACATAATTCCTCAGTTGACCGCAAAAATGGCACATCTGCTTCTGAAGCTAAGAATGAGATATATAATCGGCCAGACTTTGTCTCTGATTACAAGGATGCAAAATTTTTTATTATCAAATCATACAGTGAAGATAATGTACATAAAAGTATAAAGTATGGCATTTGGGCAAGCACACCCAATGGGAACAGAAAGTTAGATGCTGCATTTCGTGAAGCAAAGGAGAAAGAAGGCAGCCGTCCAGTGTTCCTATTTTTTTCAGTAAGTTACTGGTACAAAATACAAATACTACAGTTACCATTACCTTGAGTTCATTGGTCAGGGGATTTCTGGGTCCTGTACCTTCTTCCTTGACCTTGATTAGTCATATTCCTAACATTATAGATGTCAATTATGAGCATTCTTTTACATCTTTTACAATAAATATTTTGTTTAACAAAAAAAATTGCTGTTTATGTCCTCTTCTTTGCTTGAGAAGCTCTCTCTCTCTCTCTCTCTCTCGGGTGTGAGGGTTTAATTGAAGACTTTTACCCACAACCTCTCAGTTGTGGGACATGTCACTTAGCCAACTAGGCCATGTGCAGCATTTTATGCTTGAGGAATTTTGTTTGTCTATGCTTTCCTCTATTTTCATGTCATTTCACCTTGTAAAGGTCATCACGGAATTGAATTGAACCATGTGGGGTTGAAATGATTTTGCTCATAGAGTTGTTTGACTTAATTAGTCGTCTTCTTCCTTTTTATTGGCTAACTACATGAGTGATGTGAGTACGAAAAAACCTAGAATCTAGAATAGGACATATGTCAAGCATAATTACAAGAATTCCCATATCAAGTCTTAGCAGTGTCTTGGATCATAGAAATTGAAAGAAGTTGGTTCTGGTGTACTACTTGAACCATTCTCTTCAATCCTTAACATAAAAGATCAGGGTTATAGAAACCACTCCTGTGATGGTTCATTGAGCTAAATCTTGGTTGTGAACTGAGATGGTGAAATGATCTTCATACAAAATACCGTTGATGATTGAGCCTCACAATGATGCAATGCTCTAAAAGCCTTGTGAAGAATATTAAAGCCCATATCATTTTTCCTAACTTTAATTTTCTATTCTGTTAACTTCCGTAACCTACACCTTTCTCGTGACCTAGAGGTTTCAACCTGATTAAGCCAACCCATATACCTAGAGAGTAGTATATGCCACCCCTTTTTGATACCCGTTATTAGAGGGTCGATGTTCTGGGTAAAGTGTGATAAAAATAGCTTTAAGACTGTTGGTGTTTGCTGAGCTTGTTGCAGAATTCCTTTTCCTATGTGAACTATATGATGTAGGAATAACATCCTATGAAAACATAGAAGAAGTAACTGAGTCTTTCATGTACAAGATAGATCATCCAAAGGCTACACAAGTGTACAAAAGGAAGAAGAAATCTAAGGCTTGAAGTTCAAGTTGTTTAGGTTTGTAGGCTCTATTTTAAGTTGTTTTATGTAGTGGGCCAGAGTTGTAATATTTTTTTTTTTCAAATTAAAGGGTATAATGGTCTTTGGTCATAGTTTTCTTGAGGGACTAGAAAAGTGACACCCCCTTGTGTCTATAAAAGGGATTAGTTCTTTCTTTTGTATACTTTTGGTTGGTGTTGAATAAATTTGAGATTTTTTTTTAAATTTTATATACTTTCTTGCTCTTTCTTCTCTTTTTCTTTGCCTTTCTCAATTCTAGTCTAGATGTGGACTGTTTCTTCTCTTTACCAGTTAAATTTGAGCTTGTGGTGAATAAACAAGTTTTAAGGATTTGATTAGCATCAAGGGTGAATTATGATCAAGAGTTCCCTTGAAAACCCGGTCGATTCTTCCCTAAAACCAGCTGGTGTCAACCCATTCAAGTTACAGGCTTTGCACTAATTCCAGTTCCATAACCCTCTTAAATATTACCAAAAATACCCTCCATGGTGCTGCTTCCTTTCTGTATAAACCCTATAAGCCATTCTTGCTTTGTTCTAATCCCATTATTTTCACATGTTTCAAACCCTAAACCCTATTTAGAGTTACTATGTTTTTGCCCTGTACCTGTGATTCTACGACTCTTAAAACCATAGGTGGATGCATGTGTATGGGAGTGGGGTCAAGTTTAAATTTTTTTTGAATTATGTGTGTGCCATCATCATCAAAGCCATATCCTGATTAGGGGTTGGGTATACGAATCATGTACCTCCATTCACTTCTATCAAGTATCATTGTTTCATTAAGTCCAAGAGTTTTTAAATCATTTCTCACAACTTCTAACCACATTCTTTTGGGCCTTCCCTTTACCCTTTTTGATCCCTAGACTTGAATAGACTCACTCCTTCTAACTAGTGCCGTTTTCAATTTCTAGTTGGACATGTCCAAACTATCGAAGTCTACCCTTTCTTATCTTATTACATATTGGTGCTATTTTTAAGTTTCCTGTAATATTTTCATGTCTAATTCTATCCTTTCTTGGCTTGCTGCTCATCCATCTCAACATCCCATTTTGGCTATGCTCATCCTATGTGTATGCTATTTTTTAACTGCCCAACACTTTGATCCATATAGCATTACTGTCCTTACAACCATCCTATAGAATTTGCCTTTGAGTTTGAATGGCACCTATCGATCAAATAAAACTCTAGAGGCACATCTCCATTTGTTCTAACCCGCATAGATTCTTTGGGTAACATTCTTCTCAATCTCTCTACCTTGTGAATTATTGATCTCATATATTGAAAGTGGCCCTTTTAGGGTACTGCTTGGTTGTCAATCTTTACTTGTGCTTCCTTCCTACTCCTTTGCTTGCGAAATTTGCATTTCATATACTCTGTTTTAGTTCAGCTAATTTAAATCCTTTAGACTTTGTTGTATCTCTCTGCAACTCTAGCTTTGTGTTTACGACCTCTCTTGTCTTATTAATCAAAATTATATCATCTAGAAATAGCATACACCATAGAATCTCTTCGTACAGGTGTTTTAGTAGCTCATTCATAACCAATGTAAAGAGGTATGATCTCAATACTGATCCTTGGTGCAATCCTATGGTGATGGGAAAATCATTAGTCTCTCCACTGGTAATCCTAACATTTGTTATCACTTCCTCATATATATCCTTAATTATGTCTATGTATCCTCGTAAAACCCCTTTCTACCCTAACACCCACCATATTAACTCGTTGGGGACCCTATCATAAGCTTTTTAAAGTCAATAAAGACCATGTGAAGGTCTATCCTCCTCTCCATTTATTGTCTAAGGAGAAAAATAGTTTTCGTGGTAGACCTCCTAGGCAAATTGGTTTTCCAAAGTTTCATGATATAACTCATAAATTTGATCTCACGATAATTAGTACAACTTTGTAATTCTTCTTTATTCTTATAGATTGGCACGATAGAGCTTTTCCTCCATTGATCTGGCATTGTCTTCAATTTTAAAATCTTGCTAAATTACTTTGTCAACCTAACTACTCCGGTATTTTCCATATATTTTCATACCTCTATTGATGTACCATTGCAACCTAAAGCCTTTCCTGATTTCATCTTTTTCAAGGCCTCTTTCACTTTAGGTATTATCATCTTATGGTTGTATCTTTATTGTCCAACGTTATTTGGGTTTACAGTTCTCTCAGTCTCTATATTCTTAGGGCCATTGTCATTTAGTAATTCATGAAAATAACTTTCCCACCTTTGATTGATCTTGTCCATTTTGACTAGAAACCTATGGCCATCCCTTTTAATGCATTTAACGTAGTTTTAAGTCCTTGCTCATCTGTTCCCTTATTTTTGCAAGTATGAACACATCTTTCTCACCTTCTCTTGACCATAATCTATTGTAGAAATCATCATGTGCCTTGAGTTTAGGCTCATTTACTACTCTCTTAGCAACCTTTTTAGCATTCTTATATTGCTTTAAGTTTACATTATTTCTAGTCCTTCGCCATGTTTTAAAGCGCACTCGTTTCTCTTTAATAACTTTTTGTACTTTTTCACTCCACCATGTTTCCTTTATTGGTTGCTTTTTACCTCTTGATATTCCTAGAACATATTTTTCCACTTTCTTAATGGACTCAGCCTTGTTAGTCCACAGCTTCTTTACTTTTGTTTCATATATATGTGTGTGTGTGTTACATTATAAATAGAGCCACTTAAGACTCTACTCAAAACAGGCCTCACGAAATTCTTTATAAATTTTCTTTTTTACTATATTACTTATTTGTGTGGCATGCTTAGATCCAAATGACTCATTTTTAGCCTTTGACATGAAAAAATTAATTCATCATCGTCCAGCAAATTTTTCTTTGACAGAGCTAATGGCACTTGATAATCAACTTACATGCTTGATATGCGCTCTAGTGGTGAGTTCTTGAAAGTGAAAGGAAATTGTGGTCTTGCTGCAAAATTGGTTTAGGCAAAAAGGGATATTGTGTATCCATTAGTATATATGTTTATTAAGTTATCTTTGATTTTATCAGTTGCAACTGCTTCTTATTTCTGCAATGAAAATAGTGAAAAATTGCCTACGCAATCAAATGGGAGATAGAGGGATTGTTAGTTATGAACATTGAAAAGGATGTTTTTAAGAGCATTGATAATGAAACGATCATGAAATGTTTCCAAAATATGGAGAATCGAAGAGGGATATTGTAATTTAAGTTGATGGTTTTAATATTTTGTAAACATAGTACAAACATGTGAATTTTATTCAAATATTTTGTTGTGTTCAAATATAATTTTTTTTTTCTAAAGATGTATTTCTATATTTATGGCTATTATAAGATCGAGTTGACTTAAATCTCTGGCTCCACCACTGCTTAAGACCTGTGTTTTTAGTACCCTAAACCCTTTTTCCAGTCCTATACTTCAAGACCTATTCGTACATCCTTACCCCTTTATTTGTAGACTCTTCTAACCAACACTCCAATTCTAATCTCTGTCTTGAGTCATCTCTGCCTTAACCTAGTTTACAGCCTTTACCACTTTTAAAACCTTAGCTTTACCCTAATTCTAGCACTAATAAAAAAAAAAATCCTAACTCCATCTTTGTTGTAGCCTTCACCGCTACATCTGTCATTTCTGCTTTTTGTTAAAGGTGTTCTATGGGTGATTTTGAGTTACAGGATTTGGATTGTGAATGGTCTTAATTTGACTATGCCAATCATTGACCATGTGCAGGTAAATGCTAGTGCACAGTTCTGTGGAGTAGCTGAGATGATGGGACCTGTGGATTTTGACAAAAGTGTTGATTATTGGCAACAAGACAAGTGGAGCGGCCAGTTTCCTGTCAAGTGGCATATTATAAAAGATGTTCCTAACAGCCAATTTCGACACATTATCCTTGAAAACAACGATAACAAGCCTGTGACCAACAGTAGAGACACCCAGGAGGTAAAATTGTCCTTTATTATCTTTAATCATAACCAAAATAACAATCTACTTTCACTCAATTATATGGTAATCTTTAGATTGTAGATCTTCCCATTTGATTAGAACTCGTGTAACTGTCCTTCCTGAATGAATGGGGTTAAATGACATTTCTTGCTGTGACTGTATCACATTTTCGTATATTGTTGGTGACTTCAATTGCTTTAGATGTTTTGACTATTTGCTATGTACTAGTAGACCCTTCTGGTATGCCCCATCCGTGGACCCTGCATATGCGGAGCTTCATGCACCAGGCTGCCCTTCACTAGTAGTTAGTTTTGATCACATATTGTCCAAAGCATCAAGGTCATGTTTTTAAAACTTGAAAGCTTTACACTTGAAGCTAAAAGCTTGGTTACAGAAGTGGTGGTTTTCATCTTTAAAAGGTGCTGTTATCTGTTATGGTGTCTGTTTGGGAGTACTTGAGTTTCATTTTGGTTACTTGGTAATAACTGGTACTTTGCTTTTATCCCACATTTTCCAGCTAGTATAGTCTTTGTACCCAACTAGGTCCCTGATTACGGCTTCCTGATAGCTTGGTCAAGGTGTTTTGAGTTCTCTGTTGCTTAGGTTTACCTCCTTTCATGGACTCTATTTTGTTTCAACTAGACCTTGGTCTTAAATGAGAGTTGAGTGAGTGGTACGTTGGGTTGATAGGTTTATGTAAGATTTGGAGCAATCTGTTCATGCTTTTGACTTTTCTTGTAATTGGGTTCCCTGATTATCCTCAATATCTACATGATTGGCAACTGGTCTTCAGCTTGATACTCACGTCCATGTTTGATTTGTAGACACTGTTGGACTTGGATACTGTCATTTTAGGTTCTTTGCCAATAACAACCTACTTTTTGTCAATTGGAGAAACCAAAGGAGTGTAAATGAGGTTGTTTCACTGCCGACTGCACACTTCTTTATCCTCTCCAGCTTCCTGTCATTTTCTGGACATAGCATTTAGTGTATAATTTCCTTTTTCCTTCAGAGCGGTCTATGATATTGCTTTTGCTGGTGACACTGTTTGTCTGACTGGCATTTGCGTCGTATCTTTCCAGTAAATGACATGTTATGACATTGGATTTTACAGTTTCCTTAGATGAGCACAACAAACTTTTGGTCGTTTGTGCTTCCAGAGGAAAGGATTAGATACGCTTGCCTTTCATGGATGCTGAATTTTATCGTTTGCTTTTTACTGGTTTAGACTTGAGTTAGAGGATCAGTCTTTGTTAACTCCAATTCTCTCTACTGTATCGTGTTTCAAGTTTAAGAAACTGAGACAGATGCTTGCTTGAGGATTCTTTTGTGTGTCTCATTCCCTGCACTGCTTACTTGTCACATTGGAGGTTTTTTCCAGATCTGGCAGAGTGCATACTTGCTGATTGATTCTGGTACTTGGCTGAATTCAATTACTCTGTTTCAGTAAGTTCATAGATAGATTTTAAGGTCTATGAAGCCTATCACATCTAGTCATACAGATTCTTCTTACCATGTGAAACTCCATAGCTTGTTTTACATTATGTTTCTAAACTATTATCTTTGTTCACCAAAGAGGTTGCTTGTGGATATCTTGCAGGTGATGTTGGAACAGGGTCTCGAAATGCTAAACATTTTTAAAAACTACGAGTCTGAAGTGTCCATCCTTGATGACTTCGATTTCTATGAAGATCGGCAGAAAGCCATGCAGGAAAGGAAGGCCAGGCAGCACGCAAGTGCAATGACCGTTCCTGCAGCCACAGGCAATCAGCACCGAAACCCAGCTTCATTCTCTGGTGAGTATATAAAGCAGATTTCAAAGAGCTTTGCTCAGGCTGTCAGACTGGAAGAGCCCACAACAGAAAAGGGTGGGGTGGCTGCCGTGGGACCCAAACCCGAAGATCTCACAAAGACATCAAATGCTACATTGCAGAGCAATTAAGTACCAGTTAGGGTGTACCAGGGGGTTTGCAAAGTCTGACCCACGTCATCTTGCACTTCTCTTTGGTGAAATTGATCAAAGAAGTCTTCTTGTGGATCAGACACAGAGACGCAGTGGCCATTGCAGCATTCTCTGATTTCAGGTGGGACATTGCATGTGTATTATACACCTTCCTCCTGGTTGTAATTTTAGATATGGTTCTTGATTCTCCTTTCCTTCCTCTCTCTCTCTCTGTTCTCTATTATGTTTTTTTCCAATGCTTGGGGTGAGCAGTTATTTGAAGCAGCCTTGTAAAATTCTTAGTTTAGAAGGAAAGATTAAAAAAAAAAATGCAGGAATGCAGTTTCCTTTTCCCCTCTTTCTCGGATCATGTATCTAGTGAATTCTTGCTCAGAATTGCTTTGTCATTGGCATTTTGGAACTTTCCCTACTGAATATTGACCGTTAATTATCTTCTTTTAAATTCATACATCAATTGATGTCTAGGATTCTTTGTCAGGGATAGGTTTGGGTTCTGGTAATACGTTGCCGGAAAATATAGCAAAGGCAGTAGAAAATGGACAGCGGAAAAACCTTTCCTTGCTGGACGGTTTAATTTATCTTGTAAAAAGATTTCATGGGGATCTTATTCTATTAGGGTGTTGGTGGAGCTTGAGATGAGATGATATGAGCCATATCACGGTTAGTGGTGCTTGAGCTGAGATGAGGTGGCTTAGAACTATTTCATCCCTTTTCATTGTTAGTGGTGTTTGAGATGAGATGAGAAATCCCAATCTCATCCTAGGTCACTGTTAGTGGTTTGCTTAACACTCTTAGGGTAAAAGAGTCTTTTTCTCTCATTCCAAAATTTAGCCATACCATCATATTTGCTTGAGATGGAGAGGATTCATATCATGTCATCTCAACCATCTCCAACTCATCTACATCTAGTCTCAATCTATCCAACTCATCTCAACTCAGCTTAAGTGTTATTTTCATCTCACTTTATCTCATCCCAAATTAGGTCACCTTAACCCAGCTCAAATCATCTCAAGTCAACTTGTGTCATCTCAAGCACCGCTAACACCATGCAAGATACGTGGCCAGAAGATTGATAGATGGATTAGATGCTCAAGAGAAGGCAGTGACTCTGCTACTTGTCGAAGCAAGTTAGGATCATCTTTTTGTCAAGTTTTAGACCAAGGCTGATTGAGTTATTCTCATTTGAGCAGTTACATTTGCACACAAAACTGTGCACATGGGTGCTTTACCATTACCGAAGCCGAGTCTCTAAGAATTTTTACAGAAGCAAAGAAGCTTTCTTTGGAATGATTTTAGAATGGAGAATGGATGTCATGCTGTTTGCTGGGACAATGTTTGTGATCACTAGTTCAATGGACGGTTGAGTTCAGAACCTAGAAGAGGTTGACACAGCTTGCAAACGGAGTCATGGATGGCAGCTGGTACAGAATTCGCAATCTCGTGGACAGCTTGTTACAGCCAAACATAAAAAACCAAAGATTTTTTCGGCCATGAAATTCAACGGCAACACTCTTTCAACTGGAAAGAAATCCTTAAAAATAGAAGTTGGTTGAGGAAAGGATGTCTCTGTATTGTGGGAGATGGCAGTAGAAAAGACTGTGGCTGAACTAACAGGTCAATGGCCTAAGTCCTTATCAGTCTATTCTCCCATTTATAAACATTTATGCCAAGCTGGAGTCCTTGGCGTAACAGTAGAGTTGTCGTCGTATGACCTTGAGATCATAGGTTCAAGGCGTGGAAACAGCCTCTTGCAAAATGCAAGGTAAGGCTGTGTACTATTGACCCTTGTGGTCTGCCCCTTTTCCAGACCTTGCACACGCGGGAGCTTCGTCCACCAGGGCTGCCCTTTTTATGCCAAGCTTAAGTCCATCATTGATTCTGATATTAATTGCTGGACTATAGAATAACTCCACGAGTTGCCTAGTGACCTCGTATATCAAATTACAAAGGCGGAATCATGCAAAATCAGAATGATGTATGTATTTGACCCCTAGTATACTGGTGATTTGACAGTGAAGTTAACCTATGAGCTTCACTGTGAGTGTCCAAGACCAAAGTCCACATGCAAATTAAACATAAAGGAGATCTTGTCAAAAGCAACATGCATTGGCTTGTAGGTTACCAAAGGAAGTGTCCTCTGTAATAGAGAAAGGGAGATAGTAGATCTCCAGTCTCTGTGAAAAGGTTCATCCTTTAAGGAATCAGTTTGGTCAATCTTTCCAAATGTTTTGCAGCAACACAACAATGTTATTGAGTTCTATGAAAAAGGCACTGTAATATCCTTAATTTTTAGGATAAAATAGGAAATTATTAAATAAATTAAAATAAAAATCTATGGATGAAATTTTTTCCTGAAAACATAATAATTTGAAAGTGCTCGTCGATACGAGTCCAACGCCACCAAGAACGCGAAAAACGGAGCTCAAACGAGGGAGTTATGAGCCGTTGAAGTTGTAAGGGCAATTTTGTCATTTGACAGAAACGTATAACACAGGGGCCCAAATTGATAAGGGCACCCCCATCTTCCACACGTATGCACCCAGATTCGGCAAAATTGCCGAAGAAGCTATGGAAAGAGGCGTGAATGGAAGAGGTTCTCTTCTCCTAGGACTCTAGGCCTATATCTACCCTCCCCAGGTTGCCAAAACGCTCCACTTTGAGCGTTTTCCCTGAATGCTACGCAAAATCCTAGCCCTGCAAAAACTTAGATTTTCTGGCGAGTGGAGCCCCGGCAACACGAGCAACTCCGGCCAGGTGCAAGGTAAGCCTCAAAACCTATGTTTTTCGTATTTATTAAATAGAAAAAGCAATTAGGAAAACGTTTAAAAATTAGGAAAAATCAGATTTTTTTAGGAACTTTGTGCACGCTACTGTTGGAGCGTGATTTCACGGATCAAACCTAATCCGTTTGAAAATCGCACCGTCCAACTAGTGCACAAGAGACCCAAGAGCATACCCTTTAAATTTGGGAGTGATCCAACGGTGGATTTCTCCAGAAAACCCAAAAACCAGTACCTATGGATGTTTTTAGGAACTTGGGAAAAATCGTTTAAAAACCATGGTTTTTGGAAAAATTAGTGCAAAAGGAGGGCATAAATGGATTCTAGAGAGAATTCTGAAGAAAATGGCACAAAAATCACGCAAAACGGAGCTCTGTAGCTCCGCCGGAGGCTACCGGAATCTGGTCGTCTTCTCCGGCGTCGTCAACGGCGTCGACGCCCTGGCGCTGACGCCAGGACGCATAGCGGACGCACAGGGGATGACGTCGGCGTCGCACGCGTGCGCGCAGACGGACTGTAGTTGGCGGGCGCTGTGGGGCCGGGACGCTGCACGTCCTGGCGACCGTGGCGTCACGGTGCCGAAGAAGCACGGCGCGCGTCCCGTGCGGCATCTGCGTCGGCATGCGTCTTCGTGCGCCAGAGTACGCCGGTGTAAACCGGCGGAAAAGAGGCGCCGCCGGTTTAAACCACCTTATGGTGGTCCGGCAGGCCCCATTTGAGGGTAGTTTTCACTAAAACTTGATTTTTGGGAGCTAGAGAGGTCCAAATCACGATCCGAAAGAGGCGTTGTGACCGTATTGACGACGCGGACCTAGTTTTAACTTAAAAACTTAGAAATGACCACTTTTTATTTAGAAAAATTTTAAAATAGTGATGTGACATGTACAGGTGCACTTGAATATACCAATTAAAGGGAGTTATTGGCAAGCTAGTGATCTCACACTGAGGTAGGTGACGACAACTAATGTTTTGCCTTGATTTTTAAACCATGTTTAAACATAGCATCATGTGTGAATTATTATTTACCGTGAATTTCATGCGACATTGTGTACAGGATGGTTATTCCAAATTGAAATCTTTTACTGAATAAACTTATTTAAAATGCTTTTACAAGCATGATGTTAATTAATTATGCTTAATTAGAGACTTATTTCTTATTATATATATAGAAAATGCATGGATTTACATGGAAATGAGAATAGAGGCTTATTAGCTGGTCCTTTTATAGGCTAACCCCAGGATGAGGGGCATGTCTTGGGGATTGCAAGCTATAAGTGCTCTTGAGTTTTAGCATATACATATGATTTCCGTGTTTTATATTTGATGACGGGTGCTCTCGCCCGGTGGGCGTCATGCTAGGAGGGATAGGGTCGGCCACCCACCTTCCGAGATTATGATGTGATGAGTTTGTGATATGATAGACACCTGCCCATAGATGGCATTCGGTAGGGGTTTGGTAACATGGATAGTCCACACTACGGCCCGAGCCTTTCCATGGGGACAGACGCTAAGTCTCCCGTTATGGTGTCGACGGGGAGCGGCGGTGGTTGATACCCATGGAGGGTTGCCACCGGCACATGATGGCCCATATTCTTGTTATGTGTGCATGTATGATGAGCATTGTTATAGATGGTATGCCTGGGTGTGACGACACTCAGAGGTTGACTATGTGTACTCCTGATCAGGGATGTTCGTGCGATGTGGTGGGACCCATTACCTTAGGGTGCCCTTATTCTTGTTGTATGCTCCATTTATTGATTCATGTCATGTTTTAACTCCGTGAATTTCATGTTTTAGCATATGGAATAAATTGGCATTTATTGAACATGGCATTATGATATCACTATCTTCATAAATGTTAGATTTTTCATCAGTATTGTTCATTATTTCTAGCATTTATTACATTAATTGTCTATGTACCTACACAAGCGATAGCTTGCTGAGGCATTGCTTTGTTTTGCAATGCCTTAGATCTCGAGCGCGACACCAGGAAAGGAAAAGCGGTTGATAAACTTTGAGAGCTGCTAAAGACCATTTTTCTATAGTGTTAGACAGTGATGTGAGTCAATAAACAGGATTATCATTTGGATTTTATTATGGACTGCATACTTTATATTTGGATGTGATTTAGATCTTTGGACATATATTGGACATTTATATGGGATGTTATGATGGATAGACCCTGGGCCATATTATTATTGTCTTTTGAACGTTTATTTGAGTTAAAATAAAGGCGCCTATTTATTTGACGTTGATTTATACGCAGATTATTTATTTATGTTTAAATTACGTGTACGTCATTTTGAGAAAGGAAAAATTAACACCCGGAGTTTTAAGATAGGTTTAGTAAAATGTTAAATAAATCTTTTCTCATGGGATCCCAAATGCTCTTAATTAAAATGCCATTATAAAAAAAAAATTGTCTTAAAAATCCGGGGTGTTACAGGCACTTTGCATGACTATGCCCTTCCCTTCCCTGCAGCTACAGCTTATATGTTGTGGTGCATTTGGAATTTTCAAAATGAACTGGTACACAAGAACACCTCCTTTAGGCCGGAGCGAATTATAAAGCTTTGGAGGGCAAAAGTCATTGACTTCTCCAGAACTCTTGACAGCTTGGCCACTGCATAGTCTGAATCAGCATCAGGTTCTTCATCGTTGGGAGCAGAAAAACAACATCCAAGGGAGAGCATGTGTAACAAAGCTCAAATGGAATCCCCCTCTTACAGATTACATGGAGTTTGAACTGGCATTTGATGGATCAGCTAAGAGAAATCACAGGTCCTAAGAGATGAAAAAAGGAACTTCATGGATGGCCTATGCATGTATATGAATGAGGCAGCCAAGAGGCAACAGTGAGGCATTAATATTGACACACATTGCTTGCACTGTTAAGTTTATGCATGTATTCAGGCAGAAGAATGGCGTGGCAGATGCTGTAGCCACTCCTGCTTCATCTTTACAGATGTCTAAACAGGAGGATACATTAATGTCCATGAGCTTACACAGTGGAAACCCAATTAAAATGCATAAAACTGCTTCATTGTCAATCAAGTTGTCTTTGCTTGTGGCCGGACAGACTTGTTTGCTTCTTTTCTTTCAGCACAAATTTGTTCTCAGCTACGTAACAATGCATTCAAACAGCACAGAGTATTCCGATAGAAACTGTAATTAATGGGAAGTTTTTTTTCCTTTTTTTTGGGTTGTACAGACGCGTGACCTACTACCGCTAAGGCCCGTAGCGCCGCTACACTAACTGGAACAAGGTATCGGTGGAAAAGGGAAATAGCCTATATAATATTTTTGGTGATATTTCAGCCGATATTTACGACCAATGTACCTCTTGATGTGGCCGATTTACGAAGGTTCTTCGGCCGCTATGATAACGCGTACCGTATTTTGTTCCATGCAATGCTAGAAGACCACGGGAAAGCTCATTCATGAGTCGCTGCCCATGCTAGTTGCCTTGACAAAATCATCTGTGAATGGTTTTTGCTATCAGCGGTACAACTACAGCCGCCTTAATCGCGTTTTTTTTTTCTTTCAAAAATGCCGTTATATTTTAGAAAATTTCAAAAATGTCTAATATTTTTTCAATTTTGCAAATTTGCTATTAAGTTTTTATTAACTTTGCAAAATTGCCTTTCTATAGTTATCTTTATCCTTCCATGTTAGTTTTTATGAAATTCCGATATTATTCTTGTCTAACATACCAGCTATCTTAGACAGACGTGTGCACACAGAGAGTAGGTGTCGGAAACAAGGACTACAACAGGGGGAGGTGATGCGGCCGATCAGGTGGGGGTGGGATGCATTGGTTTGGATAAGACAGAAATGGGGGGCGGGGGCACTGTGATCATGTGGGAGCACCAAGGTGGGGGCGGACGACGAAGGGGGTGCCTATGATCACGTGGGGTGGCGGGAGCGGGCACTATCTATTGGGTGGGGGGTGCGCACGGGGCAGCGGGGGATGCGCTGGGCGTGGGTGGATAAGCAGGAGATCAGGAAAAACATGTGCTATCGAGGGTTGACAAGCCAGAAACTAGGGAGAATAAGCCAAAGACAGGGACGGTCGCGAGGGGACAAGGGCAATATTAAAATTTAATAAAAACTAACAAAAAAAGAAGGTAAAAAACTAACAGAATAATAATTTTGTAAAGTTCATGAAAACTTAATCGCAAATTTAAAATTTTTAAAAAGATTAAACTTTTTTACAAAAATGCTAAAATGTTAATGGCATTTTTGCCAAAAAAAAAACCTTTTTGAAATTTTTTTGCTACGTATATTGATTCGGAAATGCCGAGGGTGCATAAAATTACCACCAGCGCACGTTAGCCTCGACCTTTTTCCACTGTATTATCTTTCTTTCGTAACCTCAGCTCCTAGTACCCATATAAAATGCGAATCCATCGAAACCTCTCTTGTGAAAAGGAGGGAACCAAACATTTCGTTGGCATTATAGACTGGCTCTGGAGGAACTGAAAATCCTCCTCCCATGGAGACCTTCTCTGGAAACGCTAGATCCTTCAAAATGGATCGCAGGTCTCCACAAGCTTCCGAGCTCAAACTAACCGTCTCCAAAAAGCTCTTCGAATTCTTAGGGAACTATACCGATGATGTTCTCGCGGTAATTTCCTCCAATTGCTTCCATTTTCATATATTTTTTTCGTGATACTATCTATCGTTTCGTTTTTCTCTCATTTACCATTTGATTTTTTCTTGCTGAAATTTTAGATATGTAGTGGTTGATGTCTGAGATTATAGATTGTAATCCATATTCTTGTTCGTGAGACGTGTTGCTGTTTTCTGTTTAGCAGCGTGTTTTCTGTTTAGCAGCGATGAATGTGATGGGTTTTTGGATTGGAGATTGTACGTTGTGGCTGTTTCAGTGATTGTTTTAGTTCATTTGAGTTTCTCTGTTTTTATCTTTTACTGTTTCTTGCTTTAATCCCCTAAGGAGATGAATAGATACAGTGGAGTGATTTGTAATTTTGTTATTATGAGCTCAATTGGTTGAGTTCGTGATGACTTCTTTGTAATTTGTACTTAACTCTCGTGTTTTTACTTGAACTGCTCTGTTCTGATGTCTTATGTGGTCTTTCTATTCGTTCATGGCTAGGACGGTGGGAAGGACATACCTCCTTAAGAGAAGAAGTGACCTAAATTAAGTCGAAGTGGCTGCTTGGGGGGTGAAGAACCTTATTAAAAGATATATCTTTCTCTCCTCTTCCTAAAATTCCTGCGTTGCATATTTATAGATAGCTGACTAACTTCCCTGCTACTGTAACTACGAAACTCTTTCATGACCAGATAACTAACAAACTACACTCATTTCATTCATATAGCACCATTTGCATAATAAACATACACGGCACATAGGTACTCAACAATGATGTTTCTGTTTAGCCCCCATGGTTCTGTCGTCAGGCTCCTGGTTTACTTTAGGTTGTCTGTGTTTGATTTCAGCTCCCATACAATCCTAAAGTACAAAGTTATGCTTTCTTGCTTTCAGGTTGATTTGACCTGTCTTTATTCATTTAAGTGTTGGATTAGGGCAGCCCTGACCGATTTTTGTGAAGATTTATTTTATTTCGAACCATGAGCTTCTGTTTCAAGATTTTCTGTTTCTGACAGCTTTTGGTATATACAATAATGGAAAATGATCATTTGTTTATTCCCTTCATTTAGGAGTATATTGTTGTGCTTGTTTGTAATGGCAAGCATTAGAATAAAGCAAAGGATGATTTGGAGGCTTTTCTAGGTCAAAAGAGTGGAGAGTTTGTAGGCTGGTATTCTCTTTCTTGACCTCTTGATTATTGTTTTTATTGCCATTGATTTTTCCAGTTGTTACTCTTGATCGTCAATATCTCTATGACAACGATTTAATTAGTAGTATAGTAGCTAAGATCCATTGTTTTTTTCCTTCACCTTTTCCTTTTAAATGATCTACCCCTTGTCAATTGATCTACTTTTTTGGATTTTTTTAATCAAATCTTGTTATTATGTTTAGTGTCCATTTATTTTAATATCTGGCCTGGCCTTGTTATGGCTTTTCTCAGGCTTTGGGAACATCTCCTGGAAAACTATTCCCCCTCAAAGACACCTTCTAGCTTGTCAAATACTAAAGAAATTTCTGATACACGTGGCCGTGGTGATGATGTAGGCAAGGAGCAGAGAGCTAGTGGGTCTAAGCATCTCCAAAACCATGCTACTACAACTTCTGATCATCTGAGGGTATATTTTCTCCCTGTTTAATAATTTTTTTCTTTGTTGGACAAGCTTTGTGATATAAGTAACCGTTGCAATCCAAGGATGGGAAGCAGTCCATGCAATCAACTTTCTCAAGCAAGCCAATTAACTCAAATACTACGGAAGTTTCAGAAGATTTCCAGCACTGGCACCCTAGTGTTGATGCCCCTTTAACTAAGTTGAACACTGAGGGCATGAGACCACAAATTTATAGAAGTGAAATTCATGAAAAAAGAACTGATAATAAACAGAATGAAGCTGTAAAGTATGGGGCTTCTAGAGAGAGATGCTCTTCAGTAATCGCGGATTCTAGGGGGCAATGCCTGCAATACCATGATCAATACAAGAAGGTTGACAGAGCTAAGCCTCCCGTCTTTGTTTGTCATGTTTATTCTTAATAAGGGCTCCTGGTCTAACTTCAGCCATTGCATATCATAGAGCAGATAGTCATCCGTAACAACGAGTCATCTCATCAGCTTCTGCATCCACCAAAGAGGGAAGAAGTGACAGGAAACTTGCAGTTGGTTGTCACAGGTAACTTGATTTCACTATTGCAAGTAGCATTCTGTATAAGGATCTCATTTTCTCTTCTCATAAGCACAACCTTGTATTCATTTTTTCATTGCATATATCTGCAGATGATAATGCATGTCCATAAGTTTGTCTACATGTCCATACTTTCATCACAAAATCACCTGCATGTATGTGGAATCCATCCAATACATTTAGATTTGAGATTCTTTTTTTGTTTCTGCAGAAAATCCTGATTCCAGACTTGCATCTGCGACCAGTGCTGCTCGGTCGGGGGTGCCTTCAAGCGCTATGGATACTGCAGTTTCTCATAGCAATCACAGGTCACATGGTAATGTCTGGGACAGATTAGGGAAGCCATGTGAAGACAACAATGTGATGATGGCGGACAAAAGTTATCCACGTGGTTTTGATATCACGAAGAAAAGAAAAATAGAGTATGATGGTGAAGGTCTTGACAGGTGTAGGTTGATGCTAGTTGTACCTGATAGCAGACTCAATAGAAGGTTAATGGAGGAAATCACAGTGCTGGATAACGTTTCTAGCAAGGTCATCCCCAATTCACATGCTGATGACCATGGGAGATGGGGCCAGGGTGTCAATACGATGCCCGACCTCAATAATGCAGGCAATTCTGAACGGAAGAGGCTGCTTGTTGAGACTGATTCTGGCAATAGTTCAGGATCTTTGTCTGGCTACACGGTCAGGCACATCCAAGATAAAGAAGTATTTCAAGGACTGCAATGCTCTGAATATGATGACTTGCAGGGCTTGAATGCTATTACTTCTAATAATATGAATGGTATTACTTCAAATACTAGCACCTCAGATAGCCCGATTTCTGCTACAACATGTCAGTCAGTCAAAACTTCTTATGCAGTCTTGAAGCCCGTAGCCCATAAAGCATCTCAAAAGCAGCCAAGCACAATGGCTTCACTGTCTGCTCCTACTCAGACACCACTCTCAGTTCGTAGCTCATTGCTGACTCAGCCAGAATCTCCCCATAATGCTGAAAATTATTCTGCCAATCAGAAGTCCGTGAAGGATGTAAGATTAGGAAAAAGATTTACTACTGAACTCTAATTTGCTAATAGATCATCTTGAATCATATGCTACTAAACAATTAACCCCTTGCTTGCCAAGCCAAACATTGTCCTTGACAGGATAAATATTTGTAACCATATGTTGGTTTCATTATAATTTTGGTTGAAGTTCTGATTCTCTTCCATCTTATGTTAGTGTCTGCATTCTCGATAAGCAGGAAGTGCTGCATGTGAAGCTAAAGTTGCTGCAGATTGAAATGGAAATGAGTAAGCTTCGTTTGAAACAAGCAGAGATGAAAAATGATTCTAAACTCGATAGTTCATTGCGTTCTGGTAAATTATATGCCCATTCTTCACATTTTCAAGTACTGTATGATTGGTACGGTTATGTTTTCACAATATGACATGTTGATGTTCGGCTTATATTTTAAATTCCAATAGTTGTTTAGACCTGTTGGAAGGCTGCTTTTATATTAAATCTACTTTGGTGATTGAGAGTTGTGAACAAGGAAGTAGAAGAGAGGGAAGGAAGATCTAGTAACAGCTAATTGCAATTCTGCCATAGCCAGATACATGCACTGCTTCACTGTTTTCTCTCAAGCTAATGTGTTTTCGTGAACATATGAAACTTGTTGACCAAAAAGGAACAGTGACAACCAGTAAGCCATACTGTAAATAATAGGAAGAATGACTCTTCCAAAGTAGAATGTTCTCACTGGTTAATTTAGTGGAAGGGGTGGGACAACAAGTTAGAGGGAAAGAATGAAGAGTGGGATAATGCAAGAGGAGAAGGATGCTGGAGTAGAGTTGGAAGATGACAAGACTGATTGGAAAGAGATATACGGATGCATGGGCAATGAAAGAAGAAAAGTATATTGACGAGAATAGAAAACTTTGAATTGGAGGGATAATGGAGTGTGGAAGTGGGCTTAGGCTTTGGGAGTTAGATAAGTGGAGTTGGGCTTTTGGGAGCTTTAAAAGTAGGGTTTTAAGTATTTGGAAGTTATAAAAGTGGGAGTAAAGGTTTCTGGAGTTATGAAAGTGGTCTCAGGATTATGGTTATTGGGTTCATGAAATTAGGACTCAGGGTTTTGTATGAACTGAGAAAATAATGTATCAAGACAAGGAAAAGTTAGGTTTTGTCAAGAGAGTGTTAGGATATGGTTAGGAAGAAAAGGAGATTATATTCTAGAGTGAGGTTTGGAGAAAATAAGACAGCTTCAGTGAAGGAATAGCAGTGCAATAAGATTCTTGAGGGTATTTCCAAAGATTTAGATTCTTGAGGGTGCAACTGATAGCCCATGTAAAATCTACTTCAGTAATGAACTGCAAAGAAGATAAAAAAGAATTGATACTATTTATGTGAGAGAGAATGGAGATATTTCATGGATTTAATGTTGTATGTATGAAGAAAATATGAACTGGAAAATTCAAAGTGCATGTATAACATTAGTTTGGTGCTATGATTGGTGGACATGGAAAATTTTTGCTGGAGATGCGTTTCGACACATATAGACATGGCTCCAACCCTATCCTTTTCTTCCCATCTGGGTTTTACAATTTTGTACGGTCAGTTCTCCTGCTATGGTAGGCTTTTGAAAATTCAACCCTATTGTAAGGGTTTTATTGTCCTTTAAAGAAAACATTTCCTCAGCTGACTTTACTTTCCTGTCTGCATTGTATTTGATGCTATAAAAATATGAAAATACTCTCTTCTTTCCATTTTTTCACTTACAGCAGTCCTTTTTTTTTCTCTCCATTGATTTAATGCATTGGATACAATTCTTTTCTTAAAGCTTAGATAAGATTAAATAAGTTAATCTTAAATAGATAATGACTAAAGTCGTTAGATATAATTGGATAATGATTAAACTCATTATATATGAATTAGAAATCAAGAAAATGCATACAATGTAACAGTCATCTTTCTCTTTCCATTTAAGAACTATGACACAAAAATGAGATGACAACGGAAGCCCATTTTATTCCATGATTAGAACCATTTATTTATTAGGTCGTGCTGTGGATAAGTCATCAGCATTAATTAAAACCCATATGACATTTTTAAGGATGTGATTGCGGAATCCAACAACAAAATATCTACAGAATCAGGATCAATGTAGAGACTATTTATGCATAGACTAGCCATATTCATTATAGTAAAACTTATAAATTGTTCAAAGATAAAATATTTATTCTAATAGTTGTAAGTTAGGTAATTTAAACTAAGATTTTTTTTTTTAAGGAAAAATTTCAGACTAGTATCCTAAAGTTTGGGCATTTTACCATAGAAGAGCCTGGTCTTTTATTTGTACTTGTACCCCTGTTTCAATTTTGTTACTCCATAGTCCATTTCCATCACGGGCCATCTCATGCTGTTAAATGAGGGCAAAATGGGAATTTCAAACAAATTTCACCAATCTCTTGTATATAATTTATCAAATAGGCAAAATATAAATTTTATTAAGTAAAATATCACAAATTTGGAAAGTTGAGCTCACATCTCAATCTTTTCTTCTTCTTATCTTTTTTCAGAACTTTCTTGAAGCACTTCCTTGACAAATCTAACTTGTGATAGAGGTACAAATTTTTTCTCTCTAAATCTCTATCTTTTTCACAACTCCAACCACAACAAAAATCACTTTCCAATATATGGATATCTCAATCTCTGCAGGTCCTACAAGAGATTCCTCTCATCATCATCAAGACCTTATCCCAATTAGGGGTCGGCCACATGAATCTTGTTCCTCCATTCCCCTCTTTTAAGTACCATGGCTTCATTAAGTCTCAAAGTTTTTAAATATTTTCTCATCACTTCTATCCATGTTCTTTTGGGCCTTCCTATTGCCCTTTTAGAACCTTCTACTTGCATTGCCTCACTCCTAAAGGGTGCCATTTTCGGTCTTCATTGGACATGTCCAAACTATCTAAGTCTAATCTCCCTCATCTTGTTACTTATTGGTGCTACTCCTAAGTTTCCTCTAATGTTTTCATTCCTAATTCTATCCTTTCTTGTCTTGTCACTCATCTATCTCAACATCCTCATTGCCGTTACGCCCATCCTATGAACATGATGTTCCTTAACTGCCCAACGCTCTAATCCATAGAGCATGGACAGTCTTATAACATCCTATAGAATTTTCCTTTTAGTTTGAGTGGCACCCATTGATCACACAAAACTCCAGATGTGCATCTCCATTTGTTCCAACCCAGTTAGATTCTCTAAGTAACCTCCCTCTCTCTATTCTCACAAATCATCGATCCTAAGTACCGAAAGTGGTCTTTTATGGGAACTTCTTGGTTATCAATTTTTACTGGTGCTCCACTACAGCTCCTCTCCTTGCTAAAATTGCATTCCATATACTCTAACTTAGTTCAGCTGATTTCAAATCCTTTAGGTTCTAATGCTTCTCTCCATAACTCTAGCTTTGTGTTTATGCCCGCCCTTGTCTCATCAATTAAAACTGTATCATCTGCAAATAGCATGCACCATGGAATCTCCTCGTGCAGATGTTTTGTTAACTCTCCATGACTAACTTGAAAACGTACAGGCTCAATGCCAATCCTTGGTGCAATCCTATAGTGATAGGAAAATCACCTGTCTCTCTGCTAGTGGTCTTAACATTTGTTACCACTCTCTCATACATATCTTTAATTATGTCTACATACCCTCGCGAATTCCCTTTCTTGCTCAACACCCTCCATATTAACTCTTTAGGGACCTTATCATAAGCTCTCTAAGTCAATAAAGACCATGCGGAGGTCATACCTCCTCTCCTTATATTTCTTTATCAATTGTCTTAGTAAGAAAATAGCTTCCATGGTAGACCTCCCAGGCATGAAACCAAACTGGTTCTCCGATGCACTTGTCTCATGCCGTAGCCTCTTCTCAATCACTCTTTCAAAATGTTTCATAGTGTGGCTCATAAGTTTGATTCCTTGATAATTAGTGCAGCTCTGTAAGTCTCCTTTATTCTTATAAATTGGTATAATTCATCCATTCATCTAACTACTCCAATATCTCCCATATGCTTTCAAACCTCTATCAATATACCATCGGGCCCCAAGGCCTTTCCTAATTTCATTTTTTCAAGGCCTCTTTCACTTCAGGTATTCTAATCCTACGGTCGTATTTATAATGTCCAATGTTATTTAGGTTTATGGTACTTACAACACATTCCTCTGCACCCTCCAAATCAACCACAGATTTCAGCAAACCCACATCACAAATCCTTAACCCAAGCATTCATGGGTGCCAATTTGATTTTTTCAAGGGACCCACATCTCACATCCTTAAAGCAGATGGTGCAAATACTCCATAGAACTCTGATCCATAGAGTGAAGCAGAATCAAGCAAAGACCCTTCACCTAGCTCTTGTTGTTGGCGTATGGTATCTCCAGAACATCATCTTGATAACTCTATAACAAGAAGGTTCTAGATGTTTTCCCATTTCCATTGCTTCTTGTACCGCTTCAATTGCCTTTAGGTCTGTATTGTTGATAGTTCTATGGTCTTTCAAAATCGTGACTTATAGCTTGATGAGTTTTCCAGTGTAGAAAAGCTCATCTGCAGGAAGCATAGCATTGTCACGGGATCTTCCAACCGGAGCTGGAACTCGAAATCCCTTAAATCCATGGCAGAAGCCTCCAGATTGGGTTTTACTGGTGTATTTCCTGGTTTTACCAGTGAAAGCACTTGCTTATTGGCGATCTTTGTTGCATCATCAACTGCATCTTGACTGAAAGAGATTCTAGGAAAGGAAAATGGCATCCCCTTTACCCCCAAATGGGTTCTTTGGCATATGAAGTCCTTAGTTGGGAGAGTGAAAGATGGATAACTGAACAACCCTCCTCCACACCATTGTCACTGCAAATTTGGCCAGAAATTGATATGGGCACCTCTTCTTTCCCAAATTTTCTTTAAATTTGTTTGAAATATCCATTTTTCCATTGTAAAACATCACGAGATGGCCGCTTGACCTCTTTCTGTTAGGCTTTTTGGACAGCCTGTGACAGAACGGAATGGGCTGTGGAAGAATGAAATTGTAACTTGGGGTTCAAGTTCGGTACAATTAAAAGATGCATCCCTTCTATGATAAAAGTGCCCAAACTTTAGGGTACTGGCCCAAATTTTTTTCTCTTTTCATGAACTTAATTTGAGGTTTTTGATATCTGGGTCATTGTTTTCTTGAATAAAAATCTGTTGCTCGTGTTATGATTGGGGACAAAATTTTGTAATTTTTTTCCCGAGTTTCTTGTTTAGAATTTAAACTTTTTGACAGTAATTAATTAATTATTTACAGTGTGCTCGTGTCAGATTTCTGAGAACATGCTGTTGCATGCTGTGACCATGTCCTTAGATCATAGGTTAGTTGTATGCACTAGTTCTGTCTGTGTCTGTGTGCTTCAGCAATCCATGTGCCCGTTTGTCTGTAATGGATGTGTCCTTATAAAATTTGATGATAGGGGGCAGCTATTTATGAGACATTGATGACCATATATGTGATAGTAATCATTTAAATCTGAAAAATGAACTTGGTCATCTCTTGGCCTCTTTGTATGTGAAGTGTTCTTTTCTCTTCTCGCTTCACTTGCTCAGAGAGAAGGTTTGCAAAGCCAAGGGCCCATGATGTCATTTTGCAAAATTATAATTTTTAGGCAGGTATTCTGAAACTTTTTAAATCTAAATGCAAAATTATCAGTAACCTTTGCATGAAGCTGCTAACAAGGATTTGGCTTCAAGATTTAATTTTGGGCTTGCCTTGCTGACCTAGCTTAAGACATTATAGATCATTTGGTAGCTTATAACAAACATTACTGTGCTTTTTTGCGACTTCCCTTTTGGGTACGATTTCTTGATTGATTCTTTTTCATTGCTGAAAGTTTGCTTCTTAATTACTATTACTGTCTTGCGAATGAAACCTTGTTATTTGATGTGATCATTGATAAGCTGGAATTTATTAGTTTTGCTTTTGCAGCTGCACAGAATAATTTCGAGGATGATATTGAGTCAAGGACTGTTTCTGTGACAAATGTAGGAACATTGAAGTGTCTTAATGTGTTCTTGACAGTGAATGTGAGTGGAGAAGTGATATACTGAGGCTCTTTAACCAGGCCTCAAAGTGAGGCTCTTTCTCAGGATGACACCTGTCCCATTTAACCCCAATATATGCTTAGTGCATTTGACTAGTCAAAGGGAGTTAACCAGAGTCTGGAGTTAAATGAGACATATGGCAGGCTGGAATGGAGCCTCACTTTGTGGCTCAGTTAAAGAGCCTGAGTTTATCATTTCCCTTGTGGAATTATTCATTTTATTTGGCCTGATCATGAGATCCCTCTTTTGAGCTTGTTAGCTTGCTATCTGTAACAATATTGAGGATACATGTCATGCAGGTCAGTTATGCCCTCTTCTTATACCTCGTACTATAGCAGTCATTAAATGTAAATGATTCAAACTAAAAAGTTAAAGCTTCAGTAGGATTTTTTGGTTAAGATAACTTGGACGATGTCAACCTAGATAAGTAGGAATTCATCGTAACTTTCCATAGAAAAGGAAACTGTTCATGAATCTAGCTGTGTCAAGCAAAGAAAGATGTCTCTCCTTATTTAGATATGGATGGAAATGTGTGTTGAGTTAACAACATGAGGTTTTAGAAATGGGATTAGAATCCTGGAAATCTGACATTGGCATGCATGTTTACAGTTATATTCTAATCTTCAGACTTGAGGGATATCATGTTGTTTACATCTTGCTCCCCTGAAGTTGTTAAATATGAATGCTCAATTGTAACTGTTGAGATATATTGAACTTGTACAAGAGAGAATGATGCAAAACTAATTCTAGTTGCACTAGTTCCATGTCATGAACATATGGTAGGTATCACCATCAAGTACCTCTCTTGCTTGGATATCACACCTCTCAACTCTTGTTGAAGTGCCAGTTCATAGACTAAACTAACATTCATGAAAAGAAGGGAGGTAGAGAGCTGGAGTTAATTTAAATGCAAACTGCATTTACTGTGCTAAATTATGTAAATACATTGTCTTTGTGCCAAGTATATAACTCATCTCTCTTATCTTATCATAAACTTCAATGTGATATAGCTCAATTATCGTAATGCTTATATTACTTGTCTGTCTATATTGTAGTTTAAATAATAGAAGATTTTTAGGCTCTCTCCTTAATTCAATATAACATTTTCAAGCTTTCTTCTTGATTCAAGGAGCTATGTGGCGTGTCTCTTATTTTTATTTATTTATCTTTACTTTTACAACATTTTTATTGAAAGAATTTTAAATGGTTATATCTCCTTAACTCTCTCCTTAATGGGCAGTTGGTATTTCCCTCTCTATTCTATAACTGCCAAAAGTGCAACAATTATTTCTATTGGTTAGGCCCTCTCACATAATTTTCTCGCTAACAACAGCTTCTTATCTTCTCGCCTAAAATCACTCTCTCAAGATTACAGTCACACTTTTTCATTTAAGCACAATTATTCGCTAATTACCATCCAAAAAATAAATTTCTCTTTCTGATGTTTCACTTCTAGATCTCTCTCATAAACAAATACCAAGGTTTTTCCCAACTCATGTCTTCTTCTTCTTCTCCCAACAAAACCCAGCACAAATCTCTCTCTCTCTCTCGCACACACCCCTTTCCTTTATTAGACATCCTCGTCTTATCACTAAGCTTTTTTTTCACCCCATCTTACTATGTATTTGTTTCATTTTATCTTTCCATATTTCTTTTATATATTTTTGATAGGTTAATTCCTTAGGAATATTTCCTTCTTTTGAGAAATTGCATATCCATGGTGATTGACCATCATATGTAGGTGCAAATATAGTGCTCAAGAGATGCAATATCATGATATCAACATATCAAAAATCCTCTCTATAATTTTCCTTTTTCATGCAATTTGCTTATTTATTCAAATTCCTAACATTCTCTAATCATTATGAGCAAATAATGCCATAAGTAACAACCAATGTATAAAATTGTATTTTTTTTTTTTAAATCTATAAAATAAGTATCATCATATATTTTAAGTAATATCTACCTGTACATCCCAAATTAGAAAATTCTTTCTAAGGGCTATAATGATAACTACATGTCAGATATGTTAGGTAACTTTCTCTCAAAATTAGTTCCTAGTTTCTAGGGATTAGTTTTGATCTTATCTTAGTTTGTTTCCATAAATAATGGAGATTAGGATTAGATTTGAATATGAAAATCCCCTTTCCTTTTATTCCTAGTTTGACCCTTATCTTAAGGGATTTCCTTTAGCCTAATTCGTGTGATTCAATGGCAGGTTTGTTGCCATGCTTCCCTATATATGTTAGTGTAATTTTTTCTCTAATAAGAAGAACCATAACTGGGGCTAGAACAGCCATAACTGGGGCTAGAAGAACCTCTGATTCATAGGAAACAACTGCTGGAAGTTTCTCGTCAGGGACAACCATGTCAAATAGTAGTACATGCCACTTTTCCCCAAATACTTCATTCCAGTTAACTTCTCACAAGTTAAATGGGAAAAACTACCTGGAATGGGCTCAATCCACGAAGCTGGCGATTGATGGCAGGGGAAAACTTGGGCATTTGACAGGATAAGTGAAGCAACCGGAGGCTGGAGATCCGAATATGAGTGCACAGAGGTAAAAAAACTCACTAATCATGGCTTGGCTTATCAACTCAATGGAGCAGACCATAGGTAAACCCTATCTTTTTCTCCCTATCGCAAAAGATGTGTGGGAGGCTGTAAGGGAGACCTATTCTGACTTAGAAAAATCATCTAAGATCTTTGATGTAAAAACAAAACTGTGGCAATCAAAACAAGGTGAAAGGGAAGTCACAGTATACTATGATGAGATGGTTTCATTATGGCAAGAATTGGACTAGTGCTATAATGATGAATGGGACTGCTCTACTGATAGTGTAAAAATTATAAAGGAGGAGAATGATCGTGTGTATCTATTCTTGGCTGGCCTCAATTGTGATTTAGATGGAGTTAGGGGTCGAATCATTGGAAAGAAACTTCTGCAAGAAGTCATGGCACACAAAGGAAACTTGTTCGAAACTCCATGGAAAGCCTCCAAATTGGAAGAAGAAACCTGGAAATGACAACTGGGCATTCCAAACATCACATGAAGAGAACCAGGGGCAGCAAGTCAATTTAGAAACATCTCCATTTACAAAGGAACAGTTAGAGCACTTGTACAAACTTTTCCAATCTCCACAATTCAATGTTAACCCCTCTTGTTCTTTGGCCCAAAAAGGTAACTTCATTACTGCCTTTCTTAGTGTCAATCCTAGCCAAAGTAACTCTTGGATCATAGATTCAGGAGCAACTAATCATATGACAAGTTGCTCCAATCTTTTCTTAACTTACCATCCATGTGCAGGGAACAAAAAAATCAAGATAGCAGATGGATTTCTCTCAGCAATTGCTGGGACAGGATCCATTGTTATATTACCTTCCTTAACTTTGCATAATGTTCTTCATGTGCCTAACCTTTCTTGCAACCTTTTGTCAATTAGCAAGTTAACCAATGATATCAAGTGTCAACCTAATTTCTATTCCTCTCAGTGTGAGTTTCAGGAACTAGCCTCGGGGAGGATGATTGGCAGTGCTAGAGAAAGTGGAGGTCTCTATTTCCTTGAAGATGGAACTGACTCGAGAAGACAAATTCAAAGTACATGTTTTGTTTCTAATTCTAGTGAATGCAATGCTATGTTATGGCATTATAGATTAGGACATCCAAGTTTTCATTATTGAAAACACTTGTTTCCTAGTTTGCTTAAAAATAAAAGTCCATCTTCATTTCAATGTGAAATTTGTGAGTTAGCCAAGCACCGCTATGCCTTTTTTCCTTCAAGATCATATCAAGCATCAAAACCTTTTATGTTAATTCATAGTGATATATGGGGACCATGTAAGGTTTCAACACTTTCGGGAAAAAAATGGTTTGTCAGTTTTATTGATGATCACACAAGGATAAGTTGGGTATACCTTTTAAAAGAAAAATCTGATGTTGAAAAAGTTTTCAATTTTTTTTTTTCCATGGTGGAAACACAATTTCAAGATAAAATAAGGATTTTTTGAAGTGACAATGGTAATATTTCAATAAGATCCTAGGTAGTTTTTTCTTGGAAAAAGGTGTAATACATCAAAGTTCTTGCACTGACACACCCCAACAAAATGGGGTAGTTGAGTGAAAAAACAAGCATCTTTTGGAAGTTGCTAGGGCACTATTGCTCACTGTTACATCAAAGAAGCCAAAGGAAGGTAGATTTGGTAAGTTCTACACAAGAAAGAGTAAGAACAAATAATCTATTGATTTTATAATAGAATTGAGAATCTTTTGATAGAGAATAATAGAAATTAGGAACAAGAATGGATTCGGGTACTGAAAAGGAAAGAAACAGCTAGCAGAAGAGGGGGAAATAAAAGAGAGGAAAGAAATCAAAAGGGCATCCAAGAAGTAGAGAGAAAAAGTAGAACTGGGAGGATCTAGCTCCTTGAAAGCTAGAATTGCATCTTTCTGGAACTTTATAAACACACCAGAACATGCTAAGTAAGTAGAGCTGGATCTGTCAGCCTGCTTATTGTAGATTGAATCTCTGTAATTGAGTTTTTTTCCATAAGAAATTCATTACTCTTCTTACTGGAATTGTTGAGTTCTATCAAGTGGTATAAGAGCCGGTTCGAGCCTTAGGAGTGGTTAGAACCAGGATGGAGAAAACAGAAAGCATGGAGAAAGAGATAGAAGGGGTCAGAGGTGAGATTGGAGATGTGAGGGAGCATCTCGGAAGATTACAAACGAATGTTAATGCATTCGGGGAATATTTGGTGGAAATATGTGAATGGATCAAGAACAAGGATCTTGCCAGAAGAAGGTAGAGATCGTCATCGGAACTCGGAAGTGGGAGAAACCTCTGATGACACTAGAAGAAGTCCCTTCTTGTCGGGGGGCCATCATCGTCAAGAAGTTCAAGGCCGGAGACTGGATCTACCAGCATTTGACGGCCAAGAACCCTACGGATGGTTATGCAGAGCAGAGCGTTATTTCCATGTCAATCGGATCACCGACAATGAAAAGATTCCAGCAGCATCCATTTGCTTAGAAAAAGAAGCCCTCCATTGGTTCTTGTGGTCGGAATCGCACACTCCCTTCGATCTTGGGAGTCTTTCTGGTCAGCTTTGCTCCGAAGATTTTGGTCGTCCCAATTGGACGATGATTACAAGAACTTACTTGCACTGCGACAGACGGGAAGTGTTGCCGAGTATCTCCGGTCATTTGAGCTACTATTCGGCTACCTGGTCGACCTCTCCGACGACATCCTGAGAGGAGCCTTCCTAAATGGGTTACGTGCCGGCATCAAGGCAAAGATCAAGCTCTTCAGTCCAGCTTCTTTGTCTGGGCTCATGGAATTAGCCCACAAGATCGAGGAGAAGGACCTAGCCCTGGACTAGATATGGGTCTGCCCACTTAGAAGTGAGGTTGGGCCAATGTCATTGGGGCCCTTTTGTGTTCAGCCCAAGAAGAGCCCAACGAAAGTAGGGTTGCAGGGGCAATTTCGTCAATTGCCAGTCGTCATCCCCAACATCGACAGAAACAAGGTTTTGCATACGGAAACTGACCAAGAGAGACAGACAAGTGAAGATCTTGCTGGAAAAAGAGAGCCTAAGAAAACTTAATGATGTCTAGTTGCAACAACGACGATCGCAAGGATTGTGCTACCAGTGTGATGAAAAGTATCACCTAGGGCACATATGTAAAAATAGGCAGCTACAAGTGTTGCTCCTTGTTGATGAAGAAGAGGATGAGAGGGAAAACACTCCGGCAGACATGGATGACCAAATGGACAAGGAGAACCAACCCCTGGAGTTGTCCCTGAATTCCATTTCGGGTTTTACGGCAAGTGGTATGATGAAAATGAAGGGTCTGGTCAGGAAGAAGATCATGGTGGTACTGATTGACAGTGGGGCTTTTCACAACTTCGTTTTCAACCAATTAGTCACATAACTCAAATTATCGATGAATTGATCATGCTGATTTGGGGTACAGGTTGGGAATGAGCACTGTATCAAAGGCCAAGGTATCTGTAAGCAGATAAGATTGTGTCTGCCAGGGATCATGGTGGTTCAAGATCTTCACCTGTTCTACCTGGGAGGAGCCACCATCTTTTCAAAACTCGACCTTAAATCGGGGTACTATCAGATTTGAATCAAGGAAGAGGACATAGCAAAGATAACTTTTCGAACTCATGAAGGCCATTGCAAATTTTTGGTTATGCCTTTTGGTTTAACTAATGCACCAGCCACGTTTTAGGCGCTCATGAATGAGGTATTTCGTCCACACCTACGCAAGTTTGTCCTTGTCTTCTTTGATAACATTTTAGTTTATAGCAGTGATCTTTTTCTGCACTTGGACATATTACCATTGTCCTACAATTACTTGAAGAACACCAGTTAATTGCCAACAAGAAGAAGTGCTCATTTGCACAACCTTCTTTGGAGTACTTGGGACACGTTATATCTGAAAAAGGGGTAGAAGCTAATAATTCCAAGGTAGAATGTATGCTGTCCTAGCCTATTCCTAAAGACGCCAAGGCACTTCAAGGATTTTTGGGTCTTACTGGGTATTACAGAAGGTTTGTTAGAAATTATGGACTTATTGCTGCTCCCTTAACCAAACTACTTAAGAAGGATGGATTCATATGGACTAAGGAAGCTCAGGAGGCATTTGAGACATTGAAACGAGTCATGACAACAGTTCCTGTCTTGGCCATACTGGAATTCTCCAAATCCTTTGTGCTGGAAACAGATGCATCAAGCAAAGGAATTGGTGCTGTTTGTTGAATATAGCATAGTATTGTATAGCTTTACTTAGCCTTAGGCTTAGTTTTGTTTTATTTTTAGTCCCACATTGTACAATTAGGAGCATGTAACTATCCTTGTTTAGTATATATATGTGTTAAGTGTGAGGTGCAAAATCACCAACACACATTCACCCATTTTAAGGGTTTCTCTCTATCGCTCTCTCTCTTGGTCCCACTTTAACATGGTATCAGAGTCATAAGAGAAACCCTAATTATCTACCTTCTCTCTTCTTCTTTTTTTCCCTTTTGGTTTGGCCGTGTATCCATTTTGGCAATTCCTTTGGCAACCGTGCTTCTTTACCGGTCACCCCTCTGTCATCTTTGGCATTCCCAGATTGCTGCTACTGCCACCAGATTGTTGTTGCCACCAATCTTCGCCGCAGACCACCCAGATAAGTAATCATGGCTTCTAAAAATGGTATTTTCACTTATGTAATTTTTGGTTCTCCTGTTATTATGTCGGAGAAATTAATTGGTAGTGAAAATTATCTGTCTTGGTTTGCCTCTGTGGAATTATGGTTTATGGGTCAAGGTTATGAAGACCATTTGGTCAAGAAAGATGAAGATATTTCTATTGCAGACAAAGTGTAATGGAAAAAGATTGATGTACAATTATGCAGGCTATTATGGAAATCCATGGATCCCAAAGTTTTACATCATCTTTGTGCGAATAAAACATGTTTCAAATTTTGAACCCAGGCCAAGGGCTTATACACGAATGATATTCAATGTTTTTACAAAGTTGTTTTTGACATTGTTTATATTAAACAACAGGACATGGATCTTTCGACTTACATAAGAAAGATTGTGTTCCTTAAGGAGAAGTTCTTGTCTCTGATGCCTCCTACTGATGGTGTAGAAGCCCAACAAACACAGACCGATAAGTTTTTCATGGTGTTGACTCTCATTGGGCTCCGCCCTGACCTTGAATTCGTTAGAGATCAAATTCTAGCTAGCCCTTCGGTGCCCTCATTGGATGAAGTATTTGCCCGCTTGTTGCGTATCTCCTCTACTCAGATAGTTACTTTTGATGGCCCTTTAGATTCCTTAGTTTTGGCTTCTCAGGCAAACACTAGAGGTAGCTGTGGTGATGGTCATAACCAAGGACAGTGTCCTCAGTGCACATACTGTAATAAGATTGGACACACTCAAGATCGGTGTCACCAACTACACGGGCGACCTCCTCGCACTGCTAACATCTTCTAGTCATCTGACACCCAGTTACCTGATTCATCTGAGGGCCCCACATCTTAGAATATTACCCTGACTGGTAGTGACTATGATGTGTACCTCCAGTATCAGGTGGCCAAGTCATCTTCTGTTGCTTCCATCTCCCAGACTAGTAATCACAGTGTTTGCTTTACTCAGTCTTCTTCTATTGGCCTGTGGATTCTAGACTCTGGAGCTTCTGATCACATATCTGGTAACAAACACCTTTTCTCCTCTCTCATTTGCTCTTCTACTTTACTTGCTGTCACTCTAGATAACAGTTCCAAAATTGTAGCTAAAGGAATTGGTTTGGCTCATCTCCTTCCTACTCTTCCTCTCACCTTTGTACTTTATGTACCTGAGTGCCCGTTTAATCTTATTTCCATCAATAAAATGACCTGCACTCTTAATTGCTCTCTCACTTTTTCTAATAAATCTATAATCTTGCAGGACCGGGGTATGGGAAAGACAATTGGTATAGGGCGTGAGTCTCAAGGCCTTTACCATCTCACATCACCTGTAGCTCTTGCCGCTTGCATCTCCATTGATTCTCCTACTCTTATTCACAATCGTTTGGGCCATCCTAATCTCTCCAAACTTCAAAAGATGGTCCCTCATTTTTCTACGTTGTCGTCTCGAGTGTGAGTCTTGTTAGCTTGGAAAACATACATTTCGTTTCCAAAGCGTCTCAATAATCGGGCTATGTCTCCCTTTGAACTTGTCCACATTGATGTTTGGGGTCTTGGTCGTACTATTTCTAGTTTGGGTTTTTAGTACTTTGTAGCTTTTATTGACGATTATTCTCAATGTACTTAGTTATTCCTTATGAAAAAACGATTTGAATTATTCTTCATTTTTAAGAAATTTTGTGCTGAAATTCAAACTCAATTTTGCTATCCGTGTTTTACGTAGTGACAATGCACAAGAATATTTTTCTGCACGTTTTTCTTCTTTTATGTCTTAACAAAGAATTCTTCACCAGTCATCGTGTGCCCACACTCCTCAACAAGATAAGCTTTTCGCCAAGGCCACAAAATGCATCTTTTTGGGATATTCGAGGCTTTAGAAGGGGTATCGTTGTTATTCTCCTGACACTAATCGATATCTTCTCTTAGCAGATGTAACTTTCTTTGAGCAATCACCATTCTTCTCATCCACTATAGAGCCACTCTCCATTTCTGAAAATTTACCTCTTCCCTATATTTCCACGCCTGCGGATGATGTCTCCCGTCCTCTTCAAGTTTATCATCATCGGCCTCCTCTTAAAGCCGTTGCAGGTTCCACTGAAGTCCTTGATGACAATCTCCCTGTCCCATCGGTTTCGCCTACTTCGGCTCTGCATTTGGTTGATAGCTTGCCTATTGCTCTTCAAAAAGGTGATCAATCTACTCGTAATCCTCATTCGATCTATAATTTTTTGAGTTACCATCGATTATCTTCACCCTATTATGCATTTGTTTCCTCCTTGTCCTCTATTTTTGCTCCTAAAAGCACCAGTGAGGCTCTTTCAGATCCTAGGTGGAGACAGGCCATGGTAGATGAAATGACTGCTTTGCATATGAATGGTACTTGGGACTTGGTTCCTTTGTCATCTGGTAAAACTATAGTGGGTTGTCGTTAGATATATACTGTTAAGATGGGTCCTGATGGACAAGTTAATCGACTTAAAGCCCACCTAGTTGCTAGGGCCATACTCAAATTTATAGTCTTAACTATGGTGACACCTTTTCCCTAGTTGCGAAGGTTGCCTCTATTCGATTATTCCTCTCGATGGCTGCTATGCAGCATTGGCCTCTTTACCAGCTGGATATTAAAAATGCTTTCTTTCATGGTGATTTAGCAGAGGAAGTTTATATGGAACAACCGCCTAGCTTTGTTGCTTAGGGAGAGTCTAGTTTAGTGTGCAAATTGCGCCGTTCTCTATACGGTTTAAAACAATCTCCTCAAGCATAGTTTGGACAATTTAGCTCTATTATTCAAGAATTTGGAATGCTTTGGAGTGAAGTAGATATTTCTGTTTTCTATCAGCACAACTCTTCAGGTTAGTGTATCTATCTAGTGGTCTATGTGGATAGCATTGTCCTCACAGGCAGCGATCAGGATGACATTCAAAGACTTAAACAACATCTCTTCCATCACTTTCAGACTAAAGACCTGGGAAAACTGAAGTATTTCCTGGGAATTGAGGTAGCTCGGTCTAGTACAAGTATTGCTATTTCACAAAGAAAATATACTTTAGACATCTTGGAAGACATTGATATGTTAGATTATAAGCCCGTGGACACACCTATGGACTCAAATGTTAAGCTTGTACCAGAACAGGGGGAGCCTCTTGTAGACTCTGGAAGATATCCGTGACTTATGGGTAAACTGAATTATCTCACCATTACTCGACCAGATATCTCTTTTGTTGTGAGTGTAGTCATTCAATTCTTACAGTCACTTTGTGATAGTCATTGTGAAGCTGTGGTTTGCATTCTTTGATATATTAAAGGAGCACCAAGTCAAGGTATGTTATATGAACATAAAGGCCACACTCAAATTGTTGGGTACACAGATGCTAACTGGGCTGGTTTTCCTTCAGACAGGCATTCTACCTCAGGATATTGTGTTTTTGTTGGAGGTAACTTATTATCTTGGAAAAGTGAGAAACAGAATGTAGTTGCCAAATCAAGTGTAGAAGCTGAGTATCGAGCCATGGCTTTGGCAACATGTGGACTTATTTGGCTGAAACAACTACTCCAAGAGATGAAATTCGAAGAGGATGGAAGTATGAAGCTAATATGTGATAATCAAGCAGCCTTACATGTTGCATCTAATCTCGTTTTCCATGAAAGGACCAAACACATAGAAGTGGATTGTCATTTTATTAGAGAAAAGATCTTATTGGGATGTGTTGCTACTAACTTCGTCAATTCAAATGATCAACTAGCAGACATCTTCACAAAATCTCTCAGAGGACCTCGAATTAAATACATTTGTAACAAGCTTGGTGCATATGGCTTAGTTTTGTTTTATTTTTAGTCCCACATTGTACAGTTAGAAGCATGTAACTATCCTTGTTTAGTATATATATGTGTTAAGTGTGAGGTGCAAAATCACTAGCACACATTCACCCATTCTAAGGGTTTCTCTCTATCTCTCTCTCTCTCTTGGCTCCACTTTAACACTGTCCTTATGTAGAAGGGTAGGCCCGTTTCTTTCTTCAGTCAATCTCTCTCCCTTAGATCACAATCCAAATCAGTCTATGAAAGAGAGCTTATGGCCATAGTTCTTGCGGTACACAAGTGGTGACATTACCTTATGGGACGATGTTTCATCATCCATACTGACCAGAAAAGCCTCAGGTTCTTAATGGAACAACATATGCTTAATGAAGATCAACAGAAGTGGTTAACCAAACTCATTGGGTATGACTTCATCATTAAGTACAAGCCGGGTTTTGATACTAGAGTAGTTGATGCTTTGTCTAGGCGTCAGGAATCTCACATTCTCAACAATGAGAACAATACCACAAGGGATAAGGACCCAACAGATCCTTATTCCCCACCCTTAGATGAGAAGGACATATTATTACAACATCTTGCTCTATCAGTGGTTAGGTGTACTGATTTGGACTCTTTATCAGATGAAATACAAGAAGATCCTCAGATTCGTAGTATTATTCAGGACCTTTTGGTGAATCCAGACAGTCACACTGGTTATACACTAAAACATGGTCTATTACTATTTCAGGAAAGACTAGTTATTCCAAAGTCTTCGCCTCGTATCACAACCCTCTTACAAGAATTCCATTCCACTCCAAGAGGGGGCATTCAAGGTTCACACACACTTATAAACGCATATCCAAAGTGCTTCATTGGGAGGGAACGTGCCAGGATATCTAGAAATTGATATCCATTTGTGATGTTTACCAAAGGAACAAGTATACTACTACTAAACCAACAGGTCCTATTCAACCTCTTCCCATTCCTAAAGTGGTTTGGAGTGAGTTATCCATGGATTTCATTAGTGGCTTGCCAAGGGCACATGGAGTTAACACCTTGTTAGTTGTTGTTGATCGCCTTACCAAGTTCAGCCACCTTATTCCCCTCAGTCACCCTTACACTGCCAAGGATGTAGCTCACATCTTTATTAAAGAAGTTGTCAGACTGCATGGTTATCCCCAGTCCTTTGTATCGGATAGAGACTAGGTCTTTGTCATCCATTTCTGGGTTGAACTATTGAAGCAGGCAGGAACATCCCTCAAGATGAGTTCTGCCTATCATCCTCAAACTGATGGGCAGATAGAGGTGTTAAACAGATGTTTGGAAACATATTTGAGATGTTTCATTGGTAACAAACCAAAGTCCTGGCCCAAATGGATTTGCTGGGCAGAATACTGGTATAATACTACCTACCAGAGTTCTACTAGAATGACACCCTTCAAGGCTTTATATGGAAGAGAACCGCCCATGTTACTGACCTTTACTGGGGGAGAATCTGTGGTGGAGGAAGTTAACCAACAGGTGGCTACATGTGATTCAGTTCTAGCAGAACTGAAACAAAATTTGGAGGAAGCTTAAACTAGAATGAAAAGGCAAGCTGATGCACACTGCCATCCTCTTACTTTCCAACCAGGAGATTACGTTTACTTGAAACTTCAACCTTATCACCTCAAATCACTGTCAACACAAATCAATGTGAAGCTATAGCCCCAATATTATGGGACATATGCCATTCTAGAAAAGATTGGACAGGTAGCTTATAAGTTGGAGTTACCACAACATGCTACGTTACATCCAGTCTTCCATGTCTCTCAGCTAAAGCCAGCTTCTGCGCCAACATTGACAACTCAACCAATACCACATGCCCTATCAAAAGATTTAGAACTTAAAGTATACCCCGCAGACATCAAAGACATTAGGCAGTCTCCTACTAGCCAAATAGAGGCTCTTATACTGTGGCAAGACCTTTAGGAACACAACAATACCTAAGAACAAATGGAAGTCATTCAGAGCCAGGTGGGGGTTTATTGTTACATCAAAGGAGCCAAAGGAAGGTAGATTTGGTAAGTTCTACACAAGAAAGAGTAAGAACAAATAATCTACTGATTTTATAACAGAATTGTGAATCTTCTGAAAGAGAATAATAGAAATTAGGAACAAGAATGGATTCGGGTACTGGAAAGGAAAGAAACAGCTAGTAGAAGAGGGGGAATAAAAGAGAGGAAAGAAATCAAAAGGGCATCCAATAAGTAGAGAGAAAAAGTAGAACTGAGAGGATCTAGCTCCTCGAAAGCTAGAATTGTATCTTTCTGGAACTCTGTAAACACACCAGCACATGTAAAGTAAGCAGAGCTGGATCTGTCAGCCTGCTTATTATAAATTGAATCTCTGTAATTGAGTTTTTTTCCATAAGAAATTCATTACTCTTCTTACTGGAATTGTTGAGTTCTATCACTTACACATAAAGTTCCTAAGTATCTTTGGGTGAAGCTATACTTACAGCAACATATCTTATAAATTGAATGCCTACAAAGATTTTAAAATTTCAAACTCCCCTAAGTGTCTTTCAAAAAAACTTTCCTATATCCAAGTTGTCCTCGAACTTACCATTGAAAGTATTTGGATGCATTGCCTTTGTACATGTTCATGCTCACAACCGTGGCAAACTAGATCCTAGAGCAAGAAAGTATGTTTTTGTAGGCCATGCTCCAATTCAGAAGGGGTATAAGTGTTTTGATCCTAAAAAGGGCAACCCCGGTGCACGAAGCTCCAGCCTATGCGGGGTCCGGGGAAGGGGCGGACGACAAGGGCCTATAGTAGGCAGCCTTACCTTGCATTTTGCAAGAGGTTGATTCCACACCTTGAACCCGTGACCTCAAGGTCACATGACGACAACTTTTACCCTTGCGCCAAAGCTCCCCTTCTAAGTGTTTTGATCCTACTTCCAAAAAAATGTTTGTTAGCATGGATGTCACTTTTTTCGAGTCTTCACCATTTTTTGAAACTCATCTTCTGAGGTGAGATACCTATGGAAGATTCGGATTACTTAAATGTTTTTCAAAGAGAGAACGCTGCCACATTGATTCCTGATGGACCCAATGTTTTTAAACCTCTAGAACCTTGTGTTTTAATTGATGAAAACCCAGGTCTGAATCCAATAGAGCCATATCATAACGTTGTCAAACCTAGCAATGAAAAAATAGGTTCCAAAGAACTTCAGGTCTACTCAAGGAGGAACCAAATTGAAGGCAATGAGAGCAATACTCCTCAACAAAGTCAAGATTCCAAACCAAAGACTGATCTAAACTCTACCGAGTCACTAGGTAATTCTTTCTTTGAACTTATTCAAACAAATTCACCTAATTCCAACTCTATTCATTCTAAGTCCAACTCTTTTGATCTTAATATTCCTATTGCTAATCGAAAGGGTGTTAGAGCTTGTACTAAACATCCCATGTCCAATTTTGTCTCTTACAAAAATTTGTCCCCTACTTTCTTTGCCTTTACTTCACAATTGTCTTATGTGGAAATATCAAAGACTGTACAGGATGCTTTACAGATTCCTAAGTGGAAGGAGGCTATTCTTGAAGAGATGAAGACCCTTGAGAAAAATAAAACATGGGAGGTTGTGGATTTGCTGAGAGAGAAGAGAACAGTTGGATGCAAATGGGTGTTCACAACCAAACACAAGTCAAATGGATCGCTTGAGCTATACAAGGCTTGTCTGGTAGCCAAAGGCTTCACTCAAACATACGGTATTGACTACCTTGAAACCTTTGCTCCTGTTGCCAAACTGAACACTGTTAGAGTACTTTTGTCAATTGCAGCCAATCTTGACTGGCCCCTACAGCAGTTGGATGTGAAGAATGCGTTCCTTAATTGGGACTTGGAGGAGAAAGTCTACATGGACCCACCACTGGGTTTTGATATGAAGTTTGGCTCGAAAGTATGCAAACTAAAGAAATCCTTATATGGATTGAAACAATCACCAAGAGCCTGGTTTGAGAGACTTACTCAGTTTGTAGAGGGTCAGAAATATGTTCAAGGGCAAACTGATCATACCATGTTCACAAAACACTCAACTAATGGGAGAATATCTATTCTCATTGTGCATGTGGACGATATTATCCTAACTGGGGATGATATAGCTGAAATGGAACGATTGAAAAGGTATCCTGCATCTGAGTTTGAAATTAAGGACTTGGGACCACTGAGATATTTTCTTGGAATGGAGGTTGCTCGATCAAAGAAAGGGATTGTTGTCATACAAAAGAAATACATCATTGATCTTCTTAAGAAAATAGGAATGAGTGGTTGCCATCCTGCAGAAACTCCAATTGATCCCAACCAAAGACTTGGAGATAGTAAAGGTGATCCTGTGGACACATCTCGATACCACAGGTTGGTTGGTAAGCTCATTTACTTGTCCCACACACGTCCTTATATTGCTTTTGCAGCAAGCCTTGTGAGTCAGTTCATGCATTCCCCTCATGAAGAACACCTTGAAGCTGTGTATCGAATTTTGAGGTACTTGATGAGTTCTCCAGGAAAAGGTTTATTTTTCAAGAAAAATGAACAATGGAGTATTGAGGTGTACACAGATGCAAATTGGGCAGGATCAATCACTGATAGGAAATCAACATTTGGTTATTGTACCTTTGTGTGGGGAAACTTAGTGACGTGGAGAAGTAAGAAACAAAGTGTTGTTGCCAGGAGTACTGCAGAAGTAGAATACAGATCAATGGCTCATGGAGTCTATGAGATTGTATAGCTGAAACAAGTTTTGGAAGAACTAAAGCGAACTATGACCATGCCAATGAAGTTGTATTGTGACAATAAGGCAGCTATCAGCATTGCACACAATCCTGTTCAACACAACAGAACAAAGCACGTTGAGGTTGATAGGCATTTTATAAAGGAGAAAATTGAAGCAGGAGATATTTGCTTGGCATTTGTTCCAACTTCACAACAAATAGCTGATATTCTTACAAAGGTACTTTTCAAACCTAACTATGAGTTCTTCATCAGCAAGGTGGGCATGATAAACATCTACGCTCCAACTTGAGGGGGAGCGTCGGATATGTTAGGAAACTTTCTCTCAAAATTAGTTCCTAGTTTCTAGGGATTAGTTTTGATCTTATCTTAGTTTATTTCCATAAATAATGGAGATTAGGATTAGATTTGAATCTGAAAATCTCTTTTCCTTTTATTCCTAGTTTGACCCTTATGTGAAGGGTTTTCCTTTAGCCTAATCCATGGGATTCAATGGCAGGTTTGTTGCCAAGCTTCCCTATATATATTAGTGTAATTTTTTCTCTAATAAGATATAGAAGAATACATTCTTTTTCTTCTAAACTTTCACTACACAATTGGTATTTATTACGATGATGATTGGAAAGAACAATTAATGTACAAAACATGGTATATGTTATATCTTGTAAGCAAAACAATTATCAATACATTATAAATTATACAATTCTTTTTGAGATAGAATGGTAAGTTGGTAACCATAGCTGTCAATTCCTTCTGGTGGCCATTTCATTTTGCCTATTGGAATGGAATGATCAGTTTTCTGCCAACTCACTGTTCTGTTTTGGTAACAGTTCTGGAAAAATAGTTTTTTTAGAAAAAAATAAATATAAATATACTGAAAAATCATTAAAAATTTCAAAATTTTCTAAAACATAGGAAACACATAGACATAGCCAAGCCTCAAACTGTTTTGAACAAACCATAAGATTTAACAAACTAAAGGTAAAATTATAATATATAGAATTAAGTAATTAAAAAACCAAGAAACAATGAGACATTGTTCCAGGAAATTACAAGGTCAATGCTGGTCAAGATATTATGATTTCTTTCTACAACTTCAATATATATGATTCGTGTAGCCATAAATCTGACAAAGATGAAGTAAATCAAAACAGTAAGATGGGATCATAGACATAGTCTATAGAATTTTTAAAAATAAAAACCTTAAGTTGATTAGAACTATCCTTCTCAGGGGCATCTCAGATGCACTTCCCAACCCGACCTTTCCTTTCCTGTTCTAACCTTGCTAACTAGACTATGCTGATCAGACAATTTGCAGTTAAATCGCAGTGGTATGAAGTCCTCTCTAACTATCGTGAGATGAAAAATGTGGGTCTGCTCTTAGTTCCTTGTTCCCTCTTAGTCTCAAGGCCTGTGTAAAACTTGAGTCTTGGAAACAGCACAACACTGAACATGCAAGTGTGGTCAAGAAAGGATTTATATCATGCACATCCTTTGCAATTCTACTATGGACTTTCACATCAAATCTGGTGCATTACGTTGAGCATTGAGTGTTTTCCATTGCATGGTGAATGAAGATTCTTTTACATGGAACATAATGATGCTTGGATTCCTTGATCAAGGTGCTTCAGAGGAAGGATTGCAACCATTTATGAATGCTAGGATGTTGGACTTCGAACCCAGTGTCTCCACCTTGGTCCTTGTACTTCAGGCTTATCGGTGTTTAGGATGTACCAAAGAAGCTCTCATAATTCATGGTTTCATCATCCCACTTGAGATGTTTCTATCATTAGGACTTTAAGAAGAAGAAGAAGAATGACACTTGAGGACTTTGAGATTCTTTAGAGAGTTGCTAAAGAGGGAATGACACTTAAGGACAGCCAAAAAACAGAAAGTATAGCTTATACAAGTCAAAACTTGGGTATTTTAGTAAAATTATAAACCAAAATATTAGAAGAAGAATGGCACTTAAGGACTTTGAGATTCTTTAGAGAGTTGCTAAAGAGGGAATGACACTTAAGGACAACCAAAAAATAGAAGAAGTATAACTTATACAAGTCAAAATTAGGGTATTTTAGTAAAATTGTGAATCGAAATATTGTGGAAAACTTGGAACGGATGGACTTTGAGATTAAGAATGACCCTTAAGGGCATTGAGATTCTTGAGAGAGTTGCTAAAGAGGGAATGACACTTAAGGACAGCCAAGAATTAGAAAGAAAAAAAAATCTTATACAAGTCAAAACTGGGGTATTTTAGTAAAATTATAAACCAAAATATTGTTACAAATTTTGGAATGGATTGTATATCAGTCCAAACCACCAAAATCAGTGAATTAAACCGAAATAGACCAGATTTTTAACTGGTACAGAACATCTACCTAATCTATTCTGTTTTACGGACCAGAAGGAATAATCCTTGAGTTCCACTCAGAACGATACCAAATTGACAGCTATGATGGCAACTACATAATTTGTATCTGTATATAACATTAACTACTATGTATATATGTATATATAATTACGTGTACATTCATAATCACATATATATTTGAAAATATAAGGAATTACTATATAATTATAATCTGAAAGTAAGAAATCATTAAGCAATAATTTTAAATTACTATATCTTTATTAATAAGAGTCATTAACCATATTTTAGTCCTGCAAGGATAAATGCTAATTTATTTATAAGGTATGTAATCATGTGCTGGTAAATGGTATCAAGTAAATGTGATATAATAAGTAAATCATCTACATATTCATTAAATAAGTGTCATATACGATAATTTAAGTTGCTAAATTGTTTTGGGAGGATATGGTAGAAAAGAATTGTTATTCGGATACTATTCAAACTGTCAGACTTATCATATTCTTGAGTTTGCTTCTGGCACACTTGTAGAAGAACCTAAATAACTATGTCAAGTGCAGCTTTGGTACCGTTACTAAGATGAAGCCCAGAATTGTTACTTGTCTCTCTACTGGGAATTAAAAATTTGCTGTTGGACATGAAGGCCTATTTGCCAACCAGGATGGCCTATGCATCAAAATCTATTTCAACATTTTTAGCTGGTGTTTAGAGATAGAAGACACATAGTAGGCTATTTTAAGACAATGTATAAAAAGATAATGGCCTGCATACTTTGTCGAGAAATTTAATTTCAGACCCTTGGATGCATGGCCTGCATACTTACCAGAGTTCCTTTGCTTCTTCTTGTTCACCAAATCTTGAGAAAATAATAGGTAATAGCTCATATCAGCTAATAGATGCTGGGGCTCTTGCTTTTGGTTTCTGTCTTTTTTGTTCAATATATATAGTTCCATATCCAATTGTGAATCTGTGTGAGTACTAACTCGATTCCAGCTAACCAGGTGCATTTGCGGCAACAAAAGAAGCTTTGTCATCACATTTTTCTAAATGCGGCATGGTTGTTAGGACTATACTGCTTACTGACCCAGTAACTACTCAACCTAAAGGGTAGAAAATATTTCTATCTTTTGTTAGTACTTGTTGCTTGTATGATTTTCTTTGTGTACAAGGTATGATCTTTTTTATTTTTTATTTTTTTGGTCAGGGCTGCATACGTTTCGTTCGCCAGCAAGGAGTCAGCTGACAAGGCAATTGCATTAAATGGTACCTCATTCTTCTCCAGAACTCTAAAGGTAAGGATTCTAAAAATTTTAAATATATAGAATCTCTTTGATCTATTAAATGAAGATATACTTTCTACTTTCCAGCAAAGTGCCTCTTAAAATGTTCCTTATTTTGGGTTGATTGCAAATGGGGTATTCTACAAGGGATATAGCAAGCCAACTACGAGTCAATTAGTGCAAACAACTTTGATCCTGGATAAAATGTATTCCATATTGATCGACATGAATTATATTTCTTGGAAAGTCTTCAGCCGAAGGGCCTGAAAGTAAAAAATTGACACAGACAGGGAACATGTCCTGATACAATTCTCTGTAGCATTCCATAGATGGAAGCAGAAAGATCTTGCAAAGTTGATTGCTAACTTCTAGACGAGAAATGGGCATCCTATAGTCCTTAACTGTTGGCCTAACTCATTGCTCGAAGCAAGAATCGTATCCTATTACTAACTTCCAGACAATATATAGGCATGATACAGTTCTAGCTATTGGACTATCTCATGACATGTTTGCTAGAGCTTTGAGTTCTGATCTTTATCTACACCAAACTATCATCTACGGAACCAGAGTATACCAAAGAACATCTGATACCTCGGGGATATTCTCTGTTTCCTTTATCCTTTTGAAGATTGTGTAGTGCTGTTGCTTGGGATGTTATTTTATAAAACTGTAATATATCATCAATAAAACAGAGGATTTGGCCTTCTTTCCACCAAGAAACTGTAGAACATTAATTAGAGATTTTGAAACTCTTTGATGCCAGACTTTTTTATGTTCTTTTATCAGGTTATGCGGAAGGCAGATATGCCAGCTGCACTCTCAGTACCCATCCTGTTGCCTGCCAAGCCCCAGCAACCATGGCATTCTCCTCAATCCCACAAGAAAGGTCCCCTCCAGAAACCATATTCCAGCTCTCATCTCCAATGGAGGCGTGACAACCCAGCATATACGGAGAATTCGCTATTCCCACGTGCAGGGCGACTGGAAGCTTCCAAAGCTGCTGACCAGGAGGTTGGTGACTCAAGCAGCCAACAGATTCCCAGGCCATTGACATATGTGAGGATGGAAGCAAGATCTGCAACAGAAACTCCTTCGGTATCATGATCTCTTAATAATCCACAACGTCTTTTATTGCATTCTTGAATTAACCTCTCAACATTTTCAGGATCAACCAAAGGTTTTCTAGTTTCCAATGTCAAAGGCATTTGCGATCTTTACGTTTTGTAAAACCTTACTGGCATGTCCGTTTTCGTTTGCAAATATATATAGAGGGAAAATAATGAAATTTCTTCCATAATATCGTACCAACTTATATCGGTCTGAGAGTAGGACCTGCCAATTGGAATTTTACAGACTTATTGATACACAAATAGGGAAATCTTCTAATATCCATCCACCCAACTTTCTAAGCAATCTCAAATACCCACCTCTCTTAACTAGCATTTTCTAAGCTCCACCGAACTTTTTCTCCTTTACCCAAGCCGTTTAAGTTTTGGATGGGACACCAATTTTGACAGTCAAATGAAGTTAATCATCTTGATAAAAAGACGTCAATAATGTTAGCAGCTGTAAATTCCATTTTCTTAAAAAAAAAAAAAAAAAGAGAAAAGAAAAGAAGAGCAGCAAGAGTTGAGAGTTTCTCTCCAGATATGGACTAAGACTTGACGTTTGATTCACACTTTTCTACCGGAATTATCAGTTGGAAATTACAAACTGCCACTGTTTCATCATGAGACGCAGCAGTTCGAACTCTCTGTTGTACTTTTTCTGCTTCTTTGATGGCCTCCTTTGCATGATTTCGGCAAACCAATGAAGATCTCTTGAAAGTTTGCCTTTGATGAAAGAAGAAAACAAAAGCTGGACTTGTTATGTTCCTTCTCTGCAAACTTTCCAGGGCTTTTTATCTCCTAGCATCTATCTAATCCTAATTGATTGGTCGATTTCCGCACCTTGAACGCACAGTTTTATTGTAGTAAGACATCGTCTTCGACTGCAAGCCAAAAATGTCAAAAGGGCTATAAGGGTGCAAGTGTAGATGAAAGAGAGTGGCCCTCCAGCCGTATGCAATGGAACCCATCAGAGTAAGAAGCCATCTCTTGATTGAAGAGAAGTAATACCGGCCAAATGAGGAGAGTTCTGCATCGACATTCACAGAGACGGGAGCGGTGAATGTTAAAGTTAAGAAGGATTGGAGGAACCATGCTATCACCCACGTCTAGCGGTAGGGTGGCATTTGGCGATGACTAAAAGTGGTTGTCACGAACCTATTAATTGCAAAGATAATAGTTAGCCAATTGATAAAAGTTCAACGAGTGGTATAGGTAAAATAATCAACTTCTACCTGAGATTCCGTGCAAAATTTAAAAGATGGGAGTATCTCTGATTGATCCGGACGGAGAGAGGAATCACTCCAATAGTTGCCTTGATTTTGAACACTGTGTACCTATCAGAATGGCTTCTAGTCCTTCCTTCTTGACCCATTTCACAATGACGAAGTAAATTCTATGAATTCTTTGGCCCCGAGCCTCACTGGTGAACTTGAGGACCGGGTGAAGATTTGAATATGCAATAAAGGCAGGTGGATATTGACATTACTAAGAAGTTAGGTGGATGGAAAATTTACCTATATAATTAGGGGCGATGTTTGCATTTGTCCTGGTAAGAGTCCATGCTCAAGCACGTAGAAGATAGCTTTCTATAGATTTTAGTCATTCATCATGTTAGGAATGACTTAGGCTAAATATAAAATTTCATACCTAAAGGATGTTTTCAGTCTATGTTATTTCCATTGAAAGTCATGACTACTGAATTTTTAAGAAGTTTCAAAGATGTCAAGTAAGTGGTTAGATCATCCAAATTAGTTCATTTCTCATAGATTATTTAATTTTTGTACACAAGTAGTATTTTGGTTTGGGTTTGTGAATGCTTAAGTGTTGTGCGGGTTCAGTGCAAGGCAATGGAGCGCGTGCACTAAGAGACACTAGGCATAAGGCAACGTACTGGGTGTTACTATGACATCAGAAAGATCCGACCCATCTTCATGGTCTTTATGTCATATGGGAAAAGGAAAATTTACACTTTAGTACTTGTCAATTAGTCCGTAAAAGGGCCCGTGTTTTGAAGTGCCCGTAGGAGGTCCAAACTTCTAAAATTGTTCCAGCGAAGGCCATTCCATCACCTACCATTAATTTTCCTTACGTAAGTCATGTCATGCCCTATCACGAAGTTTTTCATTCCTCTAAGTGAAGGCAAAATGGTATTTTTACCTTTTTTTAGTGTCCCGCCAAATGACCAAAGCATGTGCCATTCACATGACGACTTAAGGGGACTGGTTTGCTCGGTTTGGAGATTTTTTGGAGCCATAGTTAAGAGACTAAGAGGAAAGTTATGAAATATATGTGTGTGTGTGTGTGTGTGCCATTTTCTTGGTTGTATGTGAAAACAAAGGTTTATTCGAGCTAATATTCTTAGGTTATTGGCCCTAGTGAAGAGGAGCCCGAGTGTTTGAGCAAAGTCACATGCGGGCTTGGGAACACTAGAATACGATAACGTGATACTTAAGTTGATTAAACTAAAGGGTAGCCGGGTGCACGAAGCTCCCACTTATACGGGTCCAGAGAAGGAATGGACCACAAGAGCTTAAAGTTTAAGTTGATTAAACAAGAAGCCTAAAATAATGCATGTCCATGCAACTTTCATTCTTCTTGTTGTTGCTGTTGGTTTTCTGTTTTTTTGTTCAAGTTGTGTTGTTTATCACCCAGCATTTTATTTTATTCAGCCTTGTCAGTGCAATAACAAAATTATTATTATTTAATTAAATGGCTAGGGTTCAGACGATAAACTGTCTAGGATTCATGTGCATTAGGTGACATTGAGCCAACTTTGCAAATGAAGACTTATGTTGATGGGCATACATGCAGCACAAGCATACAAACAAGCATCTAAGCTCCACCTAGCTCTCGAAGAAGTATCTAGACCACTTTAGATTAAATTATAAGACTAGTGTCAAGGCTTTGAGAGCAACTTTAATGAGTGATTCACCTTGAATGTCTATAGAAGCATAGCTTACAAAGAAAAAGGGAAGATAACTCAAATGAATGGACTTTCATATCTAATAAATAAAAGGAGCTAGAACATAGCATTGAGCTTATACGCTGGAGAATAATAAACTTGCACAAACTAAATTCTTTGATCGTAGCTTTAGAGGCATGCTGCAACTGCTGCTTTTTGAAGGCAGTCGTGAGCAGTTCTATCTCTAGGATTCAACCAAGTCAAACTTAATCTTTTTTGTTTACTGATTTGTGCTGTCAAACCAAAGTTAATGCTTTAGTCTCCAATTTAAGAGTACCTGTAGAAAGTCTATTGTTAAAACATTAAAATCCCACCAAAGAGATAAACACAATCAAAACTTGTATCACTTTAGAAACAAGTTCAAATAATCAAGAATCCAAAGTTTCAATGAGAAAGAGAATACTAAGCTCCGGTAAACTGTATGAATAAGAAGAATTTTACAGGTTCAGAAACTCCAGAAACTAGAGGCTAGAAGATTGGTACACTTAGGTGCCATCTTTCTAACAAGAATTCTAACCCAGATAACTTCATAAGTGAAAGAACTCCTGAAGAGAGAATGACAAAATGGTAAACTTTAAGAGAACGAGCAAAGAATACCGAAATGGGCAGAATCTAAGAGATCAGAAAATCCAAAAACCTCTTACATAGGGGTTATGGGTAGGTAGCTCCTCAAAGGTAAATTATGTTAAATATAAAGGCTAATGAATTGAAATCAACCGTTACAAAGTAAACCATTAGAAATAAATAAAACATTCAAAGCTTTAACACATTCTCATCCGTCTTATGCAACTCTTGTATGAAGTATGCATAATGATCCAAAAAAGTAATGACAAATGAATTAAAAACAAAATTCAAGCAATTCCAAAGTCGCCCCTTTAGCTTGTTAACTTAGAATAAAATTCAACATGATAGTGTTAAACTTAACATCAAACATGTCTTATGCATTTACATGCAAACTTTAGGGATGCTAGCTTTTCTATAAAGAAGTTTAAAGAGATTCTGTGAAATGCACCTATAGCTTCTAGTGTGGAATTTTTCAATCATGCAATGAAGGAACCAGAGAAGAAGAATGAGATGCTTCTTTGATAAGCCCTCCCTCTCGCCAATCTAAGGGTTATTTTAATGCCCTGCCTAGATGTGACATATTGTGTAATAATCTTTATGAGAACTTCAACAATGTTATTAGGGAAGAAAGAAGCAAACCTATCTTGTCTCTCCTTGAACGCATTAAAAATCTGGTTATGACACAATTCTGTTAAAAAAAGAGATAGAGCAAGGGAAAAGTGGCTAAGGAGAGATATGTCCTAGAATTGTGAGACAGAGAGATGAACACGAAGGCAATTTGACCTCATGCAGTTGCTTGTGTCTAAGAAGAAACTGAGAGTTATACCCTCCGCTGGTACAAAACAGAAACGCATATGAAAAGCTATGATCCTATTATAGAACCAACAAACTCTGAGAAAATTTGGCCTGACAGTGGCATCGGCCTATTTCCACCACCATTGTACAAGAAACAACCTGAAGGATCCAAAACGAGTAGGAGAAACAGGAGAAGAGAGGAGAACCTTCATAAAGTAGGAAGGAGGTAAAGGAGCTTGAAATGTAGTATATGCTATACTGAGGGTTACAACAAGAGAGTTAGCCCATCTAAGCCTTAGCAACAGCCAAAGAGCCAAATCCAACCTTAAACCAACAATGGCAAAAGCCAACAATAGTCAAAGCAACATTTTTTGTAGTACGTCAGGTACACTAACACTTGGGAAAAAGGCAAGGTGCAAGAGGAAGAGGGATAACAAACAGCCATATACTACTTATTCAAGGATTTTGTGTAGTTTTTCTAATTGGTTTTGGTTGCAGTTGTCATGATCTTTTTGAGCCAACAAATGCACCAAAGAGGAAAAAGAGAAAGGCCTTTCAAAGATGGAGTCACAATTTCAAATGACTCAAGCTTAAAGCCCAACACCTTTTGCAAGCTAGTTAGACTAATTGGAAGTGTAATAACTAAGGCTACCAATCTGAACTGATTATCTGCTATTTGAAGCAAACTATTCGAAAGGATAGGATATAGAATGGAAGATCTTACCGATGAATACTAACAAAATAAATTTTTAATATTCATTTTATTGTGGATTTGAAACTGAATAAGACTTATCCACGAATTATCCAACACAAAATATAACTATTTATAAGACTAAAGTACTCTAAATAAAAAAATAGGTGAGTTGTGACTTCACTTAACATTATGATTTACGACTATTACCCATGTATGAGTATCCACTTTTTTCCTTGGACCTTTAAATATCTACGATTAAATAGGTTGTTGCACTTCTATACTAAGAGTACAGATTTGTATTGAAATCTAAGAGGCAATCAATAAGTTAGAACTCTCTCAACTATGTACATAGGAGATTTGACATCAATGGATTACACGAAACTCCTTAGATGATACATGAGATTTTAACATCCATAACTATTGTGACTGGTGCTCCTGTATGGTATGTGGCTGAGGATAAAAATACTAATGGCATATATGGGGCCAAAAGGCCAAATTGATCTTAAAACTTCATCTTGATCTATCCTACCATATAAGGTGAATGTCAGAACTGAACAAAATGGATAATCTGCTATCCAAACTGAACCAAATGGAATGGATTATGAAAAGTTGAACTACTATCCGAGTTCGTAAAACAAACTATATTTATTAGAATGAATACGTAATGATGTTATCCTATCTCAACCTGATCTATTGGTAGCCTATTGATGACTCATCTCTTTAGAAGCGTATTTACAAAGAGAGGAAAATGTATTAACTATAGATTTTGGAAGTATATTAGCTTCAGATTACTAGTTGGACTACTTCTGGCTTTCTATGCGACTACTAGTTGGACTACATGAATTACTAGAATCAAAAGCCTTTGTTTTTTGTCACCGTGTTAATGGCATTTGGTGCCTTCTATATTGAATGGTCTTCTTTATCTATGTTAATGGCTTAGATTGAGGCTTGCATGGTGCATTTGAAATGGCATTCGGAAGCCTTTCAGTGGCTTCTAGAGGCTTCTCAAACATAACTATTTTGGTCTGACCACCAAACTATGTTTTAGATAGCAAATTTGTTTCTACATTTTCAAGTAACTGGTTTGATTGAATGAAGGTGCTAAAGTGTGAATTGAATTCCTTTATCTCATCTCTAAATAGAGTGAATGGTGTCCACTAGAATGCATGATAGCAATTGTTGTTCTCTTTTGCCATTTAGAATTTACATGGGCAGACAGGGAAGAACACCAAAGAGCTTCGCTTATATATAATACTAAGCATATTTTACAATAGTGTGAAATCGATTACAAAACCCAGTGACTGATTATAACTACCTTAAAGGCATGGCCCACTGACTACAACTTCGCTTTCTTCTTAGTTTCTTCAAGGATGCAGTGACTAGCTACAGCCACTTAAGCCCACTGATTATGTCCAAGATCTTACAACCATCTTGTCAAATACACCATATAGCCAAAAACCCATTTTCAACAAGCCCACTAACACCCTTCCCGTAGAAGACATGTTCTCACTGAAACCTGTAAACAAGAACATAGCCTTACAACAAGAGTAAGCCACAACTTCTTCTGCCGCCTTTTACTGTGGCCCACTTCCTTTTCCACCTGCTCCAATCTCCTTCATAGCTCTGACATGACATCGTATGATCCCACATTGGGGGTCCATCTAGATGAAGAAATTGCATCCATCTCTATGCAACTTAATAAACACAGAGAAGGTCAATCCTCAAATGTTAAACCAACACCCAGAAATCAATCAAAAGAAGTCAAAACAGACGTTGATACTCTGGTTAGTAGTAGGTACCAAAAGCTAAAAGCACCCAATTTCTACCTGCTTCATGTTTGTATGTGCTTCCCCACTCGCCTTTACATAGTGCATGGAAGTCAAAGCTGTTATCTGCATCTGCTTACCTACGAGGGAACAAAGACAAAGGCATGCCATGCAAATGAACAATTGTAATTGATCCAATCAACGGATAAATGGTCCTTTTCTAGTGCAGCTGCCTCTAAAACTGAAGCATGGGTATTTGCATCATACGAGATTAGTATGCATTGCTCGGATGATGGCATTCATGATTGGACCTTTGCGTATAGTTGGCGATTTATGAATGATACAGCAGGAACGAAATCATATTTAGACAACGTTTTGTCGTTATGGACATGAAATTACCAGACACGTTGGCATTGTTACAATTCATTACTATTATGATCTAAAGAAAGTTTAGAAGAACGTATTGACAAGAGAATTTGCATGTTTTGAGAACATAAATAAGTTGGAACGACTTAATACAACAGAGAGTATCCAGCAACAACAAAGAAAGGAAATCAAAGGGGTGGATGTGATAGAAACCTTCTGCTAAGCAAAGCAACTAAAGCACACGCATGGGACGTGTACACATTAAAATCTCTATTATCAGGAGTTCAGTAAGACCAGAGACCAGTAGATACGAGAGGCTAGTAGATACCAGAAACCGGCAGTCCTGGTAGCCATTTTTCTTTTTCCTATTTGAAGAGAATACGGTAGATACATGGGGGCAAGGGATTAGAAGAGATCTGCCTTGTTTTAGTCGGTGGTCATGGGTTGAATACAACACCGGAACCGTGCTTTTCGGACGTTGGTAATGATCTCTGTCTCTGCATTCTCAAGCATCCGGACGACCTCGGTGAATGGTGGGCGAACCTCAGGGTTGGCATCCCAACAGCGGGTCATTATTTGGGCAAGAACAGGGAGGCAATCGTGAGGTATAATCGGCCTGACGCCTTTGTTGACAACTGCAAATGCTGCCTGCACGGCTGTCATATTCTGGAACGGCAGCATACCTGTTATGAGCTCCCACAGCACAATACCAAAGCTGTACACATCAACCTTTTGGTTGTAAGGCCGGTGCTGGATCATCTCTCTGCAAACAAGATGAAAGATGCACTTAAATAGCCCAATTCACCAGCAATAAGAAAATATAACGCAAAACCCCAGAAATACATCTTAGATAACAGTCTGCTTCTCTCTTCTGGTTCCTTATTCATGTTAGACAGAGGAAAAGAAGATGGTTGGGGAATAAATGCAGGTTACACTATGACTTTACCTCTTTGAAAATATAGCCATTCAAACAGAAACTTCACCGCAAATACATTGGTAAGGAAATTTACAATAATTAGTACAAACACAAAGATGCTTTACAACAGCAGTATTTCACAACCAAGAGGTTGTGATTCAAGTTCAATCACCATTCCAAGAGAAAAAGGGAAAAGAAGAGCTACAGCATCAATCATGCAACTGACAAACAGACTGATAGCAACTGACAAACAGACTGATAGCAAGAGAAGGAAACTTGATAAAGACAGGGCTCCTTTACTTTCAAGAAAGGAAAACCAAAGGGTTAAATGACTTTTCTATGGCACATGTACAGACACACTTTACATGAATATAGCACAACCCTAAAAGAAGCTGTCAATTGAAGATCGGGAATGAGGAAGGGCATTTACAACGATCTTGAGGATGAGAAGGCTGAATGCTCTTAGAAACCTAACTTGGAAGATATTTATCAGATCTATAGAGATCAGTGATAATCTGGATGGATGAAATAAAATACAAAGTTAAAGGTTTCAGCTGATCCACCTGCTACATATATTTCATCACCTCTCCTAGTTAGAGGACAACATATCCCTAGCAAACTACCATTCCTGTTATTGTTTTTTCCAAACTATAACATATTCCATCCGAGGCATCCAGAAATTCACATTTCAACACATTAGAAAATTCATCACTTGATGTCAGAAGGTTCACATAAACAGGCAGCCAGTGTACAAATGAACGGAAGTCCATCTTTCACTCCACTGTGATTGCATATGCAATGTGAAACAGAGCCCCAATATAATTTGGTTGAGTTTTATGATAAACATCCTTGTGTAACGGACCATGTAATACATAATGACAGGCAAAGAAGTTACACATATGAACCATGTAAGGGTTACATCCCTTATTAGCCTCACATGATAATGCCAGAAGCACCTATAGGGATAGTATGCTTCTTAATCCCCAGGTTCTGACAAGATAGAGCAAGACAGGAGTTTCTTAAGTCTATCAGAGTTCATTGAAGTTTAAATCTAAAAAGGAAATTGAGTTGTACCCTTGCTTCTAGTGCAAGAGGAAAAGAAAACTATAATTAAGAAAGCTCTCTAATTGTAACGGAAGAGCAACAGAGGAACCAGAAGTTTGCTTAGGCTAGCGCCTACTTAAGGATTGTATTGTGCACAATTTCATGGACATATCCACTTGAACCGACGTGGCAAGGCTGGCATGGTGTGAGACCAGATCTGGGTTACAGGAGAACTCAGACAATTCAACAGGATCCCCTCTAGCTGGCACCATTCAAGCAGTAACACGTCAGCAAGTGAAAGTACTTGTTCCGGACTAGCATGATGTAGCCATGGGAGACATGAACAGAGAGCATCAACAAGATTTCTGCAAATTGGCAGCACCCACAAAAGGATGCATCAGCATACAAATGAATGTACTATAGCACATATAAGTAATTTGAGGCCAATGGGGGAAAACCAACTTGCCATCAGTTACACCAACGTGTTACAGTAGAGCAACCATGCTGCAGCCAGGTGTTATTTAAGAGTATCACATTTTCTGACCTTTTTCTATTTATGAGGACAAGAAAGATAAGATTGAAGAAGAAAATGCTACAAAATTTAAATCTTAGGAGTGTTATTTAAAACTTAGGTCTATAGAAGGCCCCTAAAAGAGTGGGAGTGGGGCTTCTTTAGTAGATTGCACAGATAAGCATATTTCTCTTGTCAATGCAAACTATGAGTTGTAACAACAATGACAATCCGAGGCAAAAAACCAGTAGACTTAGGGCCCAATTTTATAAGCACTGTCATTTCCTTAAACTTTAGAAACAGATAAAAAAATAATAATAATAATAATAATAATAATAAAAGAGTAAGAAAAGAAACCAGGATTTCAGAGTTTTTAGCACTTTTACCTCTGATTATTCATGTTGCTAATCTATAGACACAGTCCCAGTGTATGTAATCCAAGAAGGCCCACGGATAAACTAGGTCAACCTGATCTAGTTAATTAACAACACAGTGAGTAAATTGCTGTCTCTGCTGACTACAATGAACTACATTTAAGACCTGACAATAAGACTGTCAGGTACATTTTAGATTGATTAGGGTGAGTCAATGCTCTATCCAATGAATTTTGAACATCATGTGACCTCAAAAATTGATGTGTGAGCAGCAAGCCCTATCATCTGTCCATGCAATAGTCTCCAATTGGAGGGGACTTGAGAAGAACGACAGCCTGGGAAAAAAGGAATATCTAAACAAAAGGGGAAACCTGACAGTCCACATTTAATGGATAACATCATCAAATCAGCTGTTAGGATCATAAGATGCATATTGTTTTCTGCTATGAGCCATCTACAGCAGGACTGCCAGCAACTCAATCTGGACCATAAATAGTGCAATCTGTACCAGATCAGAGATAGACACTAACCCAGTAGTCAATGGAAGGCAAGGATGAGGACAAATAAGTCTTAATAACTTGCCAAAATAGGAAATGAATTTAATTGCAGAGATCTTTTATTTATGGTGTGAGTCATACTCTGGAATCTCATGGTAGTTGGTTGTTGAAGGTTAGAAAGGATAAGAATAAATGAGACAATTCCTCATGAATAAATGCCCGTGCAGGAATCCCACATGAGATTTGCACCTTTATATCATGCCAACAGCACCTTTGACTCCATTACAATCATCATAAATGCTGCACAAAAATATTGCAAGCACTGGATCATATGGTTACAGTGGCAACAAACAGGATTTAATTGCCTAAATTTAGACTGATTCTTGTCATCCAATCATTGGCAGCGGGTAGTATGCTAAGAAGCTGCAGGTCAGATTCTCAAGAAATCAGGCTTCCCCTGCTGCAGTAAATCTCTTTCACTGGCTGAGTTGCATCATTGTCAGTTTTGATATATATGTAGTACCACCTCAAACTGCAAGGACAGGGTCAGAGGTGGGAAACAGGAACAACAAAACAAAGAGCTCGCATTGAGGACAATACGGCCACAACAATGGTACATCAAGCCTGTAAGCTCTAGGCTACTGGAATTGGCAATGGTAGTAAGAAGATGATGGCTCCCAGCAAAGCTGAGGTTAGAATCCACTACCTTTCAAGTTTTGCACTTCGCTGAGGACAGGGAGACAGGTCAAATTCTTATATTGTTCTCTTCCCCTCAACTTCTAGAGAATGAATTATTTTTTTATGGCTTTCCAGCATCGGCTTTGGCTTTCTGAGAAGTTTTACAACATAAAAGGAAAGAGAAGACACGTACTTCTGACAGCTTCCTCTCTTTCCTATTTCTTCCAATGGTATGACGGGAATCAGAAGGGATATGGAGAGCAGATGGACACGGGCTATTGGAGAGAGAAAGAATGAAAAGCAACAGTGGTATTTTGGAAAAGACAGTTATCCACAAACTAATCATATCATTTATGACATAATGTGATTTGCAATGTACCTAATACCGTAATTGGGTTAACGCAATGCAATTTGACAGGACTAAAACTACCTAATACTAAAACAAACAATAGCATACAATAACCTACAGACTTCAAAACCAAAGAACTCCATTTAACACAGACATAGAAAGTTAATGGAGAACTCATGACCAAGCATGTTGTTATAAAGTGACAGATAGGCTACTTAAAGTCAATGTAAAAAATAAAATAAAAATAATAAGACAGAGTAGTGAGATGAAATTTTGCAAGAAATTGGCCACATGTCTTGACAAAACAGCTCTAAGAAATGAATAAACAATCATAAGATAGAGTAATACTTAATAAACATGTGAAGAAAATAAAAAAACAAAAGACAATATAAAGCCGTAAATTGATCTTCTACTCAAATCAGATGGCATCATTATACACGATTAGATACTGTGACCTTGAGTGATGATTCACCGTGAAAATTTAAGCAGTCAAAAATGTAAAGCATGAAATAATACAGCATAGTAAATCATCTCTGGTGAGTTAACATGTATTAGATGTGATTTAGATATTATATATCAAAGCTGTAGCCATCAATGATAAAGAAATCATACATCATAGTATGGCATTCATTTTTGGGAGCAGAACAGAAAATTATACATAAAGATGGAATGTGTTGACTTACGGAGCCATCCAACGATATGTTCCTGTCTCTGGTGTCATGCCTTCTGTCTGCACCTCAATCCTCGCCACCCCAAAATCTGCAATCTTAATTGATTTGTCCGTAAATATTAACAAATTATCTGACTTGAGATCCCTGTGAATAAAACCCAATCCATGCACGTATGCCATCCCCCTGGCAACATCTAACGCTTGCTTGACTGCCAATTTCAACGGTACCGACCTGTTCTGTCGTCTTGTCAAGAACTGCCTAACTGACCCGCCCTTTGCATATTCAGTCACAATGCACCACACCATGGGCTTCCTGCATGCCCCAATGAACCGAACTACATTAGGGTGCTTCAACGTTGCAAGCATCATGACTTCCTGTGCAAATTGTTGCTCCATCAACTGTGCCCTCTCTAGATTGTTCTCTGGCCTTTCCAATATCTTAATAGCAACATCTTCCCCATTATAGGTGCCCCTATAAAGCTTTCCAAAAGCTCCCTGTGCAAAAGCCATTCCCATGTTAAGCTTCCTCAGGTCAATAGCCCATTCATCGTAGTCGTTGAGCCCTTCTACCGGGTATCTATTATCCATCAAAGCTTGAGCTAATAAGTCATCATTGAGAGCATGGGAGACCCTGCCTGGGCGGACACTGTGGCCTACGGAATAATTGTTGTTGACAGTCCGTAAACCAGGGTGGGGTAACATGAGAGTGTGGGAGTCATTGGAACCAACGCTACTATTCTCAACTGACATCGAGACGGAGCCGCCACCATTGCTCGTCTGCAAGCTTCCAACACTATCGATAGACATGTTGGAACCCTCACCGAGTTTTTGATAAAAGCCTTGAGTGAAATCATAGAAGTGGTTTTCATTGTTATTACCAATAATTCTAGGGAACTTTGGACCCTCCACCATCTTCTCAAGCGCAGATAATAATCACAAAATCTAGTCACTTCTTCAGCATCTGTCTCGAAGCTCAAAGTGAAACCCTCAAAAAAGCCCCAAAATACAGCTCCAAAACACTAGTGATCGGTTTCTCAACATGCACTTCTCTAATCAAAACACCCACAGAACTTAAATGACAGCCAATAATAGAAACCCCAAGAACAAAGCCCCAAGTTTCAAAATCCTATTTGAACTGGAGATTTTCCCAGTATCAGCTGCCAAACCTTTTCCAACTTCAGTTGCGCAAAGAGAAACCCTAACCAAAAGAAAACCAGAAGAAAATCAACACAAAATACAAGGAAAAGAAATCACGAAAACCTTAGAACTAGGAATTCGAAATCCGAGTATTTCCTTATTATCAGTAGATAAACTTCGAAAGCAACTGCATCAGGTTTACTACAGCAGACAGATACAGAAAGAGGAAACAGAAAAACCGGTAAATCAAAAACAAACTCCGAAACCCTAAAATTCCGCAAACTTGTGATCTGCACCCTCAAACCACCGATTTTCGCGATACGTACCTCGGTCGAGAGGATATTTCAAGGTTATCTCCGGAATGGAAGGTGGAAATGCCACTGGGAGAAGAAAATTCAAGATCGACGGAGAAAAAGAAGGAGATAAATGGTTTCTCCGAGGAGCGATTTCGCCCGGTTAAAGACGTAGACGACCAGTAGAAGAAGAAGAGTAAGTCATCGTTTCTCATTTCTTTTCCGCTCGTTTTTATTTATTACTTTTTGTCTTTTTTTATTTATTATTCTATTTATCATTTCCCTTTTATTTTATTTCCTTGGACTAGATCTCATTTTTCTAAGCTGCTCTCCGTCTCACTCGCTCGGGTTACGCGATAATTCTCAATTTATCGCGATATATTGAGAACAAGCGCAACATATAAAGGAATATCTCGGGTACTTTAATGGCCTACCGGTTGCTATGGGGCTGTTTCTACCATTGCAATCAACTCTCGCGATATCTCCCGATATTATTTCACCGTGTATTGACGATAATACCCCCCTTGGCAATGCCTAATAGGACGTTGAAAAGGGGGTATTTTAGGCACGAAGCTTTCATTTGCGTTATCTATAACAGACATGCATGTCTCGGATTGAAGGGCATGTGGGTATGAGAAGCTTTGCCTGTGAGAAGTTGTCTTAATAATGTCGGAATGATCCAGACTGTCCATGTCAAGGCCCACCTAAGTAATAAAGGAATGATCCGAACCGTTGGTCTCTAATGTTATGGTGCTGGCACTTTGGTGTAGGAGTTAAGGTCGCAGAGATAATAAACCGAGGATAAGATTGTCCATGAATAGTTAACTTATCCCAGCAGTCTTGAACTTTGAAGAAGTGGTTTAGAATAATAACACAAGATGTTAAGGTTGTGTGTGTCTATCCGTCGGTTTAAATAAATTCATCAATATCTGGCGCTGATTGTCAATTGCAATGGTTAGGATAATTATTCATGGACCGGAGAAATGTTGGTCAACACAAGAATATTCCCGCGAATTAAGTATTACGGATGCTAGGGAAATAATGTCTACTTGAAATGATCAAAATACCCTTAAGCACCGACAAATTGCCTTTGAAATGCACAGCTTGCGTGTGCTGTGGGTGAAAAGGCACGAGCAAAGACCCTTTTTCTCGTCTAACACGGAAACTTTGTGCTGCGCGGGTGGGAAGACCGTAGACTGAAGAGCGCACTTGAAAGCGAAAACTTGTGATGAAATGACATGAATACCCTCAACAAGAGAACAGCTTTTGTTAGAGAAGAGGGTATTTCTGTCACGAAAAATGTTGGTTGTTAGCCAATCAGCTAAACCCACGTTTCGAATGGGAAATTTCCGAGACGACCGACTCTCTAATTTGTTGCATCCGGACCTTTAGTTTTAGACCCGATCTCCTTTGAGTTCTTCTAGCAGGACGCTAGAAAGGATGCAACCATGGTTGGTTTCAGTTTTGGAAGATCTAAATTGTTCATCTTCTTTGCCCTATTTAAGTGATATACTAAAATTCATGTCTATGGGGTTTTTTAGTAAAAAATATACTAATATAATTTAAAAGGTAAAAAAGTAAGATTTAATGCCCCCAACGGTCTTGAAGTTTGGTGGCTAGCCAATCTAAAGATGCTCAAACATGATAAACGGAGTGGATCATCAAAAAGAGGGCCCCATTATGTGAAATATTTTTCCAATATTCTTTTCAGTGTTTGGAAAATGTTTTCGATCTACTTCTCTTGCTCTTCATCTTGTCTTCACATAAAATAACTAAAAATGCGAGAACTTATGCAACTAATTAGTGTTAAATAAGAGACAAGCCCTTCCCCTATGTAGTAGCACTAGAAGAACTTCACCTATGCTTATGTTGTGGGTTTAGGCCTACTAGGTGCTTATAAGCTATTCATTAAAGCTCAATGTCATAAGTTCATAGTTTCACCTATATTTAAATTCATGTTGTACTTGTGCGCAACTCCCTTACTAAGCACAAGTCAACCTTCCTTGGAGTCAGCAGGCCTTGGTCATGGGCCTTTCAGTGGGCCTTGGTCACGGACCTTTCAGTTGCCTACAAATAAGAAACTCCTAAAATAGCAGTTATTGAGGGAATGCGTGCAACTAGTGTTAGAAAAGGAAATTGCATAGTTTCATTTTGTTCTTGGAATAGTGAGAGAATAAAAGTCTCCATAAAGCAAGTAAAATAATCAGCAAATTATGCAACATACATATATATTTTAACATAGAAAATCATGAATAATTTTGGAATATATTTCTTACTTGTGTATTTAAATATTCCTTAAACACTAGAAAACCAATTTGTTAACAACAAATCTCATTTGTTAAATATACTGAAGAGAAAATTATTATAGCGGAATGGATTATATCCTTCAATGGAAGAAGTCAACAAGTTATCAAATAAAAAAACTACATTATCTACAAACCTCATAATTGAAATAATTGAATCGTCTAGGTTAAGAATGAGACAATTTCAATATTTTGCTGTAATTGAAATACATTATCTTCAGTTCCATCTTAGGGGATTTTAGAAGAGGACAAAAATAAGATGATTTAAAAGCAATCGTCTTATTAAAATTAATAAAAGAAATTTTTAAAAAATCATCTTACAAAATATAACTCAATATGATGGTTTGTGCAAACCATCATACAATATGCATATAAGGGTTTAAATGAACCTTCTTATTTTCTCCATATCAAAATTTACCTTTTTTTTTGTATATAAAAAAAGATGATTATAGGAAACCATCTTATGTTTTTTTAATTAAAGAAAATAATTTCTTTGAAATCGTCTTTTAAAACCTCTTCATTTTTAAATCAATGTGAAGTTCAACCAATAATTTTTTACTCTAGCTAACTTTGACAAAAAACTCAAAGATTGAGTTGGACTTTCTTACATTTTGTCTCAAACTTGTATATTCTCAGAAGATATCAAAATGGGTATGTACTATTTCTTGTTTTTCTCTTACTTAATTTATTTGGCTAATTATGAGTATAAAGTTTTTCCTTCATGTGTGTGAATTGTTCATGTATATGAATCATTGAGTGGATCATTCTTGCGTATATAGATCATAATGCTTTTACATTAATCTTTCTTGTCTCAACCTATAATTGAAAAATCAATTCTCTAATATATATGTTTTTTCAACTATATATACATTTAATTTGCACACCAAGTATTTTATAAAATACCTAATCTAAGATTATTAATCTTTTCATGTCTAAAAAGTTTTTACACGCTTCTAAACTTTATTTTTTTGACAAAATGAACAAATATGTTTGGATGATTGTGGAAACATCATCAAAATAATATGAGAAGAGAATAGAAAAGTTTATAAAATTTGAACTTATGGTGAGTAATGATTGTCATTCCATGTGATGTCCATGCTTGATATGTAAAAACCTGAAAAAGGTAACTGTAGGTGATTAAGAAAACATTTGTGCTTCAATAGAGTTGATAAAAGTTATCACCCCTAAACATAGCATAGAGATAAACTTCTTTATAGACCTTTGATAAGGATGAAATGTGTATATCGTCATAAAGACACTGTAAAAAGTATTGCAGATAGTATAGTTGCATCAATATTTTGAGACACATACGATGACTTTCATGACGATCTTGAACAATTCCATACTATACTAGATGAAATTGAAGAGTCATTATATGTTGGGTGTATAGATTATACTAAGTTATTTGCAATAATAAAACTTGACAACGTAAAATTGAGATTTAATTTTTTAGATAAATGTTTTACAGAGTTGTTGAAAGTGATCGATAAAATGCTGATGAAGGATAACAAATTGAAGATACGTTGTGACACCCTAGGTTTTAAACAACAATTTATAAAAATAGTCAGGATCCCTTTTTTAAAACTTTGACTTTTAAATTAACCAAAAACATAACTCGAATAAAAGCATTTATTTCAAAATCCTGAGAGTGATACAACCACAAAACCACCAATTTAACGGTGAAATGAAATATCATTTCTATCAAAAATTGGGCAGAGTCTCATCTATATGTTGGACCATTGCACATGACAAGTGCAATACAAAATAACCTGATAAATATAATATAAGACATGACATATAGGAGACTCAGTCTCTACACCCATCCACATAAACAAATACTATTTTCAATAAAATATATACTCTAATAATGGATAAGAAAATCAAGTCAAGACAAAATACCCAGGGTCCCTCCATACAGCCATCATATCCAACATGAATTCATATTCTTATATCTAGGTCATATTGTAATTTTAATTAAAGTACAATTTATACTCAAAACCCAAAGTGAGATCCTGAACAAACCTTGTCATCTCTGAACATCATCAATGTTTCACTGAGGAACTGCCATCTCTTTTACCTACTTTATTAATGTGTCAACCTGTTGTCACTCTCTGTATCTAAGGCATTGCAAATAAGCAATACATCAACAAGCTATGCTTGTATAAGTGATTAGGAGAGAAAAACATGCAATAAACACTTGCAAAGAGTACCAATATCATATCGAGTATCAATAGAGTAAATCATTTATAAGGCAAATGAAATTATCAGGTGTTCAGAATGTAAAGCTCATGAATCTCATAAATCTGAACAAAACAATCAGGATCAAAACATGCTTTTCGTCTAAGGCAATGCAATACCAAATTAAAACATCATAACATGCAAGGCATGATCAAAACATAAATGAGCATCTATCAAAAGCAATAAGAATCCATGTCTACATCGAAATATAATGCATGTCATGATAAAACAGGGTATAGTATAAAACACAAGCCGCAAGAGTGTTCCATGACACTCAATCACTGGTAATGAGTACTCATACCAATTCACGACCTAAGCCCGGCTTACCCCGATTCACCCCACATATAAATACAACATGAGCATATAGAATAAGAGCATGACTATTATGCTGCAGTGGCAACCACACCAGGATCTAAACCCCTATTGACACCTAAACGGGAGACTTTCTCCATCCTCATGGGGGGAACAAACTCATAGGGGGGACTACCCATGATACCACCACCTACGTACTTGGCCCTGTACCACTCAAGGGTGGTGTCTAATCATCATCATCGCAAAGTCGGAGGGCTGGTGGCCAACCCTACAACCTCCTTAGCATAATACCCACCAAGTAGAAGCATCGGTCATAAAGCAGCAAAACATGCTATAAATCCTGGAAAACTCTCAAATGAAATAAACCTCAATAGGTTGAGTCAAAATACATAATAAAGTATAAACTATTACATGTGAAAATATGGATAATCGTATAATCAAATGTCATGTTATCAAAGTGAAGTAATAAATACGTTTTAATAAACATGATGGAGAGTAAAACACATACCTCAAGAATTTTAAGTGAGAAGTCATGATCATGAAATCAAGGAAAAATCTCGAATGTAATCACCTACCTCAGATGAAGAACCACTCGTCTATACCTCTCAAGTCCCAATAACACTACAGTCTAGCTCAATCACCTCAATACTCATACTTGGATACACAATACATCCAGTCATACTCAAAATCTACTTTATTTAACATGGATTCTTAATCACACAACATTATGTTTTCGCATTTCATTACATGGCGTTCAAGGCATTCTAAGAATTCCCAACCATGGAATCTCAAAGCAGAGCGAGCCTTAATTGGCTAATAATTCAAATCATACTTAATTGGGCCCACTCATAACCATATAGTCCTTTTCTTAATTACATCCATGCATATTTCGAAGCTATTAAGCTCATATCAATATACATCTAGGGTAATTTATCATTTAATCCACTAATCGGGCATTACAATATAAATATCATGCTCAATCATATCTAATTGAAATCAGATCACTCCATCAAATGATTAAGACAGTAATATTACTTTGGACAAGTCAATATGAATAATATTCAGTTGTTCGCTTGGTTGGATCGCCTACCAATCACTTCAACTGTGCTCGATCAGCAAACATCCATGCTGATCTCATCAAATTTCTTCACCTAATTGCCCAAAATAGCATAACACTTTAATGATTCAAAGTTAATTGATCAAATAAAGAATTCTAAATGGTTCAGATCATCAATTTGGATCCAATTTCATACCTGGATCTTTAGTTGATCTCAGCCATTAATCAAGATCGGCCAAATCATCTCCATAATTGCTTTAAATCCAAAAAATATTGTATAGATCCGTGATCTACATTTCGTAAGGGTCACTAGAGACTACTTGGATAAGAAAAAAGTAATCAGATCATCACAGATCTGACTATCAATCAAAGATTTGGTCAAATTGACAATTAGATCTTCCCTGAACAAGAAATGGGGAGATGGTTTTCCTTCCTCACGCTACAAGGATCATAAGGATACTCTCGGATCTCCGAGATTCCTCCTGGATTGTCTAGAATAGAGGGTCAAAGTTCAAGGGGTCAAATAGGTTAACTAAGTCAACTCGTCTCCCCCACATTGAGTCAGGTGAGTTGACTCTGCGTGTTAGCTCAACCATAACTCTCCAGAAAGGGAAAATAGAGGAAGATGAGAGAGGGGGAGGTGATGGTCGGTGGTGGCTATGGTGATGTCACCTCCCAAGCTCGACTAAGAGGGAGAGATAGAGGGGGAAAAGGGTCTTGGCTCATTGGCCTACCCATGGGTTGGTTGAGCCGGTGCCGAAAAAGCAGAGGAGAAAGGGGAAAAATGGGTTGGGGGAAGAAGCGGGCATCCCGTGCAGCTGGTCTATGCACACTGGCATACCAGGCTGGCTGCAATGCGACGTTGCCCCATCGAGAGGGAAAGAGGAGAGGAAGGAGTGAGCAATCCAGTCGGCCCATGCGCACTCAGGCGTACCCCGCTAGCCATACGGTAGGAACCCGAGAGAGAGAGAGAGAGAGAGAGAGAGAGAGAGAGAGAGAGAGAGAGAGAGAGAGAGAGAGAGAGAGAGAGAGGGTTTTGTGCGTGCCAATGCCGGCTTCACATGCCGAAGAAATGGAAGATCAGGGGGAAGAGTAGAGGCATGGCCGGGAAGGGAGGGGGGGGAACCCAATCTGGGTTCCCTGTCATAGTGCGAAAATGCCCCTCTGGAGCCAAGGAAGAGAGATTGATTGGAAGGGGGGCACGATCGGGGTTCTCTGCTTGTGGCCTGCTCTGGTAGGTGTGCAAGGTTGAAAAAAGGCAACCCTGCTGGGGATGCTAATGAGGATCAGATTGGGGTGGGGGCCGGGGGGGGTGGGCAGGGGGAACTGAGGTGGTGGATGCCGGCGTTCCCCCTATTTTGTTGTATTCGTGGTCATCTAGGGAGCAGCGACACCTGGTGGATCAACCCACCGTGTGTCAAGCCCAACTCCATGTGTAGAAGGTCGGTCTACCGCATCAAAAGAAAAACTGAGGTAGGGGTGTCATTGTCAATTTGGACACCCCTAAATTAGTGAAAATTTGGAGATTTGCCACCTCGATCTCCGTTTGGCTCAAAATTAGTGTCATTCAAATCGTATCGATGCGTACATTCCAATTTTGAAAATTTCTAGTTCAAATTCTGAGTTTACAATGATGCCACTTTCATGAAACCCCATTTTTCATAAAATAAAATTTTGATTTCATCTCCTTTAAAATTATGATCTAATATATTGAAAAATGACCCAAAATTGAGGTTCGTTGTGTACATGCTTCTTCAAATAACTATATTTTATCCAGAAAATGAGCATAAAGATAAAACAGCATGCCCAACTTGTGAACATTCAAGATAAATGCTGAAGAATAATTCAACTGATCAGCAAGTAAAAAAAGATCATGCAAAGGTTCTAAGATATTTTCATATATTCCAAAGTTCAAAAGAATGTTTTATATAATAGAAACAACAAAGAAATTAGTATGGCATGCAAATGAGAGAATATGTGATAACTATATATGGCATCCATTAGATAGCCTGGCATTGAAAACTTAGTGCTTTATATCTCCCTACTTAGTTGAAGGATCAGTGAGTTCGCCTCACTAGTTCTTTTCTGTGTCCTTCCTTACACACATTCAATGTCTTAGATTACTTGTTTGATGGTCAAATGGGGACCCTTACTCTTTCCCTCCTTCTCTCTTCTTCTGTCTCTTCCTCTTTTTCTTTGTTTCTCTCTCTCACGCCAACTCCCTTTCCCTGGCCTAGGACATCCCAAAATAAAAGATGTCTTGGCTAGTTTCTCATTTGGATGAGAATCCTTTCCATTCACATCTATCTCAGATCCTACTTATATCTCTCAGATTTAGATTTTATCTCCTCTAACATATTTTTCCTAATTTTCATACTATTCCCACAATCTCCTTATTTATTTGGTATACGCTTTGTAACTCAAAAATTATTCTTATTCTTGCAAGATTCTACTAGATTAAAAGTGTCTATTTGTAAGATTCAATGTATTTGATATCTTGCTAATTAGACAATCCAATTTGGCAATCAAGTGGGTACTATTGTACACATTTTTAACAATGTAATTAGTAAAGGGTATCATTATTGGTATAAACTCTATTTTTCTCATAACTTCAATCTTAATCGTTGAATTTTGGCATGCTTATAGTCGTTGGATCACTCTCTTTGAGCTTAATCTATGGTAGAGGTCTTGTTGTAGGATTTCTAAGTTTCTAAAAATTTAATCTTGAACTTTGAATTTTTTTTGCATTTTTATTGATAATAATTAAAAATGGTACAAAAATCTAGGGTACTACACACAACCATTGGAAAGTCCACATTTTGCTTTTCTTTCCACTCATCTCTTTTGGATCATTCTTGTTGGTAAGAATTTTTTTCCATCAACAACAAAGACTTGAGCAGACAATGATGCCTCCATAGTTTTCCTTTGGTTTGCGTTGAAGTTGAATCTTGACTTCTTCTTGCCAATTCACTATTTCCTCCTTTCCCAATATCCATTTTTTCCCAAGGTTTAAGGCTTGCCCATAATGGAACCTCCATTGAAAAGTTAAGCTATCCACATTCTCTACACTTCCAATCTAAAGGTTTAGTCTTGTTCCTTTCAAGCACCACCTTCAACAACTTTCCTCCTCTTTCTATTAATTTTTGTTTGCCCCCTTTTCATCTTAGCTAATCTCCCTGCACTCCTTGTAACTTGCCAACTTTCTTTTCCCTTTTCTACACTATATGTGGATTTAGCATATCCATTTCCTTCAAAGGAGAATCTCTTTTTCGATTCCTCGTCTAAATTCTTGTTTTGTGCCATACCTTTGTTCAAACTGACCAAATATCCAAAACTCAATCACAACAAGCTGTGTAAAACCAACCCTCACATTGAAACCCAAAACCACAATAAAATTGCGATCACTAAGCTCAAAGTTGTTAAACATACAGATGTCACTAATCGCTAGAGCTTACAAGATCAAAGTTTAGCCTTGATTAAGGGTGATTTTTTATGAGATACCAACAAGAAATTGTATTCCTTCCTTCTTCTTTTTTTTTTATCTCCCCACTCCCTCAAATTATGCTATTAAGATATTGATAATTGCAAATTATTTCATGTCATCGTCTTAGTAGCGAACATGCCTAAGCACTTGGATTACTCATACTGACGAGTGAATCCGCTTGCCTACAAGTTTTCTTATTATATTGAGAAGAGGGCAAGTTGTTAAATAAGGAAACTCTTTCTCCTCTACAAATCTTGAACCAATGTAAGGCTATTATCTCTTTAACTTTAAAACAAAGTAATATTAAACTCATGACTCATTAGGTATCATGAAAGAGTGTAACAACACCAAAAATTTTAAATACTATTTTGGGCGTTATTATGGGAAATTAGAATTTTAGAATATAATTGAAATTTTTGACCCAAAGAAAAGAAATTTTTATAGAAATAAAATTTGGAGTGGAAGAATGAATATTTGGAATGTATTTAAAAAATCGAGTCCAAAGACATAAAGAACACTAAAATCGGAGTTCGGATGAATTTTACCCTAAAATTTTACTATTCTATGAGCAGGTTATAAGTTTCAAGGAGTATATCTTTTTATAGAAGTATAATTTAAAACTAAAACTAAAAGCATTAAATATTACGAAGAAAATGGAATCTAACGAGCTAAAGAATGTTGAAAACAGAATCTGGATGAAGAAGTTATGGGCCTTTGAAGTCAAGGGCAATACAATAATTAAAAGATTAAAAAAAAACACAACTTAACGGAAGGGGACCAAATTGATATTGGCACCCCCACTCACATTGGAAACCCAACGAAATGTCGGGTTTGGTTCTCTCTCTCTCTCTCTCTCTCTCTCTCTCTCTCTCTCTCTCTCTCTCTCTCTCTCTCTCTCTCTCCAACCACTCATCACCGACTGCTTCTCGCCCAACGCGATAACTTGAGCTCAGCTCACCGGCTACACATGAAACCCTCATCCTTGGACTGACAGAAGAAAACCCAGAAAAAAACCCCTTCTACGGGCATCTTTCCAGCCATCCACGGTGATTCCCCTTTACTTTTCCTCTTCTTCAAGCAGATCCCTATCAGATAACAATCGAGGGATACCCAGATCGGGTTTCCTTGATTCCTTTCATCTTTGGCGAACTCTTTCTCTGGTTCCCATTCTTTTCTGCCAACAACCTCATTCAGGCGTGTCCAGATCCTTCCCCATCTCCTCCATGTACCAAAACCCCGATCAAATTCTAGGGGAATGGCCTAGCCATGAACGGTTGGCGTGCTCAGACCCCGGCCACATGAATTTTTCACCCTTTCCCTTTTGTCTTCTGCAAGGCACAGCACAGCCAAGCCTCCAGGCTAGCTGGTCAGCCGGCCGACTGGCATACCCAGATCGTCCCTATGGTCTCCCTCTCTGTGCTTTGCTCTTTATCGAGTCCAAGCAGAGGAACCCAACGATCTCCAATGACTAGCATCAAGTTCTTGCCACCCACCTGCATTTTTCAGTGGCTGGGATTGGAATGCACCTAGTTTGCCCACCAGCCACCACCACCTCCATCATCCCTACCTTGTTCCCTGCATTTCTCTGTCACTAGCACGACCCAATTTAACCTTGACCTTCAAACCTGGATTCGGAGCAATCCAGGAGTAGTTTTGAAAATCTGACAGTACCCTTGCGATCCTTGTGATGTGAGGAACAAAACCCATCTTCCCAAATATCTATTCGGGAAGATCCAACCATACCCGACAATTGATTGAGAGTTAGATCATCTAATTTATGATGATTTGACTCCGTTTTTAAAATCCAAATAGGCTATCATGATCATTAGGAAGTGTAGATCAAGAATCTAATGAGAGATTTAGGATCAAAAGCTCGATTAGAGAAGATTTCTCCTATCTTGATCAACGGTCGAGATCAATCAAGGATCTATGTAAGGAAATTGATCAAGCTCTATGATCATGGTCAATTCTGCCTATTCAATTAGACCATTTAGTTAGAAATTACTAATTGATTGCTTGATTTGGCTAATTTAGGTCAAGAACAAGGATTAGATCAATATGGATATGTGAGACTTTGCAAGTGTCGTCGATTAGCTAGTGGAAATGGATGAACTCGCTACATGAGGTAAGTGGAGAATTAAGAAAACATGTCTTAATAGTAAGATACGTGTTTTAAACATGACCTTATTCTTATGATAAATATTATATTATTTAAATTGTACATTTTATATGATATATGATGATGAAAAAATGTTTACTTGTGAATGATGAGAATTTGTGATTTGAAATGCTATATGAATAACATACTTATAATCGAAGCCTACTTAATGATATTAAAGGATGCACACGATTTGTTCTTAAAAATATTATAGCTGTCATTGTGATAAAAAGACATTTATGGTACATGAGTACCATTACATCATATGTGATGCATGAGTCTAGGATTTTACATTACGTCCTTGGTCGGCGATCACCTATTAAGTGAGGATGTTATGATTATGATGAGATATTCATATATATTATGGACATGCAAGACGCCTGTATATTATTATTTTACATCTAGGCATGGTGGCCTGAGAGTTTTGTTTTAGACAGGCATAGGCCTGAGGATGCTATGCTAGGAGAGTAGTAGGTTTGGCCACCCACTCTCTGAAATGTGATATATATGATGATACCGTACCCAAAAAGAGGTAAAATGTCAGGTGGGACAATATGGGAAGGGCACCACTGTGATGATCTGTCTACCCATATTGACATGATGTAGATGATTTTTCACACTTGGTATTCGTGGAGTATGAAAGCAGTTATCCGAGCACAATGGTACGGATCAGACTGCAGCATAGTAGTCCTTATATTTGATGCACTATGGTGCGTATATGATGGCATGATGAGATGCCCTATATGATGATGGCATGACAAGATGTCTTATGCGATAGCATGATAAGATGTCTTATGTGATGGCACAATGAGATGCCTTTTATGATGTTACCAATAGCGGCTGGAGTTTTATAAACCCCATATGGTAAGGGGTATATGTATGAGACCTAGTATAGTTTGGGTATGTAGGTTATAAAACCTAGGGACTATGTTTATAACTTTGTATGACTTTTAACGATTTTAATATATATGATATAATCCTATATGTATATGATGGAGGGCATTGTTTCATAAAAAATTTCGTATGGGAAAGTGAATAGGTAGATATATTATGCAGAGTATGGTTCATAAAATTAGAGTATGGTATCATATGGAAAATGATAATGATAAATATTTAAAATACCAGTGAATTATATATATTGAATATATCATGTAAAGTATAATCTTTAAATTGTGATTATTATATTCATATGATGAAGAAGAAGTATAAATAGCTAATTTATCAATGATTTGCAGATAATCGAATTATTAATGAAATTAATGAATTATGAACTATGTTGTAACTTCATCCCATATAAGTATCATGATGGAATTGAATATTTTAATTGATATAAAATTCTTAATTCATATGTAATTAACATATTTTCTTAACTCTCCCCTACTAAGCATAGCTTGTTGAGATATTGTAAATGTTTTATGTTTACAATATCTCAAATACAGACATACAGGAGAAGACATACACAAGCAAAAGGAGTTCAACAGCCATACTTCTGCGCTCAGATATATATTTTGTTAAAGTTTTTGTATTGTGTAATTAATTATTTGGAGTATGCTGCATGGACATTTAGTATAATAATTATAAGGGCTGTGTATGTGAGCCACTGGATAAGTCCTGTTGTTTAGTAAAATCTACGTCTATCTTCCATAAAAACTATATTATGTATAGTATGGGAGTTGAGGTGACATCCGAGTTTTTGGAAAAATGAATTTCAAATAACATATTTTTCGCTGTCTTTGAATTTCTAAAATTATTGGTGCACCACCTTTTCAAAATAAATGCAAATTTTTTTTGAAAAAAACCTAGGGTGTCATAAAGAGTCCCTTCTCCTGCCACTACTTTAGAAAGGAATTTGCTCGATTTAGCCAATTAATTAAAAAAATCTGAATATTCTACCCTTGAGTTACATCTTAGCACAAAGCTTGGCGTTTGTGTATATAAAAATGAAATGCTAGAACTAGTCTGTTGAAAAGAGACACCTCTCCTACCGACGATCGGGAGTGGGTTCAAGATCAATGCCCTCGGCCCCCTAATAGGATGGATGCGATCGGAGATTGTGCGAGTGGTTTCTTTTGTAATTCTTCATTCATAATAAAAATAAAATAGCATGTACAGCTTTCGTCGCTTAATAATAACACATGTGACTTGAAATGAAGTCCTCATATCCTTTCCAATGTTAGACCGACCAACTCTGGTCTGCTAGGGCGAGTAGCATTTGTCTTATCTTTCGTTGGCTTACTTTTGGTGCAACTGCGGCATCGAAATGAATAGGCCTTTCCTTAGAACTAATTCAGAGGGTTCATAAACATTATCATTGGGTCCATAAACATTATCATTGGGTCATAAATAAAACATAACTCCAACTATTTTTAGTTAGTTATAGTTATATAACTACATAAAACAATATAATAAACATGTAATACGCAGCATCAACCACATAAACCGCCCTAAACACTCATATTCTGGCAGTGAGAGTTCGGTGATCCCAGCTATTAAGATTCTTGGGTCTTATCCAAGGCAAGTTCAACTGTGGAAAGGAAAGGATAAGATTAGGAATAATATGGCCCCCACATGGACTTTAGCTGACATCTACCCGGACAGATTCTAATAAAATAAAATAAAAAATCAGTGGCTGAGGAACCTCCGAATTTAATCATGTGGGGAAGGTTTATCCTTGTCCATTCCCCCCCCCCCCCCCCTCTCTCTCTCTAAAGCTAAACTTTGAAGGGCAACCACAAACCCAAAGATAGATCGGGCATTGTTTTTCTCACGCGCCATTATGGGCTTAGCTGGAAGCAAGGTTGCAATTCTCTTCTCACATAATTAAAAGTGATTTTTTATTTGACACAAAAATTCCAGAAGTGCCCGTAGTAGCATTCTTTTATGAGATTTGAGCCATTCATCATATGCAAGATAAATAAATAAAGCAACGCACGTATAATAATTGCATTTGAATTATTCTAGCCATTTATTTTTGAGTTGTTAAAAAATTAAATCAAAATAAATTATTTTAATTTTAAAAACATAAAAGGAGTAAAAGCAATCAATGATTGTGACATTTGTACGAAACATTTCAAATATGATGAATGACTTATATTTAGATAACATAAACATTATGATTGAGAAAAACCAGTGTCTACTCATTGAGACACTGAAGAGCATCAACACCTACTATAATTCAATCTTTAAATGTGCTATTTAGTAATAGGTGCCTATATTAACCAAAAAAAGTTTAGAGGGTACTCTACTAGGCACACCATAAATTATTATTTTGATAAATAATTATTATTAATAGTAGTAATAGTATGGTAGAATTGCCTGCACAAAAGCCTTATAGTACAGTGGCGTAAGTAAGAGTTTCTCTTTTGGGTAACTTGGTTTCAAGAATGTGCACAGCGAATCCGGATTTTACCCAATTTATACAGGATAATCCATCATGATTTAATAAACTGGACTATAGGAACTTTCTAGGGCAAACCTGGTGCACAAAGCTCCCGAATATGGAAGTTTTGGGGAAGGGATAAACCACAAGGGTCAATAATACGCAGTCTTACCTTGCATTTTGCAAGAGGTTATTTTCATGCCTTAAGCCCATGATCTCAAGTCACATGATGATAATTCTATTGCTTTGCCAACCCCTAATTGAGATAAGGTATTAATTACAATGATTATATGAACTTTCTCAAGGATCCTAAACTATTTGGACACTTTCTTTGCAGGTCATTTTTCTCTGTGGTAAGGATCGATGGAGAAGCCTTTTTATGCATTGCCTACCCAATTATGTAGCCTAGAAGATAAGCCGTTTAGATCAACGAAATCTGGGATCAAGATACAATCTTACTGGTGGGCCCAACAGGAGTTCAGGGTGCGATGTTCACATGATGATCGGCACAGCACTCAGAGATTATGGTCAGGCTTTTCGATCCACGTTCATTCAGACAACCGCTATCTCAAAGGGCAGTATGCGTACTGCACAGTCACGTGTATTGTATCGAAGATCGATGATTCCAAGTTGCAATTTGTTTTCATTAATGCTGGGCGTCTTGAGCCACAAGCAAAATGAAAATGTACGGGAGGGAAAATGACGCTGACGGATTACTATATGGGGTAGCACAGTAAGGAATTTTTCTCCGCCTTCAGATGGCAAAACCCTGGTTTTGTACCCCCAATTTGGGAGGAATCTTTGTAGGATCGGAGGAATTTTGGCGGGAGAATAGTCGAGGGGGGTATGCAACGATCGTCGTCCTGCTTTCTCTCTTTGTCTGGCAATTTATAAGGGCATTTAGGAGCCGTTTCAAACGCGGTGGGTTGGGAATCCAAACGGCGATTTCCCGTGACAGAAGTTCTGTAATTGGGTTGGTTGCCATTTTTTTGTTTGTTTGTTGTTGTGTGGTGATTTCAGTTTCTACTCTCTCTCTCTCTCTGTGTTTGTTTCGGTGATTGTGGGTTTTCTGGTGCTGTATTTGCTTGGCTGTCTTGATGAGTGGGGGTTTTGGTGATTTAGCTTAGTGTAAGTTGGAATTTATGTGAATGGGTTAGAGTTCTTCTCTTTCCTTTTACGTTGGCTAATTTTCGGACTTTAGCTGTTGATCAGGACTAGCTTTTGGAGAGCTAAACTTAGGATCCTGGTAATTCCATGACTCATGGATTGAGAAAGTTCTTCTCTCTCTCATTATGTATTTGTATATGTGCTGCTTATATGGGTAATTAATTGATAATTGAGGTTTCCAACCTGAAAAATGAGTTGATGATTTAAATTCCATTTTCCTCTGGCCGATGAATACGGGAAATGTTACAATCAGTCAGTTGGAACATAAATTTTGCTCATGATGCTGGTATTTGGTGGGTGTGGTTTGATATTGGTCTTCAGTTAACAAATTCAGTTTGTTTGTACTTTCAAGTGATGGTATGCAAATGAAATGTAATTTTCTAACAATCCGATAGCCACATTTTCATCAGGTCGGTGATATGATTGTTTGGTTTAGACTTTACAGTGTTTATTGGTCCATGTTGGATTGAATTTTCAGTTCCTGTTTCATGCTATTGCTTACCAATTTCAAATAGTAAAGGATTGGTGTGAGAAGAATTTCTGTTACGAGTGGCTGTGTAGTTTGTTAAGTGGCTTATCCTCCAAGTTCTTTGCATTGTATCTGGAAATTAAATATAGGAATTGGTTGACCCAAGGCCTTCTACCATAATGGCGCTGAGCCTCTCCCATAGGTCATGGGTTCAAGGGGCTTATGGGTCATGGTTTATCCATCCAAACCAAACCGAAGGACTAAGTTTATGATATTAGTTTGATGCTCTACTTAAGGTTTTTTCTTGTGGATCAATAGTTCGATGATTTCTCTTTTTTTTTCCTTTCTGCTCATGGATTTGGGTAGTTAATGGTTTATTGGATGACAATTCTTTGTTTTTTTTTTGGTAGGTAAGCATGACTTGAACCCATAACCTCTTGGTTATGAGACAAGGCACTTGACCAACTAGGCTGAGTGAACAAGTCACGAAGACAGTTCTTCACCATAATTGATATCTAATATCTTGTTAAGTGGGTTTTATTCTATTTTATCTACTAGATTGGTTGCAGGGATACTATAATAGAATTTCTATTTCATACCTACTGTTGATGACAAACATTTGGCATTGGATTTGATTGAGTTCAGTACCAGTTCCACTAGTACATATGTTTGCTCCTAGGCCTCTGGAGTAGTAAACTGTAAAATCACTCAAATGTTAACAGAATCTGTATTGCAATCGATAACACAACTAGTAAACTCAAGAATCAAGATGGGTCCTTTTCCTAGATTCAGTTATCTATGTCTTCTCACTTTTCTTTTGCTTCCTGTGGTCCTGCAAGCTTCTATTATGTCTTTATTTTATGAATTACTTGATCATTGTTCCACAAAAAGGGAAAATATCTTCTCACCTTCCTTTTGGTTCTGGTGTCTTACAAGCTTTTATAGTGTCTTTATGTTTATGTATTCACTTGTTAAGATCTTGTACTCTTTGTGTTTTCTGAAAATGCATGGAAACAATTTTTGGAAGTGGCTCGTGGTTCAGTAAATTGTTGAAATGCTGACCGAGGAGTTAGGCTCTTTCATAATCATTGAATCATGATAGCTATATATGGTCTGCCTTTATGACAATGGAATATGAGCAGAACTTTGTGCGTATTCCTTCCAAAATCTGAGATTCAATTTCTTGCATCTGCAGAATCTCGAAGATCATTTCTGATGATGACTTAAGAAATTTAATAGGCAATTTGGAAGGGAAGCTTGATAAAGAGGAGAGATGGGATGATGTCATTGACAAAAGAAACAGTTCTATGTCCTATAAAGCAAGATGCTGCAAACCAAAGGTTTGTACTCTCTCATTGAATTATCTCATCCTCCAATTTGTATACTTTGAGATATAAGCTATTTAGCTCTGGTATGTGTCCATAGAGATGTAGTTTCAGAGACATAATTATTCATGCCTGAAGCACTATTAACTGGCACTCAGTAATCAGTTATGGAAGTCTTCTAGAGAAAGTAATTGTTGAAAGATCAAGTTGACTTTTCTTTTGCTTATATCATATAAGGACCGTCAGTTCCTTAGCATGTTTTCTTAATTCCTTTATTACTTTAAATCTCAAACTAAAATTCTGGCTAAATGAGTTTTGATGCTAGCTTATACAGAATTTGATCAAATACTCAGATGATTCTTCTGATATTAAGAAAGCATGTTATCTAATCTATTCTTCAGTTGTAAACTCAATCAAGTTCTGGTTCAAGCCCCTCAATTCATCACTTCCTTTCTTTTTGCATGCATGTTGGTGGATCCAGAAGTCCAGGCTAAAGGAGGACAAGCTTTCCAAAACCCAATATGCCTTGAACTTCATGTTTTGTTGATTTTTTTTTTTCTGTGAAAATGAGGATCATGGAAAGAAATCAGACATGTTAACTGTTTGCTGGGACTAGAGAACTGGACTTCATGCGGTTTTGTGTCTCAAATTAACTGAATAATTGACTTGAATAATATTTTGTAAGCTCAGATAGTTCTCCTGGGAGAATTTGTAGTAGGGAAATGATATTCCCCCCTAAATAGACATACTCCCGTCCCTATGTGGTCTTTTGGGTATTTATATTTTCTTCTGTTTTGTCAATGTGAAAGGCAAATTGTTGTGAAGCTCGTGACCACTAAATACCCGGGTGGGTGTGGGGGGTGGTTTGCAGGAATACTGTTTCCCTTTCTAAATATTGGTTTTTAGTTTTGATCAAAATGCTTTCATTAAGTTTTACCTACACGTGAGTTTTGGGTTCACTAGTGATTCTCCTCTGCAGAAGGGGAGCCTTGGTGCCACAGTAGAGTTGTTGTTGTGTGACCTAGAGGTCACGGGTTAGAGACATGGAAACTGTTTCTTGCAAGAATGCAAGGTAAGGCTGCATACTATAGACCCTTTGTGGTCTGCCCCTTTCTCAGACTCTGCATACGTGGGACCTTCATTCACTAGGCTGCACTTTAGTGATTATTCTCTGCAACCAATCACTCTTTATCTTCCTTATTCTTCTCTTTCACTCTTCTTGGTTGACTTCAACTGACAGATGCTTCCTTTCCTACTACGGCCGATATTCTATTCATTTCTTCTTCTTATACATTCTTCCTTTGTTACTGGTTCCATGTTTAATACCTCAGCCTGTTGACTCACCTGGATTTCATTGGACTGTTGGTTGCAATGCAGAAATCAATAAGCTGGCTACTATGTTAATTTTGATGTTTTGGACAGCCAAAGTCATGCTTGTGTCATTTTCAAACATAGCAAACACTTTTAAAACTTCCTATGGCACTCACCCACTCATGCAAGTCAACTCTGTCGAGGTCCTACGGCAATTCCTGCTTTGATAAGTAAATATAAAATCATTATCAGCTGAATTTTAACACATCTAAATGCTTGTTTCTTTGGTGGGTTGTGTTCGTGTGTGGAGGAGGGGGGTCTGAGGGTGGGGGTGGAAGCAAGCTGGTGTTTCATGGATACCCATAACCCACGAGTGCTTTGAACAACCTAAGGACAGGATTGGGTTTTCTTGTGTCACTGCTGTAGAAGGCCTTTGCTCAACACATTCTTGACTCTGACCATGTCTTGAGAACCCCAATGAAACTAGGTATGTGCTAGCTGAGTAAACAGTCAATCATTAATGAAAACATCTGTTCAAATATTTGATTGCACAATTACTTATACACATAACAAAGAAAGCAGAACTTTTAGAGCCTTCTGTGCTCAGTCTCGATAGATTTATGCATGGTGAGATCATTTTATCTTCATGGAAATTCCCTTGGCATGCCACCTGTGAAATTAACTCTACATTGTATTCCTTGAGTAATATCTTGGTTTTTCTCCTTTTCTCATTGCAAATTTGATTTGTAGTACCGGTAGCATTGTTGGATGCCAAATGAAGAAGCGGACAAATTTTGCCCTATTTCTCCCAAGAACCAGCTAAATTTTAGTGTCAGCTCATTGTTTAGCTGATATCATGACTATTATTTAAAGCCAATGTTCAAGAGCAGTCTTGACTGCTTTAAAAGATAAAAAGAGTACTCATTGTCTGTTGAGGCCAAGTTTCTTGGCTGAATGCCCGGCTTCTGTCTGTGACATTGGAAGCTATTTAACTTGTATCTGTGACAATGGAAGCTTTGGTTCTGCAGGATGGTCCCCTCAAATATCTGAGTGTTACAACATTCGAGAATTGTTCAACTGAGCTGTTAAGAGACTTTTATATGGACAACGAATACAGAAAGAAGTGGGACAAGACTTTAGTGGAGCATGAACAGTTGCAAGTTGATGAAGCTAGTGGAACAGAAATCGGTCGCACGATAAAGAAGTTCCCGCTACTTACACCAAGAGAGTATGTCTTGGCATGGCGTGTATGGGAGGGGAAGGACAAGACCTTCTACTGTTTTATTAAGGTAAGGCCTACTATAGTCGTTTGGAAGCTGCCGTTACATTAGTCTGAAGTTACCAAACATGTGTTCTTGTGGTGACGGTTTCTAAATCATGCTTAAATAATCCATACCATGTCCAAAAGCCACATATATTTATGGATGCATCTTTTTATGCCCTGATTTTGTGATGAGGTCCATAAGCAATGCAATTTATGCCTGTGTCTTGGTAGTTGTTTAAATTCCTGGTTAGTGGTTACTTTCTAACTCTATTTCCTCTGTAATGTGTTTAGGAGTGTGAACATGCTCTTGCTCCACGAAGTAAGAAATTTGTACGTGTTGGATTTTTCAGATCTGGTTGGCGAATTAGAAAAGGCAAGTGCCTTACTCTTCTTATCTGCCCATTATATCCTCTGAAGTCCAAAGTCTGTGAAGTTGGCAAACCACTTCTGTTCAAGAATGAACCAAAATGTATTTGCATTCGTTTCTATACTTTATGCATCCTGTGTTGGGTTGGTTCTTTTTTTGATTTCGAGTTGGGATGATAATTGATTGCTTCATTTTTTGTCTTAGTTATGTGGCTTACTTCAGCTTCATGCTCTTTTCTTGTGGTTTTGGATGTTTTTGATTTTGTGTTTTGTTTTTTCCCTTTGTTTTATTGGCTATTGCAGGTTGAGAAAACTTACTGCTTTGGCAATGGAAATGTTTTCATCTCATGATATCTGGATACCTGCCATGCGTATGCTTTTCTTTTGCCAAATAAACATCCTAGGCAAAGTTTACAACCACACTAGTCGAGTCAGTTGTAGTTGGTTTTGATTATTAAGTTCAGTAAAAAAGGGGCAGCCCGTACAAGGTCCAGGGAAGGGGCGGACCACAAAGGGCCTAAGTACACAGACTTACCTTACATTTTGCTAGAGGCTGTTTCCATGCCTCAAACCTGTGACCACCAAATCACTCAGCGACATTTCAACGTTGTGCCAAGGCTTCCCTCCTTGATTATTAAGTTCAGTCTCATGGCAAATTAAGCAAGTAATCTTCAACTTGGCAGATCATTTACTGCAAGGTTTATGTTGACTAATGGTGCCTGTTGGATCTCTACCCAGACAATACCTAATTGAATGCAAAGTCAGTTGGTCAAAACATAAGAATTCCCTGTTGGAGCCTATGTTTTGAATTTTGGTTCTATGTTATTCAGTACAATTTGTACTACGTCAATCCCTCTATTAGTGATAAGTAATAGGAACTGGCAGGATAACTCTTTGCTTATCACTACTGCAAGTGCTTGAATCATGAAATTTCTTAATCATCCAGAGAAACTCCTTGTCCATTACTGTTGATTTCGTGAGGGATGCTGATTATTTTGTGCCACTGACTGCAGTCTATGGTAGAGATGCATGTGAAATAGCAATGGTGCATCAAGAAGATGCTGGCTTGAATGTTGAGATGGCAAAACTGGCTTTTGCAAGGGGAATATGGAGTTATGTTTGCAAGATGGACAGTGCATTTCGTAAATACTCTCCCTTCGTCAGCAGCCGGCCTAGCTCTGCTGCTATGGTCAAGCTTATTCAGAAGGTGAGTACTCTATCCACCATCTAGAACTTTTGCTTTAAATACTTTTCAGGTAGCTTACTGATGAACTCCCAACTTGCTAAATCGACTTGGATCTTGTAAGCTAGCTAGTTCTAAGTTCTAGACCCATCCCGGCAGAGACAAGAGTCTAAAATTGAAGGTCATCAGTAGCTCAGTCACATTGAGCTTCATAATAAAAGACCATTTACCTACTTCCTTGCCAGTATAAGTACTAGCGGACTGGTTTTTGGAAGTCCAAATATGAAGGTGGTGATTTTCCACACAAGGATATGGCTGTCCCTATCACTTACATTTGGTGGTCATGGGGCATTTTCAGTTTGCCTTTCTCCAAAGTACCCATGGAAAAACCATGGAAATCCCTCATCGTGGGAATTGCTTTGCTTGGTGCAGTGGCAGTTGATTGCAGAAGTGAATTTCAGTTCTGAGCAGGATTTTGAATGTGTTCTTTTTTTTCATACTGCAGCCAGGTTTTACGGTTATGGGTGGTTTTCCTGTCCATTCTATATGAAGACACCAGTTAGTAGAGAACTGAAAAAACTACTTTAATGCTGTTATCTATATAGATGTTCATAGAAGAGTGCATTTCTGCAAGTATCTGCTATATTCCTTTGAACTCATGTATTGTATCCTTCTGTATGTATGTATAATAGTGGGAAAGACATACATGTCCATTCTTTATTGAATGTTAGAAAGATGTGAGATCACATAGAAACATAAACTTTTGAGGCTCAATAGCTAAATACATGGCAATTGAATCATGAGCTGGGACCAAAAAGTGCATACTGTGAGTAGGAAGTGGAATTAATACAACAGATTCAGAAACATCATACTGCTATTGTTCGGAAGAACTAAAACACATCGAAATGGGACATTAGAATAACATTTTTGGTTAATGACTCGTTTTGCTTTGGTAATGATAACCTAATTGAAGACTTACCTTTAGTTTAGTTGTTTGAGAAAGAGTTGGGTTCTTCATGATTAATTGTCCCATAAATTGATAGGCGTACACACACATATATACTGTAGTGTAGACTACATGGTATACTGATATTACATGCTTTTCATTGATGTAGATCTAAATTGTGCTGGTAGATGACATGTGATAGATGAGTTCTTTCTAAAGTTTTCATATCATTTGGTATAGGTGCCGCCTGAATTAGAAACTGGGATCCAGACTGCTGGTAGAGCCCTCCCTGGGACCTCTACAGTAATGGCATCTAGAGAGCAGAAATTCAAGAAGATGCCATCCAAGAAAATAATAGCAAATGGGCTTCTTGTTGTTGGAGGCATTATTTGTTTGTCTAGAGGCCATGGAAGTGTGGGTGTCAAGCTCGCCATGGCATGTATACTGAAGAAACTAAGCAAGCATGGAGCTTCATCAAGCCATACTGATCTGACCCGAACCAAGCGTGAATAGAGCACATTACCACACCCGGTCTGATCGTCATCTTGGTATCATACTCAAGTTCCATGTAACGTCACTTTTGTGCATGTTTTTCTCCTCTCTTTTCTTGTATTCGTTAAATTTTGTACTGCTGCATGTTTTACAAGGTCAATACCTAATGCAAAATTAGATACTGATTTCCTATTGAAAATGGGAAATGTTCTAGCATCATGATGAATTTTACAATTGCATGCTCTTTTTGCATGGAATGTCCTTTTATCTTTTGGCAAATTGGGATGAAAGATGTGTAATGCATTCAGACTCGTTTCCTGAAAATGATACTCACTGTATCAAACAATGTTCTAGCTGCTTGTATATTATGAGTCTATGACAGCTCCCAATGGCTTGCTATAGATACAAACCAAAGAAAGAGTAGACTTACAATTTCAAAGCTCTGATCCAGTTAGCAGTTTGAGGGGGTTTTGAACATTTATCAAGCTTGCCATGATTTAGTACTTTTCACCCTGTCATTTGGGTGAAACTTGGCTCCCACTAAGATCATGAATGAACTTGGTCAGAGGACCTGATCTCAATGCCCAGAATGATTTTGACGCTTAATCAAACATTTGAGTTGCTCCAAATGTGGGCATTAAAACAGGTTAGATGGGCTTCACTTTCAAGTTGATTGACCTATTTGGTGATGCCCCAAGGCCTCTAGCCCAGTGGTTTGCAGGAGAGAGAGGTCTACTCGTTTCACGTGGAGTCGACACCGAGTTAAACTCTGAATTAGCCAAAGAAAAAGAAAAAAAATTCAGTTTACATTTTCCCTTTCTAATAAGGGAAGTCTTGGTGTAACGATAAAGTTGTCATCGTGTGACCTTACCATCACAGGTTGCAATGCAAGATAAAGATTGCGAACCATTGACCCATTATGATTTGCCCTTTTCCCAAATCTCACATATTCATAAACCAGGCTATCTTTTTCTAATTTTAAAATTTCCCCGTTTTTCTTTTGAATAGGCAAAGCATGGTTTTTATGGATTACCTGTAATCCACTAGTGCCTCTTACTCATGACTTGTACTTTGTTACCTTTTCCCCATCTTTTTTATCCCACTTTTCAGTTTTCTCTCTTTTTCTCCCTCTTGAAACTTGGGCCTCGCCCAACCTAGAAGCTTTATCACTTACACATCTTGTGATTGAAAATTTGACCCGAATGGGAATGGATAGTATTTGCACATTGAGGATAAGATCCCAAATAGAATCCACCCCTATCGAACCCAAACTAATTGGAATTTAAACTATTTGGGTTTGACAACCCTATTAAAAACTAAAACTAGGATCCCTAAAGATTAGAATATTCACTAGCAACATTTAAGGGCAAGGATTTAAATGCAAACTAAGATTTGAGAGAGAGACATTTAATGATAGCTAGATTTTATATTAGAAGTCCTATTATAGCAAATATTTACTATAATAAATAGGAAAGAATTTAGAGAAAAGATAGAAGAGTACTTAATGACTCTTGAATAGACGTACTTATTCAAACAATATTAATGGATAGGAATAGAAATTACTTATTTGCATGTCACATTCATATCTAGTATAGTGACCTTGAGGTAACGGGTTGAAGACATCGAAACAACTTCTTGCAAAATTTCAAGGTAAGGCTGCTTACTATGGACCCTTGTGGTCCTCCCCTTCCCGGAACCCTGCATATGCTGGAGCTTCGTGCACTGAGGTTGCCCATTTTATTCATATCTAGCACAGTCTTTATGGGGCTAAATAAATTTTGAGAGAGAGAGAGAGAGAGAGAGAGTGCGTGTGTGTGTTTATATTAGAAGTCTTATTATTTACCAAATATGTACAATAATAAAGAGGAAAGACGTATAACAAAAATACAGAAGAGAACTTAATGACTCTTAAATAGATCCCCTCATTCAACCAATAATAATGCATAGGAATAGAAATTATTTTTATATATATCACATTCATATATAGCACAGTCTTTATAGGATGAAATAAGTTATTTCTACATATATGTTTAAAACAAGAGAATCTTGATTGTTTATATCGTGCAAATATCGACGAAGACTCGAACTGAACTCGCCCATCCTTTTTGGGCACAAGGACTCGAGAACCAATCTGAGTAATCAACCGCTTTTCTCAAATCTGACTCCCACCACCTCACTCCGCTCTCCTCTTTCACGTTGAATTTCCAAATCCGGGCCACTCCTGGCTACGTGTCCTTTGGACCTTAAAAGATTCGTGAATGTAGGAGTCAGGAAAGAGGCTATAGTTATAGGGGCCAGCTTTAGGTTAAATCATCTTTGAAGAGGTTTCGTGTCAAGCTGCATTAATTAGTGAGAAAACGTTTATTGATAGCACCGAATGTTATAATTGGACAAATATATTAGAATCATTGAAGGGTTGCCTCTTGAAATGGCGACTTACATTGATAATAATTGCTCTTAGTATCCTATCATATTAATCATAAGTTGAACTGAAAAGTAAGAGTAAGAAAGCAATGAAATTTATACAAACACAACAACGAATTTAATAAGGCTTACCTTTTATTCGGTGTTTCCTGGTTAGAAATCAAATATTTTTTAGTGTAGGTCATCATACAACGCTGGCTGCTCAAGTGATCCTAAGCTCTAACTTTGTGTTGCGAGGAAAATAAACGGCTCATAAAGTCTGCAACCAATATTTGACCCAACTTAAGGATTAACATCATCAGATGGAGATGGATTTTGGGGGTATTGGGAATCCAAAATGTGTCCTTGAACATAAAAATTTGGGATGGCCTATGATAAGATCTAAGCATCTTAGAAGCTTGAATACAGTGAAGAACGAGTTAGAGCAGACTAAAAAGGGCAGCCTCGGTGCATAAAGTTCTCGCGTATGCCAGATCCGAGGAAGAGGCAGACCACAAGGGTTAATTGTACGCAACCTTACTTTGCATTTTGCAAGAGGCTATTTCCACACCTTGAACCCGTGACCTTAAAATCATACGACGACAACTTTTACCGTTGCACCAAGGCTCCCCTTCCTTCTTAGAGCAGACTACTGTGTAAACATTGGTGAATTTGATAGTGTGCCATTTGTCCATTTTGTCTCAATTGTTGATACAAGTTACAATGACAAAAACCCTCTCACTTGCTGATGGTCTCGTGAAGTTTTAGTCCTGTCATTTGTATTCAGAAGCCCAGAGTGACCTGGAGGAGGAGAAGATGAAAAATGAAAGTAGTTTAGACAGACTATGTAACTTAAGTTGTCATCATGTGACTTTGAGGTTAGGGGTTCAAGACTTGAAAACAGCCTCTTATAAAGGTACAAGTTAAGGTTGTATGCTATAGGTCCTTGTAGTCCGCCCCTTCCCCGGACCTCGCATAGGCAGGAGCTTTGTACACCAGGGCTCATATTGCATTTTATGAAAAGAATCATCCGCGTATTTTCTAATAGTTTGCTCTTTGTTCAGCTTTATGTTAAGTAGAAATTTCCATTTCGAAGTCTAACATAGTCCTTGTTCTATGTATTTGCTTCCTAATGGAATTTATTTCTAACTTTTGTGCAAACTGCTCTTTTCTGCTACACCTGAGATTTCAGTTGTTAATGAAGTGGGTAGGTGCTTCCATGGGAACAATGTTGTTTCCAAAAGCTTTTGTAGGAAGGACTCCATCACATCAGTGTTTTTTAGGCAGTAATTATAACAATTAGAAGGGGAATTTTGGTGCAATGGTAGAACTGTTGTAGTATGATCTTGAGACGACGGGTTCGAGGGGTAAAAATAGCTTATTGCAAAAATGTAAGGCTGCATACCAATGGCCTTTGATGGTCTGCCCCTTCTCCACATACGGGGAAGCTTCGTGCACTGGGCTGCATTTATTTTTTAAAAATTGTAATAATAAAAGTATGAGGGTCGATTATGCAGCTAGACTGTGAGCATTGTCTAGCTTCAATAGGGCCTCATTTGTTTTACGTCTAAAGATTAGCCAAAGTCCATGGACACTTCGATAATATAAAGAAATAAGAAAAAAAGAGAGAGAAATGCATACCATAAAGACCAAATCTATTGTTAAAAGGGCAGCTCCTGTATAGGAAGCTCCTGCTTATGTAGGGTCCGGGGAAGGGGCGGGCCACAATGGCCTAAAGTAGGCAGCCTTACTTTGTATTTTTGTAAGAGGCTGATTCCACGCCTTAAACCCGTGACCTCAAAGTCACATGACAACAACTTTTACCATTGCGCCAAGGCTCCCCTTCAGACCAAATCTATTGTTATGACTTGTTATTCCAAGTGTAGTTTTGCAGTCACCGCAGAATAGATGGCGAAGACCAGTTCATTGATGGGCCTGAAGGAAGAGGGCAGTTCAAGGTAGGTTTTGTTTGAGATACCAATTGAAGAAACGGATCCGTTGGTTGGCAACCTTGAAATAAAAGGCACTAATTTATGAAGTTCTCATTATCATAATGGGTTTCACCTATGGTTGATCCACACCATCCATCTGGTTTCACGGGCAACAGATGTCTAGTAGCCTCAAAAATCATGCCAATTGGACGATTCTAGTGATGGTCAGAAAACCTCTGGAATTAGATAATCTGCTTTGCTTTAAATATTGTGATGGCATTGTAACTTTGAGTATTGAATATTCATTTTAGTTGTTCCAAAATAAGTCATAGAATAGCTAGGATAATTAGGAAAAAATATTTACTAATGTCTCAGAAAGTAAGATCTACTCTACTGATGTATGTTTTTTATACTATAATGGTCCAATAGGTATGATTGGAAAATCATATGAACGGTTAGATTAACCAAGGTAGGACCCGTTATGTAAAAGACCGCAAGGGCTTATAGTAGGTAGACTTACCTTGCATTTTGCAAGACGCTGTTTTCATGCCTTGAACTTGTGACCTCAAAATCACACGACAACAATTTTTACCGTTGCGCCAAGGCTCCATTTTTGTCCAGAAAAGTATAGTTTATCAAAACACATATAAAAGAAACATTTGTCGCGTGTCATGTGTATGATGGGACGATCTGAGCAGCAAAATTGATCTTTGGAGTGTTAAAAGCCTACAAAATTTTCAACAACTAGAGATTTCTTTTGTTGTTCTAACGACTGGTTTCTGTAAAATGTTCTTGAAAATAGGAGTAAATATTTGGTAACAGAATAAAGGTCATACGACCACCTAATTATTTGGGGTTTTTGCTGCCGATCTACTTAATTTCTGTAGGGATTTTCGTGGGAAATCTACACCCGAGTGGAGGATGCCGAAACGCGTTTTTTATTCCTTCATTCTTCTCTATTAAGTGTTATGACTTTATTTAGTTTCAAAGTTTTTAAATCTTTTCTCACTACTTCTATCTATGCTCTTTTGAGCCTTTCTCTTGCCCTTTTAGAGCCTTCGACTTGCATTGCCTCACTCTTTTTAACTAGTGCCGTATTCGGTCTTCGATATACATACCCAAACCATTTAAGTCTTGTCTCCTTCATCTTATTACCTATTGGTTCTACTCCTAAGTTTCATCCAATGTATTCATTCATAATTCCATCCTTTCATGTCTTGCCACTAATCCCTATCAATATCCTCATTTCAGCTACGTTCATTCTATGTACATTATGTTCATTAACTGCTTGTCGCTCTGATTAATAGATTATGGCTGGCCTTATAACTATCTTATAGAATTTTTCTTTAAGTTAGAGTGGTACCCATCAATCACACAAAACTCTGATGGCGCATCTCCATTTGTTCCTACCCGCTTAGAAAGAGTCCAACTTAATCTCACAAGAAATGAGAAAGCAACTTCTAAAATGGCATGGTGTGGGACCTGCATCCTTCATCTAACAGTGCCAAGCTTGTTGATCAAAAAGCACGATTGCTAAATTGAATCATCTCCAAGAATTGTACTTGACATGGAAGTGATTGGTACTTTTAACCATTACTTTGTTCAATTACCATCACTAATAAGAGATAATCATGGATTTTCTAGGTCCTAATCTAACATAAGGGAAGTAGATTTGGCATTAGACCAGGACCATTAGGCATGCATCATGTATATGTATTTCTGCAAGATAAATGGCCTTGATAGCACATCTATGTCCTGATCAGATCCCTTAGATATTCATCATTATGAATAATCTCATTCAAATTCCTTGCATAAAAATAACATGAAATAACATATTTAAGTTCTATTCTTCTATTTAAACTTATACATGAACTTGCTTAGTTAAAAAATAAAAAATATAAATAAAGGGCAGCCCAATGTACGAAGCTCGCATGTGTGGATCTGGGAAAGGGGTGGACCACAAAGGTTAATAGTTTGCAACCTTATCTTATATTTTTACAAGAAGTTATTTTCATACCTCAAAACTGTGACTTCTAGGTCACAAGACGACAACTTTAATGATGTGCCAGTTGGAATCTAAGTAGACATATCTTACCAAAGAAAGCGGGTTTAAAGTGAGATAGAAATATAAACATATAAAATAAATTAATAAAATCAAAGAACTTGGTTGACATACTTGGTTAGAGGAGAGAAAGAGGGCTTATGGAATGTGCAAGGTTAGAGAAACTCTAACCACTTATCTAAGCAATACTTAAATTGATTTTTGGAAGGGATAATCTAGAAAGAAATTTTAGGAACTATAATGTAAGCAGCATTAGAATTTTTTTTTGAAAAAATAAGAAGAATTTCTTAAATAAATGTGAGTTGGATATGAACCCAACCAGTACGTGACAAAAATAATAAAAAATCTCACGCTATGAGACAATAGAGAGTTGGTGTTGGGTGAAAAATTGTATTGCTTTAGTAGATTATTATTATTATTATTTTATAAATTCATTAATAAAACTGTATATGGTAGATTTGAGGACTCCCGTTTTCCTTCTATATTTTGCAGTCAACTTAGAAGTTGATAAAGAAGGGGAACTTTGGCACAATGGTAAAAGTTGTCGTTGTGTGACTTTTAGATTATGGGTTCAAGACATAAAAACAACCTTTTATAAAAATGCAAGGTAAATATGCATATTATTAGACCTGTTGTCCGCCCCTTCCCACACCCTGCACAGGTTAACGCTTCGTGCGGGGGGCTGCCCTTGGAACTTGATAAAACCTTGAAAAAGCAGGCTCACGGCACAACATACTCATTAGCAGATAGCGTGAAAAGACCACAATGCCATCGATTCTATTTGAAAGGCACGTGTTCCGTTTCTCCAGAAGTCAAGTAGAAACTCCAAGGGTAATTTAGTAATTTAAAGAAACTCGAATTTTCGCTTCTCTTAAAGAATGAGGCTACCCGCCCATCTCGCACAACCTCCATGGCGCTGGCCAAGTTCTCCGCCAGCTTTGCCTCCACTTCCGCAGACATCATCGGCTATTCACTTAATTGGACGAGACAAATCCAATTCCAGAAAAATCCAACGAATTGGTTCTCCTTCTCTTTTCCCTTTCTTCAATTTTCTAAGCATCCATGGCGAAAGCAAAACCACCTTCTCCCTTTCCCGCACCAAGAAACCGCTCGAATTTCTGGTTTCGGATGAGGGAAAACGGATGTTTCTAGAGCTTCTTGCCGCGATAATATGTTTCGCATCTTTCTACGGTTTTTCGCATTGCTTTTTGGGATATTGATCCCTGTCAGTGGAAAAACTGACGCTCCCGATGGTATGTGTTCAATTCGTCTGTCTGATCCATGAATTTCCTCATGCATCCTCAAAATTTCGGTTTTTTAGTTTATAAGATTGGTCTCTTTTTTCGGTTTTTAGTGAATTTCGAATTTTGATCTGTAAAATTTTCTCATTCTTCTGCTGCTGGTAGCTGTTGTCCAGCATTGGCTGATTTAGTATGGTTGAGAATTTAATCATGAAGGGATCTTATGTTCTGCGATGTGGATGAATATTGTGATAGGTGAACTTGGTTGATGCTTGCCTTTGCTTAATAATCTGATGAAAATTTCTGTAGTTCACATTGCAGGTTTCTGTTGAATATAAGTTTAACTTGAAGAGATTAATGAAATGGAGAAAATTGCTTAATTTTTACCATCCGAGGAGAAGGATTACGGGAAGAGTCTTGCAGAATGATAATTTGAAACAGACTGAGCCAAGGATTTTATATTAGAGCACTATGTTGAGCCCATTCTCGGTGCAGGCAGTGAATGGAGCAAGTGAACTGAACTAGGATAACATAGTGAGGAACTATGACCTGTTAACTGCCATATGAGAACAGAAGAACTTAACTGCATGAGACTGTTAAAGATAGGTATATTTACTTGGTTGCCATAGTGTATATCTTACACAATCTGTTAAAATAGACACGAAAGGAAAGGGCTAGACTGGAGAACACTTTCTAGATTAGATTATAGAAATTTCTGCACAAATGAAGGTGTTGCTTATCTTTCTCTCTTATTTCAGAATAAATACACAAGTGTCAATAATTACATCCCATCAGTCTACTCTTATCTCAAAAAATTTACAGCTGAGATCACTACGCTGATTTAATCCCACCATTCCCTCTTGTCTCTATCATGGATATTATCCAATTTTCCAATGTGACTACCACTTCTGCAAGGAAATATTAGAAATTTGAAATGGGTTAATTATAGTCCCTGGAAAATCTATCGAAATCAGAGGTCAACAATTTTACTCTTATATACCAAAAACCCATGCAAAAAGAAAAAAATGACATAGGGTTGTGAATGTTCACTCCCTATATGCTTATTGTGAGCCTTTTGAGCTGGGTCTGTGGTGGTGTTAACTTCGAGTTGGTTGAATGTGATCAAGGTGGATCTACTATGAAGCCTACTATGTTGCAATCTCACATTGAACTGTGAAGAAAGCACTAAGAGGGCATCATCTTCATGATATTCCCTACTGCTCTCAACAGAGCCCATTTTTATTGCTTCAAGTCTGTTTCTACTGCAATTCTGTTTACATCATTTGTCTCTTCACAATCTTCTCCTTCCTTTAGCCTGACGGTGTCATTCAGAAAATTTTCTGCTTCTTCCCATCTTCTATCGAGATCATCATCACATTACTGGCCTATCCTCACAGTGTATTTTCCTTCTCTAACTGGAGCATGGGGGGATTAAGCAGAGGTATGGGCTTAGCAGTAACTGCAAAGCTCGTTACCTTCTTCCTTTTTTATTAAAGGATTGGGTCATGCAATATGTACTGCCTCAGCTGGTTCTAAAAGGTAAAATATGAAATATGTCCTGCCCCACACAGTTACATGCACACATGCAAAAACAAACAAGCACACACACACACACACACACACACACACACACACACACACACACACACACACACACACACACACATCTCTGTGTGTGGATTCTCTTTCTGTTTATATATATATGAGAGAGAGAGAGAGAGAGAGAGAGAGAGAGAGAGAGAGAGAGAGAGAGAGAGAGGCATCTGAGCAGACATCCTCTGTGTGTGGATTCTCTCTGTTTATATATATATATGAGAGAGAGAGAGAGAGAGAGATGCCCTCAAGGCATCTGAGCAGACACCCCCTTAGGACAGATAACCTTTCATCATTTAGGCCCTGTTTAGATAGGCTTACTTAGAAAATGTAAGGATCATTGGATGATCTTAGCCTATTCTCCTTTGAGTCGTAAATTCATAACCATTTTTTCTTGCATTTGAAAAAAACTAGTGGTTAGAAGCATCCACATGGTGTTGATGTTTTGTATGTAGCCTATTTAATCTCTAAACGATGAATGGCGTAGATTGTTCTAAAATTGTTCTGGGGTCACGTCTGCTCCTTAAAATGTCCCCTTGGAGTCTTCAGTTACTGGGCCTCTATATGTTTTTATATGCGTGTAACTATATATGTATTTATGTATCTGTGCATGTGTGTAAGGCAGATATGCAACTGATAGGGTTTCATATGTGAGCATAGCATAACTGACTTATAATAATAAATCATATGACATTGGTGTCGTGCTCTTTCTGTTCCTTCTTTCTTTCCTTTGCAAATCATTATGAGGTTGCTTTTGCATCAACTGCCTAATGGATTTCTGAAATGTATCCTGTTAGAACTGATGGATAGTAATCTAGTTTTCCTACATTTTGAGTGCCAGTACATCATGGTGGGTGAAGGTGTTATGTTTCTTTCCGAGTGAAAAATTGAGCAGCCTTATAGAAATTAATGAATGACATCCATTATATGATTTCTATATGCCATAATATTAAGAAATTTATAATTTCTACTAAACCAGACCATTTTTCCCAATGTCTTCCTTATATGCTGCTCTTTTTTCTTAAATTATCTAAGGCTTTAGTTCTTGTTTTCTTCTCGTTTGCAGCAAGTGCTCTAGGTGTGATGTACAGTAGCTTAAATTCTCCTTCTCAACTGACTGGTTGGAGCTCAAGTGGAGGTGACCCGTGTGGCCAAGCCTGGAAAGGAATCAAGTGCTCAGGCTCGTCTGTGACAGAAATGTACTTACCTCTCTGTCAGTGTACTTTTCTCTTAGTTCTCTTAATTGTTATTGGTCTTTAGTCACTTTCTAATTTTAAGGAAATGATTGAACTTCTGGAACAACGAATTAGTTCAAATTAATCTGTATTTCTTTTCTTTTCTTTTCAAGAGTTACTCACATCCCATTGAAGTCTTTTGGAAATCTTGTCTTACTCATTGACCTAATTGTCTCCTTTTCAGATTCAGCTTCTTCACTTTGATTTCTCTTCACTGACCAGAATACTCAGTTTTAGTAGGAGTAGTCTTTCTTTGTAACACCTATCCTTGGACAAATTTTCTTAGATGAGGCATTGCACTGCTTTTCTTCTTGATATATTATTATATTAACCCAGAAGTTATTTAACTGCGCACTTTCTTTTTTGAATGATTATTTAACTGCATACTTTCTGTAAATTTGAGCAGCAAACTTTCGGGACTTGGACTGACTGGTTCAATGGGGTATCAGTTATCGAGCTTGAAATCTGTAACCTACTTGTGAGGCCTGGCTTTCTTAAGAAAACATGGTTTTCCTTTCCCTTTTTCTCTTGGATGGATTTAACTAAAGGAATTGTTTTCTCTGTCTTAGTACAGTGACTTGAGCAAGAACAAAGTTCAAGGTGATATCCCGTACCAACTTCCTCCAAATGTGCGTCACATGTAAGTTGTCACTTGCAGGAAACTATTCACTTTTGTCTTACATAAAAACTGCATTTGGCTTGTCCGAGACTGCATATATTGAGCAGGATGGTTGGGACAAGGTGCATTTACTTGCTGAATGTGCTATAACCCCTCCGGGGTTGGTATATGGCCATTGAGTAACAGGATACCTTAAAATTATCTCATGTCAATGGTGTTTCATAAGCGTGCTCGAATATGTTATCTTTACAGGAAAGAAAATATAATTTGGATGATAAGGTGAGTTTTATACTCCACACTAATACTAGAACTGGATGGCAGAAATCTTGCTGGGAACAAGTTTACAGGCAATATACCATACTCAATTTCTCAAATGACTGACCTCAAGTATCTGTAAGTTGTGGTCTTTTCTTTGTACTATTATACTGCTCTTATGCTACGGGTTCTTTGTTGAGCACTGGATATGTGGGTGAATGCAGAGACCTTGGTCATAATAAGCTTAATGGCCAGCTGAGTGATATGTTCAGGCAGCTTCCCAAGCTTACTCTACTGTAAGTTTATCAATCCTTTTATAGGGGTTACTTGTTTTTGTTGAATGCTCATCCCATATTTATGGTAGAATGGTGTTCATTTGGATCTTATTATGGTTATGAGTGTAATTTAAGTGTACTGCTTTTTAGTAGCTGTTGAACTTCCTCAAACAAAAGTCTACCCATTGTAATTGGTACAAATAAGTCCAGTGCAAATTCATGAGGTTTTTGTATCAGTTAATATGAGTTGTGCTATTCCATGGACAATGGGATCAGGATCATCATCGATTTACATAATTCTCTGAATAATAGTTACCTTTTGGATAACTTATTACATCTTCTATTCTTGTGAATCTCTGCATATAACAGTTCTTGAGATGCAGAAATAGATGTGAGGGCTGACGTGAGAAGCTGATAGGATTTTGTAAAAGGAAATGCTTGTAGCTTTTTTTTATCATTTCCTTAAGTTTGCTTACATGATATTTGACTTTTTATCTCTTTTAGATATTTCAGCTGCTTGCTTCTTGTTTAAAATCTAAAAAGGAAGAGGGACTTAAGTCTTGGAATTGTAAAAGAAGAAGAGACATACTGGTTCATCATTAGCATCATCATCATGAAGACCTTATCCTAGTTAGGGGTCAGTCACATGAATCTTCTTCCTCCATTCCCCTTTATTAAATGTCATGACTTCATTTAGTCCCAAAGTTTTAAAATATTTTCGCCCCACTTCTATCCATATTCTTTTGGGCCTTCCCCTAGCACTTTTAGAACCTTCAATTTGGATCGCCTCACTCCATCCAACCAATGCCGTTTTTTGGTTTTGTTGGATGAGCACCCGTTAATCATACAAAACTCCAAAGGCATTTCTCCATTTGTTTCAATGCACTTGGATTCTTTGGTTAACCTCCCTCTTAATCTTTCTACTCTCATGAATTATTGATCCCAAGTATCGAAAGTGTTCTTTTAGGGGGACTGCTTGGTTATCAATCTTTACTAATGCTTCACTCCTGCTTCTCTCTTTGCTAGAATTGCATTCCATATACTCTGTCTTAGTTTGGCTAATTTTCTATCCTTTAGATTTTAATGCATCTCTCAATAATTCTAGCTTTGTGTTTATGCTCGCCCTTGTCTTATTAGTCAAACTATATCTTCTACTAATAACATGCACCATGGAATCTCCTTGTGCATATGTTTTATTAACTTATCCATAACCAACGTGAAAAGATATGGGCTCAATGGCCGTCCTTGAAGCAATCCTATAGTGATAGGAAAATCACCAGTTTCTTTGCTAGTGATCCTAACGTTTGTTACCACTTTCTCATACATATCCTTAATTATGTCTATATCTCCCATGAAACCCCTTTCTCGCTCTACACCCACCATATCAACTCTCTGGGACCCTATCATAAGCTTTTTATAAGTCAATAAAGACCATGTGGAGGTCCTTCCTCATCTTCCTATATTTCTCTATCATTTGTTTAAGCAGGAAAATAGCTTCCATAGTAGACCTCCCAGACATGAAACCAAATTGGTTCTTTGATATGCTCATCTCATGCCATAACCTTTTCTCAATCACTCTTTCAAAAAGTTTCATGGTATAGCTTATAAGTTTAATCCCCTGATAATTAGTGCAACTCTATATGTCTTCTTTATTCTTATAAATTGGTATAATAGAGCTCGTCCTCTATTCATCTGGCATTTTCTTGGATTTTATAATCTTGTTAAATGACTTTGTTAACCAAACTACTCTAGTATTTCCCATATACTTCCAAACCTCTATGAGTATACCATCGGGCCCTAAGGCCTTTCTTGATTTTGTCTTTTTCGAGGCCTCTTTCACTTCAGGTATTCTAATCCAATTGTTGTATCTATAATGTCCAATGTTATTTGCGTTTACGATACTTTCACTCCTTATATTCTTAAGGTAATTGTCATTTAGCAATTTTTGAAAGCAACTTCCCACCTTTGTTTGATCTCTTCATCTTTGACTAGTACCCTTTAGTCATCACTTTTAATATACTTGACATGGTCTAAGTCCTTGATATTCTTTTCTCTTACTTTTGCGAGTTTAAACACATCTTTCTCACTCTCTCTTGATCCTAATCTATTATAGAGATCATCATATGCCTTGAGTTTAGCCTTACTTACTACTCTCTTAGCAACCTTTTTAGCATTCTTATATTGCTCTAAGTTTTCATTATTTTTAGTCCTCTGCAGTGTTTTAAAACACACATGTTTCTCTTTAATAATTTTTTGCACTTTTTTACTCCACCACCAAGTATCCTTTGTTGGTTGCCTTTTACCTTTACATACTTTTGGGACATCTTTTGCCACTTTCTTAATGGACTTGGCCATATTAGTCCACATGGTGTTTACTTTTGTTTCATTGTTCCAGTTTCCTTCTATTATCAAGTTGTTTGTAAATGTTGATATCTTTTCTCCATTTAAGTTCCACCACTTAGTTTTTGGACACCTATTAAATTCATTTCCTTTCTTCCATATTTTAATGTATATATTCATAACCATTAACCTATGTTGTGAGGTTAGACCCTCATTGGGTATCGCCTTGCAATACTTACACATCCATTTTTCAGTATTCCTAAGTAGAAAAAAGTCTACTTGGCTTTTATATGGTCCACTTTTAAACATTAGTCAGTGTTCTTCTCTCTTCTTAATGTATATGTTTGCTATAGTTGTATTATATGCTAAAGCAAAATCGAGTATAGCTTCCCTCATCTTATTTCTTTCTCCAATACCATACCTCCATGCACCCTATCATATCTTTCACTTTTTTTTCTACATGACCATTAAATTTGCTCCTATAAAAATCCTCTCTGTGTTGGGAATTCCTGGCACAACTCCCTCCATATCTTCCCAGAACTGTCTTTTGATTCTACCTTCTAACCCTACTTGTGCTGCATATGCACTTATAACATTTATGATCTTCTCTCCTAAAATAAGTTTTATTAGTATAATTCTATCACTAGTTCTTTTAATATGCACAACTTTATCCTTTAATTTTTTATCTATCACTATCCCTACGCCATTTCTATTGTTGGCCTTCTCTAATACTGTTTAGTTTATGAAATAAAATTAGCGATTGTGATGCATAGTTTCAAGAAGCATCAAGCTGGAGGCTGAGAAGGGTATGGGAACAGGTAATGTCTTGAGTTAAAATTTTGAAGTGTCTTAATTTTGACTATTTTTATCTTTAGTATTAAAAAAATGTTGCAATTAAGTTGCATATGACATATAAAAGAAGAGTCATTATGTGGTTTTTGCACATGTGAATAATAAAAAGATCCACATGCAGTTAAACTTAATGCTTTACTGAGAATTTGGTGATTCAAAATGCTTATTTTCTGGTCACATCTTAGCATGTGCTCAAAATCATCTCCATCCAATGATTCTAATTACTAATATTCTGAAGTAAAAGGTTGAAAGATGAGAAAGTTAAAAAACAATGCTAGAACGAATCATGTCATTCAGAGGTGAACATATTTTCTGAAAATTGGTGGCAAATGGACTTGAATCCTCAGCCTTTGGTTGGGGAACCTGCTTGCATTGCCACCAGCCTAGGTGCTCAGAAACAACTTTTGGCATGTCACATATCTCAGATATAGCCCAGAAGATTAACAGTCTGGATATCCAACCATCTGGCCCACATGTACTTTTGCTTGAGTGTGTATCAGATGCACAGACACCATAATAATTGTAAAACTCCTTTTCCATTACTCTGTGTGGGCATGTATGTCCTTGTATTTGGATTACCAAGTACGCATCAATTGCCATCAGTTTTCATTTGATTTCAATCAAGGAAAGCTGAAGGCTCAAACTACTGAGCTTGCTTCTGCCAGAAACAGGTAATCCGAAAAAGCATAATTGAATAGAGAGAGGAGAGACGAAACTCTGGTCTGAATGATCTTGGGGTCTCATGGAAAGGCATATTTTAGTCTTCAAAGTCAAGAAAGTTGTTTCTGTGCTGGTAGAAATGCATTGGCATGAAATCCAGTACAAGTTGAAAACCATTTAACTGTTTCTCTGGATTTTAGGTAGTGCTTTACTTCCGAACCTTGATATGAACACTTTTGGAAACAAATAAGCTGGATGAAAAGGAGTTTCTCCTAATTATGATCTGCTACATATTACTTAACTTATTGTAACTAACTTCAATCTTTTAGAGGTGATGAAATGGAAAATACAAGTCCTCACGTCCTATCCTTTATGTGCTACAAGGTGCCACACTTGGTTGCTTTATGTCTGGTGTTCTGGATCCTACATTTTATTTGAGTTTTTTTTCTTTCATCTATTTTCCTAATGTACATTTGAGTGTTATTGCGTATCTATGTTGGTAGAGAAAGTATCTTGGGATAAAGCACTTTGTTCTGCTTCTTCTCCTCATTGGTGATTCCAATCTCATCCAGACGCACACAAGGTTCAGATTGTAGATCCTAAATGTGGATGGACTTTAGCCCCAAAATCACAGTGATTGGAGGATCCAAATTGTCTGACCTAATGACTCTTTACCTGATGATGTTGATCATATACTAATGTCTAATCAGCCTCCCATTAAGCAAAATGCACAGTCGTCGATGCCCAATTCTTCTGCCACTTGTGGTCCAGATTTAAGTTTTCTTTACCGAAATCACAAGAATTTGTGACAACTATCTGATTTATCTGATTACAAGGGCAAGCCAGCCCAGTAGATTGCTTTTGCCTGGACTGGGTTTTTGTTCACACCTGCACCTTTTGCTACAGGGCACGGACATAAAAGTCCTGTTGTCAGATGGTTATGTCTCCCTCTTGGTGGGTTATTGAAGATGTGTCCCATCCATGATTTTGGCCACTTTATCAACAGACTGGTGCTACTGATGTGTGCCATATATATTGGACTACGGTCACAGACATGGAGAAGAAAAGAAGTGTTTCTGATTACACATATCTACTAGATGGTTCCTTCTGTAGACTCTTGTATGTCTTTATATTTGTAGCCCAGTGCAACAACTAGTAATGTCTATCTGGACCTCACGGCATTTCGAATTCTGTAATCCTTATGTTTGGTTTTCCATCTTAACGGCATTTTGATTCAGACTTGTATCTGAAGCATGTAAAGTCACTAGACTCTTTAGTTAGTTGATAATTTACTTTTTTCCTGTACTGGTCCTCTTTATTCAGTTGATAATTTACTATTTTCCTGCATTGGCTATATTCTGCTTGTGCTGTTTTTCTAGGATGTGTCCGTAGAAAATTTGTTTTGTGCTTATTATTATCATCTGCTCATTGGCATTTTTTCTTTCTCATGTGTACCTCATTTCTTTCTTTCCTAAAATAACCATTCTCTAATGCATAGATGATGGTTCTTCTTTGAACATGCATTATATTATTCTCAATTAGACTGCTCAAATGACATTCAGGGACCTCTCGTTCAACAGCCTGTCAGGTACTCTGCCTCAAAGTTTTGGATCACTCAAAAGGCTTAACACTCTGTAAGTGGCAATTATTGATCCTTGGATAAACCCTGTGTCTGGGTTCCTTTGGCTAATAGTTGATTATTTGTCTTCTTCCAGGTACTTGCAGAACAATAAATTTACTGGTTCAATTGGTGTTCTTACACCTCTTCCTCTTCATGACTTGTGAGTATTTCGTAGGAATAAAATTCATTAAGTATGGCTCCTATCATTTCTAGAATGCTGAAGTACTATTGAATTTACATAAGCAATTACCTGTCCTTATTCTCCTGAAGCGTTGATTTTATGTATCAATAACAGCATATTTAAAAGTACTTTTGCTTCCCATGGTCTGGTGGAACTTCCTGGGATGATCTTCCAACTTTTATAATTGATCTAAGATGTTCTTTCAAGTGAATTGATTTTAATGTATCCCTTTCTGGAAAGAGTGGCATGAAACATTTAAAAGGATTAGGTCACTTTTGCTAGTCTTGCCTGGACCATTGCTAGGCACAGGTGCGTCCCTCCTGCACACCAATCACAAAAAGATTTATGCTTATCACTGAACTGTTCTTTCTTTTCTTTTAAAGGCTCATCAGTGAACTTGTTGAGGTATGAAATATCCAAAGATATCTATTTTTTATTCATCATAAAGTTTTGGCCTAGTAAAATAATCTGAACAAGCTGCTTCAGATTCTCCTTTAACACTCTCCAAGCTCTATGTATTCCTCAATCTGCAGTACAGCAAAATTTATTTAGATGGTTAGGGGTCTTTTGGGGAGCTGCTTCAGTAGGAGTATTTTATTGTTAGGCGTTAACATCTCTATTCTATCTTTCTAGATCTATTGTCTTTCATTTTATGTCAAACTAGTGTTTACTAACTATTAATTGGACAAGAACTTGGCCATGGTAAAACTTAATGGACTGGGCTTACTCCATTTGTTCTGCTTCCTTCTTCGTTCTGTAAAGGTATTTTTCTGAAAATTCGATCCTAATGGAATGGAACTAAAAACTTGTTGTGCACTTTTTTGCTTCTTTAGAACTGATTCTTTGGAAGGTGATTATTCTGATGGCTCATAAGGTATTTTCATTGTTCTTTTTCCTCAATAAGTATTAAAACATAGAATAATTCCTAGAGTACAGAGATGGAAAGTTGTTTATCACTCAAGGATACGGTGGCTCTCGTAGGTTGTGGAGGTAAAGCTATTGGAATGCGCTCAATGGAGTTGAGAATTTGACAACAGGGAGGTCTCGGTGAGAGATTCTATTACTTGGTCTAGGTGTAAACTACATGTTGTAGGCCCTTGTGAAGCATGAGTTCAAGCTGTATGCCATGAAACTGAACTTGATAGAGTCTTGTTACATCCATGAACTGGGAGCTAACCTTGGACAAGGGAAACATGCCACAGGCTCTGCAAAACACTTGCTGTAACTTGGCACCTTGCCTTCGGAGGGTTGTTCCATATGGCCAGATGGGGAGCCTTATTATATCACCTAGGGTTGCTGACCTTACTTAGTGGTTTGCCTTGATTGTTAACGGGACAACCTCATTCACCACATATGGTCATTGTAATGAATGCATTATGTATCATGAAGTCATAGAATTGGTCATCTCTTATATTATTATTTAATCAGATCATGGGATCTTGATTACCCTTTGTCTAGGTTTGAAATGTGGCAGTGACATCGATGACAATCTGTTAGTTGTTTCATGGTAGTGCAAGAGCAGCATGGAAGATCTTGTGTCGTCTTTATTTGGCTCGTGGAAGAAGTGCTGGTTCTACAATACTTCCTCTTTAGCCATAATTTTATCAGTCTGATCTGCAGTTGCATTTTACCATTTGTGCTGTTCCTAGAAACTTTTGTAGGTATTTCCTGAAAATGTCCTGGAAGTCTTGGATTGTCTTGTTGAGCAAAAAACAGAATTCTAGAGGGCAAGCTCCCTGCTTGATGGTCTATTTTCCTTTTCTAATAAAGCTAATTTTGGATAGAGCTTGCTCTGGAAACCCAGTCCAGATGAATTGGAGGCATCGTTAACCATGATTAAAATTCAATTTTCCCTGGTCAATAGGACAGTTGGATTCTAAACATGCGGAGGTGCAAACCCATGGACGCATGTGAATTTGTTGACGAGCTTGAGCCTTCCTCAGTCATGAAACTTGTTAATAGTGCAAGCCCATGCACACGTTGAAGGTTTCTACCAATCATCATGAGATCGGTGAAGAATCAAGAAACAGGACAATACTGATTACATTGAGGAGGCGGAAGACCTCATCGCAGTTATCAGTGTTAATTTTGTGCACACTCCTGGTTAATTAGGAGGCAGATTGTCTTTCTTGGGTAATTAAGAGAAAATATCGTGCATTGCTGTTTTTCTAGTTAGCTCTGCTTTTTATGCTTTATATTCTTTGATATTTGCTGAAGCTCTCTTAACTATCATGGTTTAGATGATGCATACTACATTCTATCTTCTTTGTTTCTTAAAATCTTCCCCAATTTAAAGGAAAGGAGAGAAATGATGTTTTTCTCAGGGAAAAGATGTAACCATTTCATAGAACCTTCCTCAAATTTATATCTTAAAGTTATATAATAACATGTCAAAGAGATATCCTGGACGTGACACTAAAGAGATTGTTAAATGATTATTGAGAAGATACCTGTACTATTATCTAGAAAACAAACAAGAATAGCTGCTTGAGTTGTTGAATCATTGATTGAGTTGGATTGGAACCTGTAGCTAATTATTTCATGGGTATTTTTGTTTTGAGAGTTAGTAGTATTTATTACAATGTTTGACATATTGTCTTAATATGATGCTGCTGAAAAGTTCAGTTTACACTACTTCCATTTTATTGAAGGATTAAGTTATTGCTGAATGTTGAAAATTGAACTTCAATTCTGACATATGATAGCTATCTGTTTGTTATGGATCCCTAAACCACCTTCTTGAAATGCTGCCATGCCACCAAGCCCAACGAGTAACTTATTGGTTTTTTCTGAACTTGCCCTCAGCAGTCTGTAGTCTCTAAAAGGATTCATCATTTTTTGTTATGCTGCCAGGAATATTGCAAACAACCAATTCTCTGGATCAGTTCCAAACAAGTTGAAGAACATAGACAACATTGAGTATGTATCTGATGGATAATCTGTTTTTGTTCTAAGTCGGGATGAATAAGGCTGCATTAGTTGTTATGTTTCTGCCTGACAATTTGTTGTTCAATTTTGTAAGGACTGATGGAAATTCTTGGGCGTCTGAAAATGATGCAATTAGCAAGCAAAGTAAGCCCAATGGTGAAAAAGGAAAGACAGTTGTAACTGGAGTACTCATTGCTCTAGGAGTAATGATTGTGTTGGTTCTGCTTGTGATTTTACTTTCCAGCTTAGCACGGAAATCTTCATCCTCGCATGCATCACATTTTATTGATGAGGAGAAAATTAGCCAAAGCAGATCATTTACTCCACTAGTATCCCATGAATTGAAAGGTAGATCTTTTCATTTTGTATGCATCAAGTTCTCTATAATCTATTCCTGAATATTGTAATTCTCTCTTCATGTTCTAGTTTGTACTAAAAAATTTCCTTTATTTTGATTAGTCCATCAGTGGAGGTGGCACATTGCATTTGAATTCGTATGCTCTATTTGTTGAAAGTTGGGTTTTTCATCTACCAAAGAATATATGGAACTAATTCGGACAGTATTTTTGATCAAAGGCCTTCTAGTGCAGTGGCATAAATAGCCACTCTCCTGGATGATGAGGGTCTGAGGCTGCTTGAGGGTGTGTTTATTTGACATTCGGAAAAAGAAAAATGGACAGCATATCTGTTTCTTTATGGGTGCAGGCTTCACAAGCAATGTCAACCAAGAAAAACTTTGTGGCTTTGCAACTTCTTTAAATGAAAGATGATCCTTCCCAGAAGGGTAGGCTTCAAACAATTCTTCACATAAAGAGAAATATCACAATCCAAGCCCAGATAGGAAACTCTCTTGCAATAAGGGGTGTTTTTCTCTTTGCTAAGATTTCTGCACTTTCAGTTCTGTAATAATGAGCTGCCCTGCCAGAGTATCATGGTTATTCAAGTAATTGTCCCTGTCAAAGTCATCATTAATAAGCAAAAATCAAGGCCATTACCAGGTTAAACTTCAACCTCCAAAGAACTTATCTTCTGCTAATTGGCTGTTGATCAAGTCAAAACCAGGTGTATCAATCCTCATCAAATGCAACTAGGAACACCCCTTAGACCATCAGACACCTTAGTTTTGATGGAGAATGTAATAATCTATTATATATTAAGTCAATCACGTTTTTCTTTGGGCACTTGAATCCTGTTTTTCCTTGATTATTATCTATGCCATTAGATGATTGAATGGGTCCATAAAGAATTTGCTTATAGACACCTTTTCTCTTTGAGCCACTTGGAATTTCTATCAATCTAATTCTAATTCTAATTGAATAATTCCTCTACAATTAATCCCTAAAATCTCTCTGACCTTTCCTATTTTACTTCTAACTCTAACATTTCAATACTCTCTTCTCATATTATAATGTGGTATTCTATAAATTAAATATATAAGTGGGCCCCTTAAACGTTATTAAGTTTTCTCCTATTTTTCTTTAACCTGTCCTTTCTTTCTCTAATATTTTTTTTGGTTCTCTCTCATGGTTTCTCAGAACTTTTCTCTCTTGTTTTCTTCTCATCCATCTCGTTCTCTCTCTTATTTTCTTCTCATCCTTCTATATGTATAAAGAGCCAACCTTAGTAGACATATCTAAAATGTTGAATTATTTCTAAATATAGACCCCACTTAAATTAGTGGTGAGTAACTAAATAGGCTACCTGTGTATCGCACGGGGCATATGTGCTAGATCTTACAAGTAGCAATCTATTCTGCTTGCCTTTAGTTCGGCTTGTGCTGCCTGCTTTAGTACTTCACTCTCATGATCAGTTTATGTTACAAAATCATTGGTTATCAAGAAATGGCTCCATAAATTCAAAGCTTTCATATGTGGCACATGGTTCCAGGTTGTAGGTGGAGCGATGTAGTATCTCCTAACTCAATTTTTCACTAAAATATCCCACAGTCAAGTTTGAAATCAATTTATAAAAATTAAGATGAGTCAAGTATGGTGCTCTGCACTTCTTTATTTCATTATAGGCCTTATGAACTTGAGGTTTCCATCAAAAGTCTTACATCAGTAATAGGAACAACAATAGCATTGATACCCTTTATGATTTTTCTATTGAAGTTTGGAGTCAACAGAGATATCACATCTCATCATATTGTTATGTATGCCAAGATTGACAATAATCTGCAGCTTTTACTCAGGTGGCCTCATTCTTTCACCTAGCACTCAATAGCTCAAAAAAAGAACCATAAAAGTCATTAAGACTGATCTTAAGATTTGCATCAATCCGTAGACATATTCATTACTTCCTGAATCATGTTTAGGTGTATTAGGTGCATTGCAATCACCAATTAAGCATGCAACGCTTCGCCAGTTTTGAAAGCTATTTTCACTCATTATCAGAGTGATTTGATCTTAGGAGACACCAAATAACCACTAAGCTAGTTCATCAGATCATACAACCTTAGAATAAGAAAACAGTACTTGACGGTAATATTACTGATTTCTTTGCCAGGATGCACATATGTCATGAACCATTTTTCTTTGAAATTAGGAGATCTGGTACTGTGCAAAGACTTACACTCTCTTGATCATACCTGTGTCCAAGAGTTCTGTCACTTGACCTGACATAAGATCAATGTGGTGTCTGATCATTTGGCCAAGCAGGTAGGCAAATTTTTTGGAGAAAGATCATAAAACTCTGAAATAGAGAGATATGGGTGGACGGATTAACAATGCCTTGCTGTTCAAAATATGGCCCAGAGAGAAGGGCTGATACCCCACCTCTCTCCTCTAATTTGTGTCTAGAAAGATATTACATTCTCCCTTTCTTGTCACCTTAGATGGCATAACATGAGCTCATCACTGTCCTTGTAGAAGGTACAAAATTCCACTTACTGTCATAAGGTACTAAACTCTCAAGGTCTTCCTATCATAAGGTGGCATGCATCGCATCATGCCCCAAACTATGTTTATACATATAACATATTAAGAAAAAAGATCATGGCTTAGTAGCTTCTTACTTCATTGGAATTATTCAAAGATGCCTTCATTTTCAAATTTCGCTTAGCCATAGCTTCCTCTGAAATCACATTCTCAATAAAATGACTTTCGCCTTTCTTTGTTGTGCAAAATGGCCTTTGGTTCACCAAGCAAGCACCATAAGAATCTGCATTACCTTGATCTGTAGCAGGTTACTGATTTCCCAAGTCATCATGTTTGTCTTCTTGTGTCAATAGTAGCTTTCAGGTCTGGGGATACTCCCATGCAATGTGTTCCATTGCCCAGATGAGAATTACTTTTGGTTAATCTCATTAGAGGCTGGTTTTGGTGGTATTGCTTGAGTGGTACTAGAAGCCTTGCAGTTTGCATGGTTTATTGCCTTCATAATTGCTTTGATTTGACCTTGTGGGCACATTTAAGGGATGATGATCTATTTGCTGGACCAGATATAGAGGAGAGTATAAAGACCCCTATTTTGGGCCTGTTTGACATGTTAGCTTCAACTTGGGCCTCAAACACAGACCTAAAAGTATGTATTTGCAAAGCATCAGCAGGTGAAGGTTTTAATTCATTAAGATTTAACAATCAATTGATTTGGAATGTCTCCTGTTCTATTTCTCCAATCAACTCACAGAAATCTGCCCTATACTAAAGCTGCCTTAATACCTTGAGTGAGTGTGTGGAGCTGCTCTTATGAGGTCTGGTGATGGTTGAGGGGAAAAATCCTCTGTCTTCATTCTGTCATCTTTTCCTACACACATCAACACAGGTTGGAATAATGGGCTGTATGAGGCTTATAGGTTCTCACCAAATACTGCCATACAGAATTTAAGTTATAAGCTGTCTGAGAGGCTTATTTATGGGTCAGTACCTCTTTATTCAAGCTCCTTTTCTATCTAGTCACTCAATCAAAGGTTTCTGTGGCTTCCAGTTCCTTGCAAAGTCAAGATCTCAGTTTGAGTTCTGCTTCTCGTCTTCTATTTCCTACTGATTATCATCTTCTGGTGCTGGATTTATGGGCTGGAGTTGTTGCCTAGGAGGCATACTGGTGGTCAACTTTAGCTGGATATTCCCTTGCATGATCCTCAAATAGTAGCAGTCTATTGCAATTCTTGTAGTCAAACCATTTTGAACATGCAATGATTCATCATCATAATCAAAGCCTTATCCCGATTAGGGGTTGCCTACACAAATCATTTTTCTCCATTCCCCTCTATCAAGTGTCATGGCTTCATTTAGTCCACAAGTTTTTAAATCTTTTCTCACCACTTCTATCCACATCCTTTGGGCCTTCCCCTGGCCTTTGTAGAGCCCTTGATTTGGATCTACTCACTCCTTTTAACCAGTGCTGTTTTTGGTCTCCGTTGGATGTGTCCAAACCATCTGTCTAATCTCCCTTATCTTGTTACCTATTGGTGCTACTCTCAAGTTTTCTTTAATGTTTTCATTTCTAATTCTATCCTTTCTTGTCTTGTCATTCATCTATCTCAACATCCTCATTTCGGTTAATTGCCCAACACTCTAATTCATAGAGCATGGAATAGCCATCCTTTAGAATTTTCCTTTCAGTTTGAGAGACACTCTCCGATTACATAAAATTCCACAAGCACATATCCATTTGTTCCAACCTATTTGGATTCTCTGGGTAGCATACCTCTCAACCTCTCTGCTCTCATGAATTATCGATCCTGAGTAACAAAAGTGGTCTTTTTGGAGGACTTTTTGGTTATCAATCTTTACTGATACTTCACTCCTGCTCCTCTTCTTGCTAAAATTGCATTTCATATACTCTATCTTAGTTCGGCTAATTTTAAATCCTTTAGACTTTATAGCATCTCTCCACAACTCTATCTTTTTGTTTAAGCCCTCCCTTGTCTTATCAATCAAAACCATGTCATTTGCAAATAACATGCACTATAAAATCTTCTCGTGTAGTTGTTTTGTTAACTCATCCATAACTAACGTGAAAAGATACAAGCTCAATCCTTGATGCAATCTCATAGTGATAGAGAAATCATTGGTGTCTTTGCTAGTGTTTGTAATATTTGTTATCACATCCTCATACATATCCTTATTTATATCTATATATCCCTATCAAACCCCCTTCTCGCCCAACACCCACCATATTAACTCTCTAGAGACCCTATCAAAAGCTTTTTCATAGTCAATAAAGATTGAACACTCAATGATTAAGTTGTGCAAATCCACTTAAAGTCTTGCTTTTCTTGTCTAGCCTTACCAATTCTTGAGGCATCTTGACACATATCTTTTAGAGTTCCCGCTTCTTGATGTTGCAACAATTCCTACATACTCTTGATAGTAACTTCATGATTCACAATGAGGTCATGGGTTCAAGGTGTGGAAACAGCCTCTTGCAAATGCAAGGTAAGGCTGTGTACTTTAGGCCCTTGTGGTCTGCCCCTTCCCCAGACCCTCCATAGGCAGGAGCTTTGTACACTGGGGCTGCCCTTTTTATCTTGACACTGATACCGAATGATGCAATGTATAGAAGATTTTATGACAAAGACAATTGAGCATCTCTTGAAAAGAAGAACAAGAGCTCTAGTCTCCAAGTAATGGGTAGACTCGGAGGAAAGGTGGTTGTTCTTCTTTTACCCCTATCTTCTAGTGGTTTGTAGCAGACTAGAAGAGAAGTCGATGGTGAGAGGCCAAATGACCCTATACTGATTCACCCAAGAGAACTCAGGAGAAGAAATAGAATTCTCTTTATTCATTCAAGTCCAACTGAAAATTCATCCAGCCCATAACATTCTTATAGAGACCCTTCCCAAATTCTTTAATTAGATCCCCAGTCGAAAAATAGCTAGTTTGCCAAGTAAAGCATACCTTAGAGGCTTCTAGAGCAAATAAAAAGTACTAAATTTAGAGTCTACTCATATGGTGGATTCTAAAACAAATTAAAGATACTAATTCTAAGGCTTCTCGCTTCCTATAAAGATGAAAGTTGTTAACTTTCTCAGGAGGAAATAGTATATCTCCAGAAGACAAAGGTTGGCAAATTGTTATCCAAAACTAATTCCAGTTGCAGCTTGTATAAGCGAGCCTCTCTTCTTCTTTTCATTTGTCTTGATGAGTTCTGAGTGTTCTATCTTGCTGAGAAACTGATAATCTGCATCTTCTATAATAATAAATGAGCATAGTACATAATAGCATCAGTCTACTAACACAAAGATATGGGAAAGGCAATTAAATCTTTATATGTTTCATTTTCTTACATACATGTGGTAGCTTTAGTTCAGGGGTTCATAGTGTTGTTCTGGTCTGTTCTACAATAGATGGAAAGGGTTGTTACTGGCCAAAGGATGCATGTCAATAGTAGTAGCCTCACGTTAGTTGCTGAAGGAGTCAAACATGGGATATCTGAGGTGTCAGTACTGCTCAATGAAGGGCCTTTGCTGATTAGAGGTGTCGTAACCTGTTAATGACTCAGAAGCCTTCTTCCTCTTTATCAGTAGGATGAGCAGAAAATTGCTACAGATGATTATTTCAATGTTTATTATCAGTTGCAAGGGTTGTTCCTAAATGCCTTCGATTTTGGGTTCGGACTATACTTATTGAACAGAGGCCAACTTCCTCTCCTGTTACCGAAGAGCAATCTGATAAACTAAGACTTCACAAATCAATCATTTAAAAAGGGCAGCCCAATGCACGAAGCTCCAGCGTATTCGGGGTCCAGGGAAGGGGCAGACCACAAAGGGTCTATAGTGTGTGGCCTTGCATTTTTTATAGAGGTTATTTTCACTCAAACCCATGACCTCTAGGTCACATGGCGGCAACTCAACCATTGTGCCAAGGTTCCTCTTCTATTTACAAATCAAGCATTTAATACTCTGAAACTGGTTTCATATTTCCTGTAACAGAAGCAATTCAGTATATGCATGATGAACAAGTTTTATGTTTTTTCTTATTTTACCTTTCCCAAATTATAGTATTATGTCTTGATATGCATATCAAGCCTTGTAATTCTCACAACTTACTCATTGCAACTTTATCTTCTTGGCTATTGTGCTATTTCATTGTTCTTCACATTACTAAAGGTCATGAGGAAAGGCTCATCCTGTTTTCTGATTACCAAATTCCACAATTTGGGTGTTCAAAATTTCTTTTAGTAACTTTTATTTATAGAACTAACTCTGATGACTTTTTTTTTTGCCTTTTGTCTATATTGTCATGTGGGCTTCATATGTGTTGATACATTTTGCTTTACCATTGTTTAGTGTCAAGTGGCTTCTGGTAATTTATCTCCCGATTGATCAACAGGTATATCTGGTACAGAGTTCAAGTCATTGGACTCATCTTCTTCGTTCACTACAAAGACTTCAGAGAAATCAGGTTCATTGGAAATTAAACCTCCTCCTCCTGATTGGCACAAGTCATACACTGATGATGAGTTTCAACAGAGATTTAGTGTCAGAAAAAGTGCCAGCAGAAGAAGTGCAGATAACCGAAGAAGTACGGATAGAAGAGGTACAGATATCATTAGGGCCAGTAGTTTTTCCTTGCTGGATTTGCAGGAAGCTACGAGCAATTTTGGTGCTAAAAACATTATTGGTGAGGGTTCAGTTGGACGTGTTTATAAGGCATCATTTGTGGATGGAAAGGTATTATTCTATGCTTAGGGTATCAGTAGATAACCTTATCCTCTGGGTCTTTCCTTTTCTGGGCATGCACATGAGTGATGTACTATTCTCTTTACATAACTAGAAGTATGTTCTAGAAGCCACCATTGGCAATTTTTACCCTTCCTGTTTAGCTAACTTGTTGAACAGAATCTACTAGAGTTGATTCTCTTTTCGTATTTCAGATTCTTCACAGTCCAAGTAAGGTAGGAGCATACCTTTTGAGACCACTTGATTGACATCTGATATACATAATGCAAAACTATGTCTTGCTATCACCAATAATGCCAGAAAGCATAGACAAGGAGCATGTATTTGGTTGAAATTGTTTTTCAGCTCGCTGTAGTTCCAACCTAATGATATGAGTCTGTGGCTGTAAGCTCTTTGTTTATTTTGCCTTTCTATTTGGTCCATTCATGAGTTATTTGGTGTAGAACTTATAAATGGATGACAGGCCCAGATGTAACCTTTAATTCAAATAGCTTTCTATATGCACTCCTCTCGGATAACGTAAGCTGACTTGGTATAGATTCGTTGCAAATAGTGGTAAACGACTTGTCTACTGTTCCTGGTTGATTTTGGAGAAACACAACTATGAACAACTACTTCTTTTTTTCTTTTTTCAATTAAATGAGTTGGTTAGGTTCTTATGCAGAATCTGATGTCTTAAATAGTCCAGGGCTTTCTTGTTTATTCCCAATGTTATTTATATGCATTATGAGTTTTATTCTACTTATTGTTACTTTTAGTTTCTATCTTCTATGATTTTCCTGCCAGAATGGATGTGCTTCTTGACCCAGACTGTCACAGTAAATAGTGACGGGACCCATTTAGGCTTGAAACCCATTTATGACTGATTTAAAGTTCTACACTTTGTATAAAGTTGGTCGTTTTGTTATGCTATGTAGATTAACATGGTTACACTATTCACTATAAGCTTGTGATCCTTGCTCAGGTTTATGCTGTGAAAAGAATTGATCCTGCACTTCTTCATACTCTCAGTTCCGAACAATTCATAGAGGTGGTTTCCAGCATTTCAAGGCTGCACCATCCAAACATTACTGAGCTTGTTGGTTACTGTTCTGAGCAAGGTTATCACCTGTTGATCTATCCATTCTTGAAGAATGGGTCACTTCATGAATTCCTGCATCTTTCAGATGACTATAGTAGGCCTTTGACATGGAATACCCGAATCAGAATTGCTCTTGGCACAGCTCGAGCAATAGAGTGAGTATAGTTTTATGTATATCTAGAACATCCATTTTATATTCATCACTGGGTTCACAGTCATTTAGAACTTCTCATATTAATTAGTTTGGCAGTGGGTGGCACCAGCATATCATTTGGTGACTTCGTTATTGCAGTTACTACCTTGCCTGCATTACACTCTTCTAATGAACTTTTTAACTGTTCAATATTTGGAAAAACCATAACTATTCACTTTATGTGTGCTTTCTTGGAAGTGCGACACCTAGCTTGTCTATCATTTGCCATCATTATTTTCAAATTGGGATTGGTTACGGAATTTTTTGTTGCACTTCAAAGGAGAAGAAAGTGAAGACGATAGGACTCAGGTTTGTAATGCACAAACCTATCTATCTGTTACTTATTTGTAGTTGCAATAACATTTGGATTTAGAGAAGTTATAGAATAAGGGTAACTACTCTAATAATAACCTCCCAAGTTTTCAGATTATGCGTAAAAAGGGAGACGTCAAAAGAAGGAAGCAATACCATCTAGGAAATTGGATAAACTTCGGGAACAACTAAACTGGGGAAGCAGTTTTTAGTTAGAAAATTAATTACATTGGACATCTAAAATAGAAAGCTAAATAACACTCCACAATTCACAGGATTAGTATGGAACAGTCTAGCATCTGGTGTGCACTGCTGCAAGTACACCTCTGTGCCCTTGAAAGATTTTGGAAGTTTAGAAAAGGAGCTGCATATTTAAGACTCTAGGGAGGTCTACCATGGAAACTATTTTCCTACTTGGAGAATTGATAGAGAAATATAGGGAGAGGAGGAAGGACCTCCACATAGTCTTTATTGACTTAGAAAAAGCTTTTTATAAGGTCCTTAGTTGATATGGCGGGTGTTGGGCCAAAAAGGGGTTTCACAGGGGGTATATAGAGATAATTAAGGATATGTATGAGGTAACAGTAACAAATGTTAGGACCATTACTGGAGAAAACGATGTTTTCGCTATCACTATAGGATTACACCAAGGATTGCCATTGAGCCTGTACCTTTGTAAGTTAGTTATGGATTAGCTAATAAAACATCTGCATGAGGAGATTCTATGGTTCATGTTATTTGCAAATGATATAGTTTTGATTGATAAGACAAGAGAGGGCCTAAACACAAAGCTAGAGTTGTGGAGAGATGCTATAGAGTCATAAAGCATTTAAAATTAGCTGAACTAAGATTGAGTATATGGAATGCAATTTTAGCGATGAGCAGAAGTGAAGCACTAATAAATATGATAACTATGAAAACCCCTCAAAAAGAACACTTTCGATACTTGGGATCGATAATTCATGAGAGTGGAGAAATTGAGAGGGATGTTACCTAGAGAATCTAAGTGGGTTGGAACAAATGGAGATGTGTCTCAAGAGTTTTGTGTGCTCGGCAGGTGCCACTTAAACTGAAAGGAAAAATCTATAGAATGGTTGTAAGGCTGACCATGCTCTATGGATTAGAGTATTGGGCAGTGAAGGAACAACATGTACATGGGATGAACGTAGCCGAGATGAGGATATTGAAATGAATGAGTGGCGAGACAGAAAATGATAAAATTAGAAATGAAAATATTAGAGGAAACTTAGAAGCAGCACCCATAGGTAACAAGATAAGAAAGGGTAGACTTAGATGGTTTGGACATGTCCAATGAAGACCCAAAATGGCACCAGTTAGAAGGATTGAGTCTATCCATGTCGAAGGCTCTAAAAGGGCAAGGAGAATGCCCAAAAGGCGTGGATACAAGTGGTAAGAAAAGATTTAAAAACTTTTGAACTAAATGAAGTCATGACACTTGATATTGTGGAATGGAGGAACAAGATTCGTGTAGCTGACCCCTAATAGGGATAAGGCTTTGATGATGATGTCTACTTTGAAGATCTAACACATGCTGATAAATTGATGCCTTGAGGTGTACTTTGGATTTTGTTTGGACAAAATATATTTTGGAAATGCAATGACAACACTTTGGAAGTAATCGCTCCTGGAAAACCATTAATTAATTTGATGGTTCCCACCAGGGAATCATGGTCTGGCTGGAGTGTGCGGACTCTTTAGGAACCCCTACAGAGATTATTGTTGTTTTGAGTCTTTTCACTCGTTGGTATTACCATCTGTACAAGGTGAAGAAAAGGTCTTACTCAATGGTGTATTGCAGCTCCTGGGCAACTTTTGTGGAACGCTAGTGGTTGACTTGAAGAGTCCCAGAAAAATGCTATCATATGGCTTTCTTAAGTGCAATGTGCCTGTGTTGACTTGGGTGCATTGTAAATGAAATAGAGGAAACTTATAGAGGGAGGGAATCTTTTCAGCATTGTACTTAGCGAAACCAATGAAGCAGCTGATTTGTTGGAATTTCCAGTGTGTTAGAGCTGTAATCCTTGAAGGCAGAGTTAAGTTTGGATTGGGGATTAAATCGGCAAGCTAAACTCAGGAAGATGTTTGCAAAGGTCAGGTAGAATCAGAAGTGTTATAAGGATGTGAATTTTGAAGTTTTAATTTGGATTCATGACTAACTGGCCGGTAGTATTTGAGAGTTCGACTAACTGTTCATGAAAATTTGAGTTTAATCTGGTAGTATTCTTGTTTAAGTTTTGCATTGAATTGAAAAACATAACAAATTTGAATTGTTCAGGTTTAAATATGACTATTGAAATGATATTTCTATTACTGAAACTTTGGTGACCATGCTTGAGGCAAATCTCTGCTTCTGTTGTGGTCCCTTCTTTCTTGATTTTGCTTTAAAAAAATTGCTGTTCTTCAAATAAGAATCTACAAAGATATAAAATCTGCATGACATATGATGGCTTGCAAGATCATAATCAGCTCCTGCTTCTGAATATCAACAATTATAAAATATGGATGCAGTGTCTATGATTGGGATCTCTTATGTTGCCTTCTTATGCTTCAAATGATGTGTTTCTCTTCAGGTATCTGCATGACATTTGCTACCCATCTGCAGTTCACAAGAACATCAAGTCGGCCAACATCTTGCTTGATACTCAGCTCAATTCCCAGCTTTGTGACTGTGGATTGTCTACCTTTAGCCAGGTTTTCAGAAAGCTTACTAACCCTGCAATTTATTAGGTCACAGGCATGGATGAAGCATGTGAGGTTGTGGCACATGCAGAGCTCATGAAACTTGCATGCTGCTATAAAACTATACTAATTAAGTGCAGTAATTTCTGCAAAGTATAAATTTTTTTGAGGGACTTCGTATTTCACACCAATGTTTACACCATAGTGAAACATTGGCATTATTTTCATCAACTAATGCGACTGGCTTTGCACCAGAGTACGAGCATAATGGTGGGCGAGGGATATGGTGCTACTGAGTGCACCACACAGTCGTCATATACTTCAAAAAGTGACATATACAGTTTTGGGGTCGTTATGTTGGAGCTGTTGACAGGTCGAAGGCCTTTTGACAGGTAATATAACATTAACTTACAACTTTGGGCTCCTGTTTTCTTATCTTTTCTATTATATGGAAACAGCTTGAAATACACTGGATCCGATTTTTTCTAATTTTTCAGCTCTAAGCCAAGAGCAGAACAATCGCTAGCCCGCTGGGCAGCTCCACAGCTTCAAGACATTGGTGCATTAGAGAGGATGGTGGACCCTGCTCTACGTGGACTGTACCCTCCCAAGTCGGTATCTCGGTTTGCTGATGTCATTTCCCTATGTATCCAGGTAGACATATGGTTAAGCTACTCTCACCAAATTTTTTTTCCATTATATGGTACAGAATTAGCCAATCCGAATGCCTATTATTGGTAACTTAGGACACAATTGGATTGTATACACCTTGCTAACTGGGCCATCATATATAATTTCATATATGGCTGCATAAACTGGATTATATAAGCCATTGGGCCTTTAGAATCTAAGATGGTGCTCCTTTTTTAGTGATGCCACTGAGCCACAGCCACTCCATTTTACCTTTATTTAGTAGCTGCTAATGTTTACTAGAATTATAAAAATGGTAGATTGATTCTGAACTATCAACGTCCAACAAATAAAATACTAAAAGGGTGAAAGAATGACATTACTGAACCAAGTGAGGATGTTAATTTTGCACACACATATAGGTGCCCGGTTAATGCAGGGAAAGAAATTAGACAACTAATTTACAACGTGATTGGCTAGTCCTCGAATTTTTGGTATGATATGGTGTACAGTTTACTCCAGTAATATCTTTGGCACTTAAGAATTTTATTATTAGTTTCGCTAGTCCTAGAATTTGTGTATCTTAAAGATATTTATTTTGCACTTTTACAGACAGAACCGGACTTCCGCCCATCCATAGCAGAGGTGGTGGAATCACTCATCCGTTGTGAACGAGGATGAATAGAAGAACATTTTGAGAGGAGCTTCAGATGAACCACGGGAATAATCCATGTTGCCTACTGAGAACGGTTTTACTTGGATATATTCTCAAGGGGCAAATTATGCTTTGTTCTGTTTTCTTTGTAAGTGCTGATTGCTTTGCGCAACATGCTAATCCTAGCAAATTCCCCCAGTTGTTTTCTTTTACTGTAGAATAAGAAATTACCCTTCTTAATTACTTGTTACTTTAATCGAACGAGGATTTGATTTAGAGCTTGTATCAGAGGGAAATAACCTTGGTGCAACAGTAGAGTTGTTGTCGTGTGACCTTGAGGTCATGGGTTCAAGGCATAAAAACAGCCTCTTGCAAAATACAAGGTAAGGCTGCGTGCCATTGAACCTTTTGGTCCACCCCTTCCCCGGACCCGCCATGTGCGGGAGCTCCGTGCAGCGGGGTTGCCCTTTATCAGAGGGAAAAAGGACGGTGGAGTTTTCTATCTTTGAATCTGCACATATAATCCAAGATTGAACACCTGGAGACAGGAGTATTTGTAAGGTTGGTTTAGGCCTTTCATCTTCTGGGTTGCTTAGGAATGCCCTGCTCCAAAAGTTCTTCTGATGCGCCCATTCACTATTATTGCGCGTCTCAAATGGACAGTTTCAAAACGTTTGAATCAAGAGCAAGAAAATCTCCAGGATTTGTGGATTAAGGTCATCCGACGTTTAAGATTCTGAAAGCATCTTTTAAGTTGCGCTGTAGAAGAACGTAAGAATTACTAAGTATCTTTCGTCCACATTGTACTTTTAACTGTGCGAGTCAGTCTCGTATAAAATGCAATGTAAAGTTGCGTACTATAGACCCTGTAGTCTGTCCCTTCTCTAGACCCTGCTTATGTGGGAGCTCCGTGTACTGGGCTGTCTTTACCATGAACTGTTGTATGCTTAGTATGCTCCTCTATTTGTTTATTCTTTGAGAAAGATGGGTATGCATATTCTCATATGTTTCATGCTGAGTATGCTTTATTTGTTTCTTCTTTGAAGGATTGGTATACATATTCCACTCGTTTCGTGATCAAAACCCTTGATTTATTTGTGTCTTGTTAATGCTACACCATTCATCAAAATTATCTTGCTTATTGTTTCCAAACTTTTGATTCATGAAGCCTTTTGCAGAGAGCTTTATAGTGTTTAATTTCTTCAATCCCTATGGTGGGAGTTTATATTTTGGGGAAAGCTTGCTAATCAAGCCTCAAAATCCCGGTGTTCCCAAGGTCCATCCATCACCCAAGCTCTAAGATGCCTTCCTTTAGGGAGCAAGTATAGTTTTTCGGAACTACCACTGCCAGAAAGGAAGGCATCTCATTCCCGTTATTGGGAGTCTTCATTGGAAAGTGCTCCATACTTGTGATTGATACACAGATTGTACCATCAGGTCCCGCCTACTTACTAGTCTCCGAGGCTCACACTAGACATGCTTGGGTAATGGACCGTTCACATTGATCTTGTGAGCCATCAAGAGACATACCAAAAATAAATAAATTAGGTGATGTCAATGTGAAGTATTCTGTTACATCTGCCATCAGTAAAAACAATGGGGCCGTCGGTCAAAGATTACAAATTATGGGCAGAATTATCCATGGCTAGTCATCTAGTTTCCTGCTATTTGTTATTAACTCTGACGTTTTGGCCTACTATTGAAACATAGATAAAGTAGCTATGTTGAAGGAGAGTCTTGGTGTAATGGTAAAGTTATTGTCATGTGACAATGTAAGGTAAGGCTGCATACTATTAACCCTTGTAGTCTACCCCTTTCCTGGGACCCCGCGTAAGTGAGAACTTCGTCCCCATTTTACAGCTGCAAATAGTTTGAAATAAAGATAACTTTACCCGCCAAACTATTAATCCACTGGCGACTGAAAATGGTGCCTCTCCCGTTTATACACTAAGTTAAGGTTCAAAGTCTGCATTTCTCCCAATATGTGATGACGAGTCCATCCCTGACGCGAATGTGATAATAAGATGTGTAGGAGGGTGTGTTTTCTGTAGAGTTTCTAGGAAGGTACGAAGAAGAGACCATTTTTAATCCCTGTGCCAGACAGTCCCAGTGGAGATAGAATTTCTTTGAGGATGAATCAAGAAGCCAAAGAATCTCCAATGAGAACGACCAAATAAGGAGAACATGCCCTGCTCGGGCCTTTCCGACTTCTGAGAACAGATTCTGAACACACAGCATACAACTTTGAATGAGCATCTCCACGTTAATTACTACTAGGAGAAATTACCCTTTTTCAAGGTGTCATTGGCAAATGCCTGCAAGTGTCAATAACTAGTTGACACAAGTTAGGATATTTTATATCATATCGTACCGTGGGTATTTCTATTATATTTTGTATAGATATTAGTAACTGGCACATGCAAATGCATGTGAAGTTTCGTGAGTTTTATGCCAATGTTTAGGAGAAACAATTTACAATGGCTTCTTAACTTCGGCAGTAAGGTTGGCCTGCTAGTAAAAATAGTTCCTCTGCACAAATTCCACATTTTCAAGTACCTTTTTTTTTTTTTTTTGTTACAAGCAAAGAAATATAAAGTAAATTATCACCCACCCAATCTTCTATATTTAATCATTGGTCAAAGGAGAAAGCAGTCACTCGAAGTTGTGACCAAGCTTACTTTTAAGAGAGATATTGCATTGTCTGCAACCAACATTGCTAACTAGACATTTGTCGGCTTTCATGTACTCTTTTTGTTTTCTTTATATTTCTCTAAACGTTGGCATAAAATGGGACAACACCCTAATAGCATGCAACTCTACTTTTGTGCAGTTGTCTGACTGTACCATAGATTGAAACCGTTCATTTGACTCCCCTAACCTTAGATATCTATCGGAGCACAAGTCATGCTAAAAGAGCACATCTAGCATCCAAAATTTTATATTTGTACGCTGGTAGACATGGAGGCAATGATTTACATTCAACAAAGCAAAATGTCTATATATGCGTATGCATGTTTTCAGGGTGGGGGAATCAAATGAATGATACAGATCAATAGTATAACGGTCAGACTAAATAAAAGTTAATGGTAGAGTTACATACTCTTACGATGCTGTCGCACTCTATACCAACATTCATCTTATATTTATGGTGAAAGTTTATCTTTCCTAGATGCCTTTGGCGAATCCATATTTATTGATGTTACCACTGCTCTTATCATTATTATCTATTTTTGGTCAATCCATCATTAGTTTGTCCTCCTAATGGATATTTAATATATTTATACATATAAAGGAGAAATTGGGTTACTACTTATTAACAAGCCAAATTTAGCATAAAAATTCCTCCCATGATTTCCATTTCAAGAGGCGCGTAATTATTCCCCTGGTTTTTAAAATCCTGAACTTGCTTTGCAATATATTTAGGAGGGGCATAGTATATTTGATGTCATGGACTTGCTTTGCAAGACCTGTGACCAAGACTTGCAGGCTCTAAGGGTGGTCTGCTTAACTCATGGATGTGGCCTAAAGGACTTAAGTTCATGTACCTGGATCTGTGGGGCAAGGCCTGGTTTCTAGAAGAGTCATTGTAAATATCTAGAAAGAGGTAAACTTATATATTTGTAGAAACTTCTAGAGAGAGTTTTAGAGTTGTCCTCAACCATTAGATGGTTGATATATGTATTAGTCCTAACCATCCATTGAGGAGGTGAATGGAGGAGGGCAAGTATAAATAGGGGTTAGCTCCTCATTGGTAATGCAGACAAGCACATTGTAGACAAGTTTAAGTAAGGGATAATAGGTTCTTTGTTAAGTGTTCAATTTTGGTCAAAATACTCCTAATTTAGTATTTGATTAGAGCATCTAGACCATTAATTTTAAGATTTTAAATTAAATATTTCATTTTAGCTTTAATTGGCCATCCAACCGTTGAATTGTAAAATTTAGTGGTTAAATGACTATTAAAGCTAATGGACGGTTTAGATTTCGCTAATTGAGTCATGTGCATTGCAGATCGGTCAACTCAGGCATGGACGCTCCAGATTGAATCATGGAAATCAGATGGAATTTGAAGAGTCATAGTACAAAATAAGATTGAAGACTTGCAGAGTTCTAGGACAGTGCAATCCAGGACAGACTATTCAAGGACAGACTAATCCAGAGACAGTGCAATCCAAGGACAAGCTTATCCAGGACGCATTTTATTTTTATTTTCTGTTTTCCTTGGAATAAATATTTGTGAACATTGGAACAATTGAATAAATCTGGATTTTATTTTTTGTTAGTTTTTATTCTTTTAGTTGAATTTTATTTAAAACTCCATAATTTTAAATCAAGTCCTCGTGGGATCGACCCGTATTTGCATAGCTATACTACAATAGCCCGTGCACTTGCGGTTAAATAATCAATAAGTTTTTGGCGCCGTTGCTGGGGACTTGAAATGGAGTTTTTATAAAATTTAATTAAAAATCCAAAAAAATTCAAAAAATTAGAAAATTTTCAAAAAAAAATCCAAAAAAAAATCCAAAAAAATAGGAATTGCATTTTAGGCATTTTTAGGTGCATTTTTAGTGCATAATCACTTTATTTTTTGAATTTGGTACTAATTGTTATTTTTCTTTTTTAGGAAATTGGAGTGGAGCTTCATCAATTGATAGATTTGTCTTGCTTTCTTAGATTAGAAATTTTATTTTTGAGTGAATCTTGTAGTGAGGCCCCTTGTAATTTGCATTTTCAATTTCAATTTTAAAGGGTTGTAATAATACAGGGCAAGTGTGGGACAAGGTGGCCCACACTTGATCTTCATCAGAAACCTCACTGTAAGTCTTCTCACTCATTTATTTTCTAGATTAGGGTTTGCATTTAGAATAAATTCCATTGTTTGGTACTTAATTGCATATAGAAAGCATATGTTATAATTGTTGCATCTTAGGGTTTTGCATTAGTTTATTGCTTTCAATTGCATTTTAGGACACTTCTAACGCTTTAAGGTGGATTATATGTTGATCGAATTGCCATGGTGTGTGAAATTTAATTAGTAAGGGCACCCTACCCCACAAGATCAAGGGTGGATTTCATCACCACTCCTTGGCCCACCTAGGATAATCATCTCAAGCGCGCAACCTCTCCTTTCACATTAATTTAAAATCAATCAGAAGAGACCTATAGGGTTATCACATGCTCGTAGGACCCTCTTAATAGGACATGAATTACTGTTACTCTGGTTGCTTTTGATCACTGTGGTTATTGGGGGTTGTCTAATAGAGCCTCGCTCTTCCCCTACCTCCTATCGACGTTTGTTGAGGTCTAAACGTCTCCTTACATGAGGGTTGTATTAACCACTTTGGTTAGAACCTAACTGGTAAGCAGTAGTCAACTCCTAAAGAGAGTAGGAGCGTTAGAGTAGGCTAATTAAAAGCGTTGTCCCCACAGAAAATCAAGAAAATCAAAATATCTATGCTTGCTAGCCTTAGGGGATTGCTTGATTGTGTCCTGTTTTGTGCATCATTTTAGGCATTTAGGTTGCATCATTTAGGATAGGAAAAAATAAAAACATAAAAAACCAAAAAGATCTTTCATTGTATGCCCTTTTAGATACGCGACGAAACCGGTAGGTTAGTCTCATACGACCAAAAAGACAGACCAACAATGGCTGATCAACGATCAAGGGGTAACTCACCCCATGGTAATGTTAGAGGTGATCAAGCTCCACTCATCATGAATGAGGACCCACCACCTCTAATTGATGATGAATATCAACCTCCACCAAGGAGGAATAATCATCAACAAAGAAATTGGAGAAGGAATGAAAATAGGGAATGGGACCAACAGAGTGACCATGGAGAAAATGATGTTTATCAGAATCCTCATGGACGAACCTTAAGAGACTACCTTCAACCTACACGCACCAGTACACCCTCTTGTGTCATTCTTCCTCAAAATGCTGGTGCGTTAGAATTAAAAATGGGAGTAATTCAATTACTTTCCAAATTTCATGGGCTAGATAGTGAGAGTCTTTATTTGCACCTTAAAGAATTTGACGAGGTATGTAGTACCCAAAGAACCCAAAATATAGGTCTAGATACTGTCAGGCTTAAGCTATTTCCTTTCTCTTTAAAGGAAAAAGCAAAAATGTGGTTTAATGCACTACCACCAGGTTCCATAAGGACTTGGAATGAAATGACTAGGGAATTCTTGAAAAAGTTTTTCCCTACACATAAAACAAATACACTCCGTCGTAAGATAATGAACTTTACCCAAAAAGATAAAGAATCATTCTACCAATGCTGGGAAAGGTTCAAAGATCTATTGCTTACTTGCCCACATCATGGCTATGAACCATGGCGCATTATCAGCTTCTTTTATGAAGGACTTAATTCTGACATGCGCCAGTTTGTAGAGATGATGTGCAATGGTAACTTTTTGAATAAACAACTAGATGAGGCGGAGGAGTATTTGGAATGGCTAGCTGAAAGTGCACAGACCTGGGCTGACTCAGAAAGAGTAGAACATTCAGATAAACCTAAGCCCACTACCACATCTACTAGGGGAGGCATGTATGCCATGACTGAAAAAAATGAAATCAGTGCCAAAGTAGCAACTCTAGCTAGAAAAGTAGAAGCCATGGAAATGGGAACGAAAACCTTAACTAATGATGAACAAGTGTGTAGCATTTGTGAAAGTACATCACATCTTACTCAGGAATGTCCTACCATCCCTGCATTTCAAGATGTACTTCATGATCAGGCTAATGCACTCAATAATTATAAAAGACCTTTCTCCTCATATTCTGAGACATATAATCCCAACTGGAGAAACCATCCAAATTTCAATTGGAGAAATGGACCTAATGCAAATGTCTCACAACCAGGCCCATACCAGAGTCATCAACAACTAAACCAAGGACTACTTGCTCCACCACCATACCAAACTCATCAACCTCATTCTCCTGGACTTTACTTGCCCCCACCTAAAAGGCATGTAGAGGATAATCAAGTTAATCAAAATCAGGAAAGGAAAATTTCTCAATTAGAAAAGTCTGTGAATGAACTAAAAAACATGATGAGTCAAATGATGCAAAATATAGAAAAAGGAAAATTCCCAGCTCAACCTCAAGCAAACCCTAAGGGAGTGCATGCGGTTAGCATTAATGCATCTGATGAAACATCTAGCTCTACCATGGAACAGACTAAAGCTGTTACTATTCTTAGGAGTGGTAAAATAATTGAGAAAGATGAGCCTAAAAAGATTGAAAAGGTAGAAAAACCTAAAGAAAAATCTAAAGAAAAGGACCATGTTTCACCTGTTGAGCCATGTCCAGTCCCTGCTCCATTCCCTCAAAGGTTGCGCCAAGCCCCAAAGTCTGCATCTAATGATGAGATTTTAGAGATTTTCAAGCAAGTCAAGATAAACATACCAATCTTAGATGTTATAAAACAAATCCCATCATATGCCAAATTCTTAAAAGACTTATGCACCATCAAGAGAAAATTAAATGTCCAAAAGAAGGCATTTTTGGTGAAACAGGTTAGTTCTATTCTTCAACATCATATACCACCAAAGTACAAGGATCCTGGTTGCCCCACTCTTACTTGCATTATTGGCAACTATAAAATTAACCAAGCTCTTCTTGATTTAGGATTTAGTGTAAACTTATTACCATACTCGGTATACGAACAGTTAGGTCTGGGTGAATTGAAACCTACATCTACTACGCTCGCCTAGGCGATCGTTCTGTAAAAATACCGAGAGGGGTAATAGAGGATGTGTTAGTCCAGGTAGAACAATTTTGCTTCCTTGTCGATTTTCTGGTTCTAGATACACAACCGGTGGTGAATGAGAAGAATGAAATACCAGTCATCCTAGGACGACCATTTTTGGCTACGTCCAATGCCTTAATCAATTGTAGAAATGGTGTGATGAAATTGTCCTTTGGCAATATGACAATAGAGCTTAACATTTTCAATATCTGTAAGCAACCTGGTGAAACTACTGATGATTTACACTGTGTTAATATGATCAATTCAGTTGTGCAAGATCAGTTTCAGTCATCTTCCTTGTCGGACCCACTTGAGGCCTGTTTGGCCCATTTTAATGAGTTTAATAAGGATGCATTAATAGAGGAAGTTAATGCCCTCCTTGATTCTGTTCCTATCATGGAAACAGAAAAATGGAAACCTCTTTTCGAGGACCTTCCACTGAGGGAGTCCACTCCCCTTCCATCATTCATACAACCTCCTAAGTTTGAATTGAAATCTCTACCATCAGATTTAAAATATGCCTTTTTAGGAGACAAAGAGACTTTTCCTGTAATAATTTCCTCCCAATTAGAAACATCTCAGGAGGACAAATTAATAGACACTTTAAAAGAACACAAAGGTGCTATAGGATGGACCATAGCTGATATAAAGGGCATTAACCCTTTAATCTGCACCCATAGGATATATCTAGAGGATGAAGCTAAACCATGTCGTCAAATGCAAAGAAGGTTAAATCCTAATATGAAAGATGTGGTTAGAGCAGAAGTCCTAAAGTTGCTTGATGTGGGAATCATCTATCCCATAAGTGATAGCAAATGGGTAAGTCCTACTCGTGTGGTTCCAAAGAAGTCCGGAGTGACGGTAATAACTAACGCCAACAATGAATTAATCCCTACCGGGGTTACTACTTGGTTGGCGTATGTGTATCGACTATCGAAAGTTGAATGCTGTTACAAGGAAGGACCATTTTCCTTTGCCCTTCGTTGATCAAATGTTAGAAAGGGTTGCATGACACCAGTACTATTGTTTCTTAGATGGTTATTCAGGGTATAACCAAATAGAAATTGCACCTGAGGATCAGGAAAAGACCACATTTACATGTCCTTTTGGCACTTTTGCTTACAAAAGAATGCCATTTGGATTATGTAATGCTCCTGCCACATTTCAACGTTGCATGTTAAGCATTTTCAGTGATATGGTGGAGAGAATTTTAGAGGTTTTCATGGACGACTTTTCTATTTTCGGTAATTCATTTGAAACATGTCTTGAAAATCTAAGAAAAGTCTTAACTCGTTGTAAAGAAAAGAACCTAGTGCTTAATTGGGAAAAATGTCATTTCATGGTTCCTAAGGGAATTGTCTTAGGTCACATTGTGTCATCTAAAGATATAGAGGTAGATAGAGCTAAAGTTGATCTAATTTCCAATCTACCCATTCCAAAATCTATTAGGGACATTCGATCTTTCCTAGGTCATGCAAGATTCTATCGGAGGTTCATTAAGGATTTTAGTGCAATATCTAGACCACTATGTCACCTCCTCACAAAGGATACTCCTTTTGAGTGGACTAAGGATTGTCAAGAAACATTTATAAAGTTGAAAGACAAGTTGACCACTGCACCTATCATGCAGCCACTTTGATTGGAGTCTACCCTTTGAAATCATGTGTGATCTTAGTGACTATCTTTGTAGGAGCTGTACTAGGACAGAGAAAAGAAAAGAAGCCATACGTCATCTACTATGCCAGTAGGACCTTAAATAGCACCCAAATGAACTATTTTACTACGGAGAAAGAACTCTTAGCAGTTGTCTTCGCATTGGATAAATTCAGGTCTTACTTGGTTGGATCTAAAATAGTCATATTCACTGACCATTCGGCCCTAAAGTATCTTCTTTCTAAGAAAGATGCTAAGCCTAGACTAATTAGATGGATTCTCCTACTCCAAGAGTTCGACATTGAAATAAAAGATAAAAAGGGAGTAGAGAATGTGGTAGCTGACCATTTGTCTCGCTTAGTCCTAACATAGCCTTTAAATGAGTTGCCAATTAAAGACACTTTCCCTGATGAGCAACTTTTTCATGTTTCTCATCCTCCCTGGTTTGCTGATATTGCAAATTATTTAGTCACAGGGAAAATTCCGGAACATTGGACTAAACAAGAAAAGAAAAAATTCTTTTCCAATGTTAAGCACTATTTCTGGGATGATCCATACTTGTTTAAATACTGCCCAGATCAAATCATTAGGAGATGTGTCCCTGACTTAAAACAACATAGTGTTATCTCCTTTTGTCATTCAGAAGCATGTGGTGGACATTTTTCTACCCAGAAAACAGCGGCAAAGATTTTGCAGTGCGGTTTTTATTGGCCGTCGTTGTTCAAAGACACACATGTGTTTTGTAAATTATGTGAGCAATGTCAAAAGTTAGGAGGAATAACTCGTAGGAATATGATGCCTCTAAACCCTATTCTTATCATAGAAATTTTTGATTGTTGGGGTATAGATTTCATGGGTCCATTCCCACCTTCTTTTGGCTACATTTATATCTTATTGGCCGTAGACTATGTTTCAAAATGGATTGAGGCTATCCCATGTAGGCATAATGATCACAAAATAGTTCTTAAATTTTTAAAAGAAAACATTTTTTCTAGATTTGGGACTCCTCGAGCCATTATAAGTGATAACGGTACACATTTTTGCAACAAACCATTTGAAGCACTAATGAAAAAATATAATATTACACATAAAGTTGCAACACCGTATCACCCACAAAAAAGTGGACAAGTAGAAGTATCAAATCGGGCCATCAAACAAATCCTTCAAAAGACTGTTAATCCAGATCGTAAAGATTGGTCTCTTAGACTGACTGATGCGCTCTGGGCTTACAGGACTGCACATCGCACCCCAATTGGTATGTCTCCCTATCATATTGTATACGGTAAGGCTTGTCATTTGCCTGTGGAATTGGAACATAGAGCCTATTGGGCAACAAAGACATTCAATTTCAATATGGATAAAGCAGGCTCACATTGCAAGCTCCAACTTAATGAGTTAGAAGAGATCAGGCAAGAAGCTTATGAGAGTAATAGGATATATAAAGAAAAGATGAAAGTTTTTCATGATAAGAACATAATGAGAAAATCCTTTACTCCAAGCCAAAAGGTTCTACTTTACAATTCTAAGCTCCACCTATTTCTAGGTAAGCTTAGATCTCGATGGACCGGTCCATACATAGTAAAAGGAGTTTTTCCATATGGGACTGTCGAGATTGAGAATACTAGGACTGGTCATTCTTTTAAAGTGAATGATCAATGTTTAAAGCCTTTCCTAGATTATGAGAATCCAGAAGTTGAGTCCACAACTCTGGAGGATCCTGTTTATCAGGATTGAGTGAATTTGATCTCTTTGTACCATATTTTGTATTTTGTTGTTTTCTATATCACCCATATTCATTTTAGGTCCTACTTTTTAAACATTGAGGACAATGTTTCTGTCAGGTTGGGGGGTGTAGAATTCTAGCAAATTTTAGTTTTCTTTTAGTTTTTAGGTGTTTTCCTTGGTTTTTTTTCAAAAAAAAAAACAAAAATGAAAAAACAAAAAAATGAAAAATTTTAGGTCATTTCCTATACCATGATGAAAATTGGATTTTCTGAAGTATAATCTAGATAACTTTAGCTTATTAATGGAATTGAATATGATTAATTCATCATTTTACTCATTTTTTAAAATATTCCATAAAAGCAAAGTCTCATATCACATTTGTACACGTAGTTGCATATAGATAATCTAGATTGATAAGTGGCTATAACTTAGAAATTCTGAAGAAATTCAGTGGAGACCTATAACACAAGTGAGTTTTAGAGCCAATCATCCTTTTTGAGAGGTTATAAATGTTCAAAATTTTCTTCAGCGGGCTTAAAGAAAATTGATCTCAAACTCTTAAATTTGGCTAATTACCTGAATAATTAGAATACTACCTTTAAAATTCTGAAAGTTCATTGAATTTGATAGATTATATGAAACCTAGAAAATGATTTAGGCCATCCTTGTTATTAACCTAAAGACATAAAGCCTACCCAGAAGTATTTTTACCACTAGTTAGCCAAGTTGAGCCTTGAATATAAAACCATTTTCTTTTGTCACCCAAATTACCATTTACCCATATTAACCCAGTATAAATTATCCATTACCCATTTTTCTTTGAAAAATAAGTTAGAGAAGAAGGAAAAAAATATCTTTTAGTTACAACAAAAGTAGAAAAGTGGATATCAAGAAAAGAAATATTCTTCAAAGTGAGTCAAAAATATGAAAAGAAAGAAAAGTGAAAAGAAAAGAAAAAAAAAAAGAGTTTGAAGAATGCAAAGAAATGGAAACAAAAATATTCACTTTAGAAAAAAGCAAAGAAAAGAAGAATTGTCAACTTTAGTAGAAGACCTCTACTTATTTTTTTTTTGAAGAAACTTTGAATACCTTTATACCCTTTCTTTAGTACCCTGTCCTAAGCTTATGTTTCGTCCCAATTAAAGACCTATTGATTCTAGGATGAATATAGTCTTGATGAGGAAATGAATGGATAGGATTAAAAGAGTGGTATTTCTAAATATGCAAAGGTAATGACATCTATTCCAAAGGGATCAAAAGAAATTCCTTAGTAACTCCCATTCTTCATGAGTATATGTGAGATATATTTGTTTTCATTGACTCTTCTCACATAATTAAAAGAGAGATATGATTTAAACCCTCTATCTGAGAGACTTTATTTCTGAGCGTATGCCATTAGTAAGGATTGAGGTCAAAACATATTTCAGATGGAGTTCAAAAGTTAGAAGTCTACTTAGAGATAAAGATTATTCTATGTATAGATTGCATATGCACATACTCAATCTGAGATCTGAGCTTAAGTGGAATATTTTTAGCATATGGGTAGGGTTTTTTTGAATTATTCAGTCATCTTTATTAGTTTGCTAAAGTTGATAGATTTATTGAAGATAATTATCTGAGAAAAAAATGGAGATGACCTGAAAAAAAAATAAATAATAATTTTGAGTTGATTTCTTCGCATCTTTTGCTAGGGACTAGCAAAATGCTGGTTGGGGGTGTGTTGAGTGTTCAATTTTGGTCAAAATACCCCTAATTTAGTATTTGATTAGAGCATCTAGACCATTAATTTTAAGATTTTAAATCAAATATTTCATTTTAGCTTTAATTGGCCATCCAACCGTTGAATTGTAAAATTTAGTGGTTAAATGACTATTAAAGCTAATGGACGGTTTAGATTTCGCTAATTGAGTCCTGTGCATTGCAGATCGGTCAACTCAGGCATGGACGCTCCAGATTGAATCATGGAAATCAGATGGAATTTGAAGAGTCATAGTACAAAATAAGATTGAAGACTTGCAGAGTTCTAGGACAGTGCAATCCAGGACAGACTATTCAAGGACAGACTAATCCAGAGACAGTGCAATCCAAGGACAAGCTTATCTAGGACGCATTTTATTTTTATTTTCTGTTTTCCTTGGAATAAATATTTGTGAACATTGGAACAATTGAATAAATCTGGATTTTATTTTTTGTTAGTTTTTATTCTTTTAGTTGAATTTTATTTAAAACTCCATAATTTTAAATCAAGTCCTCGTGGGATCGACCCGTACTTGCATAGCTATACTACAATAGCCCGTGCACTTGCGGTTAAATAATCAACATTCTCTTTAAGTAAATCTCATTTCTGAGTTCCTCTCATTGCTTTTGTAGGGGAGTGAGTGTAACCCTAGCAAGTGAGAGTGGGAGTTGAAGGTTGACTTCTGCTTTGCAAAGGAGTTACGCACAAATGCCACACGTGTTTAGTAAAGGTGAAATTGGGACTCATTGACAAGTGGTATTAGAGCGTTGCTTATCGAGTACTGGGGAAATCTCGTAACGACATTATGGCAAGTGAGTCAGGAGTGACTAAAATGCCAGCAGAGGTTCAGAAAAAGTGGAGGTGGGAGAAGTTTAGAGACCCATCATGGAAGTTGGCTTTGGACGCTCAACTTTCTACTTTAGATGCTCGGTTTGGTAAGTTCGAATAGCCTCTATATGACTGTTTGAACAAATCTGGTGCATTCATAGATGCCTTGCATAGCCTCAACAACATCATGCAAAGTATGGTTGAAGCATCTAAGGTTCTAGATGTTGAGACCACTGAAGAAATGAAGTGCATGTCTAATTGCCTTGAGTCTATGGAAGGCGAGGTAACCAGTCTATATAAGGAAGTTGCTAGTTTGGAACTAGCAAGGAAATCCACAACGAGTGTGGAGATGGCACCACTAGGCTTACCATGCCTAGGTGCTATGAGGTTGCTTGGGTCTGATGAGTCCTATGAGAAAATGGTGATCAACAAGGGTGTTGACACAACTTATGGCATAATGAGGAGTGTGCCACAATATGGGAGAATAAGACCATGGAGAGACATGCATGGATCACAGCGGCTGGTAACTGCCACACTGACGTGCAGGAATCACAACAGTGAAGGGTAGCAGTGCAGGGCACAAGGGGCGTGACAACTCTTAATGGTGTAAAGGTGCACAAGTGTGCAAGAGTGTACACAATATGAAGGAGATGAAGAAAGTCCTTGGGGAGCACAAGAGTGGTTGTGGGCCAATGTACAAGAGGAGGGACGCGACAGGGCATCTCATGAGAATCATGAGGCTGCATGGGATGTGCCAAAGGTAAAAGCTTGAGACACTAGTGGAGATGTGTCAACGAGGGCATTGACATTAACATGTGAGAGAGAATGTCACAGACTTGCTTTGCAAGACCCATGACCAAGGCCTACAGGCTCCAAGGGCAGTCTACTCAACTCATGGATTGGCCTAAAGGACTTAGGCCCATGTGCCTAGATCTGTGGTGCAAAGCCTGATTGTAAAAGGGCTAGATTCTAAAAGAGTTCTTGTAAATATCTAGAAAGAGGTAAACTTGGATATTTGTAGAAACTTCTAGAGGGAGTTCTAGAATGATCCTCTACCATTAGATGATTAACATGTGTATTAATCCTAACCATCCATTGAGGAGGTAGATGGAGGAGGGCAAGTATGAATAGGGGTTAACTCCTCGTTTGAAATGCAGGCAAGCTCATTGTAGACAAGTTTAAGTAAGGGATAACAGATTGTTTTTGAGTAAGTCTCATTTTTGAGTTCCTCTCATTGTTTTGGTGGGTGAAGGAGTGTAATCCTAGCAAGTGAGAGTGGGAGTTAAAGGGTGACTTGTGCTTTGCAAAAGAGGTGCGTGCAAGTGCTGCATGTGTTTATCAAAGGTAAAACTACGATAGTGCTTAGCTGGAGCCTCCTCCATGGCAATCTCCTTGCCTGCATGTCTTTTCAGGTAATAGCATCGTTTGTCGACATCCCATTGGGGGCCTTCCATGAGTTGGGTCGGCTTGTGTCCCCTAAGCTCTGCATCTTTGATGTCACTCTATGACTGTCCAAAGCTGCAATCTATCTCCTATTGGGCTGCGTCTCTTGGATAGTCCTTGGAGTTGCTTATTTTGTGGCCTCAGTAATTATGGAGTTGCCGCAGCATCTGACTGGAAGGCTCATATAAGGTTGTCTGCCTTGCTATCCATTTTAAGGGAAGCACCTGCCAACGTTTTGTCGGCAAGTTCCTTGGACCCGCAGCTAGGGGACTTGTCCTTTTAACACTGGTTTAGTAACTTATCGGCCTTGAAGGTTCTTGCTATTGCCTCCCTAATGGACCTTGTGGGAGAATTCCTATCAATTCATTATCCATGCATCTATTTGAAGGGTATTTTTAGTATAAAAAAAAATAAATAAAGAGGGAAACTGGGAAAATGTGCACTCTTAATTTCTCATTCCTCATAAAATGTTAAAATAACAAATATTCCCTCTCTTGCACGTGTTCTTCTGTCTCTCTAAATCACACGTGTATATGCATGTGTTTATGACTAGCACATGAATGAAAATCTTGCTACATAGAGATCACAAGAAATAGTAAAAGAAGAAGAATCATAGTTGTCATGGTCACACGGCTCTTTTACATGATGAATCTCACCTTGGTAGGTTAAACTCATTCATTTAATTTTCTAGATATCATATGTCTCTATTTGAGGGGTACTTTTGACAAATACCCCTTCACTACTAAAAAATGAAAAAGAAACAAAGAGTAGGGATTACATTTTTGTTGCAAAAAATCTCATAGACACCCAAAACCCTCCTAAATTTTCAATTAGCTTTGCTAACAGTTCTAAGATTTTAGCCGAATTAGAAATGTGTTCATTTTGCTTGATGGCCTTACAAGCTTAATTTACTAAGTTCTCGAATTCTAAAAAAGAATCTCAAAATTTAGAACTAAATAAAAATAAAAATAAGAAGCTAACTATAGAAATTCCTAAACTAAGGGAACTAGGTAAGTTAATAAACTTATTTTATTTCCTCTCCTAAATTTTCATTTAGCTTTGCTAACGCTTCTAGGATTTTAGTTGAATAAGAAATGTGTCCATAATACTTGATGGACTCGCATGCTTAATTTACTAAGTTCCTAAATTCTGAAAAAGAATATGAAAATTTAGAAATTAAAAAAAAAAAAAAAAACTACTCATAAAAATTCCTAAACTAAAGGTACTAGGTAAGTTAACAAGCTTATTTTATTTCTTTAAGCAAAATAGGTTTCTTTAGGTGTCCAAGTTTAGATCATTCCTATAATATGAAAAATCAGAAAAGGTTAGGGGGCCTCTCTCTCTCTCTCTCTCTCTCTCTCTCTCTCTCTCTCTCTCTCTCTCTTCTTCTTCTTCTTCTTCTTCTTCTTTTTGAGGTGTAACCTAGTGTCATGGACTGTTGTTACATAGTCCATGAAGTTCTAAAAGAGGCCCATTTTAGCTTGTGGGCTCGGTTCAAGAGACTTTGGTCCACTAAGGAAGACCCATTTCTAAAAGGCCCAAACTCTAGAATTATCCTTATAAATATCTAAAATCTAGAATGTTGTAGACTTAAGATATTTTATAAAATGTTGGAAAGAATAATCTCAATCATACACATGTAACAATCTCCACCATTCATTGAGGAGGTGGACAGGGGGTGAACTCCTATAAATAGAGGAACTCCCTCATTTGTAAGACATCTAATAATCAAGCATCAGAGTGTAAGTTAGTGGCAGTAATATAGTGTTCCTTTATGGTTTTCTCTTCCCATATTTTCATGTAAACTTCCGCAATTCAAGCTAAACTTAGAGCCTTGGTGCCTTAAGTGTATTTCAAGACTAAGTGCCACATAGGAGTCTAAAAGTTTGAGCTCGTGACAAATGGTATCAAAGCAGGTTTGACAGGGTTGGTAGCTGAGCAAGATTGAGCGAAGTTGGTTTCAAAGAAAGGTTAGTAGTGAAGGTTTACGTAGATGAAGGCAATTGTGTGTTATATCTCCACTTGGCTAAAGGAAGTGCACCCAAGGTTTGGGTTCCTTGAATTTGTGATGAAAGAGCTTAAGGGCAAGGGAGTGGATGAGGGAGGTAAGCCTTCATGAAAAACCTATGGTTAGCATTTCTAAACCAAAGAGCTATGGTTAGAGATGGAAGGTTACTACTCCAACAAGGCCATGCTACTTCTGTGATAGATCACACCTCATGTGTGATTGTTCGACAAGAAAGGCTCTACATAATATGGCAATGCGAAAGGAGGAAGAGGAGGAACGTGAACTAGAGAATCCAGCACAATCAGGTACACTACTAAATTGCACAACAATAGTTGAAATAACCATGGACAATGATAGTATTACTGCACAAGAGAACGAGGAAATAGACATGCAGCCATTGGAAGAAGTTGCATCGGGCAAGGAGATGGTGCAATGAGGTTCCATGGGAATATCAATGTCAGGGAAAATCCTAGAGAAACCAGAAGCTAGAAAGGATGTGACTATACATGAAGACACGAGGAGACACATGATGCGACACAAGAACTCTATAGGAAACATGGAGACAGTACATGTAGGTACATCACCACACCTAACTGTCATAAGAGAGTTAACAACTAAAGAACCCCAAGGAAAAATGGTCAATAGGAGTGTTGCCGCAACTAATGGTACAAGGAAGAGTATGATACAACAACAACACTCCAAGAGGAAAACAACCAAGATTGGACATGTTAGAGACATAAAGGTTTGTAGTGGCCACACGGATGTGTAAGAGCCACGGCGGAAAAGGATAACCATACAAACACCTAAGAACATGTGGTTGTGCAAGAGTTTACAAGAATGAAAGAAGGCTCACTATGTGAAAAGTCTTCCAAAACAACTAGAACCTAACAAAACAAGTTAGATTTTGAAGTGTAAGGAAAGAACCACTAGACAACAAGGTAGATGCAAGTCGCATAAATATAATGCACGTGACCCAACGAATTTCTTGACACAAGGAAGAATGTGTCGACAAGGGCATCAATATTATCAGGTGAAAGAGAAAGTCATGGACTGTTGTTACACAATCCATGGAGTTCTAAAAGAGTCTCATTTTAGTTCATGGACTAGGTTCAAGAGACTTTGGTCCACTATTGAAGACTCATGAAGGAAGACCCATTTCTAAAAGGCCCAAACTCTAGAATTATCCTTATAAATATATAGAATCTAGAATGTTGTAGACTTAAGATATTTTATAGGAATGTTCTAGAGAATAATCTCAACCATACACATGCAACAATCTCCACCATTCATTGAGGAGGTGGAAAGGGGGTGAACTCCTATAAATCGAGGAAGTCCCTCATTTGTAAGACATTTAATAACCAAGCATCAGAGTGTAGTTAGTGTAGTAATATAGTGTTCTTTTATGGTTTCTTGCTCTCTTCCCATATTTTCTTGTAAGCTTCTGCAATTCAGGTTGAACTTAGCCTTGGTGCCTTAAGTGCATTTCAAGACTAAGTGCCTCATGAGAGTCTGAAAGTATGAGCCCTCCTCTTTACCTTTGTCTAGCAACCCTAGCTGTGCGACCCACTCTTATCTTCTTCTTCTTTTAACAACCCTAGCCATTGCATGTCCTATCTTCCTCCTCCCATTCGCCTAGCATCCTAGTAGCACTCCTCTTATCTTTCCTTTCTTCGTCTTACACCCAACCACATTCCCTTTCTCTTCTTCTTACTTGTCTAGCTCTGGCCCTCCTCTCCTTGTCTCTCTCTCTCTCTCTCTCTCTCTCTCTCTCTCTCTCTCTCTCTCTCACACACACACACACACACACACACACACACACACACACACACACATTTGCCTTAAGAAAAGGAAGTGGGGCTCACATGATGCATTATTACATGCATTTCAAAAAATGTGAAAGTTTGTATAAAATCTCATTGAAATAAGTATTATAATATGAAGACATGTCAGGGATATAATGTTTAGTGGTATGGACAAGTTATTTACAGAGATCATTCAACATGGAGTTATCATTTGTGGAAATAAAGGCCGCAAGCCCTAACTTGTCAATATTGCAATTAGGTTTTTTATGTTATTGTGCATAATGCTAATATTATTCGAGAATATGAAATTCAAATATGAAGAAGACATAAAAGAAGGAAAGAAGTGAATGTATTAAACTAAACTTCTTAGAAACTAACTAATTAAACTAAGTTAATATAAGCTAAACTTAAAGCTAGACTAAACTAAAATTGAACTAAAACCAAATTAAAGCTAAACTAGTCAAAACTGAAGTAAAGGAAAATAATAACCTCAAAGATTGCCAATGAATCCTTGCCCCCAGTTGTGATAGACCTCCAAGCTTTTCCCAAACCCTAGATCCAAAAACTTTAAAAGCTTTTCAACCAATTAGAACTCTAAAAGAGAGTAACCACTTTTCATAAAGTAGCTTAACTAACCTTGTTAGTTCACAAGTTTCGTCAGATGTACTTATTTTGAGCTCATGGATTGTAGTTGTTGTTCGTTAGGTGTTTTCCTTGTATAATAATTAAATCTCATAGTTCTAATTCATTAGATTAATAAGGGACTAAATTCTTAGGTAAGCAAGGACATGAATAGAAATAACTCTATTTAGTTTACATCATTCCATTGTAGAATTGTGCGGCATTAAGATTAGGATGTAATGATCATGTAATGTAGTAATAATGTAGCATAAAGAGTGATTCACTTCTTTCAAGTTCTTGTTAGCCAATAGTAGAGTAAGCTCTCATTCATCATTGAGCAAATAATTTTAACATGTAAAACCAATAAACATGTTAAAGATGTAATAAAACCATTAAAGATGAATTAGTTCTCATTTGAATTGTCATATAAAGCAAATTTAGGTGTTATATAACCTACTAAATAGCCTCTTGTGATTTCTTTTTCCTCTTAATCTCTCTCACACTTCCTCTCTCTCTCTCTCTCTCTCTCTCTCTCTCTCTCTCTCTCTCTCTCTCTCTCTCTCTCTCTTCATATTTCTTCTATTTTCTCTCATACACCTTAGATGATTCCCTTGCTTTCTTTCACCATTGCACAACACATTTCTCTATCTCTATTTCTTTCTCATTCCTTCCTATTTCTCCACCCCCACTTTCTGTCTCTCTCTTCATATCTCTCTAATTTTCTCTCCTACGCCATTGATAATTCCCTTGATTTCTCTCACCACTATACAACATGTCTCTCTATCTCTCATTCCTTCCTATCTCTCCACGCCCCACTTCTCTCTCTCTCTCTCTCTCTCTCTCTCTCTCTCTCTCCACATAGTACACACATTCCCTCCTAAAAATCTACCCTCACTCCATTTATCCACTCATCCACTTCCTTGACCCTTAGAAGCTGTAGACCCTATAAAAACCCCTCATAGTTCTTTTCACGAGATTAGAGATCTAGACCATCAACTTTTGTAAAAATTCTAAACCAACAAAGCAAGTGGTTAAGATAATCCAAGCTCATTGATTTCTTATAGGTTACACATAATTTTTATACTTGCAATATGATCAACTACTTATATCTTGCTAAATAAAAGAGTTGAAGGTAGTGGATGCATGCATCGCTTCACTTGTGCAAAATCAAGAGAGAGGGAGAGACCGACCATCTACTAAACAAATATGTAGCTATCCCTTAAAATATGAGAGAAAGATAGAGACATTTAATACTTTTATTTTATGTCCTAGAAGGAAAGAGACATCACTATTTCTATTTCTTATAATACAATTCTATTTTTTAAAATTTATAGTATTGATCATCATTTAGGGTGCTTCCAGTTTTGAAACTCCATGGGTTTGGTGCTACAATCGTGCTTGTCCTAGTCCTTCTCTTGCTGCTTCTTTCCGAATGAAAGGAGGAAATGCTATTCCCATGTTTCTAATTATTAATTGGTTCTATAGGCCAACTGAATGAAAGAAAGGCTCCAGCTTTGTTAATCTACAACACTTTGGCAAAGCAACCAAAGCATCACGACATAATCCAAAGGTTGCCTTTGAAAACGCACTAAAACAGGACCGAACTCAGAAAGAACCACAGTAGTTCCGCTTCGGTGTCCTATTCGACGTGTTACGACTTGGTGCGGACAAGGCTAGCCCCCTTGGCTTTGGGGGTGCTTCGATCTCAGTGGTATTGGGTCGATGTAGTGTTCTGAGTATGTTATTGAAAAGTATCTCACTTTATTTAATATCTTGTCATTCTATTACTCCTATTAGTCATGTAGTTTTCTAATTCAATAGGACCTATATGTAGCTAGGGTTTTGGATAAAACCAAGAGAACTATACAACTCTAAATATAGACAGAAGGGTTGGACGTGAGTGAGGCTTGAGGAATTGACTCGGTAGAGAGAGTTAGAATAGAAGGATGTGAAAGAGGGTTTTTGGAGAGTACTTTAGTTGTGAGAACTTGGTGAAAAAGAACATTGATTAGAGCTGCTATAAGCAAGCTATAGGTTGTTTTTTTTCTTCTAGTTTTGTAAGAGATTTTTTATTCTTGAGTTCTCTCATATTCTCTTGTATACCTTATATACTCAATCAGTGAAGAAGAATATATTTGCCAATGTCTTGTAGATGTAGGTATTATATTGTTGAACTATGTAAAATCTTGTGTTATTTTGTGTGTTTGCATCTTTGATTATCTTTTTAATCTAGTGTGTGCATGCTAGTGTGTTTACAATGGGGCATGGCAGGTTTGCACTTGCCTTCCCTGCCTGGCCTGCCCCGTGATTTATTTTTCTTGCCCCACCTTGCTCCACCATGGGTCACTAAGATTTGCAATTCGCTAAAGAGGTAGGACAGATTGTGAAAACTCACCTTTGAGCCACCCACCTAATCAAACTATTATGGGTGGAGCGAGGCAGCGTTAGGCACGTCAAAATCACCATTTCAGCATGTCAATTGAGATGTTTTTTGTTTTTCTCTCTTTTTCTTTTATTTTGGAAATGTTCAAGAAAAATTATGCTTCCTGCTATAATTAAGAGAAGGGACTCCTAAATTAAAAAGCAACCTTTGATCAAAAGTTTCTATATTTGAATTTACAAAAATGCCTCTTATAACTAAAGTAATAATAATGAATCATGGGCACTTTGGTGTATAAATATTTGTGAATAATGCGAGTCGACCGCGGAATTTCTTTGTCAATCCACCTAGGGTCATAAACTTTTTACCCTATCATGACTATTGGTCACTAATTTAATGCCTTAACAAGCCCCAAGCAGATATGAGGCAGACGTGTCCTGAGTTTAACCCGCTCCATTGCTGTCCCTACTTATAATATTATTCTACTTTTAAAATTTATAATATGGACCATCTATTTTCCTAGTATGCTAGTGAACAACATCCTCACTTTATTTAGTCTCTTATTGTTATTATTTTTTGTATAATCCTACTCTTCTATTAGTATATATAGTACAGAAGATACCTGGGATTAGATTTAGGAGTATGTGTTTGCAATTTAATTGAAAATTTCATCTAATTAAAAAAATAAAAAATAAAACAGAAACACTAAAGGCGAGGTGGAGTGTGGTCGTTACAAATTACAATGGAGGAGGCGGATATATCATTTTCCCTCATTTTATCCTTTTTTCTTTTTTTTTAACTTTCCGAAGCGAGTATCTATGGGAAATGACATTTTAAAATCATACCCCAAATTTTCCGTGCAGTTGCTAGGGTATCTGGTTCGGGGACTTCCCAGCGGGGGGTTTACTTAGGGTTTTGGCTCGAATCTTTCTAGAGCTCGTCCAACCGCAGAGAAATCTCTTCTTGATTTCTGGTTCACAGTAGCATTACTACCTCCTGAAAATGTCGTCTCCCTCCGAAACCCCAGTGGCTCCAGAAGAAGAATCAAAAACCGTAAGCAAGAAAGCAGCGAAGAAAGAAGCCATGAAAGCGGAAAAAGCAAGACGCAAACAAGAAGAAGCAGCAGCCGCGGCAGCTGATTCGTTATCCAATGTTGAAATTGATCCACTTTCTGCAAATTACGGTGATGTCGCTCTCAATGACCTCCAATCGAAAGAAGTCAGTGGGAAAAAATGGATTGAAATTCGTTTCTTGAAGGAAGATTTTAAGGGGAAGGAAGTTTTGATCCGTGGAAGGGTTCATACAAGTAGGCCTGTTGGAAAGAACATGGCGTTTTTGGTTTTGAGGGAAAAGGGTTGCACTGTTCAGTGTGTTTTGACTGTGGCGCCGGATCTTGTTAGTAGACAGATGGTGAAGTATGCAGCCGGATTGAATAGAGAATCTATTGTTGATATTGAAGGGATTGTTTCGGTTCCTGATAATCCGATCACAGGGACTTCGCAGCAGGTAATTTGATTTAATGAAGTGTTATCGTTATGCATCTTTTGGGGACATTATTGGTATTTATTAATTTTAGTCGGATATGATTGTGTTGGTAACTTGGTAATTCATAGATTTTAAGTTCGGGTATTGCTGAATTATTTGTAAATATATTCCTTACACAGGTTTAGTGCAAAAGGTATTCCAGTGATTCTGTTTATGAATGTAAGATACAGATGTTAGAAGAGTAACAAAAGAATATTTAACTAGGCTTTAAATGTTGATGATGAAAAAGCACTGGGCTAGAATAATGCCTAGCAGTCAAACTCATTAAGAGAAACGATAACTGATCTCATTGGTTGATTCGTGACATGATGGATGAAATTTGGAAGAACAGTCAATGTTGTGAACCAAGTATTTCAGTTCACTAGAAACTCCTGCGTGGTGCACTTCTTAGAACTAATTCATGAACATTAGATTTCCGTTAATATTTTGAATTACTTTCTTCACCTATTTATACATTATAGGTCGTTCTTGGCCCTGTTGAACTGATCACCTAGGTAAATTTCTCAGAAATATGGTCAGCATAGACTGTGCTGCAAGCTGACTTTTGCCTTAGTGTGACTCCACCCTCCTGGCTTCCAAACATAGGAGGATCCTAGAGGGGCAACTGTGTTTTAATCTTTTAGAACCATAACCACAGTCTGCATGTATCTTTACTTCAGTAACTGGTAGATGATCAGAAGAAGCATTTGACATTTGCTCAAGTTCTGGTCATGCATCTTTGTGTCAGCTTTTTAGGAGAATACTGCTTCTTTCTTTGGTCTTACTTGAATGGACAATCCATATCTTTTATGCAGGTGGAAGTACAAGTAAGAAAAATTTACTGTGTCAGCAAAGCAGTACCTATTCTACCTGTCAACATTGAAGATGCTGCTCGAAGTGAAAAAGAGATTGAGGAAGCTAAAAAGGTATTCTCTTCTCTGTGCACTTCTTTTCTACTTAATCCCTGCACGAATAGTGCTTTCAAGGTTTCTTCATCTTCTTATTTAAATAATCAATTTCGTTTTGGTTTCTGTTTGCTGTTTTGCTGAAGGTCCATGCCAAAGCTCTGTGACAATGAGAATCTTCTTTATATGTTTCTTGTTCCTATTTAGATTGCTTTATTCTTAGCAATCAGTCACTCTTTATTAATAGTATTTTGATGGCTGCAGGAAGGGATAGTTCTTCCTACCGTTAATCGGGACACACGCTTAAATTACAGATTTCTTGACACACGGACACCTGCTAATCAAGGGATTTTCAGCATTCAGTCTCAAGTTGGAAATGTAAGGCCATAAGGGTCTCATTATCTTCTTTCCTTTGAACATCTATTACAGTATAACTATGTATAGTATTTCCTGCATAGCTTTTTTGACCTGCATTATGAGAAATCAAATTTTGATTTTGTTTCAGTTTTGCTGCTGCAATTATTATGATTATTACACACACACAAGTAGTTTCATTACAGTATGCAAATTCCATTACCTGATGCTCTCTCTAGCTTTCCCTTCAGTGTTATCACCTTGTTATTCTATTGCAAATTGTGGCTGAAGGATACATCTAATAAATAGTTGAAGTCCACACATTGTTAGAGCTGATAGAGGTCAATCTACATGAACTGGAAGTCTTTTTTGAATTTCAAAAATGACCATTTTAGAGGCCCCTTTGACCAAGGGATTATCACCAAATTTCACAAAAGATGAAGTTCACTATCCTTAGAATGAATGCTCATGTCTTTGCTTTCAGTTGATTTTTTACTCTTAGGATCCAAAAAGAGAAGTTCATTTGAATTATAGCTTAGTGGAGTTGTCGTCCTAATTACCTAATCAAAGCTCCATCAATATTGAGCTTAGGAAAAATCTATCACCCTTGTTGTATATGTTGGGCCTTGTTTGTTGAGGCTTGAAATTCTTGCTTGGTGAAGCCTGCTGAATATTTGAAGCATTCGCCCTCTATCGATTTTCGCATGGATGGATTGAGTTCCATGATTCCTCTCATTTCCCTGTAGGATAAGTTCTTAATGTGTTCCTAATTTAAGGACGGTTCAATAGATACTTTCTTTAGTATCTTAAGAACATTTTTTTTGCCTCAGGTTGATTTGATGTGCAATGTTATCCAGCGTAATGCGTGTCAGTTCTGCATGTTTCATTTTGATCTCTGCATGGGATCTCTTCTGTTTGTGTTTTCTGAGTCTTGTTTGCCTTTTCTGTGCAGATATTTAGGCAGTTCTTACTACATGAAGGTTTCATCGAGATTCATACTCCAAAGTTAATAGGAGGATCTAGTGAAGGTGGAGCAGCTGTTTTCAAACTGGAGTACAAAGGGCAACCTGCTTGCTTGGCACAGTCCCCGCAGCTTCACAAGCAAATGGCAATTTGTGGTGATTTTGTACGTGTTTTTGAAATTGGTCCTGTTTTCAGAGCTGAAGATTCCTTTACACACAGGCATCTGTGTGAATTCACTGGCCTTGATGTTGAGATGGAGATTAAAGAACACTATTTTGAGGTAATGCATTTATCAAATGATGGAACTAATGTTAATTACGAGAAATTACTGAATTTAAGTTAGCTATTCGTTGCTGGTGCCTTGACTCTGTTATGCAGGTAATGGACATTGTAGACCGATTATTTGTCTCAATGTTTGAAACATTGAATGAGAAATGCAGAGCGGAACTTGATGCAATTGCAAAGCAGTATCCATTTAGACCTTTGAAGGTTAGAATTTCCATCTGAATCTTGAAGTTTGAGTTTGCAAAACATTCTGAGCTGTTTCAGGGAAAAGCTGATGACTTGTTCCTATCTTTATGATATTAATCTGATTGTTGATATTGATTGGATGCCACAGTTTTTGAAGAATACTTTACGACTTACTTTCCAAGAAGGGGTTGAAATGCTCAAGGTATACATCTTTTGGCTTTTGCCTTAGCAACTATTAGGCAGTAAAGGTATAATGTTTTTTTGAATATTTCAAGGGAGGGAATGGTTGGCTTATGTAATTTTTACGTGGTGTATGTGCCTTAAGGTTCAACATAAGTGTGATACTTTTCACTTCTGTTCCTGCAAACAGCATGCTTTTGTTATTTCTTTGAGTCCATTAGCTGGTACTTTTTTCTCTATGGTAATGATGCAGAAATTGCTTGTTTGTATAGGAAGCTGGTGTAGAAGTTGATCCTTTGGGTGATTTAAATACAGAGACAGAGAGAAAGTTGGGTCAGCTTGTTCTGGAGAAGTAAGTCAACATTTCTCACCTAGCTGTTTGGATCTGTTTTTTTATGTGACCTTACTCCAAGGTAATAATCATCAGGCTGGAAAGCTGACATTTACTTGTGAATTTAGGTATGACACCGAGTTCTATATACTGCATCGCTATCCATTGGCTGTCAGACCATTCTATACCATGCCATGTTATGATGATCCTGCCTACAGTAACTCTTTTGATGTCTTCATTCGAGGTAAGAGATAAGAATGTCATGTTGATTAATTCCCACAGATAGCATGATTCCCATATCTTGTTTCCTTGTTTTTTTCTTTTATATCATTTAATTCATTAGTTGCTTTGCTTCTTTCAATATTGTCAAAAAGGGTTTAGGACCTTATTCTGAGTTCAAAATGGGATGACTTACTATTTTGAGTAGTGCACTTATGGGTTCCTGTCGCATGTATACTATATGACTTGAAGAAAATGTGTTGCCGCCAGATACGGACTACACATGGTATCAAAATGAACATTAGCAAAACCTGGCATGATGATACATCTGTGGAAGTTTCAGATTAAAGTCATGTGACACTTATTACTTAAAGAGACAATATTATTACCATTGGTGTGTACACTTGGGTGATAGTTAATTGCCCAATTACTAAAATATATGACTTGTAAGTATAGCAAATGAGCCACATTAAATTGGAAATGATCAAAAGCCGTACATAATTATTATGGGAACAACATTCCAATACAAGGGAGAAAATTTACACTAAACTTTCTGAATAGCCATCTTGATGTCTTCTCAACACAGGTAACAATGTGGCAAATCTTTTAGGATTGGATTGCCCTGCAGCTGTGTTTTCTGCAAGAAGAGCATAAATTTTATGTGAATTCCCTTTATATCCAACTGTTTACTTGAATTGCTGTGTTCTCTCCTTTTTCTTCATGTAAGGTTACATGCATGAAAACAATACTAGGATTCCTAAAATGTTTTTTGACGCTCAGAGAATACATGGAAAATTACCAAAGTCTATTTACTTTTTCCTCACTTACCTACTTAAAAATTCCTTACGTATATTACTAAAACTTAAGATAACTAGCATCAATCGATGTCTCAGCTAGCATCAAACTGATATTTTTGAAAATTTATTTATTTATTTTTGGATTTTCATATTTCTTCAAATTAAAGTAAAGATAGTTAATATGTCTTTTGAAAACTATGTAGTAACTTTATATGTAAAGCCATGAAATACATGATGAGGAGGTCAGTACTGAATCAACCATACCACAGGAGATCCCTTCTCAATGATTGTGGCCCTTCAAACTTTGGCCTATGAGATGGTTGGCTCAAAACTTAAAAGTTAGCATTGAGAAATCTCCTGAAGCAAAAATTTGTGTTGAAAGCATGAGATGTTTGATATCTGGCTTATCTTTATATCATAGAAATGAACTGTTCGAATTACAAACTGATAGAGTTAGAATTATCCCTTTTGGCTTTAAAGACACATGTGCTTGGACCAAAGGTCTTTAGTGGGATGGTATTCAACCTCAAGTAGGTTGTGAGAGGACGTATATGGAGTTCCCACTCCCAGATCTCTGAAGTTTTCTTTATTCTTAATGAGCTCTTTAACATTCACAAAAGAAGAAAAATTTGGTTCTGGTTGAGTACCATTCCACTAATGGAATAAGTAGGTTTTCAAAATAGTATTCAAATTTTAAGTAGGTTTTGATAAATACTCAGAAAGCAAGCAGGTTTTGGTCATTTGCCTCAACATATAGTTGGATGCACAGCCACAAATTTTTAATTTCAAAAGTTTTGCCCTAATTGACTGAATTGGAAAGCCTCACCGCTCACCTCTCTAGATCAGTTTTCTTAATGAGAAATAAAATATTCATTGTGTTTTTTAAAAAAAAGGCTATATGTTCTCTTCTTTCTGAAGTGTTTGAGTGTCTCACTTTGATTAATTCCTGCAGGCGAGGAGATAATCTCAGGAGCACAGCGTGTTCACATACCGGAGTTTCTGTCTGCTCGTGCAGAGGCATGTGGTATTGATGTGAAGACGATATCTACATATATTGATTCATTCAGGTATAGTGATGTGTTCTTTACCCTTTCTTTTTCTTTCTCACCAGATAGTAAGATAAACCTTACCATCATCTGTGAAACTGTCCTCTTCAATTGTTATGAACTCTGCTATTAAAACAACACACAAACATTTACCACATTTCTAAGAAAGGAAATCATATCAAATTAATTGGATATCTAGTCTGAGTAGGTAGTTACAAGCCAAAAATTTGCAGATATCTGATTATAAGACTTTTGTTCCTACATTGCGATTTTGTGGCCATCTTTGTTACTCTTCGAAATTGCCAGAAATTGTCTTGCATATTTAGAGAACGCACGGCTAAAAGTTGTCATCATGTGACCTAGAGGTCACGGGTTTGAGGTGTGGAAACAGCCTCTTGCAAAAATGCAAGGTAAGGCTGCATACTATAGACCCTTTGTGGTCTGCCCTTCCCCAGACCTCGCATAGGCAAGACTTTGTGCACCGGGCTGCCCTTTCTTTTACAGCTCAAAGTACATACTGGCACTGGATGGTTAATTATTATACTTTTCATCATCTGAATGACATTCTAGATGGACCTGTTTCTTTTTGTGGGATGAGCTTAAGGTCCTTAATCCTTATGATTGGTTAAGATCTTACTACCTAATCTTCAAACTTTCTAGGCCATCCATTTTCCCAATTGAGAATAGTAATGGTTGGGATCATCAAGTGGAGAATTCATTTGGTGCATGGTCTGTTGAAGATGTGACTCAAATGATAATGCGGGTCACATCACCAAACTTTGGCATTACATGTAATTATAGCTGTACAATTGTGTGCACCAACTTACGAGCACAGACACCATACAAGAGCTAGCAATTTGTAGGGAACTGAATAAATTTCAAGATTGTTGTCTTTTTCAGTTGCATTCATGGATTATGAGCATGAATAGATATCACGGGGTTAAATTGACACGCACCAAATAAGAACTACCAACTTGCAAAACTGAATTAGTTTCAGGATTGTTTTCCGGTTTAGTTGTCATCCATGGCTTATGAGCATGAATATATATCATGGGGATTGAAGAAAGCCAGAATTTATGATATTCTGACCCATAAAATTTGGTCTTCCTTAAATTGGCCTTGTTGATAAGTGATACTCATCTTTGTCTCCAACTCTAAGATTGCCTGACTCTGATAGGTATGGTGCCCCTCCTCACGGTGGATTTGGTGTTGGCTTGGAGCGCGTGGTGATGCTATTTTGTGCCCTGAACAACATCCGCTTGACGTCTCTGTTCCCTCGTGATCCAACCAGGCTGGCCCCATAATATTGGTGGGACAGTCCCACCATTATTTTCTATTTAGTGGACATCGTTTTCCGACATTTTTAAGTAAGAGAAATTTAGAAAAGAAGCATGTGATCTGTTATTCCTTTGTGTAATTGGGATTATACATTGAGCTTCACCTATATGATATCTAACTAAAAGAAATATACTTGATTCACAGGTTTTTCCCTTCTGTTTTAATTGGAAAACCAAAAAATCTTAGTTGATATGTGCCATGAAGATGTTCGTCTGTGGCATTCCCCACCCCCCACCGGCTATTCTGAACTCCTATGTTTGAGCAACTGAGCCAGTAATTATGATATTAACATTTCCGGGTTGTTTGCCTAGTGTCACAGACTTGCGGGACCAATGCTTGCGGACTTCAAAGGAGGCCTACTTAGCTCATAAACATAACATAAGAGACTTAGGTCTATCAATTTGTGAAGGAAGATCCATAATCTAGAGGGCCTGGATTCTAGAAATGTCCTTATAAATATCTAGAATCTAGAATGCTGAAGACTTAAGATATTTTAAGAGAATGTTCTAGAGAACAATTTCAACCATACACATGAAATAATCTTCATCATTTATTGAGGTAGAAAGGGGGTGAACTCTTATAAATAGAGGAGCTCCTTCATTTGTAAGACATTTTGTAAGGAAGCATTAAGCTTAAAAGCTAATGCTATTAAGGTGTAAGCTATTTTGAGTCATAAGAGTAAGTTGTTATCAGCATCTAATTCTAATCCTTTATTTCTTCATAATATTCTCATATTTTCTTGTGAGCTTCGGTGCATTTCAAGACTAAGTGTTGTACGGGAGTTTGAAACTCTGAGCCCGTGACACTAGACAGTTAAGTATAAGAAATGATATCATGCTCCCCTGTCTTGTGTGTGTCGGTGTGTGTTTGTTTTTTTATTTTCGTTTTGGTTAAGCGCTTAAATTTCATTAGAAACTTAGTAAGTTGAAGTACGAAACTAGAGACTCATAGGAACCTATTCTCTCCAAGACTTCACACAAAGAGCCGCTCTTAGCTGAATTGCTCTGTTACTGTTTGTAGTATTGTAACAATCCCGTAGTGCCTGACCAGTACAAGAGACAATAATCTCAATTTCTTATCCGCGGTTAGTGATCTGAACATATCGCTAGTTGAGGGACACTGTCTCTTTGCAGCAATCATGGCGTAGATTTTGTGGAAGCTATTTCTGTTTCCATTTGCTTCAAAGACAAACAATAGCAGTCATGGAGGGCAGTAAAGCGATTTCCATTTCCAATTGCTTCCATGCATGTCTACATGTCTTCTTTACCAAACATTCTATGAAGCTGATGAAGAAGGCCTGATTAATCAATGTTTTTCATAGATGGCAAACATGGGGTTTTTTGGGATTTTTCTTTCTGGGTCAATATTGATTTCTCTTACTTTGCTTAGAGTGTTTAGATTTAAAAAGCTTTTTCTCTGGAAGGAACAAAATTTATGTCAGGTTTGGAGTATTTATGCAAGATTGACAATGAAAGAGAGAAGTTTCTGTGACTTTAGAGGAAGTCAGTCAGAGTGAGGTGGAGGGCATTTGGGCCTTCGACCATAAGTAAGCAGCCTCTGCTAGTAATTTGGGTCTCAAAAGGCTGGAAGAAGATAAAACTTTTGTGAAGAGACTGAAAGTGGAAGTCACTCTTATATTCATTATATTAGCTCCCACACCTAATATGAAAATTAGAAGGGGAGCCTTAGTGCAACAGTAGAGTTGTCGTTGTGTGACCTTAACCTTTAGGTCATGGGTTCAAGCCGTAGAAACAGCCTCTTTTAAAATGTAAGATATTAACCCTTGTAGTCCGTCCCTTACCGGACTCTACATATGCAGGAGCTTTGTGTACTGGGACTACCTCTTACCTAATATAAAAACATTAAGAAGCAGTGCACTTGCTTGCTCAAGGAAAAAGTAGACTTTTAAGGCTTGACATGTGCCAGGTCAGCGTGTTCCAGGCTATTAACCTAGCGAACAATTACAAGTCATGACGACTTAGTCTTCATTGCACTAACACTCCCAGACCCCTCGGCTAGTTAATCCCTGTTAGGGGTTTGTGTGGAAAATGCAAAATATTGGTTTTTGGTGCTAATGAAAATTATGAAATCTCTGTTTGGCAGGGACCAGAGCTAAAAAGGTAGCCTGGTGCACGAAGCTCCTGCCTATGCGAATTCCAGAAAAGGAGCAGACTACAAGAGGCTGTAGTAGGCAGCCTTATCTTGCATTTTGCAAGATGCTGATTCTATGCCTTGAACCCGCGACCAGAGCTATTACCGAATAATTGTGGAAGTTTACTTATGTGGATCCACAGAATTTTCATGTGGGCCCAGAAAATCTACTTCTTTCTTATCTGAGAATGTATGATGTGAAGTATTTCTTCTGATTCGAATTTGTACATGAATATATAGTGATGGCAAAGCGGATAAGCGGATTGATCCAGGTGCAGATGTGGATCCAGTATGGACTGGGGCTCTTGATTTACCCATATTGTGGATCAAAAAATCTCCATCTGTATGACTCGGATGCAAATCACGGTTTTGTGGATTGTCTATCCATCCCACATAAATTATATAAAATTGTAGCCGTTGACTTCTTTTGAAAGATCTAAACTGTTAATTTTGTTCAAAATGCCTTGGAGAGACTAGCTACCAAATTTCAAGAGCAGTAGATTCTTATAGCTTGAGTTATTAAAGTTGAAAATTAGATTTACCGGTTTTCTTTTTTAAAAGAAGTAAAACAAGTAGTTAAGATCATCTAAACGTGATGATTTTTCTTAAGCCACCTATTTTGGAGAAGGCATCTGATGTGTATATCATTTTTATTTTTTTTTAAATTCAATCTTCCCAAATGCCCCTTAAATTGATATCCGCAGATATATCAATGATCAATGTGGATCACAGATTTAATGGATTGGATTGATTTAATTCATTTTTAAAGTGGAGTGAATTTATTTGACTTGTATCCGCATATTTTTATCTATTGTGTCTGCTCTATGTGAATTGAAAAGAATGCTTAGGCTGACCTACATCGCGTAATCACTGAACTCCACTCCTATATTACCATTCCTCCCAGGACACAGCCAAAGTGGGAGAACTGCCAAACCTCCTCTTCTTATAGCTTGTCTTCACTAATCTTACATGTATGCCAAACATTAGATTATATTAGTATAATAGACCCGCTAGGGAAGATTAGGATGCACGTTAGAACAGGGCAGCCCCGGTGCACAAAGCCCCCGCCTATGCAGGGTTTGGGGAACGGACGGACTACAAGGGCCTAAAGTACACAGCTTTACCTTGCATTTTGCAAGAGGCTGTTTTCACACCTTGAACCCGTGACCTCAAGGTCACATGACAACAACTCTTACCGTTGCGCCAAGGCTCCCCTTCCACCCACATTAAAACAATTCGAGCTAATGAAACCTTCTGGAAGGCTCAGCTTATGAAAACTTACTAGATAGATAGATAGATAGATAAATAGATATGGAATTTATGAAGAAAGTTGGGGACGGGAAGACAAAAGAGGAAAAAACAAATTTTATGGAGTGAAAATATACCAACCAATAACGCGTTTGATTTCATCATGATTTCACACTTAACTGAACCCTATTCATACGACAGCCGAGAGCTCCTGCTGCATGTTGTGACCTGGTGGATTTTAACTTGGAATCAAGTTCGACTGGATTTGGCCACTAAGTAGGGCAGACCACAACCACTTAGGCCCAATTTTAGTTGACCTAGTGCTAATATCTATAGTAAGGCTTAGAAACAGCCTCTTGCAAAAATATAAGGTAAAACTGCATACTATAAATCTTTGTGGTACGCCTCTTCCTCGAACCCTGCATAAGCAGGAGCTTCCTACACCAGAGCTATCCTTTTTACTCGCGATTTTATAGTTTTCCTTACATTTTGCCTGCAGAATGTAATTGTTAGATTACCATAATCGATCATATGCTCATTATATATCTATTATAGGTTTTGTCACATTAAACTAATGTTTAAATTATCTGAAGCTGGGGGCCACTCGACAAGCATGCCTCGCCTATTTGAGCAAGGAAATTAAATGCCATGGGAGACGCCATCATGGGCTACAAACAGCAAGCCCTGCTTTCAGTGGAGCTGCCCATCTGAATAGCAGGCCTCTTAAGCAGGATTTGCCATTTCCACTCATCCAGGCAGTCCTCAAAAGTGGCATCCAGCCAGCGTTGTTTCCCAAATCAGACCTAGCAATCACTGTTTACCACTTTACGATGGATTGGGCCTAAATGACTCTGTAATCAAGTCTCAATTCTAGACGTTGAATGAGAATCAAATGGCCGTTGAGCCAAAAAACGCGTCAAATATTATGTTGTATAATGCTGTCCAGAACTCTACTTTGGGGAGTTGACTCGGTTAAATCCCGAGTCCACGCGGACTTAGTAGATAAGGGGGACTGACGTGGGGGGTGGAAATACTAAATTGGAGACGACTCTGCGATTGTCTCCGTGTTTTGTGTTTTTCCATGAAAACAAAATAGAATTAGAGAATATATTCTTTTAATAATTGATTTTGGACTTTGGGGGTTGACCAAGATCTTGTTCTACTCACTTACTGCAGGAAACCACCGACATTTCAACATCATATTTTTCTCTAGTTTAATTTATGCGAAATAGGATAGACAAGTTGAGGGGAAGGAATGATATTTGCACCCTCTTTTTCAGCATTTCTCCCCTTAAATATGTTAGCAAAATCATGCTTTTTTCTTCGTATATGACTATAATTTTGGACGAACTTTCCCTCTGAAACTCCCGTCGTCATAATCATCAAAGTCTTGTCCTGATTACAGGTTGGCTACATGAATCTTATTTCTCTATTTTTCTCTATCAAGTGTCGTGGCCTCATTTAGAAGCTTCCATGTTACTTGAAAAAGGCTAAGTGGACGATGATCCCGTTCATGGAATCAATGAAAAAGAAGGGGAAAAAAAAGGCACCAATAAATATATAAATCGATCCTTAAGCTTCAGTAGGTGGAAAAACATGTACCATAAATATGTTACATGTGTAATATATCGGAATGTATGAATGTATGTATGTATGCATATTCGGTAAAAAGAATCATCTAATCAAGATGGAAACTACGGCATACTTTACTCAAATTAGAAGCGTTTAACTTTAAACTAAAATAAAAAGATGATAAACTGCAACTTACCTGCCACAATAGCAAACTCATTGACATGATATGAGATGATACGAACCATATCACTGTTAGTAGTGCTTGACATAAGCTGAGATGAAACAATATCTCCTCATCTCATTATTAGTAGTGTTTGAGATGAGTTTAGATGAAAATCATCCCATCTTAACTTGCAACTAGTTGAAATTTTAGTCATCTTGCTTCATCCTACATCATATTTGGTTATCTCAAGCCAAAATAAGTCATCTCAAGCTAGATCTCATATCCTCTCATCTCAAGAACCACGCTAAAAGCATGTATTATATCTGGGGCAGGCCTATTGCTAAATAATCCTAACAATGTTCATTAGAATATAATTTTCCTATTATTAGTCCAATATATTATACAGTTTATACCTTATAAAAATTTGCCAGCTTATATATATTGATGTTGCATGGATCAACATGCATGCACCAAATTCTCCTCCCACACTGCTTCTTGGAGCTTTCCAAGACTATTGACTTCTGATTTTTTAATCGTCCGCGTAAAGCGCCCACTAAAGGGAAGACTAAGGTCGTGTGCATTATGGTGGAGAAGTTGGTGCATGTTTCTGAACAACACGGCCTGGGAAAGAATTGGCTTTTATTATTGAACAAAAGTTTCCATTGTACTTCTCACTGAATGCCCATATTTTCAGCATAGTTATTCTTTTTAAGAAAAAAAAGGGTTAATTTTATTGATATGGGGAAAAATAGCCCTCCCAATGGCCTTACATCAAGGGTCGAGATGATCACAAAAGAGCCACAGTCCTTGGGACAAAACCATAGATACAACTCCTATCCTAACTCACCAGCCTCACAACCACCATTAGGTTAACAATACACAAACCACCTAGTCTTCACTCCGTCCAATTCTAAGCTCTGACTAACCCACTCCTTCCTTGGCTAAACCATCGGATAAATCATTTGCTGATGGGGGGAGTGACCAAAAATGGGGTTCTCATTCTCAAAGTTAGGAAAGATTTTAGTCAAAATGTACCAAAACCTCCAAAGTGGATTGGGCTTATCCCTCATCCATGATCTAACATTTGCCGAGTCACCCTCTGCTCTTAATGGGGAGAGCCAAATGGCGTGCTAAATAGATGAGACTGATGGTAAAGATCTCACTTCGGCTTCACTGGAGCCTTGAATCCGATCAGACCCACACGGTAAAACGGGACGCTTCCTCCAGACTTCCTTAAAAACCCCACCAATTCTAGCCGGTCCTGGGTTGCCGAAAGATGCCTACCAATTTGTCAAAGATAGAATTCCAAACTGCCTGGGCACTTGGGCAGAGGAGGAATAGATGATCTCTATCTTCAAGTTCACACTGGCATAAATAGCACCGGTAAGACCCTTCCACCCACTGGACATTAAATTATCATATGTTAGGATTCGCACAAGAGTAGAGTTGTCATCGTGTAATTTTGAGATTCGAGTAATGAAAACAGCCTCACGTATGAGAGTCCAAGAAAAAGAAAAAGAAAAAATCTTGGAAGAGCAAGATGTCACGGGTTTACAATTTCACCTTTACTAAACCAATTAAGCACTTGTTCTCAATTCCTTTTCAAAGCACAAGTAATCCTTCCACTCCCATTCTCACTTGCTATGACTACACTCACTCACTCACTAAAGCAACGAGAGGAACTCATAAAGAGACTAACTCAAAGAGAACCTGTTATCCTTTACTTGAACTTGTCTACAATGAGCTTATCGTAGTTGATTACAAATGAGGAGCTAATATCTATTTATACTTGCTTTCCTCCATCCACCTCATCCATTATCCTCCATCCACCTCCTCAATGGATGGTTAAGATTAATACATGTGTCAACCACTAATGGTTGAGAAACACTGTAAAACTCTCTACATAAATATCTAAGGTTTCTTTTTTCTAGATATTTACAAGGAAATTTTCAGAAATCAGGCCTTCTAAAATCAAACATTGATCCATAGACATTCAACAACGGGCTAAATCCCTCGGGGCAACTCCATGAGATAAGGAGGCCTCCCTTAAAGTCTACGAGTCTTGGTCACATGCCTTGCAATGCAAGCCGTGACAAGGAGTACTCTAAATATGTTTAGCGCAGATCCAATTGTTCTTCGGAGGTGCCATCAAGCTATAAGCCGACCTTGCCGTGAACTGCACATTTGCCGTACGTAGGCTTCCAAATAATAGTCTTCTTTTCATTCGTTTATAACAACTGATTATAATATGGACAAAAGCTCACCATAGAACTCTTCTTCTCACCCACTGAAACCTCTTCGAAAGTGCAGGCTCACATTGGGTTTTATCGTTGGCTTCTACGTAACAATCCCAAACTTTTGGAATCTAGATTGCCTACTGCTCTATAAATTCTGGGGTATACATCTCTTAGACAGATGTTCTCCAGCCAAACATCTGTCCAAAATTATATTTGATCTGCTTTCTCTACGTACAATTTTGTGTTTTCTTCAAAGAAAAAGACGAAGAATTTGGAGATGTCAATCCATAGGCGCTTACTTCTTCCTCTTCTACCCAACACGGATTAATTGGGTGAGATTTCTCCAGAGAAGAGTCTAGTTGTGGGCAAAGATCGAAAGCCAATTGGTTAAGAAAGCACCAACTTCCTAACCTCCATCTTTCTTATTTCTACAAACACTATCCCATGATATCAAATGGTATTTCCTTCTTTCAAGCAGATTTGCCCTCGTTGCTTTAATCAGGGTTAACCTCCTGTTGTGCCAGATCTGCCTTGGATTGGCAGATGGATCTTAAGATTTAAAAGAACACAATTGCATGCACAATGGAGACATAAAAACTGAATCGTGATTCGGCCAAACTCGGCCTACGTTCATGGAGAGGAGGAATGTTATCTGACCAGATACAATGGAAGAGGAGGATGAGGCTCAGAGCCTCCTTAAACCCTGTCTACGTATAAACTCTCACCCACTAGCTTTCACCAACCTTAGCATTACACACATATAGGATTCTCACTTATATAGTATGAACCACACACGAGTCCACCCCAACACCTCCCAGCTTTGAATAGCACAAAACTCTTCCAGCTTGCAAGCTTATTTTGATATTTCTGGACCATGAGCTCCAAAAGCTATTTAGGGCGTCTAAGAGTGTGTGGTAGCACCAAATAATAGTATGGGAATTTTGCTTTGTTACATTGCAAATTGCTCGCCATCACATCCAGTTCGGCCTCACAAATGTTGATGCCAAAGACTTTTGTTTTCGGTAAATTAACCTTCTGCCCGGAGATCACTTCAAAAGCTTTACAAATTTCTCTGATAATCTTGCCTTGGTCTTTATCGTATTCTCCAATCAACACGGCGTCGGCTGCTTACTGCAGCTGTAATAACCTTAAGCTTAGCTACATGTTCATGTGCATATTTGATATTTCCCTTGAAAAGTATGAGCAGTCAAGAGTACATGGGGCCTACTCTTTCAATGACTCTGATTTCTCCATACTGTTTGGATTGCTAAGGATGGTCACATTCAAAACCAACATTTTGTCCATCATTATAACGTGTTTGTTTCTTTAAAGGAAAATGCTTTCCAGAAAGTGAAAAGGACGTCAGAAAAGGATGCAGCCTAGTTGCTGTCCTCTTTTAGATATCTGATCCGTTCATCATGTTTGGGTGTCTTAGATTGGCTGGCCATCAAACTTATGACTGTTGGATGATTTGAGCTGTGTAATTTTGCTTCTAAATCACATCTACTAAAAGTTTCAATCACAGAAGCCCCCAATGGGTGTGAATCTTGGTATACAGACTAAATAAGTAAGGCTAAACAAGATGCATTGATCCAGATCACCAGAGACTGAAACCCATCTATGTTGTGTCGTTTACAGCGTTCTTTTCCATCGTCCTGCTAGAATAACTCTTGTTTAAAAGGTTAGGCCAATAATCCGAGCCTTGTTACTGTCAGATGCGTTTGAATTGTTATGCGCAAGTCATACATAGCATGTTCTACAAGAGACGTTTTGGATCATTGGCAAGAGAAGGCCCCACCCGTACTTTTGGGCTCTCACTATTCCAAATGTGAAAAAGCATGTGATTTGGATGATTCTAAAGTCTAAAAGGCATCTCATAAACTGTGCTTAAAAATGATAGTTTAAAAACTTGGTAAATAATATTTTCTTAGAAGCTAGAATCATCCATGCCATATGAATTTTGACCTATAAAAAATTCAAAATTGGAGCAAAGAGATGATTTAACGACTCTCCCACTTTTTATATGCCTTATTCAAACATTACATGCACAATAATCTAATGATATGAGAGCTAAACACGTAAAAGAAAAGAATATAATAATAGAGATGCTACCATATGAGATTTTATGTCTGGACCCCTTCACATGAAGTGCATTTTCAACCATTCAACTAGTGGGCCATGCTGCACAATTCAAGGGTCAAAATTCACTAATAAATAAACACCCCGCAGATTTTTGTTCCTTGATTTATTTATTTTCTTTTGGGTTTTTTTTTTGAAGATTAGATAATCTTATTCATTTGCTAGAAACACCATTCGGATGCACATGCGGCCAATAAGAGCTTACTCACATATAGAATGACTATATATTTAGTTTATGTCTTTACTTGAAAGATGAATTGCTGGCTTGTGCTGGATTAGGGTTGTGTGGCACTGGGATAGCAGATCGATTTTTGGATAAAAATACCTGTTTATAGTGATCTTATCACCAACTATTAGCAGTTCTGATGATGAATGTAGTTGCTCAACAGATTTAAACCACCTCCAAACTCATGGGTCATCATCATCAAGACCTTATCCCAATTAGGGGTCGGCCACATGAATCTTATTCCTCCATTTCTCCAAACTCATATATATTTTTCTTAAATAATTGGGCTGACAAGAGCAGGAATAAAATCACCATCCAAGGATAATTCTGCTCGAGGTTTGTTGTGCTAGCAAACAGTTCTATTAGTGCACGTTTGGAAAACTTGTTTTTATTGAAAATTTTCCTATTTCACAGTAGAAAATCACTTTAGTTTTCTACTGTTATAGAATAAAAATAATAAAACGAGTGTTTCAAACACGCATTTAAGTTTTGGGTGAGCTCAAAAGATTCTTCAATTAAGTTGGATAGTAAAATTATAAGAAAACAACGGAGAACAAAAATGACAATGGTTAGAAGGAGAGAGAGATCCAAGTTAAAGTTTCAAAAAAGGCAGAAGGAAGAACCAAAAAAAAGTAGATAAAAGTTATGAGAAAAGATTTAAAAATTTTAGGACTAAATAAAGACACAAGACTTAATAAAGAGGAATGAAAGTACAAGATTCATGTGGCGGACTCCTAATCAAAATAAGAAAAGAAGAGTTATGGATATCACATTCATACACTCATCATTTCATTAGCCAAACAACCACTAATCTTCATGATGAACCTTTGTTCCTCGTGATCTTGAACACTGGTTTAGTATGGGTCCCATGCCACTCAAGCCCTGTGAGTAGCATTGTTGCCAACGAAGTAGCAAGGTTTAACTAGCTTCTTTTAATGAAACTTAAAGAATATACCTAGCTAATCAAGACTTTTAGTATTATCTAATTATTGTGGAACCAAGTGCAATAGTCTAGACTCTTGATTTCTGCCACTAATTCGACCAATTTGATTATGTGACATGACATTCATGGGTCCAAGGTCCATCTCCTTTGTTTCCATCCTTCATTTCTCTATTTGCTTGCTTTTGTCTGTGGAAACAAGTCCTACCATTTATATGAAAGCATTAGCTTTCTCTTATAATCTCAATTAAAATTTCTTCTTTCAAAGAGATCTGTTAGCGTATGTCAATAGTTCCGCTTGAGAGAGGAAAGCTAAGCTGCACACTTGGGCTATCGTTTTATCTTGCTTTGTGTTTCACCCCTCCCACGAGATGCAAGTCCCTAATTTTAAGTCCCGATGCAAGACAAGAGAGAATATCAAAGTCAGCTATTGTGTAAGACTTCGATAGATAAAAACTTAAAAAAGAGACAAAAGATTAAAAGTTTGACTCTTCCTCGACTTAAGGAAAAGAAGATAGTAAAATGATATAATTTTTTCTCTATATTATCGTATTAAAGATGAAGGGAAGCCTTTGCACAACGCTGTCGTCGCGTGACCTTGAGGTCGCGAGTTGGAAGCATGAAAATAGCCTCTTGTAAAAAATACAAGGTAAGGTTGCATACTAAATATCCTTGCGGTTTGCCCCTTCCTTGGAACCTGTTGTGATGACTTGGGTTTTTTAAACACTTTTTTACAAATCCTTTCAAAAAGTAGGGCCCCAATTTGAAAAAAAAAAAAAAAAAATCAGTCAATGAATTTTATTTTAAAATCTCGAGTGTCAACCATCAACTCATTAACTAATTATTTAAAATTTAAAACTCAAATAACTTTTTTATTTTTCAAATAAACCTTTTAAAAACAATTTTGCTTCTTTAGGACCCACAGTCCCCATATCATTATAATCAAGTCCAAATACTACAGATGTACATATACAGTGCAAGTAGAATTTAAAGCATACACTCAAAACGAAGATGTCTCGATCAGCTACTCGTCTGGCTCCTAATCAGTACTGTCTGTCTTTCAATATCTGAGGCATTGCAAAAACAACGCAATGCCTCAGCAAGCTATACTTAGTAGGGGAATAAGATACTTATGAAAACTGATATAAAATATTTGTTTTCACAATATAATAATCATTTCAATGCACTAAATATGTTGCATCAATAATCAATAATCATACCCATGAAAATATAATCATATATAATAATTATCCATATACAAAGACATAGACTAATTAAAATACCAAGTGGAGATGATTTTTTCCTTTTTGGTAAGAAAATACATAGCTAATTAAAATAGAAATAATTATAGAGTTCTGGGGAACAGAGTGCCCCATCCGGTGAAACATAAGTTAACAAGTCTAGTTCAAAGTCTTAAGAGAAAGTTTTTGCCAAAGCATCAACAACCTAATTTTCCTTTCTAAATGTGTGGTTAGCGCCAAGAAGCGAAATCAGAGGGAGCATCCTCCTTTCTACTCTTAGCACCCGGCAACTCTCCCACTGTGGTCTGTGATCCTCCTCCGGCATCAATAATTTGATCACAATCACTGAGTCTTTCTCCACCTGAACATTAAACAAGCATAGCTGACAAATAATGTTATAACCTACATCACTGAGAGAGGTTATAACCCACATCTCCAACTACTTGATCGCTTCCCTAAAAACCATAGCTTTATCTTCCTACATCTCCAACCACTTGATCACTTCCCTAAATGCCATAGCTTAGTGGATATCATGTTTGTATAACCAAAACGAGTGTATCTATATCTATTATTATCGATATGAATTTATACATAAGAATAAGAAATATTATGATACCAAATGCACAGATATATGGAATGATAGATTTTATACCATTCTAGGCATCTCAAAGCAAAGAGCATCCACTATTACAACAGAATCCATTTCTTCTATCACAGCAACAATCTAAAGACAAGTACCCGTTGTTACACTAAAAAGTCAAAGATTTGTGACTATATCAACCACAATCAAACCCTTAGAAGCCAAAGACACTTCCAATCACACTACACGAAAGTTGCATATTAAACAAGATAATATGTTCCTCTCAACTGTAGCAACTGAACCTTTTCCCTTCCCTTGAAAGATGGTCTGCTCACTATTTTCAAGCATGTGGATATAAGTGAACTGGGCTATAAATTGCCTCAACAGCAATCAAATGTTAACAATTCTATCCCAAATAAACTCATGGGATTCCTCTTGAGCAAGTTAGTGGATCACATTCTCAGAGTTCCCCTTAATCAATACTTCTCCTTCCCCTCTTACAACGGATGTTTTGATCCCTTGAGGAACGACATTAATTTCAGGTATATGAGCATCTCCAAATGGGAGGGCACTTCAAAGTCACACACACACACACACAATTCCCACTTTTATTCCTAAGCAATCCTTCTATCTAGAAGTACATGGATTGCAAAAGCTTGCTTCATCACAGTTCAACTTAAGCAACCTTAGAGAGAGGTAGACCACTTTAGAACACATTTAAGATTGTTAATGATTTTCAAACTTTATTCATCCCAATTTCTATAAATGGAGTTGTCATTGTACCATTTAAAAACAAGACTCCCTAATGCCCACCAATGCACTTAGTTGATGATTAGATCTTGAATTGTTGTAGAAGATACTTTCTCCCTTGAGAGTAATATTTTTTCTTTCCTTCCACACTGCCCACAAAGTAACCAAACTAGTAAATTGCTAGAAACGTCTATTTCTTTTATTTGTTTTAGTCAAAACACATTGTATGGTAAGGTACGGGATAGAAACAAGCAAATCCCAAATTTCATTAGTTTTAGGGCGGTGAACACAGTCTCATTAGTAGAATAGGACATGTACCATCCTCCTTTGAATGTTCTCAAAAGTCAAAACCTTTCCTTTGAAAATAACCACCAAGTAGTCCTTAATCTTGGACGAGTTGCTAACACCAAGTGAAGTTAACTTTTAGGTGTGCCTCCACTTAAACCCTTAGCATGTGAAAGCTAACTGAATTGAGAAGGAACCACTGAAAATTGAAAATTGAAACAGTTCAAGTTATTTTTCTTTAATAATGCAGTGTAATACATGGTGTAATACATGGTGTGTGTGTGTGTGTGTAGAAAATATTTCCAATTGTTAGGATAGAATCCCCTTAATACCTACAAATTATCCTTTCTAAATCTGCTACTAGTGGCAAGAATCTTTTCTACACGAATTGTCAAAAGAAGGATATTGGAAGAATGATTGCTTATGTCTTCAACATCAAAATAAAGAAGCTCTTTCTCATGCTACTATGACTATTGGCCCACTGAATGCACCCTTCGTCTCCTCTACACTTGCTATAGGAATTCCACTCTTGGAGGTCTGTGAAGTTTTTTACTCTCTCTTCAATCAGATTGCATGTAATCATTCTGCTACCTCTGCCTCTATCCCACCAAGTATGTCTCGTAACCCTACTTGATTTTTGAACTTAGAAGCATCAAATCATATGGCTCACACTTCACATGCATTTTAATATTTTTTTCATTAAACAACCATATATTCATTTACACTGCCAATAACACTCCATTATATGTCACACATATTAGAACAGTCAAAACTCGTAGCTTAACCTTATACAATGTTTTACTCATTCCTCATCTCACCATGAATTTGATATCTATTAGCCAGTTATGTGATTGAGGGTATCATATCATTTTTAGTAACAATATATGTGTTGTGTAGAACCCACGAACCGAAAAGATATATGAGACTGGGATTAGGAGATACACCTTTACTGCCTTCAGTCTCTTCACCTACCCATTCTATCCCACACTACTGTCTCCACTCACATTGAATTATGGCATGATCGCTTGGGTCATTCTTCTTTACCTCGTCCTCATAAACTCATATATAATGGATCTTTAGGCACCGTATTTAATATTCAGCATCTAGACTGTGAACATTGTATGTTTGGCAAATAACATGTTCACCCTTTTTCTCATACTACAATTAAAATTGTTGCTCCTTTTGATGTGTGGTCTTCCTATGTTGAAAGTCTTAATGGTGCTCACTATTATGTTCTATTCATTGATGATTTTTTACATTTCACGTGGATTTATATCATGCACTCCAAATATGAGATTTATTAAAGTTATGTGAACTTCACCAACATGATCTACACACAGTATTAAAAAAAAAAAAAAAAAGATCTGATTCTAGTGGTGAATTTCGCTCATGACATTTTTAAAATCTTCTTGCATCTCATGGTACCATGCCTCAACTTTCATGTCCTGATACGCCACAATAAAATGGGGTCTCTAAATGCAAACACAAACATATTGTTGAAACAATTCGCACATTTCTACTCTCCTCCCAACTCCCTCTAATATTTTGGGGAGAAGCTTCCTTAACCTCTTGTACCTTATCAACTGTTTGATCTTAAAGGAGATCTTCTATAATTTTGCACATGAGGGGTTATTTCTTTGTTTCGTCCAGTCATTAATAACTTCATTATTTTTATATAATAGTAGATAGAAAGAATGCTTGTAAGGAGTCCTATTGAAACTAAGAAATATAGGCCTGCCTATCATCCACACCAAAATAGGTGAAGTTTTCTAAAAAAATTCTACTAGTGGAGAAAGACCTCTTAGCCATAAGAGACATAGGGCTGAAGAGAGAGCCAAAAAGCAATCTTTCGTGTATAATCCTACATAATCTCGAATGTTATTAGTTCTGGTAAGTAGACCAAGTAAGACAATGCGAGCAAAAGTTCCTAGATTCATGGAGAATATAAAATATCATATAAGTTATCGTACTTGCATATCCATCATTTAAGTCTCCAACAATTATTCCAATAATTATATATCCAATTTGACCTATGGACGAATATGCAAGCATACATTTCATGCTTGTTTGAGTAATAGCCATGAGATTCCCCAATATCATGCTAAAAGTAGCAAGGATTTCCAAAAGAAGATGGCATTTGTTCTCTACAAGCCCCATTTGATCGACAATAACAGTGGTGACTACAAGGAAAAACAATGGAGGAATAGAGCAAGATCTTAGATTGGAGATAAAAAATGTATTCAACAAGATCGAAGATCAAAGATGCTCTAATACCATGTGAAACTTTAAACAGTTTAAGTTATTTTCCTTTAATAATGCAGTGTAATACATGGTGTTTGTATACAAAAAAATATTTCTAATTGTTAGGGATAGAATCCCTATAATATCTACAAATTATTCCGGTAATCTCTCTGTATGTTCTTGTAACACCCCGGGTTTTTCATGACAATTTTTTATATATTTATAATAATAATAATAATAATAATAATAATAATAATAATAGCATTTTTAATAAGAGCATTTGGGATCCCATGAGAAAAGTTTTATTTATCATTTTACTAAAACATCTCTTAAAAACTCCGCGTGTTATTTTTCCTTTCTCAAAATGTCACATATGTAATTTAAAACATAAATAAAATTTTATGATAATAGATTTGAACAATACTCATATCAATCAACATCAAATAAATCGGTGCCTTTATTTTGAATCAAATAAATATCCAAAACACAATAATAATAATATGGCTCAGGGTCTATCCATCATAACATCCCATATAAATGTCCAACATATGTCTAAACATCTCAATCAAATCCATAAAATAAAAGTATATAGTCCATAATTAAATTCAGATGGCAGTCTTGTTTATTAACTCACGCCACTGTCTAAAATTCTAGTAAAAGGATCTCCTGCAGCTCTCACAGTTTCTCAACGACCTTGCCTTTCCTGTTATCGCGCTCGAGATCTAAGGCATTGCAAAACAAAGCAATGCCTTAGTAAGCTATCGCTTGTGTAGGTACATAGACAATTAATGTAATAAAAAGAAATAAATGAATAACAATACTGATAAAATAAAAAGTCTATCATCTATGAAGATAAAAGTATCATAATTCATGCCAATTTATCCCATATACTAAGACATGCCTTTCACGAAGTTAAAACATGACATGAATCAATATAAATGAGCATACAATAAGAATAAGGGCACCCTAAGGTAATGGGTCCTACAACATCGCACCAATATCACTGATCATGAGTACTCATAGTCAACCTCTGAGTGTCGTCACACCCAGGCATATCATCCATAATCATGCTCATCATACACGCACACATAATAAGAATATGGATCGTCATGCTGCAGTGGCAACCCTTCATGGGTCTCAACCACCGCCGCTCCCCGTCGACACCATAACGGGAGACTTAGCGTCCGTCCCCATGGAAAGGCCCGGACCGGTAGTGTGAACTATCCATGTTATCAAACCCCTACCAAATGCCATATACGGGCAGGTGTCTATCATATCACAATCTCATCACATCACAAATCTCGGAGGTTGGGTGGCCGGGCCTATCCCTCCTAGCATGACCCCCACCGGGTGAGAGCACCCGTCATAAAACACAAAACACGAAAATCATATATATATGTCAAAACTCAAGAGTACTCGTAACTCGCAATCACCAAGGCACGCCCCTCATCCTGGGGTTAGCCTATAAAAGGACCAACTAACAAGCTTCTATTCTTATTTTCATGCAAATCCATGCATTTTCAATATATAATAAGAAAGAAGTCTCTATTTAAGCATAATTAATTAATATCATGCTCATAAAAACATTTGTCATGGTTTATTCAATAAAAGATTTCAATTTGTAATAATCATAATGTACTCTAAGTCTCATGAAATCAACGGCTAATAATAAATGCAATTTAAAACACAATCACTCATGATGCTATGTTTATGCATAGTTTTAAAATCAAGGCAAAACATTAATTGTCGTCACCTACATCAACGTAAGATCACTTAGCTTGCTAATAAATCCCCTTAACTAGTATGTTCAAGTGCATCTGTCCATGTTACATCACTATTTTAAAATTTTTCTAAATTAAAAGTAGTCATTTATAAGTTTTTAAGCTAAAACTAGGTTCGCGTCGTCAATACAGTCACAACATCTCTTTCGAATCGCGATTTGGACTCCTATAGCTCTCATAAATCAAATTTTTGTGAAAATACAAAGAAAATAGGGCTGACCGACCACCGCAGCCCTTTCTACACCAGCGGCGCGAGTTTACACTGAGTTACAACGGCGCCCAGTTTACACTGGGTTATACTGGAGGCCTCGGTTTACAGCAGGTTACACCAACGCCCAGTTTACACCGGGTTACACGAGTGGCCCCGGTTTACACCAGCGACGCGAAAACCGGCGCTGGAGAAGACGACCAGCTTCCGGTCATCTCCGGTGACCCTACAGGTGTCCAAATCACTTGGTTTTTGAGCCATTTTATTCAAAATTTCTTCTAGTTTCCATTTCCACTATCCTTTTGCATTGATTTTTCCAAAAACTATAGTTTTTATGCGATTTTTCTCATGCTCCTAAAAACTTTCCTAGGTACTGTTCTTCACGTTTTTGGCGAAACCAGTCGTTGGATCTCTCTCAAATTTAAATGGTTTATTGTTGGGTCTATCATGCACTAGATGGATGGTTTGATTTGCAAACAAATTGGTTTCATCCATGAAATCATGCCCTAACAGTAGCGTGCACAGGGTTCCTAGGAAAAATTTCGTTTCTCCTGGATTTCCTGATTTCCATGCATTTTTCCTTGCTATTTTCTTACACATGTAACATGAAAAGAGAAGGTTTATGGCTTACCTCTAATGCTAAGTGTCACTTGATGTTTGCCGGAGCCCTACTCGCCGGAAAAACATGGATTTACAGAGGCAAGGGTTTTGAGTGAAAACGGGAAAAGGTGGTGTGTTTTGGCGCCTGAGGGGGGAAGATATAGGCTGTAGAGTTTAAGGGAAAAGGAACTCTTCCCTCTCACGTCTCCTTCCAGCGAAATCACCGAATCTGGTAGAGACATGTAGAAGAAGGGGGGTGCCGTTATCAATTCAGGCCCCTGTGTTTTACGTTTCTACCAAATTATCAAATTACCCCTATAACTTCAACGGCTCATAACTCCTTCGTTTGAGCTGTGTTTTTCACATTTTTTATGGCGTTGGAATCCTATTGACAAGCATTTTCAAATTCTTAAGTTTTCAGATCAAATTCCATCTATAAATTTTTAAATTAATTGATGTAATAAATTCTTAATTTATCCAAAAATTAAGGATATTACAGTTCTTATAATCTCCTATAATCTCTCTAACTAATCTCTTATAATCTCTCTAACATGAAATACTCTCTTTAACATATTTTTCCTTGCTTCAATGGTATCATAACCATTGAGTGTAACACTTGAAAGCAAATCACCACATCCTCTTCTTCTAATTGGTACAAAGTCCTTCCAACATGAAAGTTCCAATTTGAGGAAGACGAAGTGGAAGCTTGCCTTCAAGTGCTACACCCAAAGTTATGATACATTGAAGCAAGGTAGAACATGTTGAAAAGCACATTTCAGTGGTTCCTTTTCGGTTTAGTCAACTTTCAACTCATCTTTCTAGAAGTTAGTCTAGTTGCCACCCCTAACTTGGGTTTGAAGTTCATTGTAGAATAAGCCACTATCACTAGCAATATCCCTCCAAACTATAGAGCAGTCCTTACATCTTCAAGGGGTCAGGGCAGTAGAAATTCTCATTCTTAGATAGACTTTCAAAGAAAGCATGGCCCTTCATCTAATTGACAACTAATTCATTCCTAGGGCTATGTTCATCAATGCAAGTCTTTAATCCCTCATACGCGCTTCTTGTTTACAGAAGTAAACTTCCTTCCATCTTGCCAAATGGTATCTTCTTCTATCTAGACTATCATCCCACAAGAAATTCTATTAGAGTTGCTCAATCTCCTCCACCACAAATTTAGGGTATTTATACGTAGACATGCAATACAAAGGCATATTTGCAAGAGTTGCAAGGATTAGGGTCAGCCTTTCGGCCTATGATAAGCAATGTCTCATCCAACCTGCAAGCCTTTGGACTAACCTTTTCACAACTAAATTCCACATGCTCACTATTAGTCTACTAGTAGAGAGATAAACTTAGGTAAGTACATAGTAGCTTTGCAATGGAACAGCCAAGGGCCTAGACTTTTTGAAGATGAAGGACTACCCGACAATTTGAGCATGATTTTGGAGTAGCTAACTCTCTGCCTAGAGACAAGCTCATAGTATTTCATGATCCCCTTAATCTTGAGGACCACATTTCCTATGAAGCAACAACTAGTAAGGTGTCACCTATATAATGAAGCAGACACCTTTAAAGGTGATTTTGGATAGTAAGCCACCGAACACAGGCCTTGCTCAACCATGATGCCTATCATTCTATAAAACACTTCTCCCACCAAATGTGAGAAGGTAGTAAAATACAACATCCCCTACGAAAGAAACCTTTTAGGGAATCCATTCACAAGAACGAAGATCTTAGTTGAGCTATAACATGCTTGCATTCACTACCTCTACTTGGAAGTAAACCCCATCCTTGAAAGACCCAGGACCACTGCACCCACTCAACTCTATCATACACTTTTCTTCATATCAAGTCTGCGCAAGAATCCTTTCAAATGTAATTCATCTGATACACACATTTTTGAGGCAACCAACACTCTATCTAGAATCTATCTTCCAAACACAAATTCTGACTGTTCAGGATAGATGAGTTTATCGATAACCCTCTTTAATCTATTTGTTGGTAGCTTGCACAAGATCTTATAAGCACTGCTACAAGATAATGATAATGGGCCAAAGTCTTTAGCTCACTCTTTGTAAAACTACCTCTTGTTGTCTAAAATAAAATCCCTATCAATTTGAGAGGCTCCAGATCATGACAATGATAATCTCTCCAAAATATACTCACATAACTTGAAGGGTCAAAGTCTTCTATTATCATTGGTCAAGGCTGCAATATGATTGCTTCTGTATAGCATCAAAATATTTAATTTTTGTAAAGAAGTAACCATCCATGAAAAAGTGCAACACCGCCATGAAAATAGACTCTTACAAAAATGCTAGGCAAGGTTGCGTATTATGGACCTTTTGTGATCCGCCCTTTCTTCGAACCCTACATGTGCAGGAGCTTCGTGCACCAAGCTATCCTTTTTATTATCATCATCATCAAAACATTATCTTGATTAGGAGTGGGTCACATGAATCTTGTTCATCTAGCTTTATTTAGTCTCAAAAATTTTAAATCTTTTCTCACCCTTTTTATCCACATTCTTTTAAGCTTTTCTGATTTTATACTAAGAAAATATAGTAGTAAATATTATAGATTTAAGTATTAAATTAAAATAGAGAGAAAGATTTTTGGTAAAAAAACATACGGTTAAAAAGGAAGATGACTTAATGAAGAGAGAGAAATTAGCATTTTGTACGCCCCCCATCTCTACTGAAATAAGACAGGAATTTTTACCGACCAAATTCCTCCTGTATTGAAATAATCGACTACCAAAACAGAACGCATGAGGAAACACGTAGGCATAATATAAACTTACCATAATCTCAATATTATCCTCGTAAGAACGCACGATCCAGTCCGTTGATCCCACTTATGTCTCGTTGAATATTTTGTAGTTCAGAAAAAAGAAGAAGTTGGCCTTGAATCTAACGGCGATATCCAACGTTCATGAAACCATCAGACGGACGGACTGGATCAAATAGATGTGGGGTCCACAATGAAAAAGTGAGTTGTCCAAGGAATCGTCTTTCAACGCGTAAATCTCGAGCTAGACAGCGGAAGAGAGGCATCTGCCCGGCGAATCTCGGAAAGGAGAAGTAAGGATCACCTTGGTAATTTCAAGCAATTTTGGGGGTATTGCAAGGGACACAAACGCTACTGGTTTGGCGTTTCCGGCGGCTACTCTTTCGAGAAAACCGATAAATTTAGAAACACAAAACCCTTCTCAAACCCAATCCCAGATTTCCGCCTTCTGCTGGTCATTTTCTCGTCGACCGGAAACGAAAATTCCCGGCGACCTCCGGTCAAGCCAATTCTTCGGACCTTCGATCAGACCGTTTCAGAAAACCTGGAGTCAGATCGGAGCGAAACAATCTCCGGGAGAAGAAAGAGAAACCCATCGGATCCTTCTACCGGGCAACTCATCTGATTGATCCAGAAAGCCTTTTGCAAGCATGTAAAGATCGGCAATTTCTCCAACTTGAGGAAAAAATCCTTTGCCGTTTCCGTATAATCCCGGTTTTGTGAGTCTTCAACAGGACTAGTGAAGTGATCGTAGCGATTGCTGAAGAATGGAAGGATGAGACTGAGAGGTCCACGGGGAATCAAATTAATGGGCAACTGTTTCGCCTCCGAACAGAAAGATCGGAAGGCACTTCCAGGTGAACTTCTGCTCCTTGTTTCTCCTTAATCTGTTTATTTGTACAAACAATCACATTCATTTTCGTGCATTTTGTGGAAGATTGATTACGCGCGAAATGTATGAGAGGGTTTCTTCCATAAATGACAGCACTGTTTCGGCCGGGAAGAACCTTCTTCTTGGTATTTTTCTGGGGAAAATGAATTTCGCTAACGTGCAACGTTTTGCTTTGTGGGGGGGGGTGGGGGGGGGAGGGGAGCGGAACAAGCACGGGCTTGACGTACACCTCAATGATTGAAAGAACGGGGAAGCTTGCTAACGTGCGCTGGTCGAGGGGGTGATGGAAGCTTAACATTCACCTCAATGGTTTTAACAGTTTGGTGGGTTGATGCAGGTCATTTTCACCGGGATAAAGGAGATAGATTTTCCCAATTCTGGCAGTCATTTAATAATCTTGTGACCATTTTGACCTTTTCATTTTTCGTATGTCGCGTGGACTTGTAGGTTCATTTCGGTCTTTTCCTTGCGGTCAATGATCCCAGCTTTGCTCTGTTTCTTGGTTGTGGTCTCCAACTTGCCATTTGATTCATTACGTAATCTTTTACAGAAACCCCCAACGGAATCATCAAAGTCACGTTTACTGGAATACCCCTCTGGCTTCCGTAATTTACCGTCCAAGGACTTCATGCCTGATATTACTGCAATGTATAGGATTTATCATTTATCAATTTTTGGAGATTTTCTGTAACTGCGGGTTTGGGTGGATTTTTCGTTTCCAATTTTCTTTTCTTTTATTTTTCTTTTGAAGGAAAGCTTTGGCACAACGTTGTGTGACCTTGAGGTCGCGGGTTCAAGGCATGGCAAGAGCTTCTTGCATTTTGCAAGGTAAGGCTGTGTAATATTGACCCTTGTGGTCTGCCCCTTCTCCGCACCCTGCATGCGCAGGAGCTTCTACCCCCTTATTTTTCTTTTGAATGTTGGACACACGCACTCATTAGCAGCCTCAGACCCGTGATTTCCATAAGAGAGGTCGCTTCTTGTGCCACTGCACTGGAAGGCCTTCGTAGACATTATAGTAGTAGTGGTGATGGTGGAATATGCAGCAGTAAAAGACTAAACATAGGAGTGGCTCTATCCAAGGTTTGTTATCAAATGGCGGAATTATTGATCATGGACATTTGCAGTTTGTCATGTTAAAAATTTAGATTCAAAGCACCAGAAGACATTGTAGTCCACTATGAAAGCTGTGTACCATTTCAGTTGTGAATATGATGAAAGTGCAAGTAGCTACAACAAGTCTGCATTTCTGAAAGTTGTGAATTTTGGCTAGGCACTGATATTCTTAATCGAGAGATTGAAATTGAACAATGGGGGTCTTTGCAACTGGGGTGTCAGAATAGTGGAACAAAGATGTAAGAATTGGTGTATCTTGTATTCTTCTAATTTGATATACACGGGTAGCAGTACCATTTCCATATTATAGATGTTTAACAGTAATAATTTAGTAAAGGGAAATGATATTCCTGCCCCACTCAATTGACCTTGGCCCTTGGTTTTTTTTCAGTCATGTGAAGGTTTGTCCAAATAGAAAAACTAAAAGATTTTACTGATCTTTACTGTTATATATACATGTGTGCAGAGAAAGTACGGCACCAAGAACCTCCATCTCCTGTAAAACCAAGCATACCAGTTGCTCCGGAGATCAATAGAGCCCCCAGTATCCCAGCAACTCCCAAAGATGTCAAGGATTTTCTTCACAGCAGTGGATATCATAATGTCGATATCTTTACTTATAGCGAGATGAGAATAGCTACTAAGAATTTCCGAACCGATCAAATTCTTGGTGAAGGCGGGTTTGGAATTGTTTATAAAGGTGTTATTGATGAGAATGTCAGACCAGGTTACAAGTCTACACAAGTGGCTGTTAAAGAGCTTGACCCAGAAGGCTTCCAGGGTGATAGAGAATGGCTGGTAATCTTCTTCCCTGATGTCTTTTCTCCCAAATAATTACTACTGTGTTCTTTGTTTTCTTTATGATCAGAGCTTGGTAGATAGTGATATATAATCATGAAAAGGGCTATAAAATGAAAAGTTAAGGGTACTATTATAAGACAAGCAGACGTGAAACATGAACGGTGAGATTTTGGCTCTGTAGTCTATCAAAACCAATTACTGACAGACAGCTATGAAAGTGATCATGTTCTGCTGAGAAAGATGTAAAGAACTATATCCAAGAAGGGGTCAGTGACATATATGTTTCTACTAGACTACCGGTTCATCTGGGTTGGCTTGATTGGCTGTCCTCTTGCTATTGATCCCATACCTAAAGAGAACCAACAGAATCAACATAGACGTTATCTGCGTCAGCTTGATTGTAGAGGAAGACCCACATGGAGAACTGAAGATGAAATGCAATCATTTTTTGGCATTTCTTATGAAGAAAGCAGAAAAAATGGTGTCTAACCTAGACATAAAGATCACCTACCCTTTATATTTATTCTTCTTCTATATTTAGGGATACAAATATCTATGTATTTTTACATTGCATGTACTTAAAGGATCAAAAGGAATCCATTCTGGGCAAAAGTCAAGTATTCACTTTAAATATGGATTGATGTTAGTTCCTAAAGGACAGCCTATGAATCCCGGGTCACATAACTATATAAAGAGAATCCCAGCATTTTCCTTTAATAATTATATGTCCTTTGTGCAATTCTTTCATATTTGGAAATGTACTTGAGGCGATGGAGAACCGTTACAAACAATGTACAGAGCTTTTCATTGGACGAGAAGTTCCTTATGCTCTAAAATAACTTCTCAGATTAAGGATTGGATAATCTGACACAGCTTCTTACTTGTACAATACTACTTTGAAATGTTTGATGCCCAAAGCAAGATATTGACTTGAGCAGAAGGAATCAGATTAGACATATTCTGGAACTGTGAATCCCACAGAATCAAATAATGGTTCTAGCATATTGAGTTTTGTGTCAAGTTGGTTGAAGGATCCATCGCAATGAATGATATCAGAATATTTAAGAATCTTCAGGAGTGAATTGTTTTCCAAAGCTCTGGAATAAGCTTGAAAGTGATCAATCTTTGTTTACTTGGGCATGGAAAGGTGTCAAACGCAAGGGAGGCATTGAAACTGTGAAACCCAGAAGGTATATCTGCCATAGGCTTACAGCAATATTGTAAAAATTAGGGATGAATATTGTGTAAGTGCATGCTTGGATTTATCATTCCTCTATATGTTAAGACAGAAATACAGCAGCTGCGTAAGATAGATAAATAAATAAATTTTTTTAAAAATTGCATATAAAAGAATGAAAATATGGTAAAACTCTAAGTTCTGTATGCAACATAAGTAATCTGCAAAGAACCAGAACAAGGATCTCATCCATTCCTGTGTAAATTGAAACACAGTTGCAAAAACATGTACTCGACAGATTGACTTGCTGTTTTATCCAAAAATGAGTGCCTTATTAGCTATGATTTTTGTCAATTGACGTGTTTCCTATGACAATTTGTCCCTGTTGTATTGAAGTTCTATCATGTCTGCTTATCATCTTGTGTGTCTTGCAGGCAGAGGTCAACTATCTTGGGCAGCTTAGAGACCCCCATCTTGTCAAACTAATTGGCTACTGCTGTGAGGATGATCACAGGATGTTGGTTTATGAATACATGGCCTGTGGAAGCCTTGAAAAGCACCTATTCCGACGTAAGTGATGAAGTTCACTATTTAGTGATTCTCTTTCCTAGGTCAAATGTTCAACTCTCATTTCTAGTAGCGAAACATAGTCATCCAACATATATAATGATAAAGAAACCTTAAATATGCATCTTGGTGCTTTCACGTTTTTCACAATTGGCACCAATGTCTTCTTGTGAAATTGCAAAGGAGTCTCTCACCTTGGTGACCAGGGTTTGAGACTGCACTCAGATGTTGTGTCTGCCATTCAAAAGAAAAAAAGAAGTTTCACAAATGCTAACCTTTCAGATCAGGAAAAAAGTGTTTCTCAAAATTACTAGTAAATTGGATACAGGAGTTGGTCTAAGACCTGGATGCAATCAATGCAATGAATCTGGCATACCAGTACAGTTCATTTACATGATAACATTCAAGATAAATCAGATGTGCAACTATTATTTTGAAAGAGTTAACTCTAAATCAATATTTATGCCAAACAAAACCAGAAGAAAATACAAAGAAAAAGCAGCTGGTAGGTTAGTCTCAGTGGTTGCCGAATTATCCAGTCCCATCGAGTAGATTTCTACCAATTTGTTCCCTTATTTGGAATTCTATTGTGTCCTTGTTTGGAACCAAATTGTCCTAAATGCTCTGTGTTTCCTTTGTTCTGTTCTTAAGAAAAGCTTACCTTTTAGTATGGATCAAAAGTGAGTGGTTAATAACCTGCATTTGTGATAAATTGTACAAATCAAGAAAGAAGGTTTCCTTTTTTATACTTTCCAGCTTTCAGGTTTCTATCAATGGGAAGGTTCCCGATAATGAGGGAGAAGCATGCAGTTAAAGAGTGGGAGAAAATGAGAATCTTTTGCTATACCAAAAGGGAAACAAATTGCTTCTCTCTTTATTCATCCAGTTACTATGATCACAGGTGTATGTTTTACAATGCCTTGGCCTACTAGAATGAAGATCGCCTTGGGTGCTGCGAAAGGGCTTGCATTTCTTCATGGAGCAGAAAGGCCCATTATTTATCGTGACTTCAAGACATCAAACATTTTGTTGGATTCGGTTTGTTCCTTGCTCAGTTCTGATAGCTTTTGACTTTTGTATTTATTTTCTTGCAAACCTTGACGCATAGTGTGTACTTGACATAGGTAAATTGCATTTATCATTTTTTTCCATACACTTGAAGCTTCCCATGTTCTGTGAAAACAACAAATTGACCTATTGAAGCATGACATGGGAACAGAAATCAGATGGACCTTTAAGACAGTGGGGTTACCTAACAATCCAATCCACATTAGACCATTCTACTTTAAAAATGGAAATTTGATGATTAACAGGCGGCAGTTCTAGAGAAAAGTGTGTGAAAAAATTAGTAATCTGAAGATAAATTACAATGAAGAAATAACACCTATGTTACCACTGCTCTAGAAGTTCTGAAAGTTCTATCCATAAAAATGTTCATTTTCATTCATCATGGGGACCCATCATGACTTACAACTAACGTTCCATTAACCTGCAGGCTTATAATGCAAAGCTTTCGGACTTTGGGCTTGCCAAAGAAGGCCCCATGGGAGACCAAACCCATGTTTCCACACGAGTGATGGGAACTTACGGATATGCAGCACCGGAGTATGTAATGACTGGTGAGTTCTATTGGGCCAAAATGCATAGAGAACAATATGGGGCATACATTCCTTTGTCTCCTCAAAAATTGCTCTGCATGTTTGGAAACATGCTGAGAGGCTCTACTTTTGGACTATAGCTTAGCTTCTGAGCCCTCTTTCCATAATCTTATAGTTATATGACTATATTTGCAAACATAAATCTCATAGCATATAAAATTATTTGCATGTACAGTTATTTGCAAATGATGGTCATAGAAGTTTGAAATCTATCTTTTGAAGCCGTACTGTTAATGGCTTCGAAGGTAACCTTAATTTCCATTTGAAAATAAGATTAACTTATTAACTTGTGATATCCTTATTCCCAAATGAGGACCCGTTGTGGTGGCCTCCATAGAACTATTAGTTATGCTATTTTAATCTTTTTAACAATTTTTTTATAGGCAGTAATATGGTCTTTTAACTATTGCAAAGAAGAGTTCTAATATGTCATCTACTAGAACTCTCAATCCATACCCCATGAAATGATACCAAGTCTCCAAGCGGTTCGCCAGTGGAAAAGTAAGAGCCAAGAAATCTCTGATCACTGGAGCTCAGGGATTGTCCCTTGTTTATTTCTAGGAAATGGCCCACCAATTATGGAGCTGAAAAGATAAATGGTTCTGATTGAAAGATTGGTTCCTGCCTGCTCCTTCACCGAGTAGAACCACTTGTTTTGTATAGTTCGGAGCCATATGTTTTTCTCTTTCTTAATGAGGCAAGCTAACTGGTCCACTGCTTTTCCTTTTTCCCTTGTGCAAGCATGTCAATTTGTAAGTTTGGGCACCATTCCCTAATTGAATATTAGTTTTGTACATTCTTTTATAAGATATGATAGTCTTCTTCAGTTAGCTTATGGCCTTATCAGTCGGTTGCATATGTTTTTTTTTAGGGGATCATACTATTCAACAATGGCACAAGTGTCCATTAGACTTTCATGACACACCAGATGTCGAAGCCATGTTAGCGAGAAAATTTAGAGTTTTGTTTCTGTCTTCTCATTTCTTGTTTCCTTTCTGCTGTTTTTATCTATATGAAGAGCTGATACTACATGCCCATGCTGCATTGTGAAAACAGTTTTTCTCTGTCAACTATTACGGGCCTATGCGTGTGGTATTGGTTGGTCAGCCAGCTTGGATTATATCAGATGTCTTTACGATGCCGACCAATTAGCATGTTTCCTTTATCTATATGATATTACTGTATAAGTGGTATTTGGACATATTTTGACAGATCATCCTATCAATAATATGAAGGGGAGCTTTGGAGCAATGGTAAAAGTTGTCGCCATGTGACCTTGAGGTCACTGGTTCAAGGCGTGAAAACAGCCTCTTGCAAAATGCAAGGTAAGGCTGTGTACTTTAGGCCCTTGTAGTCCGCCCCTTCCCCGGACCGCGCATAGGCAGGAGCTTCGTGCACCAGGACTGCCCATTTCTATCCTATCAATAATATCAAGTGACTGTACATCATACCAGCAGCACAACAAATTTGCTAAGAGTACAATATTATTGAATTACATAGGTCTGAATGGTATGCTTTAAATCACCAAGGAGTTGAGCTCTAAATGGGGAGAACCATATGAACTTCAATAGCAATCTTTTAGAATGATTGTAGTATCTGTTTTTTAGTTTCCGCATAGATATTTGTTGGATAAGGACGGAATCCTGTGAGATTCTCTATTTTGTCTTGAGAGGGTTCCGAAGACTCAGTTGCTGTTGATTCCCAAGCACGTTAATTTATTAGCTAACACATTAATTCATTCTATCAGGTCATCTAACAGCACGAAGTGATGTATATGGATTTGGAGTTGTGCTCCTGGAAATGCTCATTGGAAGAAGAGCAATGGACAAGAGCAGGCCAAGTCGAGAGCATAACCTGGTTGAGTGGGCTCGCCCACTTTTGAACCATAACCGGAAGTTGCTGAAGATCTTAGATCCAAGAATGGAAGGTCAGTACACAGTGAAAGCTGCCCAGAAAGTGGCCAACTTGGCCTATCAGTGCCTTAGCCAAAATCCGAAAGGGAGACCTACAATGAGCGATGTAGTTGAGACCCTGGAGACTTTTCAGCAGCAGGAGAGCAAAGAAGAGTCACTGCTCCAAGGTGGAGGAAATGGCGTGACCCTTTATGAGGTTCCCAAAACTACAGCGGATAATTCTACTGATGGAAAGAAAGCCCCAGGCAAGGAAGAGGAAAAGAGAGAAAACAACGCCCTGAAACAGCAAAGAGGCGGACCTGCAAATGGAAGGAGCAAAAGCGAACCTCCTCAGGGATGTGATTTGTATACTAGCCAGTCTCCTGATGATTCCCGGCGGGAGAATTCATCTTCCACAAGAAATGGCAATGCGTCTGTGGGTGAGATTGATATGTATAAGGTGTGACACTGTAATTCTTTGCAATCAATTGGTTTTGCATTTGAATTCATCAAACCTGAGAATCTTGGATGCATAAAGCTCCTATAATTTTTGTCATGTTTCAAAAATATAGTCGGTGTCTACACCCTTTTTGTTCTGACTAACCATAATGCATTTGCATAATGATGCTGTAGAATACTTACTGACTTTGAGAAGAATTTGGGAAACCTCTCCTTACAGAATTGGCACATAAACACAAGCTTTTGAAAATCTTCACCTTTTTATGCTAAAAGCTAGCCACTGGAGATTACTAAACCCTTTAAAAAGGCCAGAAGTACACACAGCGTGTCAAAACTCAAAATGCGGCCCCAATGTGGAGTTCTGCCAGAACTCAGGCCTTGCTAAAAGGGGTCGACTCGGGTTTTTGCTAGGAATACTTGGATAATGGAAAAAATGTTGGAAAATAATCGACTTTTACCGACAGACATATTTCCACTATAAAAAATCTTTTTCTTTAACTCGGCAAAACTGTGCGAGTCCAAGAGGCTTGAACCTATGAAGAAAAGTTCACCATGCATCACAAAAGGGGCGTGGAGCTCCTACCAGAACTACCAAATAAATTGTTGAGAAATGAAGTCTTTTCAGCCACCGCTGCGTATTCATAGATAACTGTAAATGATTGCAGAGGCATGATAAGTTATTAGGGCTGTCTATGTACTTGGACAGTCCAATGGATGGTCATAATCTAATGAGGTTTAGATGTAACATGAATATATGGAACAATTTGATAGACTATATTTGTAATCTAACTTTAGGATCCAAAGTTTGAATAGACTAAATTAAGACAATTTTCTAAAATCCGAAGTCTAATTATTTTGTTTAAGATAGTTCAAAGGGAGACATCCACTGAACCCAAACAACAAAAGAAAGCTCTTGTTCTAAGTGTGGTGCCTTATTAGGTATTAATAAGGTATGTTAGAGAGTTAAGGGTAGTAGATTTCATAGAAACTGAGATTACTATGGGCCGCCTGCACCCAAAAGCGATGATTCACTTGTCCCCTTATCCTTAGGGACCTCGTGGCATATAACCACCAAGACTCCCACTAGATAGCAGCCTCTTTTTTCTGTTAGTAATTTCACAACCAGTAGTCTAGGCATTTTATTTAGTAATAATCCTCTAGCTAGGCCATTAGAAATCATGACTAAGTCATCACTTGTGATTGGTCCCAAGACCTAGCTTACCCAAGGCAAAATAACCAAAAATCTAAGTCTTAATTCTTCCTGTAATGGATCAATATCTATCACAAGAGCCATAATACTAGCATTGATGACTCGAGATAAAAGTTTAAGGAAATCTAGAGGAAAATAACTTCTGAAAAACCACATGCATTGGTACAATGCCAATTCTCCACTTGAAGACTTGTGCGTCACCATCATTAGACTAATAGTAAGCTTAGATGTACTTTAATAATAAGCTGAAAACTAAAAGTAAACTAAACTAAATTTCTAGAGACAAAAGTGAACCAAATTAAAATAAAGACATATTAAAGCCTTATCCCAAATAGGGGTGGACTAGGTTGAATGAAAGACGAAGTAAACTAAACTAAAGCAAATTGCATTGAAGTAAACTAATAAACTAAAATATGATGATTACCTCATAGATTGCTAATGAATCTTTCAAGATCCAAGAACTTCTGAAATAAACATTAAACACTAAATCAGCTAATTGAACACTTTAATCAAGAGTTAACCACTTTCTTCAAATACTTGACATGATTTCACTTGAGAAACACGCACTTGATTTCATGTTATCTCACCATTAATGTTCTCACTGTTGTAAGGCACTTTCCTTTTAGATTGCTAAAAATTAGAGAGTTTAGGTTTGTCAAATCAATGTGGGACTAAATAACCCTTGTAGGATACCACATGTATTAAAGGAATTTGTTCAGGTAACATTATCAAAGGAAAAAATAGCACAGTCCGAATATTGGAACATATTAATTACACAACGCTATTAATATATTACAGAAGGGTCAAATTGATTGGTTAATCTTATCGGATGTAGTTTACTTTTTTTCAAATTCTTTATTGGCTGATAGTATTCAAAACTATTTTCATCATTGGTAAGAGGTTGAAACAATGTAAAACAAATTAAAGAAAGGTTGGTCCTCATTTGATGGTTTATAGAATAATTTTAGGTGCCCACACCACAGTTGACTTGATTTTATCTCTGAAGAAACAAAAGTTGGTAGGAGAGACATCATTCTAGCTAAGTAGCTTTCCTAGTTATATTGTGGAGTAATGTTAAGTCAAAGCACTTCTACTTTTTGCATGATGCATCTACCTATAGATGATTTATCTCGTTCATCTGATTCCTTTGGCTTTGTTGCCTAGTCCAAAACTCATGCAGATTAGCATCTTACAGGATGATATTTTTTGTTTTTAAATATAAGCCATTGTTTAGAATGTTTTAGCCATCAATTAAAAGAATATTTCCTTAGATATTGAACCATCAATCTACTTGATTTTTAAATTAGCAAACATCCAATGCCAAAGGAACTAAACTAGGTAAATCATCTGTAGGTGGAGCCCATTATGCCAAAAGTAGAAGCACATTGATTTGATTTACCTATCCTCTATCTTTTAAATTTCTGATGTGAGAAAGTAAAAACAAAAAAACCTAAAAGGCAGCAGTATCTCATATACAAATTTTCCTGCAAGCTGTTACTTACCGAAATCATGTCCCGGCTCTGTGTGACGTTACAAGCACTTGTGGAATCTGCTTTCTGGCTTCTGCTAAATCCTTAGTTTATATTCAATTTTCCTCAGTTCTAATGCATGCGGAAAGTGTTCTTTTCGTTTTCGGGAATATAGTTCACCAAAAGACGATAACATAGTACACCAAGGCGAGCGCAATGGCTCATAGAACCTCGCTACTGTTAGGTCGGGGTTCAAGACGCACCCATGCACAATTGTTGTCATCCAGGTGAGTAGACAAAGACATTGGTGCACATAAGACTTTCTTTTCCATGATCAACACCAGACATCTGAATTTATTTGCAAATTATTTTTTTCTCTTTACAAGCAAAGAATTATAAAGAAAGAGCTTGGCATTACAGTAAAGCTTATAAAGAAAGAGCTTGGCATTACAGTAAAGTTGTCGCCATGTGACCTTGAGGTCACAGGTTCAATGTGTGAAAACAGTTTCTTGCAAAAATGCAAAGGCTGCTTACTATTGATACTTGTGGTTCACCACTTTTCTAGACCCTGCATGAGGTTCATGCACTAGGCTGCCTTTACAAGCTAAGAATTACAAAGCAAACTGCTCACAAACCTTGTCATGCAAACTTCAAATCTAATATGCAGCCAGAGGAAAATCAGCAACTCAAACTTACTACCAAGCATATTCCAAGAAAATGCTGAGTTGTTTGCCACCAACCTCTCTAGATCAACCCCTACTTTTTTTAAGTTCTTCCTCCCAAGGAAGAGGTCAAAAAGAAAATGCTGAATTTACTTGTGAATTATTTTTTTCTCTTTACAAGAAAAGAATTATAAAGAAAGATCCTTGGCATAACAGTAAAGTTGTTGCCATGTGACCTTGAGGTCACGGGTTCAATGTGTGAAAACAGTTTCTTGCAAAAATGCAAAGGCTGCATACTAATGATACTTGTGGTTCACCACTTTTCTAGACCCTGCATGAGTTTCATGCACTAGGCTGCCTTTACAAGCTAAGAATTACAAAGCAAACTGCTCACAAACCTTGTCATGCAAACTTCAAATCTAGGCCATTTTAAATGTGACGAATGACTTAGATTACGGAAAAAAGTTCCGTCACACATGAAAAATAGGACACTCTCAAAAGTACCCCAACCAAAACTCTTTTCCAAGAAATTAGGGTACGCACAAAAAAGCGTACGGCTTCTAAAAACCAAAAAAACTGCACCAAAATTTTTGTAGTGATTAGTCCATCTTTAGATCCGTCATCTGCTATGCCACTTAATTTGATTTTCTTGCAAATAGATGGTTTAAATTTTCAAATGTCTTATTCATCTGTAAGGGTAACATCTGAACCCTACATGCATCAAATCCGTAAGTGGTTCTCATCCCTCACAGATTCACCATAAGCTGCTTCATGGTTTCACTACGCAGAATAAACTGATTTGGAAATTAGCAGCAGTAGAAAGCGGTCTGGATCCAATAAGATTCATTTTAATGCATCTTTTAGCCGTGGAACACTGAGATGATGAAACTTTCATAATCCCTAATCAGTCAGAGAATCGGATCCATCACATTTAGATTAGATATAGCCATCGTAAGAGAACATATCAGCTATTGTGATACTCAAAACGCAAGTTTGGCAGAGAAATTACTGCCGTTTTAAGGCTGAACCTCTACTTGGTTTAGAAACCCGCCTCTAACCCTAGTTGTCAAACGAGTGTCACATATGTTTCCCCCAAAACTGCAGAAGCTAGGAGCATTTTCCTGCAAAAAAAAAAAAAAAGGCATTCTCATTAGTTGGGTATGACATAAAATCTTGAGTTCTTATTTTTCTTGATTTATCATTGGACTCATAACTAAGGTAGAGTTGTCATCGTGTGACCTTGAGGTCATGGGTTCAAGGCGTAGAAACAGCCTATTGAAAAATGCAAGATAAGGCTGCATACTATTGACCCTTGTGGTCTGCCCCTTCCCCGGACCCTGCATATGCAGGAGCTTCATGCACCAGTGCTGCCCTTTTACTCATAACTCAGGTAATTGCTAGTGCATGCAAGGAAGATGAAAACCATGGAGGTGTATGACATACGGATAAATCAACTAAAAACATAAGCACAACTTTATGCCAGAGAAATGGACGTCTATGTATATTATGTCTTTACTCTGACATCAAATCCCGGGGTTCTGGACTATCACTAACTGTATAATGCGTTGTGTCTCGGTTGTGAGCATATATGCTGTTTGCTCCAGTAAAAGTTTCAAAGGAAAGTAAATCATTCATAATGTGAGTTTTTCCTCCACCTGGCTGAGTCCAAAACCAAATCAAGTCACTCAACGATAGGACAAGTAGCTTTTGAAACCGAGCCCAAACATCAAGACAGCATGTACAATGCAGAAAAGGACAAAAAAAATCAAGGACCAAGTATTAAAGGATGCTACTTATCCTGAAAAAAATGACAACTAGTCAGACCATGGCCCAGCTTAAGACTGGAAAGGGAAGTAATTTGAAAGAGACCAAATGAGTAAAATACCAAGATATGCTTCTAAAGCTTTCATTCACTGCAGCTTTAAGATATATTTGGTTTCTGTTTCATGTGAATTGCATTTTTTAAATTTTTAGTTCAGAAAATTATGCAGAAAGAGACTATTAAACACCATTCAGAATTTAAGACGGGTCAACCGCAGTTAATCATGGTTTCCTTGATGGCATTTAATAAGCAACAGTGACAATCTTAGTAAATGGAAGCAGGTGGCATTGAAGTTTGTACTCTACAACTTAATCAATATGTAAATGCATTATATAGTTAGTTCCTTTTTCACCAAGCATGATAGGATGATTCTGGAGTCCAGATGCACAGTTATAAGCATGGTATCAAAAAGTGGAAATCTCAAAAATGCAAAATTTCCAAAAATGCAGTTAGCATGCTTCATGCAGGTAAAAACTGAGCTGTGGCAGATTTTACCCTTCTTTTTCAATTTTACTGAGGCTTTTCCAGCAGAAGATTCCTACCAGCTTAAGCTCTTTTTATGCCAAAACACAGAGAAAAGTGCATTATGAGGGACATGCTGAAACCGATTTATGCAGAGCATGTTGACATCATCTTTACAAGTAAAAGAAAAAAAGGGCAGCCTGGTGCACGAAGCTGGCAGGAATCAATTGTTACGACCTAAGATAATAAAACAAGGCAGTGAATTGCAAACCCAACCTAAAGCTAGATGATAATCAACAATGACCTACATACCAAATAAGATCAATGATGCTTCAAGTAGCTTGAGGAGGTTCTTGAGCAACCATTTCACTTAGTAGGAAATAGAGAGTTTTCATTAATTTGCAGATGGAAGTAATATAACAATGGCATTACCCCAGACTTGCTGCAACTTCAATGCAAGCTGTGCAATGGATCTTCTTTGTGCTGGATGAGAGAAATCCATGGCAGATGCTTCCTGTATTGCTGATAAGAACTCCCTCCTAACTTTGGCAGAATGAACAAGATAATTTTGTTTGCGAGTAGTGCTCAAGTCCACAACCTAAATTAGTGAAGAAGGATACAAGTATCACAGTTCTTCTTTTCATAACAGAATGGTACAATCATCATACTTTATCTTTAGATATTATTTCCTATATAGGAAAAGATACACCAATGCGCCTTTAGCAGATGGATACAAGAAATAAAAAGAAAAAGATAAACTTATCCCATAGCAATACTAGGAATCATGTAAGCTACCTACAGCTAACCATTCTCAAGTGTGGTACTGATCATAGAATGAGTACAAAACATCCATCAGTATATAACTTCACATGCTCAAGGATCTATATAAAAGGCCATCCCTATGCACGAAGCTCCCGTGTATGCGGGGTCCAAGGAAGGGTCAGACCACAAAGGGCCTATAGTGAGAGAGATAATTAATAAAAAATGGAAAGTAAGTTTAAGAAGGGAAATTGTTGACTAAATGGAATTGCAAGAAGTTCAAAAGAAAATTTCAAATAATAAATTAAATAGCACTATGAGAGAGAGAGAGGTTGTAGGGAGAAACAGAATATAAGTACTCAGTAAAATGTGGGGAGCTGATGTTTCACTTCATTCAGAAGATAGGCAAAGGAAATGGAGAAAAAAAAAAGTAATAAATATAAAAAACAAAAACTGAAACAAAACACACAGAAACACGCACATAAATAAGTAAAGGCTCAAAGCTGATCAAATAAATTCATATGCTTGAAATCATATACAGGCAAAAGCACACATGCACACAAATAAACCAATCACATGAATCCAGGCATGCATACACAGTAGATATTATGATCACAGTCACAGTTGTATTTTTTTTATTGGATTCGTCAATAATCAATATAGAAAAGAAAAGGATGAATTTAACAAGACAAGCAAAAGAATGAAAAAGAAAATTAAATACCAACTACTAAGCAATTCATCTCACACATACAAATCAAATAACAGAAACACATTCATAACTCCACAGATGATGGAGGGACTAGATCGAAGGCACAAGCATTTTATAAGACTACATGGACATAGCATGTGCTCAGCACAAATGCTCACAAGAAAATGCAGCGTCAAATGCCCAGAAAAGCAGAGGAATAGTGAACTGATTGTTATTTTCAACAAAATCAAGCTGCACATACGACTCAGTGATTACATGGGAAACTTGGACCAAGTCATTCCAATCATAGTGATTTCAGCAAAGTAGCATCATGTTTCTAGCTTGCTAGTTTTGGGCTTTGAATAACTAAGTCAACTCAAACATTTCTTGTTAGTACTGAGCCCAACCAATTTCTTAATCCTCGGTAGTGGGAACTCATTCTCTACCTTCATGAGGTAGGAAGAGTAAGAAAATAATAACTTACAGATAGTTAACAAGAGGGTTAAGCAGAAAAGGAAATAAGAAACAAGTTCAAACATTTTTAATAGATAGATAAGAAGATTACCTTGTGCAACCAAGGGAGTATGGAGTCCAGAAACCTTTGATCTAGCAAGTATGCTGCCACAGTACTGAGAATTTCACTGACTGTTTCTGGTGACAATCTTTCCAGAACTGGACCAGTTATATCCATAAGTTCTATCAGAACAAGGTCATCATCAGAGCATAGAGCCTCAACGAATGCAGACTCAATGTTCCCAACACACAAGGAATCTTTAACACGCCTCCACAAGCCCTTCCTACTTTCTGAAATATTTTGAATGGAATTAATGTCACACGGTAAAGCACAGAGTAAGTCTGCAGCTTTTCTAGACTGGCAATTTCCTGCTTTCTGAGGAGCACGTCCTAAGCTTCTCTCAACACATTTTGCTATTGGATTTCCAGTTATATTTAGTGTAGGATCCTTCCACAACTCTACTCCATGTTTGACTGAAAAGCTGGATCTGTTGTTTGTAATTGAATTTTCCTCCCACAGTTCTCTATTTCTAACAGAAACTGATGGGTGCCTATAATTTGCATCCACAGTTGGCCTAGGAGTACAGGTAGATAATCTGGGAGAAGAAGTAACACTTCGATTATTCTTCAACATCTTGGAGGTTACCATGTTCGAATAGTTTCCACCATGATTTAGGTCACGTGATACTTTATTTACTGCATGTTCTAGATCAAGCACTTTCTCCTGCAACATAGACAAGCTTCTCGTTGAGCTGCCCATGAATACCTGAACAGTGTCAGAAGAAAGAAAACAAGTAAGCAACCCTTGTAACTTCTGGCAATAGGTTGGTTTTAAAGCATTTGAGAAAAACAAAATGAGAGAATTTCCCACTGTGTTTTTTACTGTATGGAAACACTTCTCTCAATTCCTACTTATATAAGTTCTGAAATTTGATGAGTCTAGAGAATCTCTCAACACTGACTTTTGGTGGGCAAAAAGGTCTCCTTATCATCTCAGCTAAACTAGATCGTAGGCACAAAAATCTCATATTTTAACAAACAACAGAGTAATGGAAATAGAACATATTTAAAATTAAAGAAGCTAAGAGACAACAGGAGGAGAATCTAAGAACTGAAGAATAGGAATAACAAACCGGTTTCCTTGGATATCAATGCAAAACTTTAGAATCCAGTTTTTTATCAGTTTTAGCTACTCCCAACATTTGTAGTTCTCTCAAAGAAATGCTAGCACTTTTAGCTACAGTAGGCATAGGCTTGGTCAGCCAGCCAGCTGAGCTAACTTTCAAATGGTTGTATACAATCAGGCTTAATGGAATTTATTTCATCTAATTCAGGAATAGAAGTAATTTATATCTTTTAATTCAGGACTAGAAAAATAACTTGTTACATTTCCATTTTCATCCACAATAAAATTAAGTCAAAACCAATATGTTGCTAAAAGCTCAATATCAGGTCTAGATCATAATTATCAGATCCTGCAGGAAGTGGGAGGCATATGCAGAAGAGAGTGGGTACAGCAAGTGGAATAAAAAATAAAAGTAGAAAAATAAACTGTGTTGGAGTCAGAAGTGTCTATACCTGATGAGATGCCAAAGCAAGAGTGATGTGTAAGCAAGAAGAACCTTTTAAATATACTACATATGCATCTAAAGAAATTATGAGTTATTGATTGAGTGAAACAAGGTACCTCTAAGATATCCAATAGGTTTGACTGCTTGTTTTCAATTTCCAAGAGTTGCTTTCTGATGGAAGCCAATTCATTGGCAGTTTGTGGACAGTGGCAACGTAATCCTTGTGAGCTCAATTCAGTAACAGTGGGATCCAGACTCTTTCGGTCCTGAATCCTTAAAGAACAAATGTGGTCTTCAGGATCAGCCTCTTTGGCAGGGGACCTGTGATTTATTCCCATTACCTTCACTGGATTTGCCCCCTGAGGACAGCTGCCAGCAACTGTTATATGCTTATTTTCAAATCTACCACTGAAAAGATCAGAAGAGCATTTTGGTTTTTCATCAACCGGCATAGAATCATACTCAACATCTTGAATCCCAGTTACATCTGCATTTGTTCTCTCGAAGGTCTTAGTAACACAACTACCCTCAGATTCTTCATTGTGAGTATCCGCTAAAGAAACAGTAAGAGTCTTTGGAAGTGCTATTTCAATGTGCCAATCATCTGGTTTAGAGTACTGTGGATTCTGTACGTAGTTAGAACATGGTTTCCTAATAGCCAAGGGACTTCTTTTCTTTGCTGAGCAGGTTGAAATGCCGCTTGTAGCAGACCGGGAACTAACTTTCCCATATGGGCTATCTTTCCACCTACCACTCTTAACACTAGCCAGATCTGTGTAGTCGCCTATGCCAAAATTTTCTGTTGGAGGCTTCAGATAATTAGTTAAGAACTTGAAAGAGACAACCACTACCACTATGCTTATCAACTTATCAAGAGCCGACGGGAGAACACTTAATGCATATAAACAAATAAAACAATTCAGTGTCCTCCTTTAAACATCATGCTTGCATGTCCTATTTTAATGCGGGGATGCTGCTTCCCCAGACACGTAAACTCAATTACCAGCAATTGGCTACTAAAGTAACAAAATCATTTGGAAAAACTACAAGATTTACCGTTTCAATTTTATCTGATGCTTAACACATATACGACTGATGTAGTACCAGCCAACATATTTAAGTGCAACCAGAGGCTGGTCAAACATTCAAGGCCATAAACTAAAAACTTCTCTCACAAATCTATTATAATTTGTATGTAATCATACTGCTGCATCTTTCAGGTGCTAAAATTGTAATGAGCTTGTTTTGGCACTTCATACAATCTTGACCAAATTTCAAAATCTCAATGATAGATCAGTCAACTTGTTATGTTCACTTCCAAAAATGAGTCCACAATAATCTAGTCTTGGCAATCATCCAGTAAGCTGATCTTTGCACAAATATTGAGGTTTCCACAATTTTGGGTATCCCAAGACTTGGGATACAATGGCTGATTTCAGATTTGAATATATCCATTGATTTGAAGAGCAAAGTGGTATGGAAAATCTAGAATTCATTACCCATGTCAAGTTCCACTTGACCATGTGAAGAAACAAGCCAACCGGTTGCATTATAGTACATGCGTCAGCATAAGCAACAACCCGACAATGACCAACATCAATGTAGTTGTGTATTACAGACCATAAAAATGAATTCTAATCGCATATTAGAGATCCTGTACATAAAATAAATTATTCTACTTTCAGCAGCAAAGTTCAATGTTTCATATAAAAAAGCAACCAAACCTTTCGTAGATGATCCTGCTTCTGAAGCTTCTGGAGAATCAGATCCTGGGAGGCCTTTCCAGCATTGTATGGCATGAACAACTGAATCCCTGACTGGCTTCACCTGCAAAAGAAGCAACACATAGCTGAGAAGATCCTAGACATGATACTTCTTGAAGAATCAAAAACCAACAGTGGTAGAGATCCCCTAAAATGAATTACACACACCTTATCAAAACGACAGGATTCAAGTGAATGTATGCAGGAAGCTTTGAGAGATCCCACTAAATATCCACCACCTGAAGCAATACCCGCCAATGCCACAGAAGCAGTTTTTCGAGTGGTCCAGTCATTGCTTTTCAGAGCCTCTTGGATGCTGGTTACAGCTGCAGATAAAGCATGCTCTGTTGAAGCACCCCCTGCCTGTAAAGTTGAAAAACCATTGGAAATTGAGATATAAAAAATGAATTAATGTCTATCAGACATGACATGAACAAGTACATAAAAATAGTCATCAGGTATAAAAAAGAAAAAAGGGCAGCCCAGTGCACGAAGCTCCTGCATATGCAGGGTCCAAGGAAGGGCAGACCAAAAGGGTCTAGTATGCAGCCTTACCTTGCATTTTTGTAAGAGGCTGTTTCCACACCTCAAACCCGTGACCTCAAGGTCACACGATGACAACTCTACCATTGTGGCAAGGCTCCCCTTCTAAAAATGGTAATTAGGTATTCAAGAAATAGATTCTGACCTGATTCATGGTATTGCAACTAAAAGAAGCAAAATGAATCCCACGAGCATTACAAGATGTTTAGCCAAGCTGCTCTAGAATACAATAGGTGGTCAACAGGAATGCTACACTAAATTCCTAGTTTCCATAGTTACTTCGCCACTTGAGATTACTTTCTAGCAATTTACTGGTATTAATGGAAGCAATTCTTTGATAATAAGGTCATAAGAAGCAGTGCCATTACTGAAATATAAACAGAATCCAAAATGGATATTGGCATTTTTCTGCAAGATAACTACTCCAGTGGCCACAGGAACACTATGACTTGCACCCCATTAGCAAAATGCAACACGTGAGTGGACAGGCTGGTATATTGAGTAAATGAAAATAAGAATAATTGAGTAACTGATGTAATATATCTTGCTCAATGGCACAATTAGAAAAGATAATGAAGGAATAATGTTGCACTTAGAAGATTTCTAGAATCAAATAAAAGGATTAGCAATCAAGATTTAGACACAATTTGATTAAAAAAATCATAGTGATCCAGTTCTTCAAGGGATATTTCTATTGCTTACACTCTTGCTCGTGTTCCTCTTTAACACTGATCATAACGAATTCTCAACAAGTAGCTTCCCAGACCAGCAATCCATTCAAATTGGCCAAATTGCTGATGCAGGAATGAGGAGGAAGAGCTAAGAAACAGAAAACTCAGAAAAGCAGCGAAAATTGAAACTTCAGTCCATGAAACTAGATTAGCCAAAACATATTTGATTATTTATCAACTTTTAAGTTATAAATTAACCAGAGAGTGAACAGGACGAACCAGTAGTCTAGTTTCCAAATTTTAATTTCAAATAAGGCTGAATTGTAGATAAAGTTTTGAAACAACATGTCTACCACATCAAATAAAAACATAAAGCTCATTTGAATATCAGAATTTTTTAAAGCTTTTGACAAAATTTCCATTAGTAGAAGACTTTGAGGAAGAAAATAGTGGCAGAATATGTCCCAATATTACATCAAATTAAATGTTAGTAGCATGGCATCAGAATGAAGAAAATATTGCTGTAAGGCAGAATTTGCAACAGTGATGTGGCAAAGAACAGGTTTGAGAAAAAATCAGCCCACTTATTTTAAGTTTTAGAATGCTTTATCAGCAGGAACTTCCTGACTCTTAACTCTTTTCATGTCAGATCACAGACTAAATTATGTGATGCAGGACATGCCAACTCCACATTATGCGGAGCATTTTGATGTTATGGTTGCTAATTTAACATTTCCATGGCTTCTTTGCAGGCAAGTCCTAAGAAATTCATACTTTGGACACTAGCAGTTTTATTACATCGCCTGCCATCCAAGTCCATCAACCTTCAAAATACAATAGAAAACTAAATTTCAAATAGTCATCATCATGGGAACTTTGAATAATCAACCAATGTCATTTCTATTTCTGGAAGCAAAAGTGTGACCCATGTCTTGGCCATTAGTTGTGACCAAAAATTTATAATCTCAAACAAATCAACCACAGAGGAAAACATTATGAAAACCAGAATTCAGTATGAATCAGGAATTATTTCTAAGTGGATCCAGTGATAGTATTTAATAAAGAATTGCCAAATGTTAACTCAGCCTACAACCATAAAGTACCTGAATAATGCTTCTTATCAACTCAATGATTGCAGGTTTTGCCATGAAGTGCTGATTTTTGAGCAACTTGATGATGCGAGATAATATCCGTTGCAAAATTGCAATCGGAGGAGCATTAGTATTATCAATGACCCTCACTAAACATAATGCTGAACCAGACTGTACCTGCCTGTTCTGTTCACCTAACGCTTCAAAAAGAGCCTTCACTAGCAGAACAAAAGGACCAGCTTCACCCTCACAGTTGCTTATTATTGATGCCAAAACACCTGCAGTTTCCACACAAGTATCTCTCACAACAGAATCCGTATCTTTGAGGCGTTTAACAATGCTACCAACCATCTTTGCCATGTATGGACACAAAACTTTCCCATGAAGCCTTGCCAGTGTGCCCATGACCTTTATACATTCCTTCCGAACTGCAGGCTTCTGCTCTGAGTCAGTCTCAAGAATGCATGAAAGAAACGGCACAATCCCTTCTGGTGTTAAACCTTCAGCAATTTTTTCTAGCTCATCTGCCCCAATCTGGTAAGTATCTCGATCTGCAAGCTTGTTCAATGCAAGAACCACTCGATGTTTGAGCTCATAAATTGCCTGCCGTGAGTTGACTCTGGTGCCGACTTTTCCCTTTGAATGTGTATATGACTTCATATTGCGAATTCCAAATGAGAAGTGTAATTCAGTAATTCATTCAAACCTTTTCTTTCAGGTCCCTGCCTTCATTGCTGCCATCTGAGCATGCAGTAAGCAACAAAGCAATGATCTGAACCTCTGAACAGATACATCTCTGCAATTCCTTGAATAATAGCCAAAACAAAGGACCAAATATTTACACAATACCCAAAACCATCATAGATGAGATTGTCAGAATGTACTTCCACAAGATTAAGAAAGTACCTGCAGAGATCAGAACAACAATAACCAATCACAACACCGGGTCAGTGAGTGCCTACAAAGTGCTCTGGTTAGCTGCTATAGTTCTTTTCAACATTTCTGCAATAAGATATATACGAACCAAATAGATAGAAATAAAGTTAAACAATAAATACAGTAAAAATGAGAAAATGCTTAAGCAATATGTATAATCCTAGGAAGAGCTCAAGAAGCAAGTTAAAAACAGTAGAAACTGAATTAGTCAATGCACATTGGACCTTAATATGCAAAGGATACAATAACCAAAAAATAGATGAAACTCTAACAATCATAAAGGAGCTGATACTGGAATATTTTTCAAGAAGCCTGCTTTACCATAAAAGAGAGGAAAATCCAGAGACACATGCACAGCAAGGTTAGAACTCTAGCTGGTAGAGGAGCTTCGAAAGTTAGCAGCAGCAACAAAACAAAAACTTGAACATAAATCATTTTTGAGACAGTAAATAGACGCCAGAACTTCGAAGATAACTAACAGACCATGTGTAAAAGGTCAAAGAAACGAGCGTAATGTAAGTGCAAGAACGGATAAAATGGCAAGCATTCGTCACAGGAATAAAAAAAAAATGCAATCCGAAAACAGAAATAATCTTAGAGAAAACCAGAAGATCCAATACTGAATAGATGAAACCCTAGAAATCAAATCAAACTACATTGAAAGCCCTAGAAAGGACTAAAACCTGCAATTTATGAAGAAAGCTTAAAACAAATGAAAAAGGATATTCAAGCACGTTGTGCATTGAAATGTAAGAAGAAGAAACGCAATGTAGAAGCAGCACAAACATGCATCCAGCAAACAAGAAGCAGATACACGAAGTTCCACCAATTTGACCAAAAAATAAAAAGAAAAAAAATACAGCAAAAAATAAACTAAAAAACCAAATCAAAGCTTCCCTCTTCACAACAGAACCAAGAAAACCCTAGGTTTTGTACGATGTCAATTCAAACTCTCTCTCTCCCCCGATACAAAACCAATGCAAGGGCGAAACAAAGAAAATGCAACTCGGCAACAAAAACGTCTACCATTGAAGTTAAAATTATAACTAGAAGATCAGTTTCTCGCAGACGAAGTTCACAAGAGAAGAAGAAAAAAACCTGATCAGAGAAGAATGAAAAATCTTACACTGATTCGCAGGCTCCCTATCATCTGAAAGAATCAGGGAACAAGGAAGATGGAAGAAGTAACGAAGGAAAAATCGAATCCAAGAAGATGCAAAAGAAGGAATCTCGGTACTAAAAAAATTTCAACGGAGTTCGAGGTGAACCATACCTGGAAAAGGAAGAGGGAGAAGCGAAGGAAAAGGAAAAATAATGGAGGTTTTCCGTTTGGAGCTTATTCTCGCTCACCTTCCGTGTTTTTTCGCGCTTCTACATTGCATTCGAATTTGGGAAGTTTGGTAGGCCTCGTGTTGTCTATCGTACGATAAGTCAAACGTGGAGTGGGTACCGCCGTTGATGGACCTCGGGTTTAAATTCTTGGATTCGTAGTTGTAGAATATTCTTCAACAATGGAGCCTCGAGGGAGACATCTATGGTTAAATTTGGACAATAACTTATATTTTGCAGGTAAGGCTGTGTACTATAGACCATTGTAATTTACCTCTTCCCTGCATAGGTAGGAGCTTCATACATCAGATGCATTGTTATTTTTTTATTTATTTTTTTTAATCTAAGCCTTTCACCATGATGTTAGGAGTGGCTTAGATAAGCTACATACCAAATTTCGGATCCTTAGGACATTATTAACTATGTTTATTTGATTTAAAAATTAGAATCATCTAATTTTTTTAAGAGTCAAAATAAAGAGCTGTTGATCATTCAAATACATAGATTTCTCATGGGTTACCTAATTTCTATACTCTAAATATGATGAATGGTGTGAATCTTTTGGAATCAAATACTAGAAGCAGAGTTTACTCGGTTGGACATTCAAGAGCCTCCACTTACCATTTCTCACAAGAACATAGAGAAAACTTCAAGGAATGCTAAACTAGTGGCACTATCAGGTGTAGACTGTGTGGTCTATAGAGTTTTGTAAGTGTCAAGACGTATAGAATGTCAACAAATAATAAAAATGATTGTAAATAGAGAGAAAAAGAGAAAAGGAAAGACAATTATGTAGTTATTCTCTATAAAGTTAGGTTTAGGAAGTTGAGGTGAGATGATATGACATGATATGAGATGATATACGTCATATCACTCTTAGTAGTAATTGAGCTCAGATGAGATGAAATAGTATGCCCTCGTCTCATTGTTAGTGGTGCTTGTAATGAGTTGAGAAAAAAAAAAACTCACAGTTAAATCGAATTTTCAGTCATCTCATGTCATCTTGTGCCAAATTTAGACATCTCAAGTCATATCAAGTCATATCAAGTTATCTCAACCTAAATCTCATATCATCTCATTTCTAGTCAGTTCATTTCATCTCAAGAACCGCTAACCCCATCGAAGAAAATACTCCTATTTATAGAGTCCTCTTCACAATAACTATCTCGGTAATGGCTACAAAACTATTAAATAATAAATTAAATGAAAAATAATTCAAATTGAAAGTAATAAATAAGTATGAGATATATGATAATAGAAGAGAATACTTCACAGAGGTGAGATAAAAGAAAGTAATACTCCTATCCATAGAGTTTATCTTTCCATTAGAATTCCCTATAATGGCTAAGTATTGAATAAAAAGGTAAATTAATAAAATAAAATAAAATGACAAATAATTAACAAAAAATGGTAAAATAATTTAAAATGCAGCAAACGACTTAATTATGCAGCGCAAGGTTACAAGGTTCTAAGACCCAATAAATGGCCCAAGGCCCTATGATTTGCTCTCCAGTGTGCTTGTGTCCATAATAAAGGCCCACTATTGACCTATCTTCTATATAAGCCCAAAATTAGATGTCATATTTAAGGTTAAAACAATATTCAAATTTTTCATGTAAGACTAAAGTTTTAAATTGACCATTGAAACTTTGAAATGTTTGATGTAGACATATGGGCATTTTTGGGATATATAATATATGTAAACAGTGTGGGTTGGGTCACCAGGTTGCCTCACAGCCTCATGCCCAAGACCCCACCTCCAATCACGTCCTTTTGTCACGAGTTCGAGGCGCTAGTTTCCTACCTTTCCTGGTCCTAAGTAGATACAAGGTGAGGCAAGTCACATGTTTAAACCACCCCATTGCCATGCCTACCAAAGAAAGATGGAGAATTGGACCCATTTTAGAAAATGGATTACGTATGAGCGAAAATGTTCATTTCATGCATTTACAAATAAGCAGAAGCATAAAAGAAATAATGCAAAAGAAGCATTTTTTATGTGTGAGTTTTTATTAATTAGATTAAAGTGAGTATGTATCTCCAACCATTTGAATTGTTAAGTACATATCAATAATAAAAGACATGACATTTAACTACCTATTGTATTATTTGATTATGTGCTATAAGCCTAAGGCTAGATTGAGACTTGGAAAGGCACTATGTGTGACGACCCGGGTTTTTTCATGCATTTTTTAAATGCAAAACTAATTCCTAAGGTGGGATGCATCCTTATTTGAAACCAATTTTATAAAAATAATGCAATGTAGCAAAAAATCTTTTGTTTTAAATTCATTTTTGAAAACCCCGAGTGTCAATTGCTTTCATAATAAACAAAGTTGTTTTAAAAAATTACTGTAATAATAAATGTCTTCCCAGTTCTACACAGTCACAACCCAATTGTAGTAAGTACAAATATGTGTTCAAAGAGGTAGAGAGTTTACTTACATTCATACTTGTCTCTTCTTCATTTACTTGATCGTGATATTAACATGTCTTGGAGTTTCTTCTAATCCTTTTAGGACTAAATCTGTAAAAACAATATATTTGAGTGAGTATTACTCATACTCAGTAGGTGATCTGATACTACTATTTTGAAAACATGGCATGCAATATACATGGTTTCAGAAGAGGCTTTTCCACGAAAAACATCAAGCACTTTCCTTTTTTGTGTAAACATGCATTTTTATGCATAAATCCTAAGCTTGTTTGCACATTTTCAGTTATGAAATCTTTTTCTAAAATCTAATGTTCAATGAGATCAATATGACTAACATCATAAAGTAGAAGTCATTAAATCTAAGTAGTAAGATCTCGGCAACTACATCAAACCAATGGGTAAAATATAATAATCATGAAACTCTTAAAATAGTTATCATTCAAAACAGATGCTGGCATCTCCTATAAGTATCGTGCACAAGGATCTCTTGGCGAATATATCACGCCGACTAGTCACAAGTACTCGCATACGACCACATCTCAATGCTATATGCATATCGATAACACTGAAATCATAAGGTCATTATGCTCACGATCAGCACACAGCTGACTCGCGTGGCTCCGGTATCTAAAGACTTATCCACCATAGCCTCCATGGTGACTATGGCTGTCCTCGAAAGGGTGCCGTGACACATCCAGTGGTCATCCCTATTTACCACAGCAGTCAGGGAAGGGACAATGCTTTTTTGACAGTGATACCATCTACCCTTTTGGTGGTAGAGGCCGGGAGGCCAATCCTGTACATAACAACCTTTCAGCATAGTGCCTATTAGGCTCAATAGCCCAAAAAGCATATATAAATAAATCCAAATCTCGATCATCGAAATCATGCAATTTATGCATTTATTTTCAATCTTGCGAGCAGTGCATAAAATTAGTTCATGCTAATATCATATTCAAAGCCATAAAACATAAAGACAATTCCACATACTTGTATAAAAACATCATATCTCAAAAGCAGGCTAAAAACAGTAATAAAAGCAAGTCAAAGTTTAAAATGCATTTAAAAACTTAGCAGTATCAGACTACTTACCTCGATATTCCTTGAATCACGTTTTTCACTAATCGACCCTGGATCACTTCTGTGAAACCCTGAATATTAATGGATAACAAGGATTCAAATATCATTTTCTATCCACTAATTAGAATTATAGCTTAATGGCTAAATCTGCCTTTTAGGTCATTGCTTAGTGTGTCTCCAGGCTAGATCTTACGTATAATACTAACATCAAATAATTAGATTGCCTTTAATCTCTTTCATGTCATCAAGATCATGTAATTGAACGGCCAAATCTCCTAGTCAGATCTCTAGGTCGCCTGTCCTGATGCCTAGAACAGGTCTTTACTTAATTTGAAAAGTCAGATCTATAAGTTCAAGGTGGATGTATGTAACTTAGAGTGGATCTAGGCATAGACCCAACAAATCAATCTATGAAGTTTGATCATCTTTGATCCTATATATCTATGCGATCTCTATAGTATTTAGGCTATAGTCATACTAAATAGTCCTTTAATCCTAACTTTTATAGTCTCATTAGGTCTGCGTTGTCAATATGGACGCAACGGTTCTTTCAGATCATCAATCGAAGTCCTATAGCCCATGTAATTGCAATTTTAGTGTTGCAACATCACGGATGAACCAGATTTATCCACCTGGGCCCCGCGCGTCATGGTTCCTGGGACGCCCATTCGTCCCAGTCGAGCCGGGACTCTGCCCGCACACGATGCATGAGCGGGGACCGCCCTAGGGAGTGTGTCCCGTGTGTGCATCACGTAGTGCGTCCCCGAGCCAACCTATTTCGATGAGTTTCGGAGGAAACCCGTCTTTTCTGGTTTTCCCCAGCTGGGAAAGCCTAGATCCAGCGTGGATCTTGATCGGGAAAAGGGGAAACTAGAGAGGAAAGGATGGGGGGCTTACCTGGGTGGTCTAGAGTGATGCCCATCGCTAGGGATTGTGCACTCTCCAGATTTGCCAGAACCCTAGAAGGAAGCAGCCGGAGAAGAGAGGGGAAAACGGGATGATCAAGGAAAAGGGGAAGAGGGCTTTTTATAACTCGTGATGGCAGTGCTGCCCTATGGTGGTGCCGCCATCTTTTGCGGCTCAGTACATGCATGGTGGTGCTTCGCACCACCTAGCCTGAGGAAGAAGATGATGACACGTAGGGGGTGTCGTTATCAAAACGACCCCTACGTTTTACAACCCCTCTCATTTTAAATGCATTTTACAAAAATGCTCCTCATCTTTAAAAGGTCATAACTTGGTCATACGAACTCTGTTTTCGGCGTTCTTTGAGGCGTTGGATTCTATTTTGAGCATAGAATCTAATGGTACTAAATTTTCTCTCAAATTCCTTTGTTTTATATTTTAATTAAAATAAAACATTTAATATGATTAAGTCTAGATATAAATTTCTAAAATAATTAATTTCTATTCAATTTAGTAAAGATAGCATAAAATGTTTGGATCATTACACTATGAGACCCGAAAGTTAATAAGGGACCACAGGCAAGATACGGTTAGCCATGAAGAGGTCTAGGTAATAGTATATCACTAGGTTCCATAACCATGGATGGATCAAGATACCCTGGCTGACACCTTATTAGGTACAAGGACTTGGTCATAAATTAGGTTAAGCAAACAGTATGTCAACATGAACCATGGCTTGGTGCTTAACTAATGGGCAACTTAAACTTGAATGGTCTAAGCCATGCTAATCAATCTCTTAGGTAACAATTTCATGGCTAGGATGAAAGTGGTCCAGGGCTCATTATGGTAAGCCATAGGCATCACATAAGTGGACAAGGGCCTGTGGTCCAAGCTAGTCTTGGAGAATGTAAATAATAGCAATCTTAGCTTTATCCACAAAAGACCAAGACAAAGTTCATCTTTTAGATTCAAGGAGCATAAACAAAATGATCATAGTTGAGACCCCTAGGAAATGGGACAAGGCCAAACCCCTATAATACACTTTTGATCAGAATGGATTTATTAATTCCAATGAATTTCACTTTTTTTTAATTTTTATTTAAAACTTGTTAGAACTTGAACTACCTAGACATAGAATTTCCCTAAATATCTCAAAATAATAAGAAAATTGAAGATTTTCTCACCTTGTGGATAGGGAGTGAGAACTATTATTTTTGAAGCAAGAGTTCTCGATTTGATTATGGAATTCGATGTACGAAATGAAGGGGAGAACCCTTATTTATAAAATTTGGAACCTAGGTAGTTACTTTAGGCCACTAATGAGATTGGAATGCCAAATCTATAACAACCCTAATTGTGACACCAATCCAAAGCATCCATGGGTCAAAGGTGTTTAACAGTATCATTTGTTGAATTTTATTATAGATTGAAAACCAGACACTTTCTTAAAGTGAAACTAAGAGTGATCAACAGCACTATGAGATCTTGAAGGGTGATTGATGCCAACTTAGCCATTCCACTCAATGTGTTTGGTTCCAAACCCATCCATCTTGTGACACCTTCTGGTTTAGAAGTTGGTCCCACTTTTTTTTCATTAAAACAGATTGCCCTATCAATCTTTCATATGTATGTGTTCTTATGTGTGTGTGTATATATAGATGTGTTAATTTCAGCTATTTAATGCAGGTGATATTTAGTTGGCTGGAAAAAAAAGTAGAAATAAAAAAAGTTAGAGGAAATGGTAGTTAGAAACTTTTTCTCAGCCACTAAAATGTCACTTGCACTTTGCACTTGCAACTCCTTGTTGATTCAATTGATCTGCCTCATGATTCAATTGATTAGCACTCAATAAAATAAGAAAATTTGATGAAGTTCAAGTATAACCAAGCGATTAATAGCAAGTTTAATAGATTAATGGAGTATCTCACAGAAGTGCATAATTGTTCGAGCATCATCAGTTGGTCTACGAACAAACTTCCAACCCACTACTGCTACTTAGATCCAAAGAAGAAATCAACTTAATCAAGAATTCAACCTATCAATGTACAAATCAACTAATTCTTGAAGAGTCAGTTAGACATCACAAGTAGATTTAGTTGGTCAATGGAATGTGACCTGCAAACTCAAAGGAGATTTGAACTTGAAGACAAAGAAGAACTTCATATTAAATGAAATCAATCGATCCATACCATTATCAATCAACTAAAATGAAAAGCGAGAACTTTGCTTTGATAGTTTGTGTAATAACCAAAATAATTAAAATAAATAAATAAATATTAAGAGAGGGTAAAATGGTAAATACATGCGGGCCTACAGGGTGTGGGACCCACGATGGGGCTATAAAAGCCTGCCCTGTTTTGTTGTATGACCAAACTATCCCTCTCGGTTTCCGTGTTGACGACGCCTGCTACGACATGGAATCAGGTGCACGCAGCGAAGGGAAGACTAGTTCTAGCTTATCTGACCATGGTAGGCCACCCTCTACGATTTCTCTTTTTTTTCTTAAAGTTTTCGTCGTTTGTAATGCCTGAAAACGGCGCGGATTGCCATTTTCCGATGAACTACTATGTACTACTATTCTCTTCAACGTAAACTGATGAAACGATATCAGATCGTGATCTAAACCGTTCATCTTGTGCACATTAACAAGACGAACAAACCCATGAATTTTCATGGTGATCAGACGGCTAGGGATGCTGGAAACCATAAAAGAGTAGAATGAGAAATTTTAAGAACGTGATAAAAATCATGTAAAAACACTAGATCACAATAGAGTTTGTTGAAAGGGTGCTTTAAAATGAGATCTACACGAAAAACTGAGTGAAACAGTGCAAAAAGCGCACCATTTGGATGCCTGAGCGTCGTTGGTGGCGACCAAAGTCCGATCGCCATCTCTAGCTACGGCACCCATCGGTGACATGTGTCACAACTAGTGTGTGCCACGTAGGTGCCACGCAGCACCACATGCACAGCGCACATGCGCCTACCACACGTGCACGACACACACACACCACACAGGCGCCACATGCGCAGTGCACACGTGCACACCATGCGGCGCCACGCGAGCACACATGCAACACACGCACGCGCATGAAGACGGAGCACCCACACTAGCTTACACGCCTGCACAACACACACGCGCAAGCACTACACACGCAAGCACGTGCTAGCGAATGACGCACGCGCGCATGGGTGATGTGCGTGCATGCGCCCGCTTCAATGACACACATGTGCGTACGTGCGAGATGGCACGTGCGGGCGCGTAGTTTTTCAGAATTTTTGGGGTCCTGTGACCCGTCCATTTATACAAACTTGATTTTTAGGAGTTACAGAGGTCCAAATCGTAATCTGAAAGAGGCGTTACAATCATATCGATGACGCGGACCTAGATTTCACTTGAAAATCTAGATCTAAATTTTTTTTAAGGGTTAAACCACTGAATGTTGTGAGATAATCTAAATCAGGCTGATTAATTGATGATCAGGTCTCAGATCTTGATGGCATACATCAAATGTGAGATAATCTAGGGGATTAGAAGGATAAACATCACTAAATTGCCAAATGATAGAGGATTTATAATGTGATAGATACATCAGAGCGCATAACGTGATACTTCCACGCGCTTGATTAGAGCACTGCATTTATTGAGGTAGGTGATCTCATTCAATTACTTTGTGATTTCAGTAACCATGATTGGATCTTTAAAGTTTTTGAGGCATGTGTTTTATGTCCTCTCATGGCACATAAATAGATCCATATTTTTGTGTTGTAGCATGACATTTCATTTTATTAATAACTATGTTTACATGTGATGCACTATCTTGACATGGGCTTTGATCGTATTTATTGAGATTATTTATAGAGCTTTTACATGATTTAGAACCTTGTCGATGATTTATGAAAGGTACTTCCACCCGATAGGTACTATGTTAGGAGGGTTGTAGGGTTGGCCACTCGTCCTTTAACTTTGTGATGATGATGATTAAACAGCGCCCTCAAGTGATACAGGGCCAGGTATGTAGGTGGTGGTATCATGGGTAGTCCCCCCTACGAGTCCGTTCCTTCCCATGGGGACGGAGAAAGTCTCCCATTTGGGTGTCGATGGGGAGTGACAGTAGTTTAAATCCAGATGGGGTTGCCACTGCTGCATAGTAGCCCATATAGTTATTATGCATGTTCATATGGATTTATATGTGGGGTGAACTGGGGCAAGCTGGGCCTAGGCCGTGAAGGACTTTAGGGGCTGATGCGGGCTGCATGGGAGGGACCCAGAGTTAGTATGGGTACACATCATCGGTGATTGAGTATCTTGGGACATTTTTGGTATTGTTTTGATACGGTGTCTTGTTTATCATGATTGCATGCATACTATCTTATAGACATAGACTTGTATTGTTTTAATGTACATACCTTTGTATTTTAATCATGCCTTACATGCCATCCTAATTTAACTTAATATCTGTTTGTGAAGGTTTATAATTATGAACATTTGATTAGTTGAAATGTCATATATATGTTTCCTTCATGAGAATCATATTGCAAATTTTGTTAAACTTTATTTGAGTGTAATCACCTACACAAGCATAGCTTGCTGATGCATTGCTTTGTTTTGCAATGCCTCAGATTTGGAACGTGATAACAAAAAAGGAAAGCGGACAGAGTAGCGGTGATTTGGAAGAAGACTTGAAGACCATCCATTTTATGTCTCTTGGACTGGTATTAGACTTTTGAGAATTTACTTATAGGTTTATATATTTGGATAGATTGGACCTATATTATGGTATGGAGAATGTTAAATTGTAGATGTAAATATTGTGGTGATCATGGATGGAACCTAGTGACATTTGACTTGATTTATTATCATCTTTAATTAGCATGTTTATTTATTGTGGTTTTGAATCGAGCATGCTTAGAGTATCATGAGTTTAATTTTATTTATGATTACAGTTTTTGAATGTGGTTGACCTCCGAGGTTTTCGCTTTCAATCAATTCTTTTAAAGTTGCGTTAAAATTTTTATACTATAAATTTTCATTTTTTTCTTTTAGGGATCCCGCTTATTTTTCTTAAAACATATTTTTATTTTTATTATTATGGGAAAAAAGGTTTGTAAAAACCCAGGGTGTCATAGTTTGGGTACAGCCAATGCGGTTGAAGGAATGCCTTCATGTAGCTACTTGAGATTTGCTAAAATGTGTTTGAACATCTAGATTTTAATTTAGTCGACTAATAGAATAGACTAGACATTCAGACAAGTGAAATTATGTTGTTTGTTTTTAGCTGTGAAATGTTACTTACATGCACGAAGTTTTGAACTAACCACGTCAAATTGAATTACCATGACTAAAATTGGGCTAAAAGATATTCAATCAATGGTCTTGATCAACCACAGATGGGGTCCACTACCTCGCATGATGAGGTGTCACCTTACTTCAAGCATTTTGGCCTCTAACTATACTGTTAATGTGTTTTACCTTATTCTTTTTTCATTCTTTTTTGCATGCTAATCGTTTTATGTATTTCTCATGGTAGTTTTTTTTTTTTTGGGGGGGGGAAGGGGGGAGAGGTTTTTTTTTTTTTGGGGGCAGATTTGCCATTCCATTTTTATGTTTTTGCTAAAGTATCCAAATTTTTTACTTTTTGCAAATTTGCCATTAAGTTTTACAAAACTTTGCAAATATGCCATTCCTTTAATTTCCCACCATTACATTTTTTTTAAATATAAAAAATACCCCTCTATTTCTTTTCTCCCTGTTTAAACATTACATAGAAAATAGATCTTTGTTTGTGTTTTACTATTGTGGAAGAAGGCCTACGACCGTCCTGTGAAGCATTGCCACCCCTGCCTGCTACAGTCTCCTGTCCCTACTCATCCATGCCTCCCACCCGCAACAAGTTCCCGTCCTTGCTCAAAGCTATGAAGTGGGTGTCTCAAAGCTATAAAAGAGAAGTTTATATATCATCACCCTTCCTCAAAGCTACATGACACTAGTGCAAAAGTATTAAGTGAAGGTGGAAAAGGGTATCTTGCATGATTTGAGGCCGACATCATGAGGATAACAGTGAATAAACTTCATGGATGGTGATCTTATCCTTAGCTCTAGCAGCTCTAAGCCAATAAAATTCTGCAAAAATAGATAAACTACTCTTGAAATTTAGCTATGCTTGTTCTTTACTAGGAGCAAATAGCAAGAGAGAGAATAATTATCAGTGCATAAATCAATTCAAGGATGGTAGTATTCAGATAGTGATCTTATCCTTAGCTCTAGCAGCTCTAAGCCAATAAAATCCTTCAAAAATAGATAAACTACTCTTGAAATTTAGTTATGCTTGTTCTTTACTAGGAGCAAATAACAAGAGAGAGAATAATTATCAGTGCATAAATCAATTCAAGGATGGTAGTATTCATGTGCTAAACAGCTCCAATATGAAAGAAGATGTAATCAGAGAAAGGAAAAGCAAAAATAGCACAAGCTATAATAAAGCATAAAAGTAACATAACTTTACATAGAGGCAAATTTTCAGAGTCATAGAATCAAAATTTGCAAAAAAAGTACAACAAAGAATGAAGAATAGGGGAAGCTAATGAAGTATGCAAAGTACTCACAACATCTCCAGGAGAAATTTGTTGGTATTTCTCCTTAAGACTCAGTAACAACCGAGAGAATTAAGCATAATAAGTGGTCCATATTCTTTCCATGATTTTAGGGATGATTTTAACTTCCCACTTTGATAACATTCAGAAACTGAATGCATATTTGGTGCACAATGGGTTGGCTCTATGATGGGCAGAGCAACCTAAAATTAGTGCATTCTCTCAGTTAGGTCCCCAAAGCCTGTAATTTCACTTTTAGTTAATACACCATTGAAGGAGATTGATCAAGGTTTAGAAGAACCTTAACCCAATGGATCTACATTCCAAAAAACAGAGGATTGTGTTGCAATGGCTCGAGGTATGTGATTTTATTCGATCCTTATTCCGCCTTAGATCTAAATGCTATTTGAGTTTGTGAAGCACGTTAGATCATTTACAAAATCTCTAACGTTTGGTATTAGAGCGCAATGTATAACCTCTGCCTAGCAGTGTTTTCTGATATTTTGTTTCTGAATATATGGTTGGAGTTCACTGCTATATATATAGTCTTTCAGCATACAAGCATACAAGTGTCATGTTTGGTAGAAAATTTTGATGAACTTCCAACTCATGTCCATTCTATTTTAGAAAGTTAAGAAAAGGAAGGTATGTTTTGCATACCATGAATCAGAAGAGAAACCTCTAATCTAAAACCAATTTTGGTTGAAATTGATCTTCTTACCAAAGCCATTACAGAGTAATTTTCTGTTCTGGGCTTTTCTTATATTCTTGGACTATTATGTCTGGGAAAGGATGTTGAAGTTTTTCTGGTCTCTGATCATAAGTTCAATGACTGATAACCCCATTCCAAACCACCTCCAATCATTGGTTGGAGGCGAAACTTGACTTGAACAAAAGTGCTCCTGCATCTCTCTCATCGAGAAAGAATCATTTTTTCATAAGGAAAAACCATTCTCCTCTCTAATTTAATCTCCCACTAGATAGCTCCTGTGAGGGAGAAACAAGGAAAACAATTGTAGCCACTGATCTAGCAGTGACGCCAGATCAATAATATTAGCCTTGGGAGGCGGTGCAACAGTCTTCACCACCGATCAAAGTAATCCGGCAAAAGTTGTCAGGTTTTGTTGGCCTGGCTGAAGGTTGAAGACGACTCACAAAAAAAATTAAAAAAATTGTCATTTTGCCTTAGGCTCAACAAAACAATGAATAATTATTTTGTGCATAATATAATGTGAAATATTCAATTGCTAATTAATTATGGGAATATATAGGAACGCATAAAATGTTATACTTTTAATTATAGTCAAATTATGAAATAGGTAATTATTCTCATAATTTTTGCTAAAATAATGTCTAGTGGTTCATATAATTTTATTTAATTAGAGATTAGCCACAACATCTTTAATTAGATAAAATTATATATTATGCTAAGTTAAGGATCACATAAGAAATTATAGACATTAGTTGTAATTAATTATACTTAATATAATAAATTTTATCCCATAAGAATTTTTATTATATTTATATAATTAATTAGGATAAAGTATTAAATTATTTTTCATAATTTACCCACAGGAATTATGGATTACAATTTAATAAATTTATCATAAAGTTTAGGATAGAATATCAAATTATTTTCATAATATTCCCACAAAATTATGAATTAAGTACATAATTTGATAATTCTGTTATATGGTATGCATGAATCTACCTGAATTAAAAATTTAGCCCATAGGCAATTTTTATGTCATTAGATTCATTTTTTAGCATGATTTACATTGGCAAAGCATGAAATTTATTTACGCCTCAATTAACATATGCATGCATTTTAAATTTTGTGCAGCTGTACAATTGCAAATTTCTTTGATATTTGTTGTAATATTCCTGAACTGAAGGGTGATAACTATAAAGTATGGAAAGAGAGAATTCTCCACCATTTGGGGAGGATGGACATTGATTATGCTATTAGGAAAAACGAACCACCTACAGTTACTACTACCAACACTTCAGAACAGATTGCACTTTATGAATGATGGGAGCGATCTAATCGCCTCAGTGTAATGTTCATAAAGACTAAAATATCTACTAGTATACATGGTTCAGTTGATCAGCATGAAAAGGTCCGTGATTTGCTAAAGGCCATAGATGATCAATTCATCACTTCAGATAAGACACTTGCAAGCACCCTAATCATGAAGTTCTCATCCATGAGACTCACCCCTGTCAGAGGTGTGCATGAGCACATCATGCAAATAAGGGACATTACGACTCAATTGAAGAATCTCGAGGTTGAGATGTCGTAATCCTACCTAGTGCACTATATCCTGAATACTCTCCCATAGCAATATGGGCCCTTCAAGATCTCGTATAACACACATAAGGACAAATGGTCAATCAATGAACTCGTGACCATGTGTGTTCAAGAGGAACAGAGGCTGGTAATGGAATTAGGAGAAAGTGCAATGCTGGCAATGCAGGAAAAGGACAAAGCTAAAGCCAATAAAAAGGGAAAAGGTAAAATACCTTCCAGAGTTGATATTAAGAAGGAATCCAAGTGTTTCTTTTGTAAAAAGAAGGAACACATGAAGAAGGAATGTGCTAAATTTTAGAAATGGTTTGAGAATAAAGGTAATCCAATCTCATTTGTTTGTTATGAACCCAATATGGTAGATGTCCTTTATAACATATGGTGGATTAATTCTGGTTCTACAATCCATATTTTGAATACCTTGCAGGGTATGCGAAACTTAAGGAGGCTAGTGGGAAGTGAGCAAGGCATCTATTCAGGATATAAGATGCGTTCACATGTGGAGGCTATTGGAACATGAAGTTTAGTTCTAAGTAGTGGTTTTATTTTCAATTTGGAGAAGACATTTTACATTCCAAGTTTCTTTAGGAATTTAATTTCAGTTTCAAGACTTGTACCTTTGGGTTATTCCTTTAATTTTTCAAAAGCATCTTTTAGTTTGTTTTATAAATTTGATGTTGTTGGGAATGGTACATTGTCTAATAATGTTTTTAATATTGAATTCCAAAATGATACCACTTATAACGCTATGCATGTTCATACTAGCACTAAAAGATGTGTTATTAATGAAGATTCCTCTATGTTATGATACTGGAGACTGGGACATATCTCCATAAAAAGAATTAAGAAATTAGTAAATGAAGGGGTACTTAGTACTCTTGATTTTACTGATTTTGAAACTTGTGTAGATTGCATTAAGGGAAAGTAGACCGACAAGTTAAAGAAAGGTGTCAATAGGAGTTTGGACATATTGGAGATCATACATACTGATATATGTAGTCGTAACATGGACTCACATAGTCAGAGATACTTCATCTCCTTTATAGATGATTACTTACGATGTATGTATATGTACTTGCTTCATAACAAGAATGAAGCATTAGATGCCTTTGAGGTCTTTAAGGCTGAAGTAGAGAAAAATGTGGAAAGCAAATTAAGATTGTGAGATCAGATAGAGATAGAGAATATTATGATAGATACACAAAGGATGGACAAGCACATGTTCCTTTCGCAAAGTTTCTTCAAGAGAATGGGATAGTTGCTCAATACACCATGCTTGGTTCAACTGACTAGAATGGTGTGGCAAAAACAAGAAACTGAACATTATTGGACAAGGTGCAGAGTATGCAAAGCAATTCTAATCTTCCTAAATCCTAGTCGACTAAAGCACTTAAGACGGCAGTGTATATTTTAAACTGAGTTCCAACCAAAGCTATTCCAAAATCACCATTTGAGTTATTTACAGGTTGAAAACCAAATTTGTGACATGTACGCATTTGGGGATGCCCATATGAAGTAAGAATTTATAATCCACAAGAAAAGAAGTTTGACCCAAGGACCATTAGTGGGTATTTCATTGGATAAGCTAAAAGGTCTAAGGGGTACATGTTTTATTGTCCATCTCACAGCACTAGGATTGTGGAATCAAGAAATGCAAATGTTTCTTGAAAGTGACTTAATTAGTGGGAGCGATCAAACCAAAAACATAGTTTTTGAGAAAGATCATTTAGAATCTCAAACTTCCACCTCAAGTGATAGATTGATTATTGTTCATAGCATCCCTCAAGTACAAACTAATGTTGAACAACCAATCGTTGAAGTTCTACAAGCTGTTGACAATATTCCAATAGATTAGGTAGTTCAAGAGTTGCCAATAACTTTTGAACAATTAGTTGAATCACATACTTCTTAGGAAAATGATGGTGTGACATTAAGAAGATCTACTAGAACAAAGAGATCATCAATTCCTAGTGATTATGTTGTATATCTACAAGAATTTGACTACAACATTGGTACCGAAAAAGATCCCGAGTCCTTTTCACAGGTCATGAGTTACAAAGAATCAGAATTATGGTCCAATGCCATGAAGGAAGAGATGAATTCCATGAAGAGTAAAGGAGTTTGGGATCTTGTTAAGTTGCCTGATGGTGCAAAAGCCATTGGATGTAAATGGGTCTTTAAGACAAAGAAAGACTCATTGGGCAACATTGAGAGATACAAAGCAAGATTTGTTGCTAAGGGATTCACTCAAAAAGAAGGAATCGATTACACGGAGACCTCTCCTGTATCTAAGAAAGATTCCTTGTGCATCGTGTTGGCATTAATAGTCCATTTTGACTTGTTGAGTTGCAACAAATGGATGTGAAAACGACATTTCTCAATGAAGATTTAGAAGAGGAGGTTTACATGAAACAACCTGAAGGATTCCCCTCTAATAATGGTGAGCAATTGGTTTGTAAGCTCAAGAAATCCATATACAGTTAAAACAAGAGTCTCATCAGTGGTATTTTAAATTCCATGATGTAATTTCTTCATTTGGATTTGTAGAAAACATCATGGATCAATGTATATACCAGAAGGTCAGTGGGAGTAACCTCTGTTTACTTGTTTTATACGTGGATGACATTCTGCTTGCAACCAACAATAAGGGTTTTGCTACATGAGGTGAAACAATTCCTCTCTAAAAACTTCGATATGAAGGACATGGGTTAAGCATCTTATGTCATGGGCATTAAGATCCATAGAGACAGATTACAAGGTATTTTGGGTCTGTCTCAAAAAGCCTATATTAATAAAGTTTTAGAGAGATTTTGAATGAAAGATTGTTCACCAAGTGTAGCTCCCATTGTGAATGGAGACAAGTTCAATTTGAACCAATGCTTGAAAAATCATTTTGAGAGGGAACAAATGAAGAACATTCCATATCGTTCAGCACTCGAAAGCTGGATGTATGCTCAGGTCTTCACAAGACTTGAATGGGCATTTGTTGTGGGAATGTTAAGAAGATATCAGAGTAATCTAGGTATAGACCACTAGAGAGTTGCAAAGAAAGTGATGAGGTACCTTCAAGGAACCAAAGACTACATGCTTATTTATAAACGAACAACAAATCTAGAAGTAATTGGCTACTTAGATTCGGACTTTGCTGGCTGTGTTGATTCAAGCAAATCAACATCAGGATATATTTTTCTGATGGTTGTTGGAGCTATATCTTGGAGAAGTGCTACGTAGACCTTAACTGCTACTTCCACTATGGAAGCTGAGTTCGTTTCCTGTTTTGAGGCTACTTCACATGGTGTATGGTTAAACACATCGACATCAAGTATTTAGTCATAAGAAAATGTGTGAAGGAAAAGAAAGTGGTCATTGAGCACATTAGTACCAAATTGATGATCGCTAATCCTTTGACTAAGGGCATGCCACCATTCAAATTCAAAGATCATGTAGTTAGAATGGGACTTGGTTCTACTATGTAATTTCATTGTAAGAATGGATGTTATTTTCAATGAAACTCTATTTATGATGTTTCTCATATTTGCTTTTCCTTGTGTATACAGTGATTCATTTTGAGAAATATCGTTAATGTCTGGACCTAGAATAAACATAGGGTTTATTCATTTAAGAATATAGGCAAGTGTTTAAGAGACATAATGCATTATGATACACAGAAGATAATGCTCGTTTTATAGATAACCTATCACCTTGATTCATGTATTTTGTTTCTTACTATGATAAATGGTGAAATATATGGGCCAAGTAGGAGAATGTTGCTATTTCTCCTTAAGACTCTATAACAATTGAGTGAATTAAGCATAATAAGTGGTCCATATTCTTTCCATGATTTTAGGTATTAGTTTAACTTCCCACTTTGATAACGTTCAGAAACTAAACGCATATTTGGTGCACGATGGGTTGGCTTTATGATGGGTAGAGCAACCTAAAATCAGTGCATTCTCTTAGTTAGATCCCCTAAGCCTGTAATCTCACTTTCAAAGGAGATTGATCAAGGTTTAGAAGATCCTTAACCCAACAGATCTACATTCCAGAAAATAGAGGATTGTGCTGCAATGGCTCGAGGTATATGATTTTATTCGATCCTTATTCTGCCTTAGATCTAAATGCTATTTGAGTTTGTGAAGCATGTTAGATCATTTACAAAATCTCTAACAAAATTCTCATCTAGGTTAGAGCAGAAGCAAGCTACAAACATCTTTGAAATGTTTCTTTCCATGTATACTTGATAGACCCATAAACAACAAAAATCTGGTCTCTGTAAACATTAGTTGATCACTCTAAAAAGCTTATTGGAGACAAAGGAGCATAATTGGCTGAGCATCTAACTATTCCCTCTATCGATTTTGAATTCAAAGAGTAAGAACTACTGAAAATCAATCTAGGTTTTACTTGAGAGGCAAAGAGGTAGAGATTTCTAAAGAAAAAGATGATGGTCGTCAGTCTTCTTCCATAGCAGTAAAACACAAAAACAATTAAACGCGGAGAAGAGAAGAGGGGTATTTTTTTTATATTTTTAAAAATGTAATAGTGAAAAATTAATAGAATGGCATGCTTGCAAAGTTTTGCAAAACTTAATGGCAAATCTGCAAAAGTAAAAAAAAAAAAAAAAAATGGATATTTTAGCAAAAATGTAAAAACAAAATGCAAATCTGGGAAAAAATCCTCTTTTTTACACATCCATGCACAACCTCAAACTCTGGCCACCCAAGTGAGAGACCCCTTATTGCACCATTGAAGTACAAGACTTTGGTGTTATCATAGTATTTTGTTTAAGAATCATATGAATTTTTTATTTTACTACGAGCAAAGAATTACAAAGAAGATCCCTCACACACAAGCCCCTAAATCTAAACCTTGATTAGAGGGGAAAATAGTTGAGCTTGTGACCAAGCATATTTCATGTGGACACTAAATTGTATGTGACGATAAAAACTATTTGGTTCTTAAATGGAATGTTCGGACTACATGAATTTATTTTTTGAAAATGCCATACCTATTATAGAGCTAATCCTCACGAAATAATATAAAACATATGTAGTTCAAATAGGTATTAAGTGTGGCGCTCCTACACATTTGTCAAATTTGTAGGCCTTTTTGGTGGACTTTAGCAAAAGTTAAGCAGATTGCATATGTTCCAAATTAAATTTCTTTTATGTTATATTGCAGTTATCTTGTGTAATAAAGATGTGATATATTTTAACGCATGTTAGATCCCAAAAGACTCCGTGGCCCAATGGATAAGGCGCTGGTCTACGGAACCAGAGATTCTGGGTTCGATCCCCAGCGGAGTCGCGAAAGCTTTATTTTTGAAAATAATTTATTGTTATGACTTCAATATGTCATCCTGATGGGTCCACCAGTGGCTGATCAAATCCGTCCATTTGAAACTTGTTAAGAAACGGTCCATATTTAGCAAATAGGGAATATGGTTTTTGGAGCTATAATTGCCCAAAGTTTGGCATACAAGATGCTTGGAAGGTCCGTCGTTGATCAGACTCGACCATCCAATTTCTCCAACTTTGTATGGAATTTTTAAAAAATAAGATGTATTTATGATCATGAGACGTGGATGGTGAGAAAAATTGTTCAAGGAACGTTCTATGTTTAACAAATTGGAATCATAGTTTTCGTAGTTATGAGTTATAATTATCAAAGTATGGCAAATCACATGGACGAGCATCATCAACCACCGATGGGACCCACCATACAAAAGCAGGGGCCCTATAATAGTTGTAGGGTCGTGCACGTCATTATTATGCTATTATTATTATTTGTTAGCATCAAGTTGTCATGGACAAAAAAGGGCAGCCTCGCCATGTACTGTTAAGGGAAGGGGCAGACCACAAGGCTCAGTAGTATATAGTCTTACCTTGCATTTTGCAAGAGAATGTTTCTCTGTCTTAAACCTGTAACTTGAATGTTACACGACAACAAACACCTCTCCTAATGATAATAGCTTTTAAGTAAATTTAGGAACTAAAATAATAGCTTTTAAGCAATTTAGTTGATAATTCTTAGTTGTTAAAAAAACGTTAATAAAAGGTAAAAAATAATTGCAGGTAAGTAGTTTATGAAAAGGATGGTCTTGATGACCATAGCTTCTGTGCATGGGCCATTCTTGTAAATAAAAATACAGATGATTTGTACAATTTGAAGATCTTTAGCAGTCAAGGAGGAAAAATCCTCACTTTAAATAACCGAGTTTGTTTGTTTTTTTTTGTTTTTTGTTTTAAGGTTGTTTTAGAATAAAAACTTTAGCACAATAATAGAGTTGTTGTTGTGTGACTTTAAAGTTATGGGTTTGAGGCATGAAAATAGCATCTTACAAAATACAAGGGTCAAGATAAAATTGCATATTATAAACCCTTGTAGTCTGCCCCTTTTCAAAACCAAGTGCACTAGGCTTTTTTTTTTCATTTGGATTGTTATTTTGATGCTCTTATAATGGCGCCGAGCACTTGCTGAGGTAATGAAATGACCCTGGAAATGAAATTTTTGCACACCCAAAATTTTTTGGGCAGGCACAGCCGAGGTGTAATCCATTGATTTGCTGGGGCTTTTTGTGAGTGGGCCATAACCACCATTGTCATGTTGGGCGTTTCTAAGCCTCGATTCTTACGGATTAGCGTAACAGGTTGACTTTGAATTCCTAATCATGGGCAGTCTTGGTAGGGTTTGAGAAAGGGGTGGAACACAAGGGTCTAAAGTACATAGTCTTACCTTGCATTTTGTAAGAGGCTGTTTTCACATTTTGAACCTATGACCTCAAAGTCACACGACAACAACTTTTACTGTGACTCTTCTTCTGAATTCCTAATCATCACTAAGAGAAGTAGAAGCTAGAATCATCAGACCGGACGCATCGACTGAGCTTGCTCATCGATAACAAAATGCAAGGATGGGATCATCACATGATGAACGAAACACTCTCTAGTTCTTTAAATGTTTCAGTTTTGGCAAAACTAATACTTTTCCCCTTTATGTCTTGAATGTGTCCAGATAATTTCAAAATTTATGCATTCTTCAAGTATTTAACGAATCAACACAAATTTAACAAATTAGAGGCTAATTTTATAAAATGGATAAAAAAGAGAGATTATAAATCTAATCCAAAATAAGAAGATTAAGTTCACATCCTATCATTCACTTTTGCCTATTCAAATACTTTCATTGCTGCCCAATATTCAAAATAAAAGGGGCAGTCCCGGTGCACGAAGCTCCTGCTTATGCGGGGTCTGAGAAAGGGGCAGACCATAAAGTCCTATAGCAGGGAGCCTTACCTTGCATTTTGCAAGAGGCTGATTCCACGCGTTGAACCCGTGACCTCAAGGTCACATGATGACAACTTTTACCATTGTGCCAAAGCTCTCATCCTCTACCCAATATTTCAAATGCAAACCTCAAACTAGAGACACTAACAAGGCGAAGGAATCCTAAATTTGTTACTACAACAATAATACATTGGTTTGTGGCAATTTTGCCATTTTGTAAAATTTGTTCTTCTATGCAAATCAGAACAGTTTTCTCCATTAAAAAATCAACTTTCCAAAAGAAACTAATCCAGACACAAACACAAAGAGGGCAGGTACTGTGTACTAAGCTCATGCACATAAGGGGTTTAGAAAAGGGACGAACTACGAGGGTCAATAGTACACAGCCTTACCATGCATTTTGCAAGAGGCTATTTCCATACGACCTCAAAGTCATACGATGACAACTCTACTATTGTCCTAAGGCTCTCCTTCAATCCAGATACAAACGCAGCATTACAAAATTCTCAATCAACTAAGCTAAACCAGTTGAAGTACCGGCAGATGCTCTTAGCTTTACGGGGTCACAGCCAAAGAGGAGCCCGGAAGCTGAAAATTTGGATTCCAACCAGGTGCTCAAGAATCATAATTCTTATCACAGCCAAAGATCCATATGCAGAACTCCTGCATCGTGGAGAACTGGGAAATCCCTCCAGTGACAATAATTCAGCATCTCAACATATGCAAAATCTCAGTTTTGATCATATACAAAGATCCTTGTGCATGACACTTGCATCATGGAGAACTGTGGAGGCATCAGAAACATTGGGCATCTTAGCATATGCAAATGTGAACGACTCCGATGAGCGTATCTGATTGTGATGCCTTGGTCGAAGACGCAGCAACAGAACCAAACACACTGAAACAGATTGAAGGATCAAAACTTTTCACTCTTGAAAGGCAAGAAACCCTTGGTGAGACTTCAAGAGTTCTTGGTGCTACTCCAAAGAGAAATCCTAGCGGATTATATCCTTAGGTGGTGTTTGAAGCTATTTGATGAGACTCCAACTTGTTTCTTCCTTGACTTCAATTTTTATTTCTAATTCTTTCTTGTTTCTACTTTTTCAAATTATACTCTCTTAAATTTTGTGCATTAGTTTTTTTTCTGTTAGAAGGGGAACCTTGGTGCAACGGTAGAGTTTTCGTCGGGTTCAAAGCATGGAAACATCCACTTGCAAAATGCAAGGTAAGGCTGCATGCTATTGACCTTTTTGGTTTGCCCCTTCTCTGGACCCCTCATACGCAGGAGCCTTGTGCACTGGGGCTGCCCCTTTAGTTTTCTTTTCTGTTAGATGTTTCTTAAAGTTCTGAAATTTCAGTTGCCACTCATGCCTTGAATAAATTCACTCTAAACCTCTGTATATTCTTATATTACTAGTTTATAAATCATTAATGCTTCTTGCTTTCCTTCTTCTTCGAAGCCTGTTTATTTTCCCTTCTTTCTTTTAAATGGCTTGAATTATGAAGTTTTTTTTGTTTAGCAAATCATGCCTGTACCGTGATCTGCCCACTTTTGATATATCGATGAGAATGGGGAGCCTTGGCGCAATGGTAAAAGTTGTCGTCACGTAACTTTAAGGTCACGGGTTCAAAGCGTGGAATCAGCCTCTTACAAAATGCAAGGTAAGGCTGCCTACTATAGGCTCTTGTGATCCATCCCTTCCCCGGACCCTGCCTCGTGCACCGGGGCTGCCCTTTTTTATCCATCTGTCAAAAACAAATATGTGCTTGATGATTATCAAAAGAACTATATATGTAATCATTAGGAGAAATAGGCGCATCTAGAAATTTGAAAAGATTCAGTAAACAAAGCAAGAATACCATGTTTCAAAATGGTGAATTATCCAACGGATGCGAATTCAGATCTGAATGGATTAATACCTTAGAAACAGTCTAACAACAGCCTCTTGCACAATGCAAGGTAAGGCTGTATACTATTAACCCTTGTGGTCTGCCCCTTCCTCAGACCTGCATACGTGGGAGCTTGAACTGCCCTTTAAACAGTCTAACAACATCTAGGATGAACTCGAAGTTATTTCTGCAGGCGATCTCATCAGTAAAGTAGTCCAATAGAAGTTCGATGGAATGCAACTCGTCTCCTTGCAGGTTCTTGCAGATCTTCGTCGTCTACAATCTGAAGCATTCGGAGCTCCATATCAAGAGTTGAGGGAGACAGACCTTTGATGTAGCTTGTGAATGTTGAAACTGCAACAGTAGGGTGGAAGATAAAATCAATAAATTACTCTCTAATGTGCTTCGCTCTTGTACCATGAAACTGCAAAGAATCGAATTCCAAAGCCAAAAATGATTGGTCATTGCATATTTACAGCATAATAACAGGCAAGTAGAAAAAGGGCAGCCCCGGTGTACGAAATGTCCAAACGGGTGGACTACAATAGTTTATATTACGCAGCTCTTACTTTGCATTTTTGCAAGAGGCTATTTCCACGTCTTGAACCCATGACCTCAAGATCAATCGAAAACAACTCTACCGTTGCACCAAGGCTCCCGTCCAACGGGCAAATAGAAACATAAGAGAAAAAAATTGCAGATTTGAAAGAGGTAAAAAAACTCTCAATTTACTAAAGGAAACAACTTCAACTGAAAAACAAACTACACAAGGAGTACAATGTACCAAAGAACTACATCTTACCTGACCCGAGAATCAAGTAGCTCATTGGCCTCAGATACAACAAGAAGAGTGTACCAGCCTAACCCACTATAGAAAATTCCAAGCTTTGCCAAAAGTAACTACATTAGTGAAAAATTGGAGCAAGGCTTAGCAATGCAGCATCTAATGGTAGTGGAAGTCACAGTAAAGGCCATGCCATCTGATAATATCAATCAGCACTTTGCTTAGAAGTAGAGGAACAATGGCCATCTCATAACAATTTGCGTACTGCTTCCCCTCTTTATATACAATTCTTTCTGCCGTTACTCAAGAAAAAGATGCGTATATCATCACCATCATCAAACAGGCAGCCCCCTGGGTGCGCGAAGCTCCCAACTATGTGGGGTTCGGGGAAGGAGCGGATCACAAGGGCCTTCTACACCTTAAACCCATGACCTCAAGATCACATGACGACAACTTTTACCGTTGTGCCAAGGCTCAACAGGCATAACCGGTTAAACAATAGGGTGGTCATAATTCTGTCCCAATCTCTCACAACAACAGAAAAGAAAAGAAAAAAATCTGACTCTTTAACCATGGGCACACCCATAGTATTTCTGCGTCCATTTTATGTAGCAGTTAACCACTCAAGGGAAAGCCCCTGGTGCATGAAGCTCCTGCATATGCGGGGTTTGGGGAAGTGGGGGTGGGGGGAGGGAGAGCGATCCACAAGGGTCAATAGTATGCAGCCTTACCTTTCATGTTGCAAGAGGCTGTCTCCACGCTTTGAACCTGTGACCTCAAGGTCACACAACAACAACCCTACCATTGCGCCAAGGCTCCCCTTCAGTTAACCACACGAGAGAATGCCCCCATAAAGAAGGATTGATCATCCCCTCCCCTTGGCAAGAGATTCTTAAGGACTTCACACATTTGTGCAGAAATCTATATAAGTTTTTTCATGGCCCCTTGGAAGACAACAACAGCAATGTCCTTCAAATTAACTGCATGTTATACGAACATTGTTCAAACCCAAAAGAAGTAAAAGTAATTCCTTTCTTTTTTCCTTTTCCCAGATGAAGTACAACTTTGCCCAAAGAAGCAGAAACACTGAGGGATAAGTAAAGCAGTATTCACAGGAACAATAACTTAATCGTCTTGATATAGTTTATCTAAGAATGTTCCATCTGGCAGCTAAGAAAAACAAAAGATCGCTCGTATAAATATGTTTCCATCATAAATCTCTCTTTGGATGGCTTCAAGGAGAAGCGAATCCAAAGCAGCAACACAAAAAATATCAGCCAGAAAGGAAATCATTCCAATTGATTTACCTTTCTAATTTCATCCATTTTCCAATTCTTTACCTGAAGGAATTATCTCTTTATTGAATTCCTAATAGTTAAATTAAATTAATAGCTTAAATGCAAGTGGCACATGGAGAACTCAAGGAGTTAAAACCAGAACAGCAGGCGTACTTGCAGCTTTTAGTCCTGGCAGAGAACTGAAGAAGACGCATAAATTGAGATGGTAGATCAGGCCTTCTCTTATTGTGTGTCAGTTCATCAGGTTTTGTATCCTTTCCTTTAATAGTAGTTCTATCCTTGTGTTTTGTAACACCCCAGGTTTTTCTAACATTTTTTCTTATAATAAATATAATAATAATAAACGTAGTAGGGATTCCTAATATCAAAGGTTTCTTTTACTAATATATTAAAAACATTCATTTAAAACCCCCGGGTGTTATACCATTTCCAAAACATCACCAAAGCGATTGCAATATATATATATGTGTGTGTGTGTGTGTGTGTGTGTGTGTGTGTGTTGCAATAATTTAAACCAATTCCAATATTAAATCCAACGTCAAAACCAAAATCAAAACCAAAGGCGTCTTTATTTTAAACAACTAGTGTTAAAAAACATAATAATATAGCCTAGGGTTTATCCATCGTAACATTCCACCATACTTAATAACATATCCACAATATATATGTAAGTTTCATAAACAAACTTAATTGTGCATGCGTACAACCCATAATTATAAACTTGAAATGGAGTTTATTCATCACTCACATCAAACAATCTATCCGAAAAGATAAGGATGATCTCCATTACTATCACTGTCCTTCTAAGCTTTTGCCTCTCTTATTGTCGGGCTTAGTATTTGAGGTATTGCAAAACAAAGCAATACCTCGACAAGCTATTACTTGTTTAGGTACATAGACATTTAATGTAATGACAATTATGGCATAAAAAGAGTAATCGAATAACAAGAACTGATATGAGTGTAAATTACAATATCCATGAAATACAAATGTCAAAAGTCATGTCAATATGAGTAGTAAAACTTCATGTACAATAAAACATGGATCTTATGGATGTAAAGCACGATTTGATAAAATCTCACATGAACATAATGTCAATAGGCGGGGCACCCAAGATATGTGGGACCCATGAGTGTCCCATACACTCGCACAACAGGTTATGAGTACTCATACCACTCCTTTGAGTGTCGTCGCACAATAATATATCAATGCTCATCATGCATACACATAGAACATGAGTATAGATCGTTATGCTGCAATGACAACTAGGCTCCTGGGTTTACCAACTACAGCTCCCTGTCGACACCGTAATGGGAGAATCTCCATCCGTCCACATGGGTGAGACCGGACCGGTAGTGTTGATTACCCATGATGCTAACCCCTACTGAGTGTCATCTGAGGGCATGTGTCTATCATCCCATAAATTCAGAGAGTGGGTGGCCAGCCCTAATCCTTCCTAGCATGACATCCACCTGGTGAAAGCACGCATTATAAATCACAAAATACGAAAATCATATATCTCATAAAATTAGGAGCACTTGTGGCTCACCATCCCAAGGCACCCTTCTTATCCTCAGGTTAGCCTATCAAATACTAGCCACTAAAGCCTCATAAAATCATGAGCACTTGTAGCTCACCATGCCAAGGCACCCCCTTCATCCTGGGGTTAGCCTCTCAAGGATAGCCAGCAAGCCTCCACTACCAAATCTATGAAAATCATCCAATCTTAGTGATGCAATAAAGAAAAGACATTTACAATTCATATATAAGGTCTATATGTATTAATACCATAAAACAGATCAATGCGCTGTCAAAATCTCATATCAAATCATAGCATAATAATTTATAAATCATGAGTACATATAATAAAGAGACCATGCTACAAACAATCCTAATCAATCAAGATGCTATGATAGTGCAAAATTTTAGAAAAACAATATGTAACATTAAATGTCATTACCTACCTCAGTGAAGAAACAACTAAATAAGGCACTTAATCCTCTTAGCTCGTGCATTGTGATGTACATGTCAGTACCACAGTACTATTTTGCATCATTTATTTCCCTCAATAAAATCCATTATAAGTTTTTCTCTTAAGCTGTATCCATTCATATATCAATTTGTAGAAGGATCCCTTATCTAGCTTTTGGTCTAGATCAGTAGTTTAGATTGTTTGATTTATCTTTATTAAATTAGGTTTCATAATATTCAATAGTCATCTACTTCATTTGATCATTGATCAGAGTTGTAATTTGCCAATTTAATGTCTCTGATCACAAAAGGTTTAATTCATTTCATCTCAATGAAATTCATGACGATCCAACTGTTGGATCGTTCTTTAAAACCTTTATTTATGATTGAATCATTAATCCCAACTTTAATTTTCACAAATTAATCCAATTTCATGTTCACCTACCCGTTCTGGTGTATATCCATAATTTATGTCTTGATTTGACGGTCAGATCAATCTCTGATTGACAAATTCTAAAATGATGGTCAGATTAATGGTCCAGATCAATTTTTAAGGTGAATACACATGATCTGGCCCTTAGATCCCTCAATTCATCCATTGGATCATCTAATTGTCCAAGTTCTAGGGCCCGATGGCCCTCTGATTGGCCCGGTCTAAGTAATTGGATAATGTTTCATAAATTTGATCTAACTAGATGTGATCATATCAAGATTCTAATGCTAAAATCATGTTCGCGTTGTTGAGACAATTTCAATGGACATTTCGGATAAAAAATCCAGCTTATATAGCTCCCAAAATTGTAAAATGAACATTTTAGTTCATTTTTTGATGGTATGGATCAAAAACCAGACTGGATGCCCTTTTTACACCGATCTGCACCGACGTAACCTTTTACATAGGATTAAACCGGCATATACCGGTGTCACCATGACTGGGACGCTCTCACGTGCATCTCGATTTCCAGGAAGCTGGGCATCCTGCTCAATCATGACAGTGTGTGTGTCGTTGTCCCTACACTCGTCGCATCTGAGTGTCTCGTGTATGCACCTTGGATGCGACATCAATCGGGGACAATGTGCCCAGATCATCCACACTATTTTTGCTTGATCGGAGTCCTTGATGATCTGATTTTTTTATTTGTTTTCATCGTTCTTAAGGTTTTGAGGGTCTCTGAATCCAAATGACGGTTCAGATCATCCATCTGAGGTGTCTTTGTGATGGGTTTTCTACCGTATTACGATTTTTCTTAGATTCAAACTCTAACCTCATGAAATCTCCTATCTAGGTGTTGGGAACAATAAAAGGTAATGAAGGAAAGCCTATGAAGGAAAAAACAAGAAGAAAATGAAATTATACCTCTTAGATTGGTGAAAAACTCGATTTTGATGGCTTTACCTGAGAATGAGAGATGGAGGAAAAATGCACGATCATGACGCTCTTCAGGTGATCCATCATTGCAACTCTATGGAAGAAAGTAAGATCCTTCTATATGTTGAATTCAGTTAGATCTAATCATATTTTATTATGAAAAAAGAGAAGAATCCGAGGAGAAGATGGAGTGGAATAGTGTTTAGGAAATATGGGTTTTTGCCTTAAATATAATTAAGGTGAGATAATCCTGATTTCTCACATAATTAGCAGGTTCCTAATCTATTTTGATTTATCTAGATTCTAGGGCCCACATTAGTGTATTGTGGGCCCCACTTGATAAATGACAATTTTGTCCTTTGTGAAATAATTGGGTAAATTTTTCGCTCGAACTCCGATTCTATTTTCCAATTACAATCTAATTCTTGATGTCTCAGTCCTTGATTCAACTTACAAAATTTATAATTTTATAAAATCACTTTATTATTAAAATTTGAAGATATTACATGTTTAACAATATGACTTCAGAGAGGGATGGAATTGATGGCAAGAAGAAAGGAGCCTTTTTCTAGCTTCTTTGGGGGCTCAATGGGTTTGTTATGGACCTGAAAATTGCAAAAGTAATAAAAATAAAGAAAAAGATCAATAAATTGCAATTGGCATATACAAAAAGTACATACCATAAGCCATAAGCAAATAGCATACTGGTAAAACTTATAAGGAAGCATGCTTTAACTTCATCGTCGTCGTCGTCATCAAGACCTTATCCATGATTAGGGGTTGACCACATGAATCTTGTTCCTCCATTCCCCTCTATTAAGTATCATGGCTTTATTTAGTCACAAAGTTTTTAAATCTTTTCTCACCACTTCTATCAATGTTCTTTGGGGCCTTCCCCTTGCCCTTTTAGAACCTTCGACTTGCATTGCCTCATTGCTCCTTACCAGTATCATTTTCGGTCTCCATTGGACATGTCCAAACCATCTGTCTAATCTCCCGCATCTCGTTACCTATTGGTGCTACTTTTAAGCTACCTATAATGTTCTCATTCCTAATTCTATCATTTTTTGTCTTGCCACTCATCCATCTAAACGTCCTCATTTTGTCTACTTTTATCCTATGTACATGATGTACCTTAGCTGCCCAACATTCTAATCCATAGAGCATGGTTGGCCTTATAGGCATCCTATATAATTTTCTTTTCAATTTGAGTGGCACCCACTGATCACACGAAACTCTAGAGGCCCATTTCCATTTGTTTCAACCCGCTTAGATAATCTCTCCACTCTCTTGAATCATTGGTCATAAGTACCACAAGTGGCATCTTAGGGGACTTATAAGTTATCAATCTTTACTGGTGCGTCATTCCCACTCCTCTCCTTGCTAAAATTGCATTCTATATACTCTATATTAGTTCGGCTGATTTTAAATCCTTCAGATTCTAATGCTTCTCTCCGTAACTCTGACTTTATGTTTACATCCACCTTTATCTTATCAATTAAAACTATATCATTTGCAAATAAGACGCACTAAGGAATCTCCTCATGCAAATCTTTTGTTAACTCATCCATAACCAATGTGAAAAGGTACATGCTCAATGCTGATCCTTGATACAATCCTATAGTGATAAGAAAATCACCGATCTCTTTGATAATGGTCTTAACATTTGTTACCGCTCCCTCATATATATATATATTTAATTATGTCTATATAGCCCCTCGAAATCCCTTTCACACCCAACACCCACCATAATAACTATTGGACCTCATCATAAGCTTTTTCTAAGTAAATAAAGACCATAGGGAGGTCTTTCCTCCTCTCCCTATATTTCTTTATCAATTATTTACCTAGAAAAATAGCTTCCATGGTAGACCTCCCAAGCATGGAACCAAACTGGTTCTCCCATACACTAGTCTCATGTCGTAGCCTCTTCTTTATCACTCTTTCAAAAAGTTTCATAGTGTGGCTCATAAGTTTGATCCCCCATAATTAGTGCAGCTTTATATGTCTCCTTTATTCTTATAAATTGGTATAATAAAGCTATTACTCCATTCATTTTTTATTTTCTTTGATTTTACAATCTTGTGAAATAACTTTGTCAACCAAACTACTCTTTTATCTCCCATATGCTTCCAACTTCTATTGGTACACCATTGAACCCTAGAGCTTTTGTGATTTCATCTTTTTCAAGCCCTTTTTTACGTTAGGTATTCTAATCTTATGGTCGTATCTATAACGTCTAATGTTATTTGGGGCTGCAATGCTTTCAATCCCTATATTCTCAAGGCAATTGTCATGTAGCAATTTTTGAAAGTAACTTTCTTACCTTTATTTAATTTCGTCATCTTTGACTAGTACCATTTGGTCACAACTTCTAATGCATCTAATGTGGTCTAAGTCCTTACCCTTCTATTCTCTTAATTTTGCTACTTTAAACACATCTTTCTCACATTCTCTTGATCCTAATATATTATAGAGATTATATATACCCAAAGTTTAGCCTCACTTACTATTCTCTTAACAAACATTTAGCATTCTTAGATTGCTTAGAGTTTTCGTTATTTATAGTCTTCTTTTATGCTTTAAAACACACTATTTTTCTTTAATAACTTTTTGTACCTTTTTACTCCACTATCAAGTTTCCTTTACTAATTGCCTTTTACCTTTAGAGACGCCTAGGATATCTTTTGCTACTTTCTCAATGGACTCGGCCATATTAGTCCACATGGTATTTACTTCTATTTCATTTTTCTAGTTTCCTTTTACCATCAACTTGTTTGTGAGTGATATTACTCTCCCATTTTAAGTTCCGCCACTTAGTTTTTAAGCACCTATTAAGTTCATTTCTTTTTTCCCCATATTTTATGTAAATATCCATAACCATTAGCTTATGTTGTGAGGTTAAACTTTCACTAGTATCACCTTCCAATCTTTATACATTGATCTTTTGGTATTCCTAAGTATAAAAAAGTCAATTTGGCTTTTATAGAGTCCATTTTGAAAGGTTATTAAGTGTTCACCCCTCTTCTTAAAGAATGAGTTTCTCAAGGCTAGGTTATATGTCAAAGCAAAATTGAGGATAGCTTTCCTCATTTCATTTCGTTGTCTAATATCATACCCTCAATGTACCCTATCATACCCTTCCTTTTCTTTTCCTACATGACCATTTAAGTTTACTCCTATAAATATAGCCTCTGTGTTGAAAATTTCTTTTATGACTCCCATCATATCTTTTTAACACTGTTTCTTAATTCTATCTTCTAACCCTACTCACAGTGCATATGCACTTATAACATTCATGATCTTCTCTCCTGAAATAAGTTTTATCATTATAATTTTATCACTAATTTTTTTAACGTCTATAACTTTATCATCTAATTCTTTATCCGCCACTATCCCTATGCCATTTTTATTATTGTCCTTTCCTACGTACTAGAGCTTATACCCATTGATTTTTCTAGTTTTAGCCCCTTTCCACTTGGTTTCTTAGATACAAGTGATGTTGACTCTCTTACATTTCATCATATATGCTAACTTAAATAAGAAAATAGTAGGCAATTTTGGTTGTATGGATCTACTTAGCAAAAACAATCCATTTGCAGATACTATTAAAATTACTAGGTGGATATTAACAATCACTAAATTAATATAAGTTATGTCAAAGTGCTTTACTTCTATAAATGCCAAATACAATTAGATGAAGATAACCTTTGTAATATCCAAATTGATGAGACTTTGCCATTGGCTCTTGGGCAGCAATGAGGGGGATCAGATAGATCGAAGGTAGAGAACAAAAACTAGCAACAGTAGAAAAGGCCCATGCTCTAGCACTTTAAACCTTTATTGCTTCATAGACTCACGAAAAGAAAAACAAAACTGACCAACTGAAAGTACAAGTAGAAAGAGGAAAAGGTGTGAAAAGAATATTCTTTTCATAGTAAAGAAATAAATGAATTTGAGTTTTGCATCTAACATATAGATGACATGTGTGTGTGTGTGTGTACAATCACATCCATGTAATTTCTGCTATGAACATTTGAATTACTTCTTGAGCTCTGTCAATTTTATGACAACTCATGCTAGGGCTAAAACCCTGAATGTTGCTAAGATAATAGACAAGTAAAATGAAAAAAAGTAGTAAAATGTAGAGATAAACCTACCATGTGTAGACATCATTTTGAACAACATGAGAAGTTGCTAACACACCCATATTAGGCGACAGAGATATCGCCGTGATGGATACATCAACATGTATTGCATCTGTCTTGCCAAGACAACATTCAAAATCCTAAGAGTCAAATGCTCATAATCTTGCCCCATCTCAATTTATGATCACCAAAACATTGAGAGCGTCCACCTCATTGCCCAACATCTAATCCTTGATTTCTGTCTCATTAACCCTGTATAGAATCATGTTCAACACCACAGTTGGTTCATCACAAAACCAGAAGAGACTCTCAGTTTCTTTTTCACGCTTCTCACCAACTTTTTCTAGAGCTTCTTTGTCATAAATGACTTGAATCAATCATAAGTTCCCCACTTTCATGTGTTGCTGAGTTCCCTTGAAACATGATTTCTTTGTCCATCCTTTCCACAGAGATCTGATTCAAAATTTTGAACTTCTTAGTGTTCCGTAGCAACAAATAAGACACCATGCTTAGTCAACTAGAAAAGTAGGATGTAATAAAAAGGCCGCCATGGGGAAGAGGACTTGGCTCGAGTTTGCCAAGTACTCAAGAGCACTTGGTAGCTGTAAGCAATGTGGTGAATTCAATAGTGCAAAATTTGAACACAAAGTAGAAATTGGTCATAAGGAAAAGAAATAGACTTGTGCAAGTTGAGCATTGGGAGTTCTACAACAATGGCTTTGCATTCAATTGAAGGAAAAAGAAATAGAAGTATCCAAATTATCTGCCAACTCTCTCTAACTCCATATAGCTAGAAAAAGAATTAGAAGTGTCAATCATGCCAACTCCTCTTGTTATTCTCTTTCTCAGCTTTAAGGCTTCCATAATAACATGGTTTAGCATTAAGAAACAATAAGCATTGACAGCTAATCATAAATATTGAAATTTAAGAGGTTTTCCCAACAAATTTGCCTAGCCTTTCACTTACTACCAATGACTTTCAAGTCCATCCACCTCAACATGTATGAGACATAATGGTGCACGGTATGTAACTATGTAGCCACCTCATAAGTTGCTCTGCTAGCATGTAGACTTCCAATTTTCACACTTCCACAATCAAGTTTGGGCAACTTTTCACACCCTCTTCTTACTTCTCTTTGCCCACAACCTAACCAATGTCCTGCAGGCTTCTCCCACAAAACAAACCTTTGCTTCTTGCAAAAAGGCACCTCTATTAAAGATATATATTTTCTATGATTTATTTTCATATTTTAGTCACTGTAAGATAGACAGAGGAGGACTCTTCAATCATGCCAAGTAAACACAAGGTCATTTTTCTTCCCATGTGCCTACTTTTTAATAAATTGGATTTTCAAGAGCTTCAATGATTTTCATTTCCATAATATTTTAGCTTTTTCCAAATAGTTAATATTATGAATACATTCAACCTTAATAAGAAAAACCAAGAGTCAGAAATGGAAACTATGTAGCTTGGTGGAGCACAAACTCTCAGAATAGAACAAGTGTTTCCAATTTGATAGCCTGTCCAATCTTAAATGTTTGAAGAGCTAAATCCAGTTTTAAGACATCGATGAGAGGCAACAATGGCATCTTGCTCAGCATATGTAAAATAGTGCAGTGAATGAAGTAAATAAAGCTGCAATATTCTGGTAGAGAAAAGTTGATATTTCAGCTTTACGGCCTTAGACTAGTGAGATATTTACAAAAACCAAAGGCAGAGGTAGTACATAGAGACCAAAGAAGAACATAAACCATAAGTATGGGAAACAAGTTTCACAAAACAAAATTAGCTCCAATGCTAAGAAAAATAAGTTTGGTGTCCAACCTGAATAATAGAGAAAAGAAGAAAAGTACTATCCTGACCAGTAGATAAAATGTGCCTCCCATTGCCATGGAACCTGGCAATCATCATCATTTAGTTCCACAGCAACAAAGGTTTCTTATATACATGTATGGCTACCAAAATCTTAATAGAAGGATGAAAAGGTTAATTACAACAAGATATCTATATGTACTGTCTGTCTATAATATAAACAAGTATATGTGTGAGAAGGAAGAATCAAACACACAGACATATACAGAAAATACTTCTGTGATTGGCTTTCCTTCTCTTCTATGAGTGTGTGCTTGTGTTTGGGGGGTTGACAAAACTAATAGCCTTTAGCAGTTAGAGAAAGCAAAAAAAGGGGCAGCCCTGGTGCACAAAGCTCCCGCCTATGTGGGGTCCAGGGAAGGGGCGGGCCACAATGGCCTAAAGTAGGCAGCCTTACCTTGCATTTTTGCAAGAGGCTGATTCCACGCCTTGAACTTGTAACCTCAAGGTTACATGACGACAACTTTTACCTTTGCGCCAAGGCTCCCCTTCATAAAGGGAAAACAGGAATGTCTCGTTACTACAAGGAACCCTGACATAATTTCCACCTGTAAGTTTATGTTACGCGGTCTGTACCTTCCCCAGACCCCTCATACGAGGGAGCTTCATGAACCTGGCTGGCTTTTTTAGTTTATGGTATATCTTTAGTTATCTATATATGCAAGTATGTATGTATATATATGACATAGATATAAATACAAATCATCAGCACACCACACATATATAGCAAGTAGAGAAAGCGTAAAGTAAAAATAAGGGTGTATCGTTATAACAAAGGAATGTAGATATTGTTTTCATATGTTTCTGTAAGTGTAAAATTATGTGACATATATAGTTATGTGTGTGAAGGGGAGCCTTGGCGCAATGGTAAAAGTTGTCGTCATGTGACCTTGAGGTCACTGGTTCAAGGCGTGGAATCAGCCTATTGCAAAATGCAAGGTAAGGCTGCCTACTATAGGCCCTTGTGGTATGCCCCTTTCCCGGACCCCACATAGGAGGGAGCTTCGTGCACCGGGGCTGCCCTTTTAATATAGTTATGTGTGTGCATGTGTGCTAATATATTGACATTAGGGGTGGCAATTCGGGTTGGCGGGTCGTGTTTGTGGCGACACGAACACGACACGAATAGTGTTACGGGTCGACACGAACACGACACGCTTAATAGTCGTGTCAAAAACCTATGACTCGTACACGACCCGGTTCTTAAAAAAATGACACGACAAGACCTGTGTAATACGATTAATTGATTGAGTAGTGTTGGATACACGACACGAAATGACACGACACGACACGACACGACACGACATATTAAAAAAACTGCCCTCTCAAGTCAAGTCCCAACTCCCAAGTGAATAGAAGTTATAGAACGGCTGCCAAGGCCCAAACGGGCCAAATCCCAAAACAACCACAATAAATTAAACTAACATATAGGACGGTTATTTCACAACCGTTCTATAAAACCCTAACATATAGGACGATTGTAACATAACCGTCCTATATATCATTGGTTTTATAGGACGATTGTGAAATAACTGTCCTATATATTACAGATTTTATAGAACGGTTGTGAAATAACCATCCTATATGTTATTTTATAGTACGGTTATTTCATAACCGTCCTATATGTTAGGTTTTATAGAACGGTTGTGAAATAACCATCCTATAGTTTACTTTTTATAATTTTATTCCACTCCACCGTTATGGTGATCTTCGATTTGACCGAACCGTATCTTTGAATCTTTGATCACCTGAAGCAATGACAATGAGGTTCTGGAGCAAAAAATCAGAATTGAATAGCATGGGTCTTTCAGTTATGAAGAACTAGACTTTCAACCCAAGTTACCAACCCCCACATAAATTGTTAGGAGGGAATTCATTTCTCCAACTCCTTTCATGCTCATTGTCACTTTGGTCATTGCTATATCCATTGAATTACCGGTGGTGATCCACCACACCACACGACAAGTACATAGACAACCAAATTACCAATAATGTTTCTGTAATATTTTATTATTTTATTTAGAAGCAACACAGTTCTTTGTAGTTTAGTATTACACCACTCGGTCACTCAACGACTCACTTCACAAGTTCACAATTCACATGATATGTAAAAAAAGGGACTGAAATGAATCAAATAACCACAATAGTAGTAAATAAATATGGATTAAGTAGCACATGATGGAAATATACTTCCATCAATGTATTATGTATCAAACACAACAAATTAAAATAAGTAATGAAAATTATACAAATTAATCAAAATGAATTGATCGAGAGTCTTCAGTTGGTTGAAGTGATCTGTGTGCTACTTATGCTTACAATGTCCTCGGTAAGCTCATCCATGGCAACTGTAATGGTAGAGTCTACAATCATATAGAATAAACAAGCATTAGTTATTACTAAGCTCATATAAAATATAATGTAAATATAGAATTATAAACTATTACCTTTCAATCCATATAGCCAATCTCTCACACAAATCAATGCTTGCACGGTTTCTGGCTTTAAAGTAGATCTATATTGGTCAAGAACCCGACCACCAACACTAAAAGCAGACTCCGATGCAATCGTAGATATAGGAATGCTCAAGACATCACGAGCCATGGCGACAAGTTCGGGATACCTAAAATCAACATTTGAATCAAATATAAATGTAAATAAGATTACAGAAAATAGTGTTTACATGAGATTCTTAGTCAAACAACCTGTATTGATTGCCTTTCCAGAATGCAAGAATGTCTAGCTTTGACTCTTGCAATCTTGGTTCATCTAAATAAAGCTCCAATTGTGATTTTTGCATAGCCAAAGTACCTCCTTCACCTTCAAATGAATCAAATTCCTAATGCAAATGCAATTATATTATTCAACATACTATAAGACAATTCATACTTCATAGCAAATTTTAATATGCTAAGTAGTAAGCGACATATAATGAAAGATACAATTATAAATAAAATCACCTTCATGACATCTAAAACCTCTTGACTATATGATATGTTCTGTCTATCATCAGCACCTGCACCTCTAGCCACTGGTGTAGATGAGGAGGAAGGAATAGGATAAATCTTAACCTTATATTCATTGAAGAGAGAGAATAACTTTTCCCTAACTTGAGCAAACTCTAAGTAGCCACTGCCAAACAATTTCTTGTACGAGAATTCCACAAAGGAGAGCTTATACCGAGGATCCAACACACATGCAATTGCCAAAATGGTGTTGAATTCAGACCAGTACTTTGAAAACTTGGCAAACATTTGGGTGGACATATGCTTCATATAGTCATCATCACTTCTCATGTATTATGTTAAACTCAAATAAATTACAAATGCTGCACGAAAGTAGAGATTTGCAGTGGGATACTTGGATCCAGAGAACATGTAGGTGGCATCATAAAAAACTGCCAAAAACTTCAAAATTTTTGTAGCCTTTTCCCATTCAATGAAAGAAGGACAATGCTTATAATTTGAGTCACTTAGTTCTAAGTGACAAAATGCACGTTGGTAACAAAGAGCACTTTCAAGCATCAAATACGTTGAATTCCATCTTGTAGGACAATCTTGTCTTAAGTCCTTTTTTGTCTCAATTGACATGTGATTCACACACTCTAAAATTTTTTGTTTTCTACTTTGTGATGCTTTGACATACTTGATACTCTCTCTAATTTTTTGAATAGCATCATCAATTTCTTTCAAACCATCTTGCACAATCAAATTCAAAACATGACAACAACAACAACGTAGATGAAGGAACTCTCCACCACAAACAAGAGTGTTCCTGATGTTTAATTGATGCCTTAACAGCTCAACAGAAGAATCATTAGAAGAAGCATTGTCTAAAGTGATTGAAAAAATCTTTTTCTCAATCCCTCATTCTACCAATAATGAGTATAACTTTTCTGCTAATGATATTCCATTATGTGGAGGTGGTAGGAAACAAAATTTTAATATCCTCTTTTGTAAGACCCACTGACTATCTAGAAAATGTGCGGTGAGACTTATATAACCATCAGTAATACAAGAAGTCCACAAATCCGATGTCAAACTTATCCTGCTAGGTGCCAATTCTAACATCTCTTTTATCTTTTCTTTTTCTCTTTTATACATTCTCAGAACATCTGCTTTTACTGTATTTCTACTAATCAAGTGCAAATCTGCACGCAAATATTTGATAGAGTTCTAATTCCATCATACTCAACAAATTGGAAAGGCCAATCATGCATAACAAGCTGCAATTTGCTACTAACTCACGATAAACTTCAGGATCAAACTTATTATCCGAAGTCGCACTTAGTGACACCGACATACTCCCACGACTTTGAGATAAAAGCAAGCGGCCTATATCACGAGAAGAGCTCCGTTGACAAGTCTTTATATGACGTTTTAAGTTACCAGTACCAAATTTGCTATCGCAAATGTATATTGCAGAGCACTTCTTGCATTTACACCTTTGCCTTCTATCTTCTGATAGAGGAAGGTGTTCAAAAAAATTCCAAACTGGAGACATTAGTTTCCTATGCTTTTTACCTCTATTGGATTTTGAAACTAACTCCACGTTCTCCAAATCAGCAAACTCATCATCATTGTTGTTGTGGTGTAGCATATTCAAGTTATCAGAAACATCAGTGCTCCCAACTTCAACTTTTCCCTATATTGCAAAATGCAAATGACAAAAAAAATTTAGTTCACACTGACAGTAAACTAAACACTTCAGACTTCACCAACAATTACTAATAAGTAATAAGGGAAGGGAGTGAGTGAGACACTGAGACTTGAGAGTTGAGAGTTGAGACTCGAGAGTGAGAAAATTGAGAGGAATGAAAAGAGTCAGACTCATAATTTCATAGAGAAATAACAAAAAACAAACACATGACATACCCGTGGTCTTTGTAGTAGAGTCTTCTTTGCTCATCGTGTTAGAACTTAGAAGGGTTGATATTTGAACTTGAAGAAGAAATGCGGATTACGGTCCTCTGGAGTACGGAAAGGGAAATGCGAAACGGATGTAAAATTGTAAATTATAAAAGCGGTACAAACTGCAAGCCTTCAACTTCAACCTTGGGTTGGTAACGTTGGTTATGTTACTTATGTATTAACGGTCCTATATTTATAAAATATAGTACGGTTATGTATTAACCGTCCTATATTTTAAAAATATAGAACGGTTATGTGCTAACCGTCCTATATTTAGATAATATAGAACGGTTACTTACTAACCGTCTTATTTTTTGTAAGCTTTAACATATAGGATGGTTATACATTAACCGTACTATATTTTCCAAATATAGAACGGTTATACACTAACCGTCCTATTTTTACATAATAATATAGGATGGTTACGGACTAACCGTCCTATTTTACATAATAATATAGGACGGTTACGGACTAACCGTCCTATTTTACACATGGTTTATTCCTTCATTACCAATCTGTGAGTGTGACTGTGAAGTGATGTGCCAGATTTTTACTTTTCAAGTGACCAGTCTGCCTGACAAAGACTGATAGCCTTCTTTCCTCCAATTCCAAACTGGCAAGTGGCAAGTGGAGTTAATGAAAGTTGAAACTTACACTTCAATCATTTGTCAAATATTTTGATTTTTGAGTTATTGTCCTTAATGTTACTTAACTTACTTGTTAGATAACTTAGATAGTTAGATGTCATGAATCATGATAGATGATCCGAGGTGGGGCCCCCCCTTATAGACTTGTAGTGGCGGGAAAACAAAATGAAAGTTGAAAATTGAAAAGAACATAAAGGTTTAACTTTAACTAATTAATAATTATCTAGGTATACTAACTACTAAGTCAATCTAGAGTCTAATCTAACTGTCTAAGGCAATTGTTTTGTCTTTTTGTATAATTGTATTGTATCATGTAAGTTAAGTAAGCCCAAATCCAATTATCCAATTGAATTTGAAGTCTTATCCCTAAACCTAAAGAGCCCTACCTAGCCTGGTTGGCTAGTTCAGATTGTTTGCTATAACTATAAGCCTATAACTATAAGTTATAAATAACTGTATAACCTAATTTCTTATCAACCATTTTTAGTTTAGCTACACATTGTCACATGTCAATTGTTACAACTTACAAGTTACACTTAGTAGATAAGTTAACCAAGTTTTGTAAGTTGTACAAGTAAAAGTGAAGTGAGAGAGAGACTAACTAACTGTCATATATTGTTGTATAAAATTATAAATGCTAATGAATAATGATTTTCTTATGTTAATTTCACATGTCTCACCAACCAATTGATCTAATATATCTCTTTTCAATCAAATTCATGAATATCATGTATCCAACTCATATAACTCAATATTTGTTTCTCATTTCTAACTCCCAATTGATGATAATAGATTAGGAATAACTCATTCATGATTCATCCATGATCCTTTGATCCATCATTCATGTAGACATTGTAGAGTAAAATTTAGTAACTCCTTTAGTAATATCATTCAACATTTGTGTTAATTCAACACACAACTCCTATTCTCTGTTCACATTCTCACCTCACCTAATGAGTTAATTACAATGTTACATAACTGAATAACTAATAACTATTCCCTTGGGACCCTTCCTAGTTCCTATACTATACTCATTATCCTCTAATGAGATAATTACACAACTCTTTCTATACTCATTCTCAAGCTCTTTGAGTTAATTACATAAGCTGTTTCTATTCTAGTTCGATTCGGTCATTCTTACCTAATGAGTTAATTACATGACTCTTTCTCTTTCTTTACTTATTATCATTTATCAATGTTATCATCAACATTCAACAACTTTTGAATTGCGTATGAGTTACTTACATAACTTTGCTTTTTTAAGATGATCCTCAAGTGAGATCATCAGATGAGTTAAATACATTATATACATAATTAACACAAACTTTACTCATCCTCCCCTAACCTCAACCTCAACAACTATGTTGAATTGAATATGATAGTATGAGTTACTTACATAACTTTGCTTTTAAGCTGATAGATACTCAAGTAACTCAACTCAACTGAGAAGTCTGAGCCTGAGATAGTGAGATGAACATAATACATATATGCCTATATGCTCTGTCTTTTTAAGCTCATCCAGTCATCCTTAACTTAAGGAAATTAAGATGAGTTAATTACATAACTCTTTCTCCACTCTATACTTAATAACTAGTTTTATTTAAGCACATCATCAACTAAGATTAATTAAATACATAACTCTTATAGCTTATACAACTCCTATATTTCAATATATAGATGGTTATAAACAAACCATCCTATATTTAAATATATTATAGGACAGTTATTTTAAAACCGTCCTATATTTAAATATATTATAGAACAGTTATTTTGAAACCGTCCTATATTTAATATATTATAGAACGGTTATTTGAAAACCGTCCTATATTTGATTATGTTATAGAACGGTTATTTGAAAACTGTCCTATATTTAAGTATATTATAGAACAGTTATTTGAAAACCGTCCTATATTTAAATATATTACAGAACGGTTATTTGAAAACCGTCCTATATTTAAGTATAATTATAGAACGGTTATTGAAAAACCGTCATATATGGTTCTATACATATAATATATCGTTTTCACTTTTCACTTTTCACCCTGGTCATTCTCAGCCCTAATTTCAATCTTCCAAGTTCCAACCCAACGATCCAATCCAACCTATACTGAGAAGGTGAAAACGACCATTCCTCTTCGATCTTTCACAGATCTAAGCAAAGAAAGGTATGTATTTACGATTTTTTGCATCTTTAATGTAATTTCGTATATAGTTCTGTTACTTCTGTAACCGTAAAAAGTAATAAAAGAACACAATCTGATAAATAAAAAAAAACCTCTGTCTGGTTTCTCTGATCCTTGCCTTGAACTTGTTCTGTCATTTCGTTGTCAAACACCTATTTCTCATATTTTGATTTATGTTGTCTTTCATTTGAGTCTGGAAACGGGGTTTGTTGGGAAAAAGATGGATGAGCAAAAAAAAACGGAGCTGGAAGCCTGGAAGTGGAATGGGATTATGGGAGATATCAGATATGTATGTTCCTCTGACGGAAAAACCAAACATATAAATTATAAAGGTTTTGAGTCTTCTGACTTTACCCATAGTGCAATCCTGATAGATAGGTTCTCAGAGAACTGCATCTACTGAAATAGTCTCCAGCTGAAATGTAGAGCAGACTGAGCAGTAGAAGAAGCAGGACAGATGTCAGAAGATTGAGGGAGAGAGACATTAAACTAGTTCTTTCTTTTACAAAATGGAAAAAAACATTACCTTTATCTAATTTATCACAAACTAGCTACAGCTTATATCCCAATTTCTTCTTTTCCTTAAGGGAGCCCTAGAAAAAAGAACCAAATCAAGAAAAATCTCTCAAAAACTAAAATTAACATATCTCATATACGCATCAAACAATGTCGGATTTTCAACATTTTTGATGTGTTGGAACTGTTGAAACAAGAGGAATGATTAAGTGATAGTTGGCCAAAATAAAAAATAAAGGATGAAGGAACATAACATATTTTTTAAATTATTATTAGACTAGAATGAATGTTTTGAGATAGGAAACTTAATGAAATGGCCAAATCAAGCTACAAATAATGAATGTTATACAACAACAAAATATCACATTTTTTTTTTTTCCACTACGCATCTTGGAATGACATACTTACGGGGCTATGGCACTATGCCAACATCACAAAAAATGGGAACATGCATAATTGCTTGTTTGAAGAGATAGAGGGAGCAACAATCGACCTTGTAGGAGGCTTCCAAAGATAGTCTCCTTTGTCCAATGAAAATTTTGTGATGGTTTTCAAGGGTGCTACTGCTTATTATCCCTGTATAATTGTATTCCTCTTTTCTTGTCTAACTGTAGTCATTTTTATTTTGAAGCAAACATGGAGCAAGTAGAAGAGGTAGGAGAGGTACAAGTAGAACAATTACAACACACAGAAGCAGAACAATCAAGGCTATCAAGCACATGTCCATCAGTAACACCACCGGTGGTCAGTGTCAAGAGAAAGGTCAGGGGGAGGGGCCCAATGCAAATGGAACATATAAATAAGAGAACCTCTGTTGGAATAAAAGAAACGGTACAATTCAACACTAAAGGCCAACCGATTGGTGGTGCTGCACATGCCTATGCTAGCTTCATATGTTGCCTTTGTTAGAAGACTTGTGCCAGTATCAGTGACTGATTGGAGACATGTATCGCCACAAGTCAAAGATTCAGTATGGGAAATGGTCAAGGTATGTAAATTCTTCCTACATATAACATAATATGTCCTTTATATTTATATGTTTTGTTTTTGTTTGCATATGAATCACGATAAGATACACAAAGTTGCTGCAATACTCACTAGTTAGTCACTTTAACATGCTTCTTCTTTTGTTTTGTAGTCTGCCTTTGACGTATCTGATGAGTGCAAGAAGCAAGCCTTGCTAGGAGCTGGTGAAGCTTGGAGGAAATGGAAGAGTGAGCTTGCAAGGAAGTACATACTTCCAAATTCTCATGATCCTTCTACGCTTCACATGGTCCCTCAGTTGTATTCCTGCTTCATTAACCAGGAAGCATGGAATCAATTTGTACAGTATAGGCCATCTCCTGATTTTGAGGTAATCACAACTTGAACTAGCCAAGCTAAATTTTGAGTCTTGTAATTATTATAATTGATTGTATTTTAAATCTTTGATCACATTACTTTGATGTCCAGGCAAAGCGTATAAAAGGACAAAAGGCTCGTGCACAGAACCATACGCCGCACCACCTTTCAAAGGTTGGCTATGCACGATTAGAGGCAGATGTAGTAAGTATATCATGTCACATTCCATTTGTCTAATCATAGTAGATTTTTTTTTTATTAACTCTGACTTAGTGTCTCTTATAATCTTATTACAGCAAAAGAAGGCTGGGACAACATATCCTATTGACCGTGCTATTCTATGGAAAATGGCACATTCGAAAGGGCGTAACTCCCAGACCTTTGCCAACGAGACAACTACAACAATTGCTTCAAGAATTGTAAGTGGTTTAAGACTTTAAGTTTTATACTTTTACTTTATTTGCATACTGCCTAGTTAAATACTTTTATACTTTTATACCCTTGCATAGTATATTATTTAAATATTACATATATAATAGTGATTTTATCATGTTATGATCTTTATGTGTGCAGGAAGAGTTGACCCAAGAACAAGAAGAAAGTGCAACATCCTCATTATGGTATATTCTTGGACCTATGGGAATCACAGATTCAAGTGATGCAGAAGTACAGGCAGCATTCAGTGGCCTTCAATTCTAGTTCCAACATCCTCATAATCAACTATTATGAGAGGTTACATAGATGTGATCAAATGATTGCAGAATTAAGAGGATATTCCACAGAGATCTGAGGAAAAATCACTGCAGATTCTAGATTGGATAGAAGGGCAAGAAGTTCTCTTAGCAGCACTACTGCAAAGGGGGACATCCTGTATAGGGCAATGGGCAACAAGAATGAGCACCTTGGCCAGGTAAGGGGCCAAGGTCGGGGTGTTGTTCCTTCCAAATTCTTCCCCAAACAAAAGGCTCCTACGCTACAAGAATTGGAAGAATGGAAGAAGCAAATAGTTGTGGAGATATATAGCATGGTCAAAGATCAACTATTGAAGGAACTCCAAGGTGGCCGAAGAACCTCATGTGAGGATGTTGGCGGCCCTCAAGCTGAAGCTCAACCTCAAGTTCAACCAGCAAGAAATAATAATAGCTGCACTCCTACTCCTAGTCCTCTATCAGATGAAGAGGTGGCAGAACAAGTACTCCCAATCAGTGAGGTATGTATATTCACTTGTTTAGTTTTACAATGTTACTTATTTACTTTTGTTTTTAGTTTACACTTTACATTACATCACTAATTATTATATATATGTCATTTCTCAAATGCAGGTGGGTCAGTGCATGTTGCAGCTACATACATTTGAGAACCATGTGGCAGTGGCAACACTGTATGAGGTTCGGCCCATGACTTTCGCCACTTTGCATGGTAAGTTGATGCCTCCACACACTAAGCGTGTGTGCATCACTACTGCCATTCAACCAGATGCTCCCCTTCCATTTCCAATCGAAGGGGATGATGTTGAAACTATTGGGGATGCAATTGGATATCATGTGTGTTGGCCAGAGAAACACATAAAACCAATGATATCCAATTCCAAGGTACATATATACTAACTGTAGTCATGGCTTCATTTTCTCCTACCTTTTTTTAAGTCCTCCTAAACTGTTCATTGATTAATATTGTCTGCAACATGTCGGACAGTCGGATCACCAAAAGCAGCACAAGGGGCAATTGAAGCAAACCTTGCCGCTGGCAAATTCTGGCATAGTGGCAAGTGTAGCCACATCCCAACCTTCTCAGGTAGTACTAGTTCTATGTTTTTGCATAGTCACTACTCACAAGTCATAAGTCAGTAGTACTAGTTCTTTAGTTCAAAACACTTGTTAGGTGCTCACTAGTCACTACTCACAAGTCACAAGTCAGTAGTCACAATGTTATTATTGTTATATTATAAAATATTCTAATTTTACCTCACTGGGTTTCTTCTTTTATATCTGCTAGTATATCAGTATATGTTGTATATATTCATTACTAATTTCTAAAATGTTACATGATTACATTTACAGTGTAGGGATCAGGTGGAGGTTCCACCTAACACACCTCCATTCCTAAGGGTACTGTACAGACTGGCCAATGAAGGCAACACAAATACAACGAACCCTGTAAGGATAGAGGCAGGTGTGCTTTCAAACGATGTAGTTGAGGTTCCACTCTTCAAGGAAGACCTCATAGCCATATGTAATATGGATCAATTGGAGTACATGCACATCATAGTCTATATAGGGTACGTCGTGTAACTGCTCTATTAGAGTTAAGACTTACCAATCAATGTAACATTACTTAATACTTGCTTTTTTAATAAAACTTAATAATTATTTGACATTAACCCAAATTTTAAATGCAGGTATTTGCATGATAGCTTGCATAGACTAGAGGTCAAGGACATTTACAAGTTCCTTGACCCTTCTCTTGTCTTTCAATTGGACCATTTGCCTAAGGACAAACAAAGTGAAGATATCATTCCTGGTCTCATGACTTGTGCGAAGGGGCAAGCATTATTGATTCCCTACAATAGCGGGTACGTTGTAACATAGGTTGCTTAATTATGCCATTTTAATTTCACAATTCATAGTTTCATACACATGAATACTACATCAGTTAAGATTAGAGAAAATTCAATTGAACTATTATTTTTATAGGTCCCATTGGATGTTGCTAGCTTTGGATGTGCATGGTGGCCATGCAATTTTTTTATATTCATGTGGAGCACACATTCGGGAACACCTTATGGAAATTATAAACAAGTAAGTCTTTATTATTCTTTTTATTATAATATAACTACTCACCTGGCAACTATAATAATATTCATAATCTAATGTTTTTCAATTATATGTGTGTAGAGCTTAGTATAAATGGGCTGAGAGGGAAGGCATTCACCACCCACCAAAACTCAACTGGAAGAAGGCCAAGGTACAGTTTACTAATTAGTGCTCTTTAGACTCTTGCATATAATTTTAAACCTGAACTTGTTGGAAATTATATTTTGAAACTTTTATGTTGTCTTTGGTGGCATTGTTTTGCAGTGCCCTAAACAAAAATCAGATTGGGAGTGTGGATATTATGTTCTTAGATACATGAGAACCCTCATTCGCAATGGAGTTTCAGTCTCACAATTGAGAAAGGTAACACTTAGACTTATTGACCAAAGTTGCACTTTTGATTTGTATATTTCCTGACTTAATTCAAGATTACATGTCTGATCTCTGAACTAAGTTATTATATGTTTCTTGTAGGTGGATTTTGGAACCAAGAGTTACTCCCAGTTGGATCTAGATGATATTAGAATGGAATGGACAGATCATATTATGAATTTTAATTTGTAGTTCAGTGATGTAAAATTGTAAATGAATGTATATTATCATTCATGTATATACATTTTACTCAAATATAATACAAAGATCAGTTCATTTCAATGAATGTGTTCTATTTTTCTTTTGATTGAAGTACATTGTATCAATGTATGTGCTTTCTTTGTTTCAAACTTTCAAATTTCAATGATGTGATTGTGAAGTTGGTGTTTTGATCAGCAGATGGGTTAATCATCAATTTTCAATGATGGCTTAGATCAGCAGATGGGTTGTATTGTATCATGTATGTACATACAATCTACAGATACAGTATGGGTGGTTGATATCATATCATGTATTGTATCATGTATTAGAGAGGGAGTCATATATGGAATGGAGGTTGATGATTGAAATTACTGATATATACTGAAGTTGTAGATATGATTCATATGAATATGATACCAAAAAACTTTCAAATTTCAATGATGTGATTGTGAAGTTGGTGTTTTGAATGGAGACCTGATGGACATGCCTGCCTATACAGGCAACTTCATTCATTCTTTGAGGAATGAGGATAAAATTAAAAATGCCAAAGTTCAGAATGATTGTCTGCATTGGTGCCTGCCTGGGCCTATTGACAATTGGAATGATATAGTCATGGAGATGGTGCTAAGTGATTGATATGTTGGGCAATTGTGATGATTGGAGCCCATGATTCTAAGCTACCAAGTTTCTGACAATCGGAACACAATTGTTTGTGTGAACAGAAAGAGGGATGAGGAAGTTCCACTAGTTGTAATTATATCATGTTTGCAAGCTTTCACTTATCTGTTGCCAATCAAATGTGTTTTATCAGAAGCTTGCAAACTGGAAGGTGAAGTTGCTTCGGCTTACATTTCAGGAAATCCTGCTTCATTCAGATCTTGAATCACAGATTTCTGGATTATATTTTGTGAATTCCTGTTTATAGTTTGTCACTCTTATGTCTTTGCTTTCTTTTCATATTCTCTAAGATGCACCCGAACGAGAACCTGGAAGAAGCTGTTCCTCTGAGAATATCTTTATAGTATATGTGTGAGAATAACTCATTAACTCTTAACAGTGGCTCCAAAAGAACCCTCCATTCTCCAATATAACTTAGTAATATAGGACGGTTTGTGAATAGTCGTCCTATATATAACTAGTAATATAGGACGGTTTGTTAAAAGCTGTCCTATATATATATATAACTAGTAATATAGGACGGTTTGTGAATAGCCGTCCTATATATAAGTTATAACTACTAATATAGGACGGTTTGTAAGTAACCGTCCTATATAATATAAATACTAATATAGGATATAATATAAATACTAATATAGGACGGTTACTCATGAACCGTCATATATTTTCAAATCGTGTCACGTGTCACTGTTAAAGTGTTAAGGTAATAAGGTCATGAGTGGGTCGCGTGTCAAACAGGTAGACACGACGGGTCAAATTCATTGACTCGAACACGACACGATTTTTGGCGTGTCATTTTTGGGTCACCCGAAAATGACACGAACACGATAAGACTTGACCCGAACCCGCTAAATTCGTGTCGGGTTCGAGTCGTGTTATCGTGTCGTGTCATATTTTGCCGCCCCTAATTGACATTGACTCAAATACAGAAAGATAAGTTCATATGTACAATTGATAGAAGGTTTGGGGATTGATAATAGCACCAATGGGGTGAAAAAAATGTGTTTCTTCATGCGGATATCCTTAACATCATTTTACTTCTATTTTTTCAAATGCGTTTTACTTGATTTATGGACACGTGACTTAAATCAACACAGATCTACTATATTCAACCATGAAACAAGATTTAAAGCATGAAGTGATGGATAGAACTCCTAAAACTTGGGAACTTTAATAGAGGTAAAATCCCTTCCAACTAATGGGGGCAGCCTCGGTGCACGAAGCTCCCACCTATGCGGGGTCTGGGAAAGGGGTAGGCCACAATGGCCTAAAGTAGGCAGTCTTACTTTGCATTTTTGCAAGAGGTTGATTCCACGCCTTGAACCCATGACAACAACTTTTACCATTGCGGCAAGGCTCCCCTTCCAATTGATGGACTGAAGTAAAATCTATATTTTTCTAGACTATTTTATCAATTAGTAATAAATTCAGTGATACATCAAAAGCAGGCATTACTCATTATGTGTAAACATCTTTAGTGCTTTGTGATAAAACTCTTGTGAATGCATTTTCTCCGTTAAAAGTTCAGAGGTGGGGCAGATATCAAACAACAACATTACACTGGGGATTGATGTACCCTATTAATAAGATCAGTTGCTCACACTCTATTGATGCATCAAAGTGAGAGCCAAAAATTCCCCACTTCCAAGTAAAATCCCTATTTATTATCACTTTTTTTTCTTCCTTTTTCTCTATTTACTATAACTCATAAAAAACATGAAGTTTTCACGTGCTACATGCACATTCCCTTCTTTTTTCTTCTAATTATTGCGAAAGATCCTTGTTTCACAGGACTTAAATGACTAGAAACATTGAAGCTGATAAGATTTGGGTGCACTACCTTAATAAAAAACACACGCATATTCATAGGCTTATTTAATATTCATCCCATGGTAAAAGTTGTGGTTGTGTGACTTTGAGGTCACGGATTCAAACATAGAAACAATCTCTTGCAAAAATATAAGGTAAGACTGCGTACTATAAGCCCTTATGGTTTGCCCCTTCCTCAAACCTCGCATAGGCAAGAGCTTTGTGCACCGAGACTGCCCGTTTTATTTTTGTTAAATATAATCAAGGTACAGAGTATTGTCTTGTAGATTCCCTATTTTTCTAAACTTGCATCGTTGTCACCAATTTATGCTTTATTTTGAGTTTCTCAACTATAACCAAACAAATATAACAAACAAATATATGGAGATCCACAAATATATGAATGGGTTCTTGGAAGCTACACAAAAAAGGGCAGCCCCAATGCACGAAGCTCCCTACTATGCAGGGTTTGAGGAAGGAGCAAACCACAAGGGCTTAAAGTATATAGTCTTACCTTGCATTTGCAAGAGGCTGTTTCCACGCTACACAGCCACTTAAGAAAAGAGTAAAACCCCTTTAGATCGATGACCATCATGTGTAGTTTTAATTGCACATCATGAAGTTGTCAATTTCTTTTTGATGGTTAATTTGTTTTGCCTACTGGAATGGAATATACTAGTATTTTGCTTGTTTCAAAATTTTGCTTTGAAAAAGATGCAAAATCTAAAAAGTCAGCATTTTCTTTTATTCACTTAGTTTAGTCTTATTAATATATGCTATTTTTAATTATTTTTATATTTTAAAGTGGTTATATTTTTATGTTATTATGAGTTAAGTGGATTAATTGTCTTATTATGTTTTTAAGTGTATGTATGGTCATGGTTTTAGGTCATAAGAAAAATTTTCAAATTTAAAAATAAAAGGGGCATGCCTTAACCAACCAACTACAAGTTAGTTAGCAACATAAAAGGGCAGCCGCACTGCACGAAGCTCCCGCCTATGCAGGGTTTGGGGAAGGGGCAGACCATAAGGGCCTAAAGTACACAGCCTTACCTTACATTTGCAAGAGGCTGTTTCTATGCCTTGAACCTGTGACCTCAAGGTCACGTGACGACAACTTTTACCATTGTGCCTAGGCTCTCCTTCAAGTTAGTCAGCAACATAAGAACTCTTTTTCAGTTTTAAAAATAGAAGGGATATAGCTTTGTAAACTACTAGATAGTAAACATGAGAAATATTTATTGGTTATATTGGTGTGATTTTGTCAATTAGGAGAGGGCTAACTGATTAAAAATTCCTTTCCTAAAACAAAACATAGGTGTGCGTTTATCAAATATAGATGGTGGCAGAAGGCAACGAGAGAAGGAAGGTTAAATTTTATCGACCGGACTTCGAAACCTTCTTCCCCTCGCTTCTATTTCGTTTTTCCCAGCGAAACGAAAATTCTCCGGCGATTTGGGACGGAAAGGAATGCAATTTGACAACTAACACGTCTGCGACCGGCATAGAGCTGTGTGTTAGCTACTGTTCTTTTCCCGATCGCTTATTTCTCTCCCGGTTTTGGATGTTTCTTCCGGAATCCTCTCCTTCTTACTGGTGAGAATCGCAGTATTTCGGGAGCTGATCCCGTCCTGTATCTGGGTTATTGCCTGATCAATCGATCATCTCTGAGCAGGTACATATATGGTGTTCCCCCTCCGCGTTAAGTTTGTTTCCTTCACTGCGAACTGATGATATTGCTTGTGTAAGTTCAATAAAATTGGCAAGTCCAACTTTTCACGCAGTTTAATTGTTCGTGGTAATTGCTGACTGGTACTTGAAATTGGCAAGCATAGCGTGTCTGGCGGCTCTTTTGTTTGTTTTAACTGCTTATTTAATTAGCTCGCAGCCACTCATGCATGCAAAATACTCTTGATTTTGGTCATGGATAGACATTTCTTGTTAAGGCAATCCGGCATTATATGAACAAAAAAATGTATTTCAGAAAGCAACTCAAGTATCTATGGACAGTGAATATGGTCTCGCCATTATACGATTCTGATACAGAAAATATGGAGCCAATAAGTGGCTCCTAAATGTAAAGTTAGTAGTCTATTGCACATAAAGTAGCCCGCACGAAGATATGTGTTTTATTTAGTTTCTTTGACATTTTAGTCACTTTCTCTTATTTGTTGTTTCCTTTGATCAGACCATAGGTTATTGTGTCCACAGAGGCAATGTGAATAGCATACTAGAATCTTTCTCTGCTCTTCCTTGTTTTGCTATGGATATAGATGGTTTTCTTTGTTTAGATGTCTATTATTGATTGTGCTGGTACTTGGAAACGGGGTCAGTGTTTTGAAACTGACTTCAAAGTTGAGCATTGCTGTGGTTTCAGGAAGCCTTATTCACAAGACTGACACCAGATATAGCAAGAAGAGATGGGCACTGATGACAGTGGAAGATCCAAAAAAACTGTATTTGTGACTGTTGGTACCACTTGTTTTGATGCTCTTGTTAGAGCAGCAGACTGTCAGCAAGTTAAAGAAGCATTGTCACAGAAAGGCTACACTGATCTTCTCATTCAAATGGGTCGTGGAACATACATCCCTTCCAAGGTTCCCATTCTACTTTTACTTACTCATGATTCTCTGTCTTTGTTTTCCTTTTCTTGTGTGAGCTAAAAACATCTGTGGTCAGGAATGCTTATGTCTGAATTTTTTGTTGCATATCTCTTAGGCAGTAGGCTGACATTTTCTTGAATTGCTTACTATTGTTGAAATTGCTGTTCATGTCTTTCTTCTTCATGCATCTGAATTGTACTAGCATATTGGACACGGTTCATATTTGTTTTATTATTTGTTAGTAGCATTGAGATAATGCACGATCTTGGAAGGGTAGAGTTATGCATAGTTTGATGATAATTGCCCTATTAAGGTCACAGCCCATGGCGAGGATCTAGTGTGTTCAGGCTAAGCACCTCGAGACCGGGACTTGTTGTGCAGCTTGTTGAGTCAGGTCAGGTCATATGAAGTAGCTTCTAATGTTATAAAAAAGTTTTGAATATAAAGATTGTGTCTTTAGTGTTGCCATGGCCATATTTCAACACGTCACAATAGCAATCAATCTATATTTGGAGTAGGGCCATCAATGTGGAGGGTGATTCTTCTAACACTGTTGGTGAAAGGCGAGGCTCTGGGGCCATAAAGGTTGGCCGCTAATGAAGGGGATTTAGAGAGCTTGCACATTGCAATTAGTTCTCCTTTTCTTGCATTGCCAGGTTACTTAAATTGTATAGCATATTCTTTCTGCTAGAAGGGATGTCTGTGCCTTCTGTAGGCTTGTACTGTAACTAATATACATCTACACTAACTTTAGCTTCAAAAGTATTGTCATAGAATTCGACAGTGGCCTTTGGTGATTATTCTTTTCTCAACATGTGTTGGTTGCCATTTTTATATACCATTTTAATGAGAAATTGTCGAATTATGACATACATTAAGTGATGCCTGCCTATGGGTCTGATATGCAATGGTTCTCAAATATCTCAAGAAGTGGGGTGCCTAGGAACAAATATAAGATTAAAACTTCAGAACTTTAAATATAAGTAATATTAATCTTTTGAAAAGTTATTATGGGCTTAGGACATCTAAATTTGAAGTTAGAGTGCACCACTAACCTACCTTATCTCTTATTTTCTGAGATATTTCCTCTGTACTTTTGTTCATTTAGGTGTGACTGCAGTAGAAGTTCAACTTGGATGAGACATTGCAAGTATTAGGACTACAACCCACCCTGCAAAGTTGACATACTTGCAATCTCATTTATGTGAGGTTGTTTTGAAGCTTATTAGAACAAATTTAGGAGAAATCCTTTAGGAATTTTTGAAAAATGTTTTGATTTACTGATGAAAAGAAAGAAACCAGTAAGCCAAGAGAGCACTCTGCGCAGTTCTGTAATATTTTCCAATGCTCTTCATGTATCCATTTATGTATTTGCAGAATGATGCTCTCTGATACAAGTAGGCTTCTTGTTGGAACTTACAGCCATTATTTGCACTGTTGAAACTCCAAAAAGTTTCTTAAAGAAGACCTGGTTGGAAAAGACTGCAGAGGGTTTCTTGTAGACTGTAGCCAACTTTGGACTGGCTTAATAGTTTTCCTAGGTTAATCGATGTGTACCTGCAAACAGTAGTCACAATAAGGTTTTAAAAAAAAGTGTGGCAGTAGTGCACAAAAGAAGCCAACTGGAAATTGCAATGTGAAAGAGAAGATAATTTCCTTGAATTCCCAAAGTAGGTATTATCCTTCTAATTTAACTTGAAATGTTTCTGAGTTTGAACTCAAAAGTCACAAGGTTTATTTCAATTAATAGAACTTTAAAACTCTTGATAGATTCCTCGACAAATTGCAGAATATTTATCATTTCATAACTGGACGTGTTGGCATCCTTTCCAACCAAAGCACCCAAAAATGTTACTGCAGATGTCCGATGTTTGATGAGAATTCTTATTTTCTACTCTGTGTAAGTCATACTTCTGATCCAAGTAGGAGCATAGGACTCTTCTGAACCTTACTCAAACACCAAAAAATCTTGAAGAAATACTTATAGTTATCGCTTTAAAAGAATGCTAAGTTGTAGAGAGCCATGCTGATGTCAGCAGTCATTAGGATGATGTCTTGCTGAGTTTCATGCCTAAATCTTCTCCCTTCTTTCTCTTGTAGTAAGTCTTGGTAAGTTTTAAGGAGTGGTGTATGCTGAATTCTGTTCATTACTCTTACTTCTTTTAACAATGCTACTCATTTTGTACAACATTTCTTCAATGGACTATGAAACTGAGACAGCCTCTAATAGCTAATTAAGAAAGTATGACATGGAAATGAGGACACATTTGTGGTTCATCTCAGCTGGGGTGTTAGATCAAAGAAGAATGACCTGTTTGTGCGTCTATGCCTTAGTTTAGTCATCCTGCTCTATCATTTGGTTTCTCTAGTAAAATTGTGAAGGTTAAAATGAAGTAGGCTTTCTTAATAATTATTTAATGTCAGGTGACTAACGCCTTGGTTGTTTGTTGTTATGTTAGATATTAAAGTGAAAGTGTCAATCTGAAACAGTAGGTGAAGCACACCAGTTGGCTAACGAAACATAACATATTTTGATATCATGCAGTTAGTTTGTTCTCTCTACTTCATATGCTGAATCCATAGAAATATGTGTCAGGCCATAATACTTTTGTAGAGCTTCTTCAGTTTGTTAATGTTCAATGCTGTTATGCATTTTGCAGAGCTATTTATTCGTGTGAGTGGTAGGTGTTCAGAGAATTTCTGGTTGTTCGCCTGGTATTAGCTATTCAAGCAGTAATATGTTGAATTTGGCTATGTTCCCGATTCAAGTGGTTTTCAGAGAATGATGCATTGTTCTAAATCACTCAAAGATACCAAAACACTGTTTTTAAGTATGATAGGAAAAAACCTGACTATTTCTCATGTCAAGTGAAGCATCTAACTGCCTTACTCAATATGCAGTCCTCTGGAGAAGATGGGTCTCTGGCTGTGGACTACTTCACTTTTTCCCCAAGCATTGCAGACTATTTGAGATCTTCAGCTCTTATTATCAGTCATGCTGGTAAGATCTTCAACTCATGCTTTTCTTTGTTGTGCCAAATACTCAAAAATCAGGTCCAACTTCAGAGCCGTGTTTCTATTCTGAGTTGCACTGGCTGAAAAATCAAGGAGACATAATGTGTTTTGAAACTCAAATGAGTAGACTGATTGACTAGTTCCAACTTCCAATTCTTCTTTCCCATCAGGCTAAGACCAATTCCATTCTGCTTCTCATGATAATTATTGTCACTAAAACAATATAATGTGAGTCTAGTAGCACCAATGCTTGGCATCCGTTCAGAAATGCGACCTTGTTGTGATTGTTCAAGCTGGTTAGTCTTTCTTGGTAAAAAAGTAATCATCTTGAACAATCATGAATGAATCGGTATTATGATGGTTTCATTGTGGTCATAGCTCATGTCTTCCGTTATTTGTTTCTCTAAATGAATTTATACTGGTAATAGGAAAGATAATCTTGCAACAATAGTTTCTATTTCAAGCAGGATCTGGGAGCATATTTGAAACCCTGCGCTTGGGTAAGCCTTTAATTGTGGTTGTGAACGAGGATTTAATGGATAATCACCAAAGCGAGCTGGCAGAAGAATTGGCAGATAGAAAGCACCTTCTTTGTGCTCGCCCACAGACACTGTATGAGACCATCAACACCATGGATTTGGAATCTCTAATTCCATACCCAGCAGCGGATGCTATGCCAGTTGCTAAGCTCATAAACAAATTTCTTGGTTTTTCCGATGATTGATTTCTTGAGCTTGAATTGTGCATCTGACATAAAAGCTGGTTGAACCATGGGAACTCATTGAGCAATGGGAATATATATTGGAGGCTTCAAAGTGGTAGGCGCTTCCATGTTTGCTGAGGCATTGATGTTGTTCCACTGGAAATTTTAGCTTAACACAAGGCAAAGGCAAGCATCACAGGGCTCTGTACTTTATCGCGTTGGTGAGTTTACATTCTCCAACATTTTTGCATGACTCTCTCTCTCTCTAATCAGTGAGTGTTGAATTTTTTAGAATTTGAAATAAATTATTAGAGAAGAAATTTTACTAGTTTTCTACTAGTTACATCATTGTAAGGTGAATTCTTCTCTGCTTAAATCTGATAAGTTTACCAAAAATAATCTGATATTTGCTGTTCTCAATTTATTTTTCAATCATGTGTACTTTGTCTTTGTGGTATTTATTGGCTATGAAATTAAATTCCTTGTTCAACCAAGTTGCACATGCAAAGCTTTTTTTTTTTTTTTAACAGTCATTTGATTTCCAGAGTGCACATCTTTGGGTATTCAATGCCCATTCGTCTTCATTGACCGAACACGTCTCCAGCTTGACTGCAAATTGCTCTGCATCAACTGCCGTAAACATGCTAGACCGGCACGTAACATGCAGCGTGCTTAATTCTTTGATCCACCTTAATATATTGTTCCGGTAACTCGGCAAAAGCGGCATTCCTGGTCACCGCGAAAACAACTCCCGTAGTTCCCAAAGCCTCAACGAAAACTGCCATCGATTTTCCTTAAATTCCTCCAAAACCCCTCTCAATAGATCTCCTTCTGCTTTGCTACTTCTCTCCTTCATCTCATCCTTAAGCGCTGTAACTTCTGGTTTAAGCTCTGTGTCTCCGAAACTTCTTCTTTGGTTTCGGGGTTCTTGTCATCTGGGATCGTTTCTGGTTTTGGGTCTTCGTTGCTGTCGGTTTATCGGGCTTGGACTGAGAACCTGAGTTGGGTTTGTGTTGGTTTGGTGATAGGCAATGAGAGGTGAGTGGGTCTATAGGAGAGGAGGGTTTTCATTCGAGTGCTGCGTGTGGTGTTTGGGTTAAGGTTTGGGAAAGAGAGAAAAGAAATGGACACCATTTCTCTGCTCCACAAGAGCCACAAGGAAAGATATCGGCAAACCTGGATTTTGATAACGGAACGCCTAAATCTCAAACTACTACTTTAATATTCTTTTTTTTTTGCGCAAATTTGGCACTAATACCCAATTTTGACACTAAATACCCAATTTGCGCAAATTTGACACGAATACCCTATTTGAAAAAACTAACACGGAAGAAGGATGGAAAACTAACAAATAAAAATATTGCAAAGTTCAGAAAAACTTAATGACAAACTTGGAAAACTTAAAAAACTTTGGACCTTTTATCAAAAATGGCAAAATGTAATGGCAATTTTTTTTTTCAAAAACCCAACTTTTTATCTAGAAAAACTAGCAGGCAAAAACATCTGATGGAATAAAATCTCACAAGTAACCCAAAAGGGTAGGCCTACCAAGACGAATCTCTCTCTCTCTCTCTCTCTCTCTCTCTCTCTCTCAATAGCAAATCTGTAAGTCCATTGGAGACTAGAGACCTAGATTCTGATGTTGAAGTCGGTCATATACGATGTCTATCTTTTTGCTTGCCCATAATCTCTACTTCACAGAGTAGTCAATCTACCCGAAAGCATTTTGTGAGGCCTACCATGCAACTTGTGTGATTACAGGCTGTGGTTCTTCTTTGTTAATCAACCTAAAAAATTCATCAAAACCCTAAAAAACCCTAATCAGCAGTGCTGAGTCCAAACCCAACAAGAGAAATGTTCGATTCCCTTAAACTATATAAATTTTGAGACATGGCTCATCTACAACAAGATGCTTAAGATGAATAATTTAATTACTCAAAAAGGTGGACTTCTACTATAAAACCTTACTAAAGTACCAAATGTAAAGGGCAGTCCCGGTGCACGAAACTCTTTGCTATGCGGGGTTAAGGAAAGGGGCAGATTATATGGGCCTAAAGTAGGCAATCTTACCTTGTATTTTGTAAGAGACTATTTTCATGTCTTGAACCTGTCACAACGATAATTTTTACTATTACACCAAAGCTCCCTAATAAAATATTAAATATGTGAAGATAAAGATGGGAGCAGCTATTAGCCTTTCTTTATCATAGCCTTTCTTTATCATATTAACTTTTGTCTGTCCAGGTGTTATACGATTGTCATGATTTCTATCTCCTCTGTTTAATGGAAAATGTTTGTCGACGACAATATTGTCTTCACTGGCTTATGCATTTTACCAGCTATATAACGTGAGCATGACAGGGTATGACAGATACGTGTTGTGCTGCTCCAGCACTTCCATATTACGTGTCAACGTGGAAATATTTAATCATGCTAAGATTATGCTGTATAGCTACTGTTGGTATAATAATAGGTCAAAGGCTAAAGGGCAGTTTTCGGTGCACAAAACTCCTTATGTGGGGTTCAGAGAAGGGGTGGACTACAAGGGTCTATAGTATACAATTTTATCTTCTATTTTTGCAAGAGACTATTTCTATGCTTTAAACCCATAATTTTAAGTTCATATGCCGACAACTTTTATAGTTGCGCCAAAACTCTTCTTTATTTGAGTCCAAGGCTATGTACTGATAAATGAACGCATAAGCAATTGACAAGAATAGCAAGTTGGAAACACTGCCGACTGGGCCACGGGCTAAAAGGGTAGCAGCGCAAAGTTCAAACAATAGGAGAATTTTTTTTCATTTGAGTGGCTTGCTTGCTTCAACTATAACTACTTCATGAAGGCATTAGTCTCAATCAACTTGTACAGCTGTTGGCAACGAAAAGAGGTCACAACAACTGGACTTCATGTGAACCATGAAGAATGTAACCAAATATTGTTGAATCTTATTCCTAGTTTTAGAAAAAATAAAATAAAAATGCTAGAAATCTTCCTGCTCTTATTACATTATTTTCCAATAATCATGAGCAAGGGATCCAACTAATTAGAAGATGGGATCCTACTTGACCCTTAATAATTAGGTTGAGGTTGAAAAATTTGTTTTTAGGGTTGGGCTTGAGTCAAAAACTCATGTTAAGGTTGGGTTACAAACAAAGGGTACGTTGGTAAAAAGGTTCGAGGCCCGAACAATTTTTACGTTTGTCTATTAACTAAAATGCCCTTACATATATTTCTCTAAAATTTTAAGTGCAAAAGCATTCTTGGTAATTAAGCTTTATCACAAAAATTGCATAGTAATTATTAATAATTAATTTTTAACTATTAAAAATTTTCAGGTGTTAGAGTCAATTAGGCAACCTAACCTAAAACCAAGTTAGTCTACAAGTTTTTTGAATGGGAATCGATGTAAAAGTTAGGGTTAAGCCTATAAATTTTTTAATCTAATAGTACTAGGGTTGAGAAACTATGACTTGAAATTAGTCAGGGTTGGCCAAAATTCTGCTCATAGTATCCCAACCATTGAGGGCCTACACGGCCAGAAGATCCTAATAAATGGCCAGTTTACAACATAAAAAGAAAATATAAGGCAATTAAAGGATGAAAGATAGCCACAAATGAGTAAAGACTGAGTGTTTCTCTTCTATTCTATAGAATGCTTGTCTATGTGAATGATATAGTGGTAATTGGAAATGACATTTATAGTATTGAGGAGAAGATGAGATGCTCAAATCTGCTTTTTCACTGCCAATACTTTGGGAACATGATAGGTAGGTATACATGAATAGGAAAGCAGTAGAAATCTGTCCTACTAGAGAATCAATAGAAGAATATAATGCGTCAAAAGTGAAGGATTCTAAAGAAAAATGCTGAGAAAGAAGATGAACCAGAGAACCTGATTTCATTTTGTTTACATGAAAAATTACTTAATTTAGCATCATGAAAGTATGCATTACATATGATAAAATATATTATATTAGTTTTTTAATGACTTACATTAATAACAAAGTGAGGGAGTTTAGACTTGAACAGCCGTGGAAACTTACCCTGTCCAAAAATTACGTCCAATTTCTCATTGCATAACCTAAAAGGAGATAGAACAGGGGACCTTTTTGTGGAGGACAGGTGGCTGTTGAAATCCAGGCCCCCCCAAATTGCCTTTTTTTCAGGAAAAAATTGTCAATTTTTTTTTACTACTCCAGAGATTCATTTGATCCATTCCCCCGTCTCTCCTCCCACCTTCTCAAAATCCTCCTCCCTCAAACACATGGAACCCGTCACTTCCGATGACAGATCCGGCGAAACTAGATTCTATCTCCACTCCTCTGGCCTACCCACATCCAGCTCCGGCGTGTTCGACGAATCGACCCCTCTAGTTGACCCTGATCACGCACAATCGAAGCCCTCCATTTTGGATTACCTGCATAGATTCCGGATAAGCCTCCAATGGTGCGCTCTCGACCACTCATCTACCTCCGGCAAGATCATCTCTTACATCATCTTCATCGTACTCGGAATCGTGATCCCCATTGTCAGCATCCTCACCATCCGTGTCCCACCCAGCCGTGCGTCAGGAATACCCTTCGACAAGCTGACCCAATTGCCCAAATCAGCTCTCGCCGGAATCGCCTTCTTCGCCGTCTTCCGACGCTACGGCCTCCGGCAGCTTTTATTCGTCGGCGGTCTCCGGGAAGATACACCATACGTACGGTGCGGTTACGCGAAAGAACTGGACCGTGCTTTCCGGTACCTTACATTCATCCTTCTCCCTTCCTTTGCCGTAGAGCTCGCGCATAAAATATATTTTTTCTCGATCGTGTCCGTATCGGTGCCGTTGTTAGATGCTCCTGTGCCGGAGAAATGGGTAATGTTTGCTGCGGTTTTGGCGTCTTGGGTGTATCGTACCGGTTTGTTTTTGCTGGCGTGTCTACTGTTTCGTGTGACCTGCGAGTTACAGATTCTGAGGATTGAAGGGTTCCGGAAGATGTTGGAGGAGTGTGAGTCAGATGTGAGGGTCATGTTTCGGGAGTATATCAGGATCAAGAAGCAGTTATCGGTTACGAGTCATCGGTATCGGGTTTTTATCGTTTGGTGCTTGATTACAATTACGGCCTCCAAGTTGGCAGCTTTGACGTTGGTTCTGGCATCAAAAACTCGGAAGAATTTCTTCAACGCAGGGGACCTTGTGGTAAGCACTAAAACAAAAGAAAAGGAGAAATCAATGACTGATATCTCACTATGGTAGCAGGTGATCCACTTGTTCAATGATCACAACCATTGATTTAGTATGCACGGATATGGATTGGGTGTACATGGTGATTGCAGGTCCTTGATTTGTGGGGTCATTGTTGACTGATGTCGAATTAAGACCACAAATCAAAAGGCTTACAATTACTGTCAATGGGGTTGGATAAGGGGTTTGGATCATTAGAACAAGCTGGTCCCATTTGTCTTCTTCCCCGCTCATATACTTCCAACACAATATGGGCGACTGTCATCTACTGAACTGCTTTATTTAAAGCATTTCTTGTCGGTTGTTCATAATCTTTGGGCTCACAATAGACTCTAATGAATTATTAGAGAAGTACCGAGGGAAAGAAGGCTACGTTAAAATCAAAATGAGTGTGGATATTATTGCCTAGTTTATGTTAAATCTTGAAGGGAGCCTTGGTGTAACGGTAGAGTTGTCGTCATGTGACCTTGAGGTCACAGGTTCAAGGCATGAAAACAGTCTCTTGCAAAATGCAAAGTAAAATTGCGTACTATTAACCTTTGTGGTCTGCCCCTTCTCCGAACCCCACATATTCTTTATGTTAAATCTTCTCTCTTATTCCTCATCATATCATACAAATCCAGAGTTTGCTGGTGATACATGCCACGAGAAACTTTCTAGTTCCCTTTCCTCCAACTGGTCATGCATTATGGGTCCGGCTTGTTTGGATTCACCTTTATAAGTGGCTCCTGACTCCAAGGAAGGGGTACTAGAAAACTGAGTCTCCCATGTTGTTTCCATTTCTAATTGAATATTAGATATTTTGTTGTATCGATTTTGTTCTTGGCTACTGAAATATTCTCTGTTTACGTGTAGAAAGAGAATTATTTCAGTCCCCACAGGTGTGCCTTACATGCCATCACAAAAAATCTACTTTGAGCCACTAGGTCAGCTCCCACCATAATGTGTGGACAAGAGCAGTCTGTCATTTTTTTTATTTGGAACTTACCAAATATTTATCATTTTTATACTCCAAGTATATATTTAGGGGAGTGACATCCACACTCCCTCATGTGATGATGGCCTTCCAATCCTTAATTTATGCTAGTCCAATTAGCTCTCTGAGTCTGATGTGATTCTTACAGGAGTCATTAACAGCTGACAAAAGTAAAGGTGCTTAATGGAGTGTGCATTTGTCATTCTGAAAATTGGAATGTGCAAGGAGCAGATGACATTTGATTAATTAGAAAAATGTAGAAAACGTAAGGAAATGGCAGTTGGAAATTTTTCCTTGTCCAATTAAACTTCACCTGCATTTTACACTTGCAATTACAGGTCTTCTTTTGTTGATTTGAACCATCCTCTGATAGCTCTCATCTTTTGATTGCAATCAAATTATGCCAATCAATTAAACCCAAAATGTGCATGTTTATTATTGAATGTGTTGAAAAATTTGAGGAATGCTAGATGTACATGCAGCCTCCTCAGTCTTGAATCTGGCTGTACTGAAATTAGAGTATGCTAGCCATACATTTGCCTACGTTTCCACGAGTAAGGACCACTTGGGTAAAGGCTGTATGTGCAACTTGCGTTCCTCGCAAAACTTTTTGTATCAAATGCTACTCACACATAGCCATAAAGCTAGTGGCCTCAGTGGTTTGGCAAAAAGAGGCGCCTTTGCTGTTGACCCTAGATCCTAGGTTAGAAGTTGGTACCCTCCATCCCATCCCATTCCATTAGGGGGAGGGGATGGATGGATAGATTTAGGAGAGTGTGTGTTGTTTCCTTTGTAATTCTTGTCTTGTGTAGTATATTCCATTCCGTTAGGGGTGTGTGATAGACGGATAGATCTAGGAGAATGTGTCTCGATTCCTTTGTAATTCTCGGCTGGTATAATATACTAGAATCGTCCACTTGATATTGTTTTGAGGCTATTAGAGACTCGCAGTGGGTTCTATCAAACGAATGGTCTAAATCAGTGAGACACATCCCATGCCCTACTGAAACTGGAGTATTCCTTTCATCTGTATAGCCCTGTACATAATTTGAAGAGTAAGCTTGGGAACCGGTTTTTTCATTTCGTTGAATAACAAGTGCCTTGCATTACGTATGAAATTTTTTTGGATTGAAGTGCATATGACAAACAAACAAGAAAGAGAGAAAAACTCACTGTAACTCAATCTATGACTTGTTATTCCTATGCCAAACAAACTGGTTTTTCCTTCTTGTGATTGTTGAACAGGATTACGTCTTGCTTGTTCTTTTCTCATGTTACTGGTTGCAACGAATATATAATAGAAAGTTTGAAACTTCTTAGCCACTTTGCTTCAATCATCCCTGAAGATAGGAAGGAACCAAACTCCGCAATTTATTTTTTGCGATGATAATGTCAAAATATCAAGTGGGCTCATCCGTCTATATGTTGATCATTACAGGCCTCTTGAATCTTCTCTAAATGATGTGCATTTCACTGCAGGTGTGCTCGGCTGTTCAGTTGAGCGGTTTATTCATGTGCCTGATTGGTGCTGCAAAAATCACACACAGAGCCCAGCGGATTGTGGCAGTTGCTACCAAGTGGCACATGCTCATGACATGGGCATCCGATGCTGAATCCGACACCCTTGCCAAAGATGACCAAGTACAAGCACCGCTCAAGCATGGGTTGCTCGCACCCGACTCGGCCAGCGAATCCGACGCCGAAACTTGTATTCCAGTTCCTACCGGAGGCGTCTCCAACTTTGAAGCCAGGCATGCTCTGGTAATTTACTTGAAACACAATAAGGGCGGGATCACGATATTCGGCTTCATGCTCGATCGTGGATTACTCCATTCCCTGTTCTTGATTGAGTTGTCATTGGTTTTGTGGATATTGAAGATGGTCATAGTTCTTCCTTAGTTTCATTCATAAGATGCCTTCCATTTTTGTCTGGCTTTCGGGAACGCACTTGGGCTGCTTGTAAAGGAGGAGGTCTTTGGGTTTGGGCGTCCGATGTGCCGTGTGGCTCTGAGCAATTGTGGTTGAGTGTATTTTGGGATGCTTTTTGTTAGATCATCTGCTCTACATTCAACTTGACAGAAAGAAATTGTAGTGAGAGGGTGGAATTTGATCAACTTAGTCTGACATGTATATAATTCTTGATCACATGCGTTGAGAAACCCCAGCTAATAGTGGATTTGTGAGTGTCCTGCAGTGGCAGCAGGAGTGAGCCTCTCTGAGATCAAATGTCTATTTTGAGTTTTACACTGAATTGGTACTAATTTAAGCTAAATATTCTTGCTAATCTCCTTACCTTCTCTCATTCATTCCTCATATGATTTTATATCCCGTCATTAGTGCCAGCAAAAGCAGATTGAATCCCTACGTGCTTGTGGATCAGAAAGCTCTAATCTGTATCCGATCCGGACAGGGATCAAGGTTTTGCAAATTATCTGTTAATCCTACATAAGTCATGTAAAATTGTAGGTGTTGAATTTCTTTGAAAGATCTAAATTGTTGGTCTTGTTCGGAATGCTTTAGATAAGCCGGGTATCAAATTTTTAGAGCATTAGATTCTTGTAGCTTTAGAAGTTGAAAAGTATATTTCTTTTAAAAATAAAACTTGGGATCATTCAAATTAATGATTTAAATCTTTCAAAAGAAGTCAGCGTACTCTGTGGATATATCTACACTATTTGTGGTTTAGTAGATTGAAATGATTTGATCCATTTTATCAGTAGATCAAATTTGTCTAATTCATATCCGTGGATTTCAGACGGACAATCGAAATTCGCAGATTTTTATCCGTTTTGCTGGCAGCATCCTTGTGTAAGGTCGAACCTGGGGGAATGGGTGAAACACCAAAAGCCACCCCAGTCACCTGATCCGAACTAGTATCCGACTGCCCAACGTTAAAAATACTAATAGCCAAAATTTTGATAAAGATGGACAGTTTTAATTAAATACTATTTGCAGAATCTCACTATCTGAAGAAGAGCCTTGGCATTATGATAGAGTTGTCATCGTGTGACCTTGAGGTTACGGGTTTGAGGAGTGAAAACAGCCTCTTACAAAATGTAAGGTAAGGTTGGGACCTATAGACCTTTGTGGTCTGCCCCTTCCCCTGAGCATGCGTATGTGGGAGCTCCGTGCACCATGCTGCCCTTTTTTAGAATCCCACTAGCTGTTTAGCTGCTTGTATGTAAGTCATCGGATTATTTATCACAGATTCATGACGGATTTATGTGTCATGTCCCTATATAACCATTTCCTTTATTGATTATCTGTCACATTTTGGAGGAAATACAATAACTCCCTTCTCTATGAAGAGGAGCTCAGTCTAATCTCATCACATGATATCCGGCCTCAAGTCTTAATTGTGCCCTTGGTTATCACAACCACACAAACACAGCCCACTAACGCACTTTACAAAGCGGCATCCATGGCACAATGGAACGCAATCAACGTCTGTGCTGCATTTTACAGGCGGCCCCGCTTCTTGAACTTCTCCTGCGGCCGAAATTTGTGCACCTACATGTACAGATTTAGGACAGGAATTAGAAAACGTATTAGCATGATCACCTAAAATCGGTGGTATCCCTTAATCTAGCATTAGCTAGGTAATGGATGTTGGCTACTTGACCACAAACTAGGCATCACATGTAGGCAAATAATGTATGGTGGGAACAAGGAAAAATTGGTCAGTTGCAGGGTCAATCATCTGACGATTATCAAGTTAATTTAGTCATACTAGAAGTAGATTGATTAGACTAGCTACTCTGTAAAGGGGCAGCCCAGTGCACATAACTCCTACATAGGCTGGGTCTGGAAAAAGTGCGGCCTACAAGGTTGAAGAGTAGGCAGCCTTACTAGCTACTCTATAAAGGGCAGCCTGGTGCATCTAACTCTTTGCATATGCGAGGTCCACGAAAAGTGCTGACTACAAGGGTCAATAGTATACAGCTTTACCTTGCAGTTCTTGCAAGAGGCTATTTTCATGCCTTGAACCTGTGAACTCAAGGTCACACGACGACGACAACTCTACCATATGTCAAGGCTCCCCTAAGTCAGACTAGCTATTCTATGAGGCATAAAAAAGAGAGAAACATGTGAAAAATTTTGGGTAAACGAAGGAAACAAACCAGTTGCCAGGACCAAGAGGACGACCAAGAAAGCCAACTTAAGGGAAGTCTTCTCCATCTTCTTCTAAGGGCTTATGGATTGTTGGTTGTGTCTATGCATGCATTCACTGTGTGTGAGCTTTTTATAGGGAAGATAAGACGTGTGATAGCGAGCATCTAGGTATTTTCTTCTGATTTTCCACACCACGCTGGCCTATACATTAATTTAGCTACCAATTTAAGGGAATGTTATATATGAGAAATCTTTTCAAAATAGGCATGTTCCTGCTGTCCTAATTTAAGGGAATGCTATAGAGAGAAATCTTTTCAAAACGGGCATGTTCCTACGGCCCCACAGTCATCCAACGAGACTATGGGCCATTTATCATGTTGATGGAATCACCAGCTGTATGCATGCAGGCCGCGGCTTGCCTAATAAAGGGTAGTCCAGTGCACGAAGCTCCCGCCTATGCAGGGTCTGGGAAAGAGGCGGACCACAAGGGCCTAAAGTACACGGCCTTACGTTGCATTTTGCAAGAAGCTATTTCCATGCCTTGAACCCATGACCACAAGGTCACACGACGACAACTTTTACCGTTGTGCCAAGGCTCCCCTTCAGACCACGGCTTGCCTGATGAACTAAATTAATATCAGCCGTTGTTGTCTTCAAACTCATATCTCAGAGTTTGATGGATTATGTTAGTAGTTTTCTTAAATCATGGCGACTCTTGTTTTCCAAGAGGAGAACTAAGAAACTGAATTTAACTGTTTTTATTGTATTCTAGATTATTTCATAATAGAAAACTGTTAAGTTTTTTAAGAGTAGCTTTTACACAACAGTAAAGTTATCGCCATGTAATCTTGACGTCGCGGGTTTGAGGTGTGGAAACAGCCTCTTGCAAAAATGCAAGGTAAGACTACATATTAGACCCTTTGCTCCACCCCTTTCCTCGTCCCTGCATACACGGGAGCTTCCTGTGCCCGGCTGCCCTTTTTCTTTTTAAGAAAACTGTTAAGTTTTTACGGTAAAATATTCCCAAAAACAACAAAACAATTAAAAATATTTAGAACATAACAAAACATTTAAATCCAGTTTTCTAAACATGCACTGGGTCGTAAGTTTTCAAACAAAACACGGAGTTTCTTTAAAAAAAAAAAAAAAAAAAACTAACTAACTAACTTTTTTGCGGCTGATTTTTTTTTAATGAGTGCAGTTTGTACTTCTTGAAACAGGCATACAGAGGTAGAACTCTACCTCCTGTAGCTAGTTGATCAAGAGCGATTAGTCATGACATAAAGGAGTGAGCTTGCTGCAACTCACCCAAGCTTTCAGTCCTTCAAACACGGCACAAAATTTTGCCCCTAGGGCATTAGCAAAATCAAGTGTCCAATGATTTCAAATAGGATGTTCCCTGATTCTAAAGCAGGGCCGGAAAACCAGCTACACTTGGGCTCCCTTTAGTTGTTCCATCGAAGCTCAATTTATAAGTTCCAGCAGTAGGTGCTTTCCACTTTGGTTTAGGTTTCAGAACTTTGTGATTTGAGTTGATAATGAGCTTCCAATCTTTGATGAACTGTGAGAAACTGTATTCGACTCCAATATTACGTGATAATGCCCATTGCATAGCTTAAGTTTTCATGTGAAATCACAAACACTTTGCTGAAATCTTTTCCTCTCTGAAACATTTCATGTTCATCTTCTTCCGAATATTCCAAACAACCAGTCAGAAGCAAGCTTTCCACATGAATTTTATGATTTTTCCACCCATTATTCCTGACCATTGATTGTATTAATCTTTGATAGATGCAGGATACACCCATCAGATAGAGACAGCTTGCACCAGGGAGCACCAAACTTTATAGGTAAAATGACATAAATTAATGTATAATTTCTGTCTTCCTTTGCAGAGTGACACATATAACACTGGCTAGCCAAGCTCCAAATCCTTCTTTGCAAATTGTCTGCAGTAAGGAATCTCTCATGGGCAGCAATCCAATTAAAAGCTAACATTCTTTGTGTGGCTTTAAAGTTCTAGAAGTGTCCATGTTGGAAAGGAGGTTCATTTGAGCTTGTTTCAGTTGATAAATGGATTTGCAAGAGAACAACCCAGAGGACTCCTGTGTCCATACTTTTGAAGTCATTTTTCTGTGGGAAAACATCTAGTCTCTCAGCCTTTGATGGAGGTTTTGCCACTGGATCACCTCTCTTTAAAATACATCTCTTCTCAATTCTATATTCCATTCCATCTTCACTTTGTCTACTTTACAGCAATCAATGATCAAAGCATCTTATATTTTACCAGCAATGGATAGTGACTGAAATTCCTTAGCTAATGGAGTTAGTCTAATCCAAACATATTTCCAGAATTTTGTGCTAGCTCCATGTCTGAACATGATTTTTGACCCCCTTGAACTTTCTCTGCCATTTGCAGAATATTTCTTCAAATTGTTGAGAAATTTTTGTTTCTTGGTGTAGTTAGCCACCAAGAGTCATTTCTCCAAATTGCTGATTTTCCCCAATTAACAACCTGCCCTGAAGTCCATTCAAAGGGCTTAATCACCATCTTCATATTTTGCATTGGATCTTCACATGCCTAGCAAAAAACTAAATTGTCATTTATTTATAACATATGAGTCACCTCAGATGCACCTCTCCTCAATCTAATGCCCCTAAAAATGTTTACATCAATAGCTTTTGAGATCATTTAGGAGAACATTTCTCCAAAACATGTAAATAACCACGGTTATAATGGATCTCCCTATTTTAATCCTCTCTCCATAGGAAAAATGCCTTTTGAAGTCCTGTTGACCAAAATAGAGACCCATGACTGACTTAGTATGGATAATGCTTATTTTTCAAACCTTATCCTTGCAAGTATACAAGAGATTGTATTCGAGCAAGTACTAAGGGGTTTCGAAAAACAAGAATGCAATGAATTTTCCATCAAACTAAAGGACTTTTAACTTTTAAAATTAAAACTTAAACTAAACTAACTAGAATGAAAGTAAATTAAACAAAAAATAAGACATTAGAGAGTAGATTAGGAATTACGAATCCACCATAGGAATTGTTCTCATGTCTCTTATATGTACGGCCTAGAATCATCCTTACTTATAAGCTAAAATGTCTCTAAAGAAGGGACAAATTACCATGAATAATCTACAAACTACAGGCACGACTCATCAAATCCTAACATAACCAATCCAAGGAAACATTCATTCACACATAAAAACTATTTCATGCCCATCTATGCTAAACTACAAATATTAGAATCAAAGAGAAATAAAAACCTCAAACCTGTTGAGAACCTCTTGTCATGAAAGTGTTGTACATGAAAAATACAAAATCTACCACGAAATATGAAAGAGAGAATATAAAACTCATCTTTTGCTTCATCTAATACCTAAGCTTTAATGTTTAGCTTCGCATAATAGACAATCTATACTAGCATGCTTGAAAAACTCTCCATCAGTCTTCCTCTTCTTCTAGAACATTTTTTTGCTCCTCCTAGTCTCAGGAGCAACAAGAATCAGCCTCCATTCAAGGGAGGACATTTTTTGCTTATATAGAGAGATTAGTTTCCATGTTTGATAAGAAAACTTGGAGAAAAGGCTACAAAGTCTCCCAATTTAAGTTTACTTGTCCTTAAATATTCTATTCTTTCCTTCCTTTTACCTTTTACCTTTCTCCTCAAACTCTTCCTTTTTCATCTAAAATGTCCGGCAAACAAGCTTTCCAAATTGTGTGAAAAAACAGACCCAAATTAAGACATATTTGACTTGGTAAAACCTTGGTCAAACTTTCCTATAAGCTTTTTGAGAACTTCAATTGTGCTTTCTCATTTCTGTTTGAGTTCCTTTACTTTCAGTCTCCATTCCTCCCTCTTCTCCCAATTCTGTTTTAGAGATTCTCTCAAAAATGATCTCTTCATTCTTCCTCCCATAAGCTCTTCTCCATATCCTTAAAATCCACATGCCTATCATTAACCGAAAGTAAACCCAGAATAACGCTACTTTGCAGCAGAAAACTCACCCACCAAGCCCAATGGATCTGGAAACCCGCAGACAAAAATTTCTCTGAAAAAACTTTCCCTGATCAACTGATTTCGCCAACTGGTAGATTCATTTTCTTGGATATGCTTCAATTCAGAACAAGACAGCAGTCCATCAACGTAATCAAGTCGTTAGAATCGCATATTCAAAGACAACAGATAAAAAAAAGACTCAGTGAAATCAAGTTTCTTGAAGAAGAGAGACGAGAGATTGAAACTCTGCTTTCTCTCCAGGAAAAACCAAAGAATGGAAGCTCGTGCATGGCTGAATTAAGCTTTAGACACTCTCAAATTACTCAAAATGCATTTTGTTGGTTTATGAAACTAATCAGATATTTACGAAATAAATGTTAATTTCATCAAATTGTAATACAATACTTGTACATTTACTGCGATAAGAAACATGCATCTCTTACCATAATCACCATACAGAAATCATATCTCACTGTGGGCAAAGCGACCATCTTGCCGTAAGGAATTCGCTATGGCAGAGAGAAGTCAGATTAGCACATACTGATGGATGCCAAGAAATGGAGCTTTCCAGAATTTGAGTATATTGGATCATGAACTATGCCATTGAAACTCTACATAAATTGATGAAAACTGCAGACCTCAAAGTAAGCTGTGGAATACAAATAACACCCTTCTTTTCCAGGATTCATTTTTTTTCAAATGCACATTTTCCAAAAATTAACAAATAACAGTAAGAAAAAAAAATACACCTAATTTTTTTCAAATAAATAAAAAATCAAGAAAGAACTATAACCTTGCTCAAGATCCACAAAACAAGAGTTAACTCAACTACAAAGATGGACTGAAGCAATCCGCGGTCGAGTGTGAAGCCGAACAACGTAATCCCTCCATTGTTGTGTTGTAGATACATCACTGCATACCGCAAAATAACAATTAAGCAGCACCAAAGGCAACACCAAGTAAAAAAGGCAGCCCTGTGCATTCAGGGAAGGGGCAGACCAGAGGGGTCTATAGTACGCAGCCATACTTGCATTTTTTCAAGAGGCTGTTTCTATGCCTCGAACCTGTGACCTTAAGGTCACATGACGACAACTTTACCGTTGTGCCAAGGTTCCCTTCTAAAAGCAATATTAAGTAAAGAGAAAAACCCCGCTGCATGAAGCTCCGGCATATGTGGAGTCGGGGAAGGGGCGGACCACAAGGGTCTATAGTATGCAGCCTTACCTTGCATTTTTACAAGAGGCTGTTTCCACGCCTTGAACCCGTGACTTCGAGGTCACACGACAACAACTTTACCGTTAGGCCAAGGTTCCCTTCCTAAAAGCAATATCAAGCAATAGAAAATTTAAAAAACATGGAGAAGAAGAAGAAAATCAGAGAACAAGGCATTTTGTCCATGCACTCACCTAAAGCTTGCCTGGTTTGGTAATTGGAAATGGATTTTGAAGGAAATGAAACGGAAGTATCCGAATCTGAGTCTGTTGCAGAATCCATTGCATGCACAACTGGTGCTATTTTTGTGGCAAGAAAGCTGGATTCGGCATTGGAGGAACAAGTCATGAGCATGTGCCATCTAGTAGCAACCGCTACTATCTTCTGAGCTCTATGTGTGATCTTTGCAGCCCCCATCAGACACATGAACAGACCACTTAATTGAACAGCAGCACATACCTGCAAAGCATTTCTACTATTATACTACGATTGATATCAACCATTCATCAGATAGGACCAGCATTGGATTGTTTAACAAAAACTTAGGATTGTTCGACTGGCTTGAATTTGTGGTTGAACATAAGAGATCAACCATACCAGCAGAACACTTTTAATGGAGTATTTCTCAGTTAAATAGTTTATTTGGGCAGGAACTTATCACATAATATTTTTCTTCATTTAATGAAAAACCAAAAGAAAACCTTTGGGTAAGTATAAGGATCATGTTAATCACTGGTGCGCCAAATTGACAAACTTAGTATTAAGGGATTGCAAGTGCACCCTTTGTTTATAAATCATTTCTACATCACTTTTTAGATATAGAAGAGAGGGGAGCCTTGACACAACGGTAAAAGTTGTCATTGTGTGATCTTGAGGTCAATGGTTCAAGGCGTGGAAACAGCCTCTCGCAAAATGCAAGGTAAGGCTGTGTACTTTAGGCCCATGTGGTCCGCCCCTTCTCCCGACCCCACATAGGCAGGAGCTGCGTGCAACGGGGCTGCCCATTTTTTAGATATAGAAGCCTACTTTAGATGATTTAACCAATTCATCTGATTCTACGATAACTGAATTTCTAGTAGGTCTAAAAGTATGTCTCGTTCCTCAATCATGAGTAGAGTTTAAACTTGTTGTTTATCAAATCAAACTTTGTCCAATTATTTAGATGCAAAGATCACGCAATTCACATGTTTTCAACCTATTAGACATTCAAAGTTAGAGTAATCAGATGAACAAATGCAAAGGTGGCTCCTGCACCGTCGCTTGGACGCACCTTATAATCAATTTAGCATTCTTCTTGTTGTTTGTTTAAGAAGAAGAGCCTTGGTGAAATGCTTGAGTTGTCGCTGTGTGACTTGGAAGTCACAGATTTGAAGTATGGAAACAGCCTCTTCTAAAATGCAAGGTAAAGCTGTATACTGTAGGCCCTTTGTGGTCTGCCCTTTTCCCAAATCCCACATACACAGGAGAGCTTCGTGCACCGGGGTGGCGTTTATTGTTTATTGTTTATTGTTTTTGGCTGTTCAAGTGTACTGTTACCAACATTCCAGTCAACAACAACTAGTCAGAGATGCTTGGGGATTTTTTATGTGGCAAAAAAAAGAAAAAAAGCAGTTTTTATGTGCAGTCTGCTTGCGAAAATCAGTTTGGGGTTTTGCAAGTTGGTAAACTCATGCACATCCAAAGAAGTTTGGGCATCCAAAACCTCCCTTCCTTTCAGAGCCACGCGTTCCTAGCTGATATATACATCTCCTCTACCATTACCGAAGAGACAAATGGACGGATCAGAAAGTCCGACGATGATTATAATTAAATCTTGACCACTCAAATGGTTAGGAAGAGAAGATTGCTGATTCATCACCGATCGAGACCGACTGAATGTAGTCCATGAAATGTAGGAGTGCCAATATCAAAATAGCCAGTGGAAATATGATTCAAGAAAAGATGAAGTAGAATTGACTCACCACTAGATCTCCTGAATTGAAGAAATTCTTGTGGGACTTGGAAGATAAAACCAGCATCAAACCTCCCAACTGAGTCGCCGTAATCGTAATCAAACACCCGACAATAAAAATCCGATACCGATGACTCGTAACGAATAACTGCTTCTTAATCCTCACATGCTCCCGAAATATCAAGCCCATATCGGACGCAGACCCTTCCAACATCCTCCGAAACCCTTCAATTCTCAGTATCTGCAATTCGCACGTAACCCGAAACAACACGCAGACCAGCAGAAACAAACAGGTCCGGTACACCCACGACGCCAGAACCGCCACAAACATAACCGAATTCCCCGGCACACGAGCATGAAGGCCGGGTATCGCTACCGATACGACCAAGAAAAATATTATTTTATGTGCGAGCTCTACGGCGAAGCAGGGGAGAAGGATCCAAGTGAGATATCGTAAAGCCCGATCGAGTTCTTTAGCGTAATCGCACCGCACGGATGGTGGATCTTCTCCGAGTTCATCGAGGAATAAAAGCTGACGAAGGGTGTAGCGCCGGAAGATAGTGAAGAAGGCGATTCCGGCTAGAGCTGACTCCGGCAATTGGGTGAGTTTGTCGATGGCGATTCCTGATGCACGATCTTTTGGGACTCGGATGCAGAGTACGGTTATGATGGGGACTGCAATGCAGAGGACGGTGAAGATGAAGTAAGAGATGGTCCTGCCGGAGCAAGATGAGTGATCGAGAGCGCACCATTTGAGGTTTATTCGGAAGCTGGGGGGATCATCGAAGATGGAGGATTTTGTTGTGGGGCCCACTTCACCGGAACGATGGAAATTGAATTGGGCATGGATGTTGGTTTCGTCGGATCGGTCCTCCATTCCAGTTTGAGTAAAAGAAATTTTAGTACTGTGGTCTTAAATGATTGGGAGGGCAATGAATATCTGGAACGTTCTTGTGGAGAAGATAGACAAGGGGCTAAAGAAAAGATGGATTTGGTGAAAATTTAATGGCAGAAAAGCTAGACATAGAGATGAGATGACCTGAGATAATACGAGTCATATTACTGTTACTGGTGGAAGGGGAGCGTGGCAGTAGAGTTATCGTCATGGGACCTTGAGGTCACAGGTTGAAGGCATAGAAATAACCTCTTGTATAATGCAAGATAAGGGACTATTAATCCTTGTGATCTACCCTTTTCTTGGATACTACATATGCAGGAGCTTTGTGTACAGGGGCTACACCTTTTATTATTGTTATTGGTGCCTAAGCTGAGCTGAGACGAAATATTATCTCATTGTCTTATTATTAGTGGAACTTGAGATGCAATGAGATGAAAATCATTTTACCTTAACTCATAGTTGAGTTTTGAGTAATCTCAAACCAAATTTAGCCATCTCAAGCTAGATCTCATCTCATCTCATCTCACCTCACCTCACCTCACCTCACATTAACTCATTCCATTGCAATGACCACTAACACAACTTAGAAGAGTTGTTATGGATCTCTATCAATTGATGGGACAAATGGAACAACTATCGGTCCCAAACTTCGGATCGTAATTGCACTCTTTAACTTTATCAAAAACACTTTTTTGTGTACGATAGCACAATCTATCCTCTAAAAAAATAACCTATTACATGAAACTTTCGCGTATGCAGGATTTGGAGAAGGAGCAAACCTCAAAAGTCTATATTATACAAATTTAACTTGCATTTAACAAGAGGCTATTTTCATGTCTCAAACCCATGACTTTAAGATTACATGATGATAACTCTATTGTTGCGCCAAGCTCTCCTAAATATCACAATATATCTACTAATTAGGAAAATGCAAAATGAAAAGGAAGAATGACATAATCAAGGAAAATAAGGGCAGGAAGCCATCATTTTCTGTGACTTTAATAAATATAGCTGGATAATAATTCTGAAGAACCGAAAGAGCAATAAAGAATGGAAAAACAAGAGTCTCGTGAGCCACGCACCCTCTAAAGAGGAGTCAAAGAGCAAAGTTGCGCCCAAAAGCCTCCTATGCAGCCTTTCCACCACTTGATGAGTTTCATCAAGAAAGCACCAATATGATCTCTCTCTCTCTCTCTCTCTCTCTCTCTCTCTCTCTCTCTCTCTCTCTCAGAATAGCTTTAACTAAGAGGCCAACCACATTATGGTTGAGTGTATGAACAAGTGGATAGCTGGATTGATGATCAATCTAACGTAGGATCCAGCAAATGGAAGGTATAGATTGATGATCAATCTATAGGGATATCCAATAAACCTGACTTATGCCATGGCTGGAACTATAACGAACTGATTCTATGGTTCAGAAGTTTTTTCTGTTGTCATTTATGCTGAAAGCAAAATGACCAAGGGAAAGCTAATAGGCCCAGTATTATAGGTGGGTTGGATAATCACTGAAATTATGAAATTAAGGGAAAGTAGGATTGGATGGTGACATCTAATATAATAAACTAGGAATGTTTCATTATTAGTTCCTGGACAAACTTAAGGTCACTTGAAGTGGGGATTTTTTCTCTTTCCTTTTTGACAAGCAAATAAATTGCAAAGTAAATCATTCACCCACTCTCCTTAACCTTCAATATCTAATCTACAAGCATCAACTGCACTTTGTCAGTCACATAAATCTTGTTCCTCTATTCCTCTCTATTAAGTGTTATGCTTCTTTTAGTCTCCAAGTTTTTAAACCTTTTCTCACTGCATTTATCCAATTTCTTTTGGGCTTTTTCTTTGCCCTTTTAGAACCTTCGACCTGAATCACCTCACTCCTTCTAACCACTGTCACTTTTGATCTCTGTTAGACATGTTCAAATCATCTAAGTCTAATCTCCCTTATCTTGTTACTATTAGTGCTACTTTTAAGTTTTCTCTAATGTTTTTATTTTTAATTCTATCATTTCTTGTCTTGCCACTCATCCATCTTAGTATCCGCATTTCGGTGAGGGTCATCCTATGTACAACAAGCAGTCTTGCAAGGCCTTCAAACAAATATTTGGATCATTCAAGGTCTCCAAACAAATTGATCATTTAAACACCATCAACAATAGGTTGATCAAATTTTTGTTGTGCAACAAGCAGTCTTGCAGGTATGCCTTGTGCTCCTGACAACTCTCTCACTATTAGAAAGCCATGTCTCATTCTGCAGCTCCATCATATTTACTTGCAGTCAGGATTGAAGCACTCGAGAAGACATCCCTAGAAACGCGACTGAAGTGTTATTGAATGTTATACATGCTGAGGAAAAACTTTCAACCATTACGACCAATGATCTAGGCTATAGGCCCAAAATTTAAATCTCCCATCAAAGGCTATCACACAATGTAACATAGATCATAGCTAAGGCGCCAAAAGTTTTTTAAGCAATGCCCAAGCCAAGTTTGTAAGTTTAACTTGTTCTTCTGAGCCGATGTCAAAATTCTTGATGCATCTCATCATACTCATATTATGGGTTAAGCTCAGCATAACATCATCCTGTTAGCTGCCAATGTCAATAGGGTTCCCAATCAGCTTGGATGAAGCTGAAATTCACCGAGCCTTCTCCTTCCTTGGATAGCCTTTAACGCCACCCACACAGATTAGAAATGAGTAATCTTATCAAGGGGTGGACAATAGTAGCTCCAACAAGAAAGAAAGAGGTGGACTGACTAGAGTAGAGGTTTAGTACTCTGGTTGGAAAAGCTACTCATATTTATGTTATGTGATGATTGAAGGTTGAAGGTTCTAGTTCATTTAAAAGAACCCACAATTCCTGATTTCCAAATCAGATACTGTTGCACCTAAATCAGGGTTGAGTACCTGCAACATGGATTTGAAGACCATATGATATGCAATCTTCAGTTGGCTTCCTTTGCTGATTTTCTTGACATTTCAGAGTTTGAAGTCCACATTGTTGCTTGTTTTCTCAACGCAGTCAAAGAGAAACTTACAAGGGCAGCCCCGGTGCACAAAGCGCCTGCCTATACAGGATCCGGGGAAGGGACGGACCACAAGAGCCTAAAGTACACAGCCTTACCTTACATTTAGCAAGAGGCTGTTTTTACACCTTGAACCCGTGACCTCAAGGTCACACGACGACAACTTTTACCGTTGCGCCAAGGATTCCCTTCTCAGTCAAGGAGAAACTAAACTACAAAAAAAGATAAATGCCTCCAGCAAAATTCAAGTTACATGGCAAAAGCAACATAGTAGGCATCCGTATCGCGTCCTCAGTGACTAATATAAAACAGAACGAGTTGTCTCAAGCAACTACTAAAGAACAGGTACAACTGGACTTCAGTTTCAAAATAAGGCAGGATAAATGGCCTTTATTCAAACAAGCTGGAGAGATGAGTGAAGCAATAAAGACAACAACAAAGAAGTCCTCAGAACTGTGGGATGACAATCATGGCTCAAGAGTCATTCAATGCGGAAAAAGACCAGTCAAAATCAGCAAAGACTTCCATGCAACGATGAGCAAATATGGGAAGTACCACAACGTAACATTAAGACATCCAGGTCAACTTGTGTGCTGAAAAGGTAATAAAGCCTACCACTGAGCAAACTATAATGAAATTTTACCATTTGGAAGGCAAATGAATCCCAGGAAAATCACAATAATAAACCAAAAAGAATGAGAAAGAAGAATATATGCCTTATTACCAGTCCCAAGAGATAATGGCAGTAGTGGTGCTGCCCAGACCCAAAGTGATGGAATATTACGTTATCTTGGGAATATGATGCAGCTCTAAAAAGTGGAGATTCCAGAAAAGGACCATAAAGTCCTATAGCCTTATGTGTGACAGCCACTGCGTATGTACAAACAATTTGGTGCTCCAACATGATAACTGATAAGGCAATATTCACCCGGACAATTCTTCAAATCAAATATACAACAAATAGCACCAATAAAAACAAGAAAACTCCATATAAAAGAAAGACAAAGTTCAGCTAGTTAATTGCTGAAAGCAGCTAGACACTTAACATGGGCAAATAGGAGCTGAAAGATTGAATATTTCTCGAATGTATATACTGCAGCCAAAAAATGCATCAATATTCAAACAAAGCATAGCCAGAAAAAAGAATTTCCGTACGTACTACCACTATCAAAAAAGGCAAAGGGCAGCCCCCGGGCACAAAGCTCCCGTGTAATATCCGCTATCTTTAAATTCAAGAAATATTTAATTTTGTAGAATTATGGGAAATTTAAAAAAATTAAGATTTAGAGAAAATTGGAATTTGAAGATAGAATCTTGAGTTGAAACCTCAATAATTAGAATGTACTCGAAAAATGAAATCCAATACCACTAAGAATGCTAAAATCGGAGACTGGAGAAAGAATGACTAATTATTTTAATTTATGTATTTAATTAAAATTGCAAAAGGGGTAAAACTGTAAATTCATGTGTGGCCCACGGACTGGGCGCTGGAATCCACAAAGGCTTTAAATGCTTGTCTCGTCTCCCACACAACCATAACTCTCCTCTTCGTTTCCCATGCACCGATGAGGACGCCTAACGCCAGCAACAACAACGCAGGCACATGCATTGCACCCACGTTACGCATGTAAGACGGATTCTTCACCTTCGGCCAGCCTGACTAAGGTAGATTCTCCTTCTCTTTTCCCCTTTCCATTTTTGGCTTATTTCCATTGAGTTTTGTTGTTTTTAATGCTAAAAAATGATGTGGATTGCTATTTTCTGGTGAGTATGCATGCGTTACTACTGATGTGCAAATAAACTGATGAAACAGTGTCAGATGGATGATCAAAACCGTTCATCTTATGCATGATGAAAAAAGGAACAAACCCATGAATTTTCATGGTAATCCAATTGCTAGGGACACTTGAAAACAAAAGAAAATAGTAAAAAAGATATTTTTAAAAACGTGATGAAAATCGTATAAAAACCTAAGATAATGACAAAATTTGTTGAAGGGAAGCTTAAAAATGAAATATACGCAAAAAACTAAGCGAAATGGTGCAAAAATCACACCATTTGGATACCAGGGAGTCGGCGGTGGTGACCATGGCCAGCCGATCGTCATTTCCAGCGACGGTACCCAGCAGTGGCAGCTCGACGGTGACCCAACAAGCGATGTCGGGCAGTGCGCACATGTAGCCGACACTTGGCGGCCGGCACACGAGCGCGCTCTGCACGCACGTCCCGTGCGGCATGATTTAAAATCCCTTTTTTCTTGATTTTTCTAAACCGTTCATTCACAAAAAATGTAATTTTAGGAGCTACAGAGATCAAAATCGCGATCCAAATTGTGATCGTCTCAACGACGCAAACCTAGATTCAAGATAAAAACTTAGCTTTGAGCGCCTTTTAAATAATGAAATTACCAAATAACATTAGATGACCTAGATGAGGTCGATCAATGGATGATCACAGCTTAGCATTTGATTGTATATATCGAATGTGAGATGATTTAGGAGATTAGAAGAACATATCTCATTCAATAGTAAAAAAGAAAGAAAGTAATCTTGACTGTTGATTTGATCAGGTGCTTTAAGTTGACTGATCAAAGAGCGATCTAACCGTCAGATCGAAGTATAATTATAGAGATATGTTTAAATAACTAAATAAACACTGAAATTAGAAGGATCATGATAAGAATAGTTAAAATTGATAACTAGATGTCAATTATGAATGTTATGGAGCAATCTAATGGTTGGATCGTCTCCAAATCTCACGAGACGTTAGGGATTGACTATTTATTGGATAAGGGGCATAAATTAAGTGGATCATGACATAAATTAATGATCAAAAACTACAAATATTCATCTATATGTTAGAAAAACCCACATCTAGTACAGGATTGACCCGATAGTGGGTTAACCAAATGATTTGGGCCGTTGATCCAGGATCAACGACCAGATCAATGAAGTTACCATTTGGATATGTTTTTTTTGAGATGTAAAAATGCCAAGTGATGGATAACTTATGATGTGACAGGTACGTCAGAGCGCATGGCGTGACATTACTTATGCGCTTGATTGGAGTATCATGTTTGTCGAGGTAGGTGATCACATTTGGAATTTCCCTTTTGATTTCATCAATCGTGACTTATCTAAAATTCTTGAGGCATATGTCTTATGCACTATAGTGTTTTGTTATATGCATTTAGTACTTCATATTTGTTATAGTGACATTTGATTACATGATTATCCATGATTTTGATATGTGATGGATTACACCTTATTATGAACCTTGATTGAGACCATTGGGTGAAGCGGGGTAAGCCAAGTCTTGAACTGATTTGAGGGTAGGCTGGTAGTTTTGGGCTGACAGGCTTTTGTCGGGAAATAGACTGATGCGAGCAGCATGTGAGGGACCTAGGGCAAGATTGTATTGGGTGAAGCGGGGTAAGCCAGGTCTTGCACCGATTTGAGGGCATGCTGGTAGTTTTGGTTGACAGGCTTCCGTCGAAAAATAGACTGATGCGGGTTGCATGTGAGGGACCCAGGGTTGAAATGAGTACTCATTACTGTCGCCGTGAGTGTAGGTCGAGACACTCTTAGGGTTTGATTGTGCACGGCATTCTATGATCATGACATGCATTGTATTTTCTGTGGCCACAGACTTTGTTACTATGATAAATGTGTATCTATGTGTTTCATGCCTTGCATGCCAGGATACTCAGGTTTGATATCAATTTGTTTAGATCATGATATTTGATTTATCCTTTATAGATGGCTAATGTTTCGCGTGCCTCGTATACATTGATCCAATGAGATTTTATCATGATTATGATACTTCGTGTCATATGATTTTATCATATTTATTACCAAATGTGAATCACCTACACAAGCATAGCTTGCTGAGGCATTGATTTGTTTGTAATGCCTCAAATATAGAGAGTTGTAACAGGTAGATGCACTGATAGAGCAAGCAAAAGTAATGACAGTTCTCAATGAAACATTAAAGACATTTTAGAGATGATAAGGTTTGTTCAGGATCTCGCTTTAGTTATTGTTTATGGATTATACTTTAATATAAATTGCCTCGTATACATTGATCCAATGAGATTTTATCATGATTATGATACTTCGTGTCATATGATTTTATCATATTTATTACCAAATGCGAATCACCTACACAAGCATAGCTTGCTGAGGCATTACTTTGTTTGCAATGCCTCAAATATAGAGAGTTGTAACAGGTAGATGCACTGATAGAGCAAGCAAAAGTAATGACAGTTCTCAATGAAGCATTAAAGACATTTTAGAGATGATAAGGTTTGTTCAGGATCTCGCTTTAGTTATTGTTTATGAATTGTACTTTAATATAAATTGCAATGTGACCTGGATGTAAGAATATGAATTCATGTTGGATGTGATGGTTGTATGGAAGGACCCTAGGTATTTTGTCATAACTATATTTTCTTATCCACTGTTGGAGTATACATTTTATTGAAAATAGTATTTGATTGTGTTGATGGGATAGGAGACTCAGTCTCCTATATGTCGTGTCTTACATTAGGTTATTTTGTATTGCACTTGACATATGCAATGGTCCAAAATACAGAGAAGACTCTGCAGTATTTTCAGTAGAAATGGTATTTCATTTCACCTTTAAATCCGTGGTTTTGTAGTTGTATGACTCCTGAGAATTTGAAATACAAGTTTTTGTTTTTGGTCACTTTAAAAATTAAAGTTTTTAAAACAGGGATCCCGACTGTTTTTATAAATTGTTATTATATTGTTGATAAAAACTCGGGGCGTCACATCCCACCTATGCAAGGTTCAAGGAAGGGGCGAGCCACAATGGCCTAAAGTAGGCAGCCTTACCTTGCATTTTTGCAAGAGGCTAATTTCACGCCTTGAACCCATGACCTCAAGGTCACATGACGACAACTTTTACCGTTGCGCCAAGGCTCCCCTTCGCACTACCACTATCAGCAAAACACAAATTCAACTAAGAGATGAAAGCAACTAGCCATTTAAAATAGGCAATTACGGGCTGAAAGATTGAATCTTATTAGACAATTTCCACGTCAACTAAGTTATTTAAATCCATTAAACATCCGCAAATTCATTTAATTTCATTTCTTATGATTAACAAATAAGAACCCCAAGAATTATAATCATGGATGGAGTGAAGGAGGCTCTGATGTGTGTAAGGATCTCTGATGTATGTAAGGATCAATTTTTAGCATCATTAGTAGATTTCAAAGTTTTCAAACACTAATCTCCATAACCATCTTCAATCAAATCCATGGACATTGGTTGTCCACCTAACCAAGTGAAGCTATGATGCCAGTGTTACTCAAACAAAAATCACCCAACAACTTTTAGAATCTTCTCCTACAAGAACAACAATCAATAAAGAAGTAGCACCAAACTCATATTTCTAAGTAAAAACTATCATGAGTAGTACTATCAATGGATTCAAGTTAGACCTACTTGTTTATTGATCATTGTGTTATTTTGTTGACATCCATGCACTAATACTAACCCCATATAATACAACAACTGAAAAATATCAAGTTTCAAATTTCAAAACACTCAACAATACAAAACCAAGGGTAAAGAAGTCGACTGCTACCATTGCTGCTTTCTTCAATTCCAATGCAAATATGGAATTAAACATCATTTACAATATAAGCAGGAAGCAATTAGATTAAAGCAATATGAGCATTATATCAAAGACTCAAAAGTTGTCATGGACCATACACACTCAAAATATTTTATCAAAGATCAGCCCCAATTTGTACATAGGTTATTCTACTGAAACAATGTCAAATCTTGGTATTCTAGTGAACAAATATAGAAAGTACCTCAACAACCAAATAAAGTACCTCAAGCATACATAACAGAAAGACAACCAGGTCACCGTGTGTGCTAAAAAGGTGATAAAGCCTACCACTTATCATCATCAAGACCTTATCCCAATTAGGGGTTGGCCACATGAATCTTATTCCTCCATTCCCCTCTATCAAGTATCACGGCTTCATTTAGTTCCAAAGTTTTTAAATCTTTTCTCACCACTTCTATCCACGTTCTTTTGGGCCTTCCCTTGCCCTTTTAGAATCTTTGACTTGCATTGCCTTACTCCTAACCGGTGCCGTTCTTGGTCTCTGATATACATCTAGTCTCCCTCATCTTGTTATCTATTGGTGCTACCCCTAAGTTTCCTTTTCATTCCTAATTCTATCCTTTCTTGCTTGTCACTTATCCATCTCAACATCCTCATTTCAGCTATATTCATTCTATGCACATGATGCTCCTTAACTGACCAACACTATGATCCATAGAGCATGGCTGGCCTTTGAGCCATTCTATGGAATTTAACTTTCAGTTTGACTATAATGAAATTTTATAAACCCAGCAAAATCCCAAAAATTAGGTGAAAGAATAAGAAAGATGAACATAAGCCTTATTGCCAGTCCCAAGAGATAGTGGCAGCAATGGTGCTGCCCAGACCCAAAGGGATGGAATATTACATCAATCTGGGAATTTACAAATGTAATATGTTCAGTCCAAAATAGTGGGAATATTTTCAACCCAAGAGATCTTTCCTGTTACATATGGAAATCAAGTGACACCATGAACAAACAAAATTCCAATTTGGAAGAAGAAACTTAAATTCTGGCCAACTGATTCATGAAGATATAGAACAAGTGACACCTTGCCACAAACATCCACGTTTAGGAGAATCTGAAGCTCCAGCTAATTGGGATATATCTTGAGAACCAAATGTAAACTTTAGAGTGAAAGACTGAATCCAACCATGTAACTTAAAGAGGATTTTCCCTCAGCTTCTCCATTAGTTTCTTTCTTGGATTTTTGGAATGTTTTATGGATTTGAACTTGTAGAAACATCTTGAAATTTCTTCATTCTTCTGAATGATGAGTTCCATCCATATAAAGGCTATGACATACAAGGAATCCAGACAGTTTCCAAACTCAATGGGATGATCATGAACTCTCGAGTTATTGAAGAATTGCTAATGGAGCCAGAATAATGAGAGGAAGACCACCAAGTAGGTAAGGAATGGTTTCCAATTCACCAAAAAAAGAAAAAAAAGAAAAAGAAAACAGAACTTGCATGCATAAATGCAAGCAAAACCTCCAGGATAAGTAAATTAGGTTGATGTAGTGACTCCATGCATAAGTAAAACATAAAATCCTGTATTTAGAGGCATTTCGGGAAAAGATAACTTGTGCACAAAAATGCATGCGAATCAACATATCAAAGTAACTTAAGCTAAGGATCTCCAACTAGAGAAGGTTCATGAGATAACCATGCAAATCTAGTCATGTGAGCAAAAAGGTTATGAATAAAGACAAATAACATAGAATGGCATCTTGAAAAAACCAGACAACAGTTAGTGTCAAAGTTGATACTTCAGCATTTATTCTTCACAACTAATCAATAATTTAGAGGAAGCAAGAGCCATGATCCAACAAGAGAATCTACTAATAGCAGTCTACAAACACATGTTCTGTGACAGACTTTTCGCAGAAGGGCAAAACATTCATCACAAACTAACCCCAATAAACTGTTGTGACTAATTCCTTGCACTTAAGGCATGATCATGGCTTACAAGTATTCCTTGAAGCATGGAGTTGCGGCCAAAATTAGAAGTCCGAATAGATCAAGAGCCCCAGGAGCAGAACAGTAATGATCAGCAAGCAAGCTTCGGTAATTAGAGAAAAACAGTCAAAACACAAGGTAACCAGCATGCTGAGTTGAGCAGACTTACCTCCAGTTCGACGATGCCAATCATGGAGCCAGTTATCCTACAGCACGAGGATGAGCAATCAAGCTTCCTTAAAGTCTTTTGCCTTTTTCTGGACAAACAGAACACAGAACGGTCCAGTACATGCAAATCACAATCTAGTATCACCATATTCAGACAAACTCAGAGAGAAAACATACGATACTTGGGCAAATATGATCACAAGAATGTTCCAAGAAGTATTAAAAAGTGTTAGGACTAAGATAGAAACAATAGTGGAATATACAAACTCCCTCATTTACTGCTTCTGGTTCAGCTCTTCTCACTGGCCCATAGAGCAGCGGTGGGAACAAACAGCATTAAAGCCTTTGACCCAACAATTTATCAATGTTTCTTGGCATCCTCCTCAGCAGGGACACCTTCTAATATCTTTTTGATGGCTCAGCCTTGCTGGAGTTGGGGATTATTCTGAGATCACTTGGGTAGATTTGAGGCCAGATATGCTATAAAACTGGGTAAATGTTCTCTGAAATTCACTCAGTTGCTGATCTTTACTACCTTAGTGATTCTAGGTGATTCACAGCTCATTCTCAAAGGATTGACAGCCTTGGTTTAGCATAAGTAAAAGAGAAAAATGATTGACAGCCTTACTAACTAGAAAAATGATTTGTTTAGCACAAGAAGCAGAGCCTTTCGCAATGGGAACCATAGCATTTCACAATTTTAACAAATAAAGGAGAATTCCTTTCTGTTTCTCCACTTATACTACTACATCTCTTACTTTTACAACAGCCGAGAAACAAGTGATAATGATAAGAGAGAGCAATTTCACTCCCGCCCTTGCCCTTTATGCGCCATCTCCCCATCCTCCACCTTAACCTTATCCCCACAACAACCATGTTTCTTAACATGCGCACCCCCCTCAAACCCTAATCCCACCCTTCGATCCACGAACTCCGAATTCTCCTTCCAAACCTCTCCATTTTCATAAACTTCCTTCTTCCAAATTGGCACAGAAGCCTTTATTTCGTCGATTATGTATTTGCAAGCGTCCAGCGCGTCGGCCCGATGAACCGCCGAAACTGCCACGAAGACGCTCGTTTCTCCGACGGGGACGGTTCCGAGACGATGAACGACGGCGATTTTTTCCAAGTCCCAAGAAGAACGAGCCGAGGATGATATGATTTTTAGTTGCTTGATCGCCATTGGTATGTAGGCTTCGTAGCGTAATTCTACGACTCGCTTGCCCTCGAAGAAGTCGCGAGTCGTTCCGGCGAAAGTGGCGATGGCGCCGGATTTGGGGTTGTGGACGAAGTTTACGTATTTGTTGAAATCTACAAGTGAAGAATCGGCAAGGATTTCTGTTAGCGTTTCGGTGTCGTCGTCGGCAGCCATGGAAGGAGGTGGGGAGTCAGGGAGGATTTGCAGAAGTTTATGGGCATCTTGGGAAGAGTAAGACCTACTAAGCCATTTTATCGGCCTTTTCCACACACCCAATTACCCACTACCCAGAGGTCAAATGACTCGATTGGAAAAAACAATCGTGCTCGTGGCTTTTGACAGTGTGTCTGCGCGAAGAAAATCCAAGCAGAGAGAGAGAGAGAGAGAGAATGTTGGAGATTAAGATTAAACGGTCTTGATCACCGTGGGGGCCACAGAGAGAATGTTGGAGATTAAGATTAAACGGTCTTGATCACCGTGGGGGCCACAGAGAGAATGTTGGAGATTAAGATGGTCTGATACACAGTATAGATGAACGGTCTTGATTACCATGGGGGGCACAGAGAGAGAGAGAATATTGGAGATTAAGATTGTTTCATATACAATATAGATGAACGGTCATGAGAGAGAGAGAGATCAATCGTTTATCGTAGATAAAATCTTAATGTTGGAGATTAAGATTATCTGATACACAGTATAGATGAACGGTCTTGATCACCATGGGACCACCATATAACTTCTCTTTGGTTAGTATGCCCTCAAAATGAAGTTTCTTGCCATCCTCATAAAAGGCCTATCCCACCTCAAGATCAAGTGCTGGTCACCGGTCCGGTAAAGCCTCCACGAGTCCAAGGCTTCCAATTCAATGGTTTAGTGCAGATGCGGGGTTGAGGAAGGTAAAACGGGCAGCCCCCGTGCAGGAAGCTCCTGCAATACAGGGTCTGGATAAAGGAAAACTACAAGCGTCTATATTACGCAGTCTTAGTCAAGACTCCCTTTTTAGATTCTTAACTGAAATGCGATCAGAAAACCAAAGAACAGATGTAGACCTCAAGTACTCGCTATCACAGCAGGCTAGAGAGACATGATCAAGTTGTCACCAACAGCTCCGACGCAAATCCCGGTCCTCTAGCTTTCCGGCAACGGAGCGCAGCCGGTAGCATAGTCGTTGCACGACTGCAACTTGCTTGATAACTTGTAACACAGATAAACCTGTACAAATTTCCGATAGCTTAGAAACGAGGAAGGATTCCAAGTTCTCTAGTTTAATTAATGTTACATTTTGTGTTTAATCTGCTTAGATGACATTTACTAATGTGTTTTAGGGATACTTGATTTCAAAAGCTCCTATATAGGCAGGGTCTGAGAAAGAAGCGGACTATAAAGGTCTAGCAAGAGGAATCCCATGACCTCGAGATCACAATGACATCTATACCATTGCGCCAAAGCTTCCCTTGTTTCTTTTAAAAAGTAAGATCAACATATAATAGGGACTTGTCTTTGAATGGTATGTCCTTTGGTGCAAAGGTAAAGTTATTATCGTCATGTAACCTTGAGATCATAGTTCGAGTCATAAAAACAGCCTCTTGTAATGCAAGATAAGGCCGCTGAGTATTGACCCATTGAGGCTCGCCCCTTTATCAAGCGCGAGGGAAGGAATCCACGTCCGAGCGTGAAGATGAACAACGTAATTCCCCTGTTGTTGTGTTGCAAATACATCACTGCTTACGAAATTTCTCGCCTTGACCCTTCCGAGTCAATTAGGGCCAAGTCCCCTAATTGGCATGGCCGCTTGCCATCCCTCCTTAGAGGCAACAACACCCCAGCAATTGTTGCTACTCCTCCACTTTTAATTAGAGACGCCACATACCGTTTCATCTATATTATTCACTTACTCTCCTAACTTTAGGTATCTAATAAAGGCAGCCCCAGTGCACGAAGCTCCTGCCTATGCGGGGTCCAGGGAAGGGGTGGACCATAAGGGTTTAAAGTACACAGCCTTAACTTGCATTTTGCAAGAGGCTATTTCTATGCTTTGAACCTGTGACCTCAAGGTCACACGACAACAACTTTTACTATTACGCCAAAGCTCCCCTACCTAACTTTAGGTATCTAATGACCCAAAATCATGCCAAAAGAGAGGAAGTAGCATTTGACAAATGGTATTTTAGTTTGTTACATCTAAACTTTTATTGTGTAACATATGAAAGAACCTCTTCTTCAATGCTAGAGGTGCCCATTTGGCATGAGTTCTGCACGAGTCGATTTCCAAAGCTAGAGGAGTTAAATGAATAGCAGAGCGAGATGAACGACATAGATCAATGATATGCAGAGCCCACTATACAAAAGTAGAGGAGTTACTCACCTATGGGGATCTCCTCATCTACAGAAAAAACTTTTCTAAACTTTTAAAAGTTCTGAATAATCAAGAAGTAATTGCATCGTCTTAATTTGTGTAAATTAACAGAAACAAATGGAAATAAATTTGTCAAATTTCTTTTTCTTTTTAAGGGCAATAGAGATTTTTCATTGATAACCCAGAAAGAGTCCCTACTTGCTACATTGTGCTAGCTAGTTGTTGCTTAATTTTTCAATTTCTCATTTGTCATTTTTTGCATCTTTTTCCTCTTATTGTAAATCCAAATAAGAAAGGGAAAACTTGAAAATGGAAATTGAATTTCCAACATAATCATTAATTTTCCAAATTTGCTCTATTCTTCCCAAGTATTTCACGAATTATCTCTAATTCCCTTGCCAAATTACTCTCCAGTCCATTTTTTTTTTACTTTTCTTGTTATGGTCTCTAGTCTGCACTTTAAAATGATCGTTTCTATCTTAATGTTAAGCTCTTTTAATATCGTTTTAACAATTTATGTAGGAAATAGAAATAAAGGGATTAAGCTACTTTATAGTACAAAGTAACAATAATAATTTTCTGAAAAGCCGAAAATGTAGTAAGCAAAGCACAAAGGAAACCTTTTCTCCATTTCCCGTGAGCATTTCGCTCCCTACCAACATATGATTTATATTTATGGCCTCAAAGAAGGAAATAATTAGGGTTTCTTTTTCAAAAAAGACATTAATTTTTGGTATTTTTGCAAAAAAAATCAAAATTTTTTTAATTTTACAAATTTGCCATTAGATTTTTAGAAACTTTGCAAATTTGCCATTCTTTTTTAGTTTCCATCCTTCTCTGTTAATTTTTACAAAATTTTAATATTAACCTTGTCTGACAGATATCTAATAGACTTGCGGTCACCAGAAAAGCATAAAAAACATAGGAACACCCCCTCCCCTGGAGGTGACCAGCCCCTCTCCCTTGCACGATACCCCGCCTCTCAACACCCCCTCCCACCCCCCCCGACACGGTACCCAACCACCCCTCCCCCCTTGCACAGTACCCACCTTCCCCCTTGCACGGTACCCGCCTGGTGACCCACGCCCGGCACGGTACCCAAGCCCCTCCCCTCTCCCCCCTCCGACGACCCCAGATCTCCCACCCTCCCCACCCACTCGGCGCCTGTGCTAGATGCCCCTCGGTAGGGGCTAGCCAATTTGCAGATTTCCCCCGCAAACGATTTGATCCTAGTTCCTGTTTTTCGATGCTTTTCTAGTGACCGCAAGTCTATCCGATGTCTGTTAGACAAGAATAATATTGAACATTTATAAAAATTAATAGAGATGGAGGATGGAAACGTAATAGAATGGCAAATTTACAAAGTTTCTAAAAACTTAATGTCAAATTTGCAAGATTGCAAAAATACCAAAAATATGGTAAGCAAAGCACAAACAAAACCCTTTCTCCATTTCCCGTAAGCATATATAATTTATATTTATGGCCTCAATGAAGGAAATAATTAATAATTGCTCTAAAGTGGTCTTCCTTCTTTCCATGTCCGGATTTGACTTTCCATTCACGTGCAATAACTGCACCAACAAAGCAAAAAAAAGGATAGGGCAGGTTCATGAAGTTTCCGCCAATGCAGGGTCCGAGAAAGTGAACCCGTACCCTAACCAACAAAGCAACCAAAAGTTATTTCTAGCCGAAACAAACATTTTTGTCAGCCTGAAACAAGTATGATCATGAGATCCAAACCGGTCATCTTCGGGTCTGCATTTTTTATAGGCCATGCACCAACCTTTACATTAACGGTTGATCCACTACTTGGCAGAATTGTGGGCCAGTGGCTTGGATATTAGCTAGGCATTGATTTTCAGAAATAACCTATAAATTAACCCTTCAAAGAATTAGTAATATTCTATGGCCTTGAAATTGATAAACTGAAGTCCATGTTTTGCATGAAACTGTCTCTTCATAGTCGTGGGTTCCTTTTGGTCACACGCTTTGTTTCCTCTACAGAACCCCAGCATAAAAAAAGGCAGCCCCAGTGCACGAAGCTCCCGCCTACAGGGGATTCGGGGAAGGGGCGAGCTACAATGGCCTAAAGTAGGCAGCCTTATCTTGTATTTTTGTAAGAGGCTGATTCCATGCCTTGAACCAATGACCTCAAGGTCAAATGACGACAACCGTTGCGCCTTGTACCCCCAGCATAGCATTTCCTATTTCTTTAGATAATTTCGATTGACTTGATACAAATTTCATAATTGGATGATTAAATTCATTCATCATGTTTGTCTTGTCTTAGATTGACTTATACAAATATCATAATCATTATATAATTTTAACAATGTTTTGTAGTTTTTTAAATTATTGACCATTAAAATTTTTAACTAAAAAAGCTAGTAGCTAGACCCCTTACAGAAATGATTTTTGATATACAGCCTAAATATAATTTAGGCTAGGCCAAATATGATAAACGGAAGATCACCCAAATATGAGGCCTATCTTAATTGCATCCTTTTCAGTGTCATTTTCCAGCGTCCGGTTAGAAAAACTGAAAGGAAAATCGAATCATTCCCTTCTTTTATTTTTTTCTTATTACTTCTTTTAGAAGCCCTGCATATTGAATCACTAGCTATGCTCCAAAATTCTCCTCCATTGGCTTTATCCTGGTCAAAGGATTAGAATCTCGGAGCATAACCCATCTAAGTCAGTGGCAACATTGTGAACCATTTGAATCTTTGCAAGTCTGGGCATCTCAAAAGTTAAAGGGGCTCATAAGAAAAACCAATCTTAGCATCAAGTAATGCGCGGATTCTACTATTGCACTTGGGCGTTAAACAGCCACATCTTAGCAATGCTTTCCAGTTTCCATCAGTGGATAAAATGAAAGCGTGGCTGCCTAATACCACAGATTGGGTGGCTGTCTAATACCACAGATCGGAGGATCAACTGCATCAAATTCCATATCAAGCTTACTGAGTCCATAAGACAGAAGTTCAACTAATCCATAGGCCTTTCATTTTTGTTTATTTCTAAATGATCACCAACCCGAAGTTGGAAGTGCAGCCTTCTGCAATGGTCTGCCATCCTCGGTCCTCCCCATCTGAATCATTGGCTCAGGAGAAGTACCACATTTGGACCCATCTTTTGGAACCTCTTGTGAGATGGTTAGAACTTTCGCTAACGACTCAAAGCATCCACCGAACAGATTGTCAAGCAGAATCACCTCCAATCAAGTTATTCGGCTTTCCTGTAGACACCCTGTAAGAGGCTGTTTTCACACCTTGAAACGAAAATCTCAAGGTCACAACGACAACTTTACCATTGCGCCAAGACTCCCCTTCAACAGTGAACTTGTCTGCAGTTAGAAAAAGAATCTGTGTCACTGTTTTAATCATAAACGCTTAACAAGTCTGGACCGAACTTAATCAAGCATAATTCACAATATTTCAGCAAAGCTTGGAGATTAAAAAAACAGAATAACTCAAGAAAGTTCCACAATGAAACACTCAAAAAATTACAAAAGACTTTGCTAGAAGCCTAGAGCGCTCTACTGACTGGCCAAAAATTTCTAAACCTTCACTTGAGAAAACTCCCACCACAGCCAGAAAAGACCCAGGAATATGATCGACGAGTAAGGTAGCATTTCTTTACATCCGACCCACAAATTGCCTACGCAAAGAACGTCATTTCCTTGCGACAATCCAAAACCCTTTTCTTTTCCCCGAATCGAACTTCCGTTCCCAGGTTCTCTCCTCTCCTTCACGCCGAAACATCTTTCTCGAGTTTGGGCGATGTCTTTAGTTTCCCGACGAGTTCAAATTGGCCGGATGTTGGAGGCCGGAAGGCGGAAGATTTTCACGACGACAAACCAAATTCCTAGTTCTGCTATGGAAATTCAAACCAGAGAAAAGGTTTATGTCCATCGTGATCACCCCGATTCCTGTAAGAATTCAAGATGAATTGCAAGGTACGTTGCCCTGACTTAAATTTTCTTCATTTAAATCCATTTTATTTCCTTCTCTTTCACTATGTGTTCGCCACTGTGTTTTGCCCAGATCGAAATGATTTTTAGCTTAACTTTTCTTTATTTCCCGATGTTTTGTGTTTATTTAGGACTATCACGTTTCGTTTTTCTACATTTTGCCCCTCTTAATCTTAAGATGATCTCTATCTTTAAGGCTTAACTGTGTGACTGAGAGCATTCAAAATCCTTTATTAAGAGGTTAGATCTATTTTTCTTCCTCAATGTTCTTGTTTTGACTGTAAATCATTAAATCTGTTTTGCTTAGGAATGTGACCGTTTCATGTATGGAGACCATGGTAGCAAGTTGTGGATTCCTATTCCAATTTAATCAATGGATAGTGCTCATTGTCTACTTTGTTTGGTGCTGATGTAGGTCAGAAGTAAATTCTCTTTTCTTTTGAACCTTTATTTCGTCATTGTATTGGGAATTCTCATGTTTATTAAACATGTATACCCTTATCAGCCTCTTTGAGGGACTTTCATAATGAAAACAGGCTAAGTAATACTACAATAGATTACCCTTGTAATTTTTTACAAGGTTAATCGCAGTATCGCGTAGGTTATCTTTGTTTTTTTTTTTTTTTTTTTACAAGGATAATCTATTGCAATATTGCCTAGGTCATCTTTATCATAAGTCCCTTAGGGAGGGTGATAAAAATAGTTGGTCATCTTGTACATAAAATACATGTTTCACTTGATATGTCAAAATAAATTGATCATTTTTATAAACAATCTTCTTTAGGTCAACAAATATCAATATAAGGGTATCACTTTTGATGTTATCTTTGTTGCGTTCCATCCAATCACACTTAAACACAGCTATAGTTCTATAAGTATAATCTAGTGCTCATGTCTCTCTTATAACCATGTAATAACATTCGTAACAATTGGGTTATTGTCCTTTAAACTTGAATAGAAATTAGCATTGGCAACTAAGGTAATCTTGCTATTCTGTTGTACTCTTGAGTTATCATAATCTTTTACATAAAAATGATAACCATTAATGACATATCAACATATTTTATTACTTTTGATCGAAGTCACATTGCCTTCTAATATAAGGATTCAGATATACTATGACTTCGAACATCTTGTAGATCTTGAACTCATGTATATGAAGTAAGGTGATTGTTATAATCTAATAAATTAGTATACATATGCATAACAAGTAAATAAAGGTGTTAAATATTTAACTTTCTTATAAAGCTAAGTAGTGAAGGTGCGATAATACTCATGTTGCAACTACTTCTATTTTCTTTACATTTATTAGATACCTAGCTTTCGAGAACTATATATGCTCGTTACAATGAAGAAATGTGAAGCAATATATTACCCTTTATACACAAAATAGAGGAAAATGTGAAAGCAACATGAGAGAGAGAGAGAGAGAGAGAGAGAGAGAGAGAGAGAGAGAGAGAGAGAGAGAGAGAGAGAGAGAGAGAGAGAGAGAGAGAGAGAGAGAGAGAGAGAGAGAGAGAGAGAGAGAGAGAGAGAGAGAGAGAGAGAGAGAGAGAGAGAGAGAGAGAGAGCTTACTCAATGTATGCCTAAACTAGTTTTGTTAGATATAAAAGTATGTATGGTCCCATTTTTTACGTTCAACGATCAATATATGACCACTAGGGTCACTAAATTTTTGATCAAATCCACTTGATTGCTTCTTATATATATATATATATATGAGATTCTAATCACATCCACTCCTGATAAATACTCTGTGCAATACACCACTTCTTTTATAATATAAAATTTTGGTGATACACCCCTGAGGCCTATTGTAATTTCATACATATCCTTTTAACACTTATGTAACTCTTAAACAGGTACATCCATCGCAAATAAAACTTGCTCATAGAGTTTGATCTCATCAATGAGGTGTACTGTTAAGTGTATCATGATATCAAAGAAGGATGGTGAGAAGATTGTTTTAAATTCACATAAGATTATCACTAGATGATCTTGTATTTTTTGTAATTTTGAAACATTCACTACCTTGCACAAAGCATTGAAAAAGTAACAGAAATTTGTAATAAATCCTTTGAATCTATTTTCTAGTACCGAAAGTATTGCTACAAAAAGGGAGCCTTGTTACAATAGTTGAGTTGTTGCATATGACCTAGAGGTCATGGGTTCGAGGCATGGAAATAGCCTCTTACAAAATGTGAGGTAAGGCTACTTACTATGGGCCTTTTGTGGTCCAGTCCTTCCCTAGACTTTGCATGCGTGGGAGCTTCGTGTATAGGGCTGCCACCTTTTTTAGTTAAAGGTAGGAGTTGTTGCATCATGATATGACAATCATGTGATTTTATCCTTAACAGTTTTAACTCTTCAAAGTTTGAAGAGTAGTCATCTAGGACTTTGAACTCTAACATGGTTTTTATACAGTATTCTTCTTTCTTTATATCGATCAAGTGTATAATTTGCTTTAGAAAAGTATGTTTCTCAGTTATTCCTATCCTATTGATGCAACTTTCTCTTCAAAACCTATCTTCATATGACCCATTTGAGCTGCAAGTTTTAGCAGATATTCTTCTCAATGTGCATGACATCAAGCATATGTTGCACATACAAGGATTTTTAATACTCAAGTTTAAAGAATATTGACTTCTTCCAACAACTTTTAGAATTGTTGTCACTTGTATGTTTAGTTGTGTTCTTCTTTTCTCATAAGAAATTAAGGTTTTCAACCTTTTCCAATGCTTGTTGTTTGGTCAACATCTTTCTAGTTGTTTCTAATGATCCAAGTTTTACAACACTTTTTCTCAATTCTTTTTTCTCAATAGGCACAATCCTTGTATTATTACAATTTAAAGGCCAAATGCATCAAATGTACATATAATTCGAATGTTACATTTAGAATAATATCCAATAACTCAAACATACACATATTCTCAAAATAAAAATGTCTCAAATTAGCTACTCACCTCCTCTACTCTTGTTTGTCTAAATATGAGATATTGTAAATAATCAAATATTTACAATATCTCAGCACCTATGCTTGATAGTGGAATAAGATGCATATGAAAACTTAGAGAAATATTTTTAAATTTTAATAATCATTTAAATGCATCAATAATTTGCATAGTTAAATTTAATATAATTGCAAACTTAGATTATCAAATTCTCAAAGCATTTTATATAAATATCATGAATAAATCTAATTGTGCAATATCATATTTAAATCACAATCAGAATATTGAACAAATATTCTAAATATATGTAAATGTCATAAATAGATCTAGCGATGCAATGTCATGTATAAATCGCAATCAAAATTTTGAATAAAGCTTTCGAATAGTAATACAAGTTAAAAATATCAAACTCATAAAGTAGTAATATATAATCATTGGTAGTCATTTTCCAACTATATGGGGCCCACATACATCCAGTCATTGATGGGTCCACATACATAGTCATTGCTAGTTTATCTACACCAGTCACTGCATGTCAACATACATCTAGCCACTACTGGGTTCACATAATGATAATGGGCTCATGCTAGACATATTATCATGACATACATCATCCTAATTCATATGTATATGTTCCAAAATAAAACAAACTACTATGTTGTAGTGCATGTTCTGTGCGACAGGATCCACTACCATAATCCACTAACACTAAGGTGGAAAAATATATCGTTATGTCTATATGGGGAGATAGAGTATCACAGTTTGGCTTTCCTATAATTGTCACCACCTAATGTTTTGCCTTGCTATTGGCATGGAGTCTATAGCATAAGTTTTAAAGAGCGAGTGGCGAAACCCACATAATTCTCCTCAGATAGCGTTCACCAAGTCATGCCAGTAGAAAACAAAATCCACCAGGCCTCTATGCTTGTATGTAAAATAATAATAATAATAATAATAATAATAATAATAATAATAATAATAATAAGCCATATGCTTATCTCATATCAAATCCATGGAAATACTATGTCATATGCATAGTTCATACCTCGTACCAAAATCAAGCTCATTTGGCTTTCAGATCAAATCACGTGAATATAAAACATGTAATACATTCTCACGTTACATTTCTTAAGCAATTTTCATGCATTTTCAATTCACAAAATAATGATTATAATATTAAAAAAATTCATATACAATACTATAACATTTTCATTTAATAAACATGTCATAAATGCCACACACATAATAACATGTAACCAATGCATTTTATAAATAATTCATGTCATTCAAATCTCATGTAATTATTAAATCACATCTTAATATATTAAAATATCAAGCAATTTTTAAAAATTTATATCTCAAATTCCACCTACCTCAAATACAGGCTATCTAAATCCTTAGAATGCTCAATAGTTCAATTCGTATCAATCATTGCATCTGTTAAGATATACGTATATATAATATCATTCTCGTACTCATAAATTCTCATTTATGATTCATTTGATATTTTATCATCATTAAACATAATGATCTTTCCTTTATTGATCTCTAATCATAGATATCTCTCTTTATTTTTGCCAGAATATCAAATCTTGGTCGTTGATTAAATATCAACTATCCAAATTATCTATTTATCCACAATTCTTATCAATCTCTAACTTAGAGATAATATATTTTATATTTCAATGTTTCATCTATTAATACGACGATTATATTGAATTCTAATTGATTAGATCAATAGATCCAAATCATTCTAAATCCAATTTTTCTAATCTGAGGCCATCAGAATAATAAAGTTATTACATTGTGTAATTAATAATTTAAATAATTTAATTATTATTTTTAAAGTTTAATTCATCCTAATCATGCCTATTTTCTAAGTTTTCTACAATTTACTATGCTTAATATAAGTAAAGTAATTTTTTTTATTAATTTAAATAAGCATTGATGGTGATCTTACCTCTCATAGCATAAATCCAAGTATAATGCAGTGTTTAAGGTGGTTTAATCGGATCTTATCATTTTGATTTGGTCTATCCAAGCCATACTAAGTCTTTGCTGTTAGATCAGTGTCCAATATGTGTTTAGATCCTCAATTTCTCCCAAAAATATTGTTTACAACATCAAGTCGATTTCAATAGATATCTTAGATATGAATTCAGGTTTGTATTGGCTGTTGGATTTGTAAATGAAGGTTTTTGGAACTTTTTTAACAATTCATATAAAAGGAATTGAATTCTAGATTAATGGGTAGGATAGGCGAATAAATGAATATGTAAAAGGGTAAACAGATCATTTAATAGATCCCATTTGAGTCACTATCACTAGGATGCACCTTCGTCCATTTCCTCTGTGCAAATGGCACATGCTCTTGTCCGGCTAGTGTGTCTTGGGTGCACGATGATCATATGGCAATCATGAATAGTTCATTGGTGCCCCTTTTTTCATTGATTTTTCTAACCAAATCTGGTCAAATTTTGACTATTCTTGAGGGGTTTTAGTTGTCTTATGATAGAGAACACAATGAATAGTTTGGATCCCCATAATAGGTCTTCATTTTGCTGCCACCTTCACCCTTCCACCATAGGTTCTTTATATTTTTTGGTGAGTTTTTTTAGCAACCATTGGTTGGATTGAAGAGAGGATTTGTGGGTCTTGATCATCTCCTCCTAAGGAATATGATATTCAGCTCGTATCATTGATATGAACTGCCATTTTCTCTAGTGAATTGTATCTTTCCTGAGCACCATTCTTCCTTCGTTTTCTCCTTCTCGCCAGCATTAATAGCCATTTCTCAATGTATCATGGCAGCCATCTCTCTCTCTCTCTCTCTCTCTCTCTCTCTCTCTCTCTCTCTCTCTCTCTCTCTCTCTCTCTCTCTCTCTCTCTCTCTCTCTCTCTCTCTCTTCTTATCCTTTTATTCCTTCTCTTTCCCCCTCCTTCATGTTCTCCTTCTTCTTATCATCTTCTTGTTCTCCTTTTCTTCCTTCTCCTTCCTCTTCCTTTCCTCTTTCCTCTTTCCTTTTTCTTCTCCTTTTTCTTCTTCTTCTTCTTCTTCTTCTTCTTCTTCATTTCATCTCGGTTTCATGAAATAGACCTAACTGTTTACAATCAATTCGTTTTAAGTGGGGAGGATGTCAATATCAATTTGGCTCATCCTTTTAATTATCTTATATTTTTATCATGTATATTCATTATTTCATGTTTATAACCATAAATGCAATATGTGATTAGTACATTTTAATATTTGATGACTTGGACTTTGCTTTTATGGATGTCATATATAGTTGTCAGAGCCATGCATTATGTCAGCAGGTCCTACTTAAAGCGAATTTACTCTTTTGTCCTTTATTTAATTAAAATAATTATGAATTTTTCATTCAAACTCTAATTTCAATGTTCTTAGTGTCGTTGGAAAGCTTATTCAGTGTAGATTATGAATATTGATGTTTGAAAGATTCAATTTGTATTTTGCTAACATGTATTACTAAGAGACTCAATTCTTGAAATTTCAATTTCTTATTTCATTCAATTTTTTACTAGAAACTACGTATAATGGAAAAAATTTGGGTGTTACCTTGTCCTTATCTCTATATTACAATTAAATATCTCCTTTTGAGAACAGTACATATTTACATTTAGTTGCTTTTTTCTTTCCCCTATGAAAGTTAAGGTTTTCAACCTTTTTTCAATATTTGTCGTTTAGTTAACATCTTAGGAGTTGTCTTTGTCTTTACACTACCTAAGATTTTTATTTTTAGAATGCTATAAATGGTTACTATACAACTATTTTTTGTGGTCTAAGAATGTCATCTTCTTATCATGTTTAGGTAGTACCGCCCATGCGTGGTCCCTATAGATAGGACAAACATTGTATCTCTTCTTAGTGCATCTTGCAAATTATCATATGCAGGAAGTCATTTATTTATAACATTCAGGGCAAATGACTTTTTCTTGTATGCATCATAAGCTTCAAACACTACATCTCATAATATCTTAAGATCGTTGACAAATAGAGCCAAGTATAACTATTATAATAGGACAACAATGATATATGCTGTTCATAAAAACACGAGGATTGATCTTGTGTGTAGATATTGCAAGTTGTAGGTTTTTCAAATCTTTTTCAAAATTGGACCACAAGAAGTCTACAAGCTTCCATGCTATGCTATTTGTTAGATGTCATAAATAGTTATCAATTACTCTCTCTTCGACATGATATACTGTTATTTTCTTTGTCATTTACATAATACAAAATATTCTTTTCAACCTTGGAATAGGAGAAAATACCATAAGACCTTTGCAGGCAAAAGATTTGCCTGCTTATTTGATTTTTTCTTTAACTTTTATCTTGAATATCCATAAGTTGGGCATATAATTTTATCTTTGTGCTCCTTCTTGTACAAGATATAGTTGCTGGCACATGAATGCATCTTCTTATACTTTAACCCTAGTGCTACAAGGGTTTTCTTTACTTCTTATGTGGACATTGCCAATTTGTTCTCCTTCAATAGCATTTTAACCACTACTTTTAGGACTTCTGTGAAACCTTGATAAAAAAACCAAATCTTGATTTAACGTTGTATAGTTCTACTACTGTAGATAACTTAATATAACATGTACATCCAAGGTACAAATGGTTATTAGCTTCCTCTAGTGTAGTCTAGCGTTATTTAGGTCATGTTGGAAGTAATTGCATGCATCTTAAAACATTGATGAAGTTTTACTATCTGCCAACATTTCTTATAATGTCATCATATTCATATTTTTTGCAAATGTTGAGAGCTCCTAGGATAGTTCTTCTCCATGTAAGATCCAAAGGCAATCACTTTTATTGACTCAATTGAAGCAAGATATTCTCTCAATTCGCCTATAATTATGTTTTTCATATTCTCACATCTCAAACATGAACAACGCATGCAATTAAGATCACCCCCTTCCTTAAGTACAATTCTATGAACTTTTTCATTCCTTCCTCACATTCTCTTGATACTCTTGCCGCAGTCATTCAAATACTTTCATTCATTTTGACCATCTTATTGTATAGACATAGTTGCTTCTTATATATACTAACCATCAATTTGATGGCCAAAAATAGATGCTTAGACATGTCCCAATTTTGGTGTGTGACTTATCCATAGCATTGCCTACAAGATAGACGGCTTAGATCATTAATAAGAATAAGCCACTTGTATTCTTCTAAAGTAAAGATATGCAGATCCAATCAAACACTTTCATACATAAAAAACATGAACTTTGGATTAGGCATTTCAGTAAACACTAGGCATGCAAAAACAAAAAAACTTATCATATACGAAGATTTCTCAACTCTAGGTTGGGATAGAAACATCGCAAACATCATAGATCCATACAACATATAACAAACTTTAGTAATGAAATTTTTTACCCATAATTGCGTAAATAAAATATGAGACTAGGCAGGAAGACTTACCCAAACTATGGTAATTCAACTTTCGTGAATTCTGTGAGGAAGATCATGCCAAGCTGAGTGATGATTCTTGCTTCATGAAAAATGTTCAAGAGTATGTTTGAAGAATCTCCAAAGATTGTATAAAATCAAAATAACAAAAAAAATGTGAAAACCTCAATTTTTTTGAATTAATTAGAATTTTTATGAAAATCGATGTGGAATATTATATTTAATATAATATTATTATTTTAGAAAAAGAATCAGGTCTTGAAACATAGATATTTGGAATCATTTACAGGAAACTAGTCAAAATAAATGTAAGTACACTGAAATATGAGCTTTGGCCTATTTTTAGTAATTTTTGTGAATTTATATTTACCCGTAGGGGTAAAATGGTCAATTCACTTTTGTGTTGGGTCCACAAAAGTTAGGTGAGCTAGTGGACAACCAGCTCAAGGAATATCAATGATGAAGAATAAACATGATGAGTAACCTTTTTTTAAAGAAATAATAAAAATTATTTTTTTTTGAAGAAATAATAAAAATTTTAATTAAAATAATACGCAATTAACCCTATAAATAGCCCTCTAATAGGCTGCACCAAAATGCACAAACTCCTTGGACTCTTCCTTTCTTTCTCTCCCTCCTTCTCTTTCTGTCTCTTCTTTTCTTTTTCTCTCTTCCCTTTATAGCCGCAGAGTGCGTCTGCGAACACACGGGAGGGAATATTCCCCCATAGAGGGTCGGGTGCATCTGTGGACTCATTGTCCCAGTAGACCTAAGGTTTCCACTTAGAAACCCTAAATCTAATTATACATCCTAATTCAGACATAGTATTCCAATCTCCACCGTTGGATGGGTTTGGGCTGGCCTGATCAATAAAAGCCCCAAATTTTCATATTGATCGGGGGTGCCTTCATTTGTGATATCACCAAAAAATAGTAACTACGGCAACCCATAACGGTTATTTTCTATTTTTTGGATTCCTCCAGCAACTGCATCGGCCCAAGTTCCCATCATCCAATTCCCCTTCCCTCTTCATTTCCTCTATCCTATTTCTCTTCCCTAGCACTGGCAAGCACCCCAATAGTAAAGAATTATAGAAACCCTAGCTGTCCGGCTAGGGCTTCAATATCCGGTAGAATTCTATCTCTCTGGCTCGATTTTCTGCTCCAAACGGGATCCAGATAGGTTCCTTTCTTTTTCCCCTTCATTACTGGTCTTCCAAGCGAGATCTCTGGCCTCCCAGGGATCTCCTTGGCTGTCAATCTGTCGGAAATGATAGATCTAGCATGTATGGTTGAGATTCCATCTTACACAGCTCAGACTGAAACGCTGGGCCATTGGATGAGATTCGGCCCTAAAAACCATGGGGGATGAAATCTAGGCCCCTAGTGTGGTTAGATCAGGGAGGATAGGGAAATGGGTGATCTGACAGTCTAGATCTGGACCGTCTTGCCTATCCCAGGTTACCCCTCCCCGTACACTGGCAATCACTGGTAATGGGGGCAGGCCACTGATCAACCCGTCTATTTGTATAACTCAGATTGAATCTGGGCCCTTGTTTCAAACTCTATTTCAGAGCTCATTTTAACTCCAAATCAAGATCGAAAAGAAGCTTTGAATTCCTGGTGAAGAGTAGAATTTAATGGAAATATAAAATAAGTTTTATTCACTGTAAATTTCTATAAATCACAAAAAGTGGTACTAATTCCCAAGATCAGTCAAATTTGGCATGATCAAACCTTGGATTTCTGATCCATTGTGTTATCATGAGTTGGATGTGACTAATTTGGAGCAAATTAATAAATTTGGCCTTAATTGATGAAAAATCATAAAAATAACCATATGACTACTTGATCTTAAAGATCAAACAAGATCAAACTTTAGATTTTTGATCCAATGGTGATCTAATGATGTAATAACTTGAATAAATGGATTAGATGTAACTGACTTGGCAGATCTTAAGATCTTGACCATTAAAAGTAACCAAATCCTTGAAAATATATAATAATATCCTTGATCAAATTGATCAAGGATGATCAGAAACTATGAATCAGTATGGATGATGATCTAATGATAAGATCATGAGAAATGAATGGCCTAATGTGGCTAATTTGGGATAGATGAAGATCTATGCCCTTAAATTTTATAAAATGGCTTAAGATCTTCTTGATCGGTTGGATAAAAAAAGATTAGATCATATGATGAGATGCATAAATGATCTAGTGATGATATCACATTAAGAGAATGCGATAAATCTAAATAAAAATGAAAGATCAATATCTAAGCCTTTAATGGGATGAAAAATGACCAAAATGTGATCATGGGATCAAAATGGACAAATAAGATATATTCAAATGAGCATGTGAGTTATTATATTATATTATAAATGTTATTTTATGTGCTTAGTAGATTTAATTGTTAGATTTATTTATTTAAGCGTTAATGTTCATGTTATATAAATTACATGAAAAATATAATTAAATAAAAATAGACATTGATGAGCATTTACAATGAATATGGACATGGACTTAATGATAGTAAGGGCTATAGTTAATAGGACAATATAAGAAATATCATTTTTTTTTGCCTAAATTAGGAGAATAATAAATCCCATGAATGATATTTTAAATATTCATGGATTTAATTAAAATCAAATAGCAAGAGTACTTAGGGTTTAATGCTCATAGGAACCTTATGAAGGTTGAGCTAAGGTCACTCCCGTAAATGCTGAACATGGTGGTTAAGGGGGTTCTCTAATAGAGCCTCGCTCTTCCCCCACCTTCTTGCGACGTTTGTGAGTTCTAAACGCCTCTTTACATGATTGAATTAACCACTCTGTAATCAATTTTTTAACTGGTAAATCTTAGTCAATTAAAAATAAGAGTTGTCTAGAATTAGGAGTGCATAAATTATCTTCAATCAGTAAAACATTAACTGATTGAATAATAATAAGATCATAAAAGGATAGTAAACTATCTAATCCTAATAAAAATGGTAATTAAGATAATCAAATATCAAACAAGATCCATAAGAAGATCTTGAATGATTAAGAATAATAAGAAACATAATATTGTATGTATATTTTTTTAAGTAGTATCAATATTATATTCAAATGTAGATCAATAGATTAAACCTTTGATCAATATGATCCAAGGAAAAAGATCCAAATCATCCTATGTAAGGATAATCAAAAGAACAACTAGGAAGTATAAATAAGTTGAGGAATGATTGTATACATATGATTTGACAGATACATGAAGGATATGATGATCTTAAGAATATATTCAATGTAGAAGATGCATGTATTTCATACATGATCTTATCCTGATAACTATAAATTGATTATAATTGTCTTAGAATTGTTTATGAATTAACAAATGATGTTGAAATGAATACAAAGTGATTGATTAAGTAATTATGAAATTACTTAAAGAAACAAATGATATTGAAATGAATACAAAGTAATTGATTAAGTAATTATAAAATTACTTAATGGGTAGAATGAGAAGATTTCAACTACATAAGTTGCATCCCCAAATCTTAAGGAAAAAAGTTATAGATATGTCCTATTATAACAAGACACACAATCTATAAGTATGAATTATTATTTTTCATACAAGTATAGATGCTTGTGATTTTGTTTTAAGATAGGCTTATGCCTGAAGATGCCAATGCCAGGAGAGTTATGAGGGTTTGGTCACCCGCTCTTTGAAACCGATTATGATGATGATACCATGCCCAAAGAGAGGCAAAATGTCGGGTGGGGCAATTATGTGAAGGCCGCCACTGTGATAACCATGGTTTTCCCCTTACAAACATGGATCTGTATTTTCCACTGTGGTATTAGTGAAGTATTGAGCAATTATCGAGGCGCTATACGAATTAAGACTGTTAGCATGGTAGTCCTTTGATTATATTTTGCATTATGATGCCTTATGTTATGGCATGATGAGATGCCTTATATTATGACATGATGAGATGTCTTATTTTATGGCATGATGAGATGCCCAGTAAAAGTTATTACCGATGTTGTATTGGAGGATGATTCCCAATACAATATGATTATATACTAATACCTAGTGTTAATATTGAAATCAGTTTGGAAATGAGATATTATTGATGATATTGACTATATTCACGATTTTCAGTGGTTTTATTTATATATAATATATACATATAATTCATATGATGAATGAAGGATGAAATGGTTATCCAATTGTATAAATTGATTTATATCATGGATATAAAGAACTATTGATTTTGAGATATATTAATTATATTTCTTAAATCCCCTACCAAGCATAGCTTGCTGAGATATTGTAAATGTTTGTACAATATCTCAGATAAAGTTAAGGAAGATTGAAAGCTCAAGACTTGAGGATAATTATCACCGAACTATTACTTAGGATATTTACTTTGAAGAAGACTATATTAATTGTTTTGTAATTTGGATTACAATATTTGGACAATGTATGTAATGACTACTGGGGCTATGTATGTAAACCATTGGATTGACCCTGATTTTCATAAAAGTATTTCTATTATTATTCAATAGAAATTTTATTTTATACAAAAATCTATGTATAATAAGTAATTTGAGGTGACACTCGAGTTTTTGACAAATCAATTTTAAAGAAAATATGTTTTTGCTATTTGAATTTAAAAATTTTTCAAAATCAAGGTCCTACCTTTGCAAATATTTATAAAAATTTGTTTTAAAAACCTAGGTTGTTACAAGAAATGTCTCCAAAGAAAGATAGGTTAGAAGAGAAATCATAATTAGACTCCATTAGCCATCATTACATTTTATTTTTTAAGATTTTTTTTTTCTAACTATCTGCTTAAGTTCTTCCTATGAAGAATTTTAAAAATTTTAACTCCATCTAATGCCATTTTAAGTTGGACTTTGAGAAACTACCTTATTAAATTATGTTATACAAGATGATTTTTTCTGTCTTTGATTTATTTTGATAAGATAGTTGCATAGTAACCATCTTCTTTTTGCCGTCTTAAAAAATATATTTTAGTGTTGATTTAGTTATATTCATAAGAATTCCATATTCCTACTTTCTAATTAAGATTTATTATATTATACATGGTTGCATCTGTTTGTTTTTTCTTCTTTTTTTTCTTTCTATGAAAGAGTTCTTTTGATGACTAATTAAGTTAGATAGTGAACTTTTGGATTCAAAAACATATTCTCAGATGTGACAAAGTAGCAAGATATAGTAAGAGAGGTTTTAAAATAGGTTAAATGATTTACGAAAGTCTAAGTCAAATGAAGCTCTAACATCGATACTATGAGAATCTTTGCCATCAAATTTAAAATCTTTTATAATTTTTCTGATGTGCTTCCTTGCTTATCGAATTTTTCATTACTTTTAAATGAAATATTGCACATCTCTATGACATAATGCATATGCAAAAGTTTTATACATTAAACTATAGTAATAGCTCCTCGATTTTTGCTACAAAACTTTCTAAGACATCCACTCTAAAATTATAAGGGCCAATATCATTGAAAGGGAAAGATTTTGGATCAAGATATGTTTAACATGGAAATAGAGAGAATATCATTTATCTTTAAAATATAAGACCCCACACAAACTTAATTGTGCTTTGTATGACTAAATGCCATGAAAAGCTATAGGATATAATCATTTATTTTGCCTAAATTAAAAAATAAAAGACATAAATATCTTCTAGACCTAAATTCAAAATAGTATAATATCATAAACTACTTTGAAATATGATCATATGTTGGACTTAAGATATATTACAATATAATCATGTGTTCAACTTAGGATATTGCCAAGTATATGAGTTATTTTTATGACAAAAAATTTAGGCCCCATATATAACTTATAATTTACACACTGTATAGAAACTTAAGCATAAGAAAAAAGAAATCTACTTAGATCAATTGTCCAATGTTAGTATAATCTAGAACTTTAATTTTGCTATTGATTGCTTAAGATATTTATAATATTTACTTTTGAACAATTTTTAAGTTGTCTATTGTATACTTTAGAATAAATACTAAGACTATTAAGGGGAGCAACTTTGGGGCATTGCATTTTAGAATGGGGCTTAGAAAACTACCTTCTTTCAATAACACAAATATCTCTTAAAAATATATTTCTAGGACATAATAATTTTGGTTATCCTTTCTCTTTATTAGATATAAAGTGCACATTCTCCTCCACTTTCTTCTTAGAATGTAATCTTGGTTATACATAGATGGACCTAATGATGTTGATTCCTTTATTCTAACAATACACAAATGGTAAACCTAGAATACATTTAAGTTGGCTTGGTTTTATTAGGATTGAAATGATAAACTAAGGACTCATCCACTATACTAATTAATCACTTGAAGAAAATTTTATTTTATTTTATTTTATATTTTGAGTTGATCATGTTTGCACCTTTATTTTAAAGGGCTTATCATATCTAGTTAATTTTACTAGAATCACATCCCTATAAAAGAAAGGATGAAGGACCTTATGTTAAGTGGAGTTTGCATACTTCTTGGTAAATTTGGTATCATAGAAATCTTGTTGTCTTTAAAAGAAAATGGTGCATGGTAGACAAGATTTGCCACCAAATGAAAGCTCCTTCTTATTCTACAAGAGTGGAACCAAATTAATCTTAAGACAAAAGTTGAAAGAACCAATGAGGTTAAATACGTGATGTTAGCAAATTGATGTGTTGATATATTATGATAGTTTTTTTTAAAAGTGATTGATGTTACTTTTACGCGAGAGTCATGTTTGTAGTTTTATTGCTAAAAGTCCCTTTTACATGTAGAAAACCCATGTAGGAAAGTACTCTCTTTCACTAATCCACACAAATATTATAAATCCATATCTTGCTAGATCTTAGGATATTGCTAGCAAGCCCCATATCTCAATACCTAAAGTTCTTGATCATTCATCATCAAGTGCCTCTTTTATTTGGCATACATTTGAGGAGCATCTTCCAGAAAATGGATTACATTTGCTATAAATTGTGTACCATAATAATACTATCCAAATTACTCAAGATCAAACTATACGAATAAATAAAGGGCACAACCAATGTGACCTTTTAGTTGTAATTTTCAAATTGTAAACAATGATCACTATTTTTATTTTTATTTTTGAATTTTTATTTTTATTATTTAAGACATAGTTCCAGCTCATGGAGGGCACTAGTTCTCGCTCGTGCAGTGCACGGGTAACTTGTTACTTAGTTGCTCGTACAATATAAACAGACTTGCTTTAAGATAGATGCGTTTGGCAACACATGTTTTCTTTCTTTCTTCTTTTCTCCTCTATGCACAAGAGTGTGCCTTTATCATAAAACTTAATCCTAAAGTGGGCTGCAGATCCGGCAACGGCAAGGTTTCCATGTGTAGCCGGTGATTGTCGGATCTAGATTCTCGGTGCAAGATTTTCGTCTGAGTGAAGAAGACTTTGGCGACGGCAAAGTTTCTGGAGCTGGATTCTAGGCACTAGATTTTGTCTGGGTGAAAGAAGCATCGAAATCCGGTGAGGATGAAGTTATGGCCGCAAAAGGTCGCGAGAGAGTGGAAAAACTGCCGGACTCTCTGGACAAAGCCTCCCAAGGCTGTTTCTCTTGCAGAGACAAGTGAATCAGACAAAGGGGTTGGGAAAGAAAGGTCCACAAGATGATTTTTAAGGGAAGAAGACTTTTTCCAGATGTGTTTTTATGTACTTTTTAGAGTCTTTTTATGGAAAGCTGTCATAATATAGTCCGCTCCTGTGACTTACCCATGCGGGATTTTCAATTTATTTTATAAGAAAGGCCAAAACAGCTGTTTCCAAACACAGGCTATGATACGAGTTTATAATACACTGTTGCATGAAAAGCTAGGATGATGAAATTCCTAATAAATGTGTAAATAACATTTTGCTATGAGATGGATACATCTCCAGGAAAGATAATGGCGATATCAAGCACAACTGGTGGCCATTTGTTTAATGTCCCAGATTGTTAATCTGCTAGGCTTGCTATCAATGAACCGTGCACCACTATTCTCCCTCATTGCAAAATTCTGACCTTTGATGCAGAAGCGATATTGATGAATATATACTGTTACTTTTAGTTTTCTTGCACTCCATTTAATTGCTGGAAACTCGATACTCAGTTTGTCAGATGGGGCTGCAACTTGATGCATCACTCATCCATAGCTCTGTCTAGCAGATATATTGTCTGAACGATTAAACGGGTACGCTCGTAGTCGTTCTTCAGCCTGCTTTTTTGCAGAAGGAAAATATGCCAATCCGTCTTATAACAACGAGGGCATATTAGGAGAGTGACCACTAATTTGGTCTATAATCTCTAGATGCAATGACGTGTGTTTCTAGTTGTTCTGTTTCTTCGTCATAAATTCTTCCTTATTGTTGGTTAAGTAGTACATTATGATAATTTTCCTTTCCCCCAAAAAAGAGGGAAAAAAAGAAAGATACTTTTTGGAAATTGGTGATTCAATGGTGAAGATAGGAAAGAAGGTCCCGAAGGTGAGCTATCTAATGGCCCAGCTTGAGGAGTTAACAAATAAGGCAGTCCTTGTTGAGCTTGCGGGGGGCAGGCCGCCAACTCTACTACTGGAGCCCAGTACCGCTATCTCAAGCTCAGCTCTTCACCCTTACTAATAGGGGGCCTAACGTCCTATTAGCTCTTGTTAATATAGTACTGTACTAATAAAAAGAGAGCACCCCCTCCTATATTCTATGAAAGCAGTTTGTCTGGGACCCATTGAGGTGGCCCATAACACATTTTCTCATCATTTTTAAGTTGGACTTGGACACTGATCCGTTGAACATGATTAGCCATTCTGCCCTAGACTATCGTCTGTTTTAAAATTCACAACTTGATTGGTGAGACTTTCAGTTGGGAGTGATTATGGTATCAATCAGAGTCCAACCACTGGGGAATCCTATATTGTAAAGCAATTTGATTTATTTCACATAAAATGTTTGTTCTCTGCTGAAAGCTTATACTTTTGGCTGGAAAACAAATATGTATCTGTCTCTGCCACTAGAGACCAAATAAATAAGTAAATGAAAATTATCTGTAAGTTGCATAAATGGAGGCTGCATGTTCAATGATCGAAATCTTGCAACAACTAGGCTAGACCTTGTTCTGGAGTAAACCATGCAGCAAAGAACAACTCAAAGCTTCGACATTGTGACAGTTCAAAGGACAGTTGAATAACAAAAAGCCAACACTACTCGCCGTTCATCAGCCAGAGCTCCAATACCGAGCCCTTTGAAGACTCCAAAAAGACAGAAATTTGGTGCTTGTCCTACACTTAAAACAGATGATCCTTACACAAACAGGAATCGATTGTGCTACTTCAATTCTTATTTTTAGAATATTAGTCCATGCTACAAACTTTCTGTTTCTGTAAATGAGATACTTTCTGCCTGTCCTTTTGGTAGGTTCCAGCCGATTTAGTTGGAACTCAAAAAAGAAAGAAAATCATGTAAGTGCATTGACATACTAACAAACCACGGAAGTTACTATTATTAGACAAATTACAAACTAAACGTGCCTGCGTACAGATGAAAGTACATATGGGAGGCCTATATGGTTGGTGATCCCAACCATTCATCTTATGACGAACAGCTGTTATCCTAAAGTTCTTCTCAATTAAATAATTTTAACCGTCCAATAATCGATCCTGATAGAATCGTGAGCTGTCCATTTCCCACTCTAAAGAGAAGTGGTTAGGATCTTCTAATGCAGATATGATTTTGCGGTGCAGGGTCTATCTAAGGGCCCTTTTTACCGAAATTCTTGATTGGCCCCAGATGAAATTAAGCAAACGTGCTACTTATTTATTGGCTATACGTGCAAACAACCAAAAGAGCTTGATATTAGTAGGTAGGAATAATTGCTGGTAATCTAAACTTTCAACAAACTAACATTAATGGGTCATCTACAGAGCCAATTATGTGAAACATACTATCATTTATGCATCGCAACCCTCAACGTTCCAAGCACACCCCATGAAGAAAGAATGCATGTATGAACTTGTTCACCATTCATGGAAACCCTATCCGTAGGTAAATTCCAACTAAAGTTAGTGATTGTGAGCCCTAATTTAGGTTAGGGCTTATGCCAAGGCTCTAGAATCATCCAATCAAGATACAAATCAGTAGCAAACTAGCAATAGGATGGACCTGTTCAATAGACTAATCGGAGTGCGTCCAGGTGGCATCTTCAGTTTTCCTTTACAATTAATTAGTTATTAATAAACTTTAATAACTAGTTATTCACATTAAGCTTTTCTGCTTAAAGATTATGAACAAAACTACATTTAATAATAATCATCAAATTGACCCAATAAATAAAAATAAAACTCACGGCCGGCCTTGGATCTCTGATGAACCAGCTCATCCTCAAGCATACACCTAATCATCGCATAAGAAAAAACAACGTCAAAACCAACAAGCAGAAGCTAAGATTACTCCGTCAATCTCTCCATCCCTCCAGCCTCACTCACCCTATTCTTAGACCTTCACGCCCCCTTGTCCTCTCTCTCTCTCCCAACTACCCATGTCCTAAAAATCCGTCTCATTTCTGTATTCCTCCCTCAAAGCCACCATTGTCATAAACCTCCCATCAAACAAGAACGCCAAAAAGCAGAGCCACACCTGAAGAAGCAGGTGCTCCCCCGCCGGTGCACCACCATATCATGGCCCTCCACCAATGGGCCGTATCCCTTTTCGTCCTCCTCCTCTTCATCTCTACGGTCCTTCCTCTCCCCATCAATGGTGCTGCATCGGAAGCCGACATGCTCCTCAAGTTCAAGGACTCCTTAGGAAACAATGGTGCACTCACAAGTTGGAAGCCCGGCACTAAACCATGTCCCCTAAATGGTACAATTTGGAAGGGGGTCCTGTGTACCAACGAGACTTTGTGGGGCCTACAATTGGAAAACATGACTCTCGCCGGAATTGTAGACGTTGATTCTCTTGCCAAGTTACGGAGTTTACGTACGTTGAGTCTTAAGAACAATAGTTTTGAAGGTTCCATGCCGGACATTGGCAAGTTAGGGGCGTTGAAATCCTTGTTTTTGTCGTATAATAAGTTTTCCGGTGAGATTCCGGCGGATGCCTTTTCCAGCATGGGATCGTTGAAGAAGTTGCACCTTCAGGAGAATGAATTCTCAGGACGGATTCCAACATCGCTCGTTAAACTGCCTAGGCTTCTTGATTTGCAGTTGGAGGATAATAATTTTTCCGGTCGGATACCGGATTTTCGGCAAAAAGGTTTGAGAGTTGTGAATGTGTCGAATAATGATTTGGAGGGTTCGATTCCGGAGCGGCTTAGCAACATGAGCGCTAGTTTATTTGCAGGTGGGTCCCTCTTTCTTCTTTCTTGTTTCTTCCTTTTTATCATACCCATGACCACGAGGGTGCTTGGCATGGAACGGAATGGCCAATTCCGGGACTGACTTATCCACAGACAGTAGCGTCAAAGACAGACAAACATTTATGAAGAAACAGCGCAAAGTTTTAGGGCTATTTATCTATGTTAGAATCATCTTATCTATGTCTCTGAGCTGCCAGGGATAATATTGTGACCCAGCCCTAATCAAAGTCACCAAACAGCCACTAAGGGTTCGATCCTGATCTTGAATTGCTGTTCTTGTTCTTATGACTATAATGACTATTATTGCTTGGGTAATGATAGGACTAGAACCATGGTAACATTTTTATCCACTGGCCTAGGCCATAAGGATCGACTGCATGAATGTCCGTTTAGAATAAATGCCTATAGTGCCGCTAGTGGTTTGGCAAAAAGAGGCGCCTCTCCTTCCGTTATGCAGGTTCGAAGTTGGTACCCCATCCTATTAGGGACGGATAGATCTACAAGAGTGTCTGAGTGGTTTCCTTTTTGTAATTTGCTTGCCAGATACTTGCTAAAGGACATTCGCAACCTTAATTGATCATGTGGCTGATCATACTAAGTTGGCCTCTCTAGAGACTAATTGAGGTGAGCCATGTAAAAGTTCACTAAGATTATGAAATCTGTTACCTTTCACACACATACAAAACAGATTACCAAATGTTAGTCTCGTAGGCCTTCCTGAGGAAGAAAGCATTGATTTTATTTTGGTTGTTGTGTTGTTGTTGTTGTTGTTTTCCCTTGGAATGTTGAACACACGCACCCATGAGCAGCCTCCAACCTGTGACCGAGCCACTGCGCTTGAAGGCCTTTGCTCGTGTAAGGTTGTGTTGTTGGAGCTGGTGTTTCCCATCAAGCTCATGGCTAATTTTAGGATTATATAGTTCAAACACCCTACTTGTAAATTAAGAAAAACACCTACAGAAAAACTGGAAAAAGATATAGGAGATGGTGCTTGAACGTGGCAGTTCTGGGCACATCACATTCAAACAAATCGAATAGTTTGAGTAACTTCTTTCCTTAAAAATTAGGCGGAATACAATTCTCAAAAGAAAATTTTCCATTTTCTCCGGTTGAATTCTGGAGTTTGATCCATTTATCTGTTCATGTAGGCAACAAAGATCTATGCGGCAAGCCCCTAGACAACCCGTGCAAGTCCTCCAAGAAGCTATCAACAGCATTACTTATAACCATCATTGTGGTGTCCGTAGCAGTCGTTCTGGCAGTCATCGGTGTGCTCTTCTGCCTCTTCCACCGCCGCCGACGAGATGGATCCCGATTGGGTGAGCTCCACTCAGCCAGTCAGAAGAAGGTTGGAGGTTATGAGGAAGAACAACTGGAACGCGGATCTTCAGAACATAAAGCTGTTGAGAAGAAGGGTGATCTTGGGAAGCTAGTGTTTGTTAGAGGTACGGATGAAAGGTTTGAGTTGCAAGACTTGCTTAGGGCGTCAGCTGAAGTTTTAGGGAGTGGGAGCTTTGGGTCATCTTATAAGGCTGTGTTGTCGAGTGGGCCCTCAATGGTGGTTAAGAGGTTTAGAGAGATGAATGGTGTTGGTAGAGAAGACTTTCAAGAGCACATGAGAAGGCTAGGGAGGTTGAGCCACCCCAACTTATTGCCTCTTGTGGCCTTCTATTATAGGAAAGAGGAGAAGCTGTTGGTCTCTCATTTTGTTGAGAATGGAAGCTTGGTGCAATTACTCCATGGTAAGTTTCTCATACACATCCATTTAACATTAAAGAGAAGGCAAAAAAACAAAACAAAAGAAAGTAGTCACTCTCACATTCTTCATACTTCCATACCAAGTACACGACCTATCTCGGTGCTCTAACTTGCCCAATTTGACTGCATTAGTCCAACGCACGTTGTAAGTCCATATCCAAAATTTGTCCTTCCAAATCCAAATCCATAACCATTATTTATGACTTTCATAACAAGTCGACTCGGCTTAGTACTTGCCTAAGTAAATTCTCTTTTTTAGCGGCTTTGGCTTGTGTTCAACTTGTGCCCTATTGAATCAATCAACAGTATCTGCAGCTATACACAACCAGCCGAGTAATGGGAATACTCGGCCAAGTGAGACTCCTTATGTTGTTGGTTACTCTTTGATCGCGTTGTGTAGATGCGTGATCTTTGTTTTTCTATTGACTTTATATGAGTACCTACCATGCCACCTTAGCAATGTGTGCTTATTGGTGGCATTATCATTCATATATGTTACTAGTCCTGACATGGCATGTTATGCGACATTTACAGGCAACCGGAGCTCAAACACCCCGCCGCTTGATTGGCCAGCCCGCTTGAAGATTATCAAAGGAGTGGCAAGGGGCTTGGTATACCTGTATGATGAGCTTCCTACCCTCAGTCTACCACATGGCCACCTCAAATCATCCAATGTACTTCTTGGTGATGACTTGGAGCCCCTCCTGATGGACTATGGACTGGTTCCTGTGATGAACAAAGATCATGCTAGGCAACAGATGGTAGCATACAAGTCGCCGGAGTATCTTCAATATGGCCAAACTACGAAAAAGAGTGATGTATGGAGCTTAGGAATTCTAATATTGGAGATACTCACGGGTAAGTACCCAGCGAATTATGTCCGGCAGGGTAGAGGTTCAGGATCGGGCTCTGATTTGCCGAGTTGGATTAACTCTGTTGTTAGAGAGGAGTGGACAGGAGAAGTGTTTGATAGTGATATGCAGGGGACTAAGAATGGCGAAGGTGAGATGTTGAAGCTTTTGAAGATTGGATTGAGTTGTTGTGAGGTGGATGTGGAGAAGAGATGGGAATTGAGGGAAGCTCTTGAGAAGATTGAAGAATTGAAAGAGAAGGAAAGTGATGATGACTCTTCATATGCTAGCGAGGAGATGTATTCCTCTAGAGGGATGACTGAGGATGAGTTCTCTTTCTCCATGAACACTTGATTGGGTGCGTATGAAAAATTGAAAATGGAGCTTTAGGATGTCGGTTGAATTTTGTCATTGGGTTTAGCGCGTAAAAGGGAGTGAATGGCTTGGATAGAGGGAGGCCTTTTAATTCATCATTCTGCTTGTGGGGTTTGAAGTTGGATTGCGAAGGATTCCTCAATTGTGTGGTTGGGAATAGGATAGCAAAGAACCCTTCTCCTGTTTGTGTCATTCTTCTTCATTGTTATGTCTGGGTGGGGTTCTATTAGAGGTGGATAGGGGGACAAGAAAAAGATAAAGTGGTGGAAAGTGAAAAGAAAGTTGTTATTATCTTTCCTTTGTGGATGAATGTAGAAAAGATCCTTCTTTATTTTGTCATTTAATATCTTTAGGGTTTTGTAGATAAGATCATACCATAATACAGATAGCTGAAAGTTAAGATGATCTTGCTGCTGCTGCTGCTGCTGCTGCTGCTGCTGCTGCTGCTCTCTCTCTCTCTCTCTCTCGTGTCTAGGTATAGAAAGAAACTGCTATGCAGAACACTTGTAAAATCCTACGGATCAACAAAGTACAATTTTCAGATGCTAAAGCCATCCAATGGACAATGTTTTTGGACTTCAAGAAATCCAAGGTCATAGCACTATAGCAATCAGATGAATGGGTTTGATGATCCAAAGGTGGGCCATTGGGAACTTGACATAGTGTAGCACCCTCTAATAAGATTCCTTGTCTAAAATAAATGAGGTTTTGACAACATTTTAAAGAAATGCTATGTAGAAGGCCCTAACGAATCTTAACCAGAAGCATGCAACATTTGGCATTAAGAGGCCTACCTTTGAATGATTTGACCCAATTAATCTTGTTGATTTAGGTTTAGATAATTAGTTAAACAAAACTTAAGAAGATTGGATGATTCTAGCATCATAGAAATCATGGTTAATTTGGCGAGTTGAATTTACACTGTTGTTACACAAAATTTTTGTTTATTTTTTGAGATATATAGTATAGTATTTTAAGTGCTAAAATTATCTGATCTACACATTATTAGACTACTAGTTATCCAAACTTAGAGCAATGATATAGACAGGTCAGATTATTCAATGGCATGCCCTTGTGCTTGTAGCTAATATCCATTTAAGGTCCATACCAGCAATAGACGACCACAAATATGAGAGAGAGAGAGAGAGAGAGAGAGAGAGAGAGAGAGAGAGAGAGAGAGAGAGAGAGAGAGAGAGAGAGAGAGAGAGAGAGAGAGTCAACAATTGCTAGTTGTTGTAAAGGTCAAATAAGAATATATGGATAAAGTGTGGTCGGTTGGGTTCTTTGTGTGAAACAAACTAAGATAAGAATATTGTATAAATCATCTTCAAGTGGACAAAGCTAATAGGATTGGATCTAGGAAAACAACCCAAGAAAGACATTTTCATTCATAAACTAATCGATCTCTTACAAGCTCTATCAATTTTTTAACAAACTACCCAATAGAAGGTTGTGCAAGAGCAAGCAAAATGATATCCAAATCAAAACTACTCCCTTGACTTGGGTGTGGATGGAAGGATTGGAATATGAAAGCTTCAATGGGAAGGAGGAGACATGTATATCATTTTTAGCATCAGAAGGTATTGACTTCCTCATCTTAGATATCCATCCATCCATATGCTCCTCAATCTAATTATTTATTAGATTGGATTATTTATTTCTTTCTATACATAATTTTTGCTCTCCTTGTTTGAAATCTTTACATACTATTACCAGGGACGATTGAGTTAGGATTGAATTTTGGGTGGAAATTCAATTTAGAAGTGTATTTTCTTTTATTTATTTATTTTGATGAATTATTTTGTTAATAAAAAATAAAATATATTATGCGGTACCCAAGATTACAAAAGATTCTTTGCAAGTAGACTTACTGGATAATTGATAATAGGATTTTCCAAAGGAAACTTTGTGATATTCTATGAGAATGTCTTTGTGTTCATGTGCATGGAGATCAATGTATGGTTTTGAACCACTTATCTTGACCTACATGTAGGACATAGTGATCTAAACCACTTATCTATTGGGACTCATTTCTACTAATCAATGATCCTAACCACTATTATACTATTAGGTAGTGGAAAATGGACTGGGTCAAAAAGTTTAAGGAAAAAAAGCTTGTAATGGCCCCACATGCGACTCTTGCAGCTACCAATTCATCATTGGTGGTACTCGCTTACTAATCCTGCGTGAAGGATCCTTCATGTTTGCATGATAGGGTTTTAGTATGTTTGTGTGGAAGATGTGATAGATCTTAAGGGATGGAGGGAGCTGGACTCACTAAGAAACCTTGCCGGTTCATTTGATAATGGAGTAAGGTCCTTCATACCTTCTTAACAATCTCTCATGTTTGCTTCATAAAGCCTTGAATTGGTAACTTGATCATGACAAGGTCTCCTATCTTGAACTAATCTAGTGCCCATCTCTTTTCATTTGCATGCTTCTTTATTCTCTTAGCAGTCTTATGTAAGTAGGATTTAGCTAACTTGTTTACACCAGATTCTAACAAGTTGGTAGGTTGTAGCACTCTTTCCATCATATATAGCATGCTCATACTATCAATGGTGTAAGGGATTGCTAGGCAATGACCAACTCAAAGGGACTATGGCTCGTTGACTCACTCTTCCACAAGTTGTAGCAAAATTGGGACACCTCCAAGCGTTTCACTCAATCCTTTTGATTTTTGCACTCACAAAGTGCCATAAGTACTCCTTCAACAAAGTGTTTGTGCTTTATGTCTGTCCATCCGTTTGTGGGTAAAAGTTAGTGGAGAAGCAAAGTTTTGTCCTTAAGAGTTTAAACATCTCCCATCCAAAACTTTTTTGTTACCCGAGGGTCTCAGTCACTTATAATAGTCTTAAGAAACTCCCTAAAGCTTCACCACATTCTTTAAGATTAGTTAAGCTACTTCTTTAGTTGTGCAATCTATTGGGGCAGCACTAAGAGTCACATATTTGCAAAAGTGGTCCACTACTACTAAGATAGACCCCAATCCTTCCACCTTAGGGAGCATTGATATGAAATATATCGAAATGCTTTCCCACATTCTCTCAGGCACAGGCAATGGTTGTAGCAACCCTCTTGACTTCTTGTGTTTGACCTTATCTTGTTGTCATACTAGGTAGGTCTTTACAAATTCATTTATGTCATCCACCATCCTAGGCTAATAGTACCTCGTTTCCAACAAATTAAGGGTCCTTCTTTGGCCTGGGTAACTAGCTCACTAAGTGTCATGATATTTTCCTATTAATTCTCTTTGTATGGTGCTCCATCTTGGTACATAGAGGCAATTTTCCTTGGTGTAGAGAAGCTCATCCTCTCACCAAAGCCTCCTTGTTTTCTATCCTTAGTAGCTTGGATTATGCCTTTGGCCACATCATCGTTACTAAGTCCCTCTCGTATATGGTCATGTAGGGTCTCATTAAGTTGACTCACCAATATGACGTGTTTTAGCTTTAAGGTTGTAGGCTCAACCTTTTGGCTTAGTGCATCAATAGCCTGATTGATCCACATAGTTTATTCCATTACCATGTCGACCTCAACCACGAAGTCTTGCTACCAGGCTTGCTTCGAACTTAGCTTCTTTGGGGTCTATAAATGACTGGTGGCAACATTGTCTATCTTAACAATGAAGAGTGATCCTAGCAAGTAATTCCTCCATGTTGTTAGACAACGAACCACTACCATCATATCATTCTCTTGGACAGTATAATTCCTCTCTGTCTCATTAAGCTTTCATCTCTCGTATGCAATAGGATGGCCTTCTTGCTCTAAGAATCCTCCTATGGCAAAGTCAATAGCATTGGTGTGTACTTCAAAGGGTATTGAGTGATCTACCAATTTGAGGTATAGTTCCGCCATCACTGTATCCTTGATTTCCTTAGGCCTTTTGGCACTTCTCCATTGATTGCCACGTGCTATTCTTCTTTAATAAATTTGTGAGTGGAGTAGCATGTAGTGAGTAACTAGTTATGAACCTCCAGTAATAGTTGACAAGGCCTAGAAAGCTTTGCAACTTGGTCACTTTTGTAGGCACTTCCCATTCCACAATAGCTTAAACCTTGTCCTAGCCATATATATTTGTTCGCCTCCTATCCAATGCCAAAGGAATGACACTTCCTGCATGGCAAAGGAACATTTCTCCCTTTTGACATAGAGAGAGTTTTCTCGTAATACTTGGAATATAGTTCATAGGTGGTCTAAGTGTTTCTCCAAATCTAACTATTGACCATGATATTATCTCAATAGACAGCCATAGGCCCATTTAAGTAGGGGTAAAATATCTTGTTCATCAAAGTGCAGAAGGTAGACGAAGTGTGACTAAGAACTCATAAGCATCATACCTTGTGAGACAAGTGATCTTGGATTCTTTTCCTTTAGCAATATGCACTTGGTAGTATCTTGACCTTAGATCAAGTTTGCTGAAGTGTCTTGCCTCAACCAACCGATCGAACAAGTCAACTATGAGCAGAATCTTCAACTATGAGTAGAATCTGATACTTGTTCTTGGTAGTCACTTTGTTAAGTGCTCTATAGTTGATGCACATTCTTAAGCTTCCATCATGTTTCTTCTAAAATAGCACCCTGGGACATCATAAGGGGCTTTTGATTGTCATACAATCCTAGCATCCATCAATTCCTTTAGTTGTCTATATAGTTCCTCCAACTCAGGTAGTGGCATCCAATAATGGGCTAATGTAGGGGGTCTTGAGGGAGGTTCTAACTCAATCTAGTAGTCGACCTCCCTTCTTAGTGGCAATTTCTTAGGTAGCTCAGGTGGCTTATCGTCCTTGAACTCATTATAGACTTTTTCCACCTCTTATGGCCAAGGCATTTCAACCTTATCTTTCTTTTCAAATAGGGTAACCAAGAATGTCTCTTCCCTCTTCTTGAGACCCTTCACCAATTGCATTACTAACGATATCTTCCCTTGCCTCTTACCATCCTTCAACACTAGGACCATGCAAGGTGCCTTCTCATCAAGAAATCTCAACACTCCAAAGGCATGGCATCAGGATGGCTTTTGTAGAACTAAATAAATCTATTCCAAGGATAACCTTAAAGCCATCCATAGGTAGTACGGTCAAATTGCTAGCCTTACCACTCTTCAATCTTTAAGGGTATGCCTTTGGCAACTCTAAGCATTGGCCTAGCTTTAGAGTTTACCACCTTTGTAATATCCTTAATTTTTAGGATAAAATAGGAAATTATTAAATAAATTAAAATAAAAATTTATGGATGAAATTTTTTCCTAAAAACATAAGAATTAGAAAGTGCTCATCGATACGAATCCAATGCCACCAAGAACGCGAAAAACGGAGCTCAAACGAGGGAGTTATGAGCCGTCAAAGTTGGAAGGGCAAATTGGTCATTTGATAGAGACGTGTTAGACAGGGGTCCAAATTGATACTGGCACCCCCGTCTTCCACACGTCTCTACCAGTGCCGAAAAAATCGCAGGAGAGACGTGAAAAGAGATGAGTGGGGAAGAGTTTCTCTTCCCCAAGACTCTAAAACCCTATATCTATGCTCCTTTAGGAGCCAAAACGCTCCACTTTGAGCGTTTTCTCTGAGTTTTATGCAAAACCCTAGCCCTGAAAAACTTGGATTTTTCTGGCAAGTGGAGCCCTGACAACACGAGCAACTCCGGCTAGGTACAAGGTAAGCCTCAAACCTATGTTTTTCGTATTTATTAAATAGAAAAACAATTACGAAAACATTTAAAAAATTAGGAAAAATCAGATTTTTAGGAACCTGTGTGCACGCTACTGTTGGAGAGTGATTTCACGGATCAAACCTAGTCCGTTTGAAAATCGCACCGTCCAACTAGTGCACAAGAGACCCAAGAGTATACCCTTTAAATTTGGGAGTGATCCAACAGTGGATTTCTCTAGAAAACCCAAAAACCAGTACCTATGGAGGATTTAAGGAACTTGGGAAAATTTATTTAAAAACCATGGTTTTTGGAAAAAATCAGTGCAAAAGGAGGGCATAAATGGATTCTAGAGAGAATTCTGAAGAAAATGGTGCAAAAATCACGCAAAACGGAGCCTCGTAGCTCACGCCGAGGCGACCGAATCGGCCTTTCTCTGGCCGTCGGCCGAAGGCGCCGACGCGCACGACTCTGCGGACTCGAGAGACGACGTCACACGACGTCGTTGTCGCACGCGTGCGCAGTGCCGCGCGCGTGCAGGGGAGAAGTCAGTTGGTTGTCGCGGCGGGGCTGAGACGCAGCGCGGCACGGTGCCGAAGACGCACGGCGCGCATCCTGTGCGGCGTCTGCGTCGGCGTGCGTCTTTGTGCGCCGGTATACGCCGGTGTAAATTGGCGGAAAAGGGCGCCGCCGGTATAAACCACCTTATGGTGGTCCGGCAGGCCCCATTTGAGGGTAGTTTTCACAAAAACTTGATTTTTGGGAGCCAGAGAGGTCCAAATTACGATCTGGAAGAGGCGTTGTGACCGTATTGATGACGCAGACCTAGTTTTAACTTAAAAACTTAGAAATGACCACTTTTTCTTTAGAAAAATATTAAAATAGTGGTGTGACATGTACAGGTGCACGTGAACATACCAGTTAAAGGGAGTTATTAGCAAGCTAGTGGTCTCACACTGAGGTAGGTGACGACAACTAATGTTTTGCCTTGATTTTTAAACCATGTTTAAACATAGCATCATGTGTGATGGTGTTTTAAAATGCAATTATTATTTACCGTGGATTTCATGCGACATTGCGTACAGGATGGTTATTCCAAATTGAAATCTTTACCCACGAATAAACTTATTTCAAATGCTTTTACAAGCATGATGTAAATTAGTTATGCTTAAATTAGAGACTTATTTCTTATTATATATATAGAAAATGCATGGATTTACATGGAAATGAGAATAGAGGCTTAGTAGTCGGTCCTTTTATAGGCTAACCCCTGTGATGATGGGCATGTCTCTGGGGACTGCAAGCTATAAGTGATCTTGAGTTTTAGCATATACATATGATTTTCGTGTTTTATATTTGATGACGGTGCTCTCGGGCCAAGGGCGTCATGCCAGGAGGGATAGGACCTGGCCACCCACCTTCCGAGATTATGATGTGATGAGTTTGTGATGTGATAGACACCGCCCATAGATGGCATTCAAGTAGGGGTTTGGTAACATGGATAGTCCACACTACCGGTCCTAAGCCTTTCCATGGGGACGTACGCTAAGTCTCCCGTTATGGTGTCGACGGGAGCGGCGGTGGTTGATACCCATGAGGGTTGCCACCGCAAAGATGATGGCCCATATTCTTATTATGTGTGCATGTATGATGAGCATGGTTATGGATGATATGCTCGGGTGTGACGACACTCGAGGTTGACTACGTGTACCGATCGTGATGTTAGTGCGATGTGGTGGGACCCATTACCTTAGGGTGCCCTTATTCTGGTGGTATGCTCCATTTTATTGATTCATGTCATGTTTTAACTCCTTGAATTTTATGTTTTAGCATATGGAATAAATTGGCATTTATTGAACATGGCATTATGATATCACTATTTTCATAAATGTTAGATTTTTTATCAGTACTGTTCATTATTTCTTTCATTTATTACATTAATTGTCTATGTACCTACACAAGCGATACTTGCCGAGGCATTGCTTTGTTTTGCAATGCCTTAGATCTCGAGCGCGACACCAGAAAGGAAAAGCGGTTGATAAACCTCGAGAGCCGTCCGAAGACTAGTTTTCCCTATAGTTTTAGATAGTAATGTGAGTCATTAGAGTGGATTATCATTTGAATTTTATTATGGACTACATACTTTATATTTGGATGTGATTTAGATGTTTGGACATATGTTGGACATTTATATGGGATGTTATGATGGATAGACCCTGGGCCATATTATTATTGTCTTTTGGACGTTTATTTGATTTAAAATAAAGGCGCCTATTTATTTGACGTTGATTTATACGCGGATTATTTATTTATGTTTAAATTACATGTACGCCATTTTGAGAAAGGAAAACTAACACCCGGAGTTTTTAAGATAGGTTTAGCAAAATGTTAAATAAATCTTTTCTCATGGGATCCCAAATGCTCTTATTTAAAATGCCATTATTATTATTAAAAAAAAATTTGTCTTAAAAATCCGGGGTGTTACAACCTTCATCCTACTTACATCCTTCTCCAACTTGAGGCCTATCTTATTGGCTTCTTCTTTCAGGATGAAGTTGTAAGTGGCCCTCATATCTATCATAACTCTTGTATTTTTTTCTATCGTGGCATGGGTCTACATACATCAATTCTTTTACTGTCTTGGTATCAAGTTTGGCCACTGAAGCGTGCTCCTTCATAGCATTGAGGAGTTTAAGTAACCCCCATCTTAGGCTCACCTTCGTCCCCTTCTTCTACTTTGTGACTTTCCTTGTCAACCAACATGGCATTGAAGGCATTCTTCTTTGAACATTCAAATGCCCTATGATCACTATTGTATATAAAGCAACTAGAGTGAAGAGGGATAAACTTACCTTTGCCTTTCAGTTCATAATTGATCTTCTTACCTTCCTTCTTATTGCTCTTAGGCTTGTCTCCAGCCCCCACCTTTGCTTTGATTTGCTTTACCTTTCTTCTCCTTACATGTATCCTCTATCTTCTTAGTAAACTTAACCAACTTTTCTGTAGTTGAGAGTGCAGTAGCCAAGCTTTGCACTCCCCTCCTTTGTAACTCTTGTTCTATCAAAAGTTGCAACTTGTCCATGAAGAAAAATAGCTTGTCCTTCTCAGTCATATCAGAGATGTTCAAAAGAAAATCCATGAATTGGTTGATATATTCTGGGATGGATCCTATATGTTTTAGCTGCTTTAAATTCTTCTGAGTAAAGTATTCCACATTTCTTGAAAAGAATTGAGCCTTGATCTCTTTCTTGAAGTCTTCCCATGTGATTATGGTACAATGAGCTTCTATTATATCAGTATACCTCTATCTCCACCATATCATTGAATCGTAGATGAGATACATTGTGGTTGTATCCACCTTCATGGCCTCCTCCAAAATTTTAGCAGCTTTGAAGTATTGTTCTATTTGCTACAAGAGATTCTCTAGATCCATCTAATTACAGGTTTCCTTGTAACTTTTGGATTATGAAACGTTGACTTTAAGAGCAAATTCCTTTGATCCAGATCCTTCCCCACTAGCTATGACCTTTTTCAATAGGGCCAACCAAATCTTCATGTCCTCTAGCTTGCTCACTTCCTCATGGAGGTTGGTTATTTCACCTTCTATAGTCTTAAGGTCATCAGACATGCTTTCCATTCTTTCAGTAGTCATTACATCCATAGACTATGCAAGGCATCTATAAAAGCACTAGATATGTTCAGACAATTAATCAGAATGAGTTTGTTCGAACTTACTTAATAGGGCCTTCAAAGTAGTGTGACAAGTATACAAAGCCAGCTCTTGGGATGGGTCTATTAACTTTTCCCTCTTCGATCTCTACTAACCTTCCACAGGCATGTTGGTCACTCCTGAATTACTTGTCATGATGCTTTCATGAAATTTTCACAATCCTCAACAAGCAATTCCCCACTTGAAAAGCTTAGACACCAACTATCATGGGATTGTAAGTTTCTTTGCTTAACCCATGCGACACTTGTAAATGCGTGCAGTACTACAAAGGTATATAATACATGCATGTATCTTTGTGGAATTAGAAGCACATGCGAGGCCAATGTATTTGGTGATCCAACTACTTGTCTTTTGAAGCTATATCATGCGGGTTCATTTACCTCCACTTATTTATAACATACGGCTTAGGAATTTACAAATTAATGAATAGCACTACAATCTTTATCCTGAGTCAAATGGTTAAGATTGTCTGACTTATGAGTTTTTGTGTGAGGATAAGCAAATGAATGGTTTGGACCGCCAAATGTGAGATAAAAGCATTCAGTTAACAAGTCCCAAATTTTTTGTTCCCTTTATTTAATCTCAACCCTTTTTTAAGATTCAATAATTTTGCCTCCTTTCCTTTAAGTTTTAATTCAACAACGAAGTTGTACGTGTATATGTATGTATTTTTGTTTGTTTAGCCTAAAAGTGATGTGTAGAAGAGAAATACGAATTCCCTTGAAGTGCTGTTCACACTCTGGTGCAAACAAATTTACATATTTTGATAGAGATGGCTAGCTGTTTCTGCAAATTCCAATCCAAAATCAAACTCTCAATGTATCGCCCCACGTGAACTTCCATATGTGTATGCATGTATTACAAACCTTTTGAATCATCCAACCGTTTATTTGTTAGCCCTGCTGTACACCAATATAAACACCCGTTTGATAATTCTACGGCTGACCTTGTATATCTTTGACAAGAAAAAAGCCACTATATATTTACATTCATCAACAAACTGTTCCACGAATCAACGGTTTAGAATCCACTATAGCATTCCTAACTCCTAATTAACCATGCGTTTTAGCGGTTGGAATCACTGAGAGGAGAGGAGAGGAGCGGAGCGTATGCATGCATGTATCTGAGTTGTCTCTCTTGAATGTCTAAAAACCAGGTACCCTTATCTACCCTTGATCAAAAGATCACCTGACTTTACTTTTCAGCCAGTTGGTGCAGGCCTTGTACAATTTTCAACCCCAGCTGGTGCACCTCAATGATATTCTCACAGAGAGAAATCGGAATCGTCTTAGTTTCCTTTGATAAGGATGAAACCAGTCCATGCCGTGGCTCGCAGCACCTTTCCATATCGACTTGAGGAGACAATTGTCCCATCTCTATGGTGTCAACCATACTCCTTTTTCATTCCGGTGAGTTTAAGTGAAAATGCTACCGAAGAAGGTGCGGACCCAATAGTAGATGACTATGGTATTACGCATTTCCTCAAAATAGTGAGGAACGGAGCAATAAAGCTTTTAGGAGGAACACTAGAGAATCTTCTAGCACTTTGAGAGCGAGATTATGTTGTCCATGGCGATGCGATTAAGGTTACTTCTTCCCGGTCATTGCCTTTTTAACAAAACCAAAAATTATTATTACCAAAATCCATCCAAGTGCATTATTTGGTTTAAAAACTTACGGCCATTTCTGTGTTTCTCTATGGGCTTATTAACCAATCTTTTTGTCATCCACAGATACCCATTCCCAGCTTAGCTGCGGAAAAATTGGCTTTTACTTCGGGGGCATATGTTGTCCACCTTGTCGTGGCTTCACCCTTCAACTAATGGAAGCTTATAACGAGCTCAAGAAAGTCGGAAATGAAAGCTTCGAAATCATTTTCATCTCTATTGACAGAAACCAAGAAGAATTTGACAAAAACATGAGCACCATGCCATGGCTAGCAATCGCTACAATGATAGGACTCGCCGTGACCTTAGTCGAATCATCAACATCAAGGGAATTCCAGCTCTGGTCCTTCTTGGACCAGACGGGTAGACCCCTTACCACCAACCGTTGGGCCATTATCTCTTCTTATGGAGCGAAGGTATTCTTCTTCACTCAGTCTAGGATCACCGAATTGGAGGCCTTGTTACTCGAGGAAGGGGAAGGGTTGCTCCTTTCGGTTCATGATTCAAAACACCAGCTTGTACTAAAGTTGGATATCCTTAAAGCTTATATCTGAAATTCGTGCCAAAGGCGAGGTGGCTTCTGGGTGTTCTCTTGCAGTGAGTGTGACTGCGATCTTCACCCCGCATGCTTTTATTGCATGGATTGGTGAGCCCTGAGGGTTCCTTTCGCGGAATGCCCTCGTTGGGATCCACCTGATTGTAATTTAAGTATGGCACACTTTTACCCAGACTTTGACAGTTCATAATCAAGGCTTAACTGAATGTGAGGGTGCTCAATTTGCATGTTTTAGGCCACTGTGAGATCAAACTGCATGGTAGCTAGCAACGTAGGTGGGAACCATTGGGTAAAGATGGCTGTCTCCGGCCTTTTTCTAGTTGTGTGTAGTTTAATTTATACTATTTTCTTATTTTTATAAATTCATACACTACTTACAGTAAAAGTAACCCTTCAACCTTTTAGGGGCTCATTACATCCATTTCGGACTCCCTGTCTCTGCCTCTCTTACCACTTTGGAAATCCTAAAATAATCGATCGTCCCTCTGACTATCACTCCTTTTTCCCTAACCCTACTTGTGCATGTAAGCCCTTTATTCTCTCTCTCTCTCTCTCTCTCTCTCTCTCTCTCTCTCTCTCTCTCTCTCTCTCTCTCTCTCTCTCTCTCTCTCTCTCTCTCTCATATTACTTTTGCATGTAAGCCAGCCAGTCCCTAATTCTTGCTCTTGAATGGATGTAAAGATAGAAATGAAAATGCAATGATGGGTAGATGCTGATAACAGAAGTTCCACGAATCAGAGGATTAGAACCATCTCTATCAATCATCCATAGCATGTCCTATCGTTGGTTCATCAGTGAACATGTGATGCCCACTTGAAATTCCTGCCACTAATGGGTAAAATACACAAACCCATCAACCTTAAGAAACCGCAAAAGTTGTTTAAGCACTGGCTCATTTGTTCTTAAAATAATTTTATTTACGTCTTATGGCTCTCTCTCTCTCTCTCTCTCTCTCTCTCTCTCTCTCTCTCTCTCTCTCTCTCTCTCTCTCTCTCTCTCTCTCTCTCTCTCATATTACTTTTGCATGTAAGCCAGCCAGTCCCTAATTCTTGCTCTTGAATGGATGTAAAGATAGAAATGAAAATGCAATGATGGGTAGATGCTGATAACAGAAGTTCCACGAATCAGAGGATTAGAACCATCTCTATCAATCATCCATAGCATGTCCTATCGTTGGTTCATCAGTGAACATGTGATGCCCACTTGAAATTCCTGCCACTAATGGGTAAAATACACAAACCCATCAACCTTAAGAAACCGCAAAAGTTGTTTAAGCACTGGCTCATTTGTTCTTAAAATAATTTTATTTACGTCTTATGGGTGCGAATAAAAGTATCAGACTGGTATCAAAGGCTAAAATTTTTCCATGTCCTCTTCCGATGCAAACAGCTCATCAGTATTCACATTAAAACATTTTCTGATGTTTTATAAAAAGATCTAGAAAAGATACAACTATGTTTTTAAAAAATCATCTATTTTACAAAACAGACCTCTGAAGAAACTTGTGAATCAATATTCACTTGGATGCATGGGTCCGTTTCGATCGTGCACTTATTGATCAAATCCGCAGAATCGTATCGACATAATCTTGGTGCAAGTGCAAGGCAGGATTCGGGACAAATTAACCAGAATATTGCTAGAGTGCGGAATGTATATACAGTCATAACTAAGCTTACATATGGGGCTCAGCTAGCTGGCGATTCGAATGTTCTTAGACCCCATCCTATATAGGCCATACATACCCTTCAAAACTTCCATATTCGACGCAGCCTTTAGCGTTTGAAATTTACCAGGACCCCTTGTACTGTTATCTTCTTCAAACTTTCTAAATAGTCCATTTATCTCACTCTATAATAGTAACAATTATATTATTAAGATCAATGGATGGAGAACAACTTTGGTAAACGGCTTATTATGGTGCGGCCTGTGTAATTGCGATAAGCAGATAGTGATCTACACCTGCAAACAACTGCAGCAAAAAAATAGCAATTAATTGGTGGCCTAGTAAATACAAGTTTACTAGGCAGCTAAAAGCCTAAAACTAGAAGCTGGCCCCAAATCTTTTATGATCCAAACCACCATTTATCTCCCGGGGTCAGTCTCACGATGAAACAATCCTAGGCCTCTTAATTACTTATTACATTTTTAGCATTTCTTTGAAACTTCGATGCCCAATTTACAACAAAGAACAATAGAGGTTATTATCATCCAGGAATGATTTCTGAGGCATGACTTTTCTAAGTAGGGCCGCACTAAAGATGAATAGATTGCAGAGAGAGGGAAGAAATGGAAGTAGTTTTTTCTTTATTTTTGCATGGTCTTCTTGATGCATTTAAGCCACAAGAATGGTCAGGGGTTAGGAGGCAAGGAAAGAAAGTCAAGGGTCAAAACAAAAAGTATAGGCCATTTTGGGTCGGCCGTCTTGTTCGGACCATTCTCCAACAAAAGAGAGAGAGAGAGAGAGAGAGAGAGAGAGAGAGAGAATGAAAAGAGCGATGCAGCTAGTTGCCTCTATTTTCGGATTTGTAGAGAGACACAAAACACGAGACTTAAGTTCAGAAAAAAGGAAAAAGAGAGACAAACACAGAAAGGTAGGATTGAGTTACTTGTGTCTCTTGTTTTGGCTCTGGCCTTGGAAGGCCTCTTGAAGGAGAGAAAAAAAGAAAGAAAAAAGTCTTGATAGATATCTCTTGAAGTTCTAGAGAGAAGTAAGTCCAAAGGTTAGGAAGTACGGGGGAAGACCTAGTTTTGGATTCACAATTTTGAGCCTCTTCTTGAACTTCTAGAGAGAGAAACAAAAAAGAAAGAATTAACAAATACAGGTGCAGTGCGGTGGATCTTCAAAACCTCTTGTTCTTGTTTGAATATCTTCCGAAATTAAGTATCTTAGGAAAGAGCAAATGGGGTTTTGTAAAGAGGATTAAAGGGCTTTTTTCCTCTCTTATAGTTTGGATCTTTGTGTTCTTCATCCATCCCTTTGGAGGGATCTTTTGGTTGTGTTATATTATTTGAAGAGAGGAGAAGAAAAAGAGAGACATGTGGGGAACCACCAGCAGCCACATGACAAAGGATGATGCACAACATCATCACGGGTTGGTGGCAGTAGCTATTGACAGAGACAAAGGGAGCCAACACGCCTTGAAATGGGCTGTTGAACATCTAGTGTCCAGAGGCAAAAATATTATACTAATCCATGTCAATCACCAGGCAACCTCAGTTCCTAATCCAAGTATCCCTCTCTCTCTCTCTCTCTCTCTCTCTCTCTCTCTCTCTCTCTCTCTCTCTCTCTCTCTCTCTCTCTCTCTCTCTCTTGCATCATGCATATACAGATAAATAATTTATTTAAATCTACATATTGATACATAGAAAAGACGTGCAGCTAAAGTCATCTTTGGGCCCAAGCCAGATGGCTGGTCACCAAGATTCTTTTTCTGGCCACATCCTTGATAGGTGATACCCTAAAGATGGATCATGTTCTTGGTTAGATGATATTAACCCTTGGCTCGGTTACCATGACGTTGTTATTCTTCAACTTTTCAATTCATCCAACTTATCCATGCCGGAGGTCCATCTATCAAGATGTGGCCGAAGACACTTGTTTGGGTGGATTATTATGTGATTCTTCCAATAATGACTTGTTAAAGGGCCGTTTCTTCACGACGACAACAAGGCAATTATCTTATAAAATGAGCAAAATCATCATTTTTTACTGTAACCCTTTCTCGTGCATGAAGTGGGAGGCCATGTCTCTCTCAACGAAGTGAATGACGATGTTGCAGCAGCGTACCGTAACCAGCTCGAACATCAGAACAAGGAGCTATTTCTTCCGTTTCGCTGTTTCTGCACTCGGAAAGACGTGAGTAGCCTCTGGGCTTTCACCTTCTTTTTGGCCAGTTCAAAATTTTTAGTTGGTATGCAAAATGTATTTTTCTATCTATGCCTTGGCTTAGTAGTAGTTGTTGTGCCTTAAAGGCGCAAATTTTCGTCGCATTGCATGATGATATTCTTGGAGCAAACTGATTGAGACGAGAGATAGATGAAACAAGCTTGTAAATGCAGTTATTTTCAGTCATTTCTGTTTCTTTTTCCTTACTATAACGATATATATTCTTATTGCGATTCAGATAAAATGCACCGATGTGATACTGGAAGCTGCAGATATAGCCAAGGCAATAAATGAATATGTTACGAATCATGCAATTGAAAATCTGGTGGTCGGTGCATCATCAAGGAATGTGTTTATGAGGTAGGTACTTTGTCTAATTGTTTTGGAAGAAACAAATATCACCCAGTTCCAACTCATACAAACTTTGTATTTAACCAATAACTTTTTCCTGCATGCCAAAGCAGCCCAATACGCTCTGCTTCCCCCTTTTACGTATGGAAAGCCATGCATCATCATAAATCCACATCCGAAGATGCTTAGACTTTCTGTTTCTCATATATGTAGCTGACCCTGTCACCCAATCCGTTTCATGTTGTGGTGGTCCCTATATTTGATTTTTTTCCAACCATGTATGTACATCCTACTACTTTTCCCATTTCCTCACTCACCAAAGAAATATTATGTTCCAGGAGATTCAAGGCACAAGATGTTCCCACTGGTGTCTCCAAAGGGGCACCAGATTTCTGCACTGTCTATGTCATTTCCAAAGGGAAAATCTCCTCCGTTCGTTCAGCTGCCAGGGCGGCCCCCATCGTTGATATACGTAATTCAATGCTACCAACTATGTCAAAAGAACCTGAAACACCTTTTGAAATGCCTTTCTCCAATGGGCACGAGGCGTCTCATGGGCATCGACACGCCCAAGCCCATGGAGCCACAGCTTTTGAAAAAACTATCGCCAATCTGCAGGCTGCCGATGCAACGCCTTCCATCAATATGCACGTTACCAATGCAACACCTTTCGCCAATATGTACGCCCCCAATGGAATACCTTTCCCCAGTGCCCACAATCCTCATGTCGGTGCAAAAATGAATCATCGGGCCGCCGCTGTGTACCTCAATCCGCATGTTCCTACTACTGCAATAGGTAATACATAATTATGTTACACGTAGTTTTCTTTACCGAATCATACTTACAAAATTCTCCAAATTAAAAGGCCATGCGTTTAGCTAAATCCAAGTGTATGCACCATCACATTCTCATATAAGTAAATCTCAATACTTTTTTATGAAAAGAATGGATATTCAAACTGCATCCACATTGTTCTTCCCAAATGTTTCCTGAAAAGCATGTTAGCATACCAGAATATCCCCAATCCAGACTGTAACTATGGTCTTGTTTCTTTTGGTGAACATTTGAAGGTCACCCTGAGACACCGTTTGCCACACCATTCGGCAACCATCGGGGCATGAACGAGGAGATGGACTCTATTAAGTAAGTAAAACTTCATAAATAAAAGAAAAAGACAGCGTAAATGACCCAGCACTCATCTTGTTCGTGAAACAGGTCACCTTTTACCAGGGGAGGGAGAGCTATGAATAAATCATCATACGGAGAGATCGGACCGCCAGATGCTGATATATCCTTTGTGAGCAGCGGCAGACCAAGCACTGAAAGGATGTTCCCTACGTTTCTTGACCATGTGGATTCCGCTCCAAGAATGTCAAATGGCAGTAATGGTGATAATCGAAGCTTCGAGTATCCTAGCCACAGGCTTGACTCCAATCCCTCGGTGGACAGTGGAAGAACATCCTGGTCATCACAGAATGTGGTAATGTGACCCATATTAACAAACTTAAAATAGGTAATGTAGTTATAGCAAACAGTAACTAACCGCTTAATTTTGTGCAAATTTCAGGAGGATGTCGAAGCTGAGATGAAGAGGTTAAAGCAAGAACTTAGACGGACTATGGATCTGTATAGTACCGCTTGCAAAGAGGCACTCAATGCGAACAAGAAGGTGAAAGATCTTGTGTGTCACTGCATATGAAAGCCTTTTTCGCTTGAATATTCAGCTAAAACCATGTTTCATGACAGGCGAGAGAACTCCATCACTGGAAGATGGAGGAAGAAAGGAGACTACAGGAGGCACGAATTGCCGAGGAAACTGCCCTGCAAATGGTGGAAAGGGAGAAAGCAAAGTGCAAAGCAGCCATTGAGGCAGCTGAAGCAGCTCAAAGGATTGCTGAGCTGGAAGCGCAGAAGAGAATAAATGCAGAAATGAAAGTGATCAGAGAAGCAGAAGAGAAGAAGAAGGCATTTGATGCTTTGACATATCATGATGTTAGATACAGAAAGTATACAATAGAGGAAATTGAAACAGCAACGGACTTCTTCTCTGAAACCCGCAAAATTGGTGAAGGGGGATATGGACCCGTGTATAGATGTTATCTGGATCACACAGAGGTTGCCATTAAAGTTCTCCGTCCAGATGCTGCTCAAGGAAGATCACAATTTCAGCAAGAGGTAGGAACCAATGACCCTGTATGAACACTCAGTAGTATCAGCGCCACCACCAAACACAGTGTTTCATTAGTTAGAATTGAATCACAAAGAGAGATTTAGCGACAATAAAACAAAGAGACACGGAGAAAGATATAGATAATAAATCAAAGAGAAGCACAGAGACAGCAATTTAGGTGGTTCAGCACGATTGCCCACTCAGCATCTTTTAATTTTATTTTAGTACTTCAAAACATAGTAAACTAACTTGATAGATCGAGTGTAAAATTCGCATTCATTTTTTTTTTTTCACATGACTGGTTCACAAGTGACTACTCTCACATAACTACAACTAAACAGCTGCAGTATTATCTCACTTCTATTCCTGGACTTCCAAATGCAGGTTGAAGTCCTGAGCTGCATACGACATCCCAACATGGTTCTTCTTCTAGGTGCCTGCCCGGAGTATGGTTGCCTAGTGTATGAATACATGGCAAATGGAAGCTTGGAAGACCGTCTTTTCAGGCGTGGGGGGTCTCCAGTTCTACCATGGCAGCTGAGGTTCCGAATTGCAGCAGAGATTGGCACTGGCCTGCTCTTCCTACACCAGACAAAGCCGGAACCACTTGTTCATCGTGATCTTAAACCAGCCAATATCTTGCTTGACCGTAACTTCGTTAGCAAAATCAGTGATGTTGGCCTGGCTAGACTTGTTCCTCCAACCGTTGCCGACAATGTAACACAGTACCGAATGACGTCGACTGCCGGAACCTTCTGCTACATAGACCCAGAATACCAGCAGACTGGCATGCTTGGAATAAAATCAGACATTTATTCTCTCGGAATCATGTTCTTACAGATAATAACAGCCAAGCCCCCAATGGGCCTGACCCACCATGTTGACAGATGTATTGAGAAAGGGACATTTGAAGAGATACTGGACCCAGAAGTTCCAGACTGGCCAATTGAAGAAACCTTGGGATTTGCCAAGTTAGCACTCCAGTGTGCAGAGCTGAGACGAAAGGACCGACCAGATCTTGGGGACATCGTCTTGCCACAGCTCGAGAGATTGAGAGCAATTGCTGATGAAACTATGCCCCAGCTTAACTTCGGTCGTAGTGCAGGTCCCTCAACCAACCACAGTCACGTCTCCATGCGCCAGGTAAGCACTTTCCTACAAGCATATGCATTGTCCTGCTTTAATAGATGTACGTACACATGCACAAAGAATAAATAGCATATGTATCAATAGAAGAGGAGAATATCAAGATCTAAACAAGGCTTGGTCCTCGTTTGGTGATCATCATGACTCTTCTCGCCACAAGAATAGACTCATATGATGAATAAAAATGAATACAAGATTACACCACCTGAGATAGGATATAGTATTTCATACCATTTGTGAGAACATCTACTATTCACTCGTGTCCTCTATGTAATGGTAACAATTATTAATTTAAACACAATGATATTTACCTAAATTTGCTCATAATACTTTGTGTGCAGAGAGACAGCATATGACGGTCCTTGTATTTTTAAGAGCTCTTATATGGTGCACAAGTATAAAAGCCAAGGATTTGACATACATATGAAAAATGCTAGGTAGGATTGATATTGGTGACTTATTAATGGCCATATGTAGGACATGTCATGCACCAAAATTCTTCTGCATTGGAGACACCCACAATATTATTATAGCATGGAATTTGGATCAATAATAAATTCGAAACAATGATCATATATTCTTGAGCAGATAGTAGGTTAAGATAATCAACTAGAGAAGACTTTTGATGCATCATCTATTTAAAATATGGCCTAGAAGATGAACAGTTTGATTAGTAAACATCTGGGTCTCACACGTATTTTAGATGATTTAGAAGTGTAGACACGATATAATTTTTCTCTGTTCAATTATTTATAAAAGAAGTATCGGAGTAAGGAATTATGCCCTCTTCAAGTCAATAATCATGCTCAACAAACTTGATTTAGATTTATCCAACTATTCTACTATGCTTAAGAGTACAACAATAGAAACATTGCATTAAATTGCATATTTGAAGTACTTCAGAGTAAATCAATAGTATTATATTTATTGGTGTCTATAGATAAATGAGCCAAAGTCAGACTTCTAAATAATTTATGTTTCTTTCAATAGGATGTGATGAGTGATCCACACCTTATAGGATATTAGAACTCAAGGAGCTAAACAAGCCAAGTCATCTATAGTTGGAAGGCGAACAAGTATAGTCTGATAGCATGCGATAAACCAGCTCAGGTATTTGAGATTTATGTAAGCTTTGTTCTTCTTTTAGTAAAGAATGATGCAGAAATAGGCCAATTGGGAGTTCAAATTTGACATTCATTTAGCTTTCTACAGGTTGTTTACACCATTGTTGAAATATGAAACTGCGACGAGAAGCTGAATGGAGTTCCTGAACATAAAACCAGTTCACCAGAGTAATGAAGGAGAAAATTTTCCTTCTCCTTTAATTTTTCATCAACAAATAAGATGAATGCTCAAGAGCAAGTCACCTTGAGGGAACCCTTGCTTTTTATGGGAGAAAAACATATGTTTTGCTCTCCTACTGTGTGTTATCATGTAAAGGTATTTGCCCATTGGCAATAAGTGTTGGTAAGTGGCAAATGTTGATAAAAGATAATTTTGAGATTGCTTGCATATTTTTGTTCAGACTAGCAAGCTGTCATAAAATAACAAATGTACTATGTTTAAAGATGTCTAAGCTATTTGGAGCTCTATTATTACATGATTTACTCTTATTTTCAAGCTTTTTTACACTTTACTAAGGATATTCTTGTCCAAGTAATGCATTTTATGAATAAAGAGTTTAATTATTGACAAACGTAAGAGTACATTCCCATCTTGGAAATGAAACAAGATCAAGGAAGTTTTCCAAGGTCCTTCGGGGCAGTCCTACATTTTTGAAAGAGCTATCATTTATACAGCTGGCTTATTGCATTTCACATCATTGCACAAATGAAGACATAGTTGGCATTAATTAAAGTTATTACAACCATATTTCTAATTTCCTACTATCAACATTTTCCTCAAATTTGATATTGAAGATGATTTTCTTTGGAAAAACAAAGGCATATTTATAGGTATCTTAGAAGATAATATGGGAAGTTACTATTACTCATCTTGTCTAGATGTTTTTCTCCTTTTTTGATGTTGCGGGATCAAAATTCAGCACTACACAGGTGCATACATGCTCATAGTAGATTTGGAGATATTGTAAACTGCTTCAAACTAACTACTAAGAAAAAGTGGTTCAAATTGGATTTATTATGAGAATGAGTTGAAAAGAAAAGTAAGAAAACAAGAACGATAAAGTATGTGGGAGATATAAGTTTATGATATTCATGCCACTACTGACCAAAATGATTAAGCAATGGACACATACTTAAATGCAATGTACTAATCCCAGCATGCCTTCAAAATGAAGAAAAGAAATTTTATTTCATTATAAATAAATAAATAAATAAAACAAGACTAGTTAGGATACTTAGGATATGCAAAAATTGCATGCAGTTATTCATTTATCAAATGACCAGTAGCATCTTGGTAGCACCTCAAAATGGATTGCCATGGAATCCTCCATGTATCAAATACCTCTTTTCATAATTCTTTTTGGAAGGTGATTGTGCTTGCTTTTTGACGATAATGCTAGATCTAATCAAAAGAATACATTTCAATTGTTGGAACTTCAATTTATGTCCTCAAGGACATAAAGACACAAGTAGACCTCCTTTGCCCTGTTGAAAACTACCAAAGTTTACAAGTCACTAACTCCCAAAATATATAAATTGAACATTACACTTGTCAAAGTGTTAATTCTAATCACTATAAATAAACTTCCGTGCAATTTGGTAGTATGCAGAGCAGGGCAACAAGATGTTAGGAGTTATAATTGTTCTATTCTATAAGAGTTAACAACACAATATTGATGACAACCTTGCATTGCAAAAATAAAACAAACACAAAAGCTAGATCAACTGATTGACATGATTTCTATTGGGCAAGATAAAAATAGGGGTCCAAACAAGGTGAATGTCTCTCTAAAAAAAAAAGAAAATAAAAATGCAGCATTAGCATATAAGATGCCACCTTAGTGTTTGAAAATACTAGGATTCCTATTGAAAATACTCTTTTAATTTTTTGCGAGCCCAAGTAAAGTACACCTTCAAGAGGATTATAAGGACCACTTGCTCCTTTTTTCCATTCACATAAAAATGCTTTTGTAGATATAAGTGAAAGTCATGAGAAATCAATCCATTTGGACAATCCTAACCACTTGTTTTGAGTCTTTCAAGAACTTAGTAAAAATGGATAGGCATACTTTTTTATCTAAAAAAATGTAGGATAAAAACATCCACTCAACATAAACTTGTTATTCATCCAATTTAAGACATTCTAATATGATTAATGTGTTAGATTTGCGAAAGATGTTTTACCATGAATGCATGTGAAAAGAGGCATGTACTCTTGCTAGGACTTATGTTTTATGTCCTTACAAACCCTAGACAAGTTTACTTTTAAAAGCAATTCTGTCATTGGATTAAAATTTCTTATAACTATTTCTTAAATGGACTTACAATTTCCTCAAAGCAACCAATCAATTGTTAAAGAGTTGAACAAAGTGAAGAATTTGATCAATCAACACAAAAAAGTATATCATCAATCACTATGTTTATCTTTTCATTATAATATTTTAGAATAAATTTATCTGCTGAAAGTTCTATTCTTTTTCCTTTTTTAATGTCATATTTATGTAAGTTTTTAAATACTAAAAATATCAAGAAAATAAGGAAAGTCATGGGCTGATGGCATGTGAGTATGGAAGTAATGAGATGATATATAAATGGGAAAAGATAATGCTAACTACTTGTTTGTTTTGACACTCTCGGCCGATCAAATTTATATAAAATCTTGCCTTGTCTCTATACATAATTAATTAAGTTGCCCAACCAAAGTGTATCAGACTAGTCTGATGGCTAAAACTACAAGAGGACTTAATTTTCAGCTCTTAACCCATTTATCAATATGATCTTAATCCTCCTTTGTAGGAGCTATAAATCAATAGATCAAAATTTTCAAAATGAAACATTACATCAATTTTCCTTAAAATGATTTTTATTGCTTGTTACATGTTAACTTGTTACTAGTGCTTGCATGATGTTTTCACGGACCAGCTCGTAATAGGTTCCATATTCTCTCTCTGTTAGAAAAAAGCAAAAATGCATGTTTCTCATGACGAAACTGTATATGTATTAGTGACGCTTGTCAGAATTTGATGCCTCATATATTAGTCCTATTTAAGGCCAAGAAATTGGCAACTATAATGTCAGGTTTATTGATGCACAAGGGGTTTGCATTTGCCCAACTTCTTACTTTCGCTATTCTCTAACAAAATTACCCACAAATGGAATTATAAGATTACCCTTGTTTTCATTATTCCTTTTAGCACAGTATATCCATTAGTTTATAATTACGAGTCATAGATTTTATTTGTCTTATATTTTTTATATAAATGAAGAATATTTACAAAGGAAACCCCTCACACACTCTTAGATCCATCCATCTCAAATCGAATGAAAGAGAGGCTATATCATGCCTCTAATATAGCATGGGATGGGATTCATATATTTGGTGAGATTAGCGATCCATCTCAACATCATCATCACATCCTTACTCCAATTAGGGTTTGGCTACATGAATCTTGTTCCTCCATTCTCCTCTATCAAGGGTCATGACCACCTTTAGTCCAAAAGTTTTAAAATCATTTCTCACCACTTTTATCTACAACCCTTTAGCCCTCCCCCTTAGCCTTTTAGAGCCTTCAACTTTGATGAACTCACTCATTTCAACGAGTGTTGTTTATCGTCTATGTTGGACATGTTCAAACCATCTAAGTCTACCTTATCTCATCTTGTTACCCATTGGTGCTATGCCTAAGTTTTATCTACTATTTTCATTTCTAATTTTATCCTTTATTGGCTTGCTACTCATCCATCTTAGTATCTTCATTTCAGCTACACTTATCTTATGTACATGTGGTTCCTTAACTGTCTAACTCTCTAATCCATATACCATGACCGGCCTTATAGCCATCCTATAAAAATTTTCTTTCAATTTGAGTGGCACCTGCCAATTACACAAAACTCCAGAGGTACATCCCCATTCGTTCCAACCCACTTTGATTCTCTGGGTAACATCCTTCTCAATCTCTTTACTCTTATGAATTATCGATCCCAAGTATCGAAATTGGTCTTTTGGGGGAAGTTCTTAGTTATCATTCTTTATTAATGCTTCACTCCCACTCCTTTCTTTGTTAAAATTGCACTCCATATGTTCTATCTTAGTTCGACTAATTTTAAATCCTTTAAACTATATAGCATCTCTCCACAGCTTTACCTTTGTGTGTACCTAATCCTTTGTCTTATCAATCAAAACTATGTCATTTGCAAATAAAATGTACCATGGAATCTTCTCGTATAGATGTTTTGTTAACTCACGAATAACTAGAGTGAAAAGGTACGAGCTCAATGCCGATCATTGGTGCAATCCTATAGTGATAGGGAAATAGTTGGTCTCTTCACTAATATTTGTTACCACTCCCTCATACATATTCTTAATTAGGCTTGCATACTATCATGAAACCTCTTTTTTAACGCAATATCTACCATATTAACTCTCTAGAGACCCTACCATAAGCTTTTCTATGCCAATAAAGATCATGTGGAGGTCCTTCCTCCTCTTCTTATACTTATTTATTATTTGTCTGAAGTAGGAAAATAGCTTTTATGGTAGACCTCCGAGACATAAAACTAAACTATTTTTTAGATACACTTGTCTCATGTCGTAGCCTCTTCTCAATCACTCTTTCTTAAAGTTTCATGGTGTGGCTTATAAGTTTGATCTCATAATAATTATTGCAACTTTGTATGTTTCCTTTATTCTTATAAATTGGTACAATAGAGCTTTTCATGTATTCATCTGGCATTTTTTTCAATCTCACAATATTGTTAAACAACTTTGGCAGCCAAACTACTCTAATGGTGCACAAGCACACCCTATGGCCTTTTCTAATTGATCTTTATCAAGGGCTCTTTCACTTTAAGTATCTTGATCCTACAATCATATCTATATAGTTCAATGTTATTTGGATTTACAGTTCTTAAATCTTTATGTTCTTAGAAGATTTGTTACTAAGCAATTTTTGAAACCAACTTTTCTACCTTTGATTGATCTTGTCATCTTTGACTAGTATCTTTTGGTCAGCACTTTAAATGCATTTAACTTAGTATAAGTCCTTACTCTTCTATTATCTTATTTTTGCAAATTTCTACACATCTTTCTTAACTTCTCTTGACCCTAATATATTATAAATCCTCATACGCCTTGAATTTAGCCTCACTCACTACTCTTTTAGTAATATTTTTAATATTCTTATATTGTTCAAAGTTTTTGTTATTTCTAGTCCTTTGCCATGTTTTAAAATATGCCTATTTATCTTTAGTAACTTTTTGCACTTCTTCACTCCATCACCAAGTTTCCTTTACTAGTTGCCTTTTACCTTTCAATACTCCTAAAGCATCTTTTCTTAATTGAATCTATCATATCAATCTACATGGTGTTTACTTCTATTTCATTGTTCCACTTTCCTTCTACCATTAACTTATTTGCGAATGATGTTATTTTCTCTCATTTTAAATTTCATTACGTAGTTTTTGGCACCTATTAAGTCATTTCCTTTCTTTCACCTCTTAATGTAACCATTAACCTACATTATGTAGTTAAACTCTCACCGAGTATTACCTTGCAATCCTTACACATTGATTTTTGGTATTCTTAAGTAGAAAGAAGTTTATTTAGCTTTTACACGAAATACTTTTAAAGGTTAGTAAGTATTTATCCCTCTTCTTAAAGTATGTGTTTGCTAGAGTTATATTATATGACATAGTAAAATTGAGGATAGCTTCACCTATCTCATTTCGTTCTCTGATACCATACTCTCCATGTACCTCACATATCTTTCCTTTTCTTTTCTAACCAATTAAGTCTGCTCTTATAAATATCACCTATGTGTTAGGAATTTCTTGAATTACTCCCTGCATATCTTTCAAGAACTGTCTCTTGATTTTATCTTCTAACCCTAATTGCAAGGTATATGCACTTAATATTTATGATCTTCTTTCCTAGGACAAGGTTTATTAGTAAAATTCAATCACTGGTTCTTCTAATGTCTACAACTTTATTGTTTAATTCTTTATTCACCATTATTGCTACTCCATTTCTATTATTATCCTTTCCTATGTACAAAAGCTTATACCCATCAATTTCTCTAATTGTAGCCCCTTTTCACATGATTTCTTAGACACAAGCTACATTGACTACCATATATTTCATCATACTGACCAACTCCATACACTTACTTGTTAATGTGCCTATATTCCATGTGAGGCTACGAATCTTATTTTCTTGAGCTAAACTTCTTACCCATGCATATCTAGAATGGAGTGAGGATCTCTAGCTACTTTTTGTTGCATCCAGGATCTGATGCAATGCATTGCTTATAGAGGAATGCCCTAGAAGCCGTTGCCATTTTTCATTGCGTTCAAGATCTAATGTAACACATTCCTTTCAATGAAATGCCCTAGCATCCCTTGCCCATTTCCCACCATGTCTAGGGCCTGATGTAGTGCATCACTTATGGGGAAGGCCTTAACTTGAAAAAATGCATTTTGCTTCAAATTCATGTTAAGGATTTGCAACATGATTTTATGCCGGTTAGCACATGATGCAATCCTCCTCCTCTATCCAGGCTTAGGACGGGCTGCGAGATCATAAAACCACACTAACAATCCATCTATTAGACAAAAATCTTGCATGTAATTCAAGATGTTGTTAAATAGTTAGAGTTAAACCCTATTTAATTACTTGGTTTTTCCTAGTATCATACTTCTAAACATTGTAATTACAATAGGATTTTGACCCTAATCAAACATGTATTGAGCTCTTGTTAAAAATCCAAATATGAGTTCAATAAATACTCTCCTTAATGCAATCTAAAGAAGGTTTAATATAAAACAAAGGGTATCAATGAAATGTACTTAATATTAGATTATTTGGAAGGCTACAAATGTTATTTTACATTAAGAAAATGGGGTTATTTTTTGAAAGAGGCAACTTCACCTATGATAATAAAGTTAGAGCCAATGGCTTTGGTGAAGGAATGTGGGTGATGGGTGATCTCTCAAATGGAGATATGATACTATATATATATATATATATATATATGACATTCTTATATTAGGAAAGATAAATAAGTCTTTAATAATTGGATGGTAAGAAAGTCAAAAGCTCAAACAATTTCCCTTCCTTTTATTGTTTCTTGTACTTTTTCAAAAGTTCTCACAAGAATAGCATGATGGAAGCTTTTCATAGCTAATTGTGTCATGTAACTCAAGCTGAGGGAAAAAAGAGAGAAAATTAAAGTTAATCAAATAAAAATTTGAAAAGCTTAATTATTTATTTGATTTTTAATTTGCACTTAAATTTTTTTAAATGATAAAATAAAAATCTAGTGAGGGAGATTTTATATGGTGTTTGCACTTGTAAAACAATGTAGGGATTTAGACACAGTTAGAAGTTGCTATTAGGCCAAGTCTATTGATCTATATTTATATAGGTAATGCACCAAATCTCCTCCATTAGAGTATGCTAACTATTAAGGGCCACACTTGCAAGATTAAGAACATCAAATAATAAAGATCTTTTAATAGTAAAATATTAACAAATAAGAATGCTAAGATGATCCAATAGAGAAGAGTTTTAGGATATCCCTTATTTAAATTGTAGCATAATTGATGGTTAATTTGAATCATCAACTATTGGGACCCATAGGTGACTCCTAGTATTTACACTAATAATTGTATAATCCCTTCATATTTACCACAATGAGCTACATTCAAGAGACCACATTATTTGAGCCCACATTTGCATTATTGGAATTGTTATTCCCATTACTTCAATTTTAATTTCTTATAGGTAAAAAATCATATATTATGGATGATTCTGGTGTTATGAATGTGGAGTTTGATTGGCTTGATTATGTTGTGCCCATATCGAATAATGTTGCACTACGAATTGGGGGTTAGGGGTAGAGGCCCCACCCAGGTAATTATGTCTTTTGGCCCCCCCCACCCAGAGAGAGAGAGAGAGAGAGAGAGAGAGAGAGAGAGAGAGAGAGAGAGAGAGAGAGAGAGAGAGAGAGAGAGAGAGAGAGAGAGAGAGAGAGAGACTATTGTAAAAAAGGATAGAGAAATCTTCTATATCACGTGGCGGCTATTTTCTAGGCATGAAGATAATGAAATTGGTGTGAGCCCATGGAAGTACCTCAACTCAAAGGAAACCACATAAATTTGTGTGTTTCTTGTTTTTCATCTTCATAATATCTTGCTTATAGAAAATTTGTGTTGTTTATAAAGTTCTAAATTGTTAGTTTCTAAGCACAACTTGCTAGATGCTTTTTAGATGCTAGGATGATCTACATCACATGCTTTTTAATCTACAATATATGCATATCTTGAGAAATGAGATGAAGGAATTATATCATTCAAAGGTGGGCTGCAAACAATGTCGTTGTTGTGCCACACCCATAGTGTAGTCAATTTAGCATTTTAGAGAAAGGAATTCTTGTTTTACCACTTGGAATTGAACTAGGCTGAAGACCAAAAGTCATTCATGGGCTAAAAGTTTTTTCGTCTTTGGTATAATTCAATTTCCTGCCAAACACTTTCTTTTCCCATGAAAATCAATTCCCATCAATTTCCTGCTACCAATTAAGCACACGTATTTATCAACAACCAAAACTTGTGTTTAACAAAGTGAGTAGAAGAATTTGAAGTGGGCATCAATACAATGTAATTATGTACTCCTGAATGTAAAATAAAGATGGGAACAAATCAAATGAAACAACTTATAGGCTGAAGAAATGCCTAAATTTACTAATTCATCTGTTATAATTTACTAAACAACAGCTCACTTGAAATATCACACATTCACACTCTACAATTTTTCAAAGATTCTTCAACTTGTTATAAACGATCAACAAAGTTTAAAACAAAGAGAGGAACTAGTCAAAGCTTTAAAATAAATAAAACAATAGTTAAAGATGAAATAGAAGGGTGCTCATATCATATCTTTTCCAATTAAAGATAAACATGTTCTTTATATTATAAGCCCACAGATTACCAACTGTAAAACTAGCATATAAAACTCTTCTTAATTATTCAGATCGTTACATCCATAGCAAATATCAAATAATATAAAGGGCCTGTTTCTCATAGGCATAACAAATTGTGGATAAAATTAATATATTGTAAATGGAAACTTCTCTTGCCTACTGTTATTGGCAGCCTGAATACAAATAAAGTGGTCAGCCCACTAGGTTGCGTTGTCCTTAATAACCTTTTCTTTATGTAGTAGACTACAAGATAACTCTATGTGAATAATTCTCTCTCAAGTGAATTTAGAGCTAGACTACTACACATCTCTCAAATGAATATGTTTGGTCGCAAGTTTGAGTTTTTGCTTTCATTTTTGGTCAGGGATTAGGTTTAGGATGGGTCTAATCTTGCATCAACTTTTGAAGATGGATATTGACCCTTGATTTAGGTTTGGGAAACATTAGAAAGGGAGAATCTTGTTTTGATGATGGAATTTGAAGGTTGATTTAGGTTCTTAAAATGATAAAAAAAGAAGGTATTTTGACCATTTACTTCTCTAATCCATGATCAAGCAATTAGGTCTTCTTCTTCTTCTTCTTCTTTTTTCCTTTTTTTTTTTTTTTTTTTTTTGCAGTAGGACAAGGTTAATCATGGTATTATAAAATGCCAAAGCTAGGGTCTTATTTTCAGATGTTAGATGATATCTTGTACTTTTTTTTAGATCTAAGATGTTTTACTAGTTTGGGCTCCCATATTTAGCCTCCTCATAAAATTCACACCAATCGGATGATTCTTACAACTTTATTTTTTAAATATCAATGGTCAAGATTTAAGCCACAAAGAAACACAGACCACAAACATTCAATTGGAATAATTTTTTTCACATAGGTAATTTAAAGGGGTCCAAACAAGATGAAGCAGTTAGATGTTTCTAAAATTATGGCAAAAATCATGAAAATTGAGCGTCTGAAAATAAGACATTGGCTTTAGCGCGTCTAAAATACCTCGACTCTTGTAAAGTTGGGGATGAAGTAGTAGATTAAGCTCTTCTCAACTACCACGTCAATTAAAGTCAGACACTAGCAAAAAATTCTTTCTTGGTTTTGCACCTTAATTTAGATGGACTATACTTAGAGCTCTTCTCACTTTACAATGAAAAAGATGCAACCTAGATAGTCCCTAGATTTGGGTGATATGAACTGTTTATCATGTTCAGCCTAACCTATTTAGATTGCATAGCAAAAAATCATGTCCAATTGGAGGCTTTAGCTACTAGATTTTTTGGTTAAAAAATTCAATAAATATGATTTAAAAAGAGAAAACAACATGGCTCAAATTGATCAATGGTTATAAAGGTTGGTATTTGGCCAATCTAAAGAAGTAAGAAAGTGATGAATGGATTTGATCATCCAAAAAAGGTCTGAGTTATGTACCGCATCCTAACATATTTTCCTTGGAATAATATGTCTTAGATCCAGATAACTAATCCAACCGGCCCAAATCCAACCACTGATAATGGGTCACATTAACTAAGAAGGCAATCTTAACCATTGATAGAAGAAGTCATTAAACTGTTGAAAATCTGAAGAAGTTGTCCGGTACAGCCTCAAACACAATGAAACAATTGAGAGAAGAAAGAGGACAATAAAGATGAAAAAGAAAAGTCACATGGATGAGAGAGGGAAGAAAAAGAAATCTAAAAGGATGAAGAATAATATATAATTTTTTGGGCTATTTTATTTTAAATAGAAGATGAAAACAAAAGCTAACTTATTTGAGTGGAACTAACTTGTGGACATTTAATCATTTCACGAAATCTTCCATTTTATATACGTAACATCTTATTATATTAAATAAAATTCGACTATTTCTTAAAACTAAAAATCATTTCCACCTGTGTTTGTATGGGTAGTGTCAACCAAAGACATACCTTAGAGAAGAAGAAAGCTCTCTCTCTCTCTCTCTCTCTCTCTCTCTCTCTCTCTCTCTCTCTCTCTCTCTCTCTCTCTCTCTCTCTCTCTCTCTCTCTCTCTCTCTCTCTCTCTCTCTCTCTCTCTCTCTCTCTCTCTCTCTTGAATAAAGACTACAAAACTCATAGAAGTTTCTCTCGTCTCGCTATAAAACTATGACAAAAACTACCTAAAGTCTAGTGATTCTAAGCAAGAATGAAAATAAAGACCAACTTAGAAAGAAAAACTGCACCTGTTAAGTGTTAAATTTTAGTCAAAATACCTCTAATTTAGCATTTAATTAGATCATCTAACCGATCAAATTTGTAATTTTTAGGTTGATTTTGATTTTAGCTTTGATGGACCATCCAATCATTAATTTTTCAAAATTTACGGTCAGATGATCATCAGAGCTAATCAAAGGTATAATGTACGATTTAGATGACTCTAATGTGGTCTTTTTATTTTACAGATTAACCAGAAGAAGCTAGGATGGCTCAAAACAAAAGTGAATGGTACAAATTACCCATCAAAGATTAATGGTGCAGATTGAATGATTTCTTAAAGGAAACTTTATTTTAAAGCAAACCATTGAGAAGGAAGGCTGCACTTGTTTCTAAGGTGGAGAAGTTTCTAAAGTAAGGGGGAAACCAAATTTGGAAGGAAAGGGCTTCTAAAGAAAGAAGTAGCCATCATCTCTTTCTCTACTTGGTTGGAAGAGGAAACAGTTTCCTCTTTTCCACTCCCCACTGGCCTCTTATTCTTCCCATTCTTCTCTCTCCACTCTCTCTTCAACCTCCCTTCTTGGCTAGACTGTAGGCAAACCACCATCCCCCCCTCCTTTTCCCTCTCGTCTCCACAATCTCATCTTTCTCCTCCCCCTTCCCCCTTCTATCCCAACGTCTCTCTCTCTCTCTCTCTCTCTCTCTCTCTCTCTCTCTCTCTCTCTCTCTCCTCTTTGCCTCATTTGTCCAACCGCACAACACCACCTTCCCTCTATCTCCCACCTTCTCCTACTCTAGTCCCCTTCTCTTCCACCACACTGACATGGTCTACCCAGCACTAACAGATAGACCCGACGCTAGCATCTTCTTCTATGCTCTCTCTTTCTCACTTGTCTCTCTCCTAGTCACCCTCACCTCCTCTGTTCATCTGCAAAATAGCACTAGCTCCCCTGTCCTCATCTACCCTGCCTGTCGCTAGTGACACCTTCTCAGCCCGAAAATTGCTTCTCTGCGTCACCATCGTCGGCCTAACATCCAATCCTACCTTCACCAGGCCTAGCAACCTCCTGCTTTTCTCTCCCCCCTGATCAACACATCTATTCCCCTTGTCCACACCATCATCGCTGTCATCCGTGTCCAGCACCGTCATCGACCCCAACTCCCTCAATCCACCTCGCCTCTCTTCTCCTTCTCTCACTACTCTTTCTCTGCTTCATTGCCCAGTCTTCATCGGATGGCCCAAAAACTAAAAACTAATCTAGGTTTCATCTTTCCCCCACCTCTTCTCCTCCATCTCCGGCTTCCCTTTTCTTTGTTGGTTTCCTTTCCTTTTTTCCTTTTTCTTTTGAACGTTTTCTGTTAATTTCATTTTTACCCATGCCACTTTTCTTAATGTCCTGATATGTCCCTATTTTAATTCCCTATATATCCCTATTTCTATTCCTGTTTTGTTTTGTTTGTGATCTGTTATCCAGGAACTACATAATCTGAGCTAATTTAATTAAGGCTTAATCTAATCAACGGCTTAGCCTTAACTAACAAGATTTCTCAATTTTTCCTCTGTTTTGGATCAGATTTTTAATTAATTTTCACATTTCATTCTTAAGACATTTGTTAGCTTAATTAACATCTCTGATCTTTAATTTAAACTCCATAAATCAATCTAAGCTATCCAAATCTACTTTCCTAGCTTAATCACTATCAATTTCTTCATATCTGGTCTTCTTGGAGTCAATCAACCTTCATCAATGTCTCCAGCATGTCCTTGATTCAAGATCCAATGGTTGGATTAGTCAGATTCCCAAAAATCTCAAAGATTTAGTAGTTGAATAGATCTGAATGTTGATTCTATTTTTAGTAATTTTTATTAATTAAATTTTATTTGTATAAGCTACACTAAAATAGCTCATGCACTTATGATAAAATAAATCAATAAGTTTTTTGCACAATTGCAAGAGACATGCAACAAAGTTTTTATAAAATTTAATTAAAATTCAAAACATTCAAAACATTTAGGAATTGCATTGTTTTAGCATTTTTAGATGTATTTTTTAATTTTCTTAGTTCATAATCACTCTATTTCCTAAATTTCGTAACTTACTACTATTTTTCTTTTTAAGAAAATTGAAAAGTAAAAGAAATTGGCAAATGGATCTTCCTCAAATAATAGAATTTTCCTAGATTTTTAATTAAATTTTATGAAAACTCCTTTACGGGTCCCCAGCATTGGCACAAAAAAATTGTTGTTTTGTTTTCCTGTAAGTTCACGGGATGTTGTAGTATAACTTATGCAAGTACGGGTCGATCCTATGGGGACTCAACTTAAAAAGTGGGAGTTTAAATAAAATTTAATTAATAAAAATAAAATAAAATTACTGAAAATAAAATTAAAGTTCAAAACTATTTAACTGCTAAAAATTACAGAATTTTCAGTTCCAAGATAAAGAAAATTAAACTAAATAACAAGAAAATTCTACTTTTCCAACTTAATCATTGTTAATTTCTTCAAACCTAGTCTTCGTGGTGTCGATCAGCCTTCATCAACATCTTTAGCATGTCCTTAATTAAAGATCCAATGGTGGATTAGTCAGATTCTCAAAAATCTCAAAGATCTAGACTAAATAAGAATTTTGGGATTTGGAAGACTTATATTGATTTCTGGAGTTCAAATTAAAGATTAGATACCTTAATTAAGTTAACGAATGTCTTAAGAATGAAATATAAAAATTAATTGAAATTATGATCTGAAACAGTAGAGAAATTAAGAAATCTTGTTAGTTAAGGTTAACCTGTTGATTAACTTAAAGCTTAATTAAATCAGCTTGGATTGTGCGATTCTTAATAACACATCATAGACAAAATAAAACTAGCATAGAAACAAGGATACAAAGGGATTAAAATGGGAACAGATCAGGAATTTATGAAAAGCTGCATGGGTAAAAACGGAATTAAAAGAAAAAAATTCAAAAATAATAAAAACAGGAAAGGAAAACCGATGGTCGAGAGGGAAGCCGGAGGAGGAGGAGGAGAGGGGTGGAAACATGAGACCCGGATAGGTTTTCAGTTTCTGGGCCGAGAAGAAAGGCGAGGTGGACCGAGGGAGCTGGTGTCGACGACGGTGCTGGACAGGGGATGACAGCGGTGATGGTGCGGACAAGGGGAACAGATGGGTTGATCGGGGGGAAGAAAAGAGGAGGAGATGGCCGGGTCTGGTGAAGGTGGGATTGGATGTTGGGCCGACGGTGGTGACGCAGAGGAGTAGTTTCCGGTCTGAGAAGGTGTCACCGGCTACGAACTGGGTAGATGAGGACAGGGGAGCTGGTGCTGCTTTGCCGATGAACAGAGGAGGTGAAGAGTGACTGGGAGAGAGACAGAGGTGAGAGAGAGAGAGATCTTTGAACACCCATATCCGAAATCCATGAAAAACAACGATCGATCAGGCTATCGCTCTTCATCAACTTAACAGAGTCTTACTCTCCTTGTGACTCCTGAAGATCCCAAAATCACCGCTAGATTTCAAGGCTCTGAAATCCCCCGTAAATTTCGAAGTAAAGGTCAAAGCATTTTCAAACAGAACCGCCAAAGTCGCCGTTTCGCCACGATCGGATCCGATACCGGTCAGTTTCTGGAAGTATTTTGGGTATGAATTGGTCAATTGCATTACTGTGTTTTTGTTTGTGGCGTGATGCTTCAGTTTGTCAGTAGTCTGCTGTTTTGAATTTGAAAAGTTTTACCGGTTCTCATGAAGTCATTAGCCTAGTGCTTCGGTAAGTATGTGTTTCGTATTCTTTATTTTGATTAGGAAATGGTTCATCGGATCAGTTTGTGGACTTGATGTCGAGTTTGTAACTTGATTGTGATATGAAAATTTTGTTCTGGCTTTGACAAATTCAGAGGCGATTTTATCCAATCTGGTTTTTAGTTGTTTTTCTATTTCTGGGTGGTTTTTTGACGTAGTAATTTTGGTCAAATTTAGAAATTGTGATATATCCGGTGATCCTTTTTTTTTTTCTTTTTTCTTTTTAAATTTAATGTTTGGGTATTTCTAAGTTCTGGGTATTTTGCAAATATGAAAGCTTGGAGCCTTGGACAGAATTAGGAGATCTGATTAGTCAAAAGTGAGCATTTTTGTGATGTTTCCTGTAAATTTGTGGGCTGTTTTGGCTTTGGGTTTCGGATTGTTTGTGAAAAATGGATTTCTTTAACAAATTCTTGTCAATTGAGCAGTTTAGTAATTGCTGTGATCCCTTGGACCCTCAACGCATCTAATTTGGTTTGGCTACGCTGTGAAGTGAATCTCTAGATGTATATACAGGCACTAACTTTGATGGGCTAGTCTGTGAACTGAAAGTTGCGCAGATTGAGTTTTCGTAAATTTAGCTGCCTTTGTGATTTTAATATATGATTGAGGTGGGGATCAATGGATCTGTTGATTTATGTTCATCATTTTCTGGTTGGCTCTCGTTGGTTAATTAGTCTGCGGACATGGAGTTTTGGATCATATAATTGACTCAAGATACCCTTTCCTTTCTTTCCTTCTCAGTTTTTTATTAGTTTGATGAGAGGATCTAGACTTTTTCATATCATGGGTCAGGTCTTTGTTGTTAATGTCAGGATGTTTCTCACTGGATGATATGTGTTGATTCACTTTTGTCGTTATCCTGATCAAAATAATGTTCCTTCCCCTTTGTTTAACTTTTGGATGAGCGTGAAACTCATATTCTTTGTTATTGAATTGTTAGATGTGAATACGTACTCTTGATGCCCCCAATTTTCTTGTTTCCCGATTGCATAGGATGTGGAGTTCTGATCTATGTAGGATGAGTTATAATTTTGATGACATCAGCTGTTTATTAATTAGTGACAATTTTGATTAAGTATTTAGCATATATAGAGGAATCATGTATTTCCACTGACATGTGAATTACAACGTGAGAGTAGTTTTTTGAAGAAAGTAGCCTGATCCTAATCTCTAACTTAGAGACCTCATGCAGAGAGAACCTTTTCATATGGATCTGATGTTTTCATACTTTAAAAGAAAAACTTGTCAAACAAAGAATCCCACGGGAATGAATCCTCCCATTAACACAAGTATCGGTTTTTAATTTTGTTCTTCTATAAACATTCCTTAAAAGTTAAGAAGAACCTACTGATTTATCTATCTTCTTTGGATCTAACTTGGTTATTTGATCTTTTTTAATTATATTTTACAAAAAACAGATACTTGTAATATGAAGCACCATCGTACTAGGTTTGTTGCTCAAGTCCAAGATTTCTTCTTATTATTGCTTTTCAGTGTCCAGTGTACAGAAGCATATAGAGCATAAAATCTCAGGCTAAAATGGATAAATATTTGATTCTAATTATTATGAAACTTCTCACCATACCAAAATATCCCCGGTCCAGACTCTATAAATATAGTCCTGATTGGTTGTTTCTGTTGGTGAACATTTGAAGGTCACCCTGAGACACCATTAGACAACCACCAGAGCATGAACGAGGAGATGGACTCTATAAGTGAGTAAAACTTTGTAAATAAAAGAAGAAAGACACAAGGCATAAATGATTCATCACTCATCTTATTCATGAAACAGCTCACCTTTTACGACTGGAGGGAGGGCTATGAATAAATCATCATACAGAGAGATCAGACTGCCAGATGCTGATATATCCTTTCTGAATAGTGAAGACTAAGCACTGAAAGGATGCTCACTACGCCTCTTGACCATGTGGATTCCGCTCCAATACTGTCAAATGGGTGATAACTGAGGCTTTGAGTATCCTAGTCTCCTGCTTGACTCCAATAACTTAGTAGGCAGTGGAAGAACATCCTGATCATCACAGAATATGGTAATGTCGCCCATATCAACAAGCTTAAGTATGTAATGTGGCTATAGCAAACACCAACTAGAGCTTATATTTGTGCAAATTTCAGGAGGATGTTGAAGCTGAGATGAAGAGGCTAAAGCTAGAACTTAAACAGACCGAGGATCTGTATAGTACCGCTTGCAAAGAGGCACTCAATGCAAACAAGAAGGTGAAAGATCTTGTGTGTCTCTGCATTAGCATAATCAGCTAAAACCCTGTTTCATGACAGGTAAGAGAACTCCATCACTGGAAGATGGATGAAGAAAGGAGACTCAAGGAGGCACGAATGGCCGAGGATGTTGCCCTGCAAATGGAGGAAAGGGAGAAAGCAAAGTGCAAAGCAGCCATTGAGGCAGCTCAAAAGATTGCTGAGCTGGAAGTGAAAAAGAGAATAAATGGTAATGCCACTGAAGCTCCAAGACTGTCAAATGGAAGTAATGGTGATAGCCGAGGCTTTGAGTATCCTAGTCTCAGGCTTGACTCCAATAACTTAGTAGGCAGTGGGGGAAGAACATCCTGGTCATCACAGAATATGGTAATGTCACCCATGTCAACAAACTTAAGTATGTAATGTAGTAATAGCAAACCCCAACTACAGCTTATATTTGTGCAAATTTCAGGAGGATGTTGAAGCTGAGATGAAGAGGCTAAAGCTAGAACTTAAACAGACTAAGGATCTGTATAGTACCGCTTGCAAAGAGGCACTCAGTGCAAACAAGAAGGTGAAAGATCTTGTGTGTGTCTGCATATGAAAGCCTTTTTCAATAGCATAATAAGCTAAAACCCTGTTTCATGACAGGTAAGAGAGCTCCATCACTGGAAGATGGAGGAAGAAAGAAGACTAGAGGAGGCACAAATGGCTGAGGAAGTTGCCCTGCAAATGGAGGAAAGGGAGAAAGCAAAGTGCAAAGCAGCCATTGAGGCAGCTCAAAAGATTGCTGAGCTGGAAGTGCAAAAGAGAATAAATGCAGAAATGAAAGCACTCAAAGAAGCAGAAGAGAAGAAGGCAGCATTGGATGCTTTGGCATGTCATGATGTTAGATGCAGAAGGTATACAATAGAGGAAATTGAAACAGCAACGGACTTCTTCTCTGAAACCCGCAAAATTGGCCAAGGGGGCTATGGACCCGTGTACAGATGTTATCTGGATCACACAGAGATTGCCATTAAAGTTCTCCGTCTAGATGCAGCTCAAGGAAGATAACAATTTCAGCAAGAGGTAGGAACCAATAACCTTGTATAAACACTTGGTGGTATCAGCGCCACCAGCAAACCCTGTGCTTCTTTAGTTAGAATTGAAGCACATTGTGAGATTTATGGATAATAAAACAAAGAGACACAGAGAAAGATATAGATAATAAATCAAAGAGACGCACAGAGAAAAGAAATTTAGGCCGTTCAGCAAGATTGCCCTGTCAACATCTTTTAATTTAATTTTAGTACTTCAAAACAAAGTAATAAACAATTATCCTCAGCACAGACCTTCATATGATCAAGTGTAAGATTCATGTTCCTTCTTCTTCTTCTTCTTCTTCCTTTTTTTTTTTTTTTTACATGACTGGTTCTGGTTCACAAGTGACTACTCTGTCATAACAACTACTAAACAGCTTCAGTATTATCTCACTTCTATTCCTGGACTTCCAAATGCAGGTTGAAGTCAGCTGCATACGACATCCCAACATGGTTCTTCTTCTAGGTGCCTGCCTGGAGTATGGTTGCCTAGTGTATGAATACATGGCAAATGGAAGCTTGGAAGACCGTCTTTTCAGGCATGGGGGTTCTCCAGTTCTACCATGGCAGCTGAGGTTCCGAATTGCAGCAGAGATTGGCACTGGCCTGCTCTTCCTACACCAGACAAAGCCAGAACCACTTGTTCATCGTGATCTTAAACCAGCCAATATCTTGCTTGACCGTAACTTCGTTAGCAAAATCAGTGATGTTGGCCTGGCTAGACTTGTTCCTCCAACCGTTGCCGACAATGTAACACAGTACCAAATGACGTCGACTGCCGGAACCTTCTGCTACATAGACCCAGAATAACAGCCAAGCCCCCAATGGGCCTGACCCACCATGTTGACAGATGTATTGAGAAAGGGACATTTGAAGAGATACTGGACCCAGCAGTTCCAGACTGGCCAATTGAAGAGATCCTGGAACTTGCCAAGTTAGCACTCCAGTGTGCAGGGCTGAGACAACCAGATCTTAGGGAGGTCATCTTGCCACAGCTCGAGAGATTGAGAGCAATTGCTGATGAAACTATGCCCCAACTAAACCTCGGCGGTGGTGCCGCTCCCTCACCCTACCAAAGTCATGTTTCCATGCGCTATGTAAGCACTTCTCTACAAGCATAAATATATCCTCCTTTACTTCATGTACGCATATATACCCAAAGAATAAATAGCATGTGTATCAATAGAAGAGAATATCAAGATCTGAAACCAGGCTTGGTCCTCATTTGGAGATCATCACGACTCATCTTGCCATAAGAACAGACTCATTATCATCATTAAAGCCTTATCCCAATTAGTGGTTAGCTACAGGAATCTTGTTCCTCCATTCCCCTCATTTCGTTCAAAAGTTTTTAAATCTTCTCTCACCACTTCAATCCTAGTCCTTTTGAACCTTTTCTTTGCCTTTTAAAGCATTCAACTTGGATCCACTAGCTCCTAACTAGTATCGTTTTCTATTTCCATTCGACATGTCTAAACCATCTAAGTCTACCCTCTGTAATCTTGTTACCTACTAGTGCTACTCCTAAGTTTTCTCTAATATTCATTTCTAATTCTATCATTTCTTGTCTTGGCACTCATCCGTCTCAGCATTTTATTTTCAACTATGTTCATCCTATTTAGATGTGGTTCCTTAACTACCCAACACTGATTCACAGAGCAGGGGCTGGCCTTACAGCCATCATATAAAAATTTTCTTTCAGTTTGATTGGCACTCGCCAATCACACAAAACTCTAAAGGCACATCTTCATCTGTTCCACCTTATTTTCTTTGGGTAAAATCCTTCTCAATATCTCCAGTCTCAAGAATTATCAATCTTAAGTATTGAAAGTGGTCTTTTTGAGAGATTTCTTAGTTATAAATCTTCACCGATGCTTTGCCCCCAATCCTTTAAATCCTTTAGACTCTATAGCATTTCTCCAAAACTCTAGCTTTATTTTTACACCATCCTTTGTCTTATTAGTCAAAATTATACTTTTGTAAATAACATGCATCATGGAATCTCCTTATGTAGATGTTTTATTTAACTCATTCATAACCAACGTGAAAAGGTATGGGTTCACTGTTGATCCTTGGTGCAATCCTACTTTGATAGGAAAATCATTGTTCTATCTGCTAGTGGTCTTAACATTTGTAACCACTCTCTCATAAATATCCTTAATTATGTCTATATATCACCGTGAAATCTCTTTCTCACCCAATATCCACCATATTAACTCTATAGGGAGCCAATTGTAAACTTTTCTATGTTAATAAAGCCCATGTGGAGGTCCTTCCTCCTCTTTTCATATTTCTCTATCAAGTATCTAAGTAGGAAAAGCTTCCATGGAAACCAAACTGGTTTTTTGATAAATTTGTCTAGTGTCGTAGCCTTTTCTCAGTCATTTTTTCCCAAAGTTTCATGGTATGGCTCATAAGCTTGATCCCACAATAATTAGCGCAACTTTATATGTCTTATTTATTCTTATAAATTGGTACGATAGAGCTTTTCCGCTATTTATCTAGCCTTTTTTTATTTTATAATTTTATTAAACAACTTTATCAACTAAACTACTCTGGTATCTCTCATATACTTTCAAACCTCTATTGGCATACCATCGCGCAACAGGGCATTTCCTGATTTCATCTTTTTCAAGGCCTCTTTCACTTCAGGTATCCTAATCCTAAGTTTATATCGGTATAGTTCAACATTATTTGGGTTTATGGTTCTTTCAATCTCTACATTTTAAGGCAATTGTCATTTAACCATTTTGAAAGTAACTCTTCCACATTTGATTGATCTCGTCATCTTTGACTAATACCCTTTGATCATCACTTTTAATGCATTTAACATGGTTTAAGTCCTTATTCTTCTGTTTTCTTATTTTTGTAAGTTTCAACCCATTTTTTTCACTTTCTCTTGACCCAAATATATTATAGAGATCATCATATACCTTGAGTTTGGGCTCACAACTATCTTGGCAACCTTTTTAGCATCCTTATATTTCTCAAAGTTTTCGTTACTTCTAGTCCAATGTTTCATGCTTTAAAACATATATGTTTCTCTTTAATAACTTTTTGCACTTTTTCACTACACTATCAAATTTCCTTTATCGGTTCTTTTACCTTTAACTCCGCCTGTGTGGTTTTAGTTCTATATGGTTTTGTCGTGGCTGGTCCTAAGCCCGGATAAAGGAGGGTTTTGCCTCACGTGCAAATCGGCAAAGAAACCCCATGGCAAACCCCATGCATGAATCGACTTATGACATTTCTTGTAAGTGACGCACTGAATCGAATCTCAAATGCGGTAGAAAATGGATAAAGGCTGCTAAGGCATTCCCCCGAAAGCAATGCTGCATCAGATCTGGGGTGTACTGGAAAATAGGCAAGGGCTACTAGAGCATTTCCTTGGAAGCGACATGTTGCATCAAAACCTAGATGCAGTGGAAAGTATGCATGGGTTCCCACGCCGTTCAAGAAGTGTGTGGGTAAATAGGCTAGGTTAAGAGAACAAAATTCGTACTACTACATGGAATCTAGGCACAGTGACATGTACGAGTCTAGATTTAGTGGATACAATAAAACGTAGGGGAATCAATATCACTTGATCCAAGAAAACCAATTTGAAAGGGGCTAAAACTAAAGATATCTATGGGTATAAGCTTTAGTACATAAGAAAGGATAATGATAGAAATGGTATAGGGATAATGGTAGATAAATAATTAAAAGATAAAGTTGTAGATACTAAAAGAACCAATGATAGAATTATACTACTAAAACTTGTGCTACAAGAGAAGATCATGAATGTTGTTAGTGTATATGCACCACAAGTAGGATTAGTAGATAGAATCAAGAGACAGTTCTAGGAAAATATGGAGGGAGTCATGCAAGACATTCCTAACACAGAGGGGATATTTATAGGAGCCGATTTTAGTAGTCATTTAGGAAAAGAAAAAGAAGGATAGGATAGGGTACATGGGGATGTGGTATTGGAGAAAGAAATGAGGTGGGGGAAGCTATACTCGATTTTGCCTTGGTGTATAACCTAGTTATAGTAATCACATACTTTAAAATGAGGGACAAACACTTACTAACCTTTAAAAGTAGACCATATAAAAGCCAAATAGACTTTTACTTAGAAATGTTGCAAGATCAATGTATAAGAATTGTAAGGTGATACCTGGTGAGAGTCTAACCTCATAACATAGATTAATGGTTATGGATATCTATATTAAAATATGAAAGAAAGGAAATGAATTAATAGGTGTTTAAAAACTAAGTAGTGGAACTTAAAAGGAGAGAAGATAACATCATTTATAAACAAGTTGATATAAGAAGGAAACTGGAACAATAGAGTAGAAGTAAACAGCATGTAGACTAATATGGCCATGTCCATTAAGAAAGTGGCAAAAGATGTCTAACGAGTATTTAAAAGTAAAAGACAACCAGCAAGGGAAACTTGGTAGTGGAGTGAAAAAGTGCAAAAAATTATTAAAGAGAAACGTGTGTGTTTTAAAGTATGACAAATGACTAAAAATAATGAAAACTTTAAGCAATATAAGAATACTAAAAAAGTTGCTAGGAGAGTAACAAGTGAGGTTAAACTCAAAGCATATGATGATCTCTAAAATAAATTAGGAACAAGATAAGATAAGAAAGATGTGTTTAAACTCGCAAAAGTAAGAGAAAGGAAGAGTAAGGACTTGACCACGTTAAGTGTATTAGAAGTGATAACCAAAGGGTACTAGTCGAAGATGATGAGATCAAATAAAGATGGGAAAATTACTTTAAAAAATTGTTAAATGACAAATACCCTAAGAATATAAAGATTGAAAGTAACGCAAACACAAATAACATTGGCACTATAAATATGACCGTATGATTAGAATACTTGAAGTAAAAGAGGCCTTGAAAAAGATGAAATAATGAAAGGCCCTAGTGCCTGATGGTATGCTAATAGAGGTTTGGAAGTCTATGGGAGATACTGGGGTAGTTTGGTTGACGAAATTGTTTACCAAGATTGTAAAATGAAAGAAAACGTTGGATGAATGGAGGAAGAGTTGTATTTTATCAATTTACAAGAATAAAGGAGATATACAGAGTTGCACTAATTATTGAAGATCAAACTTATGAGCCATATAATGAAACTTTTTGAAAGAGTGATAGAAATGGGGTTACGACATAAGACAAGTGTATCGGAGAACCAGTTTGGTTTCATGCCTGAGAGGTTTATCATGGAAGCTATTTTCTTGCTTAGACAATTGATAAAGAAGTATAAGGAGGAAGGACCTCCACATGGTCTTTATTGACTTAGAAAAGGCTTATGATAGGGTCCATTGAGAGTTGATATGGTGGATGTTGGGCAAGAAAGGGGTTTCACGGGAGTATATGGACATAACTAAGGATATGTATGAGGGAGTGATAACAAACGTTAGGATCACTAGTGGAGAGACCAATGATTTTCCTATCACTATAGGATTGCACCAAGGATTGGCATTGAGCTTGTACCTTTTGATGTTGGTTATGGATGAGTTAAAAAAATATCTGCACGAGGAGATTCCACGGTGCATGTTATTTGCAGATGATAATAGTTTTAATTGATAAGACAAGGGAGGACGTAAACACAAAACTAGAATTATGGAGAGATGCATTAGAATCTAAAAGATTTAAAATTAGTTGAACTGAGACATAGTATGTGGTATGCAATTTTAGCAAGAAGAGGAGCGGGAGTAGAGCACCAGTAAAGATTGATAACCAAGAAGTCCTCTTAAAAGAACACTTCTGATACATGGGATCGGTAATTCATGAGAGTGGAGAGATTGAGAGCAAGGTTACTCAGAGAATCCAAGCAGGTTGGAACAAATGGAGATGCTCCTCTGGAGTTTGTATGATCAGAGGGTGCCACTCAAATTGAAAGGAAAATTCTATAGGATAGCTGTAAGGCTGGCCATACTCCATGGATTAGAGTGTTGGGCAGTTAAGGAACCACATGTACATAGGATGAGTGTTGCCGAAATACGAATATTAAAATGGATGAGTGGTAAGACAAAAAAGGATACAATTAAAATGAAAACATTAGAGGAAACTTAGGAATAGCACCAATAGGTAACAAGATGAAAGAGATTAGACTTAGATGGTTTGGACATATCCAACGTAGACCAAAAAGGGCACCAATTAGAAGCAGTGAGGAGATCTAAGTCGAAGGTTCTAAAAGGGTAAGGTGAAGGCCCAAAAGAACATTGATAAAAGTAGTGAGAAAAGATTTAAAAACTTTGAGACTAAACGAAGCTATTACACCTAATAAAGGGGAATGGAGGAACAAGAATCATGTGACCTACCTCTAATCGGGATAAGGTCTTGGTGATGATTATGGTTATCTTTTGCCTTTAAATACTCCTAGAACAATTTTTTCACTTTTTTAATAAACTCAGCCATATTAGTTTATATGGTGTTTACTTTTGTTTCATTGTTCCACTTTCCTTCTATCATCAACTTGTTTGTAAATAATGTTATCTTATCTCCTTTTAAGTTTCATCACTTAGTTTTTAATACTTATTAAGTTCATTTCATTTCTTCCATCTCTTAATATAAATATCCATAACCATTAAACTATGTTGTGTGGCTAAATTTTTATCGGCTATCACCTTACAATCCTTACACATTGATCTTTCAGTATTTCTAACTAGACAAAAAGTCTATTGACTTTTATATGATCCAATTTTAAAGGTTAGTAAGTATTTATTCTCTTTCTTAAAGTATATGTTTGCTAAAGTTAAGTTATATTTCAAAACAAAATCATGGATAGCTTATCCATATCATTTGTCTTTTCTTTTCTTTTTTCAATATCATACCCTTCATATACCCTATCATATCATTTATTTTCTTTTTCTACATGACCATTTAAATATGGTCCTATAAATATCCCCTATGTGTTGGGAATTTCTTGAATTACTCCCTCCATATCTTCCCAGAACTATCCCTTGATTCAAACTTCTAATTCTACCTGTAGGGCGTATGCACTTATAACATTTATGATCTTCTCTCCAAGAATAAGTTTTATTAGTCGAATTCTATCACCTATAATATCTTTTTTAATTCTTTGTCCACCATTATCCTTACATCTTTTCTATTATCATCCTTTCCTACATGCCATAGTTTATACGCATAAATTTCTCTAATTTTAGCCCCTTTTCATTTGGTTTCTTAGACACAAGTTACATTGACTATATAACATTTCATCATATCAACCAACTTTATGTTCTTATATGTCAGTGTGCCTATATTCTATATGGCAATATGAATCTTATTCTCCTAACTTTGTCTTTTTTTACATCTAGAATGGCATGGGAAACCTTGCCTACTTCGCACTGCACATGGATTCTGATGCAACGCGTCCCTGCTGAGGGAACATTCTAGTAGCCCTTGCCCATTTCTCAATTCACCTAGGGTTTGATGCAGCATGTCACTTATGGGAGAACGTCCTAATAACCCTTGATTATTTTCCATTCCATCCATGCTCCGATGCAAAGCGTCGCTTACAAGGAACTCCCTAGCTAGAGGAAATATCATAATCAAATTCATGACAGAGAATTTGCCAAAAGATTTTACACTAGCTTGCAACCTCACGCAGTCCTCCTCTATCTGGGCTTGGGACTAGCTGCAAGATCACAAAATCTCATAAGAGGACTGATATGATGAATAAAAATGAAGAAAGATTACACTACTTGCGATAGGATATAATATTAGATACCATTTGTAAGAACATAAGCAATTCACATGTGTCCTCTATGTAATGGTAACAATCATTAAGTTAAACACTGATATTCACCTACATTTTCTCATAATACTAATGTGTAGATAGAGCATATAAGGGTCTTCGTATTTTCAAGAGCTCTTATGTGGTGCATGTAAGTATAAAAGCCAAGGATTTGACATACAAATGAAAAATGCTACATCATCATCATCATCATTAAGACCTTATCCCAATTAGGGGCTGGCCACATGAATCTTATTCCTCCATTCCGCTCTATTAAGTACCATGGCTTCATTTAGTCCCAAAGTTTTTAAATCTTTTCTCACCACTTCTATCCACGTTCTTTTGGGCCTTCTCCTTGCCCTTTTAAAACCTTCTACTTGCATTGCCTCACTCTTTCTAACCGATGCCGTTTTTGGTCTCCTTTGGACATGTCCAAACCATTTAAGTCTAATCTCCCTCATCTTGTTACCTATTGGTGATACCCCTAGATTTCCTCTAATATTTTCATTCCTAATTTTATCTTTTCTTGTCTTACCAATCATCCATCTTAACATCCTCATTTCTACGATGTCCATCCTATGAGCATGATCTTCCTTAACTGCCCAACATTTTGATCTATAGAGCATGGCCAGCCTTATGGCCATCTTATAGAATTTTCCTTTTAGTTTGAGGGGCACCCGTCGATCACACAAAGCTCCAGATGCACATCTCCATTTGTTCCAAACTGCTTGGATTCTCTGGGTAACCTCCCTCTCAATTTCTCCACTCTCATGAATCATTGATCCTAAGAACCGAAAGTGGTCTTTTACAGGGACTTCTTGGTTATCAATCTTGACTGGTGTTCCACTCCTACTCTCCTTGCTAAAATTGCATTCCATATATTCTGTCTTAGTTTTCTGATTTTAAATCTTTTAAATTCTAATGCTTCTCTCCATAACTCTAACTTTATATTTACACCCTCCCTTGTTTCAACAATTAAAACGATATCATTTGCAAATAGCATGCACCAGGGAATCTACTCGTGCAGATGTTTTGTTAGCTCATCCATAACCAACGTGAAAAGGTATGGACTCAATGCCGGTCCTTGGTACAATCCTACAGTGACAAGAAAATCACGTCTTACCACTAGCGGTCTTAACATTTGTTACCACTCCCTCATACATATGTCTATATACCCCCGCGAAACCCCTTTATCACCCAACACCTTCCATATTAACTCTCTAGGGACTCTATCATAAGCTTTCTCTAAGTCGATCAAGACCATGTGGAGGTCTTTTCTCCTCTCCTTATATTTCTCTACCAATTGTCTTAACAAGAAAATAGCTTCCATGGTGGACCTCCCAGGCATAAAACCAAACTGATTCTCTAATACACGTCTCATGCTGTAGCCTCTTCTCAATCACTCTTTCAAAAAGTTTCATAGTGTGGCTCATAAGTTTGATCCCTCGATAATTAGTCCAGCTCTATATGTCTCCTTTATTCTTATAATTTGGTATAATAGAGCTTTTCCTCCACTCATCAGGAATGGAGGAATAAGATTCATGTGGCTGACCCCATAATTGGGATAAGATCTTGATGATGATGATGATGATGTATGCTCTTAAGTCATCTTGTGCCACTTTCTTAATGGACTCAACCATATTAGTTCACATGGTATTTACTTCTGTTTCATAGTTCCAGTTTCCTTCTACCATCAACTTATTTTTGAATGAGGTTATTTTCTCTCCTTTTAAGTTCCACCACTTAGTTTTTGGATGCGTATTAAGTTCATTTCTTTTCTTCCATCTTTTGATATGGATATCCATAACCATTAACCTACGTTGTGAGGTTAAACTCTCATCAGGTATCACCTTACAATCCTTACACATTAATCGTTCAGTATTCCTAAATAGAAAGAAGTCTATTTGGCTTTTATGAAGTCCACTTTTAAAGGTTATTAAGTGTTCATCCCTCTTCTTAAAGAGTGTATTTGCAATGGTTAGGTTATATGACAAAGCAAAATCTAAGATAGTATCCCCCATCTCATTTCGTTCACCTATCCCATACCCTCTGTGTATTCTATCATATCCTTCCTTTTCTTTTTCTACATGGCCATTTAAGTCTGCTCCTATAAATATCCCCTCAGTGTTGGGAATTTCTTGCATAACTCTCCATATCTTTCCAAAATTGTCTCTTGATTATATCTTCTAACCATACTTGTGGTGCGTATGCACTTATAACATTTATGATCTGTTCTCCTAGAACAAGTTTTATTATTATAATTCTATCACTAATTCTTTTAACATCCACAACTTTATCCTTTAATTCTTTATCCACTGTTATTCCTATGTCATTTCTGTTATTACCCTTTCCTACATACCATAATTTATACCCATCGATTTCTGTAACTTTAGCTCCTTTCCACTTGGTTTCTTAGATACAAGCGATGTTGACTCTCCTACGTTTTATCGTGTCTACTAACTCCAAACTCTTACCTATCAATGTCCCTATATTCCATGTGGCAATACGAATCTTATGCTCTGGAAATATCCTATTTACCAGTGCCCTTCTCGATCTCCATGGCATGAACCTATGTCCACTTTTCACTGCACCTGGGTTCTGATGCAGCGCGTCGCTTCCAAGGAGACGCTCTAGCAGCCCTTGCCCATTTATCACTACACCCGGGATCTGATGTAGCGTGTCGCTTCTGGGAGAACACCCTAACAACCCTTGCCCATTTCTCACCGCACCCAGGATCCGATGCAGTGTGTCACTTATGGGGAACGCCCTAGCTTGAGGGAATGCCAGTTTTTTATTCATGTCATATTAGGGTTGCCATAGTTTTAAGAAGCTGAAGATGATTTTCATTTTCTTCCTTACAAGCAGGAAAGAAATAACAAAATCATCTTCAGCTTCTCCCTTGTCGGCTGGCAACTGACGCAAGGATTGCCATATTTTAAGAAGCTAGAGATGATTTTCATTTCTTCTTTACAAACTAATATACCAATGCATATTCATTTGCAAGAAAGAAATAAATAACAAAATCATCTTCAACTTCTCCCTTGTCGGCTGTCACCTGACGCAAGACCCACCAATATTATAATAGCATGGAAGCTGGATCAGTAATGAATTCAAAATGATGGCCATATATTCTTGACCGGCTAGTAGGTTAAGATAATCAACTAGAGAAGACTTTTGGTGCATTACCCATCCAAAATATGGCCCAAAAGATGAAAAGTTTGGATCAGCAAACATCTGTTCCCACACGTATTTCAGATGATTTGGAAGCGCAGACACCATATAAATTTTCTCTATTCAATTATTTAACAGAGTACAGAATCCTGTCCTCTTCAAGTCAACAATCATGCTCAGCAAACTTGATTCAGATTTATCCAACTATTCGAATATGCTTAAGAGTACAACAGTAGATATTTTGCATTAAATTGCACATCTGAAGTACTTCATAGTAAATCAACAGTATTATCTATGTTGATGTAGATAGATTAGATGAGCCAGACTTCTAAATATTTTGTTTTTCTTTCAACAGGATGTGATGAGTGATCCACACTATAGCATATGAGAGCTTGAGGATCCAAACAAGCCAATCATCTATAGTGGGAAGGTGAACAAGTATAGTCTGATAGCATGCAATAAACCATGCTCAGGTCCCTGAGATTTATGGAAGCTCTGTTCTTTTCATAAAGAATGATACCGAAATAAGCCAATTGGTAGTTCCAGATTTAACATTTGATTTGATTTTTTGCAGGCCTTTTGCACCTTTGTGACAACGTGAAACTGAGACTAGAAGCCAAATTGAGTTCCTGAACATAAAACAGTTCGCTGGAGTAGATTAACTAGAAAAAATTTCCTTCTCCTTCAATTTTTCATCAACAAATAAGATAAATGCTCGAGAGCAAGTCACCTTGAGAGAGACTTGCTTTGGAAGAGAGAAAAACATATGTGATGCTCTCCTACTGTGTGTTATCATGTAAAAGTATTTGCCCATTGGCAATAAGTTTCTGTAAGTGGCAGATGCTAATAAATGAAAATTCTGAGATTGTCTAGACTAGCAAGTTGTCATGAAATAACAAACCTACTGTGTTTAAAGATGTCTAAACTGTTGGAGCTCTTCTATTACATGCTCTACTCTTATTTTCATGTTCTTTTACATTTTTACACTTCACTAAGGATATTCTTGTCCAGGTAATGCATTTTATGAATAAAGAGTGTAATTATTGATGGACCTAAGGGTACATTCCATCTTGGGATCACAACAAAGATCAAAGAAGTTTTCCAAGCTCCTGGGCATTCCTACATTTTTCAAAGAGATATCATCCATACAGCTGGCTTATTGCATTTCACATCATTGCACAGACCAAGACACTGTTGACATTATTTAAAGTTATTGCAACCATATTTCTGTTTTCCTACTGTCAACATTTTCCTCAAATTTGATATTGAAGACGAGTTTCACTGGAAAAACAAAGGCATATTTATAGGTATCTCAGAAGATAATATGATAATATGGGAGGTAACGTTTACTCTTCATGCCTACATGCATTTTTCTCCTTTTATGATGTAGCAGGATCAAAATTCAGCACTACATAGCTATATACATGCTCAACTTGCTCAATGTATCAAATATCTCTTTTCTATAATTCTTTTTGTAATGGGATTATGTTCGCTTTCTCCAAAAAGAATGGTAGAGCTAATCAAAAGAACTCATTTCAATTGCTGGAACTTTAATATGCATCCTCTAGGACCTAAAGACACAAAGTAGACCAGCTTTGCCGCGTCGGAAATGACCAAAGTCTCCAGGTCATTGACTCCAAGATATATAAACTGAACATTATACTTCAGTCGAAGTGTTAAATCTAGTTAGTATAAATAAGCTTCCATGCAATTTTCTCCTTCTTGGGGAGGCAGCCAAGTCATCTGCAAATGTTTCATATCACAAGCTAAAGTTTGGTTGAACGCTAAGGTAGGGCAAGAGGATGCTGGGGGTTGTCATCGTGCTACTCTTCAAGAGGCAACAAGACAATATTGATGACAACCCAGCACTGAAAACATGTATTTCACCGTAAGCAGACTAGCAGTTGACTGAACCAAAATGCAGAGTAACATGAAAAGTAAATTCCAAAAGAGCTGGTTAGCTCTATACTGTTTCTTGAGATACCCTGTTATTAGCTATACGTGTACTTCCTCCAACTCTTGGACTCTAGAAGAACCAAAGATCTGGAACACTATTGGATCTGTCAAAATCTGTGCAGTACTATTTAAGTTCATGTTTCTCAAAACAAAAGACAAATTCCTTCCTAATCTTCTATTCAAGTATGCGTCAATAACCCAACCATAGGTCACTAGGTCAGGGATGACTTTCTCATGTTTCATGTGTTCGATGCTTACATGGAGATCCCATAACATGCACAATTGTTGGCTGTAGTAAAATCAGGTGGAAACTCAGCCTTCAACATGTTCAAAAATTCCTCCCCAGACTTTTCATTTTGAAGTTGGCAGCGTTGGAGAACAAAAGCCTGTATTTATCTGTCAACAATTCACCTAATCTAAAGAACCTTCCATTTTTTTATATATGCAAATGTTACTGCCTAGAAGGGGAGCTTTGGTTCAATGGTAAAGTTGTCATCGCGTGACTTTAAGGTCATGGGTTCTCAAGGTGTGGAAACAGCCTCTTGCAAAAATACAAGATAAGGCTATATACTATAGGCCTTTGTGGTCTGCCCCTTTCCCGAACCCTGAATAGGCAGGAGCTTCGTACACCAAGACTGCCCTTTTTTAAATTTTACTGCCCAATTGCTTCTTTCTCTTACAAGGATTCTGGATCTTTTTAGGCGACCACATGCGGTTTCCACCTCTGCTAGAGAACCTAGAGTAATGGTATATCTCCGAACTGCATAACCACTTGAAGCCATTTTCTCCGTAATGGCTTCCATCACTGCAAGTTGTCCTTCCTTCCCAAAGGCCGAGATAGCTGACAACTAAATCTCAGGACGCAAGTTCGACTCCTGGAAGTCACCCCATGCAGAATCTGTCCACCTCATCAAAACATCCCATCTTCCCATATGAATCCGTTACATCTGAAACTTCATTGTCTGGCAAAAATGAGCTATTTATAATCCCATTCCACAGAGTATGGGCTTTGAAAAAGTGGCCATTTTCTGCATAAGATAGCATCAAAGCTGATAAGGTAGTACCATTAGGTATTTAACCTTCAGGTATGACCTCAAGAAAAGCTGATGGGAAACTTTCTGGCATTTTATTTTCATCCAACATGCATATTAATGGATCATAGTCCGTACCAGTAGGCTTTTGGCATTTATGTGCTGGTTCCACTGCCTGATAATCTGCTCCAATTGCCAAAAGAAGTCAAATCATCAAAAATATTTAATTATATTCTCTCCTTTTTTCTTTATCTTTTTTTTGGGGTGGCGTGGGGAGTAATGATCAAGTATGGACTGTTTGAAACAAAAATCATTGAACATTTGGATTCCAAGCATTACAGAAATATCTGTGCTACAGTGGTATAAGAATGCGACCTTGACGTCACAGGTTCAATGCGTGAAAACAGCCTCTTATAAAAATTCAAGGTAAGGCTGCATACTATAAGCCCATGTGGTCTCCCTTCGCTGGACCCTGCATGGGCAGGAGCTTCGTGCACCAAGTTGCCCTTTACAGTGGTGCAAGAATGAGTTTCAATAGTAAAAGTCACAAGTTCGAGACTCCTCAAAAGTGTACGGATAAGTGCCTGTGTCAACCATTCAAAACAAAAAATGCTCCAAACTTGAGAACAGTGGTCGAGATCTTTAGGTTAACATCCAAACATTCGGTACACTCATCCAGCGAGCATCACTCATGTCGGACTTGAAGCAATAGAGCACAGAAAACATTCCTTATATGGGGAAAAAATTCCCATCTTTCTGGAAGGGACATTCAAAAAGTCAGACTTGATTCAGAACCAACTTAAAAACAGAAAAAAAAAGGTTGCATGTTTTCAGGAAACACAGCCACCTACTTATCTTATGAACTTTTCATATCAACAGAAACAGCCCACCCAAACCAACTCAACTCAGCTGAATACCAAACTGGTCAGTGAGTCTCTGAACATTGTCTCCAGCAAATATCAGACTTCATACTAGAGAATAAGAATGCATAACATAGTTCTTATGCCATAAAACTCCTATATCACATAGCATAGTCCTAGGCCCATGAACTCCAATATCAAAGATAGTGTTAAGGCCTTTTCTTTGCTCTCTCTTTTTTAGCTGGACATACACGATCTTCTAATGAGAATATTTTATTTTTTATTTTTTCATTTTTCATTTACACGGTCTACTTTTCAGCTAGAAAATGAGAAAAAATGTTTGTAAATGGTCTACCCAATTTATGGCCAAAAATTTAAGGTACAGTCATTCAATTAAAACCAACGGTATGATACTGGTTTTCATTTCAAAGAATTGAACTTATTAATACAACACCAATTCGAAACCTGGGTAACAAGATTGAAACTAAAAAAACAAAAATTACTATACTGGAATGCCCTTATAGTGTTATTTTAAACTTATTTATTATTTAAGGTATAATAAAAATTTATTAACATTTAATTCTATTTAGCACCAAAGCCTCCTAGCACACCGGTGCAAGGAGCCTCTCACTTGGGTGACCAAGGTTCTAGACTGCGCATGGGTGTGTGCCTCCAACTTTCAAAATAAAAAACAATGATTTTTATTTTTATTATTTATAATTAATTTTATTGTAATCTTAGCACATAGTTTTGACATTATTTAAGGATAAATTATTGTAGTTATTTATGTAAATTAACATTTTATTGGCAATAGAATAGATATGAATGGAGGAAATGAAATGCACACTATCCACCAAACCCATTAATTCTTCTGTGTCTCTTTCTAATAACCCTAACCCCACTCCAAAATCCTCCAATCTTCCTTCTTTTTCTCCAAATATCTATTTCTTTATTCCCTCTTTTCCCAACTCCAAAGTCTCCTACTCTTCTGTCTTCCTTTTTGTGTTGTGTTTTGCTTGCTTACTTTGCCTTCACGCTATTATTAACTTCTTTATATTATAATTACTAACATGATATGCAATTTTAGCTAGCTTTTCTCTTCTTTCTAATGTTTGTGATGCATAACCTATCTTTCAGCCTTTTAAACTGTCCATCTTTAGCATTTTTTATCTTCATAATTTAAAACTAATGAATAACTGAAAACCAAATTTATCAAGAAAGCTAAAATCTTAATGATCACTCATGGCTTTTCATAGAATTAGAACTAAAATCTTAATGATCATTCGAACAGCTTAAATCACAGAAAAATTGAAAAGAAACTGGGCTGGGCACACCATTTTACAGTCCTCTTAGCATATACGTGCCTTTGCTTTCGGGAGCAGAGACGCTGAGAAAGACTATGACATGAAGAGAAGCACTTGAGTGGGCACAAAAAAAGAAATTATGGGACTGTTGCGTCAAGGCTCCCCTTCCCTGAACCCCGCATAGGCGGGAGCTTCGTGCACTCGGGCTGCCCTTGTTTAGTCTTACAATCATGCATACAACTTTACTTGACACATCACATTGCCTGGCCACTTTTATCAAACATCATTTTCTTTCTACTTTCTTTGAGCATGGTATCAAATCTCATCATATCTCCTTCCCACCACAAAATAAAGTTCTTTCCAACTTTCATAAATAGAACTAACAAGATAAGGTGCTCCATGCATAGTGGGTCAAGCACCTTATTTGTCTCTGTCTTTGTCATTGTACATACTTTTCATTTTCCTTTCCTTCCCACTTTAGACTTAAAAGCCCCATAAAAGTGTCGGTTGTGTTTATGAGAAATGCTATTCCGACTAAGTTTCGGGACTGACTCTGTGACTTTTGGAAGATCTGACTCATTTGTCTTCTTCTTTCTGTTAGAGTTTCTGTGTGGTCCCTAATATTTGTAATTCAAAACTTAACGTGTATACTAGTCATCATATTAGTGGGGTGTGTGTGTGTTAATTGTTTTTGCAGTTATCCTCGATGGAAGGATTAACTGCTATTAAAACTGTTATATAAGGGGTCTCTGATTCAAGCAGTAAGACAGTCCGTTTTTTGCCATCATCAAGTGCTTAAGAATCAGAAGGACTCTTGAAAGAATGCCTTTGGGTCTACTGCTATGGCTGGGGGTAAGTTCCTATCATTTAATTTTGCTTCTGCTAATTTCTGATTTACTGTGAACATTTAGAGATTTGGTTTGCCAGATGTAAAAATTCTTATGATTAATTTTAATGCTTCTAGCCAGTAGCATTCTTTGTTGAAAAATATCTTAATAATGATCATTGGTTTTTTAAACTGAGAATACTAGAGGAAAACTAATAGTTAGAAGCAACCAATGAGCATGAGCTTGTGTAGGTAGCTTAATCAGGGGAGCGTGAAGAAGATGAATAGGTCAGATCATCAAAAGATTAAGTCTTGACGAATGAGCCATGGGCTTAGTCCTCTAAGCTCAGTCTACACAGCATCTCTCTTTTTGTTTATATGTCTATCCATCTCTAGCTATGCATTCTCTTGCTTTTTTAATGTAGTTTTAATTTTCCTGTTAATTGTTCTTCGTATCAAGTGGCAACAGTCAATCAGACCAGTATTTGCCAAAGAACCAGACCTAAGGGAAGTGTGGGTACACCAACATATAAGCTTACCATTCAAGGGAGCCTGAAAGCCACAATATTATTATTTTTTGAGTATCTTTCTTTCTGTGGGTAATTTAACTTAATTGACATTATCTCACCAAAAGCAGAAACGCCTCTCATTTGCTAAAAAGATAAAGCCAATGAAAGGGGCAGCCCCGGTGCACGAAGCTCTCGCCGAAGCGGGGTCCGGGGAAGGGGCGGACTATAAGGGCCTAAAGTACACAGCCTTACCTTGCATTTTTTAAGAGGATGCTTCCACTCCTTGAACCCATGACCTCAAGGTCACACGATGACAACTTTTACCGTTGCGTTAAGGCTCCCCTTCAGATAAAGTCATTGCTAAGTGATAAATAATTACTTAAGTAACAATGTGTAATACTTATCCAGAAGAAAAAAGACAACCCCGGTGTACAAAGCTCCCACCTATGCGGGGTTCATGGAAGGGGCGGACCACAAGGGCTTATAGTACACAGCTTTATCTTAAATTTTTGCAAGAGGCTGTTTTCACATCTTGAACCTATGACCTCAAGGTCATATGACAACAACTTTTACTGTTGCGCTAAGGCTCCCCTTCAAAAAAAATATAAAAAGAAAAAGAAAGAACTTGTCTTTCTAATTACAGTGGCACTTTATGTGATTCTTAAACTAGTCTTCTCCTAATCCCGTTGGATCTTCTTTATTTTTCTATTGCCTTAGCATATGTGTTTTGACCCACTCTTTTAAAACAAGGTGATGACAATCTTGGCGCGTACTTAGCACTTCTTTAGCTTTCACTCTCCATATTAGATTACATAAACTCCATTAATTATTAATTAGAATAAGTGCAGCAAGTGAGGGGTTCAATGGCAAGCAATATGGTCGAGGAGGACAGGGACAGGAGATGAGTATTTGCTAGCCAATTATCAACCACCCAGGCAAAAGTAAACACCTAATTAAAAACTTCCAATTGTATATAAGACAGGAAACATTACTACTAGTCTATATTATTAACCAATACCCCCAACCTCTCTTGGCACAACAGTGGAGTTGTCTTCGTGTGACCTTGAGGTCATGGTTTCAAGGCATAGAAATAGCCTCTTGCAAATGCAAGGTAAGGCTGCGTACTATTGACCCATGTGATCTGCCCCTTTCTTGGACCTTGCATATGCAGGAGCTTCGTGGGCTGCCCCCAACCTCTCTATCTCTGTCTACATACATACATATGCATAGATACATATCCTCTCATGAAGATATTAGAGTCTTTAGGACAATGCACAATGGAGTCTCGGGATCCTGCTTGCCTTGGGTTCCCTCTGCCTGCTCTATCAAAGTTTAGCTTCATGGTGAGAGGCATGATATTTAGAAGATCTGACCTATTCACCATATTTGGCCTTCATCAAACTACCTACACATTGAAAATTGCACTGATCAGATGATTTTGGTGTTTTTTTTATGCTAAAGCTTGTACATTCATCCCAACCAAAGAAGAAAGCAGCACCTCAAACTCCGACCAAGTATATTTCAAGAGAGATGCGGAATTGTCCGCGATGATCAACTGCCTTTGTTTGCTGACCATGGCAGTCTTAAAAAATTCACACATCCTATTCCCATTATTAAGCAAGCAAGAAAATACTAGCCATGCCATGAAAGAGACTGATTTAACGCTATCGCTTCCCTCTCAAAGATGCCAAAAACGTCAAAAACAATCAGTCGGCAGCAGCAAGTAAACAATTAAAGGGCAATCGTGGTGCACAAAGCTCCTCTGTATGTAGGGTCTGGGGAAGGGGCGGACTACAAGAGTTAATAGTACACAGCTTTATCTTTCATTTTGCAAGAGGCTATTTCCACGCCTTGAACCTAGGACCTCAAGATCACATGACGACAACTCTACCATTGCGTCAAGACTCCTCTTCTGCAAGTAAACAATTGAAGAGAAGAATCCAAATTACAGAAGAAGCACCCACCCACCCACCCATTCCACTCTAATCTTGAATAATAAAACCATCACAAATAAAGCCATTAATTCTCATCACAGCTATTATCAGTCAAAGATAATGAATTTTTACTTCCAAGACTTGTGATCACTCAACCGATTACAATTACAACACAGCTAACAATCTTTCAATAGGTTTTGTTGAATTTTCTGTCAAAGCGATGAGTCGATGGCTCAGCAAATTTAATCCAATTACAAGTGCCTGCCTTCCAATCGGCACAGCTGTTGGTAGTTTCACCCAAGTAAACCAATGAGAAAATTGGATACTTACCTAACTGTCTGGTTGTGGATATTGGCTTTCATTTGTCCAGGGTTTATTAAGTATCCAAGTCATTCGAAGAAATTGACTGGATGGATCAGGTAGAGGGCTTCTCCAACCACCGTATTCATTCATCCTCTCGTGATCACATGATCAACAGCTGACTAGTTTGGAATTTCTATGATACTACCACGCGTCCGTGCATCACCTCGAGGTCATAGGTTTGAGACGTAAAAGTAGTCTTTTGCAATGCAAGGTAAGACTACATATTATAGACCCTTTGTGATCCACCCCTTCCCAAAACCTTGAATATGTGGAAGCTTTGTACAACGGGCTGTCCTTCTTCTTCCTTCTTTCTTTTTTTTACTTTACCACAAGGTCACATTTAGAAGAGGCAAAATACAACACAACATGATAACATGACTCCAACTAGACATGGAGTTAGCAAGTTAGAGTCGAGTCTTATAATATTAGTGTCATTTTTGGCTCGACCCAAAAATGACATGCCAAAAAATCATGTCGTATTCGGGTCAACCCATGTTAACCCATTGTGCTAACTCGTTTGACTTATGACATGTTAACCCATCGCGTTGACCTGTCAAACTCACGACCTATTTATATAATTGTGTTACACGAGTCGTGTCATTTCGACTCGTTTAATAAACGGGATGTGTTCGAGTCCCGAGTTCTTAACACGATTATTAATCGTGTCATATTCGTGTCAACCCATAGACTTTAATGGGTCAATCTGAACATGAACTCCCACGCACGATTTGCCACCCCTAGTTACATTCATATTTCAAAAAAAAAAAAGTCACGGTGTTTTCACTCTCCTTAACCGAGACTTACAACAAACTTAACCATTATCTGATGCGTGGAAAGTTAACTAAGGTGTGGTTAGTTGCTTTTCTCAACTCTTAGAGAGTATGTTGAAAGAGTCCTAGCATTTTCAAATTTCTGCCTATTATGATTTTAAGTTGGATTATTGGGAGATCTAACCCATTCATATTATTTAGAATCCTATCACAACCATTGAAACAAGAAATAAAACAAAAACAAAAGTTAGATCATTTGATTGGCATGATTTCTAATGAGCAGGCTAAAAATAAGGGCGCAAATGAGATGAACGTCGTAGATTTAAAAAGAAAAAATAAAAGGCAGTGTTTTAAAATACGACATTGCCTTTGAAAATACTAGGACTCCCATTGAAAATGCTCTTCTTATTTTTTATGGGTTGAGGTAAAAGTACACTTTCAAGAGGAGTGCATGGACTACGCGCTACTTTTGCCATTCATGTAAAACTACTTTTGTAGATATAAGCCACTTATCATGTTCAAAATATAAAAATATATATAACTCTCGAGAAATCATCCATTTGGATGATGCAAGCCACTTACTCTGGCTCTGTGAAAAAATTAGTAAAAACAGATAGCCATATTTTTATTTAAATAAACATAGGATAAAAACATCCAACGGCATAAAACTTGTCGTCCATCTTATTTAAGACATTCCTACTATAAAGAACAGGTTAGATTGCAAAAAAATATTTTATCTTGAGTGAGAAAAGAGGCATGTCCTCCTTACACTATATTCTTGAGGTCACGGGTTTATAGCGTAAAAACATCCTCTTACAAAATAGAAGATAAGGTTGCATATTATTGACCCTTGTTGTACGCCTCTTTCCTAGACCGATTCATATGCTCTCGTACATGGGGACTGCCTTTTTTTATTTATATAACTTCTTAAATTCTGAAAATAGCAAGAAAGTAAGAAAAGTCATGGCTGATGGCGAAGTGATAAGATGATATATAAATGGGAAAAAGATACAGCCAACAACTTGTTTGCTTTGGCACTCACAGCCCATCAAATTTATATCAATTCTTGTCTTGTCTCTATATAACACAGTTAATTATATTTGCCCCACCACTGTGTATAAGTCTAGTCTGGTCGCTGAGACTGAGAGAGGGACTTAATTTTCGACGATCAAGCCATTCATCAAATCAGTGGCTCAAAATTTTCAAAATAAACAAATTTTCTACTTTTTTTTATAAAAGAAAAAGTTTTATTGAAGAGAACCGAAATTCCCATTTCCTCAAGATTAAAAAAATAAACGAAATCAAGGAAATTTGTAAAGATAAAAAACACAAAAATACTAAAGTTTTCTTTTTAAACGGTAGATAAATGCACTTACACGCACCTTTGAGGAGTTTTGAACCCGCGACCTTTTCAAATATACTAAAATTAGTGAAACAAATTTAAAAAGTGAAGGCACGAGAGAAGATTCCACAGAGAGAAATAAAGTGACGGTTTCTGTTTGCTGCTTTTTCATTTCGGTAAAGGGACCCAGCTAATGGTGGGCCCGACTTAAAAATCATCAACGAGCAGGTTCGGAATCTGTCGCTCTCCGATGACGCATCTCTCTTTACTGTCTCGTCGTCGCGCCAATTTAACCGTAAGAGCATTGCAGGGAGGAGTGGCAAAATATTATACGATAATACGATCTCAATCGGACACGAATTTAGTAGGTTTTGGTCGAGTCTTATTACCTAATATGCCAAAAATTATTTTGTATTCTCGTCAATCAATATGACCCATCATGTCAACCTGTTTGACACGCAACTTATTTATTTATCGCGTTGACCCATCTAACCTGTGGTTGAAAATATAGGACGGTTCTTCAAAAACCGTCTTATATTAAAATATAGGACAGTTTATCTGGAACCGTCTTATATTATAACTATAAATGTACACTTATTTATTTATCACGTTGACTCATCTAACCTGTGGTTGAAAATATAGGACAGTTCTTCAAAAACCGTCTTATATTAAAATATAGGACGGTTCATTTGAAACCGTCTTATATTACAACTATGAATGTAATATAAGAGTTATAATATAAGATGGTTTACAAGAGTAATATAGGATGGTTCTTTTGAAACTGTCATATATTTTTTATTTTATATTTACTTAATCATGTTACACAAGTCGTGTTGTGTCTACTCATTTAATAATCGTGTCGTGTTCGGGTCACGAATTCTTAACACAATTATTAAGTGGGTCGTGTTCGTATCGACCCGTAACTCTAACGTGTCGTATTCATGTTGACACAAACACGCCAGCCACACTTTGCCAATGGCAATCTGACGAGCCCACCATTAGTTGGGTCCCTTTGGCATAAAGGGGCCCATCTTCGAATGATCCGATCTACTAATTCGAATCATCCAATCTAGACATTGCGTAAGCAGATGCCGGAATCTGACACCACCGGATCTTAGTCCTGTTGGAGACCAGGAAACCGGCGACTATGATGCAGGGTTTCCTGACGCGTAAGGGGTTTTCACGTGCCCAACGTTCCACTTTCGCTGTTAGCTGACGAAGTTTCTCACGGATGAAATTACTAGATTACCCTTGTTTTGATTATTCTTTTATAATATAGGACCCTACTTTTTATTTATCTATATTATATATTTTTATATTTTTTATATAGCTGAAAAATTATAAAGCAAACCTCTTACATACTCTCTTAGATTCATCTATCTTAAATCTGATGGAAGGAGTCCGATCTCAAACCTAGATCTAGCATCAACTGGGATTTGCAAATTTGTTGAGGCTAGCGATTCATCTATTAGAGAAAAATTTCGCATGTAATTCAAGCTCTGTTAAATAGTTGGAGCTAAATCCCACTTAATTACGTGGTTTTTCCTTGTTTCATACTTTAAAGCATTGTAATTATAATACAATTTTGACTCAATTAAGCTTGTATTAGTAAATATTATCGTTAATGTAATCTAAAAAAGGTTTAATATAAAATAAAGGAGCATAAACGGAACGTAATTATCTTGGAGGCTGCAGATGTCATTATACCTAAGAATTGGAGTTACTTTTGGAAAGGGTCGAATTCCCCTACTATAGTACAAATGGAGCCGGGGCCTTGGTATAGAGACATGACAATATATATATTATTTATATATATTATGTTTGTAGAAAAGAAAAATAAGTCTTTAATGATTGGATGGTTAGGAAGGAGAGTTTTAGCGCAACAGCTAAAGTTATTTTCATGTGACCTTAAAGTTATGAATTCTAAGTGTGGAATCGGCCTCTTACAAAATACAAGATAAAACTACCTATTATAATTTTCTTTATCTAAACGCAAAAACTTCGTGCAACCGCCCTTTTTTTAATAATTGGACGGTTAGAAAGCCAAGAGCAAGCAATTTCCTCTTCGTTTCTTGTTCTTTTTACATTTTCAAAAGTTCTCTCAAGTGGATTGGGTCACATCACATAAAGCAAGAGGAAAAAAGAGAAAATTAAAGTTCATCAGATAAAAATTGAAAAGCTTTATTATTTGTTCAATATTTTAATTGTCACTGTAAAAATTAAAAGGCAAAAAGAAGTAAAATTAACTGAGTAAGCTTTCATATGGTGTCTGCGCGTGTACAGCAGTGCAGACATTTAGACATAGCTTGAATTTGGTATGGGGCCAAGTCAGTTGATCCATAGTTATATAGATAATGCATCAGATCTACTCCATCACAAATGTGCTAGCTACCATGGCCCATGCTTACAAGATTAATATAATCAAATTAAAAGGATTTTTAATAGTAAAAGATTAATGAATAATAAGGTTAAGATGATCCCATGGGAAAGAGTCGTGGGATATTAGTTTGAATCATCTACCATTCGGACCTATACATGACTTTTAGTATTTTAACTAATAATTGTATAATCTCTTTATATATGCCATTATGAGCTGTGGTATAGGGACCACATTATCTGCACCCCACATTTGCATTTTTAGAATTGTTATATACTCGTTGCTCCAATTTTAAATTTCTTATATGTCCAAGTCATATGGTGTGGATTTATCATGTTGTGACCATATCGAATAATGTTGTACTACAAATCGAGGGTCTGGAGGTGAAGCCATTAGCACATGTAATTATGTCTTTTGCCAATATATATGAGGAGCAGTAATCTTAGTAAAGAAATGTAGGTGTAAAGTACAGGTGATATATGATTGGCTGAAAAATAATAAAATTTAACTTTCATTTCCTCTAACTTTTTCTACTTTTTACTTTTTTTAAACCAATTACATAATCACATGTCACATGCACTTTATATCTGCATTAAATAACTAAAATTAATACATATATGTGTGTGCGCGCGCACAACTATAGGGTTTTAAAGAAGGGTAGAGAAATTTTCTATATCTTATAGTGGCTATTTTCTTGTCATAGAGACAATGAAATTGGTGTGAGTCCTTGGAAGTACTTCAATTCAAAATGCATTTTAGATGCTATAAATATCTAAGTCACATGTTTTTTAATCTACAATGTGTGTGTGAGAGAGATGAATGAACTAGATCATTCAAATGTGGGTTTCAAATAATATGGTTGCCAATTGAACCCATAATGTAGTCAATTTAGCATTTCAGGAAAAGGATTTCTTGTTTTACCACTTGAAATTGAACTAAGCCAAAGACCAAAATTCATTCAAGGCTTAAATGTTTTGAGTCTTTGGTATAACTTAATTTTAAGTTGCCAAACACTTTGCATGAAAATTTTCTTTTCCTACAAAAATCAATTCCTGTCCATTTCCTCCTACTAGTTTAGCATATGTATTTATCGACAACCAAAAATGGTGTTTAACAAAGTGAGTAGAAGAATTTGAAGTAGACATCAATGCTTTGTAAGTCTGTTCTACTATATCTAAAATGGAAGATATGAACAAATCAAATGAGACAACTTACAGGATGAAAAAAGCCTAAATTTACTAATTTGTCCATTATAATTCACCCAACTCTCATTCCATTGGTATGTGATTTTATGCTTATTTATTTCTATAAATAAAAAAATTAATAAACATCAAATCACTTATAATATCACACATTCACACTACAGTTTTCCAAGGATGCTTCAACTTGTTATAAGCGATCAACAAAGTTTGAAACAATGAGAGCAGCCAATCACAGGTTCAAAATAAAGAAACAATGGCTAAAGATGAAATAGAGGGGTGCTCTTATATTATCTTTTCCAATTAAATATAAACATGTTCTTTATATTATAAACTTAATATAAAGGGTCTATTTCACAATATCATGACAAATTGTGGATAAAATTATTATATTGTGAATGAAAACTTCTCTTATCTACTGTTATTAGCAGCCTCAACATATATAAAGTAGGTTCACCCCCTAGGTTGTGTTGTCCTTAGTAACTTTTTCTTTATTTTGGTGGGGATTTACATGTAATAAACTTCAAAATAACTCTCCAAGGATAATTCTCCCTCAAGTGAACTTAGAGTTAGACAACTGGGATCACCTAAATATGCTTGGTTGCAAGTTTGAGTTTATGCTTTTCACCTTTGGTCAAGGTTAGGTTTAGGATAGGCTTCCTCTTGCATCAATTCTTCAAGAAGGTAACCAACCCTTGATTTAGGTTTGGGAAATATCAGAAAGGGAGAATCTTGTTTTGATCATTTTGTATCTTTATAAAATCTAGCTTCTAAAATTTTAAGTTGCCAAACACTATGCATGAAAATTTTATTTTCCAGTAGAAATCAATTCTCGCCCATCCCTCCTACAAGTTAGGCAGATGTATTTATCAACAACTAAAAATGGTGTTTAGAAGAATTTGAAGTGGACATCAATGCTATGTAAGTCTGTACTACTATATGTAAAATGGAAGATATGAACAAATCAAATGAGACAATTTATGGGATGAAAAAAGCCTATATTTACTAATTTGTCTATTATAATTCACCCAATTCTGACAAAATCTCATTCCATTGGTATGTGATTTTATGCTTATTTATTTCTATAAATAAAAATTTTAATAAACATCAACTCACTTATAATATCACACATTCACACTCTACAGTTTTCCAAGGATGCTTCAACTTGTTATAAGGGATCAACAAAGTTTGAAGCAAAGAGATTAGCCAATCACATGTTCAAAATAAAGAAGCAACAGTTAAAGATAAAATAGAGGGGTGCACTTATCATATCTTTTCCAGTTAAAGATAAACATGTTCTTTATATTATAAACTTAATATAAAGGGTCTATTTGGCAGGAGCATGATAGATTGTGGGTAAAATTATTATATTGTAAATGAAAATTGCTCTTATCTGCTATTATTAGTAGCCTGATCATAGATAAAGTAGGTCTACCCGCTGGGTTATGTTGTCCTCAATAACATTTTCTTTATTTTGGTGGGGGTTTACATGTAACAAACTTCAAGATAACTCTCCATGGATAATTCTCCCTCAAGTGAATTTAGAGTTAGACAACTCAGCTCACCTAAATATGCTTGGTTGCAAGTTTGAGTTTTTGCTTTTTACCTTTGGTCAGGGTTAAGTTTAGGTTAGGCTTCACCTTGCATCAATTCTTCAAGATGGAAATTGACGCTTGATTGAGGTTTGGGAAATATCAAAAAGGGAGAATCTTGTTTTGATTAGTGAATTTGAAGGCTGAATTAGGTCTTAAAAATGTATGAGAGAGAGAGAGAGAGAGAGAGAGAGAGAGAGAGAGAGAGAGAGAGAGAGAGAGAGAGAGAGAGAGAGAGAGAGAGAGAGAGAGAGAGAATTTGGACCATTTAATTCTCTAATCCATGATCAAGCAATTAGGAACTTCTTTTGGCAATAGGACAAGGCTAGTCCTAGTATTTTAAAATGCCAAAGACAGCATCTTATTTTCAAACATTAGATGATATTTTTGTAGTTTTTCTTAAATATAAGTTGTTCATCTTGTTTGGATTCCTATATTTAGCCTCCTTGCAAAAATTACACTAGTCAGATGATTTTAGACTTTATATTTTTATTTTTAAAATATCAATGATCAAGATTTAAGCCAGAAAGAAACACAAACTAAAAGCATTCAATTGTAGTAGTTTTTGCCGTATAGGTAATCTAGAGGAGTCCAAACAAGATGAATTAGTTAGATCTTTTCAAAATTATGACAAAAAGCATGAAAATCGAGCATTTGAAAATACCATGACTCTTGTAATGTTGGGGTGAAGTAGCAAATCAAGCTCTTCTCAGCGACCATGTCAATTAAAGTTAGATGCTAGTAAGTTGCATAAAGAGAGCCTTTGTGCAACAATAAAAGTTGTCATCATGTGACCTTAAAGATCATGAGTTCAAAGCGTGAAAATGTTCTCTTGCAAAAATATGAAGTAAGGCTGCTTACTTATAGACCCTTGTAGTTTTCCCTTTCCTCAAACCCTGCATAGGCAGGAGCTTTGTGCAGGAGTGCTGCCCTTTTTACTGGCAAGAAAGAGGAGGACAAAAGATGAAAAAGAAAGTGTGGTGAGAGAGGGAAGGAAAAAAAATCCAAGAGGACATATATAGTTTCTCATAGAGTATTTTATTTTAAAAAGTAGATGAAAACAAAAGTTAACTTGTGACCATTTAATCTTTTCACAGAATCTTCCATTTATGTACGTACCTGCATTTACATATTACTATATAAAATCAAATTTTATTTTTTCTTAAAACTAAAAATCACTTCCAGCTGTGTTTATATGGGCAGTATCACCCACAGAAACACCTCGGAGAAGAAGAAGAAAGAAGAAAGGTTACACACACACTCTCTCTCTCTCTCTCTCCCTCTCTTTTCATCTGAATTTAGAGAGACCTTTCTCTCTTTTGTGTATCTTGTATAGAGAATCCCAAATTCACAGAAATTTCTCTCGTCTCGCTCTTAAACTACTGCTAAGTTTGAAAAATCTAAAATCTAGCGATTCTAAGCAAGTACGAAGAAATCAAGATCAACCCCAGAAAGAAAAACTGCACCCATGTCCGAAATCCATGAAAAACAGCGATCGATGAGGCCATCCCTCTTCGTCAACTTCACAGAATCTTACTCTACTTGTGACCCCGTAAGATCCCCAAAATCACCGCTAGATTTCAAGGCTTCGAAATCCCCCAGAAATTTCGAAGAACAGGTTGTTGGGCTTGGAATTGTAGCAGCCATGAATGAAGCGAGCGATACCCACGAAGCATTTTCAAACAGAGCCGCTAAAATCGCCCTTTCGCCACGATCGGATCCGATACCGATCTCATCGGCGAGAAATTCCGGAAAGTTTCTGCAAGAAGAAGTTAAGGAAGTTGATGATATTGAGTTGTCGGAGAGTTATACTTGTGTGATTTCGCATGTTGGGAATGAAAAGATACGAAAGCATGAGTATTTTGATAGACCGACGGATGGTGGGGAGGGGTGTTTTTGGGAAGATACGGGGGTGTTTTTCGCGTCACCTCCCGCATATACAGGTGGTGGTGGAGGAGAGATGTTTACAGAGGCAGAGTTCTTGAATTCTTGCTATCTTTGTAGGAAGAAGCTTCATGGATTGGATATTTTCATGTACAGGTAAATTTCATTCTTTGTAAAATTTCTGGCACTTTTTGTTTCTCTCTCCATCGCCATTTCTCCTTCTCTCTCTGTTTAGAGTTTTTTTTGTTATGAATTGAACAATTGGATTACTGTATTTTGGTTTGTGCCGTGATGCTTTAGTTTGTGACTAACCTGCGGTTTGGAAGTTGAGAAGTCTTGCCGGTTTTCATGAATTCATCAGCCTTGTGCTTCTGTGTGTGTGTGCTTCGTGTTGTTTATTTTTGTTAGGAATTCGTTCATCAGATCGGTTGGTGGACTTGATGTTGAGTTTATAACTAGATTGTAATTTGAAATTTTATTTTGGTTTGGACAAATTCAGATACGATTGTATCCAGTCCGGTTTTTGTGCTGTTTTTCTGTTTCTGGGTGGTTTTTAGACGTACTCATTTTGGTCAAATTAGAAATGGTAATATATCTGGTTATCATTCTTTACATTTGGGTATTTCTAAGTTCTGGGTGTTTTGCAAATTTGAAAGCTTGGAGCCTTGGACAGAATTAGGAGCTCTGATTAGTCAAAAGTAAACATTTGTGATGTGTCTTGTAAATCTGTGGACTGTTTTATGTTAATCATTTTCTGGATTCTCTGTTGATTTATGTTCATCATTTTCTGGTTGGTTATCATTGGTGAATTAGTCTGCGCATATGGTGTTTCCGATCAAATAGTTGACTCAAGATTCCCTTTCCTTTCTTTCCTTTCCTGTTTCTTTATTAGTTTATGAGAGGATCTAGACCTTTTCATAACATGAGTCAGTCTTTCTTGTTAATGTCAGGACGTTACTGATTGGATGATAATTGTTGCTTCATTTTAGAGGTTATCCTGATCAAATTAATGTTTCTTCCTCTTCGTTTTACTTTTGAATGAGTGTGAAACTGATATTCTTTGTTATTGAATTGTTAGATGTGAATAGGTACTCTTGACCCCAAATTTCCTGTTTCCTGATTGTATAGGAGGTGGAGTTCTGATTTATGTAGGATGAGTTATAATTTCAGCGACATCCGCAGTTTATTAACTCGTGACAATTTTGATAAGTATTTAGCTTATACCGATGGGTCTTACATGTCTACTGAAAATAATGATCTGCAACGTCAGAGTTGTTTTTTGAAGAAAAGTAGCCTCATGCTGATCTCTAACTTAGAGACCTCATGCAGAGAACATTTTCACATGAAAAACTTGTCAAACAAAGAACCCTGTGAGAATGAATCCTCCCGTTTACCGAAGTATTGGTTTTGTAATTATGTTCTTGTATAAAGTTTCCTTAAAAAGTTATGAGAATGAATCCTCCGGTTTACCAAAGTATCAGTTTTGTAATTATGTTCTTCTATAAACTTTCCTTAAAAAGTTAAGCAGAACCCACTGACTTATTTATTTTCTTTGGATCTAATTTGGTTAGTTGATCTTTTTTAATTATATTTTGGGAAAAGAGATACTTGAAATAATCAGTCCTCATCTTTTTGAATACTGAACCCAATAAATAAACAACCATGGTTCTGCAACTAACTTTGTTTTAGCTGCAGAATGTCCTTTAAGTTGATGTCTAATATTCTCAGTCGACTTTCTTGTCTGTTAGCTGCAGTGACTTTTTTTATTAGTGGAACCAAAATATAAACACGATATCCTGGAATTCGAGTATATCTCTATGGTTTAGTTTGTTTTCTCTGTTTAGATCTGATACGATCATCCTGCCACCATTGGTCTTGAGCTCGGTAAAGGCTCTTGGTTTTCTCCAGCCTTCCAGTCCATGTCCATTGATTGGTTAGATTTTAGTCATGGAAATCTCTAAACCTCAACGTATTGGCTAATTCAATATGATGATATCATACTATATTTTACTTTTACCTTTGTTTATTATTATCATCATGTTTTTCTCTGAATGGCGAACGAACTTGAACTCGAAACTTAATGTTTGCAATATGAAGCACTTTTGCACCAGGTTTGTTGCTCAAGCACAAGATTTCTTTCTTATTATTGCTTTTCAGCATCCAGTGTACAGAGCATACAGAATATAGAATCTCTAGCTAAAAATGATAAGTTGTTGATTCTAATTATTATGAAGCTTCTCACAATTCCAAACAATTAGATGGCAAGGAGAAATAAATACAGAAGACGCCAAACAAATGGAACATGAAAGGAGGTCTCTGGCCAAAGAACCAGAAGGCATGCAGTGAAAGATAAATTCATTTTTTTAGAAGGTACACCTAGTCAATAAGAAAAAAAAAAAAAAGGCAGCTCCAGAGGTTTGATCCACCAACATTTTGTTCTGTTTTGAATCTCACTAGTTAAGACAGTGAGGTATCAGCATGATTTGGATTTTGGATCAGTTGACAATGAGTTAAGTTGCAGCGAAATAAAAGCAGTCAGAAATAATTAAAAATAAATAGCTGTCTAAAAAATTAAATTTCTATTTCTGTTCTGAGATATACTTCTAGATGTAAAAGGGTAGCCCCGGTGCACAAAGCTCCCACCTATGCGGGGTCCAGGGAAGGGGCAGACCACAAGGGCTTATAGTAGGCAGCCTTACCTTGCATTTTGCAAGAGGCTGATTCCACGCCTCGAACCCGTGACCTTAAGGTCACACGACGACAACTTTTACCGTTGTGCCAAGGCTCCCCTTCAGATATATTTCTAGATGTATTGGCGGTAAATCAAGATTGTCATGATAGATCTGTTGTGGAAATCTATTATGATCTGTATCTTCTCTATTTGGGTCTGCAAGTTTCTACATTTTGATGGTTGTCAGGTAGCATTTTTTGCACAGACGGAGCTAGTGAAGTTTTGTCTTCTTTGTTTCGGAATGGGATCTCCATATCTGTGGTAATTCATGAACATGTTGACTTCATGATCCGTTCTTATTTCCTGTTTTTGCATATCATTCACTATAAATTGCCAAACATGCCAGAGTAATGCATCCAAAACCTTCTGTTAAATTTAGAGATATAAACATCCCTTCCATTTGTGATCAGTCATAATTAGCTTATCTTATTTATCAGATTCCTGATATGGGTACTCTGTCAGTGGATACAATGTGCTGTATGCCATCGAATCACTGTTTCCGATGTTCTCCATCATTATCCTTTCCTTCTCGAGCTTGTCGTATAGTGATCCAACTTAAAAAACAGTGGTTAATGTTCAAAAGGACTGATTAGATAGGAGTTGGTATTTGATTTTGAATTCGACATAATTCAAGACAATAATAAACTCAATCATTGACTTGTGCTATTCTTTTAGGGTCAAAGTTCTAGGCTCGCCTGTGAGATCCCTCAGTTGAGTTTGAGGTCAATCATTGAATTCTCAATTGTTCGTTACCCAATTTTCTCCTCAGTTTCGTTCTGGTTAGATATAAAACTAAAGGACATGCTGTAATTTACTCTTTAAGTTGATTTTCATTTCTTGATTTTTGCACAGATTTTAATGATTGTATGAAATAGTGCAGTAGATTTGCTAAAAAGATCTATTTGGGTCTTCTTCCTCTTTAAATTGTTGTTTCTCATGGGCATACTTTAGCTGGAGAAACCTATGTGGAATCTTGTTTGGACTGTTGATAATAAAGCCAAGAAAAGAAAATTGTCCCGCTTTCCTCTGTTCTGAGATGGACAGTAAGAAATTCGCTTCTCCATATCTCAAATATAGCATTGATGATGTTGTATTGGTTTTTCTTTCTTGCAGAGGAGAGAAGGCCTTCTGTAGCGTGGAGTGCAGATGCCAGCAAATTCTAAATGATGAATACAAAGAGAAATGTGGGTCAGAAGCTCTGAAGTCTTATGACTGCTCTGTTTCTCCCTGTTCAGCTCCAAGACTCTTCTCAGCTGGAGTTGCAGCAGCTTAACTATATAAACCAATAAACAGAGGGAGAGAGGCAAAATGAAGAAAAAGGAAAAAACGAATAGAAAGATGCCTATATAAATAAATATGGTATCCCCGGCATATAGATATACAATTGGGAGAGGAATTTATAGGATTTGGGATAAGTGAGTGTATATCTCATTTTGAAAGCCAACGCCCTTGAATGAAGACGTAAATATGGAATTCAGTTCATCCTTCCTTAAAGCAGAGACCCATAAAAGCTCTGAATTTTCTACATGTAGCCATTATCATTATTAAGAGCATTATGGGATGTTATATTTTTCTTAAATCTTAGTTTGTCCAGAGAAGGATGAATGGTTGTGGCAAGTCACGGATGAAAAACCCTATAATTTCACTTTATATAACTTATAGAGCAGCTGTTTGCATGTGAAAAATGCGTAAAAAGTAAAGGATAGATGAGAGAATGGGAGCCTAGATCTTATTCCCCGACAGAACTTGGTCGAGTAGCAGCCTAACCCACCCTTGTCACTCTCAGTCCAATATAAAAAGAAAGTGATTTGGTAAAGCAGATTCTCCTGTGGCTTGTAGCACCAAAGAGAAAAGTAATTGGTCATCTTTGACTGCAAAAAGCTTAAGGGAACAATTTGAAATTGTAATTTCTTCAATAAAAAAACCTTACACCGAAGAGAATGCCACTGATACATTTCATCGTACTAATGCCATCGTTGCTAATTCAAACTGCACAAATAACAGGAACATAAATGGCTGTTATGGTGCACGAAGCTCCTGCAGATGCAAGGTCCAGGGAAGGGGTGGATCACAAGGGTCAACAGTATGCAGCCTTCTCTTTCATTTTGCAAGAGGCTGTTTTCACGCCTTGAACCCATGACCTCAAATTCAGGCCTCTTGCACCAAGGCTCCCCTTCACAGATAACAAAAACATGTTTGCTATAAATCTTTTGACAGTGCCTCTCCCCAAAGAGGCTTCGTAGAACCATACAGATTAACCTTGAAAAAGATCGGCACCTGCAAACAACAGGTTCAAAATTGAAGGTCCAAGTCAGGCACCATAGCTGCTTCTGGCCTGATAATATTTATGCAGAGGATAATAATACTTTGCTGAAACCAATAGCTAGAACATATCTTGAGCAATGTTCGGGTTAATTGCCTATAACATGAGAGAGTGACAATGTCGACCACCTGATATAACCAAAATCAAAGAGATAAACCAGTTTCGATTCTAAAGTGTGGCATTGCTCTCTTTTCATACTGTCTGGCCTAAGTATATGCCATGTAGACAGAATTTTGTTGAATACTACTAAAATGGAAAGCCGCTATGCACGGATATAAGATGGAAGAAAGAGAGGGAACTATCAAAAGCAAGAATTAGTAATTGAGGTGGGTTTAGAGTTTTAGAATTTATATTGGAATGTAAAGTTTGATAGCAGAAATTCATTTTAGGCAGCACACTTTGGTATTTGACTGAATTCAAATCGAGCAATTTTCCTCAAAAAATTGTTAAAATACTTTAATTTGGTAATGTGCATGAAAGGCCCACCTTTAGATGTTTAGATTCATTCATATGATTATGATTGCTCCTACTTTGGATGTCTAGTAGTTTAAAAAATGTGTGGATGATTCTAGTATGTACTAAGTTCTAATTTTGATTACATTAAATGGACGGCTTACAGTAAAAATGAGCCCTCATCTTGTAATTCCTCCTAAACTACATCTGACTACGTTTCAGATTCTAAATTCTAATCTGAAACTATAAAACTCTACCCACCTAAGTTCAAAATGGGAACCACTTTTTCTGAGCCACAAAGGATTGCCATTCAATTAAAGCTAAACAAAACCAACAGTTTCAATATAAGAAATGGATGTCAATAAAGAAGATTGCAATATATATATATATATATATATATATATATATATATATATATATATATATATATATATTCCACGGCTGATAACATTCAGATTGGCTCAATTTTGGTGCATCACTCATCCGCACTGTTAGCGTATAAATGTGTACCATGTAAACATACACCGGGGCTGCCTCTTTGCATGCATTATAAATACAAGATCGAATCTCTTGTGTGATTGATGAAAGAACTCTCCCAAAACGTAGAGCTTAATATGGCATCACACCGTACAGTCTGATCATAGGCTTTCTTTTATTAGGGATAAGGTTCAAAAAAAGACTCAGAGAATGGAAGACAAAACAGCATCTTTGGGGGTGGAGGGTGAGACCCAGCTAGTTAAAGCTACAACAAAAGGAATGCTTATTTTTCTGTCTTGCTTCTACTTCCATATACCACAATTACGGAGGGTGAAAGAATACAAAGAAGTTTTATATGGAGTAATGCATTTGGTGACATGGGAAAATATGTGCAAGCCAAAAGGAATGGGTGGACTAGGTCTTAAAAGATTGCCTTTTATCAACGGAGCAGTATTTGCAAAATTAGGCTGGAAGGTTTTAATAATAAGTGTATTATGGACACTGAAGAAGGCGTTCGCATACAAGCAAACAATTCATCAAAACCAACAAGATAATGACGGACAATGAATGAATATAGCAATTCAAGGTGTCAACCGAAAGCTAAATTTTTAATTGGCTGCTTGTGCATAAAAGTTGGAACACAAGAACCCCGGTGCACGAAGCTTCCACCCATGCAGGGTTCGGAGAAGGGGTGGACCACAAGGGCCTATAGTAGGCAGCAAAAGGCTGATTTCACACCTTGAACGCATAACCTCAAGATCACGTGACAACAACTTTAACGTTGTGCCAAGACTCCCCTTCTAACGCAAGTAATAAATACTGCTTAATTTCTAACCAAGATGAGGAAACAAATTCTCATGCAATCTAGAAATGTCAAAAAATAAAATAAAATTGAAGTTTGGAAAAAGCCATGGTTAAGTGTTTAGGTAAACAAAGAGAGTGGGAATCCAATGCTAGACTATACCTAGAATGGAATATTTGGAGCAATTAACATGGAGTAGTACATAATACCAGACAACACGATGAAAATACATTTTAATAAAATGGAAAGCTACTGTTTTGGCAGTACTAACGAATCCTGCGGAAGGTATGAGGAAAAGTGGCGTGGGATACCTTAAAAATTAGAAAGGAAAATGGACTCTGCAGAGGAAAGGAGAACATCAAACTTGTGAAGTGAATGCCACCTAAGGGTCCTAGTAGGCCTATATGCTAAAGAGAGGGAGAAGATGCTCATTTGTCCATGCTTGGTGAGTTTTTATTGTAGTTATAAGTCATTCATCATATTCAATGTACAAAAAATATATAACTTGTCATAAATCAATGCATTTGAATAATTCTAATCACTTCTTCTAGGTCTTTTAATAAATTACTAAAAATAATGGTTGCTATTATTTATCCAAAGAAAGATAGTCTAAAGACATTCAATGAACATAAAATTTGATCTCTAGCATATTTTAGCTCTTTCAAATATGATGAACAGCTTAGATCTATAAACATAAATTTCGTCATGCATAAAAGAAAGGGGTGAGCACTTCTTCTCACTCTCTTTCACATGTAGGCCTACAGGGATTGTACCAACTACACATGGCTAAAATGAATTTTGACGGAGAGGCAGGTGTACTGAAGGACAGCAATGGAAGATTTATAGCAGCCTAAAGAGGCAACAAATAATAAAGTGGTATGGGTGGATAACCATTGTTTGAAGAATGCTTTCATGGGTGCTTTTAGAGTCTCCTCCCAGAAGTGCTAGGGTGAAGGATTTCTATAAAAAAACTGAGAACATTATATGATGGTCTTTCCCTGTGCGTAGGAACCTCTTTTAGTTTGAGGAAGATGGCATTAACAATCTCACCTCTCTTCTCACTTCTAAGGTGTTTGACATGGGCAAAACGGATAGATTATGTTGGACTCGTAACAGTGAAGTTTTTCCAGTCAGAAGTGGCTATGAAGTCCTCAGAAACGGGTTTAAGAAAAGCAAAGTGCTGATTTATCTCGGGGGAGAACTCGTCTTTGCTTGGATACCCTCTAAAGGAAAACCTCTTACATTTGATAATCTGCAGAGAAGGGGGTGGTCTGGCCCTTCTAGATGCTACATCTGCCTTAACCAAGTTGAGACCATTGATCGTCTTTTCCTTCACTGTCCCGTTTCTGCTGAAGTTTGTGGCATGGTCCTTGCTCTTTTTTATATGAGTTGGTCTTTTCCTGCGTGTTCTTCTCAACTAATGGAGCAGTTGGGTCTTGCCTAAATCTGCTAGAAGCAGCAGATAACTTTGGCATCTCAGTGCTTCAGCTACTTTTTGTTGTATTTGGAAGGAGAGGAATTTGAGGTGCTTTCAGGGAATAATATCCTCTGTCAATTCTATGCTGGATAAAATCACTTAATCTTGTTCATTTTTGGGCAGCAACCTCAAAGAATTTTTCCTGGGACACTTGTTCTGATGTCAAGATAAACTGAGTAGAAATTAGAATGGCCAAAGTCTCCAACGTTAAGATTAATAATCTGTGGAAGCGGCACCTATGCAAGGGAAGCTTAGAACCAACTTCGATAGTGCTTGCTTTGGCAACTAGGGAAGATCCGGGGGAAATGGACTGATCAGAAACTCTTAACGGTATCACACTTGTTGACTTTGCTGGTCCTTCCTCTTGCTGATGCTCATGAAGCCAAGGTTAAGGCTGCTGCTAATGGTATACAAGTTTGTGTATATAATAGTTCCTCCAATATCATCCTTGAAGGTGATTCCAGAAAATGTTGTGGTTGGCTGGGTCAAAAGACTCCTCTTGGAGATTTTGGAATGAAATCTCTAGGATCCAGCAATTGGCTTCTTCTATTGAGTCACAGTTTCATCGTGTTAAGAGGTGTACTAATGATAAGGCAGACCTATTAGCAAGGGAGGGTGTCGAGCTTGTCCTTGAGAATCAGAAAGCTCTGAGATGGGGATCGCTGAGCGTGCTGCTGGGTAGTTCTCTGCTTCGGCTGTGGCTCTGTTTTTTGTCCTTCTTCTCACTGATGGGAGTGGCTGTTCCCTCCAGCTGACCTCACTGCTTGTTGACTGATTTGTGGCAGAAAATGGGTTGGTTCACACTTGGTGGGTCATTGTTTTTGCCCCATGATTTGTGAATTTATGTTTTTTCCTGCTGCTTATTTTCCCATTAGTAGCTGCTGCGATGCCTTTGGGCTCTGTTTGGAGATGGATCTAGCATGACTAGTGTACCACTGAGTAGCCGGTTTCTAAATGAATGGTTTTTGACTGCTACCCTCTTACCTGCAGATGAATAATACTTCGAACATATTATAATAATAATAATAATAATAATAATAATAATAATAATAATAATAATAATAATAATAATAATAACAACATAAATTCACTGCAGGACGAGGAAGACTCACAGATGGTCATATGAACGGGCTATGCAAATTCAGGCCAGGACCTTTAATGGGATCGAGAACAGGTGCATTCTTCGGGATGTTAACTGAGGAAGCTGAGGAAAAGTGCAAAGCCTAATGGTTAGCACAAGATTTAAGTCTCAATTTTTTGGGAGGGGCAAGGAAGCAGCGTATTTGCTTGCAAATCAGGATTATTAGCAGTGCTCAGTCTTGCGTGTGGGCAGATCCTAAACCCCAAGTAATTTTCACGGGAGACACCCTGGCCAGGTGCAAATTCTCACGGTGAGGAAACCAGCTACAAAGCATGCCTCTACTTGAAGCTTCTCCAAAAATTTTGCCGCTCGTAGTAACTGCGTGTATACCAAAACAGACAAGGAAACTGCTTATCCAACTGCACTACTATAACCATGCTAGTGCAGTTAGAGACCAGCACTAATTCGCTACACAAATGTAAGGCAATTCCACCTATGAGAGGATCTTCAATCCTCCACTTATACCTACGGTCCTTGTCCTTAGAGACGACCTCAGTACTAGAAATGCTAGTGTTCTCGCCAAAGGCAAAAGCTTTGAAAGGTACAAAAACAACCTCAACGCTGGTCTCGCCCACTCCAACCATCAGTCCAAACTACAATCTAAGTAAAAAACAGACAGAGGGTCACCAGACAATCTCCCACCGGAAGAAAACAATTCAAGCTGATGCATGTATGTATAATGACTATATCATGATCATATTACAGACCTCAAAGCCTTCGGAAATATAAAGAAATGGCAAAAAACATAATACCTCAGAAGGGAAAACAACAGACGTCCAGAAGTTCTACGATCTAAGATACACCGTCCAAAAAGAGACGAAGAAGAAAAGAAATGAGAAAACCTCAAACAAAGAGAAAAGGAGAAAACCTATACCACCAAACCCATAATAAAACTGAAAAAGGTCAGACAAGCAAAGCACCATCATCACTGGTAGTACATGAGCTGCTGAGATGATGAGTTGCTGGGATAACCATCATATAAGGCCTGAGAGCCACCTGAGTTCAGGCCAACAGATGCTTGAGCAGCAGCAGCTGCAAGGCCCTGCTGTCCAGCCATCTGCATAAGAGCTTGTCCTGAGAGACCAGATCCTGCGGCCTGGCTTAAGGCAAGCTGGCGCTGATAAGCCAACAGCTCTGCTGCTGAATAACCCTGGTTCAGGCCTGGTGTAGGAAGTATTTGGAAGGGCGGAACAGGTGGTGGCAGAGGATTTGACGCAGTTCCCGGGGGAGTCGGCTTGTTACCCCATGAACACTGAAAACACGAAATATTATTTTAACTTGCTTGAATCCTAACTGCTCAGAAATGTCAAAACAGAGAACACAAATTGGATGGGCCATCACCTTCATGGACTTGCCAAAAACCATCCTCCCATTGGCCAATTGAATGGCTAGTGCCGCTTCGTCGTGCGAATGATACCTTACAAATCCAAATCCTTTCTCTCTCTGTATGCGCACTTCCTCAATTATGCCAGCACCTAGAGTATGAAATTGCCGATGAAGTTCTGATTGAGTAACCTGACATCACCATAAATGGAAGATTAAGTCAGATAGTTGGATCCTTTCGACAGCACATCTACTTTGAGATAGGTAAAGTAAGAGCCAAAGTAAAGCAGAAAGCAGGCACGGAAGTCCACTCTTCCAATCTACACCTTGAACAAGTTGCAACAAATTAGAAGTATCTCTTTCTTATTCTTTTACCTCGTGAGCAAGGTTGCCCACATAGACTGTCGTATATGCAGGGTTGTTTTCGGGGGACTCATCATTTAAGTTCTCATGACTGCCATCTGCGAAGAGGAAAAGGAGACAATTAAACAACTGTCAGCTGAGTCATTTTCAGTCAGCATGATTTAGAAAAAATTGGATAAGTATATTAATCGGTGCTGGGATGGTTTGTGCCCTCAGATGATTGACGACTCAACTCAACAAAAACCAATTAAAGCAAAATTCAACAGCATTCTTGAGTCAGACAAGTTACTTGTTAGAGTAAACAAGGGGAAGAAGGACACGATCCCGTAGAGTATAGTTTGCACAAGGTAGGAATACATTCTAGAATTTCTACTGCTCAATTTCTATACGGGATTGGTTAAACTTCTTTGCACAACTATGAATGTAAGAAAATAGTGTCATAAATCAAATAATTCCAACTCCATAAAAATCTGTGTTGACACTCTCATCTCCAATTATCATGTCAAGGGCAGTGGTTTGACCCACTGCCCTATGGCAGAGTAATTGGTGTAGCCCAAAGCAGAATATTGGCAGCATGCTGACTGTGGCTCAAGAAGTTGCCTCCCATTGACTTGCTTAAGGAGTCAACTCAACCAATTCAAGTAATTGGTAATGAATTTGGTAGGGCATAACTTGCTTGCAAAGCCCTTCCTAGTTGGAGAGGAGAATATTCTAACGAAGAATGTCTTACAATTGCTTGTTTGTGTAAAGAATTGTAAAGCATTTGGACGTGGCATCCATGGGAATGATCCAGGTGAGCAAAAGGGTGCCTAGGGAAGGCACAGCCAAGTAATCAAGAGTGGAAGGTGAGAGGGAATCAAACCTAATGCCCAGAAGCATAGAAAGAAGTTGGATCATTTGGCTCACAGTGGAGAGCATTTTGCATATAAGAACAATCAGCAAAAACCAGAAAGTGACAAAAGAAGTCCCCAACCACGGAGTTCTGCTGGAAGCAATCAGCTTCCTCTTATACTCCACTGCATGAAAGCAAGAACAATAAGTGGGGACCGCATCCCTAGTGGCAGTAGAGCTGAGGTACTAGTTTTTATGTGGATATCAACTTTGCCAGATTTCACTTGGAACCATGGAGACCAACATATTACACTACACCAAAGCACATGTACAAGCAGAATAGAATTGGTAGCAGTCATTAACAAGCTGCTGAATAATGCCAAAATCAGAATTTAACATACAGCTGTCCTGCCACTCCAATGGCCCAACTTCCATGCTGAGGCATATATGCAGTACTTGTCAATTGTTCATTTCATTTGACAAGCACACCCAATTTTCACCTCTCTTGGTTGCATATGGTAGCTTACATGATGATACAGAATCGACCTTCTGGACCTTCCCATGAGTATTTACTTTATCACAGACAAAAGTATGGAAAAATAACAATCTGTCCAGGGACTCTAAAATAAGAATTACCTCCTAATCCTTAGATGCATCTGAAGAAACAGAAAGATTGTCCAGCTAAGTTAAAGAGCATCAGGATCCTGCAAATCCTCAATGGATTATCTACTTGTCCATGTAAGGCATCTTAATATGCAGCACCTTACATGATGATACAGAATAGACCATCTGGACTTTCCCAAGGTATTTACTTCTGCATGGATAAAGTATGGAAAAATAACACCCTGTCCTGGGACTCTGAAATAAGGATTACCTGCTAACCCCTAGATGCATCTGCAGAACATGAAGGATTGTTGAGCCAAGTAAAAGAGCATCAGGATTCTGCAAATACTCAATGGATGGCCTACTTGTTCAAGTAAACTAAATATGTGGTATGGTCATCCAGGATTGCTGAAACAAGTACAAAATATAACAAAGCGGGATGAGGACAGGAAAAATAGTAGCCAGTGGCGAGCAAGAATGAAAATTCCAGGTAGTTACTAATTGGTTAAGGCAAGCTGGAATGCAGATGCTGCTGGAAAAATGGGATGGGAAAACAAGGCAAGTGTCCAAGTTATTCCACAACAGTTTTTCCAAGGAGAAGTAGAGATAACTGAAAGGAGATTGTCCCTACTTTTCAGTCCCAGAAAGAACCTTTGTTCACAAGAATAAGGGTACAGAAACACTGCAGTTTAAATAGTACAGAATAGACACTCAAAGCAGGGAATGCCAGTTCTACTACAGCAGTAAGAGGGTGATAAGGTAGTAGAAACAGACAAGAGCTATAGATTTGCATGGTAAGGAGTCAAGAATAAATGAATTCAAGGATTTATATGCTGCAACTGGTCTCATTGGGTTGAATCGAAGGCATCCTAAAAAGTGGATGGCAGGCCACTATTTTTTAATTTTTTCAGTGATCCAATCTTTCATTTGATTCACCCCACCTCTAAAACCTCTGTATAAATCAGTGGAAAACAACATAATAAGAAAGCTGGAGTATTCAAGAATCAGACCAATTCTACAGATGCAGAGGTTGAAATAACTAGTGATGAGCAATAAAACATTTTGCATGTTGTTTGATGGCATGCAGAAGTTGAAATAACTGGTGATGAGCAATAAAACAATCTGCATGTAGTTTGATGGCACTCTCTCGGTCCCTCCATCTGTGGGGAAACTCCACAATAAGATCCCCACATTATTTTCTGAGCCATTCTTGGATAGATACTGTTGATGAGGGTCGCAGACAGGTATTTTTGTTTTGTTCATACAAACAGTGATACTGAATGTATTACGAAAAGATAGGGTGATGTCTGAATGCTAGAGGCATTTGTTCTTGGACCAATGACAAATATTATGATATGGAGTCATTTGATTCATTCTGCCAGCTCAAGGAACGGTAAGAAATGTTTCTCAGTGAAACGACTTTGAAATGTTACACAGTGTAGCGAGTTCTGGGGCAGGAATAACAACCCAGGTATACAACAGGTTGGGATAGGTTGAGGACCAGATTGGATCGGCCACCAACCAGGGCAACTGTACAAAGGAAACACTGGGAGTGGTAGAGATCCATCAGAAGAGACTACTCCAATTTTAAATGTAACCAAATCATTGCGTGTAGAAGATGCAGATACCTGAAGTTCCATTTGTCAACACCACCATGTTTTGGTTGTCATTATTCTCCTTTTCATCGCCAAAACCAGCTCCTTTAGCTGCCCAATTGCATCTTATCTGTCGATTACCGAGCCACTTGCCTGAAAGAAGGAAAACCATAAAATCCAGGTAAAACAGAATTAGATAAGAGCATCTAGGAAATGAAAGGATTGGAATAAAAAATGGTGAACAGATGTTTTACCGGTCAAGTCATTTATGGCGCTTTGGGCATCCTGGAAACAATCACAGCAACACGTTTAAACCAAATGTTTCAAATTAGTCCATCCCTTTGAAGATTTGGAACAGAGTAATTACAATAGAAGTCCACTATCAATTCTAATCACAAAACTCATACCTGCTGATTACGGAAGGAAACAAAACCAAATCCTCTTGAACGCCCAGTTTTATGGTCCCACATGACTCTTGCATCGCTGATGTACATAACTTATCAGGTTAGTATAAACTCTAACATAAACAGAATTAACTAGTCAGCAAAAACAATCACTTAAGTATACTTCACGAGAAGAGAAGTTAGTGTGTCAAACCAAAAATAAGGGCAAGAATTTATTCTTTCTGGATAAAGGTAAAATACTACTAAGTTGGAAATTTGAAAAGACAGAACTTACGAACAGCTGGGATAAACCGAGAAGCATGCATAAAGGGTCGCATCAGTAACCTCCGGACTAAGATCGCCAACAAAAATATTGAAGTGACCTGAAAAACATCAAGGTCATAAGAAGTTAAACATAGGATCTAAAAAGATATGCCACACCTAATTAACGAAACATAATAATAATGGAGGGACCACCAGAATCCACCTGAAGTGTCCTCCCTCTGGCCACTGGCATATGCCCAATTCACCTTAATTGCTTGACCATACCTGAAAGCAAGTTGATTAGAAGTATTTAGGAAAAACAAAATCCAATAAGAAGTCAGAGACACTAAAAAGTTATATCATATCTTAATAAAAGCTTTAAGGATAAGAGTCCTTACAGCACCCGACCATGCAAGGTCATGATTGCAAGAGCTGCTGACCTCCTATCATGGTAGTCCACAAAACCGAAAGATGACTGCATGGAAAAAGCAGAATAACCAGACTGTCAAGAATATGACTGTTACATCAACTGAACCTAAGGAAGGCAGATTCGGCAAGTATTATACAAGAAGAGGAAAGGACAAAGTGTAAACAGCATTCAGTTTTACATTAGTTTACTTCTGTTAAGGGCAGTTACATCAGTTAGAGAGAAAGAAAAGGCAGTTACATATGGAGAGAAGGGAATATAAAGGGAAGGAGAGAAGAAAGAAAGGGAGGATTGTTGATGGATTGAAGTGGAGGTTCTAGCTCCTCGAAAGCTAGAGAATTGTAATAGTAGAACATTGTATATAGAACAGAATCAACAGAGTTCTGCATTTTTTTCTTTCTGATTCTAATTGCAACTTTGTATTCTAAGTCTTTTGAAATTGAATTCGATTGAAGCATCTATCAGTGATATCAGAGCCGGTTCGAACCCAGGGAATGGTTGGAACTCGGATGGAAAGAAACAAAGGAATGGAGAAGGAGGTAGAAGGAGTCAGGGGTGAGATAGGAGACATGAGGGAAAACATGGGGAGATTACAAACGAATGTAAATGCATTCGGTGAATATCTGGTAGAAATAAGAGAATGGATCAAGAAACGCCAGAGGAATGTCGAGATCGGCATAGGAATACGGAAGGTGGAAAACCCTCAAATGGTCATAGACAGAGTTCCTTCTTATTGGGGGATCATCACTATCATGAGTTTCAAGGGAGGAGACTGGATTTGCCAGTGTTCGATGGCCAAGATCCCTCTAGTTGGTTATGTGAGCTAAACGATATTTTCAAGTCAACCACATATCCGACGAGGAGAAGATACCAGCAGCAGCCATTTGCATGAAGGGAGATGCTCTTCACTAGTTTTTGTGCACGGAATCAAGAAATCCCTTCCGATCATAGGGTTCTTTCCAGTCATCCCTGTTGCATTGTTCCCTATCTTCTCAATGGTACGATGATTATGAATCTCTTCTGGCTTTGAGGCAGACCGGAAGTGTCTCCAAGTATCTCCAGTCGTTCGAGCTTCTCTCTGGTCACCTAAGTGATCTTTTCGACGATCTGTTGAAAGAAGCCTTCTTGAATGGACTTCAGGAAGATATCAAGGCTGAAATAAAATTATTCAAGCCTATATCTTTATATAGGCTTATGGATTTAGCCCACAAAATAAAAGAAAAGAATATGGCATTGGACCGAATAAAGGCCCATCCAATTAGATGGGATGCTGGCCCAAGAACGATTGGACCCATCCATGTTCAGTCAAAGGGAGGGTTGACGGGTGTATCTTCACAGGAGCATTTTGGTAAATCACCCATCTACTTCCCCAGCCCTGAGAGAAGCAAGGGTTTCCATACAGAAACCAATCAAGAAAATAATGCCAGCATACAACCTGTCGAAAAAAAGGAACCCTTAAGGAAACTCACAGATGCTAAGTTACAACAAAAGAGATCCCAAGGATTATGGTATAGATGTGTTGAGAAATATTCACGAGAACACCGATGTAAAAATCGACAGTTGCAAGTGCTGCTCGTAGCTGACAACGAAGACGATGAGATGGAAATCACTCTAACAAACAAGGACAACAACAGGACAAGGGATAACCAACCTCTGGAGTTATTCCTAAACTCCATTTCAGGTTTTATGACAGGAGGCACGGTGAAACTAAGGGACTGATCGGAAAGAGGGAAGTGGTAGTCTTGATTGATAGTGGAGCTTCCCACAACTTCATCTCTAACCCACTAGTTGAAAAACTCTATTTGACAGTGGATTGATCAAGTCGATTCGGAGTAAAACTGGGGGACTGTCACTACAGCAAAAGGCAAGACATCTATTGGCAGATAAACTTGAATCTGCCAGGTATTACAGTGGTTCAAGATTTCCACTCATTCGACCCTGGTGGAGTAGACATGGTCCTGGGGGTTGGTTCTAGATAAGAGGATTGCATTCACAAATCAAAAAGACATTGGCAAAGAGGGTCTAGAGCCTGCCTAACAACACTTGGGAACCATTGGAAGACATTCGCAAGCAATTCCCTGATTTCCACCTTGAGGACAAGGTGGCACTGTTAAGGGGGGTATTGTTACATCAACTGAACCTATGGAAGGCAGATTCGGCAAGTATTATACAAGAAGAGGAAAGGACAAAGTGTAAACAGCATTCAGTTTTCCATTAGTTTACTTCTGTCAAGGGCAGTTACATCAGTTAGAGAGAGAATAGGCAGTTACATGTGGAGAGAAGGGAATATAAAGGGAAGGAGAGAAGAAAGAAAGGGAGGATTGTTGAAGGATTGAAGTGGAGGTTCTAGCTCCTCGAAAGCTAGAGAATTGTAATAGTAGAACATTGTATACAGAACAGAATCAACAAAGTTCTACATTTTCTTCTTTCTGATTATAATTGCAACTCTGTATTCTAAGTTTTTTGAAATTGAATTCGATTGAAGCATCTATTAATGACACTTTTGAGAGAGAGAGAGAGAGAGAGAGAGAGAGAGAGAGAGAGAGAGAGAGAGAGAGAGAGAGAGAGAGAGAGAGAGAGAGAGAACAAAGGGGGGTGAGTGTGTTCTGAAGAGTGGAAGTCTATAGTTACTAGCTTCCCTGGAAATGAAAGCAGCAAGTTAATGTCATCCCCTCCACAGGTAAGCAGATTGAATACATGTTTCATCTCCAGAGGGCAATTTATTTCCAAGATAATAATACTTAGAAGACAACAATCCACAAAGATATATAGACAATAGAGTTATCCTATAATAGCATCTGATTAGCAATGACATGCATGAAAGCCTATGTGTTATATGTAATGGAATCCTATAGAGGGACTTAGCCTATAACCATAACCACTGATCTTGCTGACCATCATGAGACAGCATATCCTATAATACCATCTGATTAGCAATGACATGCATGAAAGCCTATGTGGTATATGTAATGGAATCCTATATAGGAACTTAGCCTATAACCAGAACCACTGATCTTGCTGATCATCATGAGACAGCAAGCATGGACCTCCTGGTCCCTTATGAAGCATCCCATCTATGACATAAATCCTGTGTAATCAAGGTTTCAATTTTCTTGGCAGAAAATCAAGCGAATGCGAACCATCCCAATCAAAGTTGTGTCAATTGCAGTGCGATATCCCTGTTCTCACCATCAGATTACTGGACTCAATCATGTACCATGGGCGAAGCACACAGCTTTCAAGCGCAGCAGTACAAGAAGGAGCCTCTCTCGTGGAGGTCAAGTCTTCGAGGCTGCTCAGGGTGTGAGTGTGTTCCACAATTAACAAAATGACAAATAAATTTCCCAGAGAATTGAAGTTCAGATTACTATGTGCAAAGTTTGGGAGTAAGAAAAAAAGGGCAGCCCGGAGCACGGAGCTCCCGCATATGCAGGGTTCAGGAAGGGGCAGACCAAGAAGGGTCTATAGTACACAGCCTTACCTTGCATTTCTGCAAGAAGCTGTTTCCACACCTCAAACCCGTGACCTCCAGGTCAAAAGGTGACAACTCAACCATTGCTCCAAGGCTCCCCTTCTAAAGTTTGGAAGTCATTAGTAAGAGAGAGAGAAAGAGGGAGATGAGTTTTCAATTGATCGTAGAAGTAAACCTTCTCTTTCCTGATGAGCTTGCATCCTTCAAGTGGACCAGTACTCTGGAAAACCTCAGCAAGAAGGCTCTCAGTGACATTGACATGGATATTACCCACGTACCTGAATGAAGTATAACTATCAGACAAGTTCAACATTCTAAGTGCATGATCAATAAAAAATGCATGCTAGCTCATACAGCACTTCTAATTGCTCCATGTGTGTGTGTGTGTGTGTGTGTGTGTGTATAATAATTTCAAGAGTGACGAGGCAAAGGAAATTGACAACTGCCCATAAAACAAGTAAGATTATTTCAGTTGTGGAATCTTAAACGAGAGTACTACCAAAATTTTCTCAAATGAGAAATACTTATAGAAACCTCTCACAAAATGTGCCACAAGCATAAAACGAATAAAAAAAAAAAGAGGTTGCAAAAGAAAAGAAGAAAAAAGGCAAACTTGTTGCAATAGCACTCACACACTGCGGCAGGAAGATGAATCAAAGCCAGGAGGCAGATTTCCACTTGGAACCGGCTCCATCTGCAAAATATAAAAGTAAAAAGGAAGAAAATAAAGAAATACACCCTAAAAGATAAAATCTAGGAGTCTGCCTAAAGATTTGCTAAGTAACAATTCAAAATGGATAAAGAAAGCCTATGAATATCATTGACCCTAGAAAGCTAAGGAAGAGAAAACAAAAGGGAGTCCAGTTGTTGCTCAGTACTAAATAAATAATCCCCTAATCCATTCTCACATAGACAAAGAAGAAATCTCAATATAACAGCACACATCAACTCATGATGAGAAATAAAATAAGAAAATGAAGTCAATCAATGCAGGTATAGATCAATGCAGGTTCCAGAACATATGAAAAGGAAAATTTGTTGGACTAATTGTGCCATTGGAGATTCCCAGTAACAGATCTAGCCAAAATTGCATGTGCCTTAAGCTTTATGAAATTTCAACTAAGTTCTAATGGAATTGGGAAGGGCTACTGCAGTAAATCTTCCCATCTTATATACTGTTTTAAACAAATAAAGTGGTTAAGTTCTGGGATGATGATAACAAAGTACTATGTAATTCCACATACACAAATCACATTTAATGTAGAGGTCACTAGAATCATGCAGAATAACAGCTGAAAACATGAAACCTGCACAGATCTCAAGATTTTGTTGTTGTAAATAGTGTTTCAAGAAGTGTAAATTAAAGAAACGATTGCAAACAATAAAGCAAGGAAGATCTAATACTGATGTAGGAGAATCTCATCTGTTCATAAACATATCAACAAAAAAAAAGGGTAGGAAGAAGAAAGCAAAGGGTAGAGTCTTGTCATATTGTTCTTTTTCTTTAAAGTTTAAGCTGTCTAGGTTTATAGCCCTTGTTTTAAGTGTTTATCATATTTTAAGTAGCTTTAAGATGTCTTTGTGCAGTGGACAAGGGTTAAGTAGTTTTTCCACTTATGCGAAGGATAAAATGGTCTTTGGTCATAGTTTATTTGAAGGATACGAAAAGTGACGCCCCCAATGTTTAGGGCTTAGTTTAGTCTAGTTTTAATTGATGGATTATTAAAATCGAAGATTCTCTTACTATCTTGCTCTTAATCCTCTTCATTTTCTTTGTTTCCACTCCTAGTCTAAGTGCAGACTGTTTCTCTTTGTTTGCAGTTGAATTTTCACCTTTAATTGGATAAGCAAAGTGGAAGGGTAATTAGAAGAAGTGTTTTCTAATTAAGAAGCACTTCAAAACCAGCAGATTTTTCCCAGAACTTGCTGTAGCCTTTCTTTCATTATATACACAAACCACACATTTGATAAAGGAAATGCTGGACCAAATACCAGAGAAAACACAACCAGGGTAAAATGGTAAAACAAGAAACAGATGAAACAAAAATGCGTGAGAATGTATCATAGACCAAAAGTTGGAAACAAAAGGAAGAAGAAAGAGATAAATGTTGCAACAAGAAAACATCGGAACAAGAAAAATAAGCAAAAGGAAGTAGTGCAGATCATTCGAACATATAATTGGTGTTTACAAAGGAAAGCTAGACTAAAATAAAGTTGCTAGGAACATGTCCCCAAGGAAATTCGGGGCACAACATATATGGAATTTAAGTAGTTATCCACTTATCCTGCTATTGGAGGCCTCTCCTCATTAAGTTCAACAAGAGATGACAACTTGCCATAGGCAATTCCCCCTAATGCTTCCATGTGGTGCTTCAACATATCATTTCCAAAAAAAAAAAACTGGCTGCTAAATAATGTCATTTGACCTCCCATGTGGTTTCCAATTAGTTTCTTTCTCCCTTTTTTTATTTTTCTTTTGTTAAGTCATGGATTTGTACCAATTTGGATAAGGGCTCAAGATTCCTTTCTTTACTCCCAACTTGCTGGAAACAAGATTTTCCACAGTGACAATTTGATACTTCGCAAAGTTGCACAGCTATCAAAGTGAAACAGAAGAAATTGAGCTTTTGCTTGCTCCCACCCTGCTGGCAGGGAGAGACATTTGGTGCAACAGTTTGACACCTAACAAACTCACCTGCGAGAAAGATAGAAGCAAAGAATCCCACTCGAATTGCATTTTTACTGAATGCAAATCTCCTTCTCAGGCAGGAAACTGCCAAAATTTGCAGAGAGCACATGCCAAATACATTCTTAAGTTATCAAATACTTCAAAACAAACACAATAATCATTAAAAGGACCTCTAAGACCATGGAAACAGAAACTAATCGGCATTCAAAAACTTAAGCACATTATTATACTCGGAAGGCAGTGAAAAATAAAAATTACAGAAATAGTGTGGTAAAAGGAAACTACATCAAATACTGATATCATAAATGTTAACTAAACCAAAGTGAGATAATTTTGCACATCATAGGCTAATTTGGTTTCCTAGAAAAATGAAATTAGATGAGACACCGTCAGGTCCAATATGGTTTCACAGAAAAAATGAAGTCACCCAATCCAAATACAACAGCAGTAAGGAGTAAATGACACCCCATCAGATATTGATTTCATCAGTGATGCAGTCAAAATGACACAATGACAAATTGCAGGAATTGTCAGGCCCAACAGTACGGAAACTGAAAATGTGCATCGCATTTCAATCACATTACGCACCGATACATCATGAAATAAAGAAAACAAAGAAGGTCCAAAGAAAAAGAAGGGATCGAACCTGAGACATCGCCGCTACAACGGGATGGTACAACTGCTGCTGCTGCTGCTGCTGAAGCAGGGCTTGTTGCATGAGGGCTTGCTGTTGTTGCTGCTGTTTCAACCTTTGCTGCATCTTCTCAATCTTGGAAAAAGCTTTTCAAATACCAAGAAAACGAACGCGATCAAGGAAGTAGGGCAAAAACCCTAGGAATGACTGATAACGGATAATTCCATCTCTTTTTCGGGGGATTGAAGAACAAAACTCGAAAAGAACACAAATCTAGGATAGAAACCCTAAGAAGGAAACAGAAAAGAAAAATAAAAACGATAATTTTACAGCTCCGATGACAATTGGAGGAATCGAGAAAGAAATCTCAACAGGAATCCATGCAAAACGGAAGGAGGAAGATCAAAGATTAAAAACTAGGGTAAAAACCCTAGAAGGAAAAGAAGTTTCGACTTCTCTCCTGCTCTCTGTTTATCTCCACCTCACTTTCTCTCTCTCGCTCTGGCTCTGCCAGTAAGAACAAAAAATGTGTCGGGAAAGGGGATGATAGGACCTGCACCCTAATTTATACTTGGGGGGCCTCTGGGTAGAAATGGGTTTCAAAATTATGGAGGGGGTAATGTCTGAAGATTGTATAAATAGCTGTTTTCTGGTGTGGCCCACATTAGATAGATGGATAGATGGTGCATATGGGCGGCTTACAGCAGATGGGAGAAAATCTTAACTGGCGATGGATGAATGCACCCACAAGAGCCCACTTTGGCGTCAAGGGGCCTTACTTTTGGATGATCGAATTCATTCCTTCCTCGCAAAGACAAGATCTCACCCATTCATTTAGATTTCATCAACAAAAAATCATAATAATTGGATGATTGTAATATTTAAAAACTATATTTTTCCTCTATGTCCACATGTGATCATCCGCGCTAGCATCTTACAACTTTCAATCAGATGCTTTTTGAATTAAAAGACGGAACAATAAGATGAATGGGTTAGATCATGCAACGGTAAGACCTAACTCAAACGGTAGGGCCCTTTTGGCAAAATTAATGTAATGATGCGTCTGTCCTCTTGAAGGTCTTTTGGTTAGCAAAAGTCGTAGCCTAAGAGATGAACGGTTGGTTTCAACAACCAAGCATCGGGCAACAAAAATATAATAATTTCTTGACTTTGCGATAGTGGACGCGAGATGGGACGACATGAGATTTAAGTCTACGTTACGTAACTTGAGATGACCAAATTTGGCATGCGATGAAGTGAGATGACTACAAATTCTACTTAATTATAAGGTAAGATGAGATAGTTTTCATCTCAACTCATTTCTAACATCATTGACCGTAAGATGAGGAGATAGTATTTTATCTTATCTTGGCTGAAGCACAGCTAACTGTAATATGGTCCATATCATCTTATCTCAAGCACCACTAACCCCTATTAACTGATGCAAAAGCAGGAGAACTTGGACAATGTGAAAATTGTAGAGAGAGAATTTTATATTATGGACAAAAAAATTCTACTTGTAAAAGTATTTTTCCTTGACTCAGTAAAATACAGCTTAGTCTAAGATGCAAAATGCAAAAAAGTCTAAAATCACGTCAACTTAAATGAGTTCCAAGATAACACCAGTGTGTTTTGATACAGTGGGTTCTGTATTTTCTACATTTTGCATATTGGAGTCATTGTATTTTACTGAGTCAAGGAAAAATACTTTTATCGACAAGTATCTCCTGCAGGATAATATGAAAAATACTTTTATCGGCATATATTTTAGCTAGTAATATTAAATTATATTTTCTCTTTTTCTATTCAAGTTTTTCACTACACTAATCCCAAGTTGACTCGTTTTTGTAAAGTCCCCATTATGTTTTTTGTTTTTTCTTTTCCCTTAAAATCATTGTTTTTCTATTTTCAATTTTTGAAAAAGGGGAGCCTTAGCGCAATGGTAAAAGTTGTGGTAATGTAACCTTGAGGGCATGAGTTCAATGCGTGGAATCATCCTCTTGTAAAATGCAAGGTAAGGCTACCAACTATAGGCCTTTGTAGTCTGCCCCTTCCCCGAACCCCACATAGGCAGGAGCTTCATGCACCAGGACTGCCCTTTTCCACTTGCCATGGGCACTTTGGTATGCACCTAGTTAGACAAAAGAAAATGTTGTTTGACAGCAATTTACAAAAATACCCTTTTTAGGCCTAATTTTCTAGAAGCCACTGTTACATGTCCACACATGGCTACCGAACACAACCAATGGTGAACTTACATTGCTTGCTGCAAGGTTTATCAAATTACATGATAACATCATAATAAAAGGATAGAAAGATTTGTTCACTTTCCATAGTTGTATATAGCCATACAAACTCTGGGATACATTCGACAATTCAAATCCTTACTAAGGATGTTATTGCCATTTACTATTATTACTATAGGACATTTTGCTCTGCTCTCTTGTATACGTGGTGTAATATTGCCATCATTTTCAAGAATAAATTCTCATTTCTTATTGTTTGACTAAGTGATGAGCTCAGTAATGTTTGGCCACAAAAAAAAAAAATAGTCTGTACTCTAAAAGGGCAGTCCCAGTGCACGAAGCTCCCACCTATGCAGGGTTTGGGGAAGGGGTGGACCACAAGGGCTTAAAGTACACAGCCTTATCTTACATTTTGCAAGAGGCTGTTTTCATGCCTTAAACCCATGACCTCAAAGTCACACGACTACTTTCATTGTCTGTACTCCATATAAGGTAAACACCCCATATAAGATTCGTCACAGGCTTATCAAACAAAAAAAGGGGGTTTGCTTTACATATAGTACTGGTATATTTGTTCCTTGCGGCGACGCATGGGATGACAAACTTGTTCGTTGATCTAAACCATTGATTCAAGTAAGGCACCTCCTTTAAAATGATCACCAATTCAAGTAGGGCCTACATCTTCGAATATAATATGAGTAAATTTAATTCATAGATTAATAGACAATATTTAAGGCTAGATAGATATGGGGAGAGAAAGTTGTGATAAAGCATATAAGAGAGAGAGAGAGAGAGAGAGAGAGAGAGAGAGAGAGAGAGAGAGAGAGAGAGAGAGGAGGAAGGGAGATTTTAGGAATTGTTGATAAAATGAAGTACTCAACTAGAATTAGAATTTGAAGAAATTAGCACAGAAATGCTAAGTGGCTAAAAAAGGAGGATGCATAAAGCAAATCCTTAAGGGCTTATTTAATTAACTTATTATGTAGGATAAAAACAAAAATATATTAAAATTTTCCTATATGGGACAAGGAAAAATAAGGTTCAAGAGGAATTTCCACGTGGTGAATTAGAAGCAAGCTTCAAAGGGTTTAAAGAATATAATGCATAATAAATATAGTATAATAATAATTATAAAACAGCATGACTTTTTCTATTATATATATTCGAGTGGAAGAAGTGGAAAATACACAGAATGGTACTTTGGAAAGCATGTGGGAGGGCATTTTGAGAATAGGTGTTAGGGTATTCGGGAACAAAAAAAGTGATATGAAAAGATGAATTTTTACTGCCGTTAAAAATAAAAAATTGTTGTTAAATATATTGTTTTAATCTCACACGCATGTGTTCATGACTAGTAAGAATAATAATAATGTTTACTTGCACACAAAATGCAAGGTAAGGCTGCCTACTATAAGCCCTTGTGGTCCACCCTTTTCCCGAACCCCGTATAGGTGAGAGCTTTGTGCACCCAGGCTGCCCTTTTACTTGCACACAAAGCAAGACCATTAAAATCTATATCCTTTTTTCTTGTTCTATTTTCCCCCAAATACTCAACAAAGCCTCTCTTCTCGTTATGCTTGGTTGTACGTTCAAATCCATACTTTCCCCTTACGTGGTTGTATGTTCAGAGTGATACATCCTTCATTTTGGTTGTAGGTTCAAGGTGATAACTTCCCCTTATAGAGAATAGTTCAAGTAGATTTAGGAATTGGCGTATGGTTTCTAGGTAGTTTGCTTTGCAACTCTTTGTTGCGAAAGAAAAAAAATTGCACCAATATTTTGACAATTAATTCATGTTGTTTTTATCATTTATTGGCCAAGAGGATGTAATCCCTGATTGAGTAATCCTTGGATATTGATCTTATTCTGTGCTAGTGTCAACCCTTGATGAACTAATTCGAAAACGTAGCAGCATCACTCTTGTTTCTTTCCAGAAATAACTTAGCCTTATATTTCAAGACTGCAAATGACAGGGGAGAAAATCAGTATCCATGGTGAAAGTCAACCCAGGGATTGTTCTCCCAAAAGAAACATTGTTTTGATGCATTTCTCGGTGGATTGGCCATATAAAAGGGTGTTTGCAGCTCCCACATGCAGGATCTAGAGAGGTCAATAGTACACAACCTTACCTTACATTTTGCAAGATGCTATTTTCACTCCTCGAACCCATGACCTCAAGGTCACACAACAACTCTACTGTTGTGCCAAGGCTCCCTTTTCAGCATTGGCCATATGTTACCATCAAACGTTGACTTTACCTATCAGCCGATATTTAACCATAGCTGCTACCAGTGTTCAGGGATTCAAAGCTTTATAAAGAAATTTAACCAAAAAACAAAAGTCTTTACACAAAGGCAAGGCAAAATACGCAGCCCAACCTTTGCAGGGGGTTCAAGGTTCATCCCCCTAAGGGATGTTAATAATGCATTTAGGAAGGATTGTGGGCATTCATCATCATCGTTATCAAGACCTTATTCCAATAAAGGGTCGACTACATGAATCTTGTTCCTCCATTCTACTTTATTAAGTGTCATGGCTTCATTTAGTTCTAAAGTTTTTAAATCTTTTTTACCACTTCTATTTACGTTCTTTTAGGCCTTCCTTTTGCCCTTTTAAAACCTTTTACTTGCATTGCCTTGCTCCTTCTAACTGGTACTGTTTTCGGTCTTCATTGGACATGCACTGTTTGTAAAATTCATCTCCTTGTACCCAAAAATACTCAGACAAGTCACATATCATCATCAGCTTGAACTAGTCCCCATCACCCGAAAATTTTCAAGAACAAAAGTTGTTCACCACTTAAGAAGACATTTTGGATATCAGGTCCCTGTCATGGCTCTTAATCAAAAGAAAAGACGGAAGCATGCTTAAGATTTCTACCAAATCCATGGGAAATACCCACAGAGAATGAGAGCAATACCGTACATCTCTACTACTTTCATGAAGCAACTGAAATCATAAACAGAGAACAGCAAGAATTTTGGACATTGTTCTGCTAACGCAGAAGCCATCACTACGAGAAATCAAGAACCAGAAGTTAAAAAGGTTTCTAAACCATTTCTGAGCATAAATAACAATCCTATTCCTGCAATATTACATACATCTGTCATTGATTTATTGGATACAACAGTTAAGGCAAAAAATGCAAATAAATTCACCAAATAGAGGATGCCTCTTACGTCAAAAACTGTTGCAAAACCAGATTAACCCTTAAAGTCACTTGGTTGCTGTTTGAATTCAGCATGAGGTTGTTCTATGAACTCGCGCCAGCCAGTTCTTTTGCAGGTTCGGCTAGGATGATTTTCTGAGGCTGCAACCACAAGGAAACCAAAATGCATTCAGGTAAATTCAAGATGAAGGCTCTACATTGATCATATTTTCCTTGGAATCACCACTGCCCAATCAACCACTCTAGTCTTGACGGTAACCAAACAAATTAAGAGCAATAGCAATTTCGGGGTGATTAGGGTGAATGCCAGCTCGGATAACCGGAAAATGAAACAAAGCACATCTGAAAAGGATAAGGAGAATTTCTGTGGAACTGATAAAATGCACACACGGATGCTCACAACACAAGCATTTTCATTCTTACCGGAGCCAAATCCTTTTCATGTTTTGGAATGAATGCCGTATCAACTTTGCCATTTCTGAAGTCCTGTTATACAATATGCACAGGCATACAGAAAAATTGAGTAAACCTTCCAAGAAATAAATAACTCAAAAGAAAAACGAATAGACCCCCGGAAGTCATAAGGTGAGATCAAATTCCCAGCAAAGAGACTAGATAACGAATGGTTTTTCTTAGTGAAGCTATTAGATCTAGAAAGTAACAACTAACAAATCCCACAAACATATGCAGACAAGAAGCTCCACACCTCAATATCTAAGATGAGTTTATGGTACTCAATAGTGGTTGGGATTCCTGCAAATCGAAGTATTCATGTCAGCCAAAACGCCCAGAAACATCAAACAGAAGAAATTTAAGATGCTCCCTTCAAATGCTTCTCTACATTAGTAGCACAGATCATGGTTCCACTGTTATAGAATATCTGATGAAGTGCCAAACAGGGCATAAAAAATACCTCAAGTACGAAACAGGATAAATTTTCCTAATCCTTTTCATACAGATAGCAGCAACATGGACACCTCCTTTACAGTATAAATCCATTATACTTTTCACATTATATGCAGCAAATTGGTCTGATTTCTAAATGGTCTTTAGAAGGCTATCGAAATGGACACAATCTCTTCTACAGCATGGATATAATTAAGGAATTAGTGACTGACCTGTGATAACAGTGTCATCCAGAGCCCTTTTCATGCGTTCAATTGCTTTCTCTCTTGTTGGAGCCCAAACAACGAGCTAGAAGATGGCGAAAAAGAGTTAGTATCATAGCTAGAACCAAGATACAGTTTGAACGTGTCTCCCACTGAATGAAGACAATCATGATGTCTCAATCATAGGTAATACCATAACGTACCACATGCTTAATATATGTAGGTGAATCTTCATAAAACAGCAGCAGCAACAAAGATACATAACTAGGCATATTCATAAACAAATGTTCAGATATGCACCTGAATTACAACTAATGTTTAGACCATCTACGCATGCATGCATTAGCACATTATATTTGGCAGAAAAACATATAAATGTGTGTTCTGCATGGGTATATACATAATTAAGGAAAGGAACTGCACCTTTCCTAATAGGGAATCATAACTGGGTGGAACCACATAATCCTGATAAACATGACTGTCCATTCTCACAAATGGACCTCCAGATGGCAAGTATGCTGTTATCCTCCCTGTGATTTAAAAATGCATCAAGTTATATGGGCTAATTAAGTAATCTTGTGCAGCAATTTATTTAATTTCAAATTGAGTCCAACTATTCCACTAATACAATAAGAAGAATGATGGAAACCCAAAACATATGTAGAAATAAGATAACAGAAAGATACAGCAGTGCACTGCTCTCTCAGATCAAGTTGACCAAAGAATGAGCACATATTGATGGAATTATGGAATTTTGAAGCCCACTATACTGACAAACTTCCAATAACCAAAATGTAAAAAGTTCAACTTGGCATTCCAGTGGAAAACAACCAGTGAACTGTGAACAGATGGATGGAAATCTGAGGCTGGCAGGGGGAGAGAAAGCATCAGAGAGATATCAAAACAAAACTAACTAAAGACATGTTATTAAAAATAGACTAAAGTCAATTTCTACCTTATAATCCACAGTTAGACGAGGGTAACAGCCTACAAAGTTAAAGCAGAAAAATTATGAAGAGATAAGCAAGAAAAGTTACCAGGTCCAGGGCGAAATCCCTTGAAAGCATCCTCTGCATTAATACGACATTCAATTGAATGCCCTTTTAGGACAATATCTTCCTGTTGATAATAATTAGGCATGGAAGGTTAGCTCTTTCCAGCAATAGAGAAATAGGAACTTAAAAAGCACAGATCCTTACCTGCTTGTACTGGAGTTTCTCTCCAAGTGCTACACGTATTTGTTCCTCAATCAAATCAGTTGAGGAGATCATTTCAGTCACAGGATGCTCCACCTGAGTTTTATACAAAAATAACATTAATTTCTTTAGCATAAGTTATCGTAGACAAAAGGACAAGCAAAGCTTACAATACAGCAATCCTTGCCTGGATCCTAGTATTCATTTCCATGAAATAGAAGGAACCCCTTTCATCCAAGAGAAATTCAATTGTTCCAACACCAATATAGCCTATAGAAGCTGCGGCTGCAACAGCTGCATCACCCATAGCTTTTCGCAATTCTGGGGTTAATGCAGGAGACGGGGCTTCTTCTAGAAGCTTCTGATTCCTTCGCTGTTAAAGACACCAGGATAATATTGTTAATGTAATAGCCTTAAGATTGCTTCATTCAACCAAGGTATTTTGCACATGAACAATATGTCCAAAATGAGGGTCAAAAGATTGACAGAGGAAACAGCATCACAAGTATTTCTGCAGATTACAATGTTAAGAATCAAGAGGATGTTTCCACACATCTTCTGAATCTCAAATGAGAAAAAAGCTACATCACAATTTTTTCCAGCATGGCAAAATGGTATTAGGTCAAACAGTCATGGATAATAGGAATAAGCTAACCCACATAACAATGATATAACCCCCTTTTAGGCTTTTTAGCAATGTGGATCCATATTAAGAGATTTCCACCCTGCTCTAGGCCTTCTCTAAGGTTTTCCTAATTTTGGCAATTCTCATGATTTTCTCTCTTTTGGCTCCTGCATTTTTGCTTATACAGTATATTTGGGTTCTCTTTACATGAATATAAAGAAAGGGATCTTACTTCCACACTGAGATATGTAGGGATTGAAAAACAAAGTATAACATGAAATCTGAATCTTATAGTGTTTCTAATCAGTACCTGAATGCTGCAATCACGCTCACCGAAGTGAACAACATTTCCATGCTTATCTGCAAGAACCTGTTGAGCCAAATAACATTTTATAGGTGAATAGCATGCTTACTAATAACAAGGAGTAGGTTCCCAACAATTATAAGCAGCAACATCTTCCCCATCCTTCTAAGTTTATGTAACTAGCACAATTAACTAAACTAGATTTTATGAAGGGGAGCCTTGGCGCAACGGTAAAAGTTATCGTCATGTTCAAGGCGTGGAATCAGCCTCTTGCAAAAATGCAAGGTAAGGCTGCCTACTTTAGGCCATTGTGGCCCGCCCCTTCCCCGGACCCCGCATAGGCAGGAGCTTCGTGCACCGGGGCTGCCCTTTGTTTTAGCCTTGGCGCAACGGTAAAAGTTGTCATCATATGACCTTGAGGTCACTGGTTCAAGGCGTGGAATCAACCTCTTGCAAAAAATGCAAGGTAAGGCTGCCAACTTTAGACCCTTGAGGTCCACCCCTTTCCCGGACCCCGCATAGGCAGGAGCTTCGTGCACGGGGCTGCCCTTTAGCTAAACTAGATTTTATGCTAAGCTAAGAACATCTAAGCATATACAAACAAGGAATGAGTAAATGCACTTGAAGTCCAATCAGAAAACACACCTGGAACTCAATGTGTCTTGGATTCTTTATGTACTTTTCCAAATAAACCCCATCATTTCCAAATGCAGCTGCAGCCTCACTCTTTGCTTGCTGCCAAGAAAAGTGTCTTCTTCAGCCACACAGTTATCAATTGAAACAAAAATGATGTTGCTAGTATGGAATCTTCAAGTAAAAACAAGTGGTCAGTTAGTTAACAGTTACAATCAAAACCTAAGGGTGGCAATTAATTTCAGGAAAAGCAATTAGTGAATATCTTGTCCAAAATTGTTTCAGTAGGCAGATCAGATGTTATGACCATTAGCTCCCTTTCAAAAAGTTTACCATCCAAAATAAACTTCAAAATGGAGAACTCTTGAAGCAAAAGTTTATGAGAAGAAATAAGAAAGATGACAAAGCTTTTTGTTTTTCAAAGAAGAAAGATCCACTAAGCTCTGGAAGTGTATGGGGTAAAAACTCGGGCATAGAATTCCAAGTCATGAGATTTATATTACAAAATAGTTTCGCAATCTGTCAGCTGGAGAATTTTCCTTGCCTATAAATGAAATGCAGCCTGCAATGCATAGAAATTAAAATACGCTCAATCTCCTGGTATTTGAGGGAAAATTACCTAGGAAGGAGCCTCCATTCATTAGTTGCACCCATTACAATAACTGGGTTGCCTAATAAATAGGCATCCAAATATTGTAGACACACATAAGCACACATGCATTACACACACACACACAGCCCACATGCTAGTCAGTACAACATTTTATGCTGCACACAAGTTTCAGTACATTAGACATAAAGAATACACCATTCTAGTCTGTGGATTAGACAGGTCATGTCAAGAACTTGCAGACTCAGTAATTGTACTGCTGCTGAGTTCCATTTGGAGTTCTCATCTTATATGCCTTTACTGATTATCTACTCAGCCAATTATATATGGACCAGTATATTTTCTAGGTGATTTGACCAGCTCAAATCTCATATCTTACAGAGGCTAGCTTCCAATTCAAAATCTTTTCCAACAGTCTTGATATAGCTAGATTTTTAGAGTGCTAGAAGGAGTTTCAATGAATTTGAAATATAAAAATGTTTGATCAAAGGAACAATATGAAATAGTCTATTGAATTTATAGCCTGAACACTTAGAAACAAACAATTTCAACCAAGGGAATACCTGTAACAACTTCACAAACTCGTCAGGTTCATTAGCCAGACGCATCCCACGTCCTCCACCTCCAGCAGTTGCCTTTAGGAAAAGAGAAAAAATAATAAAGAAAATGAAATAAGTTCTGAGGAATGACATAGATAGTGGGGAACTTGAAGATGCAGTTTGAAACCTTATGCCAAGTTATTAGGGATATTGTTCTGAAGCATCATAACAGCCTTAAAGCCCATTACCCGCGTGATAAGATAATGAGCTCACAAGACATGATGAAAGGTCAAGGGTACACATTTCAAACATAAGCTATTTACTAGGACCAAGGGCTCAAAATCAATGTTATAGATCTGAGAGGCAAAAAGCTGACCCAATCTGTCTATTATGTTGTGAAAAGCATCAGCAAAAACCCATCTGAAACAACTTGCTGTCAAACTTTTGGTACTTGGTGTTGCTATGTTGATCCAAGAATCAAAATTAAGACAACTTGGTCCTCATTTCTAAGTGTACAGAAGAACTTGGGGTTGCATACTGCTCGCATTTCATTTCATTCTTTACACCATCAAAGAATGTGACTACAATGGACGCGTGCTCTCTAAAAGGCCATGTTACTCAGACATGTCACTTTAAAAGATGCATTCTTTAAAAGATTTCAAAGTCAATTATGTGCTCCCAATTTGGTAAGTTTGCTTTTGTAATGTGTCAGACAGTACGAACCTATGCTCTGGAACTTCAATGAAGATAAAGATTGGAAACTCAGCTCCAAATTTATCGATAAAGGAAAAAAGGTTAATTTGCAAATCACATTTCACATTTGAGTAAAGGAAAAGTGACATAGACTCTTAGAAAAGGCTATGAACAAAAGTATCATCATGACAGGCATCATCATAATAAAATGATGCAAAATAGGTTAAAAGAGAGTATAGTGTATACCTTGATCATCACAGGAAAACCAATCTCATGAGCAAGCTTGATGGCCTCTTCTGTACTCTGCAATTTAAATAAAGATAAAGATTGGAAACTCTGTTCCAAATTTATAAATAAAGGAAACTAGGTTCTCATGCCAATGGTATCAATTAACTGCCAACCTGCATTTGGCATTTACCTGTAATAATCCTTCACTTCCAGGTACAGTTGGGACACCAGCTTTTTTCATCGTTTCCCTTGCAGTAGATTTGTCACCCATAACACGAATACTGTTGGGCTGCAAGAACACAAAAACCATGAGCACTGAATAGTGGTAACTATTCATCACTAGAGCACTCTTATGCCCCAGAATGGAGAACTTTTTAGTTGACTCATAAAACTATTAGGCTAACATAGCTTGGCAGCTATGTTTCCGCAACATATCGCAGCTGTTGTAACCAGGATGAGATTCTCAAAAGAATAAGCATATACTTCACATGCATCCTCCTCACGAAGGACTTAGCTTTCAATATACTAGTGGCTTGTTAATGTTTCATCTTTTGATATAGGCTATTAGGCTGTATCAAAAGATAGCACAGAAACTATGTTTCCACGACATATCACAGCTGTTGTAACCAGGATGAGATGATCAAAAGAATAAGCAGATACTTCACATGCATTCTCCTAAAAAAGGACTTAGACTTCAGTATACTGGTGGCTCATTAATGTTTCATCTATTGATATCAAGCACTTACATTCGGCCCAATAAAATTGATTCCATGCTCTCGACACATTTCCACAAAAGTAGCATTCTCCGCAAGGAAACCATATCCAGGATGCAGCATCGTACATTTATGGCTATGAGCAGCAGCTAGAACATTCGGAATGAACAGATACCTGTTATAACAAGGAAAGACAGACAGAGAGGGACAATCAAACTAAGGGTCAATGTAATTAATTGCAGATAACAATATCATTTTCTTGGGAGAGAAAACAAAGAGTGGTGGCAGTGGTGGTTAAGCTACTCAATTTAATGCCTAATATTGGGCATTCGATCATATTAAACCCATTTGTAGTTTGTAAGAAGTGGCTCTTGAGTGTTCACATACATGGGGGACTACATCCAATGTTAATATTCTGTAGTGCATTGAATTCTAGTTTTACTTGTCTATGCAAAAAATTCACCGCAAGGTGAAACAAATAGGGAGGCGACATTACAGAAACAGCAGTGTATTTTGTACATTTTCATCTCACTTAATGGCATTGCTTGACAACTGAAATTCATTCCATTCAAGGTATCCTCCGAGTTGCAGAATATAGTTTTGATGGCTGTTTCATCTTCAAGGCAGAAATGCATACTGAAGCTCAAGTAAAAACTCAGCCATCTAACCGGGATCAAAAGATTAAAAGATAACAAATGAACAACCAAGAGCTAATGAATTGGAATGCAAAGAATCAAATTATTTGAGTGAAGACACACATAGTTCATAGAGATAATCAACCACCTCCTGTTAAAGTTTTCCGTTTTTTCTTTAACAAATGAAATCATGGAACCAAAGCAGGCTTCTTCTATCCAATTGAACCACTTCATCCAGTTCTGTTGCATCAATCCTACAGTGGAAATTTTCCTTTTCACAGTAAAGAGACAGAGATATAACACTAAGGTAACTATCACGAATCAGTAGTACAGATCCCATATAATCATCTTTTATAGGAACTGAATGCAAATTGTACAGTTCCCTACTCTGGTTTATGATCCTTGACGGACCGGTTCATTAACATGGGATAAGTATGGTCTTTATACTAACTGAAGCACTGGAGAGCAGTCGTCTTGGCTTTAGTCCATCAGTGCTAAGATATGCCAAGTCTGACATACCCAATAAACATCAACAAGGTAAGAGAAGAATGTTCGTGTCAACTGACTTGCTACTTAGATCAAACACAGAAGAACTTAAGTTGGGAATTTAATTTATGTAAGTATTAATAATGACAATTAAGAAACTACTAAAACCAAATTAGGAAATAAAATAAAATAAAATCTGACTGCACTTACGACTGACTACTTGGTGCTTCCCCAATACAAACAGCTTCATCTGCAAGCCGCACATGAAGTGCATCCTTATCTATAGTTGAGTAAACAGCAACACATGGTATCCCCATTTCATGGGCAGTTCGTATCACTCGTACGGCAATCTCTCCTCTATTTGCAATGAGAATCTTCTCTGCCTGGCATGTCACACTGAGTGCTCCTCCACGTCTCTTGGACTTTTGGTTTACATGAGCAGCTCTTTGCCTAGGAAAATTCAATCTGTTTCCAGCCAAAAAGCTACATTGAGAGCTCCTTATCCCTCTGGCTTGTCCTACAAACAAACCCTGGCAATGGGAAGCACCAGACAGATTAAAAAAAATCAAATATGGCATAAGAATTGCAGATTAGAATGCTTATAGACATGCAAATCAGACTTTGCACCCACCAAGTATATTACAATCCAGATCCTTCATTGATGTGCCTTACAATCAAAGAATGAAAACACAAAAGATGGAACATCTTACAAATACACAAAATGCCCATTCTATGGTATCGAATTTGGATACAAGATGTGGATTTTATACTCCTTACCAAGCCATCATAAAAATTAAAAAGACAAGCAAAATTGCACTTTATGAAAGTACCAGGTTCTTTTATCTAGTATACTAAATCATCTTCAAAAATATCTATTACGGTACCTTGTCTGCAACGAAAAACCAACGAGAGATTCATCTTCAGCAATATAATTAGAAGAATACTCACAAAAAACCCCATGAAGAACCGACGGCCGGCATTCCCAAGTCTAGACCGACTCCAAACAAAGCCACGTTAGTCTTCAGAGAAAAGAAAATGCAGCGGACCGCATGCAATCAGGTTAAGCAAAACTACCCACATAAGTCCGATACTCGATCTCTTAAAGAAAATGAACTCAAAATCATATTAATCAATGCAAGCGTACATCAACTGGATACCATTCACACACATTTTCTACAGAAGATTCATGAAAAAATCTGAAACAAAATTTTCCGTTTAGGGACGAAAAAAGCTCCAATTTTAACAGCCAACCATATTAAACAGAAAGGCAAACAAGCATTCCTTCCAACCAAAATCCTCAACCAAAGCAAGACACAATTAAAACAGAAAATAACAAAACTAAGAGCTGGGCAATGACTTACTGGATGTGTAGTGGTGCAGACGGATTTGCAGACAAATAAGGCATCCATGCTCAAACTAAACCCCTAAATCATAAAAGAAGAAAAGAAACCCATTTCAGTTTAAGAAGCAGAAATCTACGAGAGGTGATCGAAACTTGAGACGAACTCCATAACGATAGTGATCGGATCTGAATAGGCGTGAATAAGTACCTGGAAATGTGAGGGAGAAAGGCGTGATTTGTCGAAAGTATTGGGTTGAAGGGGTGGTGGGTTTTGAAGTGGGGGAGCAAGAACATCAAATTGAAGAAGAGTGAAAGTCGATGAAACCGAGGAGAGTGGCAGGTTGAACGCTCCGCCCAGAAAATTGGTAGCCGAAGCCCAAGTTTGTGTTTTCTAGCCAGGCCTCGTTTTCTTTCTCAAACGACATCCTGTTTGTAGCACGAGGACTACCAGACCTAGTGGTCCGCCTAGATCAAAACCTGCTACCAAGTGGGCCCCTAATAAAATCTCAGAACGAGTAAGGCATCACCTTACAAAGGATTGATTAGAGACCTGTCATGATAGGCCCCACAAGGCTTATCCAATCCTTTCAACTTTTATAGCAGAAGTCATCAAAAAGTCGGGAGTATTCAGATGACGGGTTTGATCAAGCAGAGGTGGGCCCACCATGCAGGGGTGGGTGCAGAACTGCAAATTGATGTAGTGCCGTCGCACTATGCTATCGTTCTTCAAATATACATAGCAGTTCCATGTTAAGCCTAACAGGTGGGCCCCAAAGATGCTTCGGTATCAATTGGGTCCACCATATGGCACATTGATCGCATCAATCTAGCAATTCTGTCCATTTGATTAGTAGTCCGGAGGCAAGTTGTTAATACCAAAGTGGGAAGTGGATCCCATATACCAAGCACAAGTTGATGATATGATGAATTGGTAGTCTGAATGGAGCAATTCATGTTTGATCCCCACCCTATAGTTTAGGTGGATCGCCAATTTTTTGTATCCAAGGGCTAGAATCTTTTATTCTGTTGTTTACTGATTTTATGGTATAGGGTGCTTCAACTTTATTTCGTTCCAAAGTTAATTAGGATTTGACTCGCTGGGGAATTTGTTGGAAGTTGTTGATCAAATTCATCCAAGTCAGAGCTCTATTAGGAGGCGTTTATGGACAACTTTGAACCCTTGTGCTTGGGTATGGAGAGCTAAGCCTTACTTTCTACCATAAAAAATCCACTTCCATGCACGATTATGGGTGAGTCAATCAACCTTGTCGGTAGGGCGTTTACTAGACCAACTTTGACTTTAGGGGAAGGGGCGAACCACAAAGGCCCATATAGGCAGCCTTCCTTGCATTTTTCAAGAGGCTGATTCCTTGCTTTAAACTCGTGACCTCAAAGTCACATGACGACAACTTCTCCTGTTGCGCCAAGGCTCCCCTTCTATGTTACTCGTTGCTTCCAGTTTAGAATATCCTAGCTTTACACCACATAGTTAATGGCAGTTTAATGAGGTTTAAAGTCTAAATTTTTGTAATGTGAGGATTACAATGCACCACGGTGCATACAAACCAACCACAACCCCCCCCCCCCCCCCCAACCTAAGTTGACAATATCCAGTCATGATAGGCTTTACTGGGATGTACTGGTAGTATGCATGAAGTAATTTTGGTATCACATTTTTTGAATTTTAAAATATTTTTAAATGACAAAAAAAGAAAGAAAGCAGAGAATTCAGAAAATGAGAATTTTTAATCTTATAAAAAATAGAGAAGAAATAGGATCATTGGAAAAAATCACTAGCATGATCCTTGTCTTTTGTTATTAAACGTACTAAGAATACTACTCTACAGAAAATGAGCCCGCAACTACTATCATAATCAATGTTAAACAAGTATATATATATATATGTGTATATGTATGTATATATGAAATAGGAAGTAGAATACCTTTAAAAATAAAAATAAAAAGTTTATCACTTTCATAGTCCCTCCTACCCAACGCAATCATTATCATTGTTATACGAGTCCCTGTAAGAGTAGCATCTTAAGAGTAGACATTGCCTTTACTTAATTGGTAAAAAGTTGTCATCATGTAACCTTAAGGTCACGGGTTCAAGGCATGGAATCAGTCTCTTTCATAAGGCTGCCTACTATAGGCCCTTGTGGTCTGCCGTTTCCCCGGAGCCTGCATAGGTGGGAGCTTCATGCACCAGGGCTGCCCTTTAAGATATAAGTCAATTATCATGTTTGCAATGGCTTGGATAGGCTAGAAATCAATTTTAAAAACCATTGGATGCTTTTAGCTTATGTTTCTTTGGGTTAGAAGTTAAGACCATTGAGTTCTAATTAATTTCTTAAAGATCCAAAACAAGTAAATAGGATTATTCAAGTACGATGATTTCTTAATGGTTACTTAATCTTTGCATGTGTGCATGATGAACAACTTTGGATCTTTGAAACAAATTCCATGTGCCACCATCTAATCCTTAGGATGCTTAAGAGTATCTACACCTATGGGACTCTTGTCATATCATGCATTTTGGTTAGAGAAGCAAATTGTCCATTTTTATCACTCATCCCTCCCAATTACTGTAATGACCCCAATTTTTAGCTGGTGTTAGAGGCAAAATAAGCTAACTTGAGATGACATGAGATAAGACCTTAAGTGAGATTATTTGAGCTAGATAAAGATGACTTAAATCCGGCATGAGATAAAACGGATGTGACTAAAAGTATCACTTAAGTTAGCGTAACATGAGTTGAAAGAGATAATTGAGATGACATGATATAAAAGTAAAATACAAGGTATTGTTGAGTTGAATAAATGATTCTCTTTACTAAGGCTAGGGATGAGATGAGATTGCTTGAGATGGAGGTGATATGCTGTAATGACCCCAATTCTTGTAATATTAAAATCCCATGAAAAGTTCAGTTTTAAAGATAAGGGCATTTTGGTCATTTCACTAGTTTCCTTGACTAAACCCAGGAATTTGGTACTAAAAGTGGTGCCATTAGATGCATCTCGGAAAAAGGAATCCAACGAGACCAAAATCACCCAAAACGGAGTTAAAATGAGCAAGATATGACCCTTTGAAGTTCAGGGGCAAAACTATAAATGTTACAAAAACGACTTAACCTGAAAAACACAGGTGCCCGTTTTGATACGGGCACCCCGTCGTCTTCAACCTCCTAGAGATTTTTGGAACGGCGGTGTTTCAAGAAGAAACCACCGCCATTCCAGAGGATTCCCCACCGCCATTCAAAGGAGGTTAGAAACCCTCCAAAACCCTCTTTAAAAGCTCTATAAATAGAGCTCTTGGGTGCCTCTAATGACAGCACAAAACCTTAGAGAAAACTCATTGCGGAGCAGTGACCAAGAGGGGAAAACATGGAAAGAAAACCACCCACGAAGCTGGTACGCACAAAAAATCCCCAAACCCATCTCACCCACAGTCCTAGGCTCGGTTTCCCTAGGTTTTTGCATAAAAATCCATGGGGAATAGGTCTCTAGGGAGTCACCAAGGACCTTGGGACGTCCCTAGGGCCGCACTGGTTCCTCAGGGACGAACCAGGGCATCCCAAGGACACCCCGGTCCCCCAACGACGGAGACGGCCCGCTCTAGACGAGACGCGTCGAACGCGTCTGAGAAGAAAACCAACGGGCACGTCCATGGACGCGCCCGCTGAGGCGTGTGCCGCAGACGCGCTAGCGCACGTCGAAATTTTGTTGCTTAAGGAAGCAGGGCGCATGATGCTGACGCGCAGCGCCCTAGCATTCCAACTTTTTGTCTTTAAATACTCTATGTACATACAACACTAAAACGCTTATAACTTGAGATCTAGAGCTCCGATTGAGGTGCCGCAAAAGGCATTGTGTCCGTATCGACGACGCGGACACATCCAAACCATAAAATCCCTGATCAAGACCCAATCAAAGTAGGGCATGACCCTTAGAATAGGATGGTGGCGCGTGGCCACTAGAACTTTAGAAAATTGAGGATACCAAGGCCCAAGTATGACCTTAGGATACCCATAGGCATAGGGATGGACCCCTAAGGCCTAAGTAATAAGACCCAACTGCTCTAAACCCATCAAAGATAGGTTTAACTAACCTTGAGTCCCCAAACCATGTTCATGAGCGTACGAGGACAAGAGGGTTAACGCGACCTAGTCAGGTAGGTGCTCTATCACTATTAGATTCTTTTAAAAGAACTATTAATATTTGAGAACATATGTTTTAGATATATGACTTGATTTGCATGTGATTTGCATGAATTAATTCAGCATGCATGTTAAATGTTTTGTACATAGACATGTTTCGTAAAAGATTGTATATACATTATGCACATATATGTTTTGTAAACAAGTGCACACATTGCATGATTTAAGTACTTGCAAAGATTGCATGTCCTTGAGGGTTGCCAAAAGACACTGGAGTGCCGAGGGCCAGGCAGTTGTGAGGGACCCAAAGAGGACTGGTTTTGAAAAGAGGTTTTTGCTTATCTGCATGATAAGTGTAGCCTTAGCCGATGAGGACGGGCTGATGAGGGCGGGTCGATGAGGGCGGGCCGATGAGAGCTGGCAGGCTTCTAGACTGGCAGGCTTCTAGGCAGGCAGGCTTCTAAGCTGTCAGGATTCTAGGCAAGGTTATGACTTTGAATGCGAAACTAGCATTGCATGCATGTTTTGCAACCGATTTCATAAATTGCATGATTTACGACGAATAAGTGTCATAGGCCCCGTGGAGGCTATGACCAAGTATCCTCAGGTACCCGGAGACCACACGGCGAGGAGGTCGTGGGCATAGTGGACCCTATGATTTGATGTGCATTTCATATAGCATGATATGAGGTTGGTCGACCATACCATACTAGATATCCATGAGTTGGACTCCATGAGGCATCTATTGTATATCATGATGTCATCATATATATGATACTTTCACTTTTGGATTATGTGATCTTTTAAGTTATGAGAATTTCAGTTGATTATGGATTTTTATATAGACATCGAACTCGAGTATTCAAACATACGCATATTTTGAATTTCAGTTGATTATGGATTCTTATACTGATATTGAACTCTAGTATTCAAACATACGCATGTTTTAAATGAGCATATGATTTTGAAACATCTCATGCATTCATAAAACTAGAAGTGATAGGCCCTACTGAGTATATTATATACTCACCCAATCCTTAACATTTTTCAGACATCAGTAAGTACTTAAGGACAGGATACGTCTGTATATATCATGGTTCAGGACAGCTTCACTCACAAAAAGAGGACATCTATGTTAGTGCTATGAGCAAGTGAATCCAAAAGGAAACAAATACATATGTAAGTAAACTCTCAACCCTTTGGACATGTGTTTGTACTTAGTTACAGTTGGGTTGTGCATTGTGATTGGAAAGACCTGGGGAAAAACATTTATGATTTCTGAAGTTTTTCGAAAACTACCTTAGTTGTTGTGAAAGCAAATGACACTCGGGGTTTTCAAAAATGAGTTTAAAACTAAAGGTTTTCCGCTGCATTGCATGGTTTTTATAAAAAGGTTTTCAAATAGGGATGCATCCCGCCTTAGGAAATTAGACATTGCATCTAAAAATGCATGAGAAAACCCAGGTCATCACAATTACCCTCTAATTAGTACCTTAATAGTCTAATTAGAGGTACAATTTGTGAAAAAAATAAAATAATGTGATTAACTATACTAATAATCGCACTAGGTAAAATACCAATATAGTTGCCAGTACTTGACAAGCACTTCTTCATGCTGGTTTGTAACTGGCATTCAAAATTTCAATGTATTGACTAATACTTTACTAGCCATTACAGTATTGATCACTTAGTCCAGTATGCAAACGCACTAGAGTAAGAGAAAGATAATGATGGTCTCGCTAAGGCTAGCAAGGCCGTCCGGGAAGAGACATTTGTAGTTTGGTCAGAGTGTGAGAAACCATTAGGAGCAAAGCAAGACAGATTCTTATTTTAGGAAATTTACAAGCAATTAGTTGTCCATTTTCACTTTACTAATTCATTTGGTAATGACGCAATGATAAAGAATTCCAAGTCCAAGCATTATGATGGAAGTCAGGTGGACGCTATTTAGTGGATTGTAAAGCGGGTCCCAGAATCAGGGACTCAGTTTGCACCGGTCTGCTATGTGCAGTCCTGCGCAACGGGGCCACATATTGAAAAAAGGGTATTCGTTAAAAACAGAAAAGGTCGCGAGGTTTAAGTAGGGTTCTTACAGCAGCGGCGCCGGCCTCTGCCGGCAACCATTTCAGTTTCATAGCGGTGGTCCATCACCTCGCTGCAGATTTTCTTGTCGATTTTCATAGTAATGGAAATTGAGATGAGAGAAGACAACCTAGACAGTTTCAGTTCTCTCCAGATCGAAGAAGTGGATGCAGAAGGAGAAGAAGAAGAAGATGAAATAGAAGCAGAATATGACGACGACGAAGAAGAAGAACAAATCCCAGTAATCCTAGGTTTTGTCGAAAGGCCTAAAAATCCTCGCTCCCTTCTGCGTCAATTTTTCCCTAGCAAAGCCGGTGGCGTGCCAGTAATAACCAGCCTAGATTTGTTTATTGTTTTCACTTTTCTTCACTGATTAATTCTTTGTATTTTCTAATACTGAAATTCTGAATTCTTTTCTACCAAATGCAGGCGTGGTTGAATCCAGTTGATTTACCTACAGAAAAATCTAGAGTCTGCGGAATTTGCGGAGAATCTCTACAATTTTTGCTTCAGGTACCTTAACACTGGAAGTATTCTTTTTGAATTGTTAAGCGTCACGTAGAAGTGACAAGAAAAGAATGTATTCCTTCTTTGTTATGAAGGCAACTTTGGTGAGATTTTTATCATCTCGTTGAACTAATAGGTTTATGCACCGATATCTGAGAAGGAATCTGCATTTCATCGTACATTGTTTCTATTCATGTGTACATCGATGTCCTGTCTTCTTCAAGATCAGCATGAGCAATGGAAGCGCAGACCAGAGAAGTCGTCTCGAAGGTGGTCGTCGGGAACTTATAACTTTCTTCCTTGTTGAAGATAACTTCTTTTGTATTAATCTGTGTTTTGACACCTGAATAATTTGTAAAGTGTGAAGGTTTTCCGTAGCCAGCTGCCCTGCCAGAACACTTTCTATTCAAGTGAACCTCCACGTCTCAACCGAGCAGATGAACCTTTGGGAGTTGGTGGTAACTTTAATTCTTTTTTAATTGCCTACTTTGCTGATTGTATGTTTAACCGGGGAACTCAATTTAGTTCGTTTGGAAGTTCGAGCTTGAGAGCCGAGTGAAACAAGCGCATGAGTAAAATTTTAGTTAATAGGTGATGTTGCCAGGGCAGCTTGCTTCATCAGATAGTTAAAAATGCGCATTAGTGTTTAAATGTTGTAAAACTTGGTTATGTAACTCATTTGGGTGAGCAGAGTAAAATATGTCCAGATATGATGAAGAATTTTACTAGTGCATGAATGCATACACTTGTGATTCTTTGTCATGTCTTTCAGTGATCTCACTATTACGATGATTACTTGTTTTAGCTGCACTCTGTAATTGGTGCTGCACATGGAAAGGAGAGAAGGTTTGTGGTAGTTGCAGGCAGGCCCGATATTGCTCCGAGAAACACCAGGTATCCAACAGTGCTTCGACTCTGCACAGTTCAGTTTTCCATGGTCACAATGGGTAAACTATATTGCTGTCTGCGTCCAGATTATGCATTGGCGCTCAGGGCATAAAAATGATTGTAGACAGATAAACATCACTTCTCAATCCTCTGATTGTAGCCAGAAAACCAACAGAAATGTTCCATCAGATGATGACAAAGGTTAGGAAAATTTATTCTATTGAGCAGAGGAGTTTTGAAAATATCAACCTTATTTATGTTTTTGATGACATCAGTTTCTTCTAACACCCTATGGCCTGAATATGAAATTGTGAGCGAGGACGAGTCTGTTTATGATGAGGAGGTTCCTGAAGTTACTGATGGTACAACTGCGCTAGTTTCCAGTGGTCAAATGGATGATAGTCTTAAATCTTTGTTAGACAAGTTTGAGGTATGGCTCTTTTGTTGGTTTTAATGGAATTTTCCATCTCTTTACTGGGATATGTTACACATAATCTATTGGATCTTGGTTGCAGGGAGATGATGATAAAAGAACTTGGGCTTCCTTTCAAGAACGTATTGCTAAAGCCCCTGAGCAAGTCATGAGGTGAGGATGTTTATTTGCTACTGCTAGATTTTTATTTTATTTTATTTTATTGTACAAGTTATGAGAAGAATGTTTCTCTTTAATGTCTGATTGGTAACTTTCATGGCCTGTCTTTAAATTTTTTGCATTGGTACATTATCCAGATGATGTGGATTTGACTTGATTATGGCGTGGTTCTACTACCCCTAGTGGTTTAATCAAGTGTCTCATGCTCCATTGTCTTGTTGATAAAGCTTTAGTAGAGCCTTTGTCTTTTTTCTTTGGCAAATGGTCCAGAAAAGCACTTCAAATTTTATTTATGAGTTACAATTTCTAACCTGTTCGATGTACTTATATTCCACTAAAGAAATCTCTCCATCATAATCCATGTCTAAATAAAACGGTAGTTTCTTGGAAGTTTAGAAGAGTGTTGAAAATTTCCAGGACGGCTGCAAATTGACTATTCAACTCAGCATTGCTGCTAAGGCTTATGCTGTGATTTTGAAAGCTATCCAAGACTATTTTTTCTTGATGTCTGTCTATAAATGTTAAATTTTGACTATTCCTGATGAACGTGAAGTTATAAAACTGGGCTGTTCTATGATTCAGAAAAATAAAAGCAAAACATTCTACTGTTTGCACCTACATAAGAAGGAAGAGAAGTTCTCGAGGAAATGGGCCTAAGAGTGGTAGAAACATGAGAGCTTCCTTAAATATGTTGCGAAAATGAGGGGCATCCTCCTGATCTGAATCAAATTCAGAAAATTAACTTTTAATGCCACTTATTGTAAAGTAAAAGGAAAATTAGTTCTCTCTTAAGTGCGAAGCAAGGTGCTTAGACTTGTAACTAGATGTTCAATGCTGTATGTGAGCTGCTGATAGTCCAACATCCTGTTGTCCTCATCTTAGCTCCCTTTTCTGAAACCTATGGCTTCCTGTTTGGCCCTTATACAGCCACCTCTTTTCATAGATAGCACAGAGACATATATGAGATGATCTGATAGTCCAGTGTCTCCTTCCTAAACTGCTGTCCTCACCTGAATTTTGACATTTAGGGCATCAAACTTGCTCTTAACCATGTCAAAATTGAGGTCCAACCGAAGAACAACAGTAAATACATAACCCTTGAAGGTGGGAGAATTTTAGGAAGAAATGGCTAACCCACAAAATTTGTTCAAAGCAACATGGCAACTCTCTTTGCCTTATGTTCTTCAACTTTCTCACATAGGGCAAATGAGCTTTACATTTAAAATTTCTCCAACTAATATCTTTGTTCAAGGCTGGCTTTTCACCATTATCTCTGTCAGGACTGCAAGATCTCAAAGAACATTGTTGAAGTCAGTACCAATCAAATTGTTGGCAGGTTTGAACCAACCATTTGCCTAGTGGAACCATAGTTCAAGGATCAGGTTTCCAATCATCCCAGCTACTACATCATGGATATGAAGACGAAAAATTCTTGGTCGAGAATCATTATCAGAGTATAACTTCCAGTTTCCTATAGTTCATGTAATTCCAGTGAATACTAATGAGAGGTTATTTTCACAGAATGAGTTACTTTTCCTTTTCATCAACATGAAGGTCTCACACAGTTGTATCTACATGTCTCTGTGGGGGTGCTCCCCACTGATACAATTATGGGTAGGGACTCCTTTTGCATTTGAAAATCCAACTGACTTCTGCTATACCTTTGCATTGATGGCAATCAGGCCGTCTGTTTAATGCCATATAACAATGGATGTTGGCTACATAATTTCATGCTTCAAAGCCAAGCATCTACTAGCTAGTGGTTTTCTCACACTATACAATTAGGGTAGTGACTCCATTTGAAAATCCAGTTGATATCTGCTACACTGCATCGATGGCCATTGGCCACCCTTTTAATGCCATAAATAATATTTTCCACAAACAAGCTTACATGTTTAGCCACATAATTACATGCTTCAAAACCAAGCATCTACCAGTGAGTGGTTCTATTTCCCATGCTCTATTCCAGTAGATTTATACATTGTTCCTTGGTGCTGTTGATAAGTTTGATTTGCACCTCCAGTAATTCTAGTGCATTAGTTAGGTAAGTGATTACATCCACAGATTTTGAAAAGAGTTACTTACTTCTTCATTTTCTTTCATGTTTGTTTAAAAACAGGTATTCTAGGGATGAGAGGGCAAAACCATTGTGGCCAATGTCAAGTGGCCAGCCTTCTATAGAAGATATTCCTAAATGCAACTACTGTAATAGCTCTCTGTGTTTTGAGTTCCAGGTTTGAAGATCTCTTTAGAAAAGTTTATCTTTACTGCTCCTAATTTCTGCATCTGCTAAATGATACGTAGTTCATACATGTGTATGTGATGTGAAAATCAACTTGTTCCAAGGTGGACTTCGTTTCAAGTTGGTCTATATTCTTTTCTTCCCCACAACTTCACTCAGATTTTGATTATTATCTTCCATTTTGAAGCCTCTGAGCATTCTGGTGAATCTTCCATTTGTCTTTACAGGTCTTGCCGCAGCTGCTCTACTACTTTGGTGTAAGAAATGATGCAGATTCCCTTGACTGGGCAACTATTGTCGTATACACATGCACAGCTTCATGTGAGGCAGGTGCGAGTTACAAAGATGAGTTTGCTTGGGTTCAGCTTTCTTCTGCATCGGCAACATAACGGCCTTTTCTTAAAAATGAGGGTTTATTTGTGGAAATATCCTTTCCAGTTCTTATAAAATATAGTAATATTATATATAAAGTTATCAACGGGAAGTCATAGTAGTGGTCACTGTTAACTATACGTACTTTCCCTCTCAATAGCAAAGGATGCAACTTCAATCGGATGGTATTGCGAGTCCTACTTGCTTTAACGATTTGCTTGGTGGTGCCATCCTTGGAGCCTGTTGTGCTACTTGTGTTTCCTTTTGTTTTCTTTTGGAACAGTTGACCCGTACATCCTTGGGCAGTTTCTATCCCTTGACCTTGCAAGACATAGAATCCTTACGACCACTGAGCTATTTCTGTTGTCAGCTCTATGCTTTGACTGATCAAGAGTGACTAGAAGGGAGTGTGTGTGGTGCAGCGCAGCAAGGGAGACTCAATCGTGATGGTCAAGCTTTGCTTAAAGGTCTGCGCATGTTTAAATGTCTTTTTAACTCATAAAAAGATGCTCCATATAATAGAGTTGATATGTTACACATTTTTTAATTGCTTTCTTAGATGCCATCTTACCTTTAGATCATGATTCTACCCATTCATCTAATTGATGAGACATAAGATGACTTGATATAAAATATCAGGTTTACTGGATAATCTCAAGATGCTAAAATCTATGTTTTAGGAAGTTGAATTTGAACCCTTTTTATACAAACGTTGTGAACTACAATATTTTGTATGTGAAAAGTAGAAGCTTTGACCCAAGAACCATCCAATATACATGCTTTTTGAACTACTACACATTTAAATCTAGAGTGATTGGAGAACCAATTATATCATCAAAATATGGGCCCCTTTATTTGTCATCCATGGATGCTATTATGTAGTTTATCCATTATATATTTGTGTTTGCTTACTATTTCAATTGCTTTTGTTGCAACTTTAAATTTCAACATATAATTACTTATTTAATTCATATATATATATATTTCCTTTTATGGTTATACATTGATATTTACTTATATTTTGATTAATTAACTTATAGCTTTCATGGATTACACATACTTTTTAGATAAATTTAAGAGATTTACATATCATTAGTTGGCTTTACTATGTAGTTTTTCTTTGTTTATTTTATTGTCCTTTTTTTTATTGATATAGCTTCATGTATGTTTAGATTTTTAAAGATATAAATCATTTACAACATTGTCCTTGACTTAAATGGGCTATGTTTTGAAATTGTCATTCACTGGATTACTCTAGCTACTCTTTTCTTGTGTCATAAAATGGATGGTAAAGAGTTTTTACCAATCATTTTACAACTAAAAGTAGGAGTCACTAGAACCATCTAATGGATGAAAATTCTAGTGCATGGCCCATCTAAGTCAAGGACAATGTTATTAATAGATTGGATATAACTATTCTTACATTTAGTGAGGGGTTCATGAGGAAAAGTAAGGGCCAGAGATATCCCTGTCTATTTTTTTATTATGAGAACCTAAATTCTATTTTTATCTTAGGCATATTGCTTTATTTTTGTAAGTCTTATATTAGGCACATTTTTAAGTGCATAAATTTACATATTTTAGTAAAATTAACTATTTTGTATTGTTATCAGTTTGACAAGTTTCTATTTTTAGGTTATAGTAATTAATGGCCAATAACAAGACTTTCTTGTTCCATAAGAAACTTAGATGCTAATTAATAGTACTAATTAATTAATTTGGAGAGATCATATTAATTAAACAACCTTATTTTTTGCAAAAGCCCTCTAATTTGCCTTCCCTGCAAATTACTATTTTGTGCTTCGTTATCAATTTCATGAAGAACAGAGAGGTCAATCTTGAGTACTAGAAGATGTATTATTATCAATTTCATGAAGAATAGAGAGGTCAATCTTCAATACAAGAAGATGTATGCTAAGTATCCAATAAACGGGAACAAGTACTGCATTTGGTAAAAGTATTTGGAGAAAACAAAACAATTATCAGTTGAACCTTTTTGTATTGATCAATTATTTGCTGCTAGTGACAGACACAAAAGGTTACAAAGAGAATAAGTATAGGAATTTCATGCCCGAAGCCACTTGCATTTTCAATAATAGCCACAAACAACAGCCCATAATCCAAGAAGTTCTTTTCCACGAGCCTAAGTTAGTCTACTTATATTTGCTTGATAATAAAGTTACACTAATTACTAAGTCTTTTCTATCCATATCAGATATAAATCTGTTTAGAAGAGAGGTGAAAAGATTTATTTGGCTCCATTGTGAGTGAGGAGATCCGAGTTCTTCTCAAATTGAACTTGAAATAGTGGACCTGATCCCCTTAATATGATCATTTTTTTTCTTTTTTTCTTTTTATATTTTGATTCATAACATCTACAAACACCATGTTAGTGGGTTATGAGAGAGGAGGGGGAGAGAGGCGTGAATCCTCGTGGGTTCTATGATTGAGGGGGTGCTTGTATTATTTTTCACCACTTGTTTATGATATCAATGGCAATATTGAAATTTTAGATAAAGAAAATGGACTTCTGTTAAAATATTTATAGTGAGCCTCTTCTCAAAAATTGTTGTCAAACTTTAGGCCTCTTTTTACAAATTTTAAAAAATGCAAGCAATTTTTTTTTTCCACAAATAGGTCAATGTAGAGGCCTCTATCTAAATGTATGACCCTGAGCGTTTTCTTTTTCATACATGATATTTTTTCTAAATTTGAGCTATCCATCATGAAGGGGATCCTTGGTTCTATGACTACCTTTTTTTTAGCTATCCATCGTGTTCTTCATAATAAAAATAGGCAATCCATTAAAAATTAGTAACTTTGAATGCTCCTAACTATTTGTTTTGGATTTTTGAAAGAATTAATAAAAATGGCTGATTAAAAATTTTGGCTTATACAAAAATAGGCTAAAAGCATTTAATAAACATAAAATTTGATCTCTAATCTATCTAAACCTTTTTAAACATAATAAAAGGCTTTGATCTACAAAATAAATTTTCACCATTTATTTTTTGTGGACTTCTTCTTATGCCCAAGAACGTGTCCGCCTACTGAGACTCTTTTACAAATATCCCAAAAGAAAAAATAAAATGGAGACACTTAATGCTAAATAAACCACCTGATTAGCGGTCTTCAATCCAATTAACGTAACTGCAACGCTGGTTAGACTGAAGCTCCATCCCTCCTTTGGCGTCAATGGCACGTAGCCAGTAGGCCCAACTAGCAATGATATATGAAATTGATTATGTCTCGTTGAAGGAGAGGAACAAGATCGTGCGGCTTCACCGCATGCAAAGTTGCTGTATTGCACGCGCCCACGTTTAGTTGATCCAGTCCGTTCATCTCATCTCTCCTAAATTGCATATATCATGATATCAATACTCCAAAAATGGCATGGCTTGGATGAATCTAGTACCTACAGTGGAAACAGATATCAGAAAATTTGTATAGATAAAGACTGACATTCATCAATCAAACAGTTTAGTTTTCAGATGCTAGACTTTTCTGATAATTCAAAATTTTGGAACTATATATATAACCGGAGATTAATGGTACTTGAGATGAGATGATATGGACTATATCACTGTTACTGGTGTCTGAGCTGAGATGAGATGAAATAGTATCTCCTTGTCTTGAGATGAGTTGAGACAAAAATTGTCTCATCTTAACTTACAATTAAGTTGAATTTTCAGCTATCTGACTTTATCTCATGCCAATTTTGGTATCTTTAGTTAGGTCTCTTATCATCTCTTCTCGCTTCAGCTTATTTCATCCAAGAACTACTAACACCATCTTATAGAGTTGGTGAGAGAAGTAACATTGTATGAAACAAAATTCGGTTCAAATCATGTATAGCATCAACAAGTGGCTTTCCCATCCAAATCACAGCTTTTGCCCGGCCACGGTCTGCCCACCACAACAAGAACATATCACCAGAGACAACAAGTCTTCTTCAACGTATGGTCTTACAGTCTATATTAACCCACAACCAGCTTAAGCTGCTCAACCAACTCCCCCAATCACATAACAGTATCATCCACACAGTCCAAGAACTCCATGGCTTCAACATGCCAATGCTACTTGGTGGCTTTCTTTGTAATGGGAATTTGGGCTTCTCTAGCCATGTCCCGCTCACTTCCGGAGGCATCCATGTTCCAGAGGCACGAGCAGTGGATGACTCAACATGGGCGTGTATATAAAGATGCAGCAGAGAAGGGAAGACGTTTCGAGATATTCAAGAACAATGTGGAGCTCATCGAGTCTTTCACCAATGCTGGGGATAAGCCCTACAGGCTAAGTATAAATGAATTCGCAGACCAAACTAACGAAGAATTCAGGGCCTCTCACAATGGATTTAGGCCGCCTTCCCCCACGCGGTCTGCAAAAACAACGTCCAACTTCATGTATGAGAATGTTACTGCAGTGCGGTCGAGCATGGACTGGAGACAGAAAGGTGCAGTTACACCAATCAAGGACCAAGGACAATGTGGTATGTGAAAGATCCCAGCTTATTACAATGAATCTGAGCAGGTCTACCGAGTTATGGTGATTTCGTTCATATGCTATTCATAAAAGGTACGCCCACCAAGTTATTACCTTACCCTACATTAACTTTGTAAAACATTGTTTCGCAGGATGTTGTTGGGCGTTCTCAGCAGTAGCTGCAATGGAGGGAATTAACAAGCTCGCAACAGGTAAATTGATTTCTTTATCTGAACAGGAGCTGGTCGATTGCGACACTAAAGGAGAAGATCAAGGATGCGGGGGTGGTCTTATGGATGATGCTTTCAAATTCATTCTGCATAACAAAGGACTTGCTACTGAGTCAAACTATCCCTACGAAGGAGTCGATGGAACTTGCAACACCAAGGAGGCAGAAATTCATGCAGCCAAGATAAAAGGTTACGAAGATGTACCGGCCAACAGTGAGGAAGCATTGCTGAAGGCTGTGTCCAATCAACCAATTTCAGTCGCCATTGATGCTGGTGGATTTGCCTTCCAGTTCTACTCTAGCGGCGTTTTCACAGGCGATTGTGGCACCGATCTCGACCATGGCGTCGCTGCTGTTGGTTACGGGACATCTGATGATGGGACTAAATATTGGTTGGTAAAGAATTCATGGGGCACTGCGTGGGGTGAAAATGGATACATAAGGATGGAACGAGATGTTGATGCTAAGGAGGGTCTCTGCGGTATTGCTATGGAGGCCTCTTACCCTACGGCATAAGAGCCAATATTAGGTTGTTACATGTTCATAGTTACGTTTAAGTTTCTACCGATGTCCTATAAAGCCTCTAATGTATGATTTCCATAAAGAAAGGGCTGAATGTAGTCATCTTCTTATGGCAATAATATATTGTTAATTTCTTAACTATTGACCCCTTTGGAGAGAAGGGGAGCGTTGACGCAATTGTAGAGTTGTCATCGTGTGACTTTGAGGTTACAGGTTCAAGACGTGGAAATACCCTCTTGCAAATGTAAGGTAAGGCTGCGTACTATTGATCCTTGTGGTCTGCCCCTTCCCTAAATCCTGCATATGCGGGAGCTTCACCCACTGGGCCTGCCCCACAAAGGGGTCACACAAAGTCCTTGCATGGTGATGGGAAAGTTTTGCATATTGATTCGGATGCTGAATCATTAACCATTAGCCTTTGAACTTTGATCAAATTGTTGCAATGTCACAGGCAAGTAACCTCTGTCGCAAGCGATTATGGGATCCAAACTTAGTTTGAACTCAGAGATTTTGATCAGGGAGAGTTTTCAGTTATTTACCTACCCTATAAATAATGATCGCCGACCACTAACTAGAACTTACGGGAATGGATGACTGATTGATATGTCTCCTTTATAAGGTTGAGAGGCGATTGGAACATCTTAGGACATGATATCCAAGTGGTAGATGTTAGAACCTGTGGCGACCAGACCTTGATCTTGTTCTGTTGATATTTGATCTTGATGTGATAATTGGAAGATCTCAGTGGTCGTAATGTGACCATCTGAAAATCTCAGGCAAACTTCCAAGTTGGGAGATGTTGGATCTTGGTGCCATCCGCCCTTTATCTTGATCTAACAATTCCATGGTAAAGAACCGCCATTGATGTGCATGTAGCAATCATGCAATTACTAACTATATTTGTTATATTTGTGCACCTATTAGATGATCGGATGTCAATGACTTTGCCATCTGAAAGTTACTTTCCGTTGGAGCCGATCTTAACCACTGTGTCGGTTCTAGCTAGGTTTCTGGACAACTGATAATGGGATTGACTTAAATGAAATCCCTAATGCAAGCTGACCTTAAGATTTGCTATATTCTCTATTGTCCCTTAACAGTTAGAGAAATGCTATTCCGATTGTGCTACAAAATGAAAGTTCCTTAATACAAAAAGCAAGTATACTGGTGTAGTTTTTGTACTTTAATAGATATCAGAGTTTCTTAAGTTTGCTGGCTGATAGTTTGTGACATCCCAGATTTTATACACAATAAAATAATAATTTATAAAATAAGTCGGGATCCCTGTTTTAAAAACCTTGATTTTTAAATTGACCAAAAACAAAACTTGAATCAAAAGCACTCCTTTTAAAATCCCAGGAGTTATACAACCACAAAACCACGGATTTAACGGTGAAATAATATATCCATTTTTACCAAAAATCCGGTAGAGTTTTTGATGTATTTTGGACCATTGCACACATAACATGTGCAATACAAGAACTACTTGATAAACATAATACATGACACAACATTTGGGAGACTCAGTCTCCATGACCATCCATCCAAATCAAATACTATTTTTTTATTAAAAACACATACTCCAACATTGGATAAGAAATCAAGATATAATGACATTACCCAGGTTCGTCCATACATAGCCATCATATCCAACATAAGTACTTGTGCTTACATTCAGGTCACATTGCAATTATATTAATGTACAGTCCATAAACAATAACCAAAGTGAGGTCTTAAACAAACCTTATCATTTTTAAAATGTCCTCAATACTTAACTGGAAAATTGTCATCACTTATGTCTATTCTATCAATGCGTCAACCTATTGCAACTCTTTGTATTTGAGGCATTACAAATAAAGCAATGCCTTAACAAGTTATGCTTGTGTAGGTGATTCACATTCAGTAATAAATATGAAAAATCACATGGCATGTGAAACATCATAAATCTATAATGGATAAATTAGAAAAATCATGATCTAAACAAATTGATATTAAACCTGAGTATCAAAGCATGCAAGGCATGAAAACATATGGATACACTTTCATTAAGATAACAAAAATTCGTATCCATAGAACACTATAATGCATGTCATGATTATAGAATGTATTGCACAATCAAGCCCTCTGAGTGCCTCAACTACACTTACGGCGATAGTAATGAGTACTCATTCCAACCCCAGTTCCCTCATGTGCAGCCCGCATAAGTCCATTCCTAACGGAAGCCTATCAGCCATCCCCTAGTTAGCTCTCAAATCGGTACAAGACTTGGCTTACCCTGCTTCACCCTATACATTCCAACCCTCAGTCCCTCACGTGTAGCACACATCAGTCCATTCCCAACAGAAGCCTATCAACCATCCCCTGCTCGCCCTCAAATCGGTATAAGACCCGGCTTACCCCGCTTCACCCAATAGTCTCAAATCAAGATCAATGATAAAGTATAATCCATCACACATCAAAAAATAAATAATCACATAATCAAATGTCACGATATCGAATATGAAATACTGAATACATTTCAATAAAACAAGATAGTGCATAAAACACATGTCTCAAGAATTTTAGATGACAAGTCATTATCGATGTAATCAAGAAGAAATCTCAAATGTAATCACCTACCTCATATGATGTATTATGCAACTATACCTTCTAGTTTAGTCGGATCCATCTATAGCGCGGTCCACTACAATTCCATCACATGGATATATATGACAGTCAGTCATACTCAGAATTCACTTTTTTTTCTCCTTAACTTGGATTCTTAATTATACAACATCATGTTTTCATCTTTCAATATATCACGTATAAGACATCCCAATGATTCCAACCATGGAATCTCAAGGCAAATCATACTTAATCTGTTTCACTCATGATCATTTAGTCATTCTTCTTAATTATATCATTTCATATTTCAGAGCCACTAAGCTCAAATCATATCAATCTTAAATAACTTATCGTTTAAATCAATTAATAGAACATTATATGTGAATTTCATGCTCAATCCTTATCTAATAATAGTCAAATTAACCAATCAAATGGTTAAGATGGAAATCTTACTTCATACCAATCAATTGGAATATCTTTCATCTATCTGCTTAGTCAGATCGTCCACTGATCGCCTTAATTATGCTCGATCCTCAAGTATCCATGCTAATCTCATCAAAGATCCTCACCTGATCAACCTAGATCACATTAAAGTTTAGTTGTTCCAACCAATTAATCCGTATAAGAATTTTAAATGGTTTAGATCATCAAATTGGATCCAATTTCATACCTGGATCTTCAGTTGATCTCAACTATTGATCAGATCAGATAAATCCTCTCCATAAACAGTTTAGATCCAAAATCCTTGTATAGATCCTTAATCTACACTTCATGAGGATCACTACGGACTACTTAGATAAGAAAAATGAAGTCAGATCATCACAGATCAGACGATTTGTTGTTTGATCAAAGGTATATAAAATCAATGGCTGGATCTTCCCTAATCAAGAAATGGGAAGGTGGGTTTTGTTCCTTGAATTGCAAGGATTGCGAGGGTACTCTTGGGTCTTCAAGGTTCCTACTAGGTTGTCCAAAACAGAGGTTCAAAGTTCAAGCGTGTGTTAGGGCATTCTAAGTCAACTCGGTTCCCTGGAGTGAGTTGACTATGCAAGTCAACCCGGCCAACTCGTTAGCACAGTGAAAACATAGGAGAGGGGAAGGCTGGTGGCTGGCTGTGGCTGAGACGAGGTCACCGCCTACCTGATCTCAAGGTGAAAATCATAGGGGGGAAAAGACCTTGGCTCACCGACCCTCCCATGGCTAGCCGAGTCACTGACGAGAAAAGAGATGAGAGGGAGAGGGTTTTAGGGTATGTGTGGCCACTGGTTGCTAGATCGGTCACCACCTAAACCTGACAGGGAAGGGAAACAGGGGGACGATGGATGTGCACTTGCATTACACGGCATGGGGGTGACATGCCTAAGGCACGTTTGTGAGAAACCTTAAAAGGGTTGCCAAAAAATGATAGAGGGAGAGGGGAAAAAGGGGCACGCCTGCCTGCTAGTTGCGCTAGTGGAAACCCACTTGGGTTCCGGTTTGATCCCATCATGGGAGAAGAGGAAGTGGGGGAAAACGCCCCGCATGGCTGGCTGCCTACGGCAAGACCCTAATCTGGGTTCTTTGTCAAAGCCTAGAAAAGGGAAACATACAGGGGAGGAGCAATTTCCGGAGTCAGGGAAGGGAGATCTGTTAGGGGAGGGGGTTGCGCGCTAGTAAATGGAAGATCTGGGGAGGGGAGAGGGTTTTTGGGTCACTGATTTTTTCAGCAACCCCCTCTCTTCTCCCGTTTAACTGTACGATGCGGGGGAAGTGGAGCAAGCGATGCGTGGCTATTAGCAGTTATTGAGTTTTTTGCAAGTGCACGACTGTTGTAGTCTAGCTAGTGCAAGTCTGGGTCGATTTCCATTGGGACTCTACTTAGATGTTGGAGTTTACATAAATTTTAATTATAAATTAATAGAAATAAAATTCAATTTCATTAACCAACTCATGAGTACATTGTTCTAAATTTAAAGAAATTAAATACAATAATTATGTTAATACAAATTTCCTATCTCAATCATTGTGTCAAGCAATAACAAGGCTTGAAATTGCATAGTAAAGGGGTTAACTGAGAATAAGATAAAACATGAATTAAGCAAAAGCCAAAATAGGCTAAAGGACAAAATGGATATATTTGGAATTAAAATAGAGAGACAATGGGCAGAAATGGAATTTAATGAAAAAAAAACTAAAGTTTGAAAGAAAAACAGTATTCTTTAAATATAATAAATTACTATTCATGAACCAAGTTACTGTTCATGAACAATAATTGACGAAGAACGGATGAGAAAATGTTGACGGAGGGAAGAAAATGCTGGGAAAGGAGAGAGCATGGGATGGAGAAATGGAAAAAGAAGGGAGAAGAGAAGAGGAAAAGAGGAAGCAGAGGAAAACCCCGATTTGGGCTTTCTTCCTCTAAGTCGTCTGAGTCAGTGAAGAAGAGGAATGAGAGAAGATGTAGCTCGGTGAGATGCAGTGAACAGGGGAAAAATGGTGTCTAGGTCTGTTTGTTCGTCTGGGAACAAAGGAAGAGAGGAAGATGGGAAATAAGCTGAAGAAGGAGATATTTACTAGTTGGGCTATGGTGTGCTGCCCCCACCATTGCCTAAACAGTGGATAGAAGAGAGGATGGGTCTGGGTTAAACCCGTTTGGGTGATGCGTGGTTGCTTGGACCGGATTGGGCAAAGTAGGTCGGTCAAGCGACGACGATGGAGCTGGGTTGTCGGTGATGCATGGGAGAGAAATAAAGGAGCGAAGGAATTTGGGGGTGGCTATCTGGTGATGAGGAAGAAGGGGAAGTGAAGAGGGGAACTGGGGAAAGGAGTAAGAGAGAATGGTAAAGAGGAATGGATTGAGAGGCAGAGATGAATGGTCCCTCCACCTCTCTTCGTCAAGGGAAAGAGAGAGTCAGCCAAGAAGCAGAATTTTGTTCTGTGAAAACCCCTTAAATGAGGAGCGGCCCATCATGGCAGCTAATTCCTTGACTCCCACTCAAGCTGCCTGCTCCTCCTAACATGGCTTTGTGCTGCCCACTTAGTGCATCCCATTTCCTTAAAAGATAGGATCTATTATTTTAACATCTTCAATGCTTCCTTGTAAGGTGGGGTCCAAGCCTTTGATGATGCAATTCGATTAAGTCAATCTGAACCATCCAATTTATTTTGAGTTATCTGCAAAACAAAATGCTAAATTAGGATTATCTAAATTATGCAGCTAATTAGCTGTAATGATCATCTGATCATTAACTTTTTCAAAATAACGATCAGATGATCGATTAGAGCTAAAATTATCTTAAAATTACAAAATTACTTAATTAAATGATCTAATAAAATGCTAATCTAGGGTTATTTTAGGCAAAATCAAACACTTAACACACCATCAACCAGCATTTTACTAGCCTCTAGAAAAACATGCAAAAAATTATTTTATTGAAAGTAATGCAAATTGTTGTTTTCGTAAGTACTCACGATTGCATTTAGCATATGCAATAAGCCCTTAAACCCCTAGGTTACCCATAGTGGACGAGTTAAGCCTCGTGAGGGTTTGCAGTAAATATACCCATAAAATTCTAAAAAATCATTTTCAAATCCATTTCCACTTTTTCCTCAGATAAATCTATCAACTCTAGCATATGAATGAAAAATTCAAAATCCTACCCATATGCTAAACACATCCCAATTTAGCTAAGCTCTCAGTGTGTGTGTATGTTTATAGTCTACATATAAAATAATCTTCATCTCTAAACAGACTATAACTTTTGAACTCCATTTGAAACATATTTTGACCTTAATCCTTAATGACATATACTCAAAAATAAAATCTCTCAGATAAAATTTCAAATCATCTCTCTCTTAAATATATGAGCAGAGTCAATAAAAACAAATTTATCTTACATATACTCATAAAGGAACAAGAGTTACTAAGGAGTGTAGTTCTGATCCCTTTAGAAGAAATAAGATGTCATTACCATTGAACTTTTAGAAAATTACTCTTTAAATCCTAAATTTTCATATCCTCATCAAGACTATATTCATCCTAAAATCAATAGCTCTTTAACTGGGATGAAATGTAAGCTTATGATAGGGTACAAAAGAAAGGGTATAAGGATATTTAAAATTTCTTCAAAAATAAGTAGAGGTCTTCTATTGAAGTTGACAATTCTTTCTTTCCTTTGCTAAAGTAAACAATTCTTTTTCTTTTTCTTTGTATTCTTCAAACTCTTTTTTTTTCTCTCTTTTTAAATTTTTTTAACCTTTTGAATCACTTTTGAAGAACATTTCTTTTCTTGGTATTCACTTTTCTACTTTCATTGCAACGAAAAGGTATTTCTTCACTCATCTCTAACTTATTTTTTTTTATAAAGAAAATGGGTAATGGATGATTTATACTGGGTTAATATGGGTAATAATTTGGGTGAGAAAAGAAAAGGCTTATATAAAAGGCTCAAATTGGCTAACTAGTGGTAAGGATACTCTTGGGTAATCTTTATGCCTCTAGGTTAACAACAAGGGTGACCTAAATCGTTTTATAAGTTTCCTATAATCTATCAGATTCAATGAAATTTTAGAATGCTGAAAGTAGTATTCTAATAATTCAGGTAATTTGCCAAATTTAAAATTGATGGGATCAAATTTACTTTAAGCACATCGAAGAAAATTAAGAACACATTTATAACCTCTCAAAAAGAATGAATGGCTTTAAAGACTCACTTAGGTCATAGGTCTCCACTGAATTTGTTTAGGATCTCTACTTTATAGCTACTTATCAATTTAGAGATTATTTGAGACTTAGCTTTCATGAAATACTTTAGAAAATAAGTAAAATGATAAATTAATCATGTTCAGGTACGTTAATAAGCCAAAGTTATCTAGATTATACTTCAGAAAAATCCAATCACAATGTATGAATTGACTTAAAATTTTCATTTTTTTTTTCAAAAGAAAGGTAGATTTTTTTTAACCAAAAAATTAACAAAAAATAGATTTTGCATGAATTCTACACCTCCCAACATAAAAGAAACATGGTCCTCAATGTTTAAAAAGTAGGATGATGATAATATATTGAGAAACACAAAAAATGGGAGATGTAGAAATGAAAGGTTGTAAAACAAATACTGTGGTACATGATTATTACAAATGGAAATTTTTTTCAAAGGAAACAACTGTTACTGAGTTCAAAACTTCCCTGGATCCCATACAAAGTAAGATGGATAGGCCTCTGTAAAGGATTGATTAGTGAATTTATCTTGCAATTAAAATTTTTTCATTTTATCACCAGGCAAGATAAATCTATCTTCAGGCTACTTCTCATAACTAAAGACACTTGTAGGAGCCTAATGCAGGCTTTTTGGACATGGAGCAATATTACTTAGTGTGTGTGACAATTTCTTGATCAACAAATTTGTCCCTTTTTCTAATAGGTTTGAGCACTATTTAAGCCTTTTTAGGACCAAATTTCTCAATTGTGTTACCACTATGAATATTGGTAATTGCCTTCGTTTGTTCCATGATTGTAAGTGAAGAATTAATCTCACCTACCACATCCGTGTCATCAAGGTTTTCATTAGGTGGAATAGGACATGGCCCTTGATCAATGGTATAAAGCATTTGAGACATCATACTCTTCAATTCAATCATGGAATTTATGTTCTCTTTTAATTGGGCTTGAATTTGAGCAATTATCTTCTCCTAGTATTGCATGACTTGATGAAAATTATCCTCCACTTTCCTCTTATGTGGAGGAAAGTAAGGTTCAGGAACAAGTAGACCTTGTTTTTGGTGATAGGGTTGGTATTGGGCCTTGTGTGAGACATTAGTGTTATGCTCATTTTTGTAACTGACAATAGAATGATTACTCGAGTCGGGACTATATGTCTCTGAAGATGGGAAAAAATGTTGCTCATAAGAATGTGTCAGTTCATGGAGAGCATCCTGAAAAGCAAGAGCTATAGGACATTCCAAAGTGGGGTGTGTATTGCTTTCACAATTATCACACACCTGTTTAACTTTCTTAGAGGAAAATTTTCCCATTTCTATGGCCTCTATCATAGCTGGGGATTCTATTTTTATGTCATCTTTCTTAGTCGTAACATATATTTCTCCCTTAGTGGATGTGGTGGTGGACTTAAGCTTGGTTGGATAACCTACTTTTTCTGAATGAGCCCAAGTTTGTGCACTCTCTGTTAGCCATTCCAAATACTCTTGCGCCTCTTCATGTTGTTTGTTTAAGAAATTGCTGTTACACATAACTTCAACAAATTGGCACATATTAGAATTAAGTCCTTCATAAAAAAAGCTAATAATACACCCAAGTTTGTATCCATGATGTAGACAAGTTGACAATAATTCTTTGAATCTTTGCCAGCATTGATAGAAAGTTTCTTCATCCTTGTAGGTAAAATTCATTATGTTTCGGTGGAGAGCATTCGTCTTATGTATATGAAAGAACTTATTCAAGAACTTCCTAGTCATTTCTTGCCATATTCGTATGAAATCTGCTAGCAGTGAATGAAACTACATCTTAGCTTTTTTTTTCCTTTAAAGATAAAGGAAATAGTTTGAGTCTTACAATATCTAATTCAATGTTTTATGTATGTTGGAACACGCACACTTCATCAAATTCTTGTAAATGAGTATAAGGACTCTCACTATCCAACCCATAAAATTTTGGAATTAATTGAATTACTCCAACCTTTATTTTAATCATACTATCATTTTGAGGTAAATTTATACATGAAGGTATGCTGGTATAGTTAGGCAGTAAATAGTTTTTTAATGTATTTCTAGGAAAATTTTGGTTATGCTAATTGTCCTCCTGTGATCTATGTTGGTCCCACTGCCTATTATAATTTCTTCTCCTATTTCAATGCAGTTGAGAATGATTCCTCCGTTGATATATATTATCATTGAATAGAGGTGGAATATCATCAGCATCAAAGAGAGGATTATTTGTCTATGAAAAAACATCATTATTATTCATGACATGAGGTGATTCGTCATCATTAAAGAGGGGATTATTTCTCCATGGAGAAATATCTTCTCTATTAATGCTGGGGGTACTGATTATCATTTTGGTAAGTGTGCAGAGTTTGAATAAAAATGACTATGTCTCTCTTTTTTTTTCTTGTTTTTGTTGTTGTTGTTGTTTTTTTTTAAAACTACCTAACTAATGCAACCTAAATACTAATGGTAGGGCACAAAAATTCAAACACCCCTAAGGCTAACAAGCAAATAATTTGATTATCTTAGAATAGTGTGGGGGAGGAGTTTTTAGATTAGCCTAATTTAACACTCCTCTATTTCTAACTTATCCTACTACTTACCAGTTAGATCCTACATAACCAACCACTTCACACCCTCCTCAGCTAGCCGTAGGTAGTCTGAGTCATATAATGTGCTGCAAAGCTAATTGTTTAAATACCAGCATAGTCAGTTAAATAAGAGCCACTGGAGTGGCAATGGGTTGCCTCTTTCCAAGAGGGTCCTATGAGCATGTTGTGAGCCCTATAGGTCTATTCTAATTAATTTTAAAGGTCGGGTGCCCTTACCAATTAATTTTTCCATTCCATGGCAAATTGATCAACATATAATCACCTTAAAGTAGTTAAACATGCCCTTAAATGTAATAAAAATAACAAACTAATGCAATTCCTAAAAATGAAACATATATCAAATGTATTCTATATGATTTTTATACTAACAACCAATGCAATTTTAATCTATAATGTATAACCTAAACTAAAACTTTTAAGGAGTTTAGAAATTTCTTATAGCGGGGTCTTGAAAAATGTCTTCTCGTACAAGGGTGTGACCATTTACATTCCATCTCCACTTCCAGGTTACGATAGCCCACCTTGACTTGTATTATTGTAGCTTTTTAAATGAATTGTAAAAATAAAATAATTACATGAAATACTCACTATAATTCACTCAAAAATAAATTACAATTATCCTAATTAAACTCCTTGAATTTCTCCTTTCTTTTTTAATTTTTCTGCAAAATAAGAAATTATCAATAAATACCAAAAATTAGAATAAAATGAATTTATGCACTAACAAAATTTTAAAATGCACCTAAAATGTTAAAATAATGCAACTCCTAAAGTTTTTTATTTTTTATTTTATGATTTCATAAATTTATGCAAACATCATTGCGAGTCCCCGACAATGGCGCCCAAAACTTGTTGAGTTTTTTGCAAGTTCACAACTGTTGTAGTCTAACTAGTGTAAGTCTGGGTTGATTTTCACGGGGACTCGACTTAGATGTTAGAGTTTATATAAATTTTAATTATAAATTAAAAGAAATAAAATTTAATTTCATTAACAAACTCATGAGTATGTTGTTCTAAATTAAAAAAAATTAAATACAGTAATTATGTTAATACAAATTGCTTGTCTCGATCGTTGTGTCACGCAACAAGGCTTGAAATTGCATAGTAAAGGGGTTAACTAAGAATAAGATAAAACAAGCATAAAGTAAAACATGAATTAAGAAAAAGCCAGAATAAGCTAAAGGACAAAATGGATACATTTGGAATTAAAATGGAGAGACAATGGAAAAAAATGGAATTTAATGGAAAAACTAAAGTTTGAAAGAACAACTCTTCTTTAAATATAATAAATTATTATTCATGAATGAAGTTACTGTTCATGAACCAACCAAGAATAGACGAGAAAATTTCGACGGAGGGAAGAAAATGCAGGGAAAGGAGAGAGCATGGGATGGAGAAATGGAAAAAGAAGAGAGAAGAGAAGAGGAAAAGAGGAAGCAGAGGAAAAACCCAATTTGGGTTTTCTTCCTCTGAGCCGTCTAAGCTAGTGAAGAAGAGGAATAAGAGAAGATGCAGCTCGGTGAGATGCAATGAACAGGGGAAAAACCAGTTTCTGGGTCTGTGTGTGTGTCTGGGAACAGAGGAAGATGGGAAAGAAGCTAATGAAGGAGATGGTTGCCAGTCGAGCTATGGTGTGTTGCGCCCACCGTTGCCTAAATGGTGGATAGAAGAGAGGATGGGTCTGGGTTTGACCCATTTCGAGAGATGCCGTGGTTGCTTGGACCAGACTGGGCAGAGCAGGTCGGTCAAGCAATGATGATGGAGCTAGGTTGCTGATGATGTAGGGGAGAGAAATAAAGGAGCAGAGGAATTTGGGGGTGGCTGTCTGATGATGAGGAAGAAGGGGAAGTGAGGAGGGGAACTGGGAAAGGAGTAAGAGAGAATGGGAAAGAGGAATGGATTGGTCCTACCTCTCTTCGTTAAGGGAAAGAAAAACTCAGTGAAGAAGCGGAATTTTGTTCGGTGAAAATCCCCTTAAATGAGGAGTTGCCCACCTAGTGCAGCCCATTTTCTTAAAAGATGGGATCTATTATTTTAACATATTTAAAGCTTACAGAAACAATAAAAAAAAGCCAAAGAAAAAGAAAAAGACAAAGAGACAAGCGTGTAAGAAAAATCAATACACCCTTGGGATCAAGCTAACTGTAAGTACAATACTCAATTTGCCTTGATTGTCCCTTGTTTCTTTATAACATTTCAATACTCCAACTGCCTCCATTGTCCCCTGTTTCTTTATTTTGTTTCGCTGCTGTAGCTTTGGCTCGACCACGCTACATGAGAAGGGGGGTGGGCGTGGGGTGGGGTTGGCTAGCAGAAAATTTTCGACGGGTTTAACATGTTGGTTGCCAGAATTGCCATACTGGTTACACCAGCCATCTTAGACAGGCCAGGTCCCAAGGAGTTCGTGGCTAATTGCACAAGATTTTCGCGTAATTCACTTCATGCGGTTAGACTTGTGGAAGACAAATGCTAAGATCATTTAGGGAACAAGATATCTGGACCATAGCTCTGTCCTTAGCCGCCAGGGCAATCTATATGGCCGTTGTCCGTTGGCCGCCACAAAAAATGCACTTTTTAAAGCATTTCTAAGACAATCTGTAGAATGTGGCCCGCTGAATTTAAGGGAAGAAGCGCAGAGACTCCATTTCCAGTTGCTTAGCGTGTAGGGAGTCCTATAGATAGAAGAAAGAAAGTCATTTTCTAGAAAAGAAACGCAGGGCATCGGTGATCGTGTCCCAACTTGGTTTTCCTTTTCTCCTTTTCAAACTGATTGATAGAAAACTGTGATTTCAGTATTTCCATTTTGCGTGAATGAGCTGTTTCTTTCCCCTGGCTAGGTCTTTTATTCGCCAGCTGTTGATCACAAAGTCGTAAGTTTGTCCTTTCAGAGTAAAAAAGAAAGCAACGCCTATTAGCTAAGTCAAACCGTTTCCACCTGCAAGGTTGTCCTAGTGAGGGCTAATAGCCCTCTCAAAATGAAGTAATGATGTGTACTGTTACAGTTTTCTCTATTTTGGTAAGTAAGCTGGGCTTTGAACCTTTGATGGACAACCCACGGCCCATGAGCGCCTTAATAGATGGCCTGAGGACAGGAGAGGCCCTTGTAGCTCCACTGGGTGGAACGCCTCAGCTCATAGGAACTGTAACATCAGTCTTTCGTGCAAAATCTGACTGTCATTTCACGTCACCCACTGATGGTTTGAGTTAACTTGTCTCACTTTTTAAGTTAGAGTCGAGTTTTCGGGTTTTTAAATTATGCTCTAAACCAGTTTAGCTGGACTAGGTACTTTTCCCTAAAAGCTCTTCTTCTTACATCATCTATTCTATCAAGAGATGAACATATTCAAGTATGGGAGAGTGATGCAAAAGCAAGCCTCCACATATTCAAGTAAAGAATACTTTCAACATTTCTTACCTCATCCATTACCTTTTAGGTTTATAAACAATAGAGTTATTTAAAGCCAACACTTAAAATCATTAAACGACATATATAATTTGCTTCTGACATTCTTATCTTCATTGTAATTCTCAGGGTTAAGGGTCCTGGTGCCACAGTTTTGACTTTCTCACATTTTAGAACATAAACCAATTCTCATGGGGGCATTGTGGAATTGGAAATTAGTTCTTTTATGCTAGAAAGGAATTATTGAAACCTACTTTTCAAGAGTTCATTAAAGGGGAATGTAACTCTAAAGGTTCTGGCACTTGAAAACAAGTGAGAACTTTAATTAAAACATCCAAGTGACGGGCAATAATTGAATCATACCTTGGAGTGCAGGATATGCCATCTGGTCACTGGGGACCTAGGTTTTATGAAAACTAACCAAAGGCAGCATGGGAGCCTCTCCATCTAGAGCTTCTTAGTAACTTAGATAACACATGATAAGTTGCTGCGTACAGTGTCCCTACACTTGCATCAAGGGACCAATCTTTAATTGATCGGATCTGCTCATCTCATTTCTCCGACTTTGAATTTCTCGTATATCAAAAATCGCATTGGCTGGACGATTCCGGGGTTCAAATAACTTTGTTTGAGTGCGCTGCATGCATTTTTTATGCTAACTTCCTAAACGTTCGTTTTCCGAGATTACAAGCATGTCATTCATGTGGTCTCGCTCCATGATTGTATTGAGTGATAAATACCCCTTGTTAACCAAGATCAACGTCACCAATTGGCAGAGTAAAAGAAGAAAATGGCCATAGAAGTCTCCCTATTACTTTGAAAGACATGCAAGATTAGTTGGCCACTGTCATAAAATAAAAGAGGTGGATTTGTATCACTATCACCCTTTAGACTATTTAATAGAAAAGCTCCAAATCCTTTGAAATATCTTCTTTGATAAAGAATTTAAAACTCCAAATTGACTGAACCCTTCCATGTTAATTCCGGAAAGTTCGAGAGCCTAATTAATGCTGGAGAAGGAACGATATGGCAGGAAACCATTGCACGCAAACCGGCGACGACTTGGGATCTTCGTTGGTCGGTGGTCCTGGAAGAACTTTGGATCGGAGAGAAACGGCGACAATAATTACCGTGTAGGAACTACTATCTGATCCATGGTCATAAAACGTTGTTATATGCTGTTTGCGGCATGTAAAACATATTACAAAGTAAAGCTGATCCCCAGATGTCCGAATCGTTCATCTTTCTACTCCACATTATAGATAAGCACTGCCCAAACAATCTTCTCCACTAAAATTTTGTCCGTTTTCTTACCTGAGACGTTTTGAGCCGTCTGATTTTCACCATAAAACTAAGAGGTCAATTATGAGATCGCGGATCTAGCTTAGTCTAGGACTCTCTTCATGATGGGGGACATATAGACCATTAAGTCGATAGATGACCTGAATAAAAGCTAATCTGTTAGATAAGAATCAATGGTTACTCTGTGCTTGTGGAATCCTAATTGAGCAAACCCTGGAATCCTAACTGAGCAAATCCTCATTGATTAAGGATCTGGGATTAGGGTAAGTTGATGGTAGGATCAGGAGCAGTAGAATGGATTGGTTGTGCCAAAATGACACATCTGGGTCCCAGAAAGTGTAAATGTAATAACCCCAAAATTGTAGTATGATTGAACAAATAAATGAAATTTGAAAATTTTAGAAAAATTGGGCTGGAGTGTTAGGTTATCAAAAATTCACTTTTTATAGAAGTGGAATCATGAATTGAAACTTAGATATTTAAAATGTACTAAAAAAATCAATGACTATAAGTATACTAAATTTCAAGTTTAGATGAAAATTTTCTATTTTTTTCCATTTTTGTAAATTAAAGGGCAAAATTATCATTTTACTTTAAAGTGGAACGCACAAAGTAAAGTAACGGTCATGAGACAGCCATCATGAGTCAAAATAATACCAGCTAGTGGTGGAGGCAGAGGTAGAAGTGGGAACTCTACTCACAAATAAAATATTCAAAAGTAAAAATGTCGTTATGATAAGAAATTAATTAAAATTTTTCAAAATTGCCTATAAATAGCTCATAAAATTCTTCATTTTATTCATCATGAAGTGCCTTAACTCCTCTAAAAATTTAGCTCCAAACTCCTACCCCATCTTCCCCATTTTTTCTCTCTCTTTCTTCTTTTTTTTCTCTCTAAACGCGTCCCTAGATGCACCGACGATCCAAAGTCATTGGAATCATCAGGCACATCCAAGGATGCGTCGTCCCTGGCTGACTAGGTTTTTTGCCCAAAAACCCTAATTCAATTAGCCATCATATTCTAGTTAGTTTTTCAAAGATCCAACTATTCATTTGATTTGGAATTACCTAATCTATAAAAGCCCTTTGGTTATTTGAAGATCCATATGTTAAATCAACGAAAAAACTCAAAACAATATTTCTCTGGCAATTTATTTTTTTTGCAAGGATTTCTTATTTTTCGGCATAGTTTTCACTCTGGACATCGCAGGTAGGTGGAACATCATCCTCTCTTTCTATTCTAGCATATTCTAAGGTTTAACATTCACCGAATTGGATTTTTCGACTAAATTTTTTGGTAAATCTAGTACTGGTGATCCACTCCTAGATTTGTATCATGGAAGGCTCAAATGAAAATCTAAGCCATCCAATCAATCTAGGAGAACCCAAAACCCTAGGGAAGTGATCTCAGGCGATGACTTGAAGATTGGAGGATAATCAGTTGAGTGATGATCCAACGGTCTAGATCTGGACTGTCTTGCCATTCACTAGTCACCGTTCCCTGTTCACCTGTGATCCCAATAACAAGAACGTAGGCCGCCCATTTCGTCTCGTTTTACTGTCAGATTCAATTTGGACCGTTGAATTTGATTGTAAAATTAAAATTGTGATTTTGAACTCATATGAAGTCTAAATTTAGATAAAAAAGAAGCTATGAATTCCTTATTATGTGAAGAATCTATTGGAATAAAAAAAAAGATTTAATATAAAAAAAACTTTATGTTAATTGAAAAATGAAGTACTAACATCCTTGATCAGTAAGATTTGGGATAATTAGACCTTAGGATTATGATCTAATGATGAGAAAACATAGAATTGATGGTTAGATGTGATTGATCTATGAAAAATTAAGAGTTATACCCTTAATGGAAGAAAAATCCTAAAAAATGCTTATGAATCTTCTTGATCAATGAGATCAAGAATGATCAGATCTCTTGGATGGGTTGGATTGATGTGCTAATGATGAGATCCCATGAGATCATGGGTCAGATATGACAAGAATATGAAAATTTGAGATTTTGACCCTTAATGTAATAAAAGCCCTAAATCTAAGTAAGGGACATTAAATCTGATTTGGATCATGCTAAGAGCTTCTAATATACGATTGTCTTTAAATTGATAATAGAATTATAGATTTGATTTATATTATGGTTTAGGATACATGTTAGTTTAATTATTCAATTATAGTGTAATTGTCTCTAAATTTCCTTAGATTGTTAGTAGATTTATAAATTTGATGATTTTAGGGTCATGTTAGATTATAGTATAATTGCCCTTAAATTCCCATAGATTATTTGTAAAGTTACATTTATTTTATGACTTAGGGTTCATGTTAGTTTAATTGTCACAGTATAATGTAAGTAAATTTAGAATGTTAATAGATTTACATTTTATTTTATGACTTAAGGTTTATGATTAGTTGATTGTCAAATTATAGTGTAACTATCTCTAATTTTCTTTAAGTTAGTAGATTTATTTGTTAAATTAGTTGATATGCTATAATGTTCATAAATCATTGAAAATGTAATTAAATGAAATATAGAGTTTCATGGATACTTGAGATAAATGAATGACATGGACTTAATACTAGTAAGGGCTATAGTTAGTAGGACAATATAATGGATCACCATCTCCTTGGCCCAATTTAGGAGAATAATAAACATCCATGAATGACATCATTTATGTTCATGGAATAAGTTAAAATCAATTAGAGAATGAACTTATGGTAAAGGAATCATAGGAATCTTGTTAAAGGTTGAGCTAGTGTCACTCTAGTGGACTTTGAACATTGTGGTTATGGGGGGTATATAAGAGCCAAGTGCTTTTCCCTCACCTTCCGTTGACTTTTGTTGAGGTCTAAACACCTCCTTACATGAGGACTGTATTAAGCACTTTTAGAGCAGACTTTAACTATTAAGTATTGGTCAAATCCTAAGATAAGGAAGGACTATCTAGACTTAAGAAGAAATAAATCTTATTCAACCAGTAAGACACTAACTGGTTGAGTAATAATAATAAGAACATAAAAAGTTAGAAAATTACCTAATCAAAATAAAAATTGTAAGTAATATAATAATGATCAAACAAGATCCATAAGGAGATCTTGAATGATCAAGAACAATAAAAGAAAGAAATACTAATGTAGATTAAAATCTTGATGCATGATATAGATATTACTTGTAATTTAGATAAAATAGGATAGAAGATCTGAACCCTTGATCAAATATGATTCAAAGAAGAGAGATTTAGATCATCCTCCTTAGGGATGATCAAAAGATCATGTAGGAAGTACATTTGGATAGAGAGATAACTTTATACGTATTATTTGACAGATATATGTTGGTCAGAATTATGACAGACCTCAAGGAGTGAGAATACCACGTTAAGGTAGGTGGATTTTAAGAATGCATTTACATGAAAAGATACATGTTTTGATAAATGATCTTATGTCTAGAAATATTGACATGTATAATACAATTACATTGTGTTAAATACCTTAGAAATAATTATGATCCAACCAAATGATGAGGAAATATGTATGAAATGGTTAAATTTAGAATTGAGAAAAATCCTAAATAAATAAGGAGGTAGAAGATATTCCAACCTTAAATATATAGATAAATCGTTTGTTAAGTAAAAGAATTATTTTACATACAAGCATGGAGGCTTGTGGTTTTGTTTTAAACAGGCATAGGCCTGGAGATGCTATGCTCGGAGAGTCATTAGGGTTTGGCCACGTGCTCTCCGAAACTTGATGATAATGAATACCATGCCTAAGAAAGGCAGAAAGTCGGGCGGGGTAATTATGGGAAGGTCGCCACTATGACAGCCATGGTCTCCCTATACAAACATAGATATTGTAATTCCCACTAATAATGGTATAAGTAGATTATTGAGCAGTTATCCAGGCGCATTGTATGGATCAGATTGCAGCATGGTAATCCTTGATGTATTTTACATTATGATACACATGAGATGGGCATAGTGAAATGCCTTATGTTATGGCATGATGAAATGCCAAATAATTGTATATTACCAGTATTTCCTAGAAAGGAAAATTTCTAGTATAGTAATTGACTGAAATATTATCTCATATAGTGGAAAGGGTTGATTACAATTATTGACCCTACTATAGTGTATAGAGTTGATTAACTTAGTTTGGGAATGTTTATTGACTATTTTCATGATTTTAATGGATTTATCCATATACAATATGTATGTATAAGGATGAACATAAATAACAAAGTAATGTGATGTATAGATTGATTCATGAATATGTTTATAATAGAATTGATTTATGAGATTATTGAATATTGGATTATACTATCAAATTATCATGCTTCTTTAATCCCCTACCAATCATAGCTTGCTGAGATATTGTAAATGTTTAAATGTTTACAATATCTCACATATAGAAAAGGAGAACTGAGAGCTCAAGACTTGAAGACATAACTGTAGTATAATTGATCAGGGTATATCCCTTAAAGATATTATATTGAGAGCTTTGTAATTTGGATCGTATATTTTGGACAAAGTATTATAATAATACAGGGGCTGTGTACTGTAAATCATTGGATGTATTCTGATGTTTAATAAAATGATGTTCCCTCAATGGAATTTTATTTTTGTACAAAATTCTATGTATGATATGTATGAAGTGAGACTTGGGTTTTTACAAAACAAATTCTAAAGAAAAGATTTTTCGCTATTTTGTTTTCGAAAAATTTTCACTACTAAGAGCCCTGTCTTTGCAAAATACTTGTAAAAATGTGTTATAAAAACCTAAGTCGTATTAGTAAAAGCCTCTATCTTTCTAACATATTTTAAACATATTTTTAGAATATAGATTAGAATCATATAGGAAAGATGTTTTTGAAGCGTGTCTGTCTGAGATGGGATCGGGCCAGGAAGATTGGTGATTTGGATTTCCAAAATTCTAGGCAAAGGAATGAATGATAGAGACAACATGATAACTGAAAACTCAAACCAAACTAGGCCATTTTAACAAGTTGGCCACTTAAGAGTCACCCATTAGTAGAAATTGGTGCTTCTTGAGTGCACATTCAGATGGGAAGCATAAATGGATGTTACCTGTTATTTTTCATTACTGTGCATGTATCCATAAGGTGATGTCCAAGCTGCATTCCTTGAGTCCTAGTATAGGGTTTTTTTTTCTTAATCGAATATGCTAAAATTAAAAATATCAAAGTTTAAGAGGTTATTTGCTAAATAGCAACCATTACCCACGCCGGTGCCAGAAGAGGACCAGGTTACTCGAACACCAACCAGCCTGGTCCAAGGCCATCCCCCAGAAGACCAAGATATTCCTATCAAAAGAAACCAAAGGAACAGAAGACCGTAGACGTTCTAGTCTCAAATTGACATCTTTATAGAGGCTATAAGGAGACGCAGGCACAAAGACTCGCCACAAGTCGCAGACATTTCGGTCATGTTTTTCAAGATTCTGCTTTTCTTTCTCCTTGTAGAACTAGCAACCTCAGAGAACAATGATGGCTTCATCTACAATGGATTCCAGGGTGCCAACGTGAGCCTGGACGGTATAGCTCAGATCACGCCCAACGGTCTCTTGAAGTTGACAAACACTTCAGAGTTTCAGAAGGGTCATGCCTTCTACTCTTTCCCCATTCAGTTCAAAAACTTCACGAGTAATTCTTCTTTATCTTTCTCTACTTCTTTCGTCTTTGCAATCGTCCCTGAATATCCTGATATGACCGGCCATGGGCTCGCGTTCGCTATCAGCCCTTCTGAGTCTCTCCCTGCAGCTCTTCCTGGCCAGTACTTGGGCCTTTTCAATTTAAGCGACATCGGAATTTCATCCAATCATGTAGTTGCAGTGGAGTTCGACACGGGCCTCAATCCTGAATTCAGGGATATTGATGATAACCATGTCGGAATTGATGTCAACAGCTTGAATTCTATGAATGCCTCTCCGGCAGCCTATTTAACAAATGATCGAGTTGTGAATATTAGTCTTAAAAGTGGAGATCCGATTCAGGTTTGGGTAGATTACAGTGCAGTACATGAGCAACTGAATGTAACATTATCCCCAGGCAACTTACCGAAACCCAGTCGACCACTCTTGTCTACGGCTATGGATCTTTCACATATCATCTTGAATTCTATGTATGTTGGGTTTTCCTCCTCTACAGGCAGACTGGCAGCGTCACACTACATTCTGGGATGGAGCTTTAAGCTGAATGGGCAAGCTGAAGCTCTGGATCTTTCTCGCCTTCCTGCACTCCCTCGAAGGACACCCAAGGAGGAATCAAGGTTTTTTATTATTGGGCTGCCAGTTATTTCAGCAGTTCTAATAGTGGCAACTATATCTGTCGCAGTTTTTGTAATAATAAGGAAGAGAAAATTTGCAGAAATTCATGAAGATTGGGAGGACGAATATGGGCCACACAAGTTCTCGTACAAGGATCTTTTCATAGCCACCGACGGATTTAAAGACTCAAAACTTATGGGTAGAGGAGGTTTTGGTAGTGTCTACAGAGGAGTATTACCCAGAACCAACATGGAAATTGCAGTCAAGAGAGTCTCTCACGAATCAAGGCAAGGAATGAGAGAATTTGTAGCTGAAATTGTGACCCTTGGCCGGCTGCGGCACCGGAACTTGGTGCAGCTCCTTGGTTATTGCCGGCGTCAAGGAGAGCTTCTTCTGGTCTACGATTTCATGCCGAATGGAAGTCTCGACAAGTCCCTGTTTGACCAACCAGAGGCAACCCTCAATTGGAGACAAAGATTTCAAATAGTAAAAGGAGTAGCTGCTGGACTTCTCTATCTGCACGAAGAATGGGAGCAAATTGTCCTTCACAGAGACATCAAAGCCAGTAATATTTTATTAGACCGCGAACTCAATGGAAGATTGGGTGATTTTGGTCTAGCAAGGTTATATGATCATGGGACTGATCCTGGAACTACCCACGTGGTCGGAACTCTAGGTTATATCGCACCGGAGCTCACTAGAACCGGCAAGGCAACCAGGAACACTGATGTGTTTGCTTTTGGGGCTTTTATGCTTGAGGTTGCTTGTGGGAGGAGGCCGATAGAGCTCCGAGTACTAGTCGAGGAGCCAAATTTAGCTGATTGGGTGTTACAATGCTGGCTAAAAGGGTCTATATATGAAGCGAGAGATCCGAAACTGGAAACTGATTATGTGACAGAGGAAATTGGGCTGGTTTTGAAGATTGGCTTACTTTGCTCGCATACGGTGCCCGAGGCAAGGCCCAGTATGCGGCAAGTAATGCAGTTTTTGGATGGAGATGCTCCCTTGCCTGAAATTTCTTTCGATAGTTTTAGTTCTAGTGCCTTAGCAATGGGATCAAATGAAGGGTTTACTGATATTGACTTGTCATATCCTTCTTTAGAAAATATTTTTGTGAACACTTCATCAGAGACGGAGTCACTCCGTTCTCGAGTCCATTAGTACCTCATGAATTGTGATAACAGTTTTTGTACACATGCACATGGTTTATATGTTTGCTTCTCTGTTGGCCCTTCCCCTCTTTCTCCAGCCGTGTTCTTTGTATATGAATCCCACGTAGCTGATTTTGTTCTGATCTTAGATCCTGTATAACGAAACCTCGTTTGGGGTTCCACTAGTTATTTGTTGCTTACGTGACTGGAGGGGATGGCCATGTTTACAATGTCCAAACAGGAGTATTTTGTGTCTGTCGATCCACCCAATGGAAGGTCCATTGCCTTCCCATAACTAAACCAGGATCCATGTTTTTGGTTATCCAAACAATTTCTCTCTGGGTTGTTTTACCAAAGATTTTTCATCCAATTAATTTTCTAATGCGTGAAATGAGTGGCTTGGCTATCACGGAAAATCAGAAGATCGTCCGATGCCTGAAATTTCTGGGCATAATATACCAAAGCCGAGGATTAGAAGTTAATGGTTTCCACCACCAGCTTTTCTGCACTTGTATTCCTTGGCTATTACATAGGAAAGCTCAGTTAGAACTGTGCCTATTATATATCGGGAGATACAAAGTTTACAAACCATTCACATTCCATCCAGTTTTCAGACAGGTTCTGCACCCAAAAATACAACCAATTTGATGATTAGCCCCTGTTTTCGCGAAGTTATAGAATGGATGGTAAGCAGATCACGGTCCATTTTACAACTAAAAGGAGCATATGCTAGGATTATCTAATGGATAAGATTTTCAGATAAAGCCCGTATAAGATTTGACAAAGTCCGTAAATGGTTTAGATCTATTGGAATCTGGTCACAGTTGTAGCTTTAGCTTTGCCAAAAATGTAGTCTTGCAGTAATCACAAGACTGTCTGCACGCTCGCGCGTCCATGCGTAATCAGGGAACAAAAAGGAGGAATTATATGATAACCTTGTGACAGTGGCTGCAGTATGTAGAAGCAGCAGATTGGAAATCGGGAAAGGCTTAGGTGGCACGGAAGAAAGATCTAGTACTAAAGCTTTGGATAACTTTGCTCTCACCCGTTCGTAGTTAAGCCAAGCATGGGGCGAGTGATGCAGTTTTTGCAGGGTGAAACATCTCTACCTGATATGTTATCAGATTTTGACTGTCACTGTAGATCATCCATCCTTGTTCCAGTGCTACTGTTCTTGTTGTGTCATTTTCTTCCACACATTCAGCGTCGCCTTTCTCCATAGGCTGATAAAATAAATGAGAGCATATGACTCTTGACAGATGGCATGCAATATGGTTGGGATCCAACTGTTTACTCTGCAATTACTTTCTAAAACTATCTAATTCACCTAGTCCACTGTAAATAATGGTTTTCAAAAGTTACTTTTGTGCAAGATATTTCAAGGGAAGTCAACCACGGATTCTTCTATTGCTCTATTAAGAGTTCTAATGGGAAGTAATACCCTTTTTCACTGTTAATTCATTGATTGGGAATCGGACACGTCATTGTGAAGATTATGATGGGTATGAAGAAGACCTAAGTAGGTCAAGTTGCTTCAACTTTGTGGAGCCTGCCTTCAAAATATGAGGTTTTCCAAGCATCAATTAAACCTTTTGTCGATCTCGAAATGTGATTGAAACAGTTCGCTCTATCAACTGTTGTAGCATCTCAAAAAATGAACCAAAAGAGTGTCCAAGAGACGAAGTATGTTTATTTGTTTATCCATATAGATTAGGAGTATCTTTCTTTCTTTCTTTCTTTTTTTTTTTTTGGTTTATCACCAAATTACCACATTATTCTGAGTTTTGATTACATGTCACAAGCTATTAATTAGACATTTTTATTCACAAGCTATTAATTAGACATTTTTATTCATATGAACCTATGGATGTAAGAATTACATCATTATTCTAATTTGAATTTCTTGCATAGAGATGTTCGCTGATTGTTGTACTATGTAATCAAGAAGAAATCTCAAATGTAATCACCTACCTCAGACGATGTACTATTTGACTAAACCTTCTAGTTTAGTCGGATCCATCTATAGCGTGGTCCACCACAATTCTAGATACATATGACATTAAGTCATACTCAGAATTCACTTCTTCTTCTTTTTAACTTGGATTTTTAATTATACAACATCATGTTTTCATATTTCAATATATTGCGTATAAGACATCCCAATGATTCTCAACCATGGAATCTCAAGGCAGGACCAGCCTTAATTGGCTATTAATTCAAATCATACTTAATTTGTTCCACTCATAATCATTTAGTCATTCTTCTTAATTATAACATTTCATATTTTAGAGCCATTAAGCTCAGATCATATCAATCTTAAATAATTTATCATTTAAATCAATTAATTGAACATTATATATGAATTTCATGCTCAATCCTTATCTAATCACAATCAAATCAACCAATCAAATGGTTAAGATGGAAATCTTACCTTGTACCAGTCAATTAGAATGTCTTCCAACTATTTGCTTGGTTGGATCGTCCACTGATTGCCTTAATTATGCCCAATATCCATGCTGATCTCATCAAAGATCTTTACTTGATCACCCCAGATCACATTAAAATTTATTCTTCTAGCCAATTAATTCAAATGAGAATTCTGAATGATTTAGATCATCAAATTGGATCTAATTTCATATTTGGATCTTTAGTTGATCTCAGTTGTTGATCAAATCAGCTAAATCCTCCTCATAAACACTTTAGATCCAAAATCCTTGTATAGATCCTTAATCCACACTTCATGAGAAACACTACAGACTACTTGGATCAGAAAAATGAAGTCAGATCATCATAGATCAAATGATTTGATGTCTGATCAAATGTATATAAAATTAACAGCCAGATAGTCCCTGATCAAGAAATGGGAGGTGAGTTTTGTTCTTTGCATTGCAAGGATTGCGAGGGTACTCTCGGATCTCCAAGGTTCCTCTTGGATTGTCCAAAATAGAGGTTCAAAGTTCAAGAGCGTGTTAAGGCATTCCGAGTCAACTCAGTTCCTTGGAGTGAGTTGACTTAGCAAGTCAACCTGGCCAACTCGTAAGTATAGTGAAAATAAAGGAGAGGGGAAGGCTGGTGGCTAGCGATGGCTGAGACGAGGTCACCACCTACCTGATATCAAGGTGAAATGCATAGGGGGAAAAGGACCCTGGCTCACCGACCCTCCCATGGCTGGCTGAGTTAGCGACAAGAGGGAGACGGTTTTCGGGTATGTGTGGCCATCGGTTGCCGGTTCGTTCACTACCTTAACCTGACAAGGAAGGGAAATAGGGGGAAGATGGACGTGCTCCTACACTGCGCGGTGTGGGGGATCGTGCCTCGGGCATGTTTGTGAGAAACCTTTAAAGGGTTGACGAAAAATGATAGAGGGAGACGGGAAAAAGGGGCACGCCTACCTGCTGGTCGTGCCGGTGGAAACCCACTTGGGTTCCGGTTCGATCCCATTAGGGGAGAAGAGGAAGTGGGGAAAACCCCACGCATGGCCGGCTACCTAAGGAAAGACCATGATCTGGGTTCTCTGTCAAAGTCAGAAAAAGGCAAACATACAGGGGAGGAGCAATTGCCAGAGCTAGGGAAGGGAGATTTGCTAGGGGAGGGGGTTGTGCATGCTAGTAAAAGAAAGATCCAGGGAGGGGAGAGGGTTTTTGGGTCGCCGGATTTTTTAGGAACCCCCACTTTTCTCCTATTTCAACTGTACGATGCAGGGGAAGTGGAGCAAGCAATGCATGGCTACTAGCAGTCCACGTGTGGCGCCCATTCCACAAGTGGTGCTGCACTACATTCCTCAAAATGACAAAATAAAGGTGCCATTATCGATTTTAATCCTCCTGAATTTGTAAAACTTTTGGATTTTTCTACCCCGATCTATATTTTGTGAAAAATTAGTGTCGTTGGATTCGTAACAACACGTACAATCCAAATTCAACAATCTCAAGTCCAAATTTTGAGTTTATAATGATATTACTTTCACAAAACCCCATTTTTTATACATTAAAATTTAAATTTTATCTCCATCAAATTTATGATTTAATATATAAAAAATGACCCAAAATTGAGGGTCTTTACATAGTTGGTGTGGAGAGGAGAAGTCTCAGAACTGTATTTTTTGTATTAGTTTTGTAATTCCGATTATGGAGCTTTGTGGGATCACCTTGATCCCAAACACTTATATATCTGCAACTTTTATCTAATGACATGATTTTCAAACAAAAAATTACTATCTCCATCGAGTTTTAGGACTAACTTCGAAACCTTGCCTAGCTAAGCTCCACAGTTTAATGATTTGACCCTATCATTTTGTCCTGCATCTCCTGTTTAGGCTATCTAAAAATCATGCTCATTGAATGCTTTTAGCTATTAATATTTTTTTTTAATTGGAAAAGCTAACATTTATGGTTTAAACATTGAAAATGCATAGCTAAAATCATCCAAAGAACATGAGTTCTCATGTCTAGACTAAGGGAAGCCTAACAAGATAGACAGGTTAGATCATCTAATGGTGGGGTTTAGTCGGGCATGGTTTTGGAGTTCGTTTTGGAATTCAGTGGGGATAGCATTTCTCTAATAGTTAATCTCAAGGTCTAAAAAAAAGGAAGGTTCAAAGAAATACACCTCGATGAAAAAAAAATCTTAGCAAATACATGTTGGCTTAAAGATAGTCCCTAGTCGAAAACATTGAAGTCAAGTGCATCTTAAAATTTTTTTTGTCTCTTCGGGGACATTCCATAAAATTGGATGTATAAGAAGATTAACATGGCCCTGCACTAGGATAACACCCAAAAATTGAGTAATGGTCCAAATATTTTTTACTCCACATAGGTGTTAATTTAGTTCATTTTCCCTGCCACACTTTGCTGCTAATGACCACTGGATTTGGTGAAACCCATGAGATAGTTCAATTCGGGTATCATAATTTTATAAAGCAATAGTAGAATAGCCTCATGAAGTTTAACTCCTTTGATTATTGTAGGTGACTCAAGTTATGTGATTTCATGGCTTGTAGACAAACGCCTCCCCCTGGGACATTTTGTCTTTTAAGTCAAGACAGGATGAGTTATGTTCAAACTCACCATTTTGCCAATGAACAGGTTGACTTTTTAGCCAAAGAGGGTGCTAAGCTATCTTCTCCTCGGATTACATGGTATCCTAATGTAAGAATGGCGGTGGGCAAGGTTAAACCAGCAACTTGCCCTACTGTGCACTTGCTTGGGACAGGTTAGGGCAATAAATTAGTAACCCACATCCTTGATGGGGCAAAAGTTTATAACCTAGGTAGGTCATGTGTAAGGGGCCAGCTAGCGAAGAAATTCTATGGATCAACCTGTATTATTCATAAATATTCATATATCAAAAGTGCCTATAGTTTATTTTGCTCTAGTTATAAAAGAAGTGCATTTTTGTAAAACTAAATATAAAAACTTTTGACCATGGGTTCTCTTTAAATAAGTCTCCTTAACTTAGGAGTCCCTTCCCTTAACTATAGCAGCAAATAGAATTTTCCTCCACATTTGACCAAAAAATAAAAATAACAAAACTCAATTCCTATGCAGAAATAGTAATATTAACCTACCTTGCCACATGTATGACAATTGATGATGTAAGGTGGGTCAAGGTGGTATTTTGCAATTTGCCTCACCCCATGGGTTACAAATCTTAGTGACCCTTGGTGGTGCAAAACAAGGCAAGAAAAATAAACTATGGGTTAGGGCAGGGCAAGTGAAAACTTGCTCCATCCTACCCCATTGCAATCCCTATACTAATGTGAACTTTCAGTAGAGTCTTTTATCTTTTATGTTTGTACTTTGATCAATTGGATTATATTTGTATAGTCACAAAGGCCCACTTATTGAATTAATGACACTTATAATAGCAAAAATTTTACATCACCACCCTAAACTTCGCATAAATCTCACTTAAGGCCATTCACGTGCATTTTAAATGGGTAAAATAATCATAAACTTAATTTTAGACTTCGCAATTATGACTATCGAATTTTTTAACTAAAAAATTAGTAAGTTGAAATATCAGATGAGGATGAATTTTCACCAGCAACCTAAGTAAGATATGTCAAATAAGATGAATTGATTAAATCAACTAAAGGGTCTAGCTAGGTAGCTTCATTTTTTAAAATTTCAATCATAACCATTGAAATTTTCAACTATAAAAACTAGTTGGTAGGAGCTTTTGATGGGTACAAATTTTTGCAAGAAGCCTAATTAGGGTGTGCCAAACAAGAATGGATTATACATCCAAAGATAGGCTATAGCTATGTGGTATCTATTTTAATTTTTCAAATATAGTCATTGAAATTTTCAACTAAAATAGCTAGTAAGTAGGAGCATGTAGGCATGGATTTTTTCAAATGACCCAAACAAGATGAATGGATTAGATCGCCTGAGGTGAGATGTATTCTTTTCAAATTTTCAATCATAGCCATGGAATATTTTTAACATGAAAAACTAGTAGGATAGGTAAATTATGGAAAACCCATATTGACCCACACTGCTAAGTCTTCTTCACCAAGTCTTAGTCCTTCTTTGTGAAGTCAAACATTATAAATTATCACCCAAGATTATTAATTGACCGCAGATGACAAGAACATATGACTGCTTTTGGACCCCTCCATATGAGTTCTGTCATTTTAGGTTTCAAACAGAGTGTCTAGTAACAAAATGAGATTTCCTCACACATTTAATAGAAGTTGAGAAGAAAGATTTGGTAGAGATTTCCCTTTAAGATGTTTGAAAAAGAAAAAAAGATCTTTGCATTTTTTAGGCCATCCTTGGTAGTTAGATCTCAATGTGGAAAACTCAAAGAGCTTGACATTATTGGTGTTGGAATCATGATATCAATAGACTTTACCTCACCACAATTTATTAGTTTTTTGTATGACTTATTGTGCTACTTGAATATAAAGGTAATTGATTTTGAGATATTTAGCTCTCATGCTACACATCAAAGAGATTACACATGGCTACATGCTTCTATAATGTTTGTGAGAACTAAGCATAGAAATCATTTCTCTTGTGGCTGTTCATGTCCTTTTGTGCTGTTTCTAACCTTATCTTTTTATTAGAAGAAGGCCCATTTAGCCGTTTCAAATATGAAAATTAGGAAGGTTTTGAGCATAAGATAGAGAAGGAAATCTCACCTCAACACCTTTATTTGATCTAAGATCAAGCTCTAATATGAGATTTTGCAAGCTGTGGCTAGGGTTTTCTAAGAGAGAATGAAATATAGAAGGAAGAAGAAATTGAGCAAAGAATGCAAGTAGGTTTTAGAATCCCTTTTATTTGTCTAATATGATTTTACAAAAATGTTCTTCATGTATAAGTATAAAATTAAACTATGAGGAATATATATATATATATATATATAAATGTGTGCCAATAGTGATGGGTTAACACCACGAAATTTTCTCAATACATGCCCGACCCCAAATCCACCTCAAGTCACAAATTTTTGCCCCATAACCAAGTGTGGGTCAATGATTTCCTACCCTAAGCTGATGCCGGGTAGGTCACGAGTTTAACCTGGCCCATTGCCATTCATACATCTTGTAACCAATTCATCAATCCTATGTAAAACCAACTCTTCCCTTATCCAGACATTACACGTGCACCTTGCAAGTCCAAATTATGTTCCACCTGACACTAACCAAAGCACACTTGGCACGTTTAACTATAAACAAAGCCCACTTAGCATGGTTAACGTGGCAACGAACACATCTATGAATGGGATGTACACTCGATAAGAAATCATTCAATAGTCTTTTTCATCTAATCCATGCTCTTGAAGCAATGACAACATTCTTGAAGAGTTGATGGAAAATTAGTGCCAATATATCATAAAAAAACATGGCTATGAAGAGAGGCCCATCAAGCATAAAAATTAATAGCCCTTTGTTTCCATGATTTGCCTGAGTTGAAATACAAGGGGTGCATGCTAGACAATTTTTCTATAGAGAGAAGTAGACCCCCTTATATCCCAAAATAAGCCTCAGTTTTGTGTTCAAGTGTCAAACTAGAATTGCAAATGAACATGACCAAATGCTTTCAATGAAACTAAGAAAAGAGTACCCCTACTAGTCTACTGTTCCCTCACTAGGACTTTCTGGAGCACTTGTTCTCATGTGGAAGAATAATCTTTACTGTCTCACCTAACAAATTACTCATAAAGTTAGCAATATGATGGGTAAGCTCAAAAATCACCCATATCTCACTGTTGCCCATTACTTATGTTCATGCAAGTCTTAACATAAATAGAAGAAAGAATTTGTGCTATTTTTTAGAATTATTGATACTAATAATAATATGCCTTTCTACATTATTATTGATTTCAACTCCATTACCTCACCATCTGATATGGTGGAGATTACCTAAATAATATGGATCATATGAAAATTGAAGGTAACCTCACTCTCATTGATTAGGGCTTCATTGGACCATGATAGACATGGTCAAATTGTAGGAAAGACATAAACATCATACTGTAAAGACTTGATATGGCTATTCAATTGTACTTGTGAACAAAAATTTCCTAACTTGTGTGTGATGCATCTACCATAAATCATGTCAGATCATAATCAATAAATATGGAGACTAAAACTACTAGTAGGAAAAAAAAAAAAAACTATTTACATTTCAGTGTGTGGTTAGAGCATAATGACTATGTGACGACCCGGGTTTTTGAAACACATTTTATAATATATTTTTCAAAGGCAAGGGCGTCCCCTTAGTAAATTTTTTTCCATAACAAAGTAGCGAAAATTCTTTTATTTTAAAACTTGTTTTGAAAACCCAAGTCACCACTTCATACATAACATAAATACAATTTGTGTACAAATAAAATTCCATTCAACGAATATGATTTTATTAAACTTCCAGGATCCATCCAGTGGTTCATAGTACACAACCCATTGTATCCTTATAATACTTGTCCAAATACACAATTCAAATTACAAAGTTCTAAATACAATACATGCTCTCTATACAATGTTTCAAGGGATATACCCTTATTACTTATTCTTCACTAGTTCTTCAAGTCTTGAGCTCCTAAGTCTCCTTCTCTGTATCTGAGATATTGTAAACATTCGAACATTTATAATATCTCAGCAAGCTATGCTTGGTAGGGGATAAGAATGTAAGTTATTGACAGTAAAATCTCAATATTCAACTATCCCATAATTCATTCTATCATAAACACATTCACAGACCACTATTATTTATATGAACATCTCATTTCCTTATCATTTGTGTTCGCCTTTATACATACATAGTATACAAGAACAAATCCATTAAAATTGTAAAAATAATCAATAATCATTTCCATACAAAACTGATCAACTCTTTTCATTATAGGAGATTTGTATTTCAGCCAGTTACTATACTGGGATTTTCCCTTCTTGGGAAAAATATTGGTAATATACAATTACCTGGCATTTCATCATGCCATCCCTTAAGGCATTTCATTATGCCAATTTCATATGCATCATAATGCAAAATAATCAAGGACTACTATGCTTGCAATCTAATCCGTACAGTGCGCCCGGATAACTGTTCAATAATCCACTTATACCATTCTCAGTGGAAATTACAATATCCATGTCCATATGGGAGGACCATGGCTGTCACAGTGGTGGCCTTCCCATAATTGCCCCACCCGACTTTTAGCCTTTCTTAGGCTTGGTATTCAATATCATCAAGTTTCAGAGAGTGGGTGGCCAAACCCTCTTAACTCTCCTAGCATAACATCCCCAGGCCTATGCCTGTTTAAAACAAAACCACAAGCCTCTAAGCTTGTATGTAAAATAATACTTATACATATCAGATTATCTGTCTGTTTAACTAAGGTTGTAATATTTTCTACTTTCCTATTCACTTAGGGTTGTTCTCAATTCTCAACTTAACCATTTAATACTTATTTTCCTCATCATTTGGTTGGATTATATTTCAATTTGAGGTATTTACCTTAATATATTGGTATCATACATGTCAATACTTCAAAACATAAGATCATGTATTAGACATGTATCTTCATGTAAATGCATTCTTAATAATCCACCTACCTCAATAAGGTATTCTTACTCCTTGAAATCTATCATAGTCTCGATCAACATATATCTGTCAAATCATATGTATAATGTCATTTTTCTAATCAAGGGTACATACTACATGGTCTTTTGATCATCCTTATGTAGGATGATCTGAATCTTTCTTCCTTGAATATCATATATCCATGGGTTTAATATCATCTATACAAATACTATATATATCATACATAACAATCTAATTTACATTGATGTTTCTTTTTCCTTATTGTTTTTTATCATACAAGATCTCATCTTGTTTGATCATCCTTATCTCATTTACTATTTTTATTAGGGTTAGATAATTTGCTATCTTTTTATGTTCTTATTATTATTCAACCAGTTAGTGTCTTACTTGGTTGAAGATAATTTATTTCTTCCTATCACTAGACAACTCCTTATTTTAGGATGACTAGTACTTACCAGTTAAAGTCTGCTAAAAAAGTGGTTAATACAACCCTCATGTAAGGAGGCGTTTAGACCTCTCTTACGTCAATGGGAGGTGAGGGAAAAGCACTTGGCTCTTGTATACCCCCTATAACCACAATGTTCAGAGTCCACTGGAGTGGTACTAGCTCAACCTTTGACAAGGTTCCTATGAGCTCTTTACCTTAAGTCCCTTCTCTAATTGATTTTAATTAATTTCCATGGATATGCACAATGTCATCCATGGATGTTCATTATTTTCCTACTTTGGGCCAAGGAAATGATAAATCATTCCTTATATTGTCCTACTAACTATAGCCCTTATTAAGTCAAAATCATTCATTCATCTTAGTTGTCCATAAATTTCTATATTTCATTAGTTTATATTTTTGGTGATTTATGATCCTTATATCTTAAGAATTACTTAACAATTGAATTAAATTTGACAATAAGTAAATCATCAACTTGAAAGCATAAATCAAATATAAGTTTAACAACTATATACTAACATTCTTCCTATGAATATAACTTAAGCTAGTGAAGTAAAATTAACATGATCCTAAGTTATGAAACACATCTTCTATCATAATGAAATCATGTTTAAATCCTAATTTACACTAACATGATTCTAAGATAATCAAATCTACTAACAAATTACTCATTTATGGCATATCATACTAAAATTTAAAGATTACACTATCATGCTTTCTAACTTAGAACATAAATTACATTTATACTTCTATATCCAATAAAAGACAATTACAACTTAAAACATAAATCACATTTACACTTTTATATCCAATAAAAGACAATTAAACTAATTTTATTAAGATTATTATAAAATTTTAAATATGATCCAACCATTAGATCTTAGGTGTTTTCCTTTAGATTAAGGGTTTTAATTACCTTTAGGGCTTTTAATCCATTAAGATCCAAAAATCATATCCACTTGATTTTGTCACATTTCATTCATGATCTAACTGGATTCCATCATAATATCATCCCTTTAATCCATCCCAAGGATCTGATCATACTTGATTTCATTGATCAAGTGGGTCCCTTTGTATTTTTTTATTTTTATTTTAGGGTTTTTCTACCATAAAGGGTAGATCCCCTATTTTATCCAAGATATGTATAAATTAACCATAGATATTACTTTATTACATTATTATATCATCACTAAAATAAATTTTCAAGATCTGATCACCTCAGATCTTGAAGATCTTAGAAATTAGACACTTATTTCCAAAATACAGAAAAATATAAAAACAAATTTTAGAAATATTATGACTTCATTAGAAACTAGACATTACAAGCTTTCCATAGCTTCTTTCTGATATCAATTTGGAGTTCATATGACTTCACAATCTTAAATTGAACTTTTCAGCCGTTCCTAGGGTCCAGATTTGATCTGGGCCCACCAGAATTAATCTCTCTCAATTAAGGGTCCAAATCTTGTTAGATTTTCTTGAAAATTGTACCCTAAGGGTTTTGGACCCTTCTGGATCGATTGGAAAGCTCAGATTTTCCATCTAAGCTCTATATCACCATAAATTGAAGGGTCTGGTATTTACTTTAATTTTGCCATTTTTCATTCAAATTAATTTATAGAAAAATTAAAATTACACTAAAACATACTAAATATGTATGGGAAGTAGTTTCACCTACCTGATTGGAGAAAAACAATATAATTGATGCCCAATTTGAGAGAATTACCGGTTGATGATAATATAGCCCAATTATCTACCTTTTTGGGATTTCTGTTGTTGGAACCGTTGGATCTTGAAATTGATTTGGGGATTTTGTATATACTGTAGTATAGGATGTTATGTATGGTGTAATTGATGAGATTCTTCCTGGAACGGAGTAACTAATTGAATTTAGGTCTCTTGTTCCAATTAGAAAGAGGAGAGAGAAATAAGGAAAATAGAGATTGGGGAGGGATGAATGAGAATTTGGAGCTGAAACTCCGGGGAAGATTTGGAAATTTCGTGGTTAAGGTTGTGAAAATTTTTGAAAATTTTTGAGACATATTTATAGCCAAATTTGAATTTTTTTATCATTTCTTTTAATAAGATATTTTATTACTTTAGATTTTTTTATTATTACAAGTGCATTCTCCATTCTCCACTACAATCTCCACTACCAGCAATAATGCACTGAGCAATTATTGGTGCTTTTAGAACGTTGGCCCAGTTTTATGTGAAAAGACCTTTTTGCCCTTTTAACTCCAAAATTGGAGAATAATAGGCAATATTTGTTCGAACTTGGAATCGAGCGTACTTAGTGGCGTTGGAATCATATTTCTATGTGCTTCATTAATATTGAGGTCTTATTTATTAGATATGGGATATGGGTAAAATTACCATTTTACCACCAAATGGAAAAATTAAGGAATTTTCATTTTAACTCAGAATTGAACGTACTTAATGTTATTTCGATCAGTTTTCCAAGTACAGCCATAATTTCTATTTTTTAAATTTATAATATAATCTTCATAAAAAGAGAATTTTCAATAACCTAATATTCTAGCCCAGAATTTCTAAAAATTCAAACTTTATTAATTTGCCTTAATAAGTTACAAAAATTCGGGGTCATTACAGACTACGACCAAATCTTTGATGAAATTTGGCAATCACTAATCAATGGTTCTGTTACATTCTAATTGAGCCATAAACTAAAAGCTCTAAATAAAAAACTTAGGGAATAGAATGGAAGTAACTTTGGAAATGTGAATGCAAAAGTTCTAGATTGAATAATATACTTGAGCAGATCCAACAACATGCCTCTCACCTTGATCCTCTTCAAGGGGGAGCGATCTGTGAACTGTACAATATGTTACAACATCAAGAAATACACTAGCACCAAAAAGGCCATGCTCTTTGTCTCAAGCATGGAGATTTGTGTACGCATTTCTTTCATATTACAAATAACTAAAGAAGAGGAAACTGCATTCAAATGATCCATGATAATTGTGATAATTTGACCAATGACCTAAACAAAATTGCAGTGATACTTAGGATGTATTTTATCAATTTCTTCATGGCAAAAGAACATCCAAAAAACTTTGAGTGTATTCATAATATTACAAATCACTTGACCATTGAGGATCAACAATGCCTTACCAAAACAATTACAGAAAATGAAGTTAAAAAAGCAATATTTTCAATGGAAGGTAACAAGGCACCTAGGTTGATGGTTTCAACCCACTATTCTTACAAAAAAGTATGGTAAAAAATGGGAGACAACCTAACTAAAATGGTTGAGCTGGCCTTCACAAAGGGGTCTTTCTTGAAGGAACTCAACATCTTACATATTGTTCTTACACAAAAGGATAATGATCCAAGCATTGTTGAATGGTTTAGGCGAATTATTCTTTCTATATTATTGTACAAATCCACAGCCAAATACTGGCTATGAGAACTAGAACAACCGTGACTAAATTGATCAGTTCAAAACAAACAGCATTTCTGCCAAAACGGCACATCCATGACAACACCCTTCTTGTCCAGAGATCCTATTCAACATGAGATGACAAGAGGTGCTATAGGCAATCTTTATGATCAAAGCTGATTCAAAGAAAGCATATGACACCTCAAACTAGCAATTACACAAACAAGTCCTTGAGAAAATGAGATTTCTATCATCAAATTAGCGAGCTAATTGTTTTTTGCGTCTCCACAACCTCCGTCACCATACTTGTGAATGGACAACCTACGGAGAAATTCAGACCACAAAGGAGAATAAGGCAAGGTGATCCCCTTTTGAGTTATCTATTTGTCATCGCCATAAAAGCACTGCCTGCTAAACTGAAAAAACATGTTTTCAACAAATGCTTACCGCTTATCCATCTTTACAATAATGCCCCGTCCATTAACCCACATTATGTTTGCGGATGATTTGTTGTTAACTACCCAAGCAACTATGCCTAACATCTTCTATTTTCAGAGAACACTTCATTTTTTCAGTTAAAAAAGAGAGAGAGAGAGAGGGAGAACGCTTCAATTATTTGCAAAGGAAGCGGGCTTGGAAGTTTCTCATATATAAATCATCATACTCTTCCCGCTAATATTTGCCAAACTTCTTGAGAAGCCTATGCACATTCATAAAAACCTCCAAAGTGAAAAGCAACTGGGGTTACCACTTGCTGAGAAGAAGCCAAACTTGGAAGAGACTCATTTTATTATTGATAAAATCAATAAAAGACTTTAGGGATGAAAGCAAAACTTATTATCAAGGGGACATAATGACCTTGATAAAATCTATCACAACTGGGATCCAAACTATGCTGTGCAAAGTTTAGCTATCTCTAAGAAAACACTAGATCAATGTGAAAGGATCTTGAGAAGATTCTAACGATTCCATTTTCAAGTAACTAAAGGGCAGCATCATACGAAGTGGCCGGTTGTTTGTGCAACTAAATATGAAGGGAGACTTTGGGTCAGGCAAATTAAAGATACTGACTTGGCCTTTAAAGCCAAACTTGGCTTGAAATTATTCATGACAAAGAGCCATTTTGGGTCAAATATATCCATGCTAAGTATCTCCTAAAGGATGACTTCTTCCATGTCAAAACCCATAAGTCTGACTTGTTAATTTGGCGAGATATTCTTAAGGGTCCAGATTTGTTGATACATGGTAACAATGGTCCATTGGATCAGGTACAAATGAAAAAGCACTAACATATAAATGGTTGAGTGGTAGTATTATAGAAATGGCTAATATCATTCAAAGTAATGACATCAAATGACAGTCGACGAACTCATAACAAGTAATGGTCAGTAAAAGAAGGATTTGATAGCTCAGTGGGGCCTAGAAATTGAAACTAAAATCTAGAGTACACCTATTTTTCTAGATCAAAATGATGAACTTGTTTGAAGGTTGGATAACTCAAGCAAATAGTCTATAAAATACGCAGCTAGAATTATCCATCCAAGGCAATCAAACCAATGCTAGTGGCTATATGGAAGAAGATCTGGACATCCAAATGCCGACACAAAGTAAAAATCGGCTTATGGTTAGCTGCCCATGAAGGAGTACCAGCCCGAGTAAAGATAAATTGGGGGCTAAACACGGCGAAAAACTTGTTCACTATGTAACAGTACTGGAAACGAATAGTCACATTCTTTTAAACTGTCAGGTAATCCAACAATTGTGGGACCATGTGTCAAATTCACTTAGAATCAACCGGGTCAAGTAGAACTGCTTGAAAGCAAGTGCACACACGAGCATAATGTAAATTTGACATGCCATTGCTCTCACTTATATGGCAAGGAATATTTGGTCTGCAATGAATGACCTAGTCCATAATAGGAAAAATGCCAAATATTTGAACACTCCTTCACAAATGGAAACTTAAGGTTCAGGAGGTAGCTAACCTGGAAAAGAACAATAGGTTCATCACACCCAAACAGATTCTAATCATGAACGAATGGAAACACATGGATATCAAGATACCTGAACAACGAAATATCGTGGTGAAGTGGAATCCACAACCGAAATGAGTTGTTGATCTTAGCTTTGACGGGGTGGCCAAAGGTAACCTAGGTTTGGCAGGGGATGGGGGTGTTCCACGAGATGAAAATCGTAGTTTCATCACTACATTTTGTGTATATCTACACTAGCAAACAAATAATTTTGCTGAGTGGAAGGCTTTGAGACTAGGCCCTAAGCTTGCTAATGAGTTGACCATATGACTCGTAGGTGGTGTTGTAGGGGATCCAGGGAGGAGTAGAGGTTGAATGGAAATCCCTTTGGAGCTTCAAGGAGAGTTTTACGTGGAGGTAAATGATGTGCTTTTCTTCATTATTCCATACATACCATGAAGGAAATAAACCTCCAGATACTTTAGCTAATAGGACTATTGAACTTGGGTGTTTTGATGTACCTAATTTCCTATTGATGCCATTAAGGCACACAATAATGATAAACATGTAATCAGACATATTATAAGCTAGTCTATAATGTATTTTTTTCACCAAAAAAATTAGGAGCGATAGAGTCCTCAGCATACAAGTTGTGTGCAGCTGCTCACTTTTATCATGGGGGTGTTGACATTTGGTAGTTTAAATTCATTCACCTTATTGTGGATGACTAGTGATCTAAGGCACTTTGAATTGGATGAGTTTGGCATATGAAAACTGTCCTTTTTATCACAAAGACACAATGTTCCGAAAAAGTGTCTAAAGAATGGTCCAAAGTCAACGAGTAGGCATACTCTTTTGGAGTTGTGGAGTCAATAAAGTTTAGTATGGACATAGAGAGTTGGAAAAGTCAAGTTAATAGATTTTATTAGTTAAAAGTAAAAAAGGAATCTTGGCACAACGGGAGAGTTGACGTAGTGTAATCTAGAGATCATGAATTTAAGGAGTAGAAACAGCCTCCTGCAAAAATACAAAGCAAGGTTGCGTACATAGATCCTTTGTAGTCCTCTCCTTTCCTAGATCCTATACTAAGACATGCACCAAACTGCTTTTTTTTATTATCAGCTAAAAGTTAGTCTCACAATGCTAAAAGTGAAGAGATACACATGAACTTGTGTGTTGCACCATAAGATTCTATAATTCCTAGCAAATTAAACAGTTAGCCAAAAGCCAATGATAAAGAAAAGGAAAGTTGATAATTCTAGGCTTTGCGCAAGCATTTTTCCCCTCACGGATATGTTGATCGGGCTTTTGCCCTGATGGTGCTGAACTAGCTTTCCACCTCAATCTTTTTGAGAATTGACTTATTTGCTTTTTCTTTTTAAATTCATTTGGCGTCTAACCACGTGCCATGCTGCTAGAACTCACCTTGAGATCATCATTCCACTAAGTCTAAACTGTCTTAAATTAACTAGACACCAAAATTCATGATCTGCCTTTAAGTTTATCATTTTAAAATTTTAAATTATGATTATTAAATTTTTCGAAGGAAAAAAATATGGCGAAGAACTTTTTTTGGGTATGCTAAAGGGCATGCCAACAAAATGAACAGAAGAAATATCTAGCCCAGACTTAGATGTGCAACTTAGAAATGTACTGTTAAAAGAATAACTTAGTGAGGGCATCCAGGACTAAAATCATATTTGAACAGTAGTCTATCACAGGGATGGTAGAGACCGGTCAAAATATGTATGTGCAGCAAAAAAGTTGGGGCAAATTCCGGACGTGCCGTTTAACAGGAGTAGAGTTCTTACAAAGAATACGTTCTTCCTTTGTTTGAATTGACAGTTGTAACACGTTAAAACAAAAGCAGGAAAACGCCCCTAACTTGGCTTCATCACAGGATGACACACCGCCACAGAACTTGCTGGAAACCTCATGCACCTGCCATGTTTCTCCCGAAGCCTGGCCTTCTCTCTCTACACATACACCAAGAGAAACCAAGTATTCTTTCATCTTCTTGCTGTTGTTGGTGGTGTGTCAGAGCTGGAAAGAGAGAGACAAGGGGAGGAGGTGAAGACGAGAAGTGATCCTCAAGTTGAAATCCAGGTTGGTTTGCTCTCTCTTTCATATACTGGGGTTGTATATAAAGTATCTGAATGCATCTTTAATTTGTGAAAATGTAGGAGAGAGGCGAGATTTTCTTTTTCTACAGGCCTAACGTTAACAAAGAAGAAGCCCACGGCGCCGATGATGTACAAAGGATCTATATTGTGCTCCGTCCAGAATCCGGCGAGAGGGCCGTGGAAGAAAAACAAACGTCGGATTCCGGCAAGGAAGGTGCATCGGCTTCTGGTGAGAAGGATAAGTCGTCGTCTGAAAAGGGTAATGAAGGTGGCCATGGTAGCTAGGTAATGTCTCTTAATGGAGACGAAGTGATTTTTCATATTTCTGTTGCCTCGAAATGGTCTTCTTTCCTCTGAACTAATTTTCTTCTCTTTCTTATTGGGGTTAATTGAAGGAGGTAAACATTGAGAAGCAACCGTTACTCCGATTCATCGTGATGGGTAAGAAAAGCCTGCCGGATCCAAGCAAGCATAGCCGTCCATACTGGGGTTTCGTCGAGATGGTTACCACCAAGATCGAAGACATAAAGATGGCTCTGAAAGGAGGTAATTTTGTGTCATTTCCGTTGATATTGGTTGTTGCTACTCTTGTAGCTGTTATGCAATTCTTGGGGTTTGATAAGTAGCTCTTACAGAGGAGTACGACACTGCCACTAGAGGCCATCGCCACACTTCTCCAGCAAGAGCTCTAGCTGAAGGCGTCTACCGAATATTGAAGCACCATTCACGTAAAAAGGTGCACAGCCATCTGGTATACAAGCTGGAATTCCCTCCAGAAGATGAAAACAATGAGCCCCAGGAGTAGCTCAACATCGAACGAGAAGGATCTTTCCTCATACAGATCAAGAACCCAGATCAACGGTCCACGTCGCAGTTCAGAGGACTTCAGAACAAACGGAAGGCCGTATTCCCTGCACACCTACAAGGCCAGTTCGGACAGTGAATGTATGCTGGGGCGGACCCGCCGGACTTTTTGAACTATGAAGGTTGCGAGTTCTTACTGATAGCGGCTTCTGATGACATTGACGAGGAATTTGGTCTGGAATTAAAGACTCAATGTGAGGCTGGTAAGTCCCGTTCCGATTTGATCGGAATGTTTGGAGAAACTGCTTCTACCAACCCTCTTCTTAAGGGGACTTGGGATTGAAGTATGTAGTAGAGTTATCTGAAGCCTTCGACAAAATGATTTTGTTGTAAATAGAGGCCACAGTGAGAAGAAGGTTGACAGTAGATGCCTTTTGCAGACAGAATATATATATATATATATACGAGCGATAACCTTGTGCTGTAGGTGACAGCCCATGATGGTTATGACCCATTTTCCCTGTAAATATGACTGACTGGTTAGATGCATTAGTCTGCTTTGTAAACCAATTTTCTCTAATGTTTGCAGAAAATCAAAAGCATAATAGCGGAAGCAAATTAAAACAAGAATAGATAGGCACTGAACTCCGCCATAGCAGTGAAGATCCAAGATAGTTTAAGAGATCTTCTAATCCTCTTTAATTCACAATGATGGAAAACAGAAATGTAATAAAATGTAGTACAAGGATTAGGGACCCTTAAAGATGAATGTTTATGGTAGTCATCCTTCCATCAGGGGTAACTGCCATGGGCAGTTATGACACATGTTTATGTGTCAGTTCTGAATTTCAAATGTTCAGGACCATAATCGGGTTTTTCTAACATTTTTTCACTTGGTCTAAATATTTGTAACTTTATAAATTTAAAATTTTAAGGTATTAAGAAATAAATTACATGAATCATGGCGATATGTTACTCTATTAAACGAGTATTATCTTCCATGTATAACAATGCATTATGTTTCTTAAACTAAAGCCCATATTCCTTTATGAATAAATTCTATGTTTATTCTAGGTCTAGACATTAGCGATATTTTTCAAGATGAATCAATGTGTACACAAGAAAAATTAAATATGAGAAAATATCATAAATAGAGTTTCATTGAAAATTACATCCGTTCTTATAACGAAATTACATAGTGGAACCAAGTCCCATTCTTACTACATGATCCTTGAACTTGAATGGTGGCATGCCCTTAGTCAAAGGATCAGCGATCATCAATTCAGTACTGATATGCTCAATGACCACTTTCTTTTCCTTAATACGTTCTCTTATGGCTAAATACTTGATGTCAATGTGTTTGCTTCGACTATCATATTTGTTGTTCTTAGCCATAAAGATAGCAGCTGAATTGTCACAATATATTCTCAATGGTCGAGAAATAGAATCCATGATTCTAAGCCAGATATGAAACTCTTTAACCATACACCATGTGAAGTAGCCTCAAAACAGGAAACGAACTCAGCTTCCATAGTGGAAGTAGCAATTAAGGTCTGTTTAGCACTTCTCCAAGATATAGCTCCACCAGCCATTATAAAAATATATCCTGATGTTGATTTGCATGAATCAACACAGCCAGCAAAGTCCGAATCGGAGTAGCCAATTACTTCAAGATTTGTTGTTCGTCTATAAATAAGCATGTAGACTTTGGTTCCTTGAAGGTACCTCATCACTTTTTTTGCCGCTCTCTAGTGGTCTATACCTAGATCACTCTGATATCGTCCTAACATTGCCACAACAAATGCAATATCAAGTCTTGTGCAGACCTGATTATACATAAGGCTTCCAACTGCAGAAGCATATTGAATGTTCTTCATTTGTTCCCGCTCAAAATCATTTTTAGGGCATTGGTTCAGATCGAACTGGTCTCCCTTCACAATGTGAACTACACTTGGTGAACAATCTTTCATTCTAAATCTCTTTAAAACTTTATTAATATAGGCTTCTTGAGATATACCTAAAATACCTCGTAATCTATTTCTATGGATCTTAATGCCAATGACATAAGATGCCTCATCCATATCTTTCATATCAAAGTTTTTAGAGAGGAACTGTTTCACCTCATGCAACAAACCCTTATTGTTAGTTGCAAGCAGAATATCATCCACATATAAAATAAGAAAACATATCTTACTCCCACTAACCTTCTGGTATATACATTGATCTAGGATGTTTTCTACAAATCCAAATGAAGAAATTACATCGTGGAATTTAAAATACCACTGACGGGACGCTTGTTTTAAACCATATATGGATTTCTTGAGCTTGCAAACCAAATGCTCACCATTATTAGAGGGGAATCCTTCAGGTTGTTTCATGTAAACCTCCTCCTCTAGATCTCCATTGAGAAATGCCGTTTTCACATCCATTTGTTGCAACTCCAAGTCAAAATGGGCTACTAAAGATAACATGATGCGTAAGGAATCTTTCTTAGATATGGGAGAAAAGGTCTCCATGTAATCGATTCCTTCCTTTTGAGTGAATCCCTTAGCAACGAGTCTTGCCTTGTATCTCTCAATGTTTCCAAATGAGTCTTTCTTTGTCTTAAAGACCCATTTACATCCAATGGCTTTTGCACCATTAGGCAACTTAACAAGATTCCAGATATCGTTAGTCTTCATAGAATTCATCTCTTCCTTCATAGCATTGTACCATAATTCTAATTCTCTGCAACTCATGGCCTGTGAAAAAGACTCGGGGTCATTTTTGGCTCCAATGTTGTAGTCAGATTCTTGTAGATACACAATATAATCACTAGGAATTGCTGATCTTTTTGGTCGAGCAAATCACCTTAATGTCGTACCATCATTTTCCTGAGAAATATGTGGTTCAACTGATTGTTCAATAGTTGTTAACAACTCTTGAACTACCTGATCTACTGGAATGTTGTCAGCAGCTTGTGGAACTTCAATAATTGGTTGTTCAATACCAATTTGTACTTGAGGGGTTTTATGAACAATAACCAATCTATCACTTGAGGTGGAAGGTTGAGAATATGAATGATCTTTCTCAAAAACTGTGTTTTTGGTCTGATCACTCCCACTAATTAAGTCATTTTTAAGAAACTTTGCATTTCTTGATTCCACAATCCTAGTGCTATGAGATGGACAATAAAACATGTACTCCTTAGACCTTTCAGTATATCCAATGAAATACCCACTAATAGTCCTTGGGTCCAACTTCTTTTCTTGTGGATTATAAATTCTTACTTTAGACAGGCATCCCCAAACGCACATATGTCGCAAACTTGGTTTCCAACCTTTGAATAACTCAAATGGTGTTTGTGGAACAACCTTGGTTGGAACTCGGTTTAATATATACGCAGCTGTCTTAAGTGCCTCAGTCCACAAGGATCTAGGAAGATTAGAGTTGCTTTGCATACGCCGCACCATGTCCAACAATGTGTGGTTTCGTCTTTTTGCCACACCATTCTGATCTGATGAACCAGGCATGGTGTATTGACCAACTATCCCATTTTCTTTAAGAAACTTTGCGAATGGTCCATGTGCTTGTCCATCTTCTATATATCTACCATAATATTCTCCACCTCTATCTGATCTCTCAATCTTAATTTGCTTTTCGCATTGTTTCTCCACCTCAGCCTTAAAGACCTTAAAGGCATCTAATGCTTCATTTTTGTTATGAAGCAAGTAGAGATACATGTATAGTGAGTAATCATCTATAAAGGAGATGAAGTATTTTTGACCATGTGAGTCCATGTCAGGACTACATATATCCGTATGAATGATCTCCAATATGTCTGAACTCCTATTGGCACCCTTCTTTAACTTGTTGGTCTGCTTCCCCTTAATGGAATCCACACAAGTGTCAAAATCAGTAAAATTAAGAGTACTAAGTACTTCATCATTTACTAATTTCTTAATTCTTTCTATAGAGATATGTCCTAGTCTCCGGTGCCATAACATAGAGGAATCTTCATTAATAACACATCTTTTAGTGCCAGTATAGACATGCATAATGTTATAAGTGGTATCATTTTGCAATTCAATACAAAAAAGATTATTAGACAATGTACCATTCCCAACAACATCAGATTTATAAAATAAAGTAAATGATGTTTTTGAAAAATTAAATGAATAACCCAAGGGTACAAGTCTTGAAACTGAAATCAAATTCCTAGAGAAATTAGGAATGCAAAATGTCTTTTCCAAATTCAAAATAAAACCACTACTTAGAACTAAATTGCATGTTCCAATAACCTCTACATGTGAACGCATCTTATTTCCTGAATAGATGCTTTGCTCACTTCCCACTGGCTTCCTTAGGTTTCGCATACCCTGCAAGGTATTTGAAATATGGATTGTAGAACTAGAATCAATCTACCATGTGTTATAAATAACATCAATCATATTGGATTCATAACAAACAAAGGAGATTGGGTTACCTTTCTTCTCAAGCCATTTCTGAAACTTGGCACATTCCTTCTTCATATGTCCCCTTTTTTTTTATAGAAGAAATACTTGGATTCCTTCTTAATATCAGATTGGGGAGGTATTTTACATTTCCCATTTTTATTAGCTTGAGCTTTGTCCTTTTCCCGCATTCCCAACATTGCACTTTCTCCTAATTCCATTACCAGCCTCTGTTCCTCTTGAACACATATGGTCATGAGTTCATTGATTGACCATTTGTCTTTATGTGTATTGTAGGAGATCTTAAAGGGTCCGTATTGCTGTGGGAGAGTATTCAAGATATAGTGCACTAGGAAGGATTTTGACATCTCAACCTCAAGATTCTTCAATTGAGCGGCAATGTCCCTCATTTGCATGATGTGCTGACGCACAGCTCTAACAGTGGTGAGTCTCATGGATGAGAATTTCATTATTAGGGTGCTTGCTAGTGCCTTATCTGAAACGACGAATTGATCATCTATGGCCTTTAGCAAATTACAGACCTTTTCATGCTGATCGACTGAACCACGTATGCCAGCAGATATTTTAGTCATTACGACCATTACACTAAGGCGATTAGATCGCTCCCATTGTTCATAAAGTGCAATTTGTTCTGAAGTGCTGGTAGTAGTAACTGCAGGTGGTTCATTCTTCCTAATAGCATAATCAATGTCCATCCACCCCAAATGGAGGAGAATTCTCTCCTTCCATACTTTATAGTTATCACCCTTCAGTTCAGGAATATCACATCGAATATCAGAGAAGTTTGCAGGTTGTACAACTGCATAAATAAATAAATATATATATATATATACATGCTCAGGTCAATTGAGGCATAAATAAATTTCATGCTTTACCGATGTAAATCATATCAAAGAAATATGAATCAGCATGCCATTAAAATCTACCTGTGGGCAAAGATTTTATCACAAAATTGATTCATTGCCATTAATGATGAAACTAGTAATTTATAAATATTTCTTAATACCTGTGGGCTAATTAAGAAATAAAATAAAATAAAATAACTATTTCATCCTAATTAATCATAATAATATAATAATATCCCTGTGAGGCAAAATTACTATATCAAAATGTTGATTAGAATTCGATGTCATTGAAACTTAATGTGATCAACAATTTTAATTAAATACTTAATATATGTAATTTTATATTTGAGGATGCTATGGCTATGTCTCAAATATAACATACACATTACTCACATGACATCAAGAAACCTTAATTTAAATCAAGACAATTATGTAAAAGCATGACATAAACTAAAACTAATTAATTTATCATGCTAATATGCCTTAATTTAATCGATCATAAATAAACTTTAATTATGAATGCATTTGGAAGATTTTTCCAAACCAGCGCCCAATTTTATTTTCATATGGACAAGTTAAATCAATTGGGCCCACACTCATTTTTAGTTTAGGCATGTATACATGCCTTGATTATGCTAGGCTTCATACCAATTAATTCAAAAGCACTCATGAAATCATCCTAGCCATTCCAATTGATCTAGCAACCGGCGAGAAGATGGGTCACTTGTTCTCCCCATTCTCTGTTTGGGTTTCCAATTACTTTGAAGTGGATGGGATGAACAGCAGTGGCCAACAATTGATGATGAAGTTGAAGAATTCATTAAAATGTTCTATGAGCAATTGAGGGTATAAAGCCGAAGGCAATTACTAGAGTATCAAGAGATGCAATATCAAGAAATGCATGCCAGAGGAACTCGTTAGATCATCAATGATTTTTGCCATTATAAATACGTACATGCATGCTGAAATGAATGCATTAGAATGGTCTCCTTAAGATGGTAATCCCATGGCATCATCATGGGCATTCATCGTGATTAAACCTGGTAAAATTCCAACCACGTGGGTAATCCTACAGACAAAGAATTCGGATTCCAATTTGATTCTATTAATAGTTGGGATCTAAGTTGGTGGATTTCACCAATATGTAGGCGAATCTAAGAATGCATCCCTGGAAAGCGTGAGGAGTCGTCCTCTCCCACTTGAGCGTCTCGCCAGAGATCCAATAGGTGAGACATACTTAATTTCTGAGTTTAAATGGTCTCCAACAAGCAATTGTGAAACCAACAGATGAAGAATAAACATGGGTTTGGAAGTTCAGAAAAGGACCCTCCATGAATCACAATGCTTGTATACCGAAAGACTCCATATATATATATATATATATATTTATATAGTATCAGAAAAGATGAAACCACAAATTCCATTTTTTCTCTTCTTTGTGTAATGTTAGTGTGAAGAACATTAGAGTTCTCTAACTTATTTTTACCCAACAATTGCATTGCTGATCTACACCGTCTAGTTATTGACCTTAAAACCAGTTTTCTCCTAAAAGAAACTAATACAACAAGCAACATCTGCATTTCTACTACCATGAAATGCTAGGCAGAGGAATTTCTGAGGCTCTGATACCAAATATAAACCAATTTCCTCTAATGTTTACAGAAAATCAGAAGCATAATAGCGGAAGTAAATTAAACAAGAATAGATAGGCACTTACCTCCAGCCATAGCAGTGAAGATTTAAGGCAGTTTAAGAGATCTTCTAATCCTCTTCAATTCACAATGATGGAAAACAGAAATGCAGTAAAATGTTGCACGAATTTGAAAGGATTAGGGACCCTTAAAGATGAATGTTTATGGTAGTTATCCTTCCATCAAGGATAACTGCTATGGGCAATTATGACACATGTTCATGTGTCGTTCTGAATTTCAAATGTTTAGGAACATAACCGGGTTTTGCTAACATGCTTTTCCTATACACGTGTAGTCGGGTGCTTGCAGTGAAAAATCTTTTAAGCTATTTTTGTGCTTTATTTCAATTGTAGTAGATCTAACAGTGGTTGTTAAATCGTAATGCAAGGTAATGGGTTCAAAGGATGGAATTGTATTGGGTTGCATTGGGTTCAGAGGGTGGAAATAGTCTCTTGTAAAATGCAAGGTAAATAGAGTTTAAGGGTGAAAATAGCCCCTTGCAAGGTAAATAGAGGTTCAAGGGTGAAAATAGCCTTTTACAAAATGGTGGTATTGACCCATTTGATCTATTCCTTTGATATAGGTGAGAGCTTCGTGCACGGGTCTGCCCCTTTTACTCTTCCTTTCAAGTGCATGTATGACTGCGTTCTTGAAATCGCCCTCAGTTAATAAGGAGAAGCTATCCCAAATAAGTTACTTTTAACGATAATAGGAAGCACTTTCAAGTCATACCAGCAATAGTAGATGGCAATGTTATGCTAACAATAACAACAGTTGGGTAGATACAACTGAGCACATTAGTAGAGGAAAAAAGGGCGGGGCTATATTTTCTTGTAAAGTCCTGAAGAAGGTGCCAATGTGCCATGGGCATTTATTAGATTATGTATGTGATGGGGATTTGTTGGGTTAGATACCTTACTCGGTGAAAGGACATGTTTTCTCTTAGAAAGTTGTTTTAGTGTAGAGATATTGGTTTAGGAAATTACTTGGAGAGAGATTTGTAAGTATTAACATCAGATATATTCAAATTGAAAAGCAGATGGAGAAGTTTAATTGTGTAAAAAAGGATCTGCTTTGGCTCTATCAATGAAATTATTATATCTTTAGTTTATAGTTTCTTTTAAGCTATTACTTAAATTATATTAACTTAAGAGTATATTTTTTATTTTCATCAAAGTATGTATTAATTTATTCATACACTAAAAGATCGTGTTAAGTCAATTTTTTAAACCAGTGTCTAGGCTCTTGTGTTTATTCCTACAAGTCACTCTTACTTCGGATTAAGTAAATTTCTCAAACCAAAGTTCCACATTATTGGTGGGCCTCTTATATTCATGCCACGAGTTGGTTTTGCTTAGGATCATATAGTACTACCATGTTTCAGCAATCAACGTCTACAACAGCATACTTTGGGTGGCTTGCCCTCTAGAGATCAGGTAGCCTTCTTCACCATTTTTGTGGTAGTTTTCACTTGATTATTAAGTAATTCTTTTTCCAATTAACCTCTTTTAGGTTTGAAATCAAGACATAATGGTTGCACTAAAATCAAATTGTAATGAATTAAAATATAAAAGTAAAATAAAGAACAATAGAAAGAAGACTTTGAGGGTTTGGACCTTTCTAAAATTTTAGGTTTAATCTGATAAGAACCCAAATCTCCTAACTTGTAATGGATCCAAATAAATCCATTCTACTCTTGAGTCTAGTATATAAAATTTAGTATTTTTAATCACAATTGAAATACTTAATAAATAATTAGAAATGTTCTTAGTAATTGGCATAAATTGATGCTTAAACAAATATAAATACAAAGATTTCGTTCTAATAACATCATATTGATAACTATAACCTATTATACTACTAAAACTTAACCTTGTTCTCACCGTTCAACTTGGATAATTGAACTTAATCACCTAAATGGTAGGATCCTATACCACAATTTTTGAAGCTTACCTGAACTATTGTAATGATTTGTCTTTATTGATCTTCTAAGGGTAAAATTTGTTCAAAAGTGGTTAGGTGCATTTCTTTATGTTAATGGCTTTGGCATTTGTATTAATAATAACATTTCATTTGTTGATTGCTTTGAGGTTGGTATTAATAGTGGTTCCTTTTCATAATTTTCTACAACCATGAATGGTGAGAATTCTTTCAAGGTTGTGATCATTGACCTGCTTATCTTTTATGAAATTTTAACTTTTCTTCTTTTGAAAGATACAACAATGACAAAGGTACTTGCTTCAAAGAAAGATCCTCCTAATGACTACTTAGAGGGGTTGTCCTCCTAACCTTGTTGCAATATTTTTGTTTTCCATTATTTTCATAACCTGGAACCAAAAAAGTGCTCTAATTATTACCAATTTGGTATTTATTTACGTAAAAATAAAAGAAATATATTTCAAATTAATAATTTCATTCAAAGAGCCACTTTGATGGAGCAAATCCTCTTTATAAGACTCCACTTCTCTATCTCTGATTCTAATGAGATTATATATCATTTTTATAAATATAACAATATCACTTTTTCAAGTTATTTTCTAAACAAATATCTCTACCTTAGGCAATCTTCTAAGAGAAAACATATCTTTTTCATCAAGTAACATATCCAATGTAATAAACATCTACCATTGCATCACCTTTAAAATCAATCTCATCCTTAAGGTTGCAATAAACAATTCACAAGACATATGCAACGATGGCAATGACAACTGCTTCAAGGGGATTGTCCTCCTAACCTTTATTGTAATACTCTTGGCTTCCATCACTCCCACAACTTTTAGCCAATTTTCTGATATCAATGTATACATGCTGCATAAAAACTCCAAATTAATATGATATCATTGATAGAGCCACTTCGAGGGGTAAATTCTCCTTTAAAGACTTAGTTTTTCTCTTTGCTTTTAATAAGATCCTAACATTATATTTATAACTATACCAATATCCTTTTATAAGTAATTTCCTAAACTAATATCTCTACCCTAGGCAACTTTCCAAAAGGAAATATATATTTTTCACCTAGTAACATATCTAACCTAGTTCCCTTTCAGTACATCCTCCTTAATGTTAACCTTGTCCTCAAGATTGCAATCTAATAAATCCCTATCATGTCAAAATAAACACTATTGCAAGCACAACCAACTTTAGATTCATACATAAGATTGGTGAAAGAAAAATGCAATGATGATAAAGCTGATTGCTACGAGAGGGTTGCCTTCCTGATGATCGCTTTGAAGGGGCTCATTTTTAACCTTTGCTGCAACATTCTTGTCTTCCACACTTTCACAACCTTTAGTTAGGTGAGTGCTTTAAAACTAATTGATGTATACTTGCATAAAATAAAATGAATATATTATGAACTAATATAATTTTGTTGATAGAACCACTTAGAGGGGCTAAAGCTTCATTGAAGCCATTTCAAGAGGGCAAATCTTTAGTACAAGACCCAACTTTTCTATTTACTTCTAGTAAGATCCTAACATCAAATTTATGATTATACTATTTAATATTAATATCTCTTTTGGAAGCAATTTCCCAAACCAATATCTCTACCTAAGCAACTTCTTTTCTACCATGTAATATATACAATCTAATAAATCCCCATCACCATGGCATGGGTTCTCTATTTAGTTAAGTTTTGACTCTTAGAATTTTTTTTATTGATTAAATGTCCATACAATACAATGAGGCATCAAGTGGATCATGGATCGGTTGCCAATTGGATGACCTAGATGTTATTTGATATTGAAAGAACCTCCATTGCCTGAACATGCATGAAGAAACTACATAAAAGTTTACGTTTGATGACCAGATAAACTATATGGAAGAAAGATTCATCAATTGGCTTAACCCATGTGAAGATCTGTACGAATAGCCTCAACACAATAGAAGATGAGGCAGCTCCTAATTTGTGACATGAGAGACTCAGACTTATGGGTAAAAGGGTTATTTACACTAATGAAGAAGCAACTTATCAAAGTTGCTAAAGGTATTACTCTAAATACTTATGATAATTGTTTATTTGGTAATAGAAGGTTTCATTTAATTTTACAATAAATAAAATATCAAAATTGTTGAATTTAATTTATTTTGATGCATGTGGTCCCATAGAAGAGGACTCTTTAGGAAGAAATAAATATTTTGTAACATTTATAGATGATGCTTCTATAAAGGTGTGAGTATATTTTGTAAAAACTAAGGACTAAGTATTCAAGACTTCAAAAGATTCCACGCCACAGTGGAAAGAGAGATGAGGAAAAAATTGTAACATCACCAGACATACAATGGAGGCAAATACACTTCTAGGGAGTTCAAAGCATACTACCTTGATTGTTATGTTAGACATGAAAAGGTGGTCCCACAAACCTTAAAACATAATAACATTACTAAAAGAATGAATCAGACCATTGTGAAACGAGTCAGAAGCATGTAGTATGAGTAAGCTCCCTAAGCCAATTTAAGGAGAAGCAGTTCGTACTGTTTGTTCCCTTATCAACACATCACCATTAGCACTATTGAATTTTGAAGTTTCAGAAAAAGTGTGGATTTCCATGAAAGCCTCCTACAAACATTTGAGGGTAATTGGGGGCAAACCTTTTGCACACATATCCAAGGAGTTGAGACAAAATCTTAACATCAAGTCAACTTTGTGTATCTTTGTCAAATATGGAGACAGAGACAAAGAATTGATATATAGGCTGTGGGATCCAGAAAGAAAAGAGATTATTAGAAGTAGAGACATTTTGTTTCATAAGAACCAATTCTACAGGGACTTTAGGAATCCCACAAAGTCCAGTGATACAAGTACCAGTGCTCCAAACCTTGGACAATTACAGTACACCATAAACAACATGCAGGATGATCTTCTAAAAGTAGAAGAAGATGATGCACAGGGTACTGAGTAGGGGGAGTAGCAACCCCCTTCACTAGAAGTTTGAGGATCATCACAACAAATAAATGATGGAGCAACTTCCTCGCTAGAAGATAACGAGCCCATGCCAAATACATCTTCGAGAGGTTAAGTATTGATTCCCTCAAAGAGATATTTAGAATTAGAGTATATATTTGTAATACCCTTAAATTTTGAATAAATTAAGAAATTTCTAAATTAAATAAATTAAAAATTTATAGATGGAAATTGTTTTCTGAAAATTAAGAATTTGAAAGTGGTCATCAATACGATTCCAATGCCACAAATTGATAATGGCACCCCCGTCTTCTACACGTCTCTACCTGGATCCGGTAAAATCGCCAGAGAAACCACGGAAAGAGGAGTGAGGGGAAGATTTTTTCTTCCCCTAGGACTCTAAGCCTATATCTATCCTTCCCCAGGAGCCAAAACGCTCCACCTTGAGTGTTTCGCTAAGTTTTTACTCAGAAACCTAGCCCTGCAAAGTTCACGTTTTTTCGGCGAGTGGAACTCCGACAACGTCCAGCAACAGCTAACAACGCAAGGTAAGCCTTAAACCCTAATTTTTGTATTTATTAAATAGGTAAAAATAATTAGAAATACATTTAAAATCAGAAAAAATCACATTTTTCCAGCGAACTCTGTGCACGCTACTATTGGAGCATGATTTCACGTATGAAACTACATCTGTTTGAAAATCATACCATCCAACTAGTGCACAAGAGACCCAAGGTCCAACTCTTTAAATTTGGGAGAGATCCAACGATGGGTTTCTCTAGAAAACGTGAAAACTAGTATCTATGGATGTTTTTAGGAACTTGGAAAAAATCATTTAAAAAACATAATTTTTGAAAAAATTAGTGCAAAAGGAGGGCATAAATGAATTCTAAAGGAAATTCTGAGAAAAACGGTGCAAAAATTGAGCAAAACGGACCCCTGTAGGCTTGTCGGAGACGACTAGAATCCGATCGTCTTCTCTAGCGTCGGCGCCCTAGTGCTAACGCCTGGACGCACAGCAGGACGTCCAGAAGACGACGTCAAATGACATCGGCATTGCACGCAATGCGACGTCGCGCACACGGAAGAGACGCTATTCACTATCTTGGTGGGGTCGAGACGCGCTACGTCCTGGCGACTGTGACGCATGCGGCGGTGTGTCACGGTGCTGAAGACGCACGTGGCGCTTCTCGGCTAGGCGTCTCGGCTGCGTGCGTCTCCGTGATGCCAAATTACGCTAGTGTAAACCGGCAGAAAATAGAACCGCCAGTATAGACCACCTTATGGTGGTCGAGCAGGCCCCATTTACGTATGTTTTCACTAAAACTTGATTTTTGAGAGCTAGAGGAATCTAAATCACGATTCGAAAGAGGTGTTGTGACCATAGTGACGACGCGGACCTAGTTTTAACTTAAAAACTTATAAATGACCACTTTTAGTTTAGAAATTTTTTAAAATAGTGATGTGACATGTACAGGTGCACTTGAATATACCAGTTAAAGGGAGTTATTAGCAAGCTAAGTGGTCTCACATTAAGGTAGGTGACAATAAGTAATGCTTTGATTTGATTTTTAAATCATGCATAAATATAGCATCATGTGTGATTGTGTTTTAAATTGCAATTATCATTTACCGAGGATTTCATGCGACTTTGAGTACATTAGGATTATTACAAATTGAAATCTTTTATGGAATAAACTCATGATAAATGTTTTTATGAGCATGATGGTAATTAATTATGCTTAAATAGTGACTTATTTCTTATTATATATATATATTGAAAATGCATGGATTTACATGGAAATAAGAATAAAGGCTTATTAGCTGTGACTTATTTCTTATTATATATATTGGAAATACATGGATTTACATGGAAACAAGAATAGAGGCTTATTAACTGGTCTAGATGAGCGGCATGTCTTAGGGATTTCGAGCTGTAAGTGCTCTTGAGTTTTAGCATATTCATATGATTTTCGTGTTTTATATTTGATGATGGGTGCTCTCGCCTGGTGGGTGTCATGCTAGGAGGGATAGGGCCGGCCACCCACCCTTCGAGATTATGATGTGATGTTATTGTGATATGATAGACACCTGTCTATAGATGACATTTGGTAGGGGTTTGGTAACATGGATAGTCCACACTATTGGTCTGAGCCTTTCCATGGGGACAGACGTTAAGTCTCCCATTGTGGTATCGACGGAGAGCAGCAGTGGTTGATACCCATGGAGGGTTGTCACTGCGGCATGATGACCTATATTCTTATTATGTGTGCGTGTATGATGAGCATGGTTATGGATGGTATGCCTAGGTGTGACAACACTCAGAGGTTAGCTATGAGTACTCATGATCAGTGATATTAGTGCGAGGTCGTGGGACCCATTACCTTAGGGTGCCCTTATTCTTGTTGTATGCTCATTTACATTGATTTATGTCCTGTTTTAACTCCTTGAAATGTATATTTTAGCATATGGAATAAATTGACATTTATGTTGACATGACTTATGATACTGCTATTTTCATAAATGATAGACTTTTCATTTTATCAGTACTATTATTATTTATTTTATTTTATTACATTAATTGTCTATGTACCTACACAAGCGATAGCTTGCTGAGAAACCGTGAGAGCTGCTGAAGATCTTTTTCCTAGAATTTTAAACAGTGATGTGAGTCAATAAACCGGATTATCATTTGAACTTAATTTTGGACTGAATACCTTTATTTTATGGATTTGATTGAGATGTTTAGATATATGTTGGACATTTATATGGGATGTTATGATGGATAGATCCTGGGCCATATTCTTATTGTGCTTTGGATATTTATTTGATTTAAAATAAAGGCGCCAATTTATTTGACATTGATTTATACGCGTATTGTTTTAAATCTATTTATATTGAAATGTATGCCATTTTGAGAAAGGAAAAAAAATTAACACCCGGAGTTTTTAAGATATGTTTTATTAAAATGTTAAATAAAAATTTTCTCATGGGATCCCAAATGTTCTTATTAAAAATGCCATTATTATTATTAAAAAAATGTCTAAAAAATCCGGGGTGTTACAATATTGCTTATTGATGAGGGGGAGCTAGAAAGTTTTTAGGAAGTACATAATCATTCAAACAAGAGCAAATGGATGCAAGTCATGCTGGAGGAAAATTAGCTCACTATAGAGACATTAGACTTACGAGCTAGTGAAACTCCCTAAGGATAAGATAACATTGAAGAACAAATGGGTGTTCAAACTAAAGAAAGATGATAGTAGAAAGCTAGTGAAGCAAAAAGTTCGATTAGTTGTCAAAGGATTCAAACAAATGAAAACAATCGACATTGACGAGATTTTCTCACCTATGGTGAAGATGACTTCAATCCGAATTGTACTCTAATTAGTTGATAGCTTAATTGGAGCTTGAACAGATGGATATAAAGAATGCCTTCTTTTATAGAGATTTAAGGGAAGAAATCTATATGGAGCAACTAAAAGTATTCAAAGTGCCAGGTAAGAAGCACTTGGTCTGCAAGATAAAAAAGAGCCTTTATAGTCTCAAGTAGGCATCGAGACAATAGTAAAAGAAGTTTGACTCATTTAAGATGAGTCAAGGATATAAAAGAACTATAGTCAACCAGTGTGTATTGTGTAGAGATTTTTTGATGGCAGATTTGGCATACTCCCACTCTATGTGGATGATATATTGATCAAGATATGGTGATAGTCATCAAGCTAAAGGAGGAGTTATCTAAGTCTTTTGATATGAAGGACTTAGGCCCTACTTAGTAGAGTTTGGGCCTAAAGATTATTTGTGATAGAAAAACAAAGAAGTTGTCCCTATCATAATAAAAGTATGTTGAACAAATTATCAAGAGGTTCAACATGGAGAATGCCAAGTCAGTCAACACTCTATTTGGTAATCATTTCAAGCCGAGGAATTGCATATGTCCTTCTTCAGAGCAGGAGAAAGAAATGATCTTAAAGGCACTATACTCTTCAGTAGTTGAGAGTTTGATATACAAATGGTTTGTACAAGAACAAACATGTTCGCGCAGTATGCGTACTGAGCAGATTTCTATCTAATCCAGGAAGAGATCACTAGAAACAATGAAGTAGAGTTTTAGGTATCTCAAGAGTAAATCTAAGTTGTGCTTGTGTTTTGGAGAGTAGAACCAATCTTGGAGGGATATAATGATTCAGACATGGCAGGAGATTTCGAGGACAGTTAACATTAGGATTCCTATTCACTTTTGCTTTGGGAGCGGTATCTTAACAATCCAAATTGCAAAAGTGTGTTGCTCTGTCAACAATAGAGGCAAATATATATTGTCATAGTAGAAGATGGCAAGGAGGTCTTGTGGATGTAGCATTTTCTCTAAGAACTTGGTATCACACTGAAAGAATACATTATACATTATGTCAGTTACAATGCTCTAAACTTATGAAAAACTTCAATATATAATAAATATACAAAGCACATTGATGTTCGCTATCATTAAATACACGAAGTGATAGAACAGGAATTGTTGAAGCTTGAGAAAATCTATACCAACAAAAATCCAGCAGACATATTGATGAAAGTGGTAACACATGAAAAGATAGGGCTATGTAGAGACATAGCAAAATAGACTCCAACTAAAAGAGACAAAATACATTCTCCTCCCATGTGTATGGAGGGTGAGAATTGATGGGTCCATACCCATGTTGGGACAATGTGGAGCATGCCATCGTATAAAACACAAAAGACAGTGTCACCTACTCCAGAACTGAGATTTGGCATGTTGCAAACCTTGACAAATTAGATTATCAAAATCCTATAAATAGGGGATAATCCAATTACTCCAATAGGCAATGGAACAAGAAAACATATCGATTAGACTTGTGTAGAAGAGAGTGAGAGATGAGAGTAGAGTAGAGTGATGAATTCGAGCCTCCTCCTCCTCCTCCTCCGTTGCAATTTGTTATTTTAGGAAGAAAATCTTCTCTCTCCCATGGACGTAGATTAAGTTTGATCGAACCACATAAATCTTGCGTCTCTTTATTGTGTGTGTGTGTGTGTGTGTGTGTGTGTGTGTGTGTGTGTGTGTGTGTGTGTGTGTGTGTGTGTGTGTGTGTGTGTGATTATCATTTTCTGACCTTGACCGTCGATTTCAATCCAAGAAAATCCATACCTAATAGAGCCAGCTATGAAGTTAGGGTCATCTTAATTGGTTGCCATGAGGAGAGTCTTTCAAATATCTTGTTATTTATTCATTTTGAAAGGTGATATTAGATAAATAGAAAGGTAAAATAAAAGGTATTGGCATTTTATTGCTATAACAATCAAATAAAAAATTCAGAGGTTAGTTTAACCATTTTTTTAAACATCCTTCAATTATCAGTTGCATAACTGGCTAAAGCATCAGCCACTCTGCTTTCCTCCTAAAAGATAGGCAAATTGCCAAATAGTTGGTCCACCTCCTGAGAAGTTTTCTGTTCTCTGATTTTTGCAGCTGAATGTCCTAGGTCCATGAACTCCTACCCTGGGGCAAGAGGGATTAGAGCACCATCTTTGAGTCTCCTTGAACATCAAGTGATTCACTGTTAATATCAGCTGCAGCCTGCAAGAGTCGATGCCTATAGAGGTTGTAAGTTTGATCATATATGTGAGTAGAAAAAGCAGCAAAAAACGTCCCACGCCAATCTCTAATTACACACCTAGTACTTGCTTTAAGCATATTATCCCTTTAAAGCCCCATCAAAGTTAAGAAGAAATTTATTTCTGTTTGGAGGTTTCATCTAACCCATGTAGTCCTTCCAGCTCTTTGAATAATGTTAATTTGTTCATTTTCATTTCACAAGAACTGATTCTTCATCAGTGCTAGACTTATGTAGGTATGCGAGATGGCTAGGTTAGATCATCCAAAGGTGGGATTCGCTAGGTGGGATTTTCAGAGACAGTCCCAAAACTGGGTCCGGGTAGTATTTCTCAATATCTAAGGGCTGGAGTTGGCAGGGGCAAGAGGAAACCTTCCAACAATAATTTGGTGCATGATGAACTGTCTCCTTGCAAAACAGCCCAATTGGACCACTTCAAACTTCACAACTTGCCGTGTTTTAAGGGCTTTTGCCAAGCAAACACGCAGAAAAGCATTTTCCTTTACCAACCACCAAATTTGACTTGAAAAGGCCTATCCCACCCCTCCTACCCTGTTTTCCTGTGAGCCCATGGATACCCATAAAAACCATTAAACACCTACCTTCCTAACACACTTTTCACTCCTTTATATATCTCTTTTCCCTTCACTTAATGTATCATATTCTTTCTCTCTCTTCCTTCCAAAATGGGTTCTCTCCCAAGAAAGTCAGCTTCTTGTGCCCTTGTCTTACTAATCCTGTTATCATTAACCAAGTTACCATTCCCCTTCTACTGCGCCTCTCTCATAGTCCCTTCAAACATAACTCTCCTTGCAATCTCTTTGTTCTTCTTCTCCCTCATATCCAACTTCAGAAGATCCAATCTCCCTCCAGGCCCACTTTCCCTCCCAATCTTTGGCAACTGGCTCCAAGTCGGAAATGATCTCAACCATCGATTTCTAGCCTCCATGTGTCAAAAATACGGCAGCATATTCCTACTGAAACTAGGATCCAAGAACTTGGTCGTGGTATCGGACACAAAAGTAGCAAGTGAAGTTCTACACAGTCAAGGCGTCCAATTTGGGTCCCGCCCTCAAAATGTAGTCTTTGACATCTTTACAGGCAGCGGTCAAGATATGGTCTTTACAATCTACGGTGATCACTGGCGGAAGATGAGGCGGATCATGACCGTCCCTTTCTTCACCAACAAGGTGGTCCATCAATACAGAGGGATGTGGGAGGAAGAAATGGACCTTGTCGTTGAGGATTTGCGCAGGGACGAGAGAGTTAGAGTTGAAGGAGTAGTAATTAGGAAACGCCTACAGCTGATGCTCTATAATATCATGTATCGGATGATGTTTGATTCAAAGTTCGAGTCCCAAGATGACCCGTTGTTCATCCAAGCTACTCAATTTAACTCCGAGAGGAGCAGATTAGCACAAAGTTTCGAGTATAATTATGGAGATTTTATTCCCATTCTCAGACCATTTTTGAGGGGATATTTGGCCAGGTGCAGAGAGCTTCAGAGTAGGAGGCTTGCATTTTTCAACAATTATTTCGTCGAAAATCGAAGGTAATTACCCAATTCAAGCTCCATATTTTTAAACAAATATTGTGACCATAACAACCATTTTCACCAAGTGGTAGTGTATTAGCAGTTATGGATGGTTTAATCGCCTTTACTAGAAAATTGTTGAACCTACCTTTTCTTTTGACAGGAAAATAATGGCCAATAATGGAGATAGTCACAAGATAAGTTGTGCCATCGACCATATACTAGACGCTGAGAGGAGAGGAGAAATAAATGAAAAAAATGTACTATACATTGTGGAGAATATCAATGTGGCAGGTGAGGACTTAACCTATACACACATATATGTATAATTGACTCTCATCTTTTATTCATTGGCCTCTTACTAAATAGTACAATGAGCCAAATTTACTAAGATTAAAACACTTACAATATTCTCCTTGATTTAGATATTTTATTTTTCAAAATTCCCATCCATTTGATGATCTTAAAAACTGTTTTCTGATGTTATAAAATAAATGGGCAAAAAAATTTCCATCTATTTTATAAGTAAAAGTAGTAATGACTAGGAACATCCAATGGGAGACAACTCCCGAATATTGCCCATCTAAGTCAAGGGCAACAACTGTTTGGACTTTCATAAATTTGGGTTATAGCAGTGTATTATTTACCAAGGGGTTAATGAATAAAAAATGGCAGTTTTCTTTTTTCTTTTTCATTATTTGGAGAAAAAATTAACTAGTACACTATGCATGTAAGCCTTGCCGGGCAAATCATTTTTCATAAAAATAGTGGACTCATTCACTCAGCCAGACACCCATTTCCAGGATCCTCAAATGCATGACCTTCAAGATTGAGTGCTCACTTTTACGCCCCTACACTACGCTCCGCCAAGCATTTGTTTATCTGAGCCATTTATCTATTGCACCATCTTAAGTAGGCATATGTCTCTCACGCATCAGATAGTACTAGGTCATAACTCACTTAAGATTTTACTAGCAATTTTATGAAACTTCCTTAGCTGTCCATTTAATCTAGAATAATAAGGAAACTCACCACTGTGCTTTAATTCTTGAGTTACACATTTTGCAGCTATAGAGACAACCCTGTGGTCTATGGAGTGGGCCATAGCGGAGCTAGTCAACAATCCTACAGTCCAAAGCAAGGTTCGGCAGGAAATCTCAACAGTTCTACAAGGAGCTCAAGTAACAGAATCTAATCTTCACAGGCTACACTTCTTACAAGCTGTAGTCAAAGAGACCTTGAGATTGCACACCCCAATTCCATTGCTAGTGCCCCACATGAACCTTGAAGAAGCTAAGTTAGATGGCTACACCATCCCTAAGGGTTCCAAGGTGGTGGTCAATGCTTGGTGGCTTGCTAACAACCCTGCTTGGTGGAAGAATCCGGAGGAGTTCCGACCAGAGCGGTTCCTTGAGGAGGAAGGAGCCATAGAAGCAGTTGCCAGTGGCAAGGTCGACTTTCGTTACCTGCCCTTTGGGATAGGTAGGCGCAGCTGCCCAGGGATCATACTAGCATTGCCGATTCTAGGGCTTGTCATAGGGAAATTGGTCTCCAATTTCGAATTGTATCCACCAGAAGGGAGGGGGAAGGTTGATTTGAGCGAGAAGGGAGGGCAATTCAGCTTGCACATTGCAGACCACTCTAGAGTTGTTTTTCGGCTGATCAAGGCCTAATCATTGTGAAATTAAGGGAGGATTTTCTTCAGAATTAAGGTGTTCCTATAATTGTTTAGTCCCATAGCCTACATGTAGTTAATTGCTCTAATTGGTTCTATCTATGTGTTGAAATTCCATTTATATGAGTTTACTTGTGTACTGAGTTTCTTTGATTGACTGTATTTGAATCAATTATAAATAAGTTTGTATAAGAAAATCAGGATTAAAAGATATCTCTTCCTCCTTTAGAGAATGGTAATAAAAGACATGGACATTGCCCATAGTAAAATTGTCCAAAAATCATCTCAACAAACCTTTCTTTGTATGCTGGGTTTGACTTGTAATTTTAAAGTATCGTGTTAGTATTCGTGATAAAGTCCCAAGTCAAAGTTATTTAAAGGTCCTGCATGTTTCCCTAGTCACAACTTCCCAAAAGAAATTAAAAAAAAAAAAATTTGATTACACAATAGAATGGGAGATGAGTGATTTATGATTCTTTAATAACATACATTTAGAAGAATATATATACTCAAATTGACAGATCATCATGAAAAATTCTAACATACTAAGATTTGACGAGAACAACTATAAATAAGGCATTTTAATAACAATTCATTTATTTTAATTTTAAATTTTGATTTACTTTTATAAAATTATGATTTTACATAGTAGCAAAATGTTTGCTCCCAAACATAAAATCCTAGCTCTATCCCCGTTACTGACCCCTAGCAAGGGTCCATCATTCAATGATCTAAACCAATCATCTTGTTCATTAACCTCTATTTAGGCTACTTGTAAAAAGTCATGCTAATTGGATTCTTCAAGCTGCTTTTTGTTCAGTTGAAAATTTTGATGGTAATGATCTAAAACTCAAAATAATAGAACTAAAATCATCCAACGGTCATAAATTTTTGTCACTGGCTAATCTAGGGATCTTGAACAAGATGATTGGGTTGGATCATTCAAAGGTGGGGCCTAAATAAGGGACTCCTAAACATAAATTTACATAGCTTTTTTTTTTTTTGGCTTTTGCCTTTCCCAAAAAAATAAATAAGGGCATCATGATATATCATATAGCATCCCTTGTCATATAAGAGCTCATAAATCAACAATTATGATCACCGCAAACCATTTGACGCGTGAGCTTAACTATTGGCATTTTAGCTAAAAAGACCCCTACTTTGAACCTTTTTAAATGAATTTTATAGTTTTTTTTTTATATGTCAAACTAACCCTAAAATGACCTGTTTTTCATGGCTTACTTATACTCTTATATCATTTAACTTCGTCAAGCTAAAGCTAACGTGGTTTGCCATGTGGGATTTTGACTCACTAACCCAGCTGATTGACTGCCCAATGTGTTTTTACTGGGCTGTATTAAACTAAGAATCGAAAATTAGGGTTTTCTTCCCCAATTGAATTTGTTGAAAGTCCTAATGGCTGAAAATTTGCTTGTCTTGTTGAAAATATAGTCTTGGCTAAAATTTGAATTTTCATGCCCACTCCATTTTCATTAAGCCCATTTTTTGCACTGGTTCTAGTTGTAGGTTTTTTAGAGCATCTTCTTACAAGAAAGAGGATCCAACTTTCTAGTGTCCCAAGAAGAGTTAGTCAAGAAGTAGAAGCCACAATTATGTCTCTGCCCTCTAAGATTAGATAAACCAATACTAGCCCAAAGGTGGAGTGATTGTTTTGGGCAAGCAAAAGCCAATTGCATCTAATGAAACAATAGGAAAACATTGGGTAATATCAAAAATCTAGTTAATAATCAAGTCATCAAAGGGAAGCCTCAAGTAAATTGCTTTGTAGTGAGGAATTTAAAGCCCAATTTCTTGCTAATGCCCAAGTTGTAGCTGAAGCTAACAATAAATCAAGTGCAATTATTGTTGAAGGAGTCATAAAAAAGGGTGATGCAGAGGTCACCAAACCAAAGGGAACTGTTAAACCAAAAGTAGAAATAGTAGTTGAAGTGCGCTTTAATATAATAAAGGAGTCTAAAAAGCCTAAAATTCAAAATAAATCATAGGAGAAGTCCTCAAAGAGGAAAGTAGTTGTTATGTACTTGCATGAAAACAAACTAAAATCTAAATACCAATACTTTATTAATAAATTTACTTTGGGAGCTGAAACCTTCACGAATGCCACTTCTAGGGGCATATCTCCTTACAAGATCGAAAATCAATTCTCTTTTCTTTTCAACACAATTTACTCTACATATTTATAGCCATTGAACAAATGCTTAACCATATTAGCCACTACTACTACAACAACTACATCCTAGCTTACAATAACTAGCCAATAACTATCTTCCTACTCTAATTATCCTAATTCATATGACATCACGTACGAATTTTACAAATTAACCAAGCAAGTACATAACAGTAATGATAACCTTACTAAATATCTATAGTACAAATATTTATAAATTTTATAACATGTTAGTCAAGTTTGAGGTCACTTGATCTAGCTTAAGTTTGCTCAATCTTGGTTTTATCAGAAATAGCTTGATGTAGCTAGTTTTTTAGTCCAAAATTTTGTTTTCATTTGAATATAGCTCAGGCTTACTTAAGCTAGCTAGATTTTTTTAGATGCTAGGCAAGCTTGACTTTGGGTTACAATGGGTTTGACCATGTTTGATTATACTTATATTATTATTTAAATGTTAAAACAATTTATATTCAGGCCCAATTTTGGTGAAATCTATGTGGGCCTAAATTAATAGCCTCCAATAAGAACATGTTTGCGGGTTTATATTAGTGGGCCTCACTTGCATACTATGAATCCTAATTGGTGACCCTCTTTGTACATAATGGAACTTGTTTATGGGCTCACCATATATAATATGAAGCCTTTGTGTAGGCCTTCAATAGCTGTATTTTGAAATGAGTGTGGATAGCTTCTCGGCACCATAGTGTAAACAGCTTTTATTTGAAAATGAGTGTGAATAGTTTATAGGGCTTATAATGGGAATAACTTTTTTTTTGAAATAGGTGTGGGATTATGGGATTATGAAATATAAAAATACGCATTCACATGTGGCGAACGAACAATAATACGTGCACCTTAGTGTAACATTTTTGAACCCCTTTTACGAAAAAAGCTACACCCTCATTTGGAGTTTTCTAGTACAATGTACTAGTGAGACTAATAGTTTTTATAAGAATAATGATATTTGTTGGCCTAGTATGCTAATAAAATTTAGGAGCATTATGGACAAGCTGTGCGTCTCCTTAACCTAATGGCATAGTTAATTTTATTTAATTGTGTTAACATTCAACTATGATTTAAAGGATACGTGTTATATTAAGAAGCCAAGTCAAATATTGCTTCTATTTTAAGAATTTAAACTAGTCATCTTATCTGTCACGTAATTTGAAGATCTTGATATTGATTTTTCTAAGCTACTTTGAGTGTCCTCAATTTTATTGTCAATCATTTTAGGATTCAAAATAATTCTAAAAAAATTGGTAGGATTATCCAAACAAGGTAATTTTTGAGACAAAAGTAATCTATGTGAAGGAAACTACAATGAACAGTTTCAATTATCAATAAAGTTGAGCCATGTGGTAAAAATACTACAAAAGCACAAATGAGAATCTGACATTTGTTAGAAAGGAGCATGTGAGTATCATTTATGTTGATTGTTTTACCACAAGTGCACAAGCTATTGTAGCATAGTTGATGCAAATACGGGTTGATCCCATGGGGACTCGACTTAAAAAGATGAAGTTTAAATAAATTTTAATTATCTAAAAAATAACAAAAATTAAATAACAATGATTTCAAAATTTACATCTATTTAACCAATGAAAATTATTTAAAAATTCAAGTTCAAAAAGATAAAAAAAAATTAACTAAAAACAAATAAAGTTCACTTCCCTAGCTTGATTATAACAAATTACTTCAAATTTGATATTATCAATGTTGATTAGCCTTCATCAATCTCTCACCGGTACTTCTAATTAAGGATTCAATGGCTAGATTAAGCAAATTCCCCCAAAATGTTGATGATCTAGACTAAAAAATGATTTTAGGTTTTAGACGACTTAGATCAAATCTTTGAATTTCAAATTAAAGATTAAGGATGATGAATTAAATAGGAATTGTCCTAAGAACAAGATCTAGAAATTGATTGAAAATCTAACATGAAAAAAATTAAGAAATGAAGGAATCCTAGTTATTAAAGCTAGACTGTTGATTAAGTTAAGCTTAAATAAAACAAGATTTTGATTACACAGTTCCTAGATTAGTCTGAGAACAAAACAGAACTTGGATAAGGAAAAACAGGGATAGGTGTAGAGACGAAGTAAGGAAAAGACAAAAAGGGATGTGATTGAAATTAATGAAATGGAGCTAAGGGCAAAATTGGAATTTTGTTAAAAAAAATTTATCTTGCTCTTCTTCCTGTAATCGTAAGTAAGAGAAAAATGTAGGGAGCTCCTTTGTGTTGTTTAAAATGTGAAAACAATGGGAGAGACAAGGTATTTGAAGGAAACCCATGTTGGGTTTTGACTGGAATGGTAAAAAGAATGAAATTTGTGGGATTTTTGCAAAGATTTAAGTATAAAAACGATGAGAAATAGTGGAGATGCTGGGGACGACTGAACGATGATTGATAGGGAAGACAACTCGAAAGAGAAAGAGAGATGAGAGAGCAAGGAAGAAAAGTTAGGTGCGGAGAGAGAGAGAGAGAGAGAGAGAGAGAGAGAGAGAGAGAGAGAGAGAGAGAGAGAGAGAGAGAGAGAGAGAGAGAGAGAGAGAGAGAGAGAGAGAGAGCTGACTATTAGCTATCGTGGTTTGCCAATGGATTGTTGAAGATGGAGAAGTTAACAACAAGAAAGAGGGAGAGAAGCAGATGATTACACCGGTGGAGTGGAACAAAGAGATGAGTAATGCAGCCTACCAATCGAGCTGCGTAGACGGAGCCGACTGGCAAAGAGAAGGGAGGAGAAGACAAAAGGGGGTGCGGTGCTGTGCAATGCTGCAAACAGAGGGCGGTTCTATGTGGTGATGCCGGTTGCCTACGGTGGAGAGGCAGGGAGAAAGAGGAGTGTGTAAGCAGGCTAGTGTGTTTCGGTTTCCTACTGGAAATCGAGAGAGGGAAAAAGAGGACGTGAGAGAGATATAGTAGAGAAGGGGAGTTATGACCAACTTGCTCAACCTTAGCCAGAGGAGAAAGAAGGAGGGAGATGAGAAAGAGATAGCAGAGGGGGAGTGGTGTGTGTTGGGTAGATAGGGAATGAGGAAGAAAACAAGGCAGAGAGAGACAACAGAGGGGGAGTTGGGTGAGAAGGGAGTGCAGGAGAGAAAGAATAGGGAAACATAGAGAGAGAGAGAGAGAGAGAGAGAGAGAGAGAGAGAGAGAGAGAGAGAGAGAGAGAGAGAGAGAGAGAGAGTGATAACAAAGGGGGAGAGATCTTACCCACTTGATGTGTCCTATCCTTTATATAGATTTTCTAGAAGAGTTTGAGTTTGATTCCAACTCTTTTTTTTTTTTTTTTCTCTCTTATTCAAATTTTGTACTTGGTTTTCTAATTACCTTCAATTTCTTCTTTTTCCATGTAGTTTCCTCCTTTTTTATCAAGTCCATTTACTTTGATCTAAATCATCCAAATTTGATTGATCTGCAAAACATCAGACTAAATTAGAATCATTTAAACTACATGTTACACAGCTAATTAGCTCTGTTGGATGGTCAATTGGAGCTAAAATATAAAATTTTAAGTAATTTTTCAAAATTGATCGATGAGATGATCTACTTAGATCTTAGATTAAGGATATTTTGGTCGAAATTGAACACTTGACAATTTCCTTTAACTTTTAAGACATACGAATTTTCATGTGACAAAAATACTTAAGTGGCCATAGAATTTGGCTATTATAAGAACTCAAAACTTATGAACTCAGGTCACTAGGATTTGAGATTGTGCACACATGTGAGTCTACCATTGAAAAAAAAAGAACTTATTGAGAAGTTTGGGTTCATATGTTTTGTTAGATATTGAAAAGTTCTCAATTAGAGAATTTAGGACTACAAAGGAATTATTATGATATTATCATGTTAGTATTTTTATATTAGATATTGCTAGCATGTATGGCCATCTTCAAATATCATTCAAGGTCTCACTAAAACCTCATATGGGACACACAAAATACCTATTGTACCAATTTACAAGAATAAAGAAGACATACAAAGTTGTACTAATTATCAGGGGATCAAACTTGTAAAAACTCCAAATTTTTTAAAATTATTTAGAATTAATTGAAAATTTTACAAAAATGGAGGTGGAATATTATATTCAATATAATATTATTTTTTTTAGAAAAAGAATCATGTCTTAAAACATAGATATTTGGACTTATTCATGAAAAACCAATTAGAATGATTGTAAGCATGCTGAAATTTGAGCTCGAGTGAAAATCCTTATTTTTCTTAATTTTGTGAATTTATATTTACCCATAGGGGTAAAATAGTCATTTTACTTTTGTGTGGGGTCCATAAAAGTTAGGTGAGTTAGTGGACAGCCAACTCAGGGAATATCAATGATGAATAATAAACATGATGAGGAATATGCTTTTAATTTTATAAGAAAAGTAGAAAATTATTAAAAATAAAAATAATTAAAATAATTCAAAAACTGCCCTATAAATACCCCTCCTACTATTCACACAAAATTCCAGATCCCTAGACTCTCTCCCTCTTCCTCTCTCTTTCCTCCTCTTTCTCTCTCCTTTTCCTTTTCTCTTCTCTCTTTCCAACTAAAGCGGTAGTCCCCACATGCGCCTGGCCCAGGAACCAGTCTATCCCAGGCTAGCACGTCCAGGGATGCGCCTTCCCCTCGACCTCTGTGACGATCCAATAGGGTAGGGTTTTCCCTAGCCCGGCCAAACCTTCGAAAACACTTAGGAACCCCGAAATCAGGTTCCCCTTACTTCCCTCTCCATTTCCCCTCTTATTACCCTTCCCCAGCACCAGCAAGCACCCCAGCGATAGGAATTACAGAAACCCTATCCGTCTAGCTAGGGCTTCAATATACAGCAGAGTTCTCCTTCTCTGGTGATAGACTCTGCTCCAAACAAGATCCAGGTAGGTTCTCTTCTCTTTTTCCTTTGTTTTTCGATCAAAAACCCTAAGGATTCACCATTGAATCTGCTTCACCGATGGTTGGTTCACCGATGAAACAAATCCAATGAACCCTAGCTAGAAACCCTAGGTTGACAGCTCAAATCAAATATTTGAGCCGTTGGATGAGACGCTGGGGCCCAAAAACCATGGGGGATGAAATTTGGGCCCCTTAGCATGGTCAGATCTGGGAAAGAGCTAATCTAACGGTCCAAATCAGACTATCTCGGCTATCCCAAGTCACCCATCCTCATACACCGGCTATCACCAGTGGAACGAGAAGGGGGTGGGCCGTTGATCGATCCGTCGATCCGTGTAACCCAGATTGAATCTGGGCCCCTTGTTTTGATCTGAAAACTTAAAATCTTAATTCAGAGCTCATTTTAACTCCAAATCAAGATCGAAAAAAAGCTCTTGATTCTTTGTGAAGAGTAGAATCTAATGAAAATATAAAATTTAGGTTTTATTTACTGTAAACTTCTGTAAATTACAAAAAGAGGTACTAATTCCTAAGATCAATCAAATCTAACATGATCAAACCTTGGATTTCTAATCCATCAGTGATCTAGTGATGAGGGAACATGGAATTAAGAGTTTGATGTGACTAATCAAGGATGAATTAAGAAATTTAACCTTAATGGAAGAGAAATCTTAAAAATGATCATGGATTTACTTGATTTGAGTAATCAAGCATGATCAGACCATTAAAATCAGTTTGAATGATGATCTAAAGTTAAGATCATATAAATTGATGAGTCTGATGTGGCTAATTTGGGATAGATTGAGATCTATGCCCTTAATTTTGATAAAATGACTTAAGATCTTATTGATCGGTTGAATCAAGAAAGATCAAATCATGTGATGAGATGAGATGCATCAATGATCTAGTGATGATATCACATTAAGAGAATGTGATAGATCTGACTAAAAATGAAAGATCAATATCTAAACCCTTAATGGGATGAAAAATGAATAGAAATCAAAATATGATCATTGGATAAAATGGATAAATATGATATATTCAAATGAGCATATGAATTATTATATTATACTATAAATGTTCTTTGTATTTCTTAGTAGATATAATTATTAAATTTATTTATTTACACTGTAATGTTCATGTTATATAAATTATATGAAAAATATAATTAAATAAATATAAATATTAATGAACATTTACAAATGAATATGGACATGGACTTAATGATAGTAAGGGCTATAGTTAGTAGGACAATATAAGGAATATCATTTCCTTGGCCCAATTTAGGAGAATAATAAACCCCATGAATGACATTTTAAATGTTCATGAATTTAATTAAATTCAAATAGCAAGAATACTTAAGGTTTAATGCTCATAGGAACCTTATGAAGCTTGAGCTAAGGTCACCCTAATAAATGCTAAACATGGTGGTTAATGGGGTTCTCTAATAGAGCTTCGCTCTTCCCCCACCTTCTGGCTACGTTTGTGAGGTCTAAACACCTCGTTACATTAGGATTGAATTAATCACTCTGTGAACAACTTTTAACTAATAAGCCTTGGTCAATTCTGAAATAAGGAGGAGCTGTCTAGAATTAGGAGTGCATAAATTATCTTTAATCAGTAAAACATTAACTTGTTGAATAATAATAAGATCACAAAAGGATAGTAAATTATCTAATCCTAATAAAAATAGTAATTAAGATAATCAAAGATCAAACAAGATCCATGAAAATATCTTGAATGACCAAGAATAATAAGAATCATAATATTGTATGTATGCTTTGAAGTAGTATAAATATTATATTCAAATGTAGATCAATATATTAGACCCTTGATCAATATGATCCAAAGAACAAGATCCAAATCATCCTATATAAGGATGATCAAAAGAAAAATTAGGAAGTATAAATGAGTTGAGGAATGACTATATACATATGATTTGATAGATACACAAAGGATATAATGATCAAGATCAATGAGAAGATGGATGGTTGAAAGTAAAGATAGGTGGACCTTAAGAATATATTCAATATAGGAGATACATTTATTTTACACATTATCTTATCTTAATAATTATAGATTGATTATAATTGCCTTAGAATTGTGTATGAATCAACAAATAATGTTGAAATGAATACAAAGTAATTGATTAGGTAATTATGAAATTACTTAAGGCAACAAACGATATGAAAAAGAATATAAAGGGATTGATTAAGTAATTATGAAATTACTTAATGGGTAGAATGAGAAGATTTGAACTATACAAGTTGGACCCACAAATCTTAAGAAAATAAATTATAAGCATGTCCTATTATAACCAGACGCACAGTCTGTAAGTATGAATTATTATTTACCATACAAGCATGGAGGCTTGTGGTTTTGTTTTAAGACAGGCTTATGCTTGGGGATGCCAATGCTATGAGAGTTATAAGGGTTTAGTCACCCGCTCTCCGAAACTGATTATGACGATAATACTGTGCCTAAAGAGAGACAAAATGTCAAGTGGGGCAATTATGGGAAGGCTGCCACTGCTACAGCCATGGTTCCCCCCATACGAACATGGATCTGTATTTTTCACCATGGTATCAGTGGGGTATTAAGTAGTTGTCCGAGCGCGCTGTATTAAGACTGCAAGCATGGTAATCCCTTAATTATTTTGCATTATGATGCAATTGATTATGGCATGATGAGATGCCTTATTTTATGGCACAATAAGATGCCCTGTAAAAGTTATTACCGATGTTGTATTGGAGGATGGTTCTAAATACGATATGATTATATATTAACACCTAGTGTTAATATTGAAATCAATTTGAAAATGGGATATTATTGATAATATTGACTATATTCATGATTTTCAATGGTTTTATTTATATGTAATATATATACATATAATTCATATGATAAGTGAAGGATAAAATGATTATCCAATTGTATAAATTAATTTATATCATAAATATAATGAATTGTTAATTTTGAGATATATTGAATATATTTCTTAAATTCCTTACCAAGCATAGCTTGCTGAGATATTGTAATGTTTGAATGTTTACAATATCTTAGATACAGTTAAGGAACATTGAAAGGTCAAGACTTGTGGATAATCATCACCGAATTATGACTCAAGGTATTTACTTTGAGGAAGATTGTATTGATTGTTTTGTAATTTAGATTGTAATATTTGGACAAGGTATGTAATGACTACCAGGGTTGTATATATGAACCACTAGATTGATCCTGATTTTAATAAAAGTATTTCTATTGACATTCAATAGAAATTTTATTTTATACAAAAATCTATGCATAACAAGCAATTTGAGGTGACACTCGTGTTTTTGACAAATCAATTTCAAAGAAAATATTTTCATAGTTTGTATTTTAAATTTTTTTTCAAAATCAAGGCCCTACTTTTCCAAATATTTATGAAAATATATTTTAAAAACCCGGGTCGTCACAAAACTTATTACACATACTATGAAACTTTTTGAAAGAGTGATGGAGAAGAAGCTACAACATGAGATAAGTATATCAAAAAACTAATTTGATTTTATGCCTTAGAGGTCTACCATGGAAGCTATTTTCTTGCTTAAGCAATTGATAGAGAAATATAGGGAGATGAAGAAGGACCTCCACATGGTCATTATTGACTTAAAAAAAGCTTATGATAGGGTCCTTAGAGAATTTAGTGAGTGTTAGGCAAAAAAGAGGTTTCATAGGGGTATATATACACAATTAAGGATATGTATGAGAGAGCAGTAAAAAACGTTAGGACTATACTAGTGGAGATACTAGCGATTTTTCTATCACTATAGAGCTACACCAATGATCGACTTTGAGCTCATATCTTTTCACAATGGTTATGAATGAATTAAACAAAACATCTGCACGATGAGATTCTATGGTGCATATTATTTATAGATGATATAAATTTGATTGATGAGAAAAGGAAAAGCGTAAACACAAAACTAGAGTCATGGAGAGATATATTAGAATTTAAAGAATTTAAAATTAGTCAAACTAAGAGTATATGAAATGCAATTTTAGTAAGGAGAGTAGCGGGAACGGAGCACCAATAAAGATTGATAACCAATAAGTCCCCCTAAAAGAAATTTTCTGATACTTGGGATCACTAATTCATGAGAGTGGAAGGATTAAGATGAGGTTACCCAGAGAATCCAAGTGGGTTGGAACAAATGAAAATGTGCTTTTGGAGTTTTGTGTGATCGGAGAGTGTCACTCAAACTAAAAGAAAAATTCTATAGGATGGCTGTAAAGCTGGCCATACTCTATGGATCAGAGTATTGGGCAGTCAATAAACAGCATGTACATAGAATGAGTATCATCGAAATGCGGATATTGAGATGGACAAGTGACAAGACAAGAAAAGATAGAATTACAAATAAAAACATTAGAGAAAACTTATGAGTGCACCGATAGGTAACAAGATGAGATATATTAGACTTAGATGGTTTGGATATGTCCAATATAGACCAAAAAAGGCATCAATTAGAAAAAGTGAGACGATTTAGGTTGAAAGTTCTAAAAAGACAAGGAAAAGACTAAAAAAAGTGAATAAAAGTGGTAATAAAAATTTTAAAAACTTTAAAACTAAAAAAAGCTATAACACTTAATATATGTGAACAAAGGAACAAGAGTCACGTGACCACCCCTAATTGAGATAAGATCTTAATGATAATGATGATTTCTGGATTCCAGGTCTGATCAAAGAAAGAGTGAAATCCTTACTCATGTCTTGGTTAATTGAAGTTCATCCCAAATTCTATCTCGGTTACACAAAGAAAAGGAAAAGTTGGGGTCAAAAAGCAAGTCAGCGACCTTTTTGACCCTTTTTTCCAGAGAAGCAGAACACGTTAACTAAGTCAGCAAGTCAAGATTCCCATCTACCAAACCACGCTAGCTTCAACTTTACCGGGTTAGAGGATCCATCAGTGCAGATCTTTAAGTACAGGGCAGTCAATGAAAAGGTTGATCAAGTTCACGGTTAGTTTGACGCATAGAAAACTACTGGGCATATTTGAAAAAAACAGTCCAAGGCAACCTCGGTGCATGAAGTTACTGCGAGAGCAGAATTCGGGGAAGCCGCGAATCACAAAAACTTAAAATACACAATTTTACCTTATATTTGTTTTGAAAAGATTATTTTCATGCCTTAAACCTAATTAATTATAAGCGTACGCGTCCTCCTCTCCGTTAAATCACACGTAACGGAATCTGACTTCCTAGTTAGTCGCTGGCGACGCAGTTTCCGCGGCAAGATCCGCGTTAAGTGACGCGCTCCAGATGATGCACGAGACATACACTCATGCATGGCATGGGTATGTACATGCATTCCGCGGCCCACCTAGATTCAGGGTTTCTTGGTACATTGAACCTGGACAATGCCCGCTCTTTCCGGCACGACCGATCTGTGTACGTGTTCAACGATTCAACCGAAAGTCTAAAAATCAGAAACTGGTACGTTGATATCAAGGTTCAATGTACCTGGACATCTGCGTTGTTACGCGTGAACCGAAAGTAAATTTTGAGAAAAGATTTGAATAATTTAGAAATAATTAGAACTAATTGAATAATCAGATGAACCCAACGAGCTGCCCACTTTTGGCATGAAGGGGCCCACCTCTTGATGATCCGACCGTTCACTGATTTCTCTGGCTTTGGATGTTTAGGAGTGACTATAGTAGCTATATGGCAATGCATATTCACAAAGTTGGGGGTGGAAAGAAGTCGGCAAGAAAAAGGATTTAAAAATTTTGAAATATTTGGAATAAGTTAGAAAAAATTTAGATATATAAACAAATTGAAAAGGAAATGCTTGAAGTTGTATAGATCAAAGAGCGAAGCTTAGTCTTAACGGGTTGAAGAAAACTCAATAAATAAATAAATATTTTTTAATAACAAGAAAAGAGTTAGAAAAGAATATATATATATATATAATTGATATTTTTCTAAAAGATGGAGTTTAAATGAAAAATAAAATAAAATAGACATTTTTTAAAGTATGATATGGCTCAAGAAAAGTGTGTCTTTTGAAACAAAAACAAAAAGAGCATAGAGTTATTTTATTATTATAATTAATTAATTTCATGTTAATTAATCTCCATATTCTTAATAAGACTTTTCCATTATTGTAATCATTTAATAGAACTGCATTAAAAATACTTCTTGACACTCACCATTTAATATTATAGTTTAATTCATTTGAATTGTCCACATTTATATTTTTCCACCCTTATCTTCAACCATATTTTTTGTATGGGTCTTACCTTTGGTTGATCAGAGCCGCTCATCTATTTTTTTTATTATTACTTATTGTTTGACTAGTAGTTCTAAAATAGCGAGGATTGGATGAGTTTGGAATCTAAATTTGTACTTTCGATATTTAAAGAATAATCTAGAATCACTAAGTATAATCAAGTTTTTTAGAGGTTATAACCATCATGTCACCTTCATGTTTCGGGATAGACTCCTTGTAGGCCTACACACTCTTGAGTGTGTGAATAAGTCCACGTCTTATTTCTCATGTATGGTGAAATTTTTTCTTTAGATATAAGTTATTTATTATGTTCAAGATGGCTTGGATAGGCTACAGATCAAATTTTATGTTTATTGAATATTTTTGGATAATATTTTAATGAACATAAATAATGAGATATATTTTTATTAATATTTTAAAAATAAAAAACAAGCATTTAAAATCTTTCAGTAAATATAGAATAATAAGATATAATTTTATTAATTTTTTAAAGATCCAAAACAAGCATTTAAAATCATCCGAATACATTTCTTTCTGAGTGTGTTACTGTTTTTGTTACCAACGGCTTATATCTAGTAAGAAAAAAGGTCATGAAAAAAGGACGAACACTTTTCATGCGCAAAAGCGTGCATGCCTACCAGAACTTTCTAAAAAATAGTATGTGAAAGAGATGTGAGACCAACGTAGTTAGGCCTGCTCCATTTTGCCCAAGTGCCAAAATTCGTGCCCAAGGCTTCTAGATACTAACTTTTTTTGGGACTTGGTCCGATCACTCCAATGGTTATAAAAGTTTGGTACCAATCCATGACGGAACAAAAGCTATAAAGTCTATTAGATAACTAATTTAAGGTAGACAAACACGATGGATGAATGGATCAGGTCATGCAAGATAACCCTTCTATGTAACATAATTTTCCTGTGTTGGAAAAGGATTTTCCAGCATCAAAGTTGGGGAATCAAGCCAAACAAAGGTCAGAACGAAGAAACAAGCAACTGGCTTGAACCGCGAGTTAGATGATTGAGACGGTTGGGTGGAGTGGCAGTTTCGGTGCACAAAGCTTCTGCCTATGCGGAGTTTGGAAAGAGGCGGATCATAAGGGCCTATAGTAAGCAGCCTTGCCTAGCATTTTACAAGAGGCTGATTTCACACCTTAAACCCATGACTTCAAGGTCACATGATGACAACTTTTACTAATGCGCCAATGCTCCAATAATCCATTCATTTAATCAGATGGCATGGACCACTAATCCATCCCCTCAACTGTCTTTCCTACGCTCTTTATTAGCCTGAAAGCGGACAAGGTGAAGACTGTTGGTAGGGAGAGGGAGAGAATCGTGAATTCCATTTGTGGGCATCGTATACAAATCAGTGGCCACCACCAGTATATCAAAGTCATCCAATTGGAATGGTTTTTAGCCAATGACTCAAATGGGTCCCAGCTGCAAGACTGTCTGCATGAGAGAAGGCCCTTCATTCCTCCAAAGAAGATCTTGATTTGCTTAAGAACGTAAAAACAACAATAACCTTGATTTACTAAAACAAAGCACGCCAATTCTTACTCAGTGGGTCCCAATTTGAATGATCTCGGTCATTAAAGCCACGTGATTATAACTACTGTAGAGGCTGTCTCATCAACCAACAACCAAAATGTGTCTAAATTAGTATCTTCCATGGAGGACATTGAAGATCTAATAGATCGATCAAAAATGGGCCCGCTTAATAGCGACTTCTGCTCCCTCGTTTTGGCCGAAATAATTAAGTTTGTTGAATTTATGACCACAGGATTAGCATAATTTAAATCTGGGGCCCACTACTTGGACAGTGCCAACCCACTTGCGCATGTATCACGCAAACGGAAGTTAATACGCCACAAATGGCTGATTGGACCCGTCCATCTAGCATCAGAACAAATGGACGGTGAGAGAAGTAGAGTTTTTTCGGCCGTTATATTCTTCCAATCCCTTGATGTTTGATATACAAGTCATCCAAGGCCAGAGGAATCAGATTGACAGATCCGATCAACCATTGGTGGGTCCATCCTGGAAAAGTAGGGAATACTATGCTATCATTCCCCACATGTATTGTTTCGAGCAACCGTGGGCGAGTCATGCATGATGATACATACATGCATGCATGAGCATGAGAAGAGAAACATGGAACGCGCGTATGACGTGGCAACGTGTCATCCAAGCTGTTGTATCTCTCTCCTTAAGTTGGCGTCCATTTGCTGTTCTCGGCCTCCCTTCTCGGAAAATAAACTACGCGAGGCACAAGCGCGGGTGAGAGAGACGAAGAGAGAGAGAGAAAACCCAGAAAAGCGAGCTTTAGAGTATTAGGGTTTGGGGAAACCCTAGCCGGTCTTCCTCTCCCGTTTCTCTCTCACGACGCCATTGCTCGGTATTACCTGAAAATTTTCAACTCGGAACGCTCTTGGACTGCCATTACAGCCAGCCTTTTTCTTCGGACCCTTGGACAGAATCCTTCTGGTTCCGTGCGTCTTAGTGGAGACGTCTTGGTTTGACCTGCTTCTCTTCTTTGCTCGTATAAAGGGATCGACCTTTTTTCAGCTTGGAGCGAGCTACGGATTGCTAGATCTGTTTGTTTTCACCAAATTTCTGGTGGGTTATTGATCGATTCTGGCTTTTCTTCACAATTTTCTGTGTTTTGTTCGTGGAAATCTTTTCTTCTTTTTTTCTTTTTTCTGGTCTTATTTCCATCTATTGTCCTGTTCGTTGGTTTTCAGTTTTGCGGTCTATTTTTCTCTTGGACTGTATCGTTTTGGTCGTTATTTCTTTAAGGATTTTGATTAGATTTATCCATAGTTGCAAATGTGACAAGTTAATGTTGAATCATGCAATTCTTTAGCAACAAATGCAATTGATTTTCTCATAACATTAACTTGCTTTTCATTGTTATTAGTACTTGTAACGTTGGAAAGCCTGGTACTAAGATATTGGCAATTTTGGGGACGGAGTGTAATTCTCTCAGGTTCATAAATTTCCTACATATTTTCTCTGTTTTTGTACTGAGAGAAAAGGGGCAAAGGAAAAGCGTCTGTCTGACAAATATTTGAAGGTCTTTATTTTTACCGTGAGCTTATGTCTTGCTGATGAAGAAAAACGATAATTTATGACAGTTTTGGGTCCTCATAATTAGGGTTTTTGGCTGAATGAGTTGAAGTTGAGTTTTTCGAACTCTACTTGGATATTTTAAGTAACTATAAATAGCTTTTGATTTTATGCTGCCATAACCTTATTGAAACTTTGCTAACTTTCAGGAATATAAAACCATGGTGCTGTGGGTATTTGGTTATGGCTCATTGGTGTGGAACCCAGGTTTTGAATTCGAGGAGAAAATTGTAGGTTTCATCAAGGATTACAAGCGTGTGTTTGATCTAGGTATGGCGTTGTTCTCATTGTAACAGAGCATACCAATAGGCACTGTAAATATTGATTTTCTAACGTTTACTTGCTCGATATTTCTCTTCCAGCTTGCATTGATCACAGAGGAACACCTGAAAACCCAGCTAGAACTTGTACCTTGGAGGCTGAGGAAGGAGCTATTTGCGTAAGTAACTTGGCTTCTTTGTTTATAAGAAGGTTACTCTTTGAGTAATGCGGTTGACTAGAATGAGTCTTTATGAAGTAAATTGGTCAAGTACTGGTTTAGTCACCCATGGTATTTGTAACTTGGCCCCTTGGCTCAAGAATATGGATTCAACATTTCCACTATCCAGATGGCTTATCTGTCGGACTTGTTATTCTGTTTTCTGCCTATTTTTTCGCGTTGTTATACCTTGCTGTCGATGGTAAATTTATGCTGCTCTTTGGTTTGAGTGCTTGATTCACATTTTTCCCTCTTTTTCATATTTTAGGTTCGCTGATGCTAAGGCCCCTGAAAATTTCTTGCTTCTGCCACTTGAGAACTACCCTCATATCCGAAAGTACCAATAACACTTTCTTAGTTCTTCTTGTTGGACATATAAACATAGTTGGCCCTACTTCGTATTAGTTTAAGATTTTAGGTTGAATGCTAAACCAACATGGTAGCAGAGCTTTATTGACGAAGAGTTTGTGAGTTGGAATCCTGAGACCAACAATTTATCAAATCCACGTGCAAGAACCCAAAAAGGGGCCTTCACATGAGGGTGTGTGTGTGTGTATTAGACCTATAAATATTGTTGGCTCACTTCCTTTTAGTTTAAGCTTTTAGGTTGGGTGCTAAACCCACATTCCTAACCCTAGTTCTGACACAGCGCAACCTCTTTTTACCCATCAGTCATTCTGTATTTATCATAAGAATGCTACTCTGGATGGACTTTGAGTTGTAGACACGAATCAACCAGTGTTGTGTTTAAGTAACTACACCTTTTCTTAGTTATCCTAAACCTAACTGCAAGACTGCCCAGCTTCCATTTACCTGTCAATCATTCTGTATTTCATTATCTCAGCAAATTGAACCGATTTATCAAGTGGCTTATGAGTTGTAAATATGGCATTTATAATGTAACATTTCATTCTTCCCATCTTTTTTCTGTTGTGATGTATTTTTGTTTTGCTGTCTTGTTGTCTTTTCGGCAGAGTTGAGTTTTCATTTGTTTTTTATTAACTGTGATTGTGATTTTCTTTTAGTGGGGTGTTGCATATTGTGTAAGAGGCAGTGCGGAGAAGGAAAGAGCAGCAATGGAGGTAAGTTCCGTATTGAATCCCCAAATGCTTGAACACAGACACTTTCCACTCAGTCTAAAACACTTATTTTTTTTTCATTTATAGTACTTGGAGAGAAGAGAATGCGAGTATGATCAGAAGACTACGGTAGATTTTTATGAGGTAAGATTCTGGTCTCCATTTCTTATTAAATATCATTCTCCAAAAATTTTCATATCGTAGTCTCTGTCATTTATTTATTTCGTATCTGTTCGTATCAAATTTTCAGGAAGGGGATGCTCTGAAGCCCGCTGTAACAGGAGTTATGGTGTAAGTCCATGGCTCCACATTACCTATTATCAATAATTATAATCACCAAAATGTTTAGGATTTAAAAAAATATTCTTCACTTGTTCTGCAGATTCACATCGACTCCAGACAAAGAATCAAACAAGTACTACTTAGGCCCTGCTCCCTTGGAGGAAATGGCAATGTAAGGCACACAAGGATAGAAATTTTTTTCCCCCCTTCTGTTCAAAGTTGGGTCTTGCTTTCTTTTGTCTTGTTCTCCCAGAACGTGTCATGTATTGACTGTGTAATCGTTGTCTGTTTTCAGTCAAATTGCAACTGCTACTGGCCCTTGCGGTAATAACAGAGACTACCTGTTCTTGTTAGAGAAAGCCATGATTGGCATAGGTAAGTTTCTATTTCGGCTTTCTGGTCATTTGATGGGTTGGCTATCATTTTTCTGTTGTCACTGCATGAAAAGAGGCCAAATTCCTCTTGTGGAATGGAAGAGAAATAAAACCCCAACTTAGCAATTCAAACAGGAAAAATATTTTTAAAAATTCTCAGCTGGAACATAAGCCTTGTGATGATGCTGGCAAAACTAATTGAAATTGCCATAGGTAGTTCCTCATTCCCTCACGGTTCAGAAAACATATCTCGACTCTTTATAGCATGAATAACCAGACAAAAATTCTGTACTACTCGGATTGCTGCCAGCCCATCTCTCCAGGGGTCCATGCTTTCCACTAACCTTCCTTTGCCCACATTGCCGAGAGCCAGAACACATAACTTTCTATTAGCAAACCTGGATAATCGCCTACCATTCTTTTTGTTCTGTACCTATGTCCAAATCATCATTTGGTGTCTAATGTTAGTTTTCAACTGCTTTTTTCCTTTTTCTCTTCCTTGGCTCAGCTACTCAACTTCATCTGCTGCAAATGAATAAACAGGTCACCCGGATGAATCAGTGATTGAGCTGGCGGACGAAGTGAGGAAGGCTCTTGGGGTAGCAGCAAGACCGAGAGAGAAGAAAATTGGAGGGGCTCGCGTCTCTCACAGATCCGAGTTCCCACACATGCACCTTGGTATGCCCCTTCAAGAAGCCATCGTTATGGATTCTTCTTAGGGATGAAGAAAATGATGCATGACATAGAAAAGAAAAAGAAAAAGAACAGCCAAAGGCACCCCCCTCTTCTAGCCATATTTCCTTCAAATCTCTCTTTAAAGTTTCTTTAATTATCCTAACCAGAATGAAAGTTCTTTATTCATCAACTCGGCTTTTAATGTTCGTAGGTACGTTATCATACACATTCCTGAACGATGTAACTCTCAAATTTTCGATAGAGAAGAAAGAAATGATTTAGTTAGTATCTGTGTTTTTCATCTTTATACTTCCAATATAGCATCTGATTCAGCAAATTAGAAAAACCAAATTCTAATAACTATAATGAAACTACGGGTTTCATCTCTCAGAATCTGTGAAGATGCCACTTGTAGAACCAGGAGCAGAATCTTGTTCTCCAGCATTTTTTTACTGACTTGGAGAGACTAGGTCATGGGTTCAAGGCGTGAAAAGTCTCTTGCATAAGTGCAAGGTAAGACTGCAAACTATTGATCTTTGTGGTCTGCCCCTTCTTTGAACCCTGTATAAGCAGTGTATTGAGGCTGCCCTTTTTATGGTTAGAAGTCCTCGTTAGGCTTTTGTTTATTTAGGGAAGCTGGTTAGCTTTTCTCTGTTAAGAGGTTTCAGCCAATCTCTGTTTGGAATTTAGATATCATAATTTTCTTCCTCTTCCCCCAGATTTCCTAAAATTTGAGAATCTGGGTTTGGATGAAAGGCATTTCCTGATGGGTTAGTTAGGGACAAAGCTCAATCTTCGCGTTTGGAGAGACGGTGTGAAATAAGTTTCAGAGAAAACCAATTTTTTGGAGTAGGATGGAGAGAACAGTTGGAAAGAGCAGAGGGAGCGATTTAGTTCTTTTGTTGTCTTCCTATGGCTTCCCATTGGGAATGGGTAAACCACTTGCCTATTGCAAGGTGATCTCGGCCGCTCATGCAATCTAACGGTTCAATGCGTTCAGATGTTGACTTATGTGCTTCCTGTTCAGGTAGCTGGCCAGTACATGGAACAGTTCAACGTATTTGGTCATTCTTGCTTGGTTGTACGGTCTGACACATTACCCTGTCGGCAATGCAACGTGAATTCTACATCTAACGCATTGGATCGTGGATATGACATGCATCCATAAAATTACAGATGTTAGTGGTGCCTGAGATTGAGGGAGTTAACTTGAGATGAGATTGAATGGGCTATACCACTGTTACTAGTGCTTGAGCTGGTTTGAGATTAAGGCGATCTCTTTATCTCATTGTACTGGTGCTTGAGCTGAGTTGAGAGGAAGATCATCTTATCTCAGCCCACTGTTGGTGGTGCTCCCAATCTCAACTAGCTCATTATTAGTAGTTTGCACCCTTGCATGTCACTTCATCTTAAGCTTCATATCTTGTTGAACGTGGGATCGTTCCTAGTGGAAAAGAGAACCATAGTTTCTCATCCAAAAATTCAGCTTCATCCCTGCATTTTGCTTGAGATGGAAGTGAGCCGCATCATATCATCTTCCCATCTCCTTCAACCCATCTCACCTCATGTCATCTCACTTCATCACCATCTGGAACATACGCCTACACAGAAATCCATTCTTTAGTTACGTAAAGCTGGAATCAACACCCAGAATCAGGGGTTATGATAGCATGATGGTCAAGATGTGCCCATCTCATAGAAAGCTTGGTGTTCACCTCATGTCCTATTTTTTTCGACAAGTCAATGGAAACCACCAGAAGCAGAATTTCACCCTGTCCATACATCTTGATACTATGATGGACAGAAACTTGGAATTAAAAACCAGCCCACATAAACAGAATTTCAGACCTTTGCAGGAACAAACCACGCGTAGGAATTTCAGACCTTTGCAGGAACAAACCACGCGTATCATATCGGAGGAGTACAGAAAAGTGGCTAGTGGGATCACCTTTTTATACTTTTTCAAACATTCAACCGTTCATCTAATTTGGCCCAGCTTGGGTCCCCTATTGCTGTGAGTACTCTTGTCCAAACATAACTTCGAAGGCCTTACTAATGTCCTTTTTAGCTATAAAATAAATAGATTATATATATTTTTTAGGCTTTTTAAGCTTTATGCCGTGTATTTTACAACTAAAAAAGTGCAGAAAAGCAAAGACTTTGGAGTTATCTTTTGAAGGACAATCCTCATGACCAAAACACCTAGGCTGTGCTGAATCCAATGAATGGTTTTGAAAGCTTCCTCGTACTTAAGAAAGTATTATATAATTCCTCCATAGTCTAATAAATTCGTTAGAGAAATTGGTTCAAGTAAAAGTCTGCACCAAAATATGGGTCAAAGGTCACAGTGTTGTTTCAGCCAAACGTATCAAAACTTAAAATGCAGACTTGGAAAAAATGAGTCAACTTAATATTAGCAGATAAAGTATCCGCCAGTAAAAGTATTTTTTATTTAACCTATAAAAAAATATCAGTAAAAGTAGTTTTTTTAAAGAAAATGCAGCCAAGTCCTGGATGCAAAATGTAGAAAGCCAACATCGACTAGGCCAAGTTCCAAGTCTACAGAGTGCATTTTGATATCATGGTTTCAGCTACCACTAATTTTACTACTGTTCATTTTTAGAACTCAAACTAGCAATGAGAAAAGAATTGTTGGATCATTCACGTATTTCTCCAAAGTTTGAATGGCCCTACCCTTGCAAGAAAAAACAGTGCAAAAATGTACACTGAACTTAATTATCTTCTTACAACTTGGATAGAGATTTCCCGAGGATGGTCATGATCTTTTGAGATATAAATGTAACACCGATAAAAAAGCAGTCCAATGTACAAAGCTCTTGCGCATGCAGGGTTTGGGGAATGAACAGACTATAAGGATCTCTAGTATGCAGTCTTATCTTGCATCTTATAAAAGCCTATTTTTATGCCTCAAATCAGTGACCACAAGCTCACACAACAACAACTCTACCATTGCGTCAAGGCTCCTCTTCCAAATGTAACATGGATATATAAAACAATTTCATAGACAACATTCAGACTCTTAACTTTAGGATCTTAAGTTTAAATGGACTAGATTAGGTAATTTCCTTAAGATTCGTTGGATAGTCCCAAGTCTTTTTTTGTTTTTTGTTTAAGAATACTTAAATACCTTTTACTTAATTATCACTTTTTAGAAGGTATTATTATTATTATTATTATTATTATTATTATTATTATTATTATTATTATTATTATTATTATTAAGTACACTCTAAACACTAGTACTCACTCAAGTACTCCAAAATCTAGCTGCCAAGAAATCGTCTGTTGTTCAACAAGCTTGGAAGAAGATGACTGACATATGCAAACCGAGTGAGTACTAGTGTTATCTAGAGTTGGAAAGTGGAGTTTCTCCCTGCTTAACCGATCTCGTGCTATCTAGAGTCCTAAGCTAACTACTATATCGGGTCATTCTCGTGGCTAGTGATGTCTGTGCACCTCTAACTAGCTCTGAACAAACCAGAGGTGTTGTGTGCTCAGAATTCTGTCAATTATTTATGCGTTTCCAGTAATTCTCTTTCTTGAATTTCACCGGCAAGTATCGTTGAGCTAAGCTTTGGTTACGCGAAAATGGTGTCCCGCAATGGCTCTAGATCTGATTCGGGTGGTGAGTCGTGCCTTTCGAGTTCACAGAGTCATAGGAGATGGAGGCATAAAAGGAAGTAGGTGCCAGAAAGCTCAAACTCAGGTGGATTCTCATCAGAAAGTTCAGGAAAGCTGTGGACCGCATGTGGTAGGCAAGGAGCTAGAGGAGGATCCAAAGGATTGGGAACAAAAACTTTCTGAAAGGGATAAACAGATAGCCAACGTCCTGAAGGAGAAAGAGCAAGGGCAAGTTTCAGGATTGTCACTGTCATAAATGCACATTCAAAGGGAAGCCTCAGTTCACTAAGCTCCTACTCCCATCATGGGCTAGATCATTCACTTGGTCTAACAAGCAGCCAGCTCCCATCATGTCTCATTTTGGGTGGCTAGAGATGTTGGTTGATTCTGTTGCTTCTATTGTTCAGGATCAGGTCTTTGATCGCAAACCTCTTATTCTTAGGGGTGAGACAGAAGGATGGGAGGCAACGCCATTTGAATTCAAAATTGAGTGGTTCCAGGGTAAGAAAATCAAAGGGCCGGTGGGTAATCCTACTAGGAGGTTGTCTCTCAAATTTAAACTGCTGAAAGAAAAAAAATTAAGGATGGGAGAAAAATCGAGATGATCTCAAAATGACTAGAATCACCAATATTAAGAATGGATTTCATAGCACGATGGTGCTTGAAGAAGAAAGAAATCTGACAGATGATGAGTAGAATGAGAAGGATTTGTTGGAAGAGGAGTTGGAGCAGTGGGAATTTCAGGAAGAGGTGAGACGGAAGCAAAGGGCTAGAGTGGAGTGGATTCAAGCCGAGGACAAGAATACCTCGTATTTCCACACCATGGCTACAATTCAAAACAAGATGAGTAAGATTGATCAGCTTCAGGAGGCGGGGAGATATGGCCTTTGATATTGGCAAAATTGTTCTGTTCTACGAGTCTCTCTCCTCTTCCGAACCAACCGGGGCTTCTTTCCTAGATAATCTATAGTTTGCTAAGGTCCCAATAAATATTTAAGCAGAATTAGTGAAATCGCTTCTGCTAGAGGAAGTGGAGGAATCGGTGTTAGAGAGTGATAGCTGATGGATCCTGTCTGAAGTTTGTGCAGGAGATTTGGGAAGTGATTCTACATGATTTTCTGTGCTTTCTACGACATTTTCACTTGAGTTTTGCCATTGAATCACATATAGGAACAATAAACAACTTTTAATTCGGGAAGAAACATCATGGAGGGACCATTTGTGGCATCAGAATGCATAAATCAGATATGTCTAAAGCCCATGACGGTGTTGAATGGAAAGTACTGCAGACTTTATATCGAAGATGCAATTCTCAAAGGCTTGATGTAGATGGATGAGTCCGTATCTTTACTGTCGCAGACTTTATGGTGGTGAATGGCTAACCACAAAGTTTTTTCATTGGGTCCAGAGGTTAAAGGCAGTGAGATGCTTTATCCCCTGAATTTTTCACTACCCTAGTTCAGGGAGGCAAAATATGACACGATTTAAACTTGACATGAATTTTAGCGAGTTAATGTTGAGTCTTAACATATTCGTATTATTTTTGGGTTAACCTAAAATGACACGTTAAAAATTGTGTCGTATTTGAGTTAACCTATGTTGACCTATTGTTTTGACTTGTCTGACTTGCGACCTATTAGCCGTCATATTACACAAGTCGTGTTGTGTTTAAGTCACAAGCTCTTGACAAGGTTATTTATCGTATTGTGTTTTTGTCGATCCATATACTCTAATAAATCAATCTAGATACTACCCACCAAAACATGATTTCCACCCTAATCCTAGTGGAGTCCTTTGCTTAGTTACTCAAGGTGATAATGCATTTTGATATGTACAAAGGGGTTCAGAATCCGAATTCAGACCAAAGGATCTTGCAGTATGTGTACTGGCATCGTTGATACCATCTTACTTTGTTAGGCATCATATTCCATCAATCACCCTTAATCGCATGTGCATTTATGGGAAAGAAATACACGACGGTGGGACGAGTATTGCTTGCGTTACAAATAGGCAATGTCATCCAGGAGCCATGGTCGGCTGCTTCATTATCTGTGAAAACACTCACTAAAGGTGTGCAATGCCGATTCCGATTCCCAACACTCTATTCAAGCAATGCGGGTCCCACCATCACGTGTTTTATTCACCACAACTGCATGTACCATTAATGGTAGTTGATGGATGTGATGTCTAACAAAGACAACAATAAAATGCGTCACTAATGCCATGCAATGCACAGGACACCCTGTTATTGAGGGTATAGCCACTCCCTTGTCTGATCAAGGAAGGAAATCAAAAGAAAGTGAAACCAAGAGCGGCTCAAATCCTGGAATCAAAAGAATGGGCCATAAATAATTTACTAAGAAACGATGAAAATCTCTATGAGATTAAAAACTTTTTAGAAAAAGGTGAATTTCCAAACTTCGTAACCCAGGCCAAAAATGGCCTTGATCTAAGATTCACATGCACCTTCAGCTGGAACTACCCTTCCAGTAGAAAGACCATCTCATTTTTCCTGCATAATCAACAATCTCCACTACACATGTTCTTACGTGGATCAAAATGAACAATTTTACCGTGGTGCCTGTAGTGCTTGAGATAAGCTAATTTGACATGAGATGAGATGAGATTTGACTTGAGCCAATTTGAGCTAGGACAACATTACCTAAATTTGGCATGAGATGAAGCAAGCATGACTACTAATATCACTTAAGCTGAGTTGATATGAGTTAGAGCATATGGACTAAGATGAGATTATTCAGGTGAGTTGCAAATGGTTGAGATGACATAACATGACTCGTTTCAGGTAAAATACAAGGGTGAGGCTGACTTTTGGGACAAAAAGAAATGGCTTTCTTTCACATTAGGAATGAGGTGACATGAATGGGATGAGATGGAAATAATATGCAAACCACTATCAATGTGAGGAAGATGACATTCTGATTTCTCATGTCATCTCAAGCACCACTAACAGTGTGATGAGGAGATGTTACTTCATCTCAGCTCAGCACAAGCAACACTAACATCAATATGGCCCATGTCTTCACATCCCTAAGTCGGATCATCTCATCTCAAACACCACTAACACCCTGTACAACATATGTGAAGGCATTCTACCAGCTCGTAAGTTTGGGAAAAAATTTTGAGTTCTAAAGTATGTGCAAAGCAGGAATATGAATGTGAATCGCGTAACAAGAAATGACGGTCGAAGCTAATACTCAAGCGGTTGAGCTTAGCAACCTGGAAGGGTAGATGTTAATCACCAAAACATCAAAAACTAAATCCATCAATGAAACTACACTGCACCAGAGATACAGAAAAGGAAGTATCATTAAAAAAGAAATATAAAGACAGATTTAATTACATTCCTTCAAAGTATTATTTCCTGTAACACTTCTCAAAAATTGAAGGACTTCTCTAAAGGTGCATTTGCAGAAAACATCAGTTTCCTGTAAAACTACATTCCTCCAAAGGTACATGCGGGTAACTTGATATTGACCAAGCACCGTCACTTTCAAAGAAAAAAGAAGAAATTGCTCAAGCAAAGTAAGAGCTCACAATTGTTCAGCATGAATGAAGATCATCTCCAAAAGACAGGGTTGACAAGAACTACAGCCCCCGCGAAGAATTCCTGATGCGTGCTGCAGACCTGTTCCCTGAATTGATCTTGCCAACAGAATGGGCAGCAGGATGCAACTGGGTAGACCACAGAAATAAACACAAATTAAAATAAATATGTTTTCAGAAGCAAGCGGATATCTTAACCCGTTTGCTTTTGTACTGGAGAGCTTTCTGTAAACTAGCACTTGTCTCTAGGAAATGATTATTACCAACGCATTCAGAAATTTATCAGTTAAATAGTCATGTATTGAATGGTCAACATTGTTATAGGTTAGAGACATTTCCAAGTATATTCTAGAGTGTAATTCCCAACCTCAAACAGATAATGAAGTCCTCCAGAGACATCCTCTACTCTTTGCCCTTCACAAAAGCAAAATAGAGATCTACTGACTGTTGGCAATACCGCATCTTAACCCCAACAGAATACAGTTGCAAAAATCTTCTGCGAGACAGTAAAAAAGGAATTCTACAGATACAAGCATTATAAAGTACTCACCGGTGTCACATGTTTGAGAAATCCATTAAGATCCCACGACCCTCATCACAGGTATAAGGAGTTTGCAAACATAATACCTCGACGGAGGCTCTCACTGCCTGCTGCAAATTTGTTCTCCAAATTGACCTCCCCAACAGCATGAGCAGCAGCACGCAACTAGAAAGGCCGTCATAACCAAGTAATAAGTCAAGACACTATGCACGTGTGCACATACACATATAAGAGGAAAATAGGAGTAAAGAATATATGGAATAACAGTCCAATGAGAAGGACGAAAAAGTTTCAAGTTGTGCCAGAATCTCAAATAGCTACCATGAAGCTGCTTATCGATGCAGCAAATTACTATTGATATACATATCAAGCTACCTGGTTCAAAAATTCGTCCAGTCTTCTTGCAAGACGGATGATGCTCCCCTCAAATATATCAGTCATTTCAATAACCTCTGCAAAAGTTGCCCCCTGGGGAAAAGGATTTTTCAGCAAAATGAAAAGCAATTAGAGGAATAGCTGCTCATACAATGAAAAGGAAGCTTCAAACTGCAGTAACAAGAATACAAGCAGTATATCTAATGTAAGTAGTCGCCAATAGATGTTTCGGTAATTTGGAAAGTTTTCATGAAGTAAATCATCAACAATAAAAGAGTTAGCAGGAGAAATTGTCTTAAGCACCCAAGGCAACCATAAAACTAAAATCTACTACATTAAGGTACAATTTGATATGATCCAGGTAGAATAAAGAATCTACCAACAAAAAACATATTTAGGTATCAGTATGATATGATACCAAACTGAGCTACTTGGTGACTGTTCCATGTTTAAAAATAACAAATGAGATGCATACTCTTCCTACTTTCTTGATTATAAGACCCAGCTAGTAACATAAAGTTCTCAGCTGATGATAGCAATGCCTTATCCATGTTACCAACTGCATGCATGAACCGATACTGTGTCTGTCTGGGAGAAGAGCAAATCAAATTGAATGGATACTTTACTTGGCTATGCATCTAGTTGGAAATTAGGAAGAAATACACAAAAGGATCAGCCTTTTTTTGCAGCACAAATCATATGAAACAGAAGGAACAGTAAGGATCTCCAATGGCAAAATAAAAACCTCAACAGTGCAGATATAAGAAGTAAAAATCCAGATATCCGAGTGCTCAATTGGAAGGAAAGTATTTTTGAAACAATATAACACGAGATATCAATTTCAGATTCTAGGGATAGCTCCTCCAAAAATATGAAAGCCACTGAGAATGCTCCACCATATAGTTCGACTTTAACCTGTTTGTTGTTGGAAGGACAAGGTAAACGCAAGGTTGCTTTTTTGCATGATAAGAAGAGTGACCACACAGTTTCAGATATACAGTTTTGGAATCCCATGAAGCAGAGTACAGTGGCCTTTTAGTTAGGTCCTATGTTTTTGGCATCATCTCTGATGAGATATGTTGGAAGGAGATTCATCAAATGGCATTGCAGGGACTAAGAGAGGCACTCGAGCCCATGGCAGTTGATTCATTGTTAATAAGATCACGATACAAGTGACAAACAGACCATTAAGTTTACCCATGCCCCTCATGGGAAAATGAGTTAGTGACCAGTTATTGCAGAAGTTCAGAGAGAGATGCATTGTTAGGAGCAACTTTTGCCTCCTCATAACCATGGTAGATCTTTCTTCTTCTCAATAAAATGTTACATAATATTTTCAGGCAAGGAGATATACCAGCAACAATGTTTTTGACACAACTCCAAGCTACGTCCAGTTCACATACATAGATATTATTGCATCAGTAGAGTTCTAACTATCTACAATAAAAGGAATGTAGTCAACAACATGTTCTGTTAAAAAATAGGTTATATAAATGCAGTTTCCCAACCATTAAAAGGAAAATTGTGGTTTCACAAGACCACCACTAGCAAAGTGCAAGAGGTGCTTGGAGAAATGTGTAAAAACACAGAGCAAAATTTAATTTTAGTTAATGTATATATGAGCAAAACTAAAACAACACTAACCCTTGACCAACAATAAATAACATCCATCAAGTAGGGCCGCGCAGTTGACTCCACATATTCGTCCACATTTATCTCCAATTTGCATTCACGTTGTATCTACATTTCATATTAATGCACATTAAAATTTTACATTTTTCAATGAGTGAATTACTAGAGACGAATAAGAAATCCATTGAGAATTTGACAAACCTCGGCAATTTTCCTGGCAGTGTCTTGAAGCTGTTGCAATGGTTTTGCAAGTTCAGTTCTCAAATGTATCTGCTCATTTGATTTATCTCCAGGAATGAAGCAGCTTGCAAGAGCAGCAACTTGATGATGATCAAGGTCATTGAATGTACCTAAGCAACCACTTTCGTTGAGTAAGTTATATAAAAGTAACCGATAACAAACCAGCAGAGGACATTGAACAAGTACTATTACCATTAAACATCAGCTCAGTAACAAGGAGTTCATCTCCTGTATCTATCAAGCAGGCAGCCCGTCCCTTTAATTGGACAACGCCATCAGAATCAATGTGACCTAGCCTCTTTAGAACACGTGCACGATTTTTTAGTTCATCCCGGAACTTTTGAAGCTGCAAGGATGAATAAGCAATTAAACTTCCAAAAGTATGAAAAACAAGAGGTACTGTAATTCCAGCCGAGTGTCATGGCATCAGCTAGATGGCCAATGCACACAAAACTTACATCTCTAACTTACAAATCCAAACACTACATATGCATTTGACTTTTCTTTTGCATGGACCAATTTTACAGAGGAACTATGTAGTTAAAGACGCGCCTAGGTGCAAGGCATGAGTGGTGCGCCTGGGAGGGTGCAAGTCGCAGAGGTTTAGAGGCGCTAGCGCCTAGGGGCGCCCCTGAAGCCTCATTTGAGGAGCGCCTCCGACTCTAGGAGCAGCTGACAGCTTGTTAAGTTATAAACATCGATTTTTTTTCCTTTTTCATTTTCTAACCCTATTTTGACTATTCCTAAGAGCTAAGAAGATGGAAACGACCATTCCTCTTCAATCTTTCACAGATCTAAGCAAAAAAAGGTATGGATTCATGAATCTTACTTTTTACATTTTTTGTTAAAAAATGTAAAAAAAAGTACCGATTTTGAGGGAAAAAAAAAAAATGTTTACTTTTTTAGATAAATCTTGATGGGTTCTTGTTCTATATGTATAAATAAACATTCCATTTGAGTTTTATGCTTCTTTTTCTCTAAATTTGAGTTTTTTTATGTTTTTTGAAAAATATCAGTTATGGAAATTTTTTTAAAAATTCATTTTTTTGTATTTCTTCATTGAAATGTATTTCTATCCACATATATAGTTTTCCCATGCTTGTATCTTCATGTGTGATGTTTTTTTTCATGCTTTTTTTGTATTTTAGGGTTTTTTTTTCAATTTTTCCGAAAATAACAGTTGCAAAAACTGAAAAAAAAAAAAAAAAAAGTTTTTTATATTTTTTAGTTAAAACATATTTTCATCCACATATATAGCTTTCCCATGCTTGTGTCTTCATGTGTGATGTTTTTTCATGCTTTTTTAGTATTTCAATTAAAAAATATATATTTTTATATTTATTAGTTAAAACGTACTTCTATCCACATATATAGCTTTCCCATGCTTGTGTCTTCATGTGTGATGTTTTCTGCATGCTATTTTTTGTATTAGGGTTATTTTTTTCAATTTTTCTGAAAATAACAGTTACAAAAATTGAAAAAAAAAAAAAAAATCCTCCTGTTTGAGCCAGAATTTGAAACAAAACTTCTCTTCAGGATGATAGATGGGGCAATTCAGGTGTTTTTTTTATATATTTATTAGTGAAAACATATTTCCATCCACATATTTCATCATAGAATTATGTTTCTATGTTTTCATACTTTTTTAGGATTTTTTTTTAATGATTTTTGGCTATTTTTTAATTATTAAATATGTAATTTTGCGCCTCATGATTCAAGTGGGTGCCTAGGTGCGCCTTGCGCCTCTAACTACATAGCAGAGGAAATTGTGAAGCCTAATCATTAGCATGGAAGCAAGGTAAGAGCCATAATGTAGGCTCTCTAGTTGAGACACCAACCACATCAGAACTGATTATCAAAACCTAGATTTGTCTTCGTGCATGCGTCTTGAGAGTGGTGCTTCAGATCATACATTGCATGCACGAATGGAAGAGGAGTGCTCATCCTATATCAAGCTTGTGCCAAGCATCAACCAAATCATTAGTACCTGAGATTCCTGCATCTTTGACTTGAGTTTTTGAATTTCATGATTCACCTCCGCTTTCCTTTGGAAACATTTGACTTGTTGGTCATCATGGCAGGACTACAATAACATGGAATGGAACAGACACAGTAAGTGCAAAGTTTTCTAGCAATAATTTAAGAAATCATGGTTTTGAACTACTGTAAACTTAAAGATATACAAATAGTTCAAAAGGTCCATCCCATTACTCGATAAAAGTTAGGGAATCTACTCAACAGCCCATACAAGCAAATAAAACCAGCAGTTTGCTGATATGCAGCAACTAACAAATTGCATGCATTTGCAGGCAAAAGTTGCTATCTGAAAATACACCACCGCACTGATGGCTTCCACATCAACCATTTCTATCGAAGCATAACTGCTAAATATTAGATATGCGAGAAAAACTGATGACACAAACCTTATGCATAGGATGAGCAAATAATTTCTTCTCAAGTTCTTCAATCTGCTTAACCAAGCCAACAAATTCTGGATCTTCAATGCCCATATCCTGCCAAAGCACCAAAAGTAATTGAACAGATCAGAAAAAGACTCTCTCCATCAACCATCATTTCCCACCAGAGACAGAGAGAGAGAGATAAAGTGCAAATCAAGCTAAAAAAGTATCCAACGACACTATCAAGATTCCCAGTGTCTGGCCAAGATAGGTACAGCATCTATGTATTATCAACTACCAATTAGTGAAGACCCAACAGAATATAATGATTCAGGTAATTTTGTGTAGTAAGCTCTTTTCTATCTTTCTAGACTTTAAATTGATTATTCAAGACCATAGAAAATCTGAATTATTCAGGACCATAGAAAATCTGGAAATTAATAAACTGAATTCTTTCAAGTTTTCAACATGAAATGCATAACCAGGTTTGCATAGAATTATTTATAGCAATTATGTGAAAAAGAAAACTGGAAGATACCTTTATAGGATTAAGTTTTGGGAGGCCTTCTGGAAAACGTGCCCCTAGCTCCTGTACAGCCAACAGTATACTTTGTCGTGCTTCCACTGGTCGGAGGTCAGAAGGAATAGATACTCTGATAGTGCTGAGAGCAGAAATTAGGGGCAACTGGACAGGGACCTAAACGAAGCACATGAATTCATTTTTGTCCATTAATTCAAGTAGTTTAACGCAAAACTACCTCTCTCACAAGAAATATGAACTGCCCTATTACATTTGTTGCTTTGCAATGAACATCAACTCACCACATGCATTTCACCCTTTTCCCCCGGACGAGGTGGGCATGGCTTAGGGCGAGAACCATTCTCACTTAAACCCTGAGAGCAATGGAGCAAGGTGTCTACTATATAACCACTATTACGAACAGAAGCCAGTGCTGAAGGCAAAGTGCCCAATGCTGCTGCAGGCTTTTTCACCACATTGACTACTACACCCCAACCCCAATCTGTTCCACCTTCCCGCACCTTAACCTGCAATATAAGAGCATTATGTAAAAACTGGAATAAGCAGCAGAATTGAATGAACCAACCTCAGATAGCAGCCTCAGTGTCAGAATGAGTGAAGCACAGCAATGATAACCAAAGATCTGGTAACCATGCTTTCCCCAAAACAACAATAGCAATTGTATTAAAAGTATATAACTTCCATAACTTACATATTTTCTTCTAAAGCGTAAACAATAACAGGACAGCTATATGGGTTAAGCAGGTTTTTGGTATCAAGATTCAAAATCACAAGGCTTATGAACATACCAGCCTACCAGGTAGAAGAAAATACAGAACCCTTTCAGGTCTGGTTATTTCCGACATCATCTGCTTCTCAAGTTCCGCAATATCAAGTTTCAGTTTATGATATTCAGCAAGCTCAGCCTACGCATACATCAAAAACAGGGTAAGTTTTTGACATATCTGAAAAGAAGAAAAAGGGCAAGGTTCACCTCGCCTGAGGCATCAAGCATGGCAGCTTCCTTCTCAAGCTTAGAAACTATTTGCCCAATGCCTGGCAATGCCTGAAAAAAGTTTTTAAAAAAAAGGGCTAATCATCATTCATACCCAATAAAAATAAAAGCTTCTAAAACACCTCAAAAAAGGGTAATACAAAACCTTCTCATACTGGAACTGGTGAAAGGAATTCTTAATGACGTGTTCAGCAGTAAACTGACCCTCAGCACGGCTCATTAAATTTAAAATTGAGTAATAACTCAATCTGAAAGTACTGACTAAAGGAGCTGGTTTACCCAAAACCATGTCCTTGAGAGTATTCATCTCCATCTGGAAGCAAGATAAAGGAGGATTGAGCTCTTGAGATGTTCAAATAGTGCAAGAGAACAATACCCAAGGTCATTACCAACCTAATATACCTGCTCATCAATCATTATGATACAAATGCCACGTTCATCTTTGCCTCGACGTCCAGCTCTTCCACTCATCTACCAGTAATAAATTTAGACAAATAGCTGTTAGTAACCAATTGATATGATTATTATCTAAAAATAATAATGACACTAGATGTGCCTCCTGCAATCTTCAATTACCTGGATATACTCCCCAGATCCAATGTACCGATGACTGTCACCATCCCATTTCTTAACAGACGTGAAAACAACAGTTTTTGCCGGCATGTTTAAGCCCATGGCAAACTGGCTTGCATACAACAACTCGCAATAAGGATGAGGATGTAGTTTGATATGGAATAAATACATAATAGACATGTCTAAAGGAGGGAAGCTAACTACTTGAAATCAGACAGGTACTTGATACACATATTACCGTTTCTGTAGCAAAAAGGGCCTTTACAAGGCCTTCTTGGAAGAGGAGCTCCACTAATTCCTTAATAATTGGGAGAAGGCCCGAATGATGCACAGCAATACCTCGTTGGAGAAGTGGCAGCATTAATTCAATAGCAGGTAAATTTCTGTCCTCCTCATTCAAGCATAATACTGCATTCCTGAAAACTTGTTCAACAGCATCCTTCTCCTCTATAGTATTAAAATCAAGCTTAGACATGGACATGGCATGTTGTTCACACTCTCTTCTACTGAAGCTGAAAATGATAACTGGTTGAAATTTCCGTTCCATAATCATCTGAGGTAGGAGACATAGTTCCAACTAAGTAGTTGACAAAATCTTTACATAATAGAAGCTTTTCGCACAGGCAAACCAGAGCAACAAGACTAAGATATATGTATGAAAACATTTATCTCCCACAAACTTAGTTTGTTATATATATATATATATATATATATATATATATATATATATATATATCCTTTCTGATCATAGTAACGACAACATAAACAAAAATTTATAAAAGATATGAAAGAACATGGACCAAAAGAACCCGGCAGGAAAAGAGCAACATGTGGTAAGAAGACCCAGTTGAAGGATTCAAAATTTGAAATACTTGAACAGGACCATTAAAATTCACACTCAAAGTTAGTTGTTAGTTGCAGAAGCATAATGTACAAGAAAATAGTAGTTGAAATAACAGACGTTCAAGTTTGTTCTCTACAGGTTTTGCAGGAAATATTTCTGGCCACATACTTTAAGTAACATGAACTTCAGTAAACCTCAAAAGTTCTAATTATAATTACCAGATTCACCATTCAAGAGAGAGAGAGAGAGAGAGAGAGAGAGAGAGAGAGAACCAACCACATACACCTCTCAAGGAGCACTTTAAGGCGTGCCCCAGCATTACCGACCATCTGGATCACTGGTAAAATAAAAAAGGCCACCTGGTTCACCGGTACTACCAAAATTTTCCTAACAGCAGCATGTGGTACAAAGATTCAAATAATGATCCTAACTGATTAGAATACGGAAAATAGTTTCCAAATGTGTTGCCAGTACACTATGCAAGCAACCACCATCAAAATAATATCACAACTTGAAAACAGTTCAACATGCCTGAAACTGCTTTGTTGTTCTAAAACTATAGTACATCTACGCATGACTAAATCTTATAGGTTTCAACAAAAAGCAAATGATAGTGAAGCGATGGTTCCCAAAAAAAAACACAGCAAGACACAGTACAAGTCATCATTATCACCCATCTGTCAAAGTTTAAAAGACTAGCCAGGGAAAACCTATGGATGTTGGGTTAATTGCCTAAAGAATAAGCATACAACTTCAGTGCTAATGGAGAAGAAGATAAAGTCCACCATTTTCTCTATCTTTTTTTTCTTTTCTTTTTTCTTTTTGCGTGGTAATGGAAGGAAAAGAAGAAACTACTTTAAGGAATAAGTCATGACACATGCTGTCAAGTTGGTAACATGTAGCAAAGTTATGATATAAAATTTTCATACCTTGACAATCTTGTAAATATCAGAACCTCCAGAGGCAGTCCCACCTTTTGCAATCCTTCCACTAGCTTTAGCATTTGCACTCTTATTTTCATTGCCCATCTTCTTTTGTTTTGCGAATGTATCCTGCAGCTTCATAAAATTATCCTCCTTTAACTGCTCATTCTCATCCACAACAAGATATAGGCCAGACCCACCCATAGGGAACACATAATGTTGGAGTGGAGTAGGACGAAAATCCGTGTACACCACATGACATGGCTGTTTGTGTATATTGCAAATCCATTCTGCAAATTCAGTCGCATTTGACATTGTTGCCGAGAGAAAGACCATCTTGATAGCCGGGGGCAGAAATATAATACTCTCTTCCCAAACCACCCCACGTTCTCGATCCTTCATATAATGAATTTCATCAAAGATAACCCAGGCAACCTCCTTTAAAACTTCAGAACCCCTATACAGCATTCCTCTAAGAATCTCAGTGGTCATAACTAAACAACTAGCATTGGGTTGTAGAGTGACATCACCAGTCATAAGCCCAACATCCGAAAACTCCTGACTCAATTCTCTATATTTCTGATTACTTAGAGCTTTTAATGGTGATGTGTAGATAACACGTTGCTTATCTCTAAATGACATCGCAATGGCATATTCTGCGACAGCAGTTTTACCCGCGGAAGTGTGTGCAGATACCAAAACCGATTCATTCCGTTCCAGGCAAGAGATAGATACTTGCTGGAATGGGTCGAGGGTGAATTCATATCTTTTTGCCATCTCACCAGTGAAAACAGGGTTGGATAGGGTACCATAGAGGGTTTCATCTTTGGATGATGTGTAACCGCTAGGAACTGCAACCTCGTGAACACATGTACGAGCTAGGTTTCTGCGTTTTGACGCTGATTCAGGTTTCGGTGTTTCTTGGGAGGCTAGGTTTTCTACCTCCGAATCCTCGGGTGATTTTCGTTTGCCTAGGGTTGGAGATTCTTCCATTTTTACTAAATTTTTGCAGATAAAAGCGAAACAGAATGAAAAAAGAGAGTGCAAGTGCTAATTCTTGTACCCTGCTTCTTGGAAATGGCGCAGCCTCTAGGGTTTATGAGAAACGCAGAAAATGCTTACGCGGAAGAAGTTGGGTGATAAATTAGGGTTTGCTGTGCAATTTCAGCTGGTTTACTGTCCGTGGAAGTGAAGTTCGAAAATGATTTTGAGGAATTTCTACCAAATTGCTTACCCGAAGTTGCGAAAATGGCTGCCGATAACAGTTGAAGGTAATGTGGAGAAAATTTGGATCATATGGCTGTTGCAGAAGTGAACGATCCAAATGGTTGAATTTCTTCTCCCCCGCACAATAACGACGCAGATGTTTCAAAGATACGGTTAATGCCCTCAACTTTCCTAGAATGACAGATTCATCCCTGCATTTGGATACTCGCCGCTTTGAGGATGTACGGACGGATTTAAGCATAGCAGAAAGGTTGAAACCGTTGATGAGCCGTTCGGGCATTTCGAGGATCTAAACCGTTCATTTTTTAGAGAGCTTTCTATTTGTGAATCTAGTCCAAAGCTGTGGAAGATCTAACCATGCAACCTGTTTGGACTCTCTTAATTTACCTACATATAAAAAGCATTCTCATTGGATATTTGTAGCCCGTTATTTTCTGCTTTAAATCAGGGTCACTTGTAATAAAATGGAAAAGCAAAAAGGTTTGAAATTTCAAACGAGTCATGAGCGTGACTTTCTATGTATAAGCTAAATATAAGAGGCTGAACAAGATACACGAGTTAGATCTATAAAAAAAAAAAAAAAAAGAGTAAGTCTGCAATTATCAAGACTCTGAGAAGTATGATCAATTGACAGTATATTTATTTGCAAAAGGAATGTGACAGTAGCTTTGTAGCATGAAAATGCATTCTAACTCATAAAAATTGCATTCTAACTAAAATTTAGGATGATTAGTTGTATTGATTTTCTTAGAAATAGAAAATTTAAGGTCAATGGTCATTTAGATAGTTTTGACCAGTGAATCAAGGATCAAAAGGTGTAGTGGGTTATACAATTTGCAATTATTCAATCTCTATGTAGTGTTGTTAGGTCATGACTACGAAAGTATATCACATAATACTAGTGTGACCACACATGGGGGCATGAGAAAAAGGGTTACTCATCTGAAGAAGTTCCTATTGGAAGACAATCTTTGGTGGAGGTGGAGGTATGGTAACACATGCCATCTATTAATACATGGGAAGACTTCAAGAAAGAGATAAGGTGATAAATCCTTTCGAAGAATGCATAGTAGTTAGCTCGGAAGGAGTTAGCCAAGTTAAGGCATACTAGTTAAGTTAGGTAAGTTAGGGAGTATATGACAAAATTTTTACCTCTTGTTCTCGACCTTATAAATATGAGTAACAAGGACAGAGTGTTCTTCTTCATGGATGGATTATAGACTTCGGCAGGGCTATGAGTTATTGCAACCTTAGCAATGACAAAGGAGCTCATGGACAAGGAGAGGGACTAGGAGGACTAGAGTAAGGCATGGACTAACACGTGAAGAGCTATGTGCAGCAAAGTGTGGGCTATTCCATATGTGGCAACGGCCACACAGCACGCTAACTGCCTTCGAATGAGATATTCGGTGTATTGAAGTAAGGGGAAAAGGATGAGGAGATGCAAGTGGGTGCAATATGGCTTCTCGCCTCGAGTGAGGCATCGTTAAGGGTGTCGACATAATGGGGTGGGGAATAATGTCATGGAGTAACAAAGTAGAGGCTCTTGCAGCCCCTCTCATGTGGTGGTTTGGCTAAAGAGTTGGCCTATGAGATTAGGGATTTGGTTGGAGTTAGGCTTAATTGGAATGCCCATGGGAGTTAGGCCCGTTTAGAGAGACTCATGGTGCATGGCCTGACTCTACAAAGCCCAATCCAAAACATGTATAGATAATGATTCTTATAAATATCTCGTATCTAAAACATGTACACATAATTGATATAGCTCTATCCACTATTGATGAAAATGCAAACTTACCTTTCATATAAGAAAAGTTTTCGAAGTAGTGTATAATGTAGTGGAATGAGTAGATATTTGTGTAGAGAGTTCCACAAAAGATTCTAGGTTAGTCCTAACCATTAGATAAGTGACATGTGGCATGATATTGGCCATCCATTTAGTAGGTGAGAGAGATCATTTGTTAAGACATCCAAAGTTGTACACATTTTGAAGAGTAATAAGGAGGTGTAGTTTGTGATCATCTTGTATGTGTTTCTTTCCTCTTATGGCTATCTAAGTGTCCCAAGTGCAAGGATGTGCAAGCTAGGAAGTTGGTTTAGGCTAACTTGGAGCTAAAGGCAGAAACTTAGCACAACTACCACATAGTTAAGAGGCTAAGGATATAGCATGATTATGATAAGTAGCACTTATAAAAGTTTGGATTGAGATTTGGATCATAGCTAATGGCAACGATTAGATGTCTCTATCCACTTCGGATTTTGCATTTATGCACGTAATTGTTGAGTTTTCAGCAAGTGCACGGCTGTTGTAGAATAGTTAGTGCAAGTTCGAGTCGATTCTATGGGGACTCCACTTGAAAGGACGGAGTTTACACAAATTTCAAATGCAATTTGACAAAAAATAAAATTCAAGTTCATTAAGCATTTCATGAGTAAACAAAAATCAAGTTTAAGTAAGTAAGAAATGAAAGTAAATGGCAAATAAAGAGAACTTTCCTATTTGACTGTGGTGTCACGTAGCAGATCACAACAGGTACTAATCAATAACAATGTAACTTCAACACAAATTAAATACAATAACAAGCTGAATATAATTTTCGTATCTTGATTACTGTGTCACGCAACGAACAAGAAGTAAAAATACATATTCTAGAAGTAAATTCGAGAACAATACTAACTTGGAAAAAGACAATATCAGGACATGCATGACATTTAAATTAAAGTCCCAAGGGCAGTTCTGAAATTTTGTTATAAAAATTCCCATTTCATCTTCTTCTTTGTTTTCTTCCTATGGAAGAGGAAAAACTAGGAATGGAGATGAGCACAGAGAGAAAGGTGGAGCAAGGGAAAAGAAGAGAGTGAGGCGAGGGTAAAAAAGGAAAACCCAAATCAGGTTTCCTTCTCCAAGCCGTCCAGTGAAGTGGATTGGGAGAAATGAGAGAGAGAGAGGGAGAGGTGCGAGCAGGGGCAAACAACGATGATCGACGATGGGAGATGGAGAGATGGGTTTCTCCGATTATCTAGTAGAAACCAAGCAAGAGGGAATGTGGTTCAAGGCTATTTAGACGCCTGGGCTGTGCTGGGTTTCGGTTGGGCTAAGCAGGTCGGTCAAGCAATGGTGATGTAGGGGAGAGAAATAAAGGACCGGAGGAATTTTGGGTTGGCTGTAAGTGGCTCTAAAGCCTGCGTTCTGTCTAGTGGTGCTGGGTAGATGACGCCAGTGAGGAGTGAATGGTGGGAGCACTAAGAAGGGGAAGGTGATGGGCTGACTTGTCCTGGGCAAACTAGGCGATGCGTGTCGGGCATGAGAAGAAGGGAAAGGCCAGTGATTGGTTTGATGACGCAGTGGCTGCGTGGAAGACAGTTGGGTTGGTCTGGGCGAAGGAGGGATCGATGAAGGAAGAACAGAGGGACTACTGTGCCGGTGATGCAGTACAGGGGAAGAGGCGGTGTTGGGATCAAGAGATTACGCGTCTGGTTCATATGCCAAGATCATATAACTGGGGTGCGCAAGGCCTATAGAGGGCTGCTCTTGGTCTAGCTACCGGTGATGATGAATCCACGAAGCACCAATTGAAGGTAGGGAGAAATAAGGAAAAAACAACAGTGAAAGTATGAGGGTCATGCGGTGCTTGTTAAGTTGGTAATCAGAGGGAGAGGAGCTGCGATAGAACCTCCCTCTCCTCCTCTATCAGTGTCCAACCACCTAGTCAAAGAGAGAAAAACCATCCTTTGCCAATTCTCCACCATCTGTTTTTAACATCCTCCCTTGTCAACTTTCCCCTTTCTGCTTTCGGCTCCATGTTTCCTTCTTTGTGATTCTCTCTTCCTTATTTCCCTCTTCATTGTTTGCAGCCCACTTAATTTAAGTAATAATCCATTGTGAGGTGTGTCCATCCAACCACTTTGATAATCTGCACAATTAGGTTAATTTGAGTCATCTAAATAATTTTAGGTTATCTGCAAAACAAAATACTAAGTTAGGACCATCTAAACTATGCATCTAATTAGCTATAATGATCATCTAATCGTTAACATTTCAATTTAACAGTTGGATGATCAATTAGAGCTAAAATTAACTTAAAACTATAAAATTACAATTAAATTATCTAATAAAATGTTAATCTAAAGTTATTTTAGATAAAATTAAACACTCAACACATCCCCCAACCAGCATTTTGCTAGTCCTTAGCACAACATGAAAAAAATACTAAAAACAAAAATGGTTGTCATTTTCGTAGGTACTAGCAGTTGCATTTAACATATGCAACAAGCTCTTAAACCACTAGGTTGCTAGTGGACGAGTTAGGCCCTGTGAGGGTTTGTAGTGAATCTCCTTTAATTATTTTTGAAAAATTTCTCCTATTCAACTTATATTAAATCCTTAACTTTAGCCTGCTAATAAAGACGAACAAAAAGGTTCAAAATCCTACCCTTTATGCTAAAGGTGCCCAATTAGTTAATTAAACTTCAGAAGGTGAGTATGTGTGATATAGCTAATATATAATAATAGTTTTGAGTAAAATATAACCTAAATTACCATCCAAATATATGCTTCAACTTCAATTCTCATAGGATATACTTGTCACTCAGAAAGAAGTTACTCAGAAAGGTGTACTCTCATTAATATGTGAGTAGAATGTTTTTCATCAAGTCCAAGTCTCACATATTTTACACCGAAGAATGATAATATAGAAAGAATGGTAATGGTCTCATGAAAGGATATCAACTATTAAGAATGTTACATTATACCCAACTTCTTATTCATTTATAGCCATATTCAAGTTATACTTCTCCTAAGATCAAGGGAGGACTTCTATTGGGACAAAATGTAGGCTTATGTAAGGGTTTTCAAAAGAATGAATATGAAGGTAAACAAAGGTTGTTCAGAGAGTATGTAAAGGTGTCATGACCCAAAATTTTTAAGCTTTTTTGTAGCACTTTACCAACTATATGTTTGTCCTTTACTAAATTGTTATAAATTAGTTATTTTAGTAATTCATATATAAGTGGATGGATGTTCTAGTTTAATTAAAATATGAAATGAAATAATTTGTAAGAAGTAGCTGAATAATTAGATTATACTCTCAAAATGAAATCCAACGCCTCAAAGAACATTGAAAACGAAGTTCGTATGACTAAGTTAGGGGCATTTGAAGATTAAGGGCAAAATTGTAATTTAACAGTTCAAAGATTAGGGGAAGAAAAACGCAAGGGGTCGTTTTACTAATGACACCCTTGTCTTCTCCATCTCCTTCTCCACCGCCGCAGTGCCATCCCCTTCCAACTATCGCACTGCACTGCCCTTGCAGTGCGATGCCGAAAAAAATGGCGGCACCGCCTTCAACGGTTATAAAAGCCCTCTTCCCCCCTCCCCCCTGTCACTCCGATCATCCTTTTCCCCATCTTCTCCGGCCGTTTCAGCCTAGGGTTCAGGCGGGCGTGAGCAAACCAGCACCAGTCGAAAAACCCCCTTTTCCGATGTTGACCCACTTCCCTTTTTCTTCTCTCTCTTTTTTTCCTTCTCTTCTTCTCCTTCTCCCTCCTCCGGCCACTGTGATTTCTCGACGACAAGGGTTTTCCGGCAGGTGTAGAGGGAACCGCACCCACCAGAAAAAAAAAAAAGAAAAAAAAGGCACCATCTCTAGTTGCCTAGGTAAGCCTCTCATCTCCCTCTCTTATTTTCCCTTTTTCCAGACCAAATCCATGCTGGATCTAGTGTTTTCTGGCCAAAAATCGCCGGAAGAAAAGCAGATTCGATGGTTCTGCCAACCCATCGAACCAGATGCGTCATAGGGACACGACACATAATGCGCGCCCAGAACGCGCCCCCTAGGACTGCCTTAGGGCGCATGTAGCATGCAGGCACAAGTCCTGGTTTGACCAGGGCGCGCGAGCGTCCTGGGAATTGTGACACCCGTTGCACGCACCAAAGACGCCCTCGCGTAACACAGTCCAAAATGCATGCCCCAGCGCATCATTCAGGCATGCGCATGCTTGTGAATGCGGTCTCAGGTCGACCAGGATGCACATGCATCTTGGGAACCGTGACGCACAAGCCCTATTTGGACAAATCTGGTTCGTCCGTTGATTTGCGACACTAAAAACGCAATTAAGGAGGCTATATAACTCCAATTGATGATCTAAAAGAACCGTTGTATTTGTATTGATGACACGGACCTAATGATACCATAAAAGTTATGATCAAGGGACTATTTTGCATGACTATAGCTAAAAAACTATAAAATTATCATAGATCGGCAAGATCAAAGATGATCAAATCTCATAGATTGATCCATTTGATATAGTAGGAGATTAATATACCTATATCAACCCTAAATTACATAAATCAACCATTAGAAACCCACAAATCAGATATCTATAACCTATAGTATAGATCTAGCCGTTGATCTATAAAATAGGATATAATATTTGGATTTTTATTTCCAAATAATACCTAGGACTTCACAAAGGTGATCTAGAGCTCAAAATTGAGGAGAAACGCCATCTAAATGACATCGAGGTAGGTAGTCTAATACTATAAGTTTTCAAATGCATTTTCAAAACTCTAATTGATTTTTTTAATCCTAATGACCGTGTTTAGTATGCTTTTTTGCAATAAGATATTCTCATAATGAGTATGCAGATTTTCCTTATGATCTTGCATGCAATTGCTTGTATATTTGGTAAATAGTCTTTATATAAGCACTGCATACATGTTTTGGAATTAGTTGCATAAATTGCACGAGTTGTGATGATTGAGATTCGAAATATATGCATATTTATATGCATTGCTAGCATGTTTTGGAACTCACTGTATAAATTGCTTGATTTACGATGATTAAGATTTGGATTATCTATATATGCTTTTTGGGCTATTGAGCCTGGTGGGCACTATGCTGAGAGGTTGTTTATGTACGAGGTTGGCCTCCCGGCCTCTACCACAAAAAGTGGATGCTATCGCTATCAAAATGGCATTGTCCCTTCCTCGACTGCTGTAGTAAACAGGGACGACCATTGGAGGTGTTCATATTATCCTTTTCGAGGACATATCCATAGTCACCGTGGAGGCTATGGTGGACTGGCCTCTAGATACCGGAGACACACGATCCCAGCTGTGTGCTGATCGTAAGCATAGTGACCCAATGATTTCAATGTTATCGATATGCATATAGCATTGAGATGGTCGTATTTGAGTACTCGTGACCAATTGGCTTGATGTGTTCTCTAAAAGACCATGTGCATGATACTTATAGTGATGCCAACATATACTTTAAATGACGATTATTTTAAGAGTTTCATGATTATTATATTTGACTTGTTGGTTTGATGTGTTTGCCAAGATCTTCTTACATGAATCTATTGATTTCTACTTTATGATTTTAGTCATATTTATATAATTGAATACTAATTTTTTGTCAAGGATTCCATGGTTAAAATTGCATCAATGAGCTTACATTTTATCCATAAATATGCATGTTTACACAAAAAGGAATCACTGATGTTTTACATGACAAAGCGCCTTGAATTATGCATATTGCCTACCGTGTTTTCAAAATAGTAGTATTAGATCACCTACCGGGTATGAGGAATACTCACCCAAATATATTATTTTTACAGATTAGCACCAAAAAGGATTAGATGAGGCATCGGAAAATGATAGTGCTACGATCAAATGAATGAAGAGAAGACAAGCATAAATGTAATTATATAATCTACCCTTTTGGGCATATATATGTAATTACTACAGAGGGACTATGTGTTGTGACTGAATATACTTCAAAAATATTTATGATTTTCTTCATTTTTCAAAATTTTCTTATTCATCTTGAAAGCAAATGACACTCGAGGTTTTAAAAATGAATTTAAAATAAAAGATTTTTTCCATTGCATTGCATAGTTTTTCTAAAAGTGTTTTTAAAGAGGGATCGATCCCGCCTTAGGAATTAATTTTACATTTAAAAATGCATGTGAAAACCTGGGTCGTCACAAAAGGTCTTCTATCAGTGTATTCACAATTTTTCTATTTATCCTTGCAAGAGTGAACATTCTTATTTTTCATTGGCCATCAAATTTTTTTTAATAGTATAGCCTTTTTGGACTTTCTCTTCTTTTTCACCTTTTTAATGTTCATCTCTTGAATTGTATTGTTCATACTTTTTCTCAATATGTTCTTCAATCTTATCTATATATTTCCAAAACAAATGGGTAATAATAAATTATGGAGATTTAATATAGGTAACGGTTGTTTGATTAATAAAGAGAATGCTGATATTTAGAAGGCTTAAGGGGCAAACAAGTAAAAAATAATATGGAGAAGGCTAAAGACTCTCGGTTTTACAAAGGATGGCCTCTATTATTTCATAGGTTTCATATGACTTAAATATGACTATAAACTTAAGAGATATATGGTATAGTCTTTTGCAATTTCTCAATAGACAATCAAGTTGAAGAATAATGAGACCAACTAAGAAATAATGCCTGCTAAAGAAAATTTTGAATTTATGTTTAACCCTCAGAAAAGGAAGAATGGCTCAAAACTCACTTGGATTATAAGTCTCCACAAATTTTCTTCAAGATCTTTAAGTTATATTTCTCTCTTCAATTTACTATATATAACTATTTTGTGCAATTCATATTCCAAGTTTAATTTTTTAAAACGATACTTTAGAAAAAGAATAAAAAGATGAACTAATTGTATACAACTCTATTAAGAAGCTGAAGTTCAAAAATTAAGTTGAATATTCAGAAAATCTAACTTCTTTTCATAAAGGATTTTTTTTTTTTTTATGAAAGAAAAGTTAAAAATCTCATGCATATGTACACCCCCCAACCTGAACCAAATGTTGTCCTCAATGTTTGAAAATCCAGGATGCCTAAATGATGAATGGAAGATGTAAAAGATAGAGATTTCAAAAACTTTTGGGTTGCCTCCCTAGGAGCATTAAGTTTAATGTCTTTAGCTAGACATAATGATGAGTACACTAATGGTAATTGGCAAGGCTCCTAGAGTGGTAATCTAAGGTGGGTTATGATATTGAGGTGCCTCTAAAAGTGTCTTTTCAATTTCAGGATTAGGCATTTCTAAGAAAGGTTTTAACCTTTGACCATTGAATTTTTATATCTCTTCATCCTTCTCAATCTCGATGCCTCCATGAGGATAGATTGTATGTACTATATAAGGTCTAACCCATCTAGATCTAAGTTTTCCTGGGAATAGATGCAGTCTAGAGTTATACAGTGTGAAAGATTTCCTTAAAATATGCCTATCGTGTGTAGCCTTCATTCGAGCTTTGTACAATCGTATAGAATCATATGCATCTCTCCTCAATTCTTCTAACTCTTTGAGTTGGAGTTTCCTATGGGTTGCAGCAGAATCTAAGTCGAAATTGAGCTTTTTGATTGCCCAATATCCATGTGTTCCAACTCTACTAGTAAGTGGCAGGCCTTTCCATAGACTAAGTGATAAGGTGACATTCCTATAAGGGTTTTATATGCTGTGCGATAAGCCCACAAGGCGTCATTCAGTCTCAAAGTCCAATCTTTTCTACTTTGATTAACTATCTTTTCTAGAATTTGCTTTATCTCCCTATTGGATACCTCTACTTGGCCACTGGTCTGTGGATGGTATGGGTAGCTATCCTGTGGCTGACACTATACTTTTTCATCAAATTTTCAAACACTTTATTACAAAATTTTTCCCCCATCACTGATTATGGCTCTAGGAGCACCAAATCGTGCAAAAATATTTCCTTTTAAAATTTTTATTACGACTGTGTGGTCATTGGTTTTGCAGGGTATAGCTTCCACCCACTTGGATACGCAGTCCACTCTCAATAAGATGTACAAGTTTCCAAATGAATTAGGAAAGGGTCCCATAAAATCTATGCCCCAAACATCAAATGGTTCTATGACAAAGATTGGGTTTAACAGCATTACATGTCTCTTTCTTAATCTTCCTAACTTTTAACAATTTTCACATGCTTTGCAATAAGCATGTGTATCCTTAAATATGGTAGGCCAATAAAATCCACATCGTAAAATTTTTGCAGCAGTCTTTTTAAAGTTGAAATGGCCTCCACATGCATGATCATGACAAAATGAGATGATTTGATTATGCTCGTTATCTGCTATGCATCTCCTAATCCCAAATAAAGTATTTAACCTCAACCAAAAATCTTTTCCTATCATGTTTGGTCCAATGATTTGGCATTTGTCTTGTAACAAGATAATTGGCAATGTCCCCATACCAAGGCAACTACGAAATATGCATTAATTGTTCATCTGGGAAGAATTCAGTTATAGGCACATTATCACTAGTGTGCTCCACCACTAATCTGGATAAGTGATCTACTATGACATTTTCAGAACCTTTCTTGTCCCGAATTTCTAAGTCAAATTCTTGTAGCAATAGTATCCAATGAATCAACCTAGGTTTTGCATCCTTTTTAAAAAGAAGGTACTTTAAAGCTGCATAATCCAAGTACACAATAACCTTAGACCCTAACAAGTAAGATCTAAATTTATCTAGAGCAAACACTATAGCTAACAACTCTTTTTCTGTGGTTGAGTAGTTGAGTTGTGCATCATTTAGTGTTTTATTAGCGTAGTATATCACATGGGGAAGTTTTTCAATGTGCTACCCCAAAACAGCTCCAATGGCATAATCTGACTTGTCACACATTATCTCAAATGGTATGCTCCAATCCGGTGGTTGAATAATGGGTGTTGATGTCAACTTGTCCTTGAGTTGCACAAATGCTTTCTTACAGTCTTCATCAAGGTTAAAATTAGCTTCCTTTGTAAGTAAATTACATAGGGGCTTGGCAATTTTGCTAAAATCCTTGATGAAGCGTCTGTAAAAGCCAGCATGTCCTAAGAAGGAGCGACTTTCTTTAACCGTCCTTGGAGGAGGAAGATTGGCTATTAAATCCACTTTTGCCTTATCGACTGCTATTCTATTGGGTGATATTATGTGGCCTAAAACTATTCCACTTTGTGCCATAAAATGACACTTTTCTCAGTTTAAAACAAGACTTTTCTCCTTACACCTTGTAAGAACTAATTTTAAGTGGTGCAGGCACTCGTCAAATGATGACCCAAATACTGAGAAGCCATCCATAAACACCTCAAGAAATCTTTCTACCATGTCAGAGAAAATGTTGAACATACACCTTTGAAATGTTGCTAGAGCATTACAAAGCCCAAAAGGCATATGTCGGTAGGCAAAGGTTCCAAAAAGAGAGGTAAAGGTGGTCTTCTCATAATCCTTTGGTGCTATAAGAATCTAGTTATAACCAAAATTTCCATCTAGAAAATAGTAATGGCTATGTCCAGCCAACCTCTCTAACATTAGGTCAATGAAAGGTAGAGGAAAATGGTCTTTCCTCGTGACCATGTTCAATTTGCGGTAATCATTGCAAACTCTCCACCTAGTGATCATGCGGGTTGGAACTAACTCATTCACCTCATTTTTGACTATCGTGACCCCAGATTTCTTGGGTACAACTTGAACAGGGTTGACCCAAGTGCTATCAGAAATATGGTATATAATACCAACATCTAGAAGCTTTAATATTTCATCTCTGACCACATCCTTCATGTGGGGATTCAGTCGTCTTTGGGTTTCCTTAGAAGTTTTTGCATTTTCTTCCAAGTGTATCCTATGCATGCATATGACTGGACTAATCCCCTTGATGTCTGCTTTGGTCTAACCTAGAGCATTCTAATGTTCCTTTAGAACATTAAGAAGATTCCCTTCTTGTTCCTTATTAAGATCTGATGCTATTATTATAGGCAAGGTCTCATTTGGTCCTAGGTAAGAATATTTGAGGTTGTCAGGCAAGGGTTTTAAGGCCAGAGAAGGTGGGTGCTCTGTAGAGGGCATGGGAACAGACTCTGAATGCGGGTGTGGCTCCACATAGGGGCCCCACTTGGAGGTATCCATGATTAGAACATCCTCTAAAAGGTTTTTTACCTCCTCAATAGACTTGTCTACATCAAAATATCCATTAAAATACATGAGACAAGCTTTTAGTGGTTCATTAATTGAAGATGGTGTATGAATGTCATGAACTATACTCTTATCAAATTAACATCACAAGAATCGTCGAGGTCTAAATGCTGGTGGTCGGCATTAAAATCATTGGTCATTTTATGTCATTTTATGGCATAAAAACTATTCCTACAGTTATTTATGGCATTGGACGTTATTAGAAATGGTCGTCAAAGGATAATTGGAATTTGACTTCTAGAATCAAATACAGGTTGGGTGTCTAGTATAATGAAATCTACTGGGTAGTAAAACTTGTCCACCTGTATCAAAACATCTTCAACCAAACCACAGGGTATCTTTATTGATCTATCCGTTAATTACAATGTGATAGTGGTTGGTTTTAACTCACCGAGTCTTAGTTGCTCATAGACGGAGTATGGCAATAAGTTAACACTAGCCCCAAAATCAAGGAGTACCCTATCTATAACATGATCTCCAATGATGCAAGCAATTGTAGGACATCCTAGGTCTTTAAACTTTGGTAGGGTCTTGTGTTGAATCAAAGAGCTTACTTGCTCGGTGAGGAAAGCTTTCTTCTGGATATTGAGCTTTCTCTTTCTGGTGCAGAGCTCTTTCAAAAACTTGGCACATGCAGGGATATATTTTATTCATTGAGCAATGGAATGTTAATTTTTACATGTTTAAATACATCCATTAGCTCATTGAAATTTGTACCCTGTCTAGCCTTGTTCAGTAGCTGAGGAAATGGGGCCTTGGGCACATAGGGTGCCTCCACTATAGGTTTAGCAGGAGATCTCTGTCTTTTATCCATCTCCTGTGATTGGGTTGCTTCTTTTCCCTCTTCAATTTCCTTAGCCTAGCCAACTTTGTTGTTTACCTGACGACTGCTCCTAATGGTGATTATGGACTTAGCATGCTCATGCGAATCATGAGTTTGAGAGATTGACCCTATCTCAAATTGGCCCTTAGGGTTGGGGATGGGCTGACTAGGAAACTGGTCATTTCCTCTTTCCTATAATGCAGTAGACAACTAGCTGACTTGCATTTCTAACTTGGCAATGGCTTGAGAGTTGACATGGATAGTATTGTGAAATTGTTGTAAGGCCTTATTTGTGTCTTCATTTTGCTTTAATGACCTTTCAACAAGGGCTTGAATGTTTCCCTCAAAAGATAGTTTCTTTGGTTGTTGAAGTTATTGGAAGCCAGGTGGTTGCTGAGGAATTGTAGCCCTAGGAAGGTTTTGGATGAGGGATTCAATGTTGGTCCTCCCTGATGGCTATTCTTTGACTAAGAAAAGTTTAGATGCCTAACCCATCTAGGATTGTAGACTTAGAATATGGGTTAATGCTAGGATTGTTGTACGCACCATGTGCATTTGCTTGTTCAATAAGATATTCATTAAGTACTCTATTTGATGGACAAGATGTAGCCATATGGGCTAGGCTAGAAAAAAGAGCCAAATCTCTTATGGAGGTTTAAGACATGTGGCAGCCATAAAGGATTGAAACATAGTTTCAAGCTTATTTTCTCTTCCTTCATACTTGTCCATTCTCTCTACTACAGAGTTGAGTTTATTGAATAGATCTACATGTACTCCTATCTCATATAGACCCCTTTTCTTTAGAGGTTGGTTGATTCTCTCTCTTCTATTGGAGTAATACCATTGCTGAGAATTATCTGCCAATGTTTGAAAGAATTCCTAGGCTCCACTCTCATCTTTTAACATCAGGGTGCCACCACTTGCTGCATCTACCATTTGACTATTTTGATTTATCAATGCTTCATAGAAGTATTGAACTTGCTGCTATTTCTTGAATCCATGATGAGGGCATTTCTACAGTAAGTCATTCCATCGTTCCCAACACTCATAATATTGCTCATCCTCCCTTTGTTGGAAATTGATAATTTCACGACGAAGGGCATTGGTTTTGTGAACAGGGAAAAATTTGTTTAAAAACTTCCTAGACAATTGGTCCCATATATTAATAGAACCTACCTCCAGGGAATTGAGTCATGACTTAGCTTTGTCTTTGAGTGAGAATGGGAATAACCTAAGCCTAATAGAATCATCCAAAAAAATTTAGAATCTAAATGTGGCACAAATATCAAGGAACTCCTTTGAATCAAAAGGAAGCAACACCATTCATTTGCAATAGCAGAGGCCCCATATTAAGGCCTTAGAGGTATCTTATAGTTGTAATTTTTGTATATAGGCAATATGGCCGAGGCCAAACAAGATGAATATCTTGGATCTGTATAAAAGTGCAAAAAAGGCCCACCCCCATTTTGGCTCATGACCCTCTATACATTTTCAAGCACCAATGTATGTATGTATCGTGTATGTGTGTGTGTGTATATATGTTGTATCTTCAGCTTACTTCTTTCTTAATCAATCTCAAATAAGGTCCTTTAATTATTTTTATACTTTCCTTTTTTCTTTGAAAGATAACTGGCTTTGAGCCACAAAATTTGCTTGTGAAAATAGACTTAGACCAACTAAGGCAAAGTGCTAAAATCCATTTTTTATCTATTGGTTGAATACATACATTAGCATCTTAAGAGTCTTTAAACCATTCCCTTTTTGCTGAATTACTTCTACTTCTATACAAAATGCACATATGATATAAGTTATCCTCCTTTCTTGTGTAATTTTTTTTTTTTTGCTGGCCTTAGTCTTTGCATTTTTTATTATTATAAATACTTGATCCTCTTGATAGATAGTCACTCTTAGTGAAACTACTTACCTTTCAAAAATAAAAAATGTCTTCTTCCTCTTTTTTTCCCCTCCAACTTTTCCATCTTCTCCCTAATATTTTTTGTTTACTCTACATAATACATCACATTATCTTAATTTAATTACTAAAATATTTTCATTTTTTAATATTCTTTTTAAAGTTAGACAAACACTAATGCACTTTCTTGAACCCTTGTCTCTCAAGTGAAAGACTCCTCCTTGTGCTAATGCTCATGCAATATCTTCTCATAGTTTCTTAAACTAATCTTCCCAATATGTCATAACGAGCAATATACTAGTAAATATGTGTAATATATCGATAATGATTAGATAGATTTCAAGTTTTCTAGCGATCAATCACTCAAGCTTGGTCAACTCAACCCATATTTGTGTCTAATTTTGGGGTCAAGCATCCTAACCTTCACTTGCTTAAAAGGTAATTATCTCAAAAAATATTGAAAGCAATGTAATTTCTATATTTGCTTCATGATCTTAATGTACCTTGTGACTTCCGATATTGTCGATGAGATGGTCATGTCGAGCTACTTCGATGAGAATTTCTGGTCCAGTGCTTAGCCATTTGAATACCTCCTTTCCCACTGGTTCTCCCTGCAACATGCCAGTGTAATAAATGGGAGCCAACAATATTAAGACAGAGCTAGTAATACCAACACCCATATATTCGTCTAAGGTTGGCGTATGTCCCTTGTTATGCCACAGGGCTTTGGCGACATAGGCTTTAACTAATCCTTTAGTCTGAAATTTCACAAAATCAATAATGATCATCAAGCTAAGTTTAATCAAATAAAGTTTAAGATAGAGGATTTACAAGATGAAGAATGATAAGGAAAAGTGCACTTGGTTGCTTAAGGAAGAAGTACAAATCAACGAGTGTCACCTAGTAATTGTGTTTTTTTTTTATAAATAATTTTCTTGCTACTTGTTTGGAAAAACACAAGTCTAAAAAAGGACAATCCCGGTGCATGATGCTCCCCCTTATGCAGGGTCCAAGGAAAGGGCAGACCACAAGGGTCAATAGTACACAACCTTACCTTGCATTTTGTAAGAGGATGTTTCCATGCTTTGAACCTGTGACCTTAGGGTCACATGATGACAACTCTACCATTGCACCAAGGCTCTTCTTATGGAGAAACACAAGTCTCATTCATTGATATGTACTTCTCTATTAAGCAAGCTAGAGCCTTGCTTGGTAGACACTCTTAGAAGATTACCTCTTTCTTCTCATAGTGTGCACGATAAGAGCTTCCTTCTGGGGCTAGCTCATCCTCCATCTACTGAACAGTGTCTAGAAGAGCACGATATAATACCTTTGTATAATCTGGCAACTGGTCCATGGCTTTAAGGTTCCACCTAAAGAGTAGAGCACCAAGCAATAACAAATTATAATAACATGGATGCAAAATGATAAACCATAGTAAGCTTAGGTCACGGGTTCATAAAAAACCAGCTTACCTTTCTAAAAAAAATTAATAGTAACAAATTTTAACAAAAATCAAATGCCTAATGGTAGGGAGAGAGGTGCTATGACGACTCGGGTTTTCATATGCATTTTTAAATGCATAACTAATTTCTAATGCAGAGTTGGGCCTTGTTTGAAAAACAATGCAATGCAGCAGAAGAAGAAACTTTTTCTTTTAAATCCATTTTGGAAACCCCGAGTGTCATTTACTTTCAAGAAAAACAAAATAATGTTTACACAAAATACAATAAATGTATCACAAGTCCGTCCAATCACAGCTCACAGTCCAACTATGCTAAATACATATACATGTCTCAGAACAATAAATTATACACTCACATTTACGTTTGTCTTTATCTTCTCCCACTTGATCGCAACACTAAAATTGTCTGATACTTCTTCTATTCCTGATTGAGCTGATCTGTAAAAATAATATATTGAGTTGAGTATTTAATATACTCAGTAGGTGACCTGATATTACTAATTTGAAAACACAACATGCAAGAGGCGTAATTTCAAGAAAAGTAATAAGATCATGCAATTCTATTTTGTATAACCATAAGTATTTATGCATAAATTATAAAACTCATTTACACATTTTCAAATAATGGAACTTTTATCAAATCCATTAATTAGCAACATAAACATTACGAAAATAATATCAGTCAATCAATTCATGCACTAGAATTTTTTGTGAACACATCAAGACAATTGCTCAAAATCAATGATTCGCACAATAGTAATAATTACTAAAAATCTTAAAGTAGTAATCGATCAAATCAAATAATAGAATTTCAACCCCACGATAGATATCATGCACGTGGATATCTCGAAAAACACATTAAGTTGATGGGTTGGCGATCATATAAAGTCGACAAGTCAGCGAACACATCAAGCTGACTGGTTACGAGTACTCGTTTACGACCATCTCAATGCAATATGCATATCAATATCAAAACTGAAATCATATGGTCAACTATGCTAACGAACAAAACCTATCTAAAATCATGTGTCTTCGGTATCTAGAGACCAGCCCACCATAGTCTTTATGGCAACTATGAATATGTCCTCAAAAAAGGTGTCGAGAACACCTTCAGTGGTCGTCCCTATTTACCACAGCAGTCGAGGAAGAGACAATGCCACTTTGGGCAGTGATACTTACCTTCTTTGGTGGTTAGAGGCCGGGAGGCCAACCCCGTACATAAACAACCTCTCAGCATAGTCCCCACCAGGCTTATTAGCCTAAAAAAGATATATACATATAATTCAAATCTCAATCATCGTAAATCATACAATTTATGCAATTAGTTTCAAAACATACAAGCAATGCATATGTAAAATCTGTTCAATGCAAACAATTACATTGAAAACCATAAATCATGAAGACAATTATGTGTGCTCATTATAAGAATATCATATCTCAAAAAGCATACTAAACACGGTAATAGAGTCAAATAAATCAATTATATTTCAAAATGCATTTGAAAATTTAGTAGTATTAGACTACCCACCTCGAAAGATGTTACTTAATTCGTGTCCTCCTTTAGCTTAAATCCTGGATCTTCTTCAAGGTCATTATAGTATCCTGTGTATAAGAATCTAACTATTATTTCTCAATCATTAATCAGGTTCATAGATTAATGTCTTAGATCATCTATCTAGACTCAGATCACATCCATAAATGGTCAGATCTATGATCTAAGGGTGATCATCCTTAATTCAGGGTTGAATTGAATACCTAAAGCTTCTGAGTTGTCCAATAGACCACTTATTAGATTCCTAGGATTTTGAGGTCATAAGAAGATAAAATTGTTCTCTGATCCTAAATTTTATTACATAATTAGGTCAGCATCATTAATACAATTCCAACAGACTTTTTGAATTGGTAATTGGAGTTGTATAACTCTTAGAATTTAAGAATTTGTGTTTCAGATCAATAGGGATAAGGCGGGTCTTGTGCATCACTGTTCCTAGGATGCTACAGTGCTATGGCCAAACCAAAACACTTCCCACACGCATGAGGGCACTCCTGCATGAGCAGTTCCTGGGCGTGCTTTATGCAGTGCGTCCTTGTAGCAGATCAAGTGGACCAGGGTGAAACAATTTGATCTAGACCGTTCGTTCATCTCGGTCCCGATCAATGCTAGAGATTGCCCAAAATTTTCCTATCTTTATGGATCCTAGGATTTTGGGGTGCCCTGGTTTCATTGGACGGCTCGGATCATCCATTTGAGTTGCCTCAGAGATGATCCTCAATAGATCTGACAGATCTGTTTTCACTGGCATATTGCCAGCTAGGTGATGACAAATCTGGCTTAGATCTGAAGGAAACTCTCTGGAAAAAGAGAAGAACAAAGGGAAAGGGAAAGGGAAAGGGGCTTACCTAGGTGGCCAAATAGAGAGGAGATCTGGGTTTTCTCGATGATGCGAGGTCTTCTACGTCGCCAGAACCTTAGATGCTAGAGATTGTCGGAGTGGAGGGAGAGAGATGCGATGGGAGGAGGAGTAGGGGAAGATTTATAGAGGGAGGTGGTGCCACCATTCTTTCAGTTGCTGTAGAGGAAGACTAGAGAAGGGTGGACGGCGCCAACACGGAGCCGACACGGGGCGCTAACATGGGGTGATGGAGGGCTTGCGTAGCATGACACAGGAAGGGTGTGTCGTTAACAAAAGAGCCTTGTGCTCTTCTTCTTTTTTTAACTTTTAATTACTGAAATACCCATCATTTTCTAACACTCCTAACTTTTTCATACGAACTCCTTTTTTAGTATTCTTTGAGGTGTTGAATTCCATTTCTCGAGTAAAATCTAATTATACAGATATTTGTAGCAAATTCTCACTTCATATATTTAAAATTAAATAAAACATTTATCTACCCATCTAATATAATTATTTTTCAAAATAAATAAGATATAAAAATTTCATAAATTACAAACACTATAATTGATTGTAATTTGAAGGAGGGATCCTAAAAGAACTTAAATTTTTGGGTTATCACAAGTGCAAAATCATGTTACAAATGGTGGGAAATGCAGGAAGATTACATTGGCGAGAATTAGACTCAGTCTAGGTCATAGGCTAGAAACTCAATCACCCAACAGGACTTGAAAGTGAAGAGAGGCGAGTTAACTCGACTCTATTTGTTGGTGACTTGAAAAAATTTCAAGTGGCATTTTATGCCAAATTTTGAAGAAATCTTATATATCTGAAATTATCCATACACAAGCAAAGGATTGTTGCTAGTGGAGTTGGTTTAAGAGGCTTATTGTTATGTGAGAGGCACATAGTTCACAAAATTCTCTAAACAATTGGAAACTTTTGATAAGTTCTAACTTTTGATTCTTGGAATCTTTTTTTTTTTTTAATTCAGAATTTTTATAATTTTTTAATTCAAAACTTGATTCAAGAAATTAATGTGAATTATCTAAATAAACTCAAGTACCACAAATAATTTGCAAAATTCTCAAATATTTAGTTAAAATTTTAAATTGAAATCTTAAACTCACATATGAGAAATAGTTTTTTTCTTTTTTCCAATTTTTCACAGATGCTTGTTGAACTTTTTGAGTATTTGCCTTAATATTCATTCCCAACTCTGAACTTTGTGACTATGTAGATCACTACAAGTATGGTGTCATAACATTTTGTTCAATGAGTTGACTCAATCTGCTAGTGGGTTAAGTAACTATGCAATTTTGACTTTATTTTCTACCAATGGTAATAACTAGGGCAAGTTTCAAGTTAACTCATCGAGGATTGTTTTAGTATCTTACTTCATTGAAAATGGCACTCAACAAACCTATCCACAACATCGCTGAATTGTTGAAGTTCTTCTACTGTCCCATATACATCATAGAGGACATCGATAACTGCCACTAAACCAAGAAATTTAGTTAAGTAGGATCTAGCTCGAGAGTATTTTGGTTGGTAATAAATTGAAAGAGGCCAAATCCAACCCTCCACCAGCCAGTCCCTTGCAAAAGGCAGCTTTCCTATGAGGTCTATGCCTTTCCACCACCTACAAGTCATATTGAACATGACCATAGTTACACAAAAACTTCAAATAATTGGAATTATTTTGGATGTATATTTTTTGAATAGTTCGAAACTTGTTATATATTTTCAATTCAGCATAGGTTACCAAATTAAACATCACTTCATAAAATTCTACTCCAATTTCAAGAATAATGTATCAAATGCTTAAATATTATCTATAGATCTGGTAATCCTTGTAATTATTTTGTCCAACTTTCTCTTTTTTAGCTCTAGTTCGAGGCACGAACAATCTAACAATGTTTAACTTAAAAAATAAAAGGTTAAAAATAAAGAAGACCACGGAATCTAATATCTCTCACCTGGAGCAATCCCTCACTTCTATTTGGTAACATATCTGCACTAAATTGGAATCAAGCTTGGCAAGCTCAAGTAGCACATCGTTTCGTGATTTATCTTGTTCATAGATTAAGATGTAGAGCCTTGACACAAGCCTTTGAACCCTCATGTGGAGGGGCATGTCTAGGGCATGTTCGATCAGACTTGCAAGATGAGAATCTTGATGCTTATTAGCCAATTTAAGGTGTTCCGTAGTGAAAGTTATGGCTTCATCAAGTACTTCTTCTCCTTCAATGCTTAGATGTGCTGCCTCGTACAAACTCAATAGGCCAATTATGTTGGTAGTTAGGCTGGATTTGAAGTTGCCACTTTCATCTTTGAATTTGTCAAATACATCTGTTTCACCACAGTGATTGTTAGTAGACAGTAAACAATTTTGAGCAATATCCTTCTAGTGCAATGACACAATGAGTTTGTTTAAGCTAAGGCCTTCTACTACAAGTGCGCAATGGAGTAGGGGCGGCAAAATATGACACGACACGATAACACGACTCGAACCCGACAAGAAATTTAGCAGGTTCGGGTCGAGTCTTATTATGTTCGTGTCATTTTCGGGTGACCCAAAAATGACACGCCAAAAATCGTGTTGTGTTCGAGTCAATCAATTTGACCCATCGTGTCAACCTGTTTAACAGGCGACCTATTTACTCATCACCTTAACACAATTCTAATATGGAATAGTTGAAAATATAGGACGGTTCCTGAATAACCGTCTTATATTACTCATGTAATATAGGACGGTTCCTAAATAACCATCTTATATTACTCATGTAATATAGGACGATTCTATTGATAGTTATATAGGATGGTTCCTGAAGAACCGTCCTCTATTACTAGTTATAGAGGACGGTTATATTACTAAAAATTAGATTAAATGCTAAAAATTAGCTAAAAATCATCAATACATGAAGATTCAAGCATGAGTAAGCTATATATGTGGATAAGAATAGGTATTAACTAATAAATATAAAAAAGAACAATTTTTTTCCTAATTTTCATAACTTATTTTTTCAAAAAAAATAAAAAATAACACTAAATTACAAAAAAAAGAAGAAGATGAAAACATTATCACACATGAATACACAACATGGGAAACCTCTATATGTGGATAGAAATATGTTTCAATGAAGAAATACGAAAAAAACAACGACCTGTTTTTATTTTCGTAACTAATTTTTTTGGAATAATAGTAAAAAACCTAAAAACAAACTCAAATCTAGAGCAAAGAAATATAAAACTCAAATGGAATGTTTCTTATACACATAGAACTAAAACCCATCAAGATCTATGGAAAATAGTTAACAAAAAACAAAAAAAAATTGAAAAAAATACATATTGTAAAATTCATAAATACATACCTTTTTTTGCTTAGATTTGTGAAAGATCGAAGAGGAATGGTGGTTTTCACCTTCTCAGACTAAAACCCATCATGATTTATGGAAAATAGTTAACAAAAAAACAAAAAAATTGAAAATAAAAGGTACTGGTTTTTACGTTTTTTACAAAACTGTATACAGATTGTAAAATTCATAAATACATACCTTATTTTGCTTAGATCTGTGAAAGATCGAAGAGGAATGGTTGTTTTCACCTTCTCAGTAGTTTGGACTGTTGGAAGATTGAAAATTTGAAATTAGGGTTGATCAAGGTAAAAACAATATATAGAACAATATAGGACGGTTTTTAAATAACCGTCCTATAATATATAGAACAATATAGGAGTTTTTAAATAACCATCCTATAATATATATAATGAAATATAGGATGATTTTTTTATAACCGTCCTATAAGTTATATAGGATGGTTATTTTATTTATTAGAAAGGTATAGGACGGTTGTTGACATGTTGTTGCATAACCGTCATATAAGCTATAAGAGTTATGTATTTAATTAATCTTAGTTGAGGATGTGCTTAAATAAAAATAGTTATTAAGTATAGAGTAAAGAAAGAGTTATGTAATTAACTCATCTTAATTTCCTTAAAGATGAGCTTAAAAAGACAGGGCATATATGTAATTAACTCATCTCAGTTGAGGATGACTGGATGAGTAAAGAAAGCGTTATTAATTAATCTTAGTCGAGGATGTGCTTTAAAAAAAAAAAGTTATTAAGTATAGATTAAAGAAAGAGTTATGTAATTAACTCGTCTTAATTTCCTTAAGGATGAGCTTAAAAAAACAGAGCATATATGTAATTAACTCATCTCAGTTGAGTATTAGCTTAAAAACAAAGTTATGTAAGTAACTCATACTGTCATAATCAATTCAATAGTTGTTGAGGTCGAGGATGAGTAAAGTAAGTGTTATGTATTTAACTCATACGATCTCAGTTGAGGATCAACTTAAAAAAGCAAAGTTATGTAAGTAAGTCATACTTAATTCAAAAGTTGTTGAGGATAAGTAAAGAAAGAGTCATGTAATTAACTTATTAAGTAAGAATGACTGAATGAGAATAGAAACAGTTATGTAATTAACTCAGTAGCTTGAGAGTTGAGAATGAGTATAGAAAGAATTATGTAATTATCTCATTAGTGGATAATGAGTATAGGAAGGGTCCAAAGCGAATAGTTATTAGTTATGTAATTAACTCATTAGGTGAGGTCAAAATGAGAACAGAGAATAGGAGTTATGTGTTGAATTAACACAAATGTTGAATGATATTACTAATGGATCAATGGATCATGGATGAATGAGTTATTCCTAATTTATTATCATCAATTGGGAGTTAGAAATGAGAAACAAATATTGAGTTATATGAGTTGGATACATGATATTCATGAATTTGATTAAAAAGAGATATATTACATCAATTGGTGATGACATGTGAAATTAACATAAGAAAATTAGAGACAGTGTGTAGGTGTAGCTAAGTCTTAGGTTATAACTTATAGTTATAGTAAACAAACAACCAGGGCAGGGGCTTTAGCTTAAGACTTCAAATTCAATTGGATAATTGAATTTGGGCTTACTTACTTACATAAAAAAAGACAAAACAATTGCCTTGAGAATTAGTATAGAAAGAGTTATGTAATTATCTCATTGGTGGATAATGAGTATATGAAGGGAATAGTTATTGGTTATGTAATTAACTCATTAGGTGAGGTGAGAATGAGAATAGAGAATAGGAGTTATGTGTTGAATTAACACAAAAGCTTATTAAGAGAAAATTAGAGGGATATTGATATGATAACTTTGGTGAAACTAAAATTAATTATGGATTGTGGTCTATACTCTATAGTGAAAACTGAAAAGAAGTGGCATTGATGGTAAAATAAATAATAATCATGAGAAAATAAACAAATGTTGAATGATATTACTAAGAGAGTTACTAAATTTTACTCTACATGAATGATAGATCAATGGATCATGGATGAATGAGTTATTCCTAATCTATTATCATCAATTGGGAGTTAGAAATGAGAAACAAATATTGAATTATATAAGTTAGATGCATGATATTCATGAATTTGATGAAAAAGATATATATTAGATCAATTGGTGATGACATGTGAAATTAACATAAGAAAATCATTAGCATTTATAATTTTATACAATATATGACAGTTAGTTAGTCTCTCACTTCACTTGTACTTATACAAGTTACAAAACTTGGTTAACTAATTTTTTACTAAGTGTAACTTGTAAGTTTGTAATTGACAATGTGTAGCTAATCTTAAAATGGTTGATAAGAAAATTAGAGAAAGTGTGTACGTGTAGCTAAGTCTTAGGTTATAACTTATAGTTATAGGCTTATAGCAAACAACCACCAGCCAGGCTAGCTTAGCTTTAGCATAAGATGTCAAATTCAATTGGATAATTGGATTTGGGAATTGGGCTTACTTACATACAAAAAGATAAAACAATTGCCTTAGATTAGATTGACTTAGTAAACCTAGATAATTATTAATTAGTTAAACCTTTATGTTTTCAGTTTTCATTTTGTTTTCCCGCCACTACAAGGGGGCCCACACATCAGATCTAACATCAAGGACTCAAAATATTTGACAAATGATTGAAGTGTAAGTTTCATTAACTCCAATTGCTACTTGCCAGTTTGGAATTGGAGGAAAGAAAACTATATGTCCCTGTTAGGTAGGTCGGCGCCAAGGTTAGGTCATTTGCCGGCACAGGCAAACTGGTTACTGGAAGTCTGGCACATCACAGTCACACTCACAGATTGGTAAAGTACTAATAAACCATATCCATATGTGTAAAATAGGATGGTTAGTCCTTAACCCTCCTATATTCTTATGTAAAAATAGGACGGTTAGTGCATAACCGTCCTATATGTTTATGCACTAACCGTCCTTTAAAACATAACATATAGGACAGTTATACACTAACCGTCCTATAAAACATAACATATAAGACGGTTATGACATAACCGTTCTATAAAGCACATAACATATAGGACAGTTATTTCACAACCATCCTATATGTTATGTTTTACAACCATCCTATGTTTTATGGTTGATTTAGCTCCATTCACTCAGGAGCAATTTTTTTACTAAGTGGTAATAGGGAAATCAAGTTGTTTCATGTCGTGTCATTTTGTATCGTGTATCCAACACGACTCAATCAATTAATCGTGTTACACAGGTCGTGTCGTGTCATTTTTTTAAGAACCGAGTCGTGTACGAGTCATAGGTTTTTGACACGACTATTAATCGTGTCATGTTTGGGTCGACCCATAACTCTAATCATGTCGTGTTCGTGTCACCCCTCCAACCCGAATTGCCACTCCTACAATGGAGCTAAGGCCTCTCCTATGCTTAGGTCACTGGTTCAAGGCACTCATGGGTTATTCATAAAAACCCATCTTGCCTATAGCAAAAGGAGCCTCTTGTGCTGGGTCAAAGCTGGTTCAAATTGCTCAAGGGTATATCATATGTTAATATTAAGGAAAAAAGAACAAAGAGCATGCTGGAGGCCCAAGGGTCATCGCCTTGCAATACCTTACAAAGAAAATCTGCTCTTTCAATATTTGACATGGCATTATCTTAACTTTCACTAGACAAGGAACACATTCCATGACTAAGCAAGAGAATAAGTGACAGAAGAAACATGTGCACATAAAAATATAAAATTAATGAAAATAAAATTATAATAGATGATTTTTAGGAGACAAAATAGAGATATATATATATATATAATATACTTTAGGCAAACTTCCACCCCAAAAATATTTAGCAATACTATAGTAAATTCATCACCCTTAAAAGTAGCAGGGGAATTTGCTTTCTATATAGTATATACTGATAAAATTTCTCCTAAAAAAGTCTCCCATAATTTTCTTTTTTTATTATTTTCCTTGCTCTTTTTTTTTTTTTGTCCCTTATTTCTCTCCCTCTGAACAAATTATGTTTCTAACTTCATTCAAAAGTGAGGCTAATTAAGGCTACTTTCTTAATTAAACTAGTCACTTTATCTAAATTTAATTATTAAAAACCAAAAATTTCCAAGATTTAATTGTAGTCAATTTCTCAATTAAAATACTTGTTTTATATTTGATCATCAAAACTAAAGCTTTTGAAAATTTTAAATAATGTTAGGGGCATTATCTCAAATTGAGAAAGTGACACTACTCATGGGACTTATTTTGAAAATTGAGATAGTGGCTTATAGGGTTTCAATTAAAAATAAAATTTGAAGGCCATAAATTAATTTCCAAGGCTCAAATTTGAGTAAAACAATTATTTCAAAAGTGAGGCTAGCTAAGGCAACTTTCTCAATTAAATTAGTCACTTTATCTAAATTTGATTATTAAAAAAAATTCAAGATTTATTTTTAAACAAAACCCATAACTGTAGTCAATTTCTCAATTAATACTTGTTTTATATTTGATCATTGAAACTAAAGCTTTTGAAAATTTTAAATAATGTTAGGGGCATTATCTCTAATTGAGAAAGTCACACAACTCATAGGACTTTTTTTGAAAACTGAGATAGTGGCTTATAGGATTTCAATTAAAAATTAAATTTTGAAGAAACTAAAATAATTTTCAATGCTCAAATCTTGTAGCCCAAAAATCAAGGCGACATGGATGATTATATATTATTTTCAAAAACTATGCTTTTTTACTTAGTTAATTTTAAACCTTTCATTATACAGTGTATCCAACCATCCATCTCCTTTAATCAAAAGTATATTCTTTCAAAATCTACCAACATCCAATTTTAAATGTTTTCTGAACATTAGTCATCTAAAGTTGGAATATTCAGATGGACAGATCTGATTAACAATAGGTGGGCTCATCATGCAAAAATGGACTAAGTTCCCATCATTCATCATAAGTAAACAAATGGAAATATTGTCAACCTGTCTGGCATAGTTGGTCGTAGCTAGGAGGTGCCTCTCTGAGTAGGAATCCATCCCAAATGCCGGTGTGACATATGTATGCATGAGCTTACGAGGGTAGAAATTAAAAACAGATGAAAATATTTCAATACAAAATAGTTTTAGTAATGATAAGTAAAAATCTGTGAGTAATACTAGAGTCCTGTAAGGGTGCTACAGCTCCATGTCACCAGGCTGGCCCCAACAATCTATTCATCTAATTTTTCTAGCTCCAGATATTTTATATAACAAATATTACAAAGATTGAATGATCATTAACAACCAAAAATTGTCCTTTCAATTCATTCATTTTGGAACGTTGTTTAAACATTGTTCATGATCGTTCATGTTTTTATGGCAAAAGTACACTTTTTAGTATTCGGACTCATACAATCCACACTTTCTTATAATTAGTAGTCATCCACAATAGTATAAATCAGATGAATGGGTTTGATCAAGCACATGTTGGGTCCATCATGGTAAAGTGGGGGTATAGTAGCTATGCCAAACTCAAGTATTCCTCAACACATATTTAATGTTCTTTTAAAAACTAAATATATACTATATAAAAGAAGAACGATAGAGTTGTCATCATATACTATATATAAGAGAAACACACACAGGGTACCAGCAACTGACAAAATGACCAATTTACTAATATAAGATATAATATGCTTCTCTACTTTACGTAGGAAAAATACTCGAAAGGGTATTTTGAGAATCATTGAAATGGCATTTTAAGAATAGGAAGAAGGTTACAAAAAGCTAAAAAATATATAAATTTTTATCAGCAAAAAATTACTATTACTGAGACTAAAAATGCAAGTTTCACCGTCAAATATATATTGTTTTAATGAATTATCAGCAATAATAAATTGTTCTAATGAATTCCCTATGGTAACTTGTTGCTACTAAAAATAACAATTGTTGTTAGATACATATTGTCCTAATATCGCACAAGTTCATTACTAGTTTGTAAAAAAAGAAATCATTTTTTTCCAACATCCCAATGTTCCTATTCATAAATGATAATTGTTGTACATTTCGAGCGGTTCTATCATCCATTTGTACAACCAAGTAATGTATGAATGTCTACCCATTAAATGGCCAAAACCCTACTATTACAAAGATTATTATCCTTGGGACCCTATAAATGACGGACTTGTTTATGGAAGTGTGGCTTCTGAATTCTGATCGCAATTTAGATCATGGAACAAAATATCACAAGATAACTGATAGAGATATATGGTAAAGAGCCTCAATGGAAGATCCCAATGTACGTATGTTTTTTAGAAGATCTATTTCATTCATATTGTTCATCAACCTTTGGATATAGTACCTCCAAAAATGTACACTTATTGATTGATCATAGTCTATGCTACATTTGGTGAAAAATCACAACCGTTGATACTAAAAACTAAGAGAAAAGTTAGTTAGAATTATTCCATTGAAATGGTTTTTTAAATGTAGCCTAAACAAGGTTTGGTATTCCTAGAGTAGAGTCCTTAGTTTATCGTTTCTCATTAGTTAAATTTTAATGATATTTGCAATAAAATGAATTTCATGTAGACATCAATATCAGTATGGATGAAGGGGAGCCTTGGCGCAACGGTAGAGTTGTCATCATATACTCTTGATGTTACAAGTTCGAGGCGTGAATATGGGCTCTTGCAAAAATCCAAGGTAAGATTGCATATTGTATACACTATAGCTTTGTGCACTTGGCTACTACATCAGCATGGATCGGACGAAGTACTGGCCTATAACATCTATATGATTCAAAATATCTAATATATCGGGTGATATATTTGATATTCATCTCATGTTCTCATTTACATGGTACTTTATAGGTTCATGATTGATATTCACACCTAAATAATTAAAATGTAGAGAGTGTTTGATATTTTGACAATAAATTACATCCCTTTAGAGGATGTAAGAAAAAGTGTTTTCATTATAAGAGTTTGGGAAGGGTACGTATATAAAGGATTATAGGGTGTGTGAATTATTGGTTAAAGCATACTTAGATAAAAATATAATGCTAAAATATAAAATCTACACTGATATAACCACTACAACCAATATAACCCTTGATATGGCCGATATATAAAGGTTTTGGCTCCAATAGTTATGGCTACAAATACTGTTATTTTGTTCTATGCTTTAGATTGGGAAAACACTTTTCTATTGAAAGCCTGGAAAAAGGATTTCATAAATTTTTGACTGAAAAAATCACAAATAATACAAAAACAACAAAGCAACCATAAGAAAACATGGAAAGAGACATCAGAGTGGACGTAACTAGTCAGTAGAGAAGATCAAATTTGAAACTGCCTCTAATTTTGAGGGGCAAAATAACAAGAAGATTTTGTGCAATACTGAAACACTTGTACAAAAAAACAAAATCAACGAATCTATATTCTTCCTCTATCTGCGATTTCCTTGTTCCTGAAAATGAACTTCTTTTGCAATACTTAGATTTTCAAGCCTTGAACTGTCAATATTCAACTTAAGCCAACCAAATGGAAGCTTGCCCAAGTAACTTTGATTTTCTCTTTTGGAGATTTTATGTCACACGAAGTTGTCCATGATCGTTGTATCTTCAAAATTGATTAACATTTGAAATGCTTATGAAGAAAGGGTTTTGCTACTACCAAGAACCCATTCGTCGTTTAGCAATTTTCTTTTAACTTCCCATACTTTAATTTATATAATCCCACTAAGAGTGCATGCTTTAAAGGAGAGGAATGTGTATACAACCCTTTTTACATGCACGGTGAAACTATTTTTGTAAATCTAAGTCATTCATCATGTTAGAAATGACATAGATAGGCCAGATGTTGAATTTCATGCTCATCGAATGGTTTTAAACTATGTTTGTTAATGTGAAAACATGCATCCATCCTTTTTATTTAATTTTTGAAAAGACCCAAAACAAGTGGTTAAATCATCCATCCGATTGCATTGATTTCTTATGGGTTACCTATTTTGATAATCTAAACATGATGAATGGCTTAGATCTACAGAAATATTTTACAATGCATGAAAACAAGAGGCGTGTACACTTTCCTCTCCTCTATAGTTTGTACTCTTAGCGGGACTCCATAAGCTAAAGTATGAAAGGTTAAAAGGAAATCGCTAAATGATGACAGGGTTTTTGCCAGTAGCAAACCCATTCATGGAAATAGCAAAACCCTATCTTTTGATTATTCTAACGCAACGATTAGTACTAAATCATATTAATTGCCACCACTTGTGTCCGAGATCGTCTGAGAGCTAAATTTGCCTCAATTTCTTGTCTCTTGCCTTCAGCACAGAAAATTAAGCTGCCGTTGTTAAAGACTTCAACAACCATTAGCTGATATCATACTAGATGACAAGCTTCTGGCATGTTTTGACTTCCGTAGGATTTTCTATTTTCATAGGCCTCTAAGCAGATTGAAGCTCATGGACTCAAATGCATTTAAATGATTTCGTTAATGCTTGTGCAGGTTGGAGACTTTGAAATGCATCTGAAACGTAACATAAGAAGTGCAAAAGCTCCAACACTGCCCATTGTATCACCTTCAGCACCGCCACCTGTTCCAAGTAAAACCATGGCTAAATCTGTTTCTGCTGCACCTCCAACTTTGCCGCAAAAGTCTTCTAAGAAAACTAGTCCATTTAAAAATGTCTTGCCTGTAGTCTCAGCAAAACTTGCAGCTCTTGAGAGTTAAAACGCACATGTTTGAGTATCTTCTCCTACGGTATGATTTATATCCATTAGTCTTTTGAATTCTTCCTGGGCTGGTAGCAATCTCAAAGTTTGTTTGGTGCTATTTTGCTAGGTTGGTATATTCAGAAGGTGAAGAACAGTGAAAGGAAAGAAGCAACCACCTATCAGTAAAGAGGTAAGGTTACTATGCAGACCCTCGCCAAAGAGGGTGTGCGGTAGTGAGTTTTTTCAGGGAAAATTAGCGTTTTTTTTTTTTGGAATTGTTACCATTTCGAAAGTGAAAGACAAACAGACCAATTTAAGTTGGCTTTTACCCAGTTATTCTGTTTACCAGAGCCAAAGACATTCTGAAAAATTCCTTCTATAGATGAAAAACCCTAACTTAGTTCTTGTACTCTAAAATCTTCAAATCTACAGGAGGATATAATCAAAGAAGGGCAGGTTATTGGCTATTTGGAACCGTTTGGCAATGATCTTCCAGTCCGAGTGAGTCTTTGCTCTTAATAGTATCCCAACTGCTCTATTTTGCAGTTACATGCATTTCATCTAATTTATTGTCACTATATAGGCAGTCAGATGCAGCTGGAGAAGTTGTGAAGCTTCTATTCAAGGAAGGAGGTAATATTCTGGTTTGACCTTATATATGTGCAGTAAAGGAAACTGAAATATAACTTAAAGGGTGATGATAAATGGTTCCTACTTCACCGTGGACAGCCGAGGTAAAGGTGAAGAAGTCTCTGTCTTGTGTTTAACTCCATACATTTCCATTTGACACTTGTCTACTTGGACGCAACTGTATTCATATTTACCCCTAGCCTAGACTAATTTGCGTCACCTTTGCTATCTTCATTGTGGTGAGAAAGTGGTAGATGAAAAATATGGCAAACACATATCACAACCGACTACTACACCCACTTCAGCAGGAAGCATCCTGCAGGGTTTGCATATGGAATCACATTGCCTAAGATGGTGAGCCCGTCGCAGTCCAACCGTATGTGAAAGCAATGGAACCAAATGTAGTTGGGTAGAAAAGACTGCTGTGTGTCTCATTATGGTACTGTGCAATTTTTTTCTGTCTTATACAAAATACAGTCATCTAAAACCCATATAAACCCATTTTGAACCGGCACTTTACCTTCAATTGTATTGAACCTTGAACTATTAGCCAAAAAGCTAGTAGCCCCTGCCTCTCTCATAGGTGGTGCTAGGTTGAGGGTTCGAGGTTGGCACCCACCATTCTACCAGGGATGGATGTACCTAGGAGAGTGTGTGAGTGATTTTCTTTGTAATTCTTCTCTCGCATCAAATAATAAAAGAAAAGAAAAACCTGGATGTACCTACTAGAATACAACTCATATTTCTCAATCGTGACTTTTACATCAAATAGGAAATTAATTGACTGTTTGTGTTTGATTTGCAGAAGCGGTTGGGTATGGAGATCCCCTTGTTGTTGTCTTGCCTTCATTTCATGGAATCAAATGAGCTTCATTTCCAATGGGCGGTTATGTACCTCATGCAGCTGAGAAAGCCCAGTTAATACATGTAATTTTTGCTGTTCCGTTGGTCGTTGAACAGAGCTAATTCGTGATATATATTTTTTTCAGATGTCCGTAATCAACTGTTTGCCGGAAATAACATTTGAGCTTTGGGGATAGTTTATGGTTTCATCTCTCTCTGGAAGTTGACCACTGAAGTTTTCTTGCTTTTCCCCAGGTCAAACTCCACAGTTCCTTCAGTGGCTGGGTGCGACGGCCATAACATCAACCGTTACAGGCGTGTGCTTAAATTACACAATGACGAGCACCAGTTTAGTGCGCAACTGGCGATGCGAATGGTCCGGTTCTGATTTGGTTCCATCCAATGATTTCAGTTGGATTGATATTAATTGGATTCCAGGCTAGGTTCCTTCGGAACCAAAAGCAAACTGTTCAGTTCCGGTACACTTCCCGGTACTTGTCAGTTCCGTGGGGTGTCTTACCTTTTACATGGACGCCCCTTTGATTCTTCTCTGGACCTTGCGTGAATCACAAGCGAAGACCATAAATCAGAGGCCTAAAGTTATACAAACCATAGATCAGAAGCCTCAAGTTAAACAGTGGTCTGTAATTTAGCGCTTATGGTTGAGCATTTAGATTGCTTGGATCACGGTAAAAAGTTGTCTTTGGAGAAATTTTGTCCCCAAAGGGCCCGTGCGATAAACTTGCCTCTTTTTTTGTTTAATCTTTTTTAATTGAAGGGGAGCCTTGATGCAATGTTAGAATTGTTGTTGTGTGACTTTGAGGTCATGAGTTTGAGGCATAGTAGCAACCTCTTGTAAAAATGCAAGGTAGGGTTACTTACTATGAACCCCTTGTGGTCAGCCCCTTCTCCGAACCCTGCATATGCTAGAGCTTTGTGCATCGGGCTGCCCTTTTTAATGTTTTCAACTTTAATATCAGAAATTACGTTTGGTGATGAAGAGGAGCCTTGGCGCAATGGTAAAGTTGTTGTCGTGTGACCTCAAGGTTATGGATTCAAGGCATGGAAATAATATTTTACAAAATACAAGATACGACTATGTACTATTGACTTTTGTGGTCCGCCCCTTTCCTAGACTTTACATGTGCAGGAACTTTGGGCTCTTGGGCTGTTCTTTTAAATTATGTTTGCCGATCTTTTGTGAAATAAAAAATTGGAGGAAAAGAAGAAGTTTTCCATACAGGTACTAAAATTTTCTAGATGAAAATATTTGCGTCGACCATATACCTTAGAGGGACAAAATGATGCCAAATATAGCAATCACAGAGAAGTAAACTGAGTTCATCTTTTATTTTTGAATAGAAAAGACAAGACATGCAATTACGAGCGCCCCGAACCCATGATCTACTGCCTACCATGGGAGAGGCCTTTGCTCTACTGCGCTAGAAGTCACATTTGCTCAGCAAACGGAGTTTATTCGTCACAAACTAAAAGGTCGCCTCAGCACACCTAGGTAACTAGATTGGCCAGCCTAATATAACTGACCAACAGAGCCGCCTCAAAGAGGGAAGGACTCCACCAACAGCATCCGAATCCTGTCGTTCATTCTACCCTTGGGAAATGTGTATCCATCTTCTCCATGTTGATAGATCATCTCGGTTGCACGTGTAGTATTAACTAAAGGATCAAGGATAACCTTAGGGAAAGGAGTTGGCTTAAGACAGGCTTTATTGATCTTTTTCCAACAAGTTCTACATATTTCTTCCAACTTGGCTACCGCTTCTTCTTCTGTGGCGCCATGATCGTTCATGTAACACTCGACTGCCGATGCCACATGACCTCTCTTTTGTTCAAACTGAAAATACAAACCAAGCACAGAACTACAGTTATGCTGCTGTAAATCAAAGAAAACAATGAGAACAGAGTGGATAAGGGTTCTAGTTATTTTGTTTTGGCGTCATTAATCATGGGCAGAAAAAACTAGTATTGAAGAGCAACCAATAGGTAGAAGTTTTCATTGGTAGCCTAAATAAGCTAGGCCTAACAAGGTGAATGGGTTTATTTTTTGCTTCTCCTTGGCAGCTCTCTTAGATAAAATGGTGAGCTATTGACCCTTATACTACCTTGTAATATTTTGTAATTGTTTTTCTTTTTGCTATATTTTGGTAACTGGATGAATGAACATTGCAGGATTTATTTTATATCTTACTCTCTGTCTCATATTATGATTCAGGAGGTATAGGTAGGCATTGTGATAAATGGTATGGTGGTCCATTTTTCTACTTTCTCATTGATTCAAAATGTTCGTTCCATTTTCCCTCAACCAAAAAGCAGAACAATTGTATACCTCTAAGGTCTTTATTTGTGGGTCTCTTTTGATTGTAAAATAGACAAAGAACGACACCATTCATTTGACAATCACAGAGGCCCCATATTAAGGCCTTATAGGTGCCTCATAGTTGTAATTTTGGTATATAGGCGATATGGTTGAGGCCAAAGGTGAAAGACTCCTGTGCTACTGCCCATGCAATATCTTCTCATAGTTTCTTAAACTAATCTTGCTAATACATCACACTAAGCAAATATACTAGTAAATATCTGTGTAATATATCAATAGTGATTAGATAGACTTCAAGTTTTTTAGTGATCAATCACTCAAGCTCGGTCGACTTAACCTGCATTTGTGTCTAATTTTGGGGTCAAGCATCCTGACCTTCACTTGCTTAGAAGGTAATTATCTAAAAAAAGATTGAAAGCAATGTAATTTCTATATTTGCTTCATGTTCTTAATGTACCTTGTGACTTCCGATATCGTCGATGAGACGATCATGTCGAGCTGCTTCGATGATAATCTCTGGTCTAGTGCTTAGCCATTCGAATATCTCCCTTCCTACTGGTTCTCCCGGCAGCATGCCAACATAATAAATGTTAGCACACAATGTGAAGCCGGAGCTAGCAATAGCAACACCTAGATATTCGTCAAAGGTTGGCATATGTCCCTTGTTATGCCACTGGGCTTCGGCGAGATAAGCTTTAACTAATCCTTTAGTCTGGAATTTCACAAAATCAATAATGATCATCAAGCTTAGTTTAATCAAACAAGTTCTAAGACATAGGAATTTATAAAATGAAGAATAATAAGGAGAAGTGCACTTGGTTGCTTAAGGAAGAAGTACAAATCAACGAGTGTCTCGTAGTACTTGTGTTTTTCTCCAATAATTTTCAGGGTACTAGTTTGGGAAAACACAAGTCTAAAAAAGGACAGCCTTGGTGCATGAAGCTCCCGCATATGCAGGGTTTGGGGAAGGAGCAGACTACAAAGGTCAATAGTACGCAACCTTACCTTGCATTTTGCAAGAGGCTATTTCCACGCCTCAAACATATGACCTCAGGAACACATGACGACACCTCTACCATTGCACCAAGGCTCTTCTTCTAGAAAAATACAAGTCTCAAGACGAAAAACATCCATAGTGCACTCATTGATATGTACTTCTCTCTTAAGCAAGCCAAAACCTTGCTTGATAGACACTATTAGAAGATTACCTCTTTCTTCACATAGTGTAGACGATAAGAGCTTCCTTCTGGGACTAGCTCATCCTCCATCTGCTGAACAGTGTCTAGAAGAGCACGATACAATACCTTTGTATAATCTGGCAATTGATCCATGGCCTTAAGGTTCCACCTAAAGAACAAAGAACCAAGCAATACAAATTATAATAACACGAATGATGTTTATGCAAAATGGTAGATGTTTCAAGTAAACTATAACCATAGTGAGGCCTTCTATGAGAGTGGTGATAGAAAAGCCTCTTTTGTGCTTAGGTCATGGGTTCATTAAAAGAAACAGCTTTCCTTTTCAAACAAATTAACAGTAACAAATTTTAATGAAAATCAAATACCTAATGGGAGGGGGAAAGGTGCAAAATCACGTTACAGAAGGTGGAAAATGCAAGAAGGTTAGATTGGTGATAATTAGACTCAATCTAGATCATAGGCTAGAAACTCAATACCCAATAGGACTTGAAAGTTAAGAGAGGCGAGTTAACTCAACTCTATTTGTTGGTGACTTGAAAAAAATTCAAGTGGCATTTTTTGCCAAAATTTGAAGAAATCTAATATATCTGAAATTATCCAAATGCACCCAAGGGATTATTGCTAGTGGAGTTGGTTTCAGAGGCTTACTGTTCTGTGAGGCACCCATAATTCTCTAAACAAATGGAAAATTGTGATTAAGTTCTAACTTTTGATGCCTAAAATCTTTTTCAAAAAGTTTATACTTTTTATAATTTTTTTAATTCAAAACTCTATTCAAGAAATTAATGCAAATTACTTGAATAAATTCAAGTACCACAAATAATTTGCCAAATTCTCAAATATCTACCTAAAATTTTAAACTAAAATCTTAAACTCATATATGAGAAGTACTTCTTCTTCTTTTTTACAATTTTTCACGAATGTTTGTTGAACTTTTTGAATATTTTCCTTACATATTTATTCCTAAATCTAAACTTTGTGTCCATGTAAATCACTATAAGTATGGTGTCGTAATGTTTTGTTCAATGAGTTGACTTGATCTGCTAGTGGGTCCAATAACTTCGCAATTTGGACTTTATTTTCTATCGACAGAAATAACTCGGGCAAGTTTGGAGTCAACTCATCGAGTTGGTGTCTAGATTTAGTTAGTATGCCTCCTCACAGAACTTGTCAAGGACCACTATAGTATCTTACTTCATGGAAAATGGCACTCAACAAACCTGTCCACAGCATCGGTGAATTGCTGAAGTTCTTCTAATGTCCCATATGCATCATAGAGGTCATCAATAATCGACAGTAGGCCTAAGAATTTAGTTAAGTATGATCGAGCTCGAGAGTATTTTGGTTGGTAATAAATTGAAAGAGGCCAAATCCAACCCTCCACCAGTCGGTCCCTTGCAAAAGGCAGCTTTCCTATGAGGTCTATGCCTTTCCACCACCTGCAAGTCATATTGAACATGACCATAGTTACACAAAAAGTTCAAATAATTGGAATTCTTTTGGATGTATATTTTTTTAATAATTCAAAACTTGTTATATATTTCCAATTCAGTGTGGGTTACCAAATTAAACATCACCTCATAAAATTCAACTCCAATTTCAAGAATCAATATATCAAATTCTTAAATATTATCCATTGATCTAGTAATCCTTTTAAAGGAGGGTCTTGGCACAACAGTAGAGTTATCGTCATATCATCTTGAGGTCACAGTTCAAGGTGTGAAAATAGCCTCTTGCAAAATGCAAGGTAAGGCTGTGCACTATTGACCCTTGTGGTCCACCCCATCCCCGAGCCTACATACGCAGGAGCTTTGTGCAATGGGGATGCCCTCAAATCTAGTAATCCTTCTAATTGGTTTTTCCAACTTTTTCTCTTTTTTAGCTCTAGTTCGAGGCACACATGTTTATCTAACAATGTTCACTTAAAAAAGAAAAGGTTAAAAATAAAGCAAACCATGGAATACAATATCTCTCACCTCGAGCAATCCCTCACTTCTATCTGGTAACATATCTGCACTAAATTGTAATCCAGCTTGGCAAGCTCAAGTAGGACATCGTTTCGCGACTTATCTTGTTCATAGATTGAGATGTAGAGCCTTGATTCTAGCCTTTGAACTCTCATGTGGAGGGGCATGTCTATGGCATGTTCAATCAGACTTGCAAGATGAGAATCTTGATGCTTATTAGCCGATTTAAGGTGCTCTGTAGTGAAAGTTATGGCTTCATCAAGTATTTCTTCTCCTTCAATGCTTAAATGTGCTGCCTCGTACAAACTCAATAGGCCTATTATGTTGGTAGTTAGGCTGGATTTGAAGTTGCCACTATCATCTTTGAATTTGTCAAATACATCTGTTTCACCATAGTGATTGTTAGTAGATAGTAAACAATTTTGAGCTAAAGCCTTCTAGCACAATGGCACAACAAGTATGTTTAAGCTAAGGCCTTCTACTGCAAGACCACAATGGAGCTAAGGCCTCTCCTGTGCTTAGGTCATTGGCTCAAAGCACTCATGGGTTATGGGTTATTCATAAAAACCCATCTTGCCTACAACAAAAGGAGCCTCTTTGTGCTAGGTCAAAGCTGGTTCAAACTGCTCATGGGTATATCATATGTTAACACTAAGGAAACAAGAACAAAGAGCATGCTGGAGGGCCCAAGGGTCATCGACTTGCAATACCTTACAAAGAAAATCTGCTCTTTCAATATTTGACATGGCATTATCTTAACTTTTACTATACAAGGCACACATTTCATGACGAAACAAGAGAATAAGTGACAAAAGAAACATGTGCACATAAAAATATAAAATTAATGAAAATAAAATTATAATAGATGATTTTTAGGAGACAAAATATATATATATATATATATATATATAGAGAGAGAGAGAGAGAGAGAGAGAGAGAGAGAGAGAGGACAAGATAAGGCAATGTTAATAAAAGATTCAACGAGTTATGATAAATGATATTTACGATACAATATTTTACTTAGAGAAGGTTTCAAAGATTACATACATGAACAAATTTTAGTTACAATGTATACTTTAGGCAAACTTCCACACCAAAAATATTTAGCAATACTATAGTAAATTCATCACCCTTAAAAGTAGGAAGCAAATTTGCTTTGTATATTGTATATACTTATAAATTTTCTCCTAAAAAAATCTCCCATTATTTCTTTTTTATTATTTTTCTTGCTCTTTTTTTTTTGTTCCTTATTTCTCTCCCTCTGAACAAATTATGTTTCTACCTTCATTCAAAAGTGAGGCTAGCTGAGGCTATTTTCTTAATTAAACTAGCACTTTATCTAAATTTGAATATTAAAAACCAAAATTTTTTAAGATTTGATTGTAGTCAATTTCTCAATTAAAATACTTGTTTCATATTTGATCATCAAAACTAAAGCATTTGAAAATTTTACATAATGTTAGGGGAATTATCTCGAATTGAGAAAGTGACACTACTCATGGGACTTATTTTGAAAATTGAGATAGTGGCTTATAGGATTTCAATTAAAAATAAATTTTGAAGAAACTAAAATAATTTTCAAGGCTCAAATTTGAGAAAAACAATTAATTTTAGTTGAAAAATGAGCCCTATTTGGTCGTATAGAAAAAAATGGCCCTACTCTAGGATAAAGGATTGAAACATGACTTTTCTAGAGGGAGAAAATGATGAGAAAAGCAAACAAAGAGAAAAATAAGAGAAAAGAAAAGATTCAAGAAATGCCACGGCAAAAAGTGAATACTCTTTTAAGAGATATTAAACGGGTACTCTTGTCTTTCTATAGTATCTATGGAGATATGATTATGTAAAAAGTTATTAGAGATAATTATCTCTAAAACAAGGGGCATTGTATACATATTCTTTGGAAAAAAAACACTAAACAACAGCCTGATTTTATCTCCAAAAATTTTGAATATATCATTTGCTATTTGCTATGTGTATGCAAATAGATGTCTAGAGGAATGATATTAGGATATGGGTGCTTGCAATACCACACCTCATTTTTATATGATGGGCCCGATCTTTATTTGATCAGATAGTTCATCTGAGTACCTATGATTAGATGATCTCAGCATCCAATAAGTTTGGGCCAATCTTAAAAAGAAAGTTTTTTCTCTTTGGTGATGTATACCAAACATTACTATGATTGGATGATCCTACCATCCAAAACATGTTATTTTTTACTTATTCATTCTAGACCGATCTTAAAATGTAAGTTTTTCCACTCTATCTCAGAAGTACTTCTTTTTAGATTCTAAACCCATCCAATACCCATTTTATTAGAACTAATAGCCATCCAGAGTCATAGAAATTAAATGGACAAATCTGATCAACCAAATGTAATATGTTGCTAAAGTTTTTTGGAGATCTAAGTCATTCATCATTTTCAGCATTGTTTGGCGCAGCCTATTCATGTTGAATAAGATGCATTGCGTAGTTCTCCCAAAAATACGCCTAGATCATGAAAATTGTGGCCGAGTCCATGTGAATCTATGTTTACAATGTATAAAAGTGGACATGGGCAAGTATGTATAATTGTTTCACAAAAGAAAAAGGAAAAAATTGCATGGCTGGATAAGTAGATGACATGCATGTGCTCTAGAACGAGATGGAAATGTAAATTACCACTAGGCACATAAAATCCTTGCTGTCTGAGTAGTCGAAACCAAAGAGCAGTTGCATGTAGATCAGGGCTGGGAGCATCAGAAGAGACATCATATAGCTGCTGCAATGCCTTGTTAATCTCCTTCTCGAAGTGATACTCCAACCCGAGACGTTGGAGAGCATCAATCAAGTTCATCTTTTCTAGCGAGTCTTTCACATTGCCTACCATCCTCCTCACTTCTTCTTTTAACTCTTTGGCCCTTTCATTCCATTTCTCCACCTGCTGCTCAAATCCAATGACAAACAAAACAATTATGTTCCATTGGGTTGGAAATCCCAATGATTCTTAAAGGTAATAATAATATTGCTTAGAATAATGATAAATTTTCTTATGTTCATATGTATCCCAACAAGATGAATATACCACTTCAATTTTTAAAAAAACAAAGGTCTAACAACGTGATGTGGGCTGGAAGCTCTCATCTGCATCTATCTCACCTTTTGATCCTCGACGTAATTGAGGAAATAGGAGCCCCACATGGTGGGGGGAAATTCTGCTGATCGCCGCACGATCTCCGCCTTTCCGTCTTCCCTGCCATGTAGTGTTAAGTTGGAAGAAGATGAATGTTGAGAAGCCATGAGAATCTTAGGAACGGGTTGTGTCTTGATGAACCAAGACTCGTATTTTGGGGTATTTATAGCTGTCGAGTTAGGTTCCCAAGGATCATGACGTATGGTTTCATGCGTCATTGTCTCTTTTATATCATGACATAAAGTTCAAAGGGAGTAGGAGAAAAAATATAGTGTTCGATACGGGAGCTACTTACAGTAGTACATTTTACATGAGGGGTCCCACAAGAGGTTGATTAGACTGTCCATCTGAATTTGTTGACTTCATATATCTTATATGACAAATATTACTGTGTGCTTCTTAAATGTGGACCGTTCCTCAAGGTTTCCCACTGTCCTTATTAATTATATAATCAAAAATACTTTTTTTAAGCTTATGTAGACCTTGCATTTTTGGAGCATGAGTAATCCAAAGTGAGAGAATTCAGATGGACATCTTACCAACCTCTGGTGGGGCCAATAATGCATAGGTGTTTGTTCAATATACAATAGATACACATTTGTCTAATTAGTGTTTCTTATAAAAAGAACTTTTATGTCTTTGATTTTGACATGATTTACCCTCCCTCCCATATTATTATTCCCCTTTGATAAAACACAAAGTTTTACAAAATTATAAAAATGCTTTAACATCTCATGTCTCATCATACATAATTTCATTTTCAGGAATGATAGCGGAGCTAATGCACCCTATATTGATGGTTGATTAAACCCATCCATTTGATTTCTCTAGCTCTTGTTCAGTTGTGACGTCGGTCCATCGTGTAAAAGTGGAGGCACTACACTAAGCTGGTGCACGCTATCGTTCCCCTTCCATTTCTATCCTTTTATTGATTTTTACCTCATTATGTATCATTATAACCTTAGTCATTAACCTTTTGTATGCCTCTTGCTTACCTAGTACCATAGCTAATTATATAGAACTTTTGTCCTTTAATAAATGACAAGGATAACTATAACTTTGTTAAAGTTGAAAGGCTCAGATTAAGGTGATGAGAAATTATGTACGTCCAAAGAAAGAAAGAAGGACAAGGAGTCCTTAGAAGGAAGAGTCAGAAAAAAAGAGGAACCGTTCACAATCTTACTCTTGACTTAGGTGGGCTACACTTATCTTACTCTTGACTTAGGTGGGCTACACTTCAAACTGTCATCTATATTAGGTGATCTTAGCAGCTGCTGCTTTTTAGATGTCAAATGAAAGGTAAAAAGTTTCGCTGTTGATTTTATTGCTTGAGAAAACAGTGGATAGGGTCATCCAGTAGGCGAGGATTTGAGAAGATAGCTCATCAAGTCAAAATCAAGATTGTAAAGTGTAAGTCCAGTCTAATGGGGCACTTTTTCCCATCTCTTACGTTGATTTTGAATACACTGATTTTGATGTATATCAGGAAGAAGAGAAAGATGGCAGAGAAGTCGTTCACATTCACCCCATTCTTCCACAGGCTTCTCACCAGAAAGAAGAGAAAAAACGGTAGAGAAGCCGTTCAAATCAGAAAGAAGAGAAAGTAGAGAAGTTGTTAACATTCACTGTATTCTGCCACAAGCATCGAATCTCGATCAATTCCTGTTCTAGCAAGCTTATCAGCCATTGAATTTGTTGAATGGTGGTCCTAAGAGGACTGGAACTGATGACTAGAATGCTTTGGTTCATAAGATAGATAAATGGTTAGTGACGTGTTTAAGTATGGATCCACATTCCACCATGTCAAAATCAATGACTCGATGGTTCAGGCTTCGAGGGCGACAACACCGCTACAGCCGTTCAACTCCTCTACTTCTATGCTGACGGCCTAACACATCAATGATGCATTCTGTTCGTCTGACTCTCCTAGCTCTAGATATCTAGTAATGCAAAAATCAATGTTAAAATGGCACGGCTGTGATCCGAGAAATGGTTCTTTCGTCCTGCTAGACATGGACTATCAGAATCTCTCCAAGAGCAACGGTTTAGATTTAAGAAATGTTAAACTGCCCGAACCAATAGCAATTACATTTTATTAAGTTTTCTCTAACTGATCTATTCTTTCGTCTCATTGTTCCAAATATAGATGTCTTAAGTCGACAAGTATGCGGTTTAGATGATTCTAATACAAAGGCATTAAAAAAGTTATTGTCAAGAAAGGATGGTCTAGAAAGGGGCAGACCACAAGGTTCAATAGTACGCAGCCTTATCCTGCATTTTGCAAGAAGCTGTTTTCATGCTGTGAACCTGTAACCACAAAGTCGCACGACACCATTGCGCCAAGGCTCCCTTTCAAAGCCCAGAAAAAGAATTTCATAAATTTGCAATTGAAAAAAATCGCAAAGTGTAAAAACCATAATGAAACGAGAAAAGAGATATCCGAGCCAGCAAAAGGTCCACAGACGTAACTGGTCAGTAGAGAAGATCAAATTTGAAACTGCCTCTAATTATGAGGTGCAAAATAACAAGAAGATTTTTTGCAATTCTGTAATACAATTGTTCAAAAAACAAAATCAACGAATCTGTATTCTTCCGATTTCATCATTCCTGAAAATAGACTTCCTTCTTTTGCGAACCCAGATTTTCAAGCCTTGGAACTGCCAATATTCAACTTGACCCAACCCAACCAAATGGAAGCTTGCCAAGTAACTTTGATTTTCTCTTCTGGAGATTTGATGTTGCACGAAGTTGTCCATGATCACTGTATCTTCAAAATCAACGAACATTTGAAATGCTCATGAAGAAAGACCCCTGCTGCCACCATTTTAATTTTTTCACTGATTATGTGAGCTAAAAAGAGGGACCTCTAAAAACCTTGGTGTTTCTTTCTTTCCAAATTGTCGCCAATAAAGACCACTTCAGACTTTTTCTGATCCATTTTTCCAAGGGAGCTGCTAGGAGTTGCAGACAATGACGCCTTTGGAAAAGCAAATTAGATAGGCTTTAAATGTGGATGATCTGGCCCATTGTTCAGCTTGCTCTATTTATGCTACTTGCAAAAATTTATGATCATGGAATGCTTTTAAATACTGATTTTTTCAATTGGAAATTGAAATGGTCGTAATTGATAAATTTAAATCAGAGCTGCTAGAATCATCTAATAATTATATAAATTTATGCCTAACCAATCTAGGGAAGGCCAAACATAATAAATGGACTAGATCATCCCAACATGAGGTTTATCAAGATTGAATTTCTACCGCACATAATTTTATGTGTTTCCTAATCATTCTCCTTCTTCTAATACCACTATCCAAATAAACTTAACGACTTTGCAAAAGAAAAAAAAAAAAAACTTCAATTATTTAGAGGTGGGTCTCAAAAAATGTGGTCACTAGACTGCTCCCATACCATTGTCAGTTTAGCATTCCTCAACCAATGTGTTCAAAATTGATGTAGTCTTGATATCAAGTGTGGTTCTACTCTAATGGGCATTGTTTTCAACTTTTACATTGAATTTTAGATATATTAAAAAAGGATAGCCAGGTGTACGAAGCTTCTCAATATGTCGAGTGGGGCTCCAGGAAAGGGCAGAGCATGACAACAACTCTACTTTGAATTTTTAATACAGTGATTTGAATTTCAAATGTTAAGTGTTCAATTTTGGCTAAAAGACCCCTAGTATAGCATTTAATTAGACCATCTAACTCATTAATTTGGTAATTTTTGAATAAAATATAAAAATTAGCTCAAATTGACCATCCAATCGTAAATTGTCAAAATTAATGTTCAGATGATCGATTGAGCTAAGTGGATGCTTAATGTATGGTTTATATGACTCTAATCTAATCTTTGGTTTTGTAGATCAACTAATGGAGGGTTGGATGGCTTAGATTTAATTTCAACGGTGCAGATCGGTGTGAAGATCAATAAGGCAAGGGATGAAGGGTTCCTAAAAGAAAAATGTTTCCTAATGGAAGATGATCATAATTTGGAAGAGGAGGAAGTTTCCTAATAGGAAACTAATCCTCAAAGGAAAGAGGTGGAGGAAAATTAGGAAGAAAAAAAATTATAAAGAGGGGGAACGAGTGAGGGGAGTTTTTGAAGTTTGAAAGTTTGGAGTTTTGGGTTGCCTTTCTTTAGTGTCCTTGCCATTCCTTTCTTAGGAAAAGTTCCTTTCTTTGCTTTACAGTCAACTCCTTCACTTTCTTCTCTCTCTTTCACATTGCTAGCACCCTTCTCGTCTTTTCTGCACCATCTCTACTCCACCTTCACCGTCAAAATCTTTGCTTCCAGTCCTTAATGCATGTGACACCGCGGGTTATTTCAAGCCTTTTTCCTATTATAATAAAATAATAATATGTTTTCAAAAAAATAGACGGGATCCCTGAAAATGAAAATTTAAAATTTATAAAATTTAGGGCAGTTTTAAAAGAATTAATTGAAAGCAAAAACCGCAAGGGTCAACCACATTCAAAAACTGTAATCATAAATAACATTAAAACCTTGATACTCTAAGCATGCTTGATTTAAAACTACAAGAAATACACAAGCTAATTAAAGATAATAATAATTCAAGTCAAAAGTCACCAGGTTCCATTCATGATCACCACAATATTTACATCTAAGATTTAACATTCTCCATACCATAATATGGGTCCAATCTATCTAATTATATAAACATCTAAGTAAAATCTCAAAAGTCTAATACCAGTCCAAGAGACATACACTAATCTATCTCCGAATATATAATAAAATGAATGGTCTTTAGGTCTTCTTCCAAATCAGCGTTACTCTTTCTTCTTTCATTTCCGACTATTGAACTCTAAATACGAGGCATTGCAAAACAAAGCAATGCATCAGCAATCTATGCTTGTGTAGGTGATTACACTCAATTAAAGCTTAATAAAATCATAAGGTGGATCTCATGAAATAAATATACATAAGACTCATCAAATAATGGATGCTCATAATCATAAACCTTCACAAAACAGGTATCAAATCAAATCAAGATGGCATACAATGCATGATCAAAATACAGATATGCGTCCATCAAAATAGTACGAGTCTATGTCCACAGGGTAATATGCATGTATATCATGATAAATAAGACACTTGATCGAAACAATACAAAAAATGTGGCAAGATACTCGATCATCGGTAATGTGTACCCATAGTAACTCTAAGACCCTCCAGTGCAACCCGCATTAGCCCCCGAAGTCCCTCACGGCCTAGGCTCGGCTTACCCCGGTTCACCCCACATATAAATCCATATGAGCATGCAGAATAACTGTATAGGCTACTATGCTGCAGTAGCAACCTCATCAGAATCTGAACCACTGCCGCTTCCCGTCGACACCCAAACGGGAGACTTTCTCCATCCTCATGGGAAGGAACGGACCCGTATGAGAGACTACCCATGATACCACCACCTACGTACTTGGCCATGTATCACTCAATGGTGGTCTCTCATCATCATCATTACAAAGTTAGAGGACGGGTGGCCAACCTTACAACTCTTCTAGCATAGTACCCACTAGGTGAAAGCACCTGTCATAAATCATTGACAAGATATAAATCATGTAAAGACTCTACAAATAATCCCAATAGACACGATTTAAGCCCATGATAAGAATAGTACATCACATGTAAGTATGGTTATTAGCAAAAATAGAATAATATGCTACAACAAGAAAGCAAGGACCTATTTATATGACATGAGAAGACATAAAACATGTGCTTCAAAATTTTAGAGAACAAGTTATGATTACTGAAATCACGAAATAATTGAATGAAATCACCTGCCTCGATAAGTGAGGTGCTCTAATCAAGCGCGTGGAAGTGTCACGTCGCGCGCTCTGACATGCTTGTCATATTATAATTCTCTATCACTTGACAATTCAATGATATATATCTTTCAAATTCCCTAGATCACCTCACATTCAATGTATATCATCAAGGTCTAAAGCTTGATCATCCCTTGATCAGCCTGATTTAAATTATCTAATGATATTTAAAGGTTTAACCCTTAAAAAGGAATTAAGATCCAGGTTTTCAAGTCAAATTTAGGTCCGCATCGTTGATACAATCACAACACCTCTTTCGGATCGTGATTTGGACTTTTGTAGCTCCTAAAAATCAAATTTTTGTAAATGGACGGTTCAGAGAACCCCAAAAATTTTAGAAAAGCCGCGCCGCACGTGCTGCTCGTGTGTGCGCCTCTCGCACGTGCATGTGTGTGTGACGCTCTGCGTGCGTGGGCGTGTGAGTAGCTGGTGTGCGTGCGTCACCCGCTTTGCATGCACGTGCAGCTGCACGCATTACGCGCATGGCGCTGCGTGGTGTGCTTGTGTGCACTACCCGCATGGTGCCTACATGGCACATGCTAGTTGTGACGCGTGTCACCACACGTTATGCGCCGCGTGTGTTTGCAACCCTAACGCCACCCACGTGCGCTGGCAGCCAGTCACCGCTGGGTGCCATCGCCGGGGATGACGGCCGACTGGCCACCGTCATCAGAGATAACGGCTGGACTTCGATCGCTGTCGGCGACGCTCAGGTGTCCAAATGGTGTGACTTTTACACCATTTTGCTCAGTTTTTAGCGTATATCCCGTTTTTAAATGCCTTTTCAACCATTTTTATTGTTATCCCATGTTTTTACACAATTTTTATCACTTTCCTAAAAGCTTTACTCTTACTATTTTTTGAGTTTTCTAGCATCCCTAGTTGTCCGATCACCATGAAAAATCATGATTTTGTTCTTCATACACAAGATGAACAGTTTAAATCATGATATTATACCGCTTCATTGGTTTACGTTGAAAAGAAAAGTAGCACACAATATTTCATTGGAAAACGTCGTTTTCCGACATTATAAATGGTGAAAACATAGTGAAAGAAGTTGCCGACGTTGGTGACATAGAAAACAAAAGAGATGGCTTGGCCGTATGAAAGGACAAGGTAAGCTTTTTATAGCCTCATTCATGGGTCCCGCACCTTGTAAGTGGGCCCCACATACATTCACCATTTTACCCTTTTCTTCTTCTTTTTTTAAAGTACTATTTTTTTTTTTTTTCAGATTTAAGAATTTTGGACAATTACAACGCACCACCCCAATTCCTCCTACCGCTCAAGGCCCAGCCTAACCTAGTTGCACCCGTCACCGCCCGGACCATCCTCTGTTCCTTTTTGTTTACCCAAGTCACGTAATCCCCATCTTCTTCTCTCAATTCCCATCTTTTTCCCACCACTTACCATTTTCCCAACTCTTCCCGTCACCGCCCAACATCTCTCTATCTCCCATCCTCTCCCCTGCTCAACCACCCCAGTCAGCCAGCTGCACTCTCCACTCTCCTTTCTCCTCTTATATCTCTTTCCCCCTTCGGTTTTGGACCCCAGAACCTCTGGTCGCTCCATTCACTGCACAAGCCATCTTTCCAAGCGTCCTTGCGCCAGGCTCCTCTGTTCCATACAAACCAGTGGGACGCCCCATCCTCAGAAAAGGCGGCGTTTTCCACCGCTCCAGACGATCCAGCATCTACGCATCCCCCGGCCAAGCACTCAACCCAGTCCAACGTGCCCAGCACTGGTCGACGTCTACCCAGGTCAACAGCCGTCGTTTTCCACCTCTCCAGATCATCATTAGCGGTGTCCTCCATCGTTTCCGGTGAGCAAACTCTGTTTACGGGAGTGTCTGGAAAGTTTGAAAAAAATTCCAGTTTTGCCCTCAATAGAAAAATTCAAATTACATTTCCTGTCCTGTTACTGTTACTGTTCGCATTTTATATTATTCCCAATTTACTTATTTGCGTTTTGTGTTATTCTGTAGTTAATCCAGAAACTATCTTATATGTTCTTGTTTAACCACATCACGGGTTCTTGTTTAACCACAGAAAAACTCTTATTTCTTGTCTGTTTTAATTCAAAATTTCAATTAATTTTTAGAACCTATTTTTAGGGTAGTTTCCTATTTAATTGTTGTTCCTGGTCTTCAATTTGAGTTTTAAAAACAAATATAAGCCATTAATTCTTAAATTCCTTAATTCGATTAGATCTCTGAACATTTAAAAATTTTGACAAATTCCTCCGTCAAATCATTAATCGAGGATGTGTTGAATATATTGGTAAGGTTGATCAAAGTTTGGGATACCAGAAGTGAAGAAATTAGACAGCACTTAAGATAGGGAATTAGATTTTTCTTAATTTCTTCTAGTTTTAGTTCAGTTAAGGTTTTATTGTTTCTTTTTCTATTTTTTCTGGAATTAGACCTTTGGAATTTCATTGTTAACTTGAAGATGAAGTCGGATTCCTTTCTATTAATTTTTGTCAATTAATTTGAATTTTAAATAATTAAATTTTATTAAAAACTCCAAAATCTTAAAGCACATCCCTATAAGATCGACCCATACTTGCATTAGCTATACTACAATAGCCCGTGCACTTGCAGAAAACATCAACATCAAACATTGAGAAAAATCAATGTTGGAAAGTGATAGGAATGGTGGTCCTAAGAGAAATGGATGTGATGGCCTTCTAACCACACTTAGAAACTGAACGTCAAACTCACGAGTAAAATTCTTGTTGATAAGATAGTAACATAAATGATAGAGACATGTGCTTAAGTATGGATCCACCATGTCGAAATCAATGACATAATTTCTTTTTATTTTGGTAAAAAAAAGGTGAACTTAGTGCACAAAGCTCCTGCGTATGTAGGGTCTGAGGAAGGGCCAAACCACAAAGGTCAATAGTATATACCCTCATGGCCTAGGGCTTCACATCTTCCCCCCTTAGAAAACAAGCGTCCCTGCATGATAGCCACGACTAGGTGCTCGTGTGTGGCTAGTCATCACACTATAAGGGGAACTGGCTCTGATACCATTTTGTAATACCCCGGGGTTCCAACAGTCACAATATTGTCTGCTTTGGAGCACCCATACACCCCTCATGATTTTGTTCTTCCCAAGTTTCTTAGGGAAAACGCGTTGTGACCATTAGAGTTTTCCGAACTCTGATGAAAAGCCCAGTTTCCTCTCCTCAGGCAATGTGGGACTAACTCTCTGTCCCTCACCCTAGCCTAGAAGCCTGCTAGCCTTCTCTTAGCCCACCCTCATCACCCTAGAGCTTCACATCTTCCCCCCTTAGGGAATACGCGTCCCTGCGTGATAGCCACGACTAGGCGCTCGCGTGCCGCTAGCCACCACATCACAAGGGGAACTGGCTCTGATACCATTTGTAATACCCTGGGGTTCCAACAGTAACAATATTGTCCGCTTTAGAGAGCCCATACACCCTTTACGGTTTTGTTCTTCCTAAGTTTTCTAGGAAAAACGTGTTGTGACTATTAGAGTTTCCCCAACTCTTATAAAAAGCTCAGTTTCCTCTCCCCAGGCAATGTAGGACTAACTCTCTGTCCCTCGCCCCAGCCTAGAAGCCCGCTAGACTTCTCTTGGCCCGCCCTCATCGGCTCAGGGCTTCACACTTTGGGGTGATTTTAATTCAAAATCTTAAGCTATAAAATTTTGAAAACTATGGATGTTTTGAAATCTTAGGTTATTTTAAATGATATTTTATAACCTTAGGCTATTTTAGATGAAGCTTTTGAAATTCTGGGCAATTTAAATAATTTGAACACTTTGAGAACTTAGAATAATTTGAAATCTTTTAATTATTTTGAAACTTTACAAAATTAATGACGATCTTCTTTTTTTTAATCTTTAAAACTTCTCAAAAAAATAATTTTTTTATAAATAAATTGAAAAGCTTCTGATAATTGAAAATTTTACGAAAAAAGTAAAATCATTAAAATTTTGAATATTTGTAAAAATACTAGATTTTGAAATCTTTAAAATATGAAATTTGGGCTATTTGCAACATTGGGAATGCAAAGCCCATTGATTATCTCGGTTCGCATGGATAAAGAGTGCTCGCGAGAATCATATATCAATACAAATTTTGGTGTCTACAAATGTCACGCATGATTTTACTTGTACATCAATATGTAAAGAAGTTACAATTTGCTAAGCTCCACCAACTATTTCATGTTTTGAAGCGAAACCATTTTTAGTTCCATGCTTTCTAACTCTTTCTTAATTTTCATAAAAGTGGATTTTGTTTCAAAAGATAAACGAATTTGCCTAAATATTCAGAGTTTGATTTATATATGGAACTAGAACTTCATAGAAACTAAGCTTTTGACTTTCCACATCCAAAATCACAAACAGAAATAATCAAAGAGCTGAAAATTGATCTCTATTTTCATAAGTTTCCATGCATTTCATGCAAACCAACACAAGTGCTCAAGTGGTTCAAAAAATACAAAGTCCAAGTTACAGACATCTCATTGAGAAATGTCTTGAACAGTTGGTTGTAGACAACTTGGCATCTTCCTTGTAATACATGTGGTTGTAGGTTCAAATTGCTGCTTTCTCACTTGGCTAAGATTATAGTTAGGGAGTGTTTGAGAGGTTTTGCTTTGTGTACCCAAAAAGAAAAAGAAAAGAGAAAAAAACTAGCTGAGTGGCTCAACCATCTGTTCATCAATGAAACAGAACTTCTGTTCATTAGAAAGCCTCTTCCTGTCCAACTATAAATCCTCCTAAACATAACTTCCCCTCTTTCTTTACATTTACACTTTCATTCAATCGAACGGCCACCTTTGACTTAGGATACATCCGTCATTCTATTAGCTTGGTAAGGGTAATTTAGTAATCCGAAAATAATAAAAAATTGCGACAGGAGAGAATGCTTGAGGAAGGGTCTACCGTCTCCATAAACCCTTCTTTCATCTTGGTCTCCGTTTCGGAAAGAGAAGAGAAGAAACCCATTTCCTTCTGTATCTGCAAATTTTCAGTTTCTACTGGTTAGGGTTTCATCTGCCTTCTTCTTCCTTCTGTTTGTCTGCTCCAAATTCACTGCAATGGATCTCGATCTCAATCTCAACGCACCCCATTCAATGGGAACAACAATTATCGGTGTCAAGTACGACGGTGGTGTCGTTCTCGGTGCCGATTCCAGAACGAGCACTGGTAACTTTTCTCCTTTTCTTTTTTCTGTATTTCTTTTCCGTCAAAAGTGGAATTTGTTGTTCTGTGTGGATATCTTTTCCCTGCGTCTCACTCCATCAGTTAGCTTCAGATTCTCTACGTGATCTTTGCTTTTCCAGTTCTATCTTCTTCGATTGTTTGGCTTATTTGCATTGCAACAAAAATGTTTCTCCCAGTTTCTCTCTTTTCCTTTCAAATGTTAAGAGCAAATCGTTTCCGGTTATGTGTCTAGGAATGTACGTTGCTAATCGGGCTTCGGACAAAATCACGCAGCTGACAGATAATGTTTATCTCTGCCGTTCCGGATCGGTAACACTTAACCTTTTCCTACTCATCTTTTAACCCTATCGTATCTGTACTTGTTTTTGTAGGTTCAAGTTCCTTTGCCTTTTTATTTCCCTGTCTTTTATTGTATAATAGATTCCTTTATAGATTATGCATATGTAGTTCACTAGATTTACAGGTCTAAATAGACCTCTATATGCCATTTGAACATATCTCCTAAAAATTCTGATACAGTTATGGAAATTACTATCCTTGGCATTGAGGGACTGGAATCTCGAATGCGCTTATAGTTGTAAATATGATCAAAACTTTGTTTGTGAAGGAAATATTTCTCGAACGATGGTTTTAAAGCACCTTTGAGATGTATCAACTTCCCTGTCCATTTCCTCTTAAGTTCTCATTTCAAGTTTCTATTGTATTTGTAGCTTTGTGATATGAAAAATGTCCTAATTCTTGGTGGGCTGCTTAAGATGCATGCGTGCTGTAAACATGGACAAACACTGATAGGGGGCTTTAGATGGGTATACTCTGAGTTCTGATGCTCATAAAGGACCTCCATACATACTCTAGACAAAAAGGGACATGAGGGATGGCTTCTTAGTCTAACTCTTTCCCTTTGTCTTTCTTTATCTTCTTGTTGGATTCATCTTGCTTATGCTTCTCTTCCGTGTTTTGTTTACCTGATCTATTTGGCTTATCTCTGCAAACCTTTAGTTTCTCTATAAGTTTTCTCCTTTTACTTTGTCACAGAGGCTCCATATAATGGCTGGGGTGCTCTAAAGTCTTATTTACAAGAGTGCTAGGTACTGCATATAGTTGGAGTGGTTGCATGTATGGGGGACTTTAGGCAATTTTATCTTTAGCATATAATCAACTTCAACTTGTGCACGAATTGGCTAGCACTATGTTCATTTACTGTATTAAACAATCAATTTTTTAACACTATGTTCATTTACTGTGTTAGACAATCAATTTTTTAACGCTATGTTCATTTACTGTCTTAGACAATCAATTTTTTAACCATGCGTTTCATTATTAATTTATCATGTAACAAACATTGGTAGTGATCATCACATTGTTGAGAAAAATAGATGGAGAAATTATGTTAGGCCTTGTTTTCTCTTTAGAACAAATAAGCAAATATCAATATTTAACACTCAGAATGGAAAGTGTCTGTGAGATATGATTTTTGTAATTTGTATTGCCAGATGGGGACAGTCATTTTTCTGAATGATTTGCTTTCATGCAAAATGTGTAGATATAGGCGGATCTATATTTCTTTTGGCAAATATGGAAATCCTTAGTACATGGGCATTTTTCATCAATTTGGAACAGTCAAAAGAAGTGTTTGCTTGTCTCAGTAGAAGACATTTCAGAATTGGATGAATATTATCCTACTTTAAACATGGTTGAGTATGATGAAGTGATGGTTGACTTGAGGAGTTTTGTTAAGTAACAGATATCTCAAGAAGTGCCATGGGTGGGCAATTAGAAATGTATCACAATTACAATCATTTTACCAATTGGGTTTGTTATTCGCAATCGCGTCGTTTCACATGCCTCTTGCTAGCGTGGAGTCTATGATTAGTTGAAAAATTGTCCTAGATCTTTGTGGGCTGCACAAGATGCATGCTTGCTGTAAATATGGACAGATAGTGATAGGGGGCTTTAGGTGGGCATGCTTTCATTATTTGTTGCTCGTAAAGGACCTCCATGCATAATATACCCAAAGGGATAGTTACAGAAGGGCTTCTTCAGTTTTATTCTTCTTCTTTTAATTTTTGTTTATGTTCCCCCATATCATCTTTCTCGTGCTCCTTTTTGTCTTTTATTTTTCTTACGGCTAGATCTAGATTAGAACTATTGATCCCTTCCATGAGATTACCTTGGTGGTCATGACATTTTTAATTTTTTATGTTGCTGAGGTCCATATGATATCTAGTTACTCATCTAAATCTTTACTTGGTATATTACTAATGAGTACTTACAAGTACATAGTAACTGGTGCCTGTTAAGGATAGGTGGAGTATATGTACTTGCAGGGGATGGGGACAACTCTATCTTTAGGTTTCAACTCAATGTAATCAATGGAAGAACACAGACGCAAATGAGAATCATCTATTGCATTGACATCTATACTATACGTGAAGTAATAATTTTTTTCTCCCAAGATAACAATGTACATAAAGGGAGCCAGACTCCTAGTTTTTACGGAAAAGGAGCTGTTTGTCTCTCCTTCTCATCTTTCTTTTCATATGCATGTAAATGAGGTTTCTGGACACAAACATCAGGAGTGAATTCATTGTTTCATTTATTGGAGCTTATGGTTTTGGAGGGATCCCTTGCTTTTCTCTTTTCAATGAAGGTTTGGCCATCCATTGGTAGTTGGAATTTGAGTACTGTAAACCTTGCCAGCAAGGATTAGATTCCAAAAGGAGTCAGTGATACACAAATAATAAGCTAGAATTGAGCCGACACATTTAAGTTGGAGAATAACTTATTTGGGAAGTAGGCCATGAAGGGAAATATTTGGAGGCTCAAGGAGACGTGCTTATGACCATACTGAATTTAGCAGAATTCTCACTCACACATTTATCAGTGCATGCATGTGCCCTCTTATTGGCACAGCTTGTAGGAACATTGGTGAATATAGAAGCATTTCTTTATGCAAGCTTATCCAGGTCCAGCTTGGAAAGCTCATCAATGAGATTCAGTTATAATTTAGATATTAGATGCTAGGTTTGTTGTTGGTTTGTTGCTGATAGCACGCACTTCGATTCATTTAGATATGGTGTAAACATATTGTGCTCTTATACAAATAAGACTCTCTCGCTTTGCCTCGGGTTTCTATTTCTATACAAAAAAGTAAGGAATATGGTTGTGGTCCTAGAATTGGTCATTAGGTTTTGTTGCTAGGTTATGTCCTAAACCCTATTCATTTGCATGAAAACGAAATAATAACATGTAGAAGCCTCAGAAGAGGAGAATATGACAGGATTGACATTGAAAAGGGGACCAGAGGTCGCAGTGTACCTGACTTGTGTAAAGTTTACCATAGGTTCAGCATGCATTGACATTTTAAAGGAACAGTTGATGTAACTTTCATACCTTGCCTTAGTTCTTTAATATTTTGCATCATCTGCACTTTCATTTTGTAACAAATTTCTTCTTTCATTGACATTTCAACATTTTTTCCACTTTACCGTCTGAGTGGGCTGCATTATTGGTTTAAAACATTCTTCTCCTTCTATTCCTTGGTTGTATTGTTAAATGTTATTTACTGGGTCATAACTGTTTTGCAGGCTGCAGATTCCCAACTTGTGTCTGATTATGTCCGTCACTTCCTTCATCAGCACACGTGAGCAATATCCTTTCTTATTTTTACCTGACAGTTATTACCATGCCTGTGGTGGTTTTTTAGCTTGTTACAAGTAAATGGCCTGTGAAAATGCACAGAAGTACGTTTTAGTAATAGAATCTATGAACGCTATATATAAGATGTGCTTGATAGGTAAACAGTTAACTCATGAACCATTTTCTTTATGATAACCAAGGCAATAGCTTTTTATTTTCAGTTTTGGTTATAGAAACAGTTAGATGGAATTATCTAAGATTTTGAGCTTATAATTAGTGGTTTGTGGTTTCAGTGAACAGTAGCGATTGGAAGTTATAATATTTGAAAGATTGCTTGAAATCTATACTTTTAATAAGCAATAGAATAAGTAATGATTTGATTAGAGTATAAAAGATCGGGTCATGTAAACCGGATGTGTTTGTTCTGAATATTTTTATTTTTAAGGAAGTGCTATCTCGGTTATTGTTTTAGCTGGAAAATCCTTGAAAGAAATCATTACCTAAAATTACTTCCTAACTGTCTTTCCAAACAAAATTGTCTAAGATCTTAACCATTCGTCAATTATCAAATTACCTTGCCATTTTGTTAAAAGAGGTGTACAACTATCCAAAAATACGCGAGTAACTCAATTTTATATATTACTTTATAGAAAAGAAGTTCTGACAACATGCTTACCTCATTAGTTTCCTTCCCACTAATCTTCATTTGTCGTTAATATAGATCCATCATCCTACACCAAAGTAAATCCTATAAACTATAAGTTGTAAAATACACAGTTGGACATACAAAATATTAATTTATATATAGTTAATAAATGTTTTTGAGTTTTTTTATGTATTATAATAACTAATCATAGTATTTGTTTTGATAATAACTTATCTTAAACTTCAGTGTAAAGGTAAGATAAAGATTATAGGTTGATTATGGACGTTAAAATTTTAAAAATTTTATTTGTTATAATGAGAGAGAGAGAGAGAGAGAGAGAGAGAGAGAGAGAGAGAGAGAGAGAGAGAGAGAGAGCTGTTTATTGGAAGGAAGATTGGAGGAAAATTACGAATAAAAAAGGCAAAAAAATGCAAATAATAAACATTCATGCAGTACAGAGAGATAGATTTGTGGTTACCTCTTATTTCACTTAAATTTTAGACATGCCAGAAAAAGGAAAGAATGCCCTTCCTTTTTAGCCCTTTAACGCCTATTGTTCAGGGTACAAGAAAAAGGAAAATGGCCCTTTATAGTCTGCTCTTCATGGAAAAGAAGAAAAAGAAAATGAACTCTTCTAATGGGATAAAGAGACAGTTATTAGGAGAGATAGAGGTGTCGTTTAGGGATTCATGGTTATGTGTGTGTGTGTGTGTGAGAGAGAGAGATTTGATGTGAAATCTTCATATAACACAAACGAAGAAATGCTAGGAGTTACATGGCATTTCATGTCATGCAGGAATTGGAAACATTTATATTTTACCTTGTTTTTTCTGTATCTCTCAATCTGATCAGGCATAACCATGCTGTATCACTTAGCATTATTCTATGTTGGCATTTGATTGGTTTGTCAGTTCTGGAATGGGTTCTGCAGGTATATATGTAATGGCTTGTGCTATAAGCTTTGTTTTCAGGCATGGTTTAGGTGTTTATTCCTTTGGCATTTTTACATACATGATACTGAACTCTATAGCCTTTCTACTGCCCTTCTGCAATTTTTTTTTGGGTGTTTAGTTTGAGACAGGCTGAACTCCACTTCTGCCTGATTCAGTAGTTGATTTCACGGGTGTCAGTTGTGGAACTTCTATGTTTGTTTAGTACATGAATACCAACTTGATGCTATAATCCATTCTATGTTGAGTGCAGAATCCAACTTGGTCAGCCTGCAACTGTGAAAGTGGCTGCTAACTTGATTAGGTTACTGTCATACAATAATAAGGTACAAAACTCTCATTTATTCTCCATATTATTTCCTTATGAGCATGAATTGTGTTGGCAAGTTTGGCCTTCGTTTTGTTAAGAAAATATATTAAATTTTTATACTTTATATTTTTCCTTGTGAATGTTGCAGACATCATTGCCAGTAAAGCTTCATAAACTTTGAGGCATAGAACTGCCATTTAGTATATTTGAGAGAACACTTAGTAGGAGCACCTCTTCCATATGATTTATTTCTTTCACTGGTTTGTTATTTTCCTTGTCTCTTTCTTCATTCACTTTCTATTAAGCTTCTCTAAGGCTTGCTCTTTAACCTTCATACTTCTTCTAACCTAAAGAAGAAATTCATATGCTATTGATGAAATTAATTTTGAAGGAGACTGAAAGGGAGCCTTGGCGCAACAGTAGAGTTTTCGTCGTGTGACCTTGAAGTCACAGGTTCAAGGCATGGAAACAGCCTCTTGCAAAATGCAAGGTAAGGCTGCGTACTATTAACACTTGTGGTCCGCCCCTTCTCGGACCCCTACATACGCAGGAGCTTCGTGCACCGGCGCTTCCTTTTACTGAAAACGGCACCTATTAGGAGTGAGTCGATCTAAGTTGAAGGCTCTAAAAGGGTAAGGGTAAGGCCCAAAAGGACGTGGATAGAAAAGATTTAAAAAATTTTGGACTAAGGCCTTGACCCTTGATAGGGGAGAATGGAGGAACAAGATTCATGTAACCGACCCCGAATCAGGATAAGGCTTTGATGATGATCTGTATAAAAGAAGATTTGTCTGCTGAAATGTCCTTTTGTTGAATTAGCTTGTGTATAATCTACACAAGGTGTGTTGTTGGGTTGTCTTGGTGCAATGGTTAAGCTGTCATTGTGTGACCTGGAGATCATGGGTTTGAGGTGTGGAAACAGCCTCTTACATAAGTGCAAGGTAAGGCTGCGTACTATAGGCCCTTTGTGGTCTGTCCCTACCTTGGACCTGGCATATGCAGGAGCTTTGTGCACTGGGCCGCCCTTTTTTATCTGCAAAAAAGAAGATTTGTCTATCAAAGTGCCCTTTTGTTGAATTAGCTTTGCATATAATCTACACAAGATTTGTTGTTGGGTTTTTCCCCCCTTAGAGACATAGTCTAGATTCTAGAATATCTAGCAGCTTGCTCTATAACAACCTGATCCACCCAATGCATATTTTGACAATTCTGAAATATTTATAATGAGGAACTTCATGACATCAGGAAAGTATTTGGTTCCTTCTTTTATCTGTTCTAAATACCAAAAATGGTAATATATTACTTGTACAAAAGTATGAAGGTATTAGTTTAGGAAGCAACTTCCAGTTGTCATCCTGAGGTAGTCTACTTGAAGTACTCTTAGCTAATTCCTGATTTTATGCTGAACTTGGCAGAACATGCTAGAGACTGGTCTCATTATTGGAGGATGGGACAAGTATGAAGGAGGTCAAATCTACTCAGTACCCCTTGGTGGTACAATTTTGGAGCAACCATTTGCAATTGGAGGTACACTGCTGCACTTGAAGCTACCTGATTCATGGTTTAGTTGTATTCACTTAGCACATCTAACCACAAAAGATCATTGTTATCTCAAAAACAGTGGAAAGAGAAACACTAAATGAGAGCACATCTCACTACAAAAAGTCAGTGTTATCCTGAAAACGGTGGAAAGAGAAATACTAAATCAGGACTGAGGAAAAAAAGATGAACTTAAAAAAAATGAAAGAAGAGAAACCTGTTTGAGAGTCTATAAGAATTCGAACCAAATAATTTGCTATCCACTCATGTAGTTAGAAACAATTTTCCTGACTCTTTCATTAAAGTAAAGCATAAAGAAGTTACTAGCATTGAGATCCCAATTTCTTTAGATAGAGTGAAATACCATTTTTCGATCTTTTTTGGAGGGTAAGTGTGGTTCTATCAAGAGAATGGAAAGGATACAAGAGGAAGACTAATAATAGTTAACATCAGTTCCCAACTCTATTGAGTATGTATCTTGTGAGGGAATTGGTCTCCTCATTCACAGAGAGTACTTGATGCCTGCAGTAACATCCAACACATCATTCTAGGCTTTGGTAAATCTCCATGGATTGCCCTTCTGGGAGTCCAATAGAGAACGTCATTAGTGAGGCACCTTTAAAAATCAGCTACTTTTGCAACTATGCAATGGCAGTGTGGAGAACTGCAGATCATAAACCTTCTCCACATTGGAATCTGCTAACTCATTGATGTAGTTGCCACTATGCAATGGCAGTGTGCAGAACTGTAGTTCATAGAATCTGCCAACCCGGTTGACACGCCACAGAATGAAACCATTGTGACCCTAAGAAGACCACTCACACCTCAAGGACCAGTGTAGTGCTCAAACCATAAATTTTCAGCTTAAACAAACCCAGTGAAGGATTCTGTTGGGATCAGGCATCTCCGAATAGAGCTGGTTGGTAATTTCCTATTTTGGATAGACCTAGGTAATAGGGGAAATATAATCCACATTTTGGAAGAGTTATAGATTTATAGTTTTGATTTCTCGGCTGTTGGATGAATTCTCTTCATCTTCACCCAATTATCTTTTCTCATTAAGTGGTTAAGTAACTATGTCAAGACAGGCTGTCTGATTCTGCTTTGCCGTCAGATGGATCAGTTATTGGAAAAGAATGATATCTTGGGGATGATATGGTATGTTGAAGGAGGTTTTTTGTGGAATTTCTATGTTATCTATATATCAACATGGGCTCCTGCTTCCTTGGGGACTTCTAAAAGAACAGCAAAGTTCCAAACAGTTTGGTCACCCATCTGCTGATTTTGAAAGAGCCTAGAACTCTTTGAAATTTTAGAATAAAAGGAACCATTTTGTAGTTAGTAGTTACTAAGGCCTAATCTCCCACTTCTCTCGCTTGTCTTTCTTTTGGCTCCACTGTCCCATATTTTCTCTCTCGTGCTTTCCCCGTATCTTTTCTTTTATGTGAGTGCTCTTTTTACTAGTGAGATGTAAAGATAAGCAAAAAAATACAATCAAATGCATCATTATGATCATGGTAATTAATTTATGATTTACTTACAGTACAATCTACAAAATCAATGCAATAAGCATTGGATCCTTGATGCTTGCTTGCCAGGCTGCATGTATTTCCTATGCTAAAATATGATGTTCTACTGTATCTATGAAATTTATGCTGCTTTGAGCCAAAATCTAAACCCATCATTAACTCTCTTTAATGGCGTTGGATGTTTTAAGTTTTTGTCCAATTGGTGATGTGCAACCTTTTTGTTTCAACATTGTAAGTTTATTTGCTACTTTCATATTGTTCTTTCAAGATACTATTGTGAGTGTTTAGCCTTCTAGTTTCTTACTAGGTTTGAATTTATTGAGATTCAGAAAAATGGAACTGAACCGACGGGAATCAATTTCTTGATTGTCACACATACCATAATACACACACACACACACACACACACACACACACACACACACATGCACCATGCACATTTATGTGTGCAATGTTATATGTAACTTTACACCTTTTGTTTTACAGGATCTGGGTCCAGTTACTTGTATGGGTTTTTTGATCAAGCATGGAAGGAAGGAATGAGTAAAGATGAAGCTGAGGTGTATATTTTGATAGTCATATGTTTCTCTTTGAATTGAGTTGTTTTGATCTTCCCTTTTATTCAGTTCCTCACTTCCAGGATTGTGAATTTAGCATTGGGCTTTGCCTAATAAGTTGAAACAGAATTTCATTAGTCATGTGCAAAGATACGCTTGTGTTAGCTCAATTTCTTGATTATCTAATTACATCAATAATGAATTAGGTGTTGCTGATTCAACACGGAACCATTCATGTTGATCTCTTTGGTGACTTTGTTGGTGGTTTCTGTTAATATAAAGTACTTTTCATGCTTGCATAAGCTGTGCCTTATAAGATCGGATGCTCCTTATTTTCAAGTCTATTTCAGTTATCCATTCCCTATTTCGTTTTTCTTGAACGAATGTAAATTCACCTGTTTTGTCTAGTTATATTTTATTGCATTACTATCAACTAGTGAGGTTGATGATCTTTTAGATTTTATGTTGGATGATTTGTGCTTGTTGCATTAGTTACTTGGGCTAGAGTCCATTATCTATACAACAATCTGGTGGTTGTATGTGCAGTTGGAGATGCGAGGTGAGGGTTAACCCAAGATACTTTTTCAAGTCACAAGGAAAACAAATATATGTTCTCAGTTTCTCTTTTCCCCTCTCATTTCCTTTTTCTTAGTAAAAATAGAAGTTCTCTCAACTGTTTTTATATTATTCAGTCTTATCATGCCAACATTTTGCGGGGGTATTTTCCAGCATCTGGATGCAGAAATATCTAGGCCACATGTCCAAAATTTGGATTATCTAGGATGCTTGAAATATTTTGTTGCTATGCTCTAGCAAATGGTGCTACCTTATAGTCCATCAATTATTTATATCCCTTGCAATCCTTTTGAAGTTCATTGAAGTCATCTTGAATTTTTGAATTCTTCAAATGAATGTCAATACCACTTTCCATTATTTAATCATAATTTGTGGACTTCAAATACCATCTTAAGGCGGCAAGATCATGCTTACGACTGGGATGGAGAAAACAGGCCATGGTGGTAAGTCCTATAAGAAGTCCAAACCTGATGTCTAGTTAAAACATCGACATAGTTTTAGGGTGCTTAAATGGTCAATCTTGAATTAGAAAACAAGTATTTTGAGATATGAGCTGAAACTTTGTGAAACACATGAAAAATTGGTAGAACTGATGGAAGAATGGAATCCGGGGGGGGGGGGGTTTGAAAGCACAAAGAGAGGCAGAGATGAGAATCATCAGGTGCATAAAATTTGTGTATGGAGCTAGAGGGGAAAAAATCATTAGATACACAGTTAGGGTTTGCAAATTTGGCTATAAAGGCCCAAGCAAACCAATTCTCTGATTACAAGGAAGTACAAAAGGAGCTACTGGTGGCAAAGCTGAGGGAGTGTATTTTGTAATTAGTAAACCGACATCAAAAGAAGTTACAGAACAGGAAACTGAAATGTGAAAATTATGAAGCTTTTGCTCTCAGTCGCAGGAGTAAAGCTAATAAAGACATTAATGTTCTGGTACTTTTGAGGCTCGATGCTGGTCAATTTAACCAAAGTGACGTGGCTTAGGCCTCCTTCCTCTCAAGTGAGACCCATACTAGCCATAGGATATCTCATAACAGAGTAGAAATACCAGGAAATTGCCTTCTTTTTAATTCACTTATTAAAAAAAGCACTTCATCATAGCCGAGAGCAATCTGCGAACCCTTTAATGGCTGTCCCAGCAAGGATAACATGGCTGGTGTCATGTCCTGATCTTCTTTATGTTGTGTAATATGTTAGATTTTCCCCATGTTGATCAATTCTTTCTTTTTTATTTTCTGATTTGTTGATCGATTCCTATTCCATCAGAATTATTCTTCTTGTGGCTGCAGATACTGTTTCAATTTCTATTGTCAAATCTACTGGACAAAATCAGGCCTGAGATTAATTTCCAATTTTCTTCTGACAATGCAGAAATTGGTTGTAAAAGCAGTCTCTCTCGCAATTGCTCGGGATGGTGCAAGTGGTGGTGTTGTCCGAACTGTTATTGTAAGTCTTATTTTTTCAGGTTTTTCTCTGTTCAATTAGTTTAACCTGCATCTTCCATTGGAAAGAGTTTTTGGAAGTTCCCCAATCTTGATATGAAACGTAATATCCCCTTATAAAGGCTCTTTTCTGATATTTTACTCCAATTTATATTCTGGCATAATATGGATGCTACATCTATCAGGCATCCAGTTTGTTGGGTGTTTTTAGTGGTTGTACAAGCAAAGAGGTTTATTAACTGTTATCCAAAATTGTCAACTTGGAAATCGTGGTCTTTTCCATCTCCGGGTTTGACTTGGATGAGTCTATTTCTATAGACTACTCTGATCAATAATTGACTTGTATTATGGATGCTAGTTTGGTTTTATTAATTCATTCACACTGTGATTCAGTGAAAGTTGGTGAATGATATGAGAATACCCTGTGTTTAAATGTTTTGATTCTTTTGGACATAGCTATCTGCCTACAACTGTCATTGTCCTGCAGATAAACTCTGATGGAGTCACAAGAAACTTCTATCCTGGGGATTCCCTACCGCTGTGGCATGATGAATTGGAGCCCAGGAATTCGTTGCTGGATATACTGTCATCAAGCAGTCCTGAGCCAATGAGCACATGAGCGTGACGCCAACGGTGTTGTAAAGGATTTTTGCTGCCCATTTCTGGACTTTATGACAGTATTGCATTATCTTTGTTGAAACGTCATCAGCACCCAGCCCCAAGGGTTTTTTTATGTCTAAAATGCCACGGGGTACTCCAAAGATTGCTGAAGCTTGTAGAAACTCGTCTTTTCATGTTAACCTTTAATAGGAATCAAGAATATGTTTTAATATTCCTCTTCGGAGGTCGATGCAAATGGTTTGTGCGACTACCATGCAAATTGTTTTTGAGCCTTCACTTTTGAGTCCGAGAAGAACGTAGAGTACGCTATCTAGTGAAGAGCAATAGGTTCGATTGTGGAAGTTGTCCATCTTCAGACGTGAAATGATAGGTTTTTTTTATTTTCTAGTTAAATACCTAAAAAACCCTGGATTTTTCATGTTTTCTCTTTTGTACCCTAGATTCCAATCTGGTCCAATTGCACCCAACATTTGATAACCCGGTTCAATCAGGCCCTGGATCGTGAAGTTATTAAATGGCATTAGTTTGTAACCCACGTGGCTTGCATACATGGCACTAACTGCCAACATGGACAGCTTTTCTGTTTGAGGGTAATTTTGAAAATTAGAAGTGGAAAAGCTTCCACCCACGATGATCTGATCCATTCCAACACTTTTAACCCCCACTGAAAACTCCAACCCACTCTCCCTCTTGCATAGTCTCACAAACCATTGCACTCCATGGCACCAAATTCTCTGTTAGACATTGAATCAAATACTCAAGTTGCGGCATTTGAATCTCATTTTCTGATTGAAGTAGCCGGGCCCTTTATCTTTTTCCCTTGTTCAAGTACACATAAGATGCCTTTAGAACAAGTAGGCAAGTGAAAATATCAGGTGTAAGACCTTTAACCATCTAGTGATATAATTCAGTGGTCTTTAAGAACTGACCCTATGACCCATATTAACCGAGCATTTAAGAATAAATTCCAAGCAAAAATAGCCTTTTTTGCTAGTTGGTTGAACACAAGAAGAGCTTCTGGGAGACTATTAAACTTAACATAAGCATACACAAGATGTGATGCCAGCTCCATACTAATGTTTTGGTGAAGAAAACCAATAACCAGGAAATGCCCATGAAATCTTCTAACTTCATGAAGACTAGTGGAAGATCTAAGAAGGGAAAGGTGGTTCTGAAAATGAGATCTTGAGATTTGGAAGGATTTTGGCATCTGTTTGGTTTGATTCTGAGGACCCGTATGAGACTCTTGTTGGGAGGTGGGATGGGTGGCTTGGGTTTTTTGGTCGATTAGGATTGTGGAAGTGGTTTTGAATGGTAGAAAGAGATGTCTTTGTCTTAGTTTGGTGGGATTTTGTGATTGAGAGTGTTGATAAGGAGATCATGTTCTGGTATTTGGTTGCATTCATATAGTTTGAGGAAATGGCGGACGAGAGAAATGGATAGGTTTTGTACATGGAAGAGTTGGGGGAAGGAGAATTCCAGAGCATAAAAGGGCAGCCTGGTGCTCGAAGTATGTGGTGTCCAGGAAAAGGGCGGACCACAATGAGCCTATAACGGTGGAATAGAGAAATTCAGGCATGGGGTGAAGGTTGGAATACCAAGGTTTGTCAACTTCCAAATCCAACTGTTCATCATTGGGTTGACGAAGGTTCCAGTTCTAATCCTATATTTGTGGGTGTAGGATTTTGGTGAACATTGGTCGTTGAATCTTCTATTGGAAGATCTAAACCGTTCAACCTGTTTGCTTTGTCCTATTTAGGCTACATGCCAAAATTCGTGACCATCAGAGGCGTATACATACTAAATTTTTTGGTTAAAACTTTGGAAGGATATGATTTAAAAGCAAAAGAAATAGACAACTTAAAGTGTGAACAGCGTCTAAGAAAGAGGTGGTCCACAAGGATCAATAGCATCGAGCTTTTTGTTGCATTTTGTAAGAGGACTTGAACCCGTGACCTCAAGGTCACTTCTACAGCTGAGCAAGGCTCCCCTTAAGTTAGGTTGCAAACTAATGACACCTAATAACTTAACGGTGCAGTGTATGATTGAAACGAGTTATCAAATGTGGGGTGCAACTGAACCATATCAGACTCTCGGGAACAAACAAAAAATGCAAAGAATTCAGTTTTTTTTTTTTAATCCTTTTTCTTGTGGAAAAAATGTAGCATCACCCTCGAAACTCCCACTTCCAAGGTTTTCGAGCCCACAAGCCATTACTTCATTAAGATTTTTCCCTGAGCGATTCCAATCTTATTGGCCCAGAACATCATCGCTTGACGCGATCACAGATAGCTCTTCGCTTGAGTTCGGCGCCCGATTCGAGAACATCCCCAAGACCCAGCAAGAGAGGGAAAGTACAGGCTTATTTGTTCCGTTCCAAAAGGATTGGAATTTTGTTTCTGCCCTTGTTTGCCATGGCTGCTTCTGCTCTCTTTCATCCCAATTCCCTCCACAACGTCTTTGTATACGGAAGTCTATTGGCCGATGAAGTCGTTCGTGTACTATTGAAGCGCGTCCCCGATTCTTCTCCCGCCATCCTCAACGGCTAGTATGACTTCTCTCTCTCTCTCTCTCTCTCTCTCTCGTCCAAATCCATACTAGTTTCTCAGTGTCTTTATGTTTATTCGCAGTTTCAGTCTGATTTTGGTGTGATTTCCCGAATTTTATTATGGCTGGACAATCAGTTTGAGGAGTTCAAGTTCCTTCTAAATTACTGATTTTCTTTTTATATAGTGAGAATTGAATGGTTGGCAGTTCTTTCATATTCTCCTCGTCCTTCTCCATCTGCTTTACGCTTGCCTTCTGGTATTCTTAGTTGCTAACCATTTTTCAACGAACCCGTCTCAATTTTGGAAACAAAATTGCTGGGTCATATTCTGGTGAACGTCTGATGCTAGCTAGAAGTTAAGAACTTGGAAACTCAATACAACTTCTACCTCCGTGTTTAATGGATCACAGCATTCGTTTTGTCCGATTAAGTATTGCATGGACGACGACTAGTAGTCCTTTTTCCTTACTGCAAAACCCATTTAAGAAACTGGATTAGAAGCGGAGTCCACTTCCTAGTTATGTAGACATCAGTAACATTTATCTATCAGCACCTTAACCTTCTGTCTGAAGGGGAGCCTTGGCGCAACGGTAAAAGTTGTCGTCATGTGACCTTAAGGTCACGGGTTCAAGGCGTGGAATCAGCCTCTTGCAAAAATGCAAGGTAAGGCTGCCTACTTTAGGCCATTATGGCCCGCCCCTTCCCCGGACCCCGCATAGGCGGGAGCTTCGTGCACCGGGGCTGCCCCTTTTACCTTAACCTTCTGTCTGGGGAGCTTGGCGCAAAGGTAAAAGTTGTTGTCGTGTGACTTTGAAGTTACGGGTTCAAGGCGTAGAAACAGCCTCTTGTAAAAATACAAGATAAGGCTGTGTATTATAGGCCCTTGTGGTCCACCCCTTCCCCAGACCCCACATAGGCGGGAGCTTCGTGCACAGGGGCTGCCTTTTTACCTTAACCTTCTGTCTATTGAAAGAACTAGAATTTCACACTTGGATTTTGTGTTCCATTTCTTCTCCTATGGCCTTTCACCTCAATTTCATTTAGGAATGCACTGACATGTTGGAATTTGTGAATGGATTTCTAGTCTTATGTTTTCCCTACTTCTGCCTTTTTCGTCCATCCAACTGTTTGTCTCTAAGTGGCTAATGAAATCCTTGACTGTAGGTAGAATCAGCATTCCTCCTTAGTTAAACCACAAATGACAGTACTTTGTAGCATATACTCCAAGTACATAACTGAAACTACAAAGCCACAGCCAAAATTAGCTAGTCAGCTTTTTCTCGAGATCATGTGAAAATCCTCCCCCCCCCCCCCCCCCGTCTTTGCTACTTTTCTTTCCGAGGAATGGATTTCCATTCAGAGCATTACACACAGTCATTGTTCTGTTTTTAATTTTGATCAAGGAATAGCACAGTTTCTTTTGTCATATCCTCTGGTCATGTTTGGTCATTACTGTACCTTATGTATGTAACGCTTTTACATTTGAGGTAGTCACTTTTCTTCATATTTATGTTCAACTCTTTTATTTTTTTACCTTTCATTTCTTTGTCAATTCACTTTATTGTTCTCCCTCAAAGATCATTACTCTGATGTTGGAAGATAAGGGATTTAATTTAGAGAGCGAACTTTCGATCCACATATATTTTCTTTCTATTTGTGTCTCTCTCTGGATTGTTGGCCTTAGATAGGTATAGGTAAAAGTTTTAACTCAGGATTTCTAGATGACGTTTTATCATGTTTAATTTGCTTGCTGAAAATTTATATGTGGGAAGAAGTATGTCAAACTGGTCCTTTGAATGTCAGAGGCTTGTTAACAGTGATTGTTGTGCTATACCAGTGCTTATAACCTCAGATTTATAGATGTTGTTTGATTAATAATGTTGGATTTTCCTGCTGAAATTTTATTTGTTGGCAGAAGTATATAGGATGGCCAGCTTCTAGCTTACACTGTTTCTGCTCTGTACCAGTGTTTGGAACCACAGACCCTGTGAGTAGATAAACATCTATTTGGGATGTGTAAACTCTAGTCGATATCCTTCATAGTTCTAATACTCTGTACAGCAACAGAAGATGTGGATGATAATTGTATCCTGGGACTCTTGTTTCCTGATAGGCATTTGTAATAGTGGGTTAATAGAAGTCTTTAACAGAGAGCTGGTTCTTTGTGGTTCCCATATTTGTAAGCCAATGCTAATGATAGTAATTTGTGCTTCCTGACTCAATGATTGGTTTCTCTTATGCTTAGCTACACATATTAATAATAATACCATCAGCTCTGGACTATAGACACTGGTTCATGTTATGATTAATACATTAGTTTGCTACTTACAATGTTTTGGTTAACAAGGCACTCTTATTTATGCTTTATGCACAGTCTATCTTTCTTAATTCGATTTTATTTGCAGCCATAGATTCAGCATTAAAGGCCGCATTTATCCAGCAATTCTTCCTGTTGAAAATAAGAAAGTGATCGGAAGGGTTTGTTTTATCTATATCTCTTTCCTAACAGTAATATGTCAAGAGATGGCATTGATCAATGCATATTGGTCTCCAAGTAGTTAGCATGTTTTATTTTGTGTAATTCATGGTTTCTGCATTGAGGACTTGTCTACATCTGCCTTGGATTTTGTTTTGTTTTGTTTGTTGGTGCTTCTTTCTGGAACTACCATTTCTGTGTTCAGACCATCTGTAATCTTGAAAAAGGCTTCCACAGAGAAGATATGATCTTTGGATCAGGTTGCTTCACCATTAGTTGTTATCATTGAATCTTGTTAATATGAATTAAATCCTTCACCTTATCTGTCTTACAGAAAACCTTAATGGTTGAACTTCAATCTTACATGACAAAGATAGTATATGATGTGCACCTCACTCAGGAATTTGGGATGCTTCTGTTCATGCCTTTTAATACTCATATCTTGTTGAAAGGAATGTACCATAATTGTAGGTAACCTACTATTGGTGCTCTCAAATATACTGATCACGTTCTATTTAAGTTGTAGAAACATAAAAGTGCCGTAGGATGTGAGATGTACACCTATTATTTGGATGTCAGATATGTTGTCTGCCCCTCCCCAGGACCCCACATACGTGAGAGCTTCTTGCACCGGGTTGCCCTTTTTTTAATATGGTTGATACATATTTTTTCCTTTTCATGTTATTCTCTAAGCTGGCCTTAAATTAACTTACAATTTTATTTTATCATCTTATGATTTGTCTTGATCTGTCATTTACAACTATGTTAGATGGGTTTCTGAAACATAAATATTTCAGTAAGTAGTCTCTACATCATCTTCATCAAAATAAAGGTAGTTTGACTTGGTTATTTACAACTGGCATTTATTGCTAGGTGGTGTGAGGATTAACATGCTTAGTTCAGGTTCTATTTTTTGAACTTTATTTCTGTGTTTTACTAATCTTATTTTCAACAATGTATTGTTGAAGCACTTCTGTATCATGTTTCCTTGCAGCAACAATTTCTATCACATTGTTAAGAGACTGATTTGTTGGTCCAGATTATTTTCAGTTGTTGGTAATTTTGTTTTCACATCTGTGACCTGAATGACTGTGACAAAGAGGATGTTAGCAGCAGCCATGGGAATTTTATTTCAGTACTCTTCTGCCATTGGTTTTCCTTGTTTATCTTCTGGTGGGCAAAAGAACTTAAATCTCACTGGTGGGCTTCAACCTCCGACTAACAGCCACACCCTGACAAAATGAGCTATCCCATTCCACCTTTGTTCCAGAAAGTTAGGCAGCATGGTTTATGAGTGAGGCATTACAAGAAATTTGCACTGCTTTTCTTGGAAACATGGTTTATGGGTGAGGTAGAAAATTCATCAATCCACATGATTGCTGATGATGATATTTTGAGCAACAGAACAAGATATTCTCATTTTGTTGACTCCATCACTGGTTTTATGCTTTACTTGTGTCTTTTTCTGCTTTTTCTTTAGTCTTGTTTATTTTGATGTCTGTTCAACTTGACGTGTTGAAAGTTTGAGTTATAATTGTAATAGATTTTTTGGCATCCTTTATTCACCAAAAGTCTTGTCCATGTGAGGTTAAACTGTTTTGCTGCTAAGACCATTTCCTTTTTGTTGATCCCAGAAACCACTCCATGTGTTTTGTGTAATAAAGAAGTGTAAGCAATAGATGTTTTCAAATATGTTTTTCATATCCTCCTGTGCTCGTGATGTGTAAAATTTGTTTCTGCACGTCTTTGGTTTCTCTGACTGGAAAATTGCAAACTATTGAAGGGAACTCTGCATTCAAGGTCTCTAATCCAAAGGGCAAGGACTACAGTGGGTTGGCTAGCATACATGAGAACTGTTCAATGATATTAATTGACTGGAGCTCATACAGAACTCATTGTATAAATGTGGCAGCGGGGGAATTTCAGCATGTCTGTGCAATTGGGACAAAATACCATATGAAAAGTCTAACCATTAGCAAGAGACAGTCCCAGGACAATCTGTTCTTGGTGTGGATCAATGACACCTGCAAATAAAATGTTGTCATAGTTAAGAAGCAGAGTAGTCATAGGACTAATTTCTCTGCAAAAGTATGATTCCTTTTGTATATTTCTAGGTAATTGAGAATTATTTGTCGTGTCATTCTCTTTGCTTTTCAGCAGTGCTGCTTGCAGTCTATGCATAATGGAATTCATGTAACGAACTTGATAGTCTGAACTGGGTTCCTTTTCTTTTAACTTACATATTGTATCACTCTCCATTTCTCTTGAGGCATTGTTCATTGCCTGATTTGCTGCAGGTTCTTTTAGGTATTACAGATCCCGAATTAAATATGTTAGATACATTTGAAGATGTAGAGTACACAAGGGATTCATTCGAGGTGTCCTTAATTGTAAGTATTTGAAAAATATTCATATACCAACTGCATGTTATTACCTATATTGCTTGATAAGTAATGTATTTCCATATGTCTAGCTTATAGTACCTTGCACAAAAATATGAAAGAAAAGTGACTTGAAAGCCCCTTAGAAGTTTTCCTATTGTTTAGAAAAATCCAGTTGTATTTGGCACCTCCTTGGCCAGTCATATTGTCACATAGATGTCCTTGCAAAATTGGTTGAAGCAACTTGTCCAAGAGTAAAAATGTTAGATGCAGGTTACATGAGGGAATGATTTTATCAGTATCTACAACAAAAGAATCTGCACCATCCATATTTTTCTGATTTGCATTGTTTGGACACAGTCACTGCTGTGTATATGATTGGGTTTGATGATCTTGTTGATCATCATGAGTTTGGACCAGTGTTTGCAACAGCATTAAGCTATTCTAGCCCCTTGATCAACCATGTCGAAGAGGCATCTTTCTGATTTGGATTTTACCAATCCGTCAACAATTTGCACGCTTACTCTTGCTGGCCTAGTCTCTGTTTAGCATAAACCTAGAACCTCGAGTAATCCTAACTCCCTTCACTGAACCTGTCAAAGGAGGGAAGGATTTTATCAATATCTATGACACAAGAATCTGCACAATCCATATTTTTCTGATTTGCAATGTTTGGACTCTGTCACTGCCATGTATACGATTGGGTTTATTGATCTTGTTGACTATCATGAGTTTTGACCACTATTTGCACCAGCACTAAGCTATCCTAGTTCCTTGATCAACCATGTCGAAGAGGCATCTTTGTATTTTGGATTTTACGAAATCATTAACAATTTGCAAGCTTACTCTTGCTGGCAGAGTCTCTGTTCAGCATAAATCTGGAACCTCAAGTAATCCTAACTCCTCTCTCTGAACCTGTCAAAGAAGGCATCACATAGTCTCACTATCCACTAACCATTTGCAAGCCCTGATTTCGTGTGAGGGATCTGTATTCTGTATATAAACTGGAGCTAATTTGTTGTAAGGCCCACAGGTAACAGTCTGAGTTACCATTAATGCGTGCCACATCCATATTGGGATGCTTGGGAAGCTCTTTCAGAAATGTACGGGTTTTAATGAATTTGTTAAAAAAAAGAAAATAAAAAATCCCATCAACTATAAATTCTGTTGGATTTTTTATTTCATAGATATTATGGAGAATCTAAATGTAATTTTTTCTTTTTATTTTTTTGGTTCTGAAAATGAAATGATGGGGCACTGCAGGATGGTTCTAAGAATTTACATGCATACACCTATGTCTGGGGAAACAAAAATGATCCGAGCTTGTATGGTGATTGGGATTTTGAGGTAATAATTCTCTTCCTTGATGTTATCTCCTTTGCCACGACCCTCTGAGAGTGCAATTTCACTTATAGCCTACACAAGTGTGTAATGATTGAACTAATCCAGATTGGAGCTACTCTTAATTTTACCACGAAGCATACTGCAAGTTATATGTTAATTCAACTGGCCCGCAGGCCAGGTGACCAGACTGCAACTTTGCTATCTGTTTTTGGGTGATCACTCTTGACCTCAAGTCAAATTCAAGTATCAGACCTTACTATGGTTTGTGTCTTGACAGACAATCCGAAGCATTGTCGCACCTAGGACTGTTTCCCAGTGTCATTGCAGGTGGCTTGGAACTTCCACCTATTATAGCTGCTACTAATCAGTCTGAAGTTCCTGTTGCCTCTTTATTTTTGTTCTTTATTCTCAAGTAATCTACAATGAAGTGATCTTTGAATATATTTACCTTTCCGTGAAACAAAATCTAAATCATGAAACATTTGCTCTTTGATGATTTCTTTTCATGTCCTGTTATCTCCTTTTTCTGATCTGTCTCTTGGTGTCTCCTTCTCTTAGGAATGGAAGCAGGCACACTTCAAAGATTTCCTTGAAATGACCATGGGTTTCGTTGATGAGCTTGAGCAGCCTGAATCTAGACCAAGAGTGGCAACCTATGAATCCTTCTTTCAGCAGGAGTGAGAGAGGCTAAGATATCCACTAGACTTCTTTGTCTGAAATTTGAAAAAATACCATTGCCATTAGTTGCTAAGTAATTATTTAGTTCATCTGACAACCGCCATTAGTTTTTTCATACTTCCTGTTCTTTGATTTTCATAGCTCCATTGTGATGAGAGCATGATAGCCATTGAAGGAGCTCAGTTTCACTTCTGAACCCGACCACTTCATTCTTCAGCTGTGCTGTCTATTCTTTACTGCAGTTTAATATAAGATACCGGCAATGGAGAAACAGCTGCAGTTTTCATTATACATCTTATATTAATACCCTGAGCCTGCTAGAAAACTTGTTGGTTTCAGTGTTTGGTTTTTGATCACCTAGATCTACAGGGTTTATAAGTAGTTGTAGTACAGGAAGCTTACTTAGCCAACACTTGAATCTGCCTCTACCCAAACCTTTATGGTTCATCTGTACTTGTGGACTGCTGCTGATTGCCATAAGCAGTGTCTTTTGAGATCCTTGGAATCAAGAAATGAGTCGATCAAGTGTGTAACAAGTATATCTTAGCAAACAGTTCATTGCTTAGAAGAATGATGTTCGGGGTGAAATGTTGAGGCTCCTTTTTATGTTGCACGGATAACAAAATATGGACCAAATTAAGGATGGGTGTTTTTTTACCCTGATTTTGCCTGCCCTAAACTCTGTCTGGTTGGCAGGAAATGGAAGGTAATTGATTTCCCCTAGAAAAGCACATCTCCGTGGAAAGTGTTTTACGCCTGGAAATTGAATTACCTTAAACCAACAAAGACTTTTCATGGGTAAGACTTTTGCGGGGCTTGAGGTTAATACAATTTCTGGGTAAAACACTTTTGAGTAGGGATTTTTTCTTTTTTGGAAATTAATTTCGATTCATTTCCTGCCAAAAAAACAGTAAAGATGGTGCCTTATTGGCAATAAAATGGGAAACAATATGTGCTACCCCCTGAGTGGATATAGAAGGTCAGTCCCACAAAGCTCCTGCCTATGTGGGATCTGGGGAAGGGGCAGACAACAAGAGTTTATAGTACACAGCCTTACTTTTGTAAGAGACTGTTTCCATGCCTTAAATATGTTGTGACCTTAAGGTGACATGACATATCCCTCCGCAGTGAACATGTCACCAAAAAGGATAGAAACAAGGCAAGCTGACAAATGTCTAAATTTTTTTCCTACTTAGCAATTGATGATCAGGTTATGAAAGAATCGATAATCAAAGAAAGAGCCCTTAGTTTATACATGGTGGATGAGCATATTTCCATTTGGAAATGATGAGCAGGCAAAAGTAAGGTACAAACAAAAGTATATCTAGTGCCTCCTAATATGGTGATATAAAATTTCAAAACGTTCACCTTGTAGGCCCTAAAATGGATGGATCAAATGTACAATGAGATCACTGATATAGGTTAACATGAGCATTGACATATCTTGAGAAAGACACAGGAAGAGAGCAATGGTAGTGTTCTAATTTAAAAAGTTAAAAGGCATAAAATTGTAATAGAAATTAAGGAGGGTGGAAAGTTGTAATTTAACCAAATGTGAACATAAATGGTCTGCTGGAAATGTGGTTTAGTAGGTGGACAGTTAGGATCACCAGCCAAATGAGACCCAGCTGTACTTTTCTTGATATATGGAAAAGGAGAGTTCTTATCATAAGGTTGGGATAAGATTGGCTTCTATAGGAAGCATCACTCTAGTACTACTCACTTATACCATTTTTCTTGTGTCGTCGTCGTCATCATCAAGACCTTATTTCAATTAGGGGTCGGCCACATGAATCTTATTCGTCCATTTCACTATTAAATACCTTTTTTCTTGTGTAAGAAACAAATATTTGATTTAGAGGGTTGATTATATATAACACTATTAATCATTAATGTTGAAATAATATCCCTAATGTTTAGTGGCTTATACATGTATAAGGAATGATATACCTTGGTGCTTTAAGTGCTCCCACATACTAAGGAGCCTCCACCATAGGATGGTGTCCCATTAACCTTAGATGCTGGTTAAGTACATGTCACGGCATTTGAAATTTTACCAATATCTAAGGTTAGGGTTCGAGGTTCATGGTTCAGTGCAGCCTAGTATACGAAGCTTCTGCATATGCAAGAGCCAGGGAAGGGGCAGACTATAAAGGGTTTATAATATGCAAGTTTACCTTGCATTTTGTTAAGAGGCTGTTTCCAAGTTTTGAACCTATGACCTTTAGGCCACACATGACAACTCAATCATGGAGCCAAAGCTTTCTTTCATATGCCTTATATAGGAAACGCTCTTAAATGTGTGGAAGTGGTTAGTGGTCCCACATATATCATTTGCCTACATATTATCTAAAGCAACTCCAAAGAGTAGTTAGAAGGCAGGCTTCTTATCTTAGTATAGACAGCATAAACTAATTGCAGTCACATGAATCAATAGTAATACTGTTGAATTCTTCAAGTGAATTCATGAGTAAAGATAACCAGTTACGATAGAATTGAATTCTCCAAAGGAATTTTATCTAGACTATCGCCCATGATACCCGTGGATTTTAATCTGTTTTGCCTGACCTAGTTGGCACCAACAAAAGCTGCAGGTTTTCTTTTTGTGTTTTTGCACTCATGACTCGAGATTAATAAAGGGGAATGGAGGAACAAGATTCATGTGGCTGACTCTTAATTGAGATAAGGTCTTGATGATGATGATGATCTTGCTTTTATTTTCATTTTGGTCCAATGTAAAATTGTGTTTACTCCTGGATACCATGCCTCAGACCTGCACCTTGAGCAACCTGTTTACGGACATTAATGGAGGAGCTGCCTAGACCAAGTCCTACTTAGGCGGATTGCTACCGCTTCATTTGCCAAAATGTTTGCAGCGCGGTGGATAAGTGAAATACCTTCTCTGCAACAGTGCTAGGAGGTAGGGAAAGGCAGATAATCAACTGCAGTGAATCGCCATAAATCTGCACCAATCTTGAAAGTAGGTCGCAGATTTGAGAGTGTAGGAAAGGGTGTGTTTGCACATTGAAGGCATGTCTCGAGGATATGTTTGGAAAGGGTGAAAGGCGTACAGGGTAGTACTGGACAAGTGATGGGTCCACGCAAGCTCATCCTTTTGAGTTCAGTATATATTGAAATTGTTGATCTTATGCCCAATGGTAGAATTGTAGTTGTGTGACCTTGAGGTCACAGGTTCAAGGCATGCAAACAGTCTCTTACAAAATGCAAGGTAAGATTGTGTATTATTGACCCTTGTGGTCTACCCTTTCTCCTGACCTCGTGTACGCGGGAACTGCATGCACTGGGGTTACCCTTTCTCTTTGACCTCCCCGAAGGATTGGTCTGTTGGGTATTTGGCTAGCATGTTCTACACTCACAAGGATTTGGCTTCTGCAATGACTCGCTATCCGAGTTTCCCTTGCGGGGGAGTCGTCTGAGACCTAATCCTCCATTTTCTTTTGGATTGGACAGGAATTCCCACTTAACCAGGTTTAGTGGCTTTCTCTGTCATTATGGAACACTAGAAACTAAAATGGCCAACCATAAATTCTTCTAATGGATAATATTTGATTCCCAACAAACAAATAAATTAATCTAATTTAATTGCACTCCACGCCCGACGAATTGAATTATTGATATTGATGATCTCACAAGCCCTCTTGAATACTGCTAGCTCAAATGCTTTACTTTGTAAACCAAGAAAGAGGAACATGTTTCAACCCAACAATTGCTTGATGCAGCCCCCTTACTTTAGGGCTACATAACATTTTCCTAATGTCTTCAGCAAAAGAATGGTAAAGTTGTCGCTGTGTAACCTTGAGGCATGGGTTCAAGGTGCAGAAACAGCCTGTTGCAAAAATACAAGTTAAGGCTATGTACTATAGACTCTTATAGTCCGCCCCTTCCTTGGAACCAGTATACGCAGGAGCTTCGTGCACCAGGGCTGCCCTTTTGCAATAAAACCTTTGCCGTTCCGCCTTCCTTGGTGGTGTCGGCCCATGTATAGTCATTGTGTCTTGCCCTCTTGCCTAATGAACCTCTTCTTCGACATCTTCCCTTTGGCTTGCCTCGTTCCTTGACCCTCACACGACTCGTCACGCAAAGTCCCTAACTAAAATGGATACGTACAATGATTTGGTGGATGAGATCTACTCATCCTTAAAACAGAAAAAGATAGCACGTCTCATTTCAATTTATATTCGACACTAATAAACACTTATATTGATATTAACTATTCGTCAATTCCAGTCCAAATATATTAAATATCTATGGAATAAGTTGTTGCCCTTAGTCTAAAGCTTAGATTGAGATTTCATATCTGAAACGGACAAACAATTTGACTACAAGGTCATTCTTGAGCATTCTTCCAAGGCAGCATTCAGAATTGGCACCCAAACGAGCACGGTACCATGTTGGTGACCTCTACGATAGCATTCCTCGTCATTTAAAATTGAACTACAGCGTTTTATTCTTGAAGAGGAGCAACCCTCTTAAACAGATCCAATCCGTTCATCTGATTTATTTAACTATGGGTGTCAAAGAGAGCCTTGGCACAATGATAAAAGTCGTTGTCATGTGACCTTGAGGTCACAGGTTCAAAGCATGGAAATAGTCTCTTGCAAAATGCAATGTAAGGCTATGTATTACAAGCCCTTGTGGTTCACCCTTTCCCCAGACCCTGCATAGACAGGAGCTTCGTTGCACCAAGGCCGCCCCTTTGGGTGTCTAGGAGAAAAAATCATTAGGATCGGGGGGGGGGGGAGAACAGCTTCCAGTTGAGGAGAGATCAGGCGGATGAACAGCATATGGGAGCATCAAACAGCAACTCACGACGCGATCACCGCCGTAAAGATTTGTTAAGCAGTGTAGGCAGTGAGTAGAGCCATGCCCCATCTGCATGTTCTGTATTAGCTTCTTATACAGAAATTAATGGAGTCTGCTTTGAATTACTGCAGGCCAGACTCTTGGTGTTCGAAACATTCTTCTGGGTGCTTTCTAGATGGCAATGCCCCAAAAACCTTCATCCCTTGTGATCTTAACCCTCAGACTTGATTACTGACAGTTTTGAAGGGGAGCCTTAGTGCAACAGTAGAGTTGTCATCATATAACCTTGAGGTCACAGGTTCAAGGCGCAGAAACAACCTCTTGCAAAATGCAAGGCTGCGTACTATTAACCCTTGTTGTCCACCCCTTCCTCAGACCCCACGTAGGGGCTTCCCTTTTTCCAACCACCCATTCTATAGCTGCACAACCAAATCTGAGGGAGGTCTTCGGTGCATGGCCTGTCTAAAATATTTGGCCGGCTATTACCTGTTCGGATCATCAACTTCCCGCACCTGCGTGCATTCTCAGCGAAGTGCAGATGCATGATTAAAGCCAAAGACACCATATTTAAAATTCCATTGTTCAAATTACAATAAGGGATGTCGAAAGAACTTCATTGGATTATTCAACTAGTGCAAGTCACTTAATTTATCCACCCAAACAGGCCGTGGAAACTAGTATACCAAAAATAAAAGAAAACAGGCCATTGAGAAATCTTTTCAACCAATAAGACAAAGGGGGAAGCTACACATTTACACATTTTGAAAGCATCCATACAGACTAGGGCCTTAACTTTCTGTAAGACAGATAAATAGAAGAAAGAAAAACAAAGAGAAATTTTACAACATGCGTGGTATTAAGAATAGCGGGCATACCTTCTCCCCTCCCAATTGGGATTTCTCCACCTTCCAAGCATAAACGTCATAAAGATTCATAAGCTGATGTTGTCAACCAACTCAATTCCACCAATCAATCGATAATTGGAACCTCTGCTTTTCTGTTCCCTTCCCTGGAGTCAGCAGTTTGGATCTTCAAAGTAGGTGCAGTTCAAAAGCAAGCTTTTGTTACACGAGGCTGCTTGCTCAAAGGAATGTTGGCAATCACGAGGAGAGCTGACAGGCAGATCAAAAACCGTTGACGGCCTAAACAAAAACTTCAATGGCCAGTAACATCAGCTAACATCAATCAGGGCCTTATTCTAAAAGCTTCTGCAATGACTCCTTCCACCACTTGCTGTCATTGCTCGTATGACAGAGCTGAAGGGTTGCCAGAGTTCTGGTCACATTGACCACCTTTCCATGCATTCCCCCCATCTGAACTACTGCAGGCCTGATTTGCAAGGACACCATTCCGAAGATCGCCATCCAGACTCATTTGCTGAACTTCTTGAGGGGACAGTATCTTGATGCAGCGGACACAGTTAACAAACTCCCTACAAATTTAATGAAAACCAAGAAATGATAAACGGATCCAACCATAAAGGCAATTTTGCATTGCATATATCGCCAAAGTACATGAATCAGGCAGGTTAAAAGGGATAACTCATCTTTCCAGATGGCAAGGGAACCCACAGTCTTACACTAACGTATGCTAGTAATTCGAACTCAAACTTGACTACATAATGTGGTCCTGTTTTCAGTCGGCAACCAGGTGCATGAAGGTCCTACACATGCAGGGTCCAGGGAAGAGGTGGACCACAAAGGGTCAATATTATGCAGCCTTGCCTTGCATTTTGGCAAGAGGCTGCTTCCACACCTCAAACCCGTGACCTCAGGTCACACAGTGACAACTCTACCATTGAGTCCAATAAAATTTATAAATTTTTCTAAGCTGAGCAGTGATATATAACAACAAAACAGCAAAAGAAAGTAGAAAATCAATTTCCTACTGTTTTTTATTTTACTGAAAGCCGTACCATGAATATTCCTAAAAATGAACAGCCATTCATAATCTAAGAACACATCTGTTTGATTGCTTTCTTAAATAAAAAAGAGAAACTACTCTACATCCTAGAATCAACAAGAATAGATTTTTGTTTCCTGAATTCTCGTCTGTTTACACCCTCAACATTTCTTTTTTTAATTTCCCTATCTCTGTTTAACAAGAAAACTCTGTAAAATGACCTGCACTTAACAAAATTTTTGCTAAATTTATTGATCATACGTGAGTCATACAAAAACCTGCAAGCTAAGTCATCATAGACACACAAGTGCAACCAGAATTAGAGACTGAACTGCAGTTTTCTCAAAATTTCACCAATTGTGATGCAACAGCAAAAATCGTGTAGCAAGCATAGAAAATAGTTTACAGGAATAACAGCAGAACACTTGTTATAAGAAAAAGATAGATCTACTTACTCCCAGGGATCGTCACCAAGAAGCAAGACATCATTCTCATGATCTACATAAACCAGTTTCCAGCCCACCCGCTGTCCATCCTCAAGCTGTCCCTCTATCCCAAACCTATGTGCAAGATCTTTTTTGAGCTGCTTATATCCTGAATAACTGGTGATATCTACAGATCTGCCAACAGCTCCACGCTTGTATACCTTAAGAAGAGGAAGAAAATTTCAGTTCATATTATTCTTGCTGAAGCAAAAAAGAACAGAAAACATGTTCACCCATTTGAAAAGTTTTCCTACTTTAATAAGCAAAGAGATCAAAAGTGTCTAAGATTACTACCCATAAGGAAAAGGAAGGAGAAAACGAACAGTTCTCAAATACAACTCCTGAAGAAACTGATAATATGGTATGAGTCTAAAATCAGATACAAAGTTTTCAAGCTTTAAGTAACCAATCAAGAAGTAACCTAAAATAATACCCAGACACTTGTTTTATGATGGTTTAAGCATCTGGCATACTGTTGTCATGTGTATCAAATTGGAGGTATGTTTGACCATTAAAAGCTGGGGGTACTTGTCCAGAAAAATGGTCACTTTTCCAGAGGTGGTTAGGGACCTCCCTGAAATTAATGCCTACCTAGTAGCAGCTCTCTAATTCATCTCAACAGCCCTTCCCCGTCACCAAAGCATTTGAATGTGTCGCACATGCTTTATGCATGTCCAGAACACCCATTACAGCAACACTTTTTAAAACATAATGTTGCTTTTAGGTTATAAACAAATTTTTAACTGAGACATCTAACCTTGGTGAAGGTTCTCATCCGCTGAAACTGAGGTGGTGGAGGTGCCCATGAACCTCCACCATTCAAAAAGCTGCCATCATTGATTGTAGAATCTATAGACACTCCAGAATTAAATGCCATATCTGGGACCGTAAAGGACTGAGAAACAATTGAGGATGATAATTCTTGCTGAACTTCTTTCGAGCTCCCATAGTTAGTGAGCACATTTTCTGAAGAGAGAGGATTCTGGAAATCCTTGCCTGATCCCATGCTCCTCGCTAGTAAAGGATCAGGAGTCAATGGTATGCCCAGCGGTCCATCAATGTTAACTCCAAAAAGAACATTATTCCTGGGATCAGCCTGAACTTCTCCACCTTGTGAGGTGTCCCTTAACAACATTGCTGAGGAATTGAAAGATGATAGCGGGAGACTTTGTTGCAAAGACCCATCAGTCTGAGAGAGGCAAACTGAAGTCCCCGAAGATGATGTGTCTAAGTATTCCAGCTGCGGGGTACCTAGGTATGTCTGGGGTCCAGCTCCTTGACTGTGGACCTTGGAGATGGGTACTGAAGACTTGCTATGAACTTCCGATTTCTGCAATTCCTTGGCTAGGTTTGTATTAACGGTTATCGCTTCCAAAGTGCCAGGACTCAAAAAAGTTGAGGGTGATTGAGAAATCTCATCTTTCACAACTGTTCCATGTGTTGTCCTGTTTAAAACTGGTTGATGAATCACAGAACAGTTGTTTGTGGAAGGTGAAGTTGAACAGGAAGGAATATCATCAGTGAGCCCCGACTGTGCTCCTCCAGCGGTCAAAAAACAACTGGAAGAAGTTGAGAGCATATTGGTTGAAGGAAGGGGAGGAACCACCAAACCAGGCAACTCAGGAAGAATGGGTGCTTGCTGCAGAGGCTTCTGCTGTGGCTGCTGCATGGGTTGAGAAAACCTGACACTTGTCTGAGTGGTCTTACTGATCTGCTGAGGTGTCATCTGTTGCTGGGGAAGTAAATTAGGTTTTGATAACTGCTGAGCCACTTCCAAGAGTTGCCTCTGCTGCTCTTGGAGTTGGGCTAATTGAGGCTGTTGCATTGTTGATTGTTGTGACAAAAGTGACTGCTGTTGCTGCTGAAGTTTCTGCAACAGCTGCAACTGTATTTGATTTTCAGAGAGCTGTAATTGTTGGTTTGCTTGGTGAGATGGGGGAGCCTGCATTCTGTTTTGCTGATGACTTAAACCAGGATTTTGCTGCTGCTGCTGCTGACTTTGGGAGAGGTTGGCTTGAGGCTGGTGATTTTGCATCAATGTCTGCTGCTGCTGCTGCTGCTGCTGCTGCTGCTGCTGCTGCACCATCTGTGGCTGTGGCTGTACTAGAACCTGCGGCTGCATAAATTGGTTTTGACTTTGGCTCTGGGGAAGCGTCTGACTAGCCAAATGATGTCTTTGCTGTTGACAAATGTCATCTAGCTGTTGTTTCTGTGGATGATTCACAGAACCTAACTGATTCAATGTGACTGGTAGCTTTGTCAGCTGATCAAGCTGTTGCGGTTGCTGAGGGGCTCTTGGCACATTGAATTGTAAATTATTTTGCTGCAAGATCTGCGCTTGCAAACCCAACTGACGGGACAGATCTGTTGCGGCAAAATTTTGTAACACGGGTCCAGTTAAAGAACGTAAATAATCAGGTTGCATTGCTGAGTTGGCGAGGGTAGGATTTTGCTGCATGTTCATCCACTGAACTAGGCTTAGCCCAGGGATGACAGCATTCTGTGATTGAGGATCCTTGATGCATATCTCGTCGCCAAGCCAAGGCATTGTTCTTTTGAAAAGATTCTCTAGATCTGAAGTGTCATCGTCTGCAGTGTAATCCCAGGTTTGATTAGTCATTCCGCCACTAGAACCACGGAAAATAATCTTGCACAGTGGAAGTGAGTAAATTCAATTTAAATCAGAAGAAGACAGAAAGGCAGATAATAATTACTGGAGAGAGAAAACAGTCAGTCCCAATCCTTGACTTATAAATTACATCTATATCATATACATAAGAAGGCTAATGCAAATGACATAAAAAGAGATGACTAGTTTGGTTGCATCATATGACCAGTGCATAACCTAATAGAAAATATTCAGTCAAATAGAGTGATAGGTGTAAGTATTTAGTTAAGTACTGGCAAGCAATTGGGACACAAACCAGCATAGTGGTACATATTTTTCTTCCAAAATAATAACACAGTGCTCCACTACCAACCATGCTTGAAAGTGATGGTTCTGTTAATAATTGACTGTTTAGCTTGGATTCAAGCATTAAGCTTCAAAAGCATGTCCATGAATGTAAAGGAATCAATCAACCAGACAATTAACTTTCTGATATTAATAAATTGGGCCTCATTGATCAGGAGCAAATTTAATATTTAAGATTCACCTAGATCCTTTTCTTTTCTTTTTTTTCAACACTTGTTTTTCATTTTCGCTTTGGGGTGAATATATGAAATGCCCTTTGAAGTACTTCCTAAATTGGGCCTCATTGATCAGGAGCAAATTTAATATTTAAGATTCACCTAGATCCTTTTCTTTTCTTTTTTTTCAACACTTGTTTTTCATTTTGGCTTTGGGGTGAATATTTGAAATGCCCTTTGAAGTACTTCCTATTTGACAAATGTAACCCTTACCGTTCTGCACAAATAATAAAAGCACACGTGATTCTTCCTTCATCCCACAATTTTTCAAGAAGTGTGCCTGGTTTGTCTTAAAGTTTCTAACAATCAATATCTTTCTACCAGGTTAAAGATTCTTCTCGTCAAACTTTACCTACAACGATCCCAATCGCCATGGCCACCACAAAACATTCACTTTCAGCAATATAGGAACAAGCTGATTTCTTTTTCTATGCAATCTTTATTTTATTCTTTCGAAATGTTTTCTTTTCTTCTGCTCTCTCTATCAACTGAACCAAACTTGGAAATCAATGGTTGGCTCCTGGATTTGGCATGAATTTGCAGGATAGAAGACAGATAAGCATCAAATACCTGGCATCCCTGGTTGTCTAGGGCGCTTTGATCTGAAAAATGGTGGGGGACAGATGAAAAATGGTGCTGCCACAGGTTCTATCTCCCAGATAGAAACCCGGTTACGCCTTTCACCAGCAGTTGACTCATCCCAACCAACCTGTTTAAGAGCAGATAGTGAAAGAACATAAATTGATACAGTTCAAAATTTGAAAAAATTGAAGGTTTAGACAAAGTTAGTAATATTAACCATATACCATAACTCTACCTGAAGATTGCGCCACTGTGAATTTTTCCATCTTACAGGATCTAGATCACTGATGCCTGTAATTGTACCCATATACCTGCAGATCAATGATATAACATTGCAATTCAGTGGTTAGAAACTCAAATCAAGAGTTAGTTACAACCTGCCCACCAAATCAATTGATACTAGGATGGAACAAGAAGAGCAACTAATTTCTATAAATTCTCAAGAAAACAAAGAACTTGAAAAATCTCAGACTAAAGATTGAAGCATCACTCAAGATAGTTAATGAAGCAAGAATTTTTAGTGTCTCAAGGATTCCCCTATAATCTGTCAAAGGACGGCCATTGTCAATACTATAGATATGGTCTTACTTGATATGGATAGACCATGGGCACAGTACTAATTTGGAGAGGTGTGACTGAGTAAGGACGTGGCAGATGTTCAGGTCCCTTGATTCGTCAGATGCCAGACTTGTCATGATGATATGATTTCACCCAATTTGACTCAAAGGCATCACTTATAGTTTTCTATGAAGAGCTCAGTCACTTATTTATGACAATCCTCCATCTAACACTATCAGAAGATAAGATCACTTCTGTTGCTCACAGGTAATCCATCAGACAGGCAGTTGTGATCATGAAATACGAAATCCACAAATACAGGGGAGTACACCCAAAAATAAATTGGACATAGACTGTTTTGAAGGTCAAACACGTTTGAGATAGTAGAAAACCAAGTAAAATCACCTTCTTGTTCCAGATTCTTCAGTTTCAAACATCATCCTAAACCGCATGCCCAGCGATATCTGGTTGCTGTAAACTGCCTTGTTATACTTGGCCAAAGGAATAACAAACTCTGATGGACTAGCCCTGCAGAAACAAGGTATTTTCAGATAGACCGTGAGAGCCAGAGAAGGAAACCTCAATTACTTGATTCAAGAATGGATTTTCGGAACATACGAAGTAATGTTAGAACACAACAGAAATGTAAATAGAAAGACACAGATGCAACAGACCTTGGGTTGTAAAACACAGTGAAGAGGCTGTGGTTTGCAGCAGCATGGGCTGCAGCTGCTAGAATTCCAATGTGCATACTGTCACTTGACAAGACCGAAGATGACATATTTGCAGGTTGCCTATTAGCCCGCCTAATACCTAGAAGAAGCTGTGACTTTTCGTCCCTGTTCATAACACAAGAAACAAAAGTGAAACACAAGGATTAACAGCAACAAAATGGTGACAATGGGAGATGAAACAACATGGCTAGATTATCCAGTGGATGTATAATTTGTACTATCCTGTTTGTATTTTATTTAGTTTACAGCATACCTAATAAACAATACAGAATCACCAGCAAAGAGCCTCTTTCCACTAACAAATAAGCTCCAACCGGTCGTAAGTAAATGTCTCTTTGGCTGTCCTGCAGTTATGAGAAGAATGGAAAATGACTTTGTGACGACTTAAATACCAAGTTAAAGAACATATATACGCATATGAGAGAAAAAGGGTGAGAATCAGAAAGTACAAATTATGTGGATCACCCATGCTTAGGTGCAGAACAAAATATTTGCTAACCCAAACCAACTGAACAAGATATTGAGTGGCCAAGAATGCCACTAGAAGAAAAAACATACTGATTACTCAATGGGTCAACCTCAATTATTAGCTGGAATCAGCAAACTCGATCCTCTCTGAGTACATGTCAATTCCTGGAATCTAACTAAGCTGTCAAGTGTATAAACATGGACCAAGTGGGTGCATTCTGAACTGGCTTACCTCGATAGATATGGCGGAAGGTCCACGTATTATCATGCAAGTCTCTGGCCATGAGTTCTTGGGCAGGTGGCTGCATAGAGAAATCCTGCATAAAGTGGTGGGAAATAAATAAGCAACTATTTGTTACAAAAAATAGTAGTTCGCAATCTTTTGGGCATAGAAAATCAAATTACAAGAGGAGGGAAGATCTTCTCTGCTGCACGACGGGGTACGGAGAATCCTCCGTGTGTACTTGTATCACTGGCCGTCAATGTTTTACAGAAAAAATCTGTATGGGGTTTATTTGACTTGAGTGCAAGATCAGATGCCAGCAATGCCTCCTTGTCATACTACAACATAAAAATATCTATATATAAGACTAAAATATCAGATAAAGACAAAGATAAAAATGAAATTACAAGCATGCCCGTAAGACCTTGCACACATATGACTCCAAAATATAATTCAGTATTAGGTAACATGAATATGCCATCTCATGCAAGATTTATTCTGAAATTTGTTTCATTCTATCAACTAAATGATCTTGCTGAATAAGGAAGTTAGCAAGAAAAACGTCCTTATGTCATCTTTTAGGAGGATATCTTTATCTTTCTTCAGATCAGTATAGTAAGACAGCTAGGACTACTGCTAGAAGTGATATCCAAGAAACTTAAAAGACAGCTTCTGCAAATAAACAAGAATTACTGCATTCTAACATTATATAAACTTGTTAAGCAGAGTGGATAGATTTCTTGTTATCCTGACTTTCTGTCCCAATCATTTCTGAACACTTCCAATCAAGAAGAAAAAGTAGGATTTCTTTCCAGAATTTGTTTTGCACCACAAGCACAACAAAATGAAACAAATAGACATTGCACCACAGCTTTGCAGCAGTCAAACATTTAAATCATGCACATGAGTAGATGAACAAAGAAAATAACCTATATACATACAAAGTTAAATTTCACCAGAGTGAAGGAATATTATACCCATCATTTCAAACTTATAATAAGGCATAAAAGCTCAAAATGTGCACTAAGTACGTACTGTATTTACTGGTTGAAGTGTCATCTGCGCATACACTTCATCTGTTTCTGCATCAGCCTAGAGAATTAAACACAGGTCGTTGGAATTAGTGAATTAGATTATTGATTAGCAAAATCCCAACTAACAAACAATAAATAGAGAGCAAGAAAACATCATTTCTATCATGAAAAATTGCAGTTCATTATGAAGAAGACAAAGAACTGAAGAAACAGTTGTATACATGCAGGGTGACATTGTGAAGGAGGCAAATCAACTTCGAGGGTAGATTAGGGTAGTTCGGAATGTGTGCATCAGCATCCTTCTGCATAGAAGCTGCAACCTGCATATGTCCCATGAAAAAGTTGTTAGAAAGTAATAAACAACACATAATCTATTTACCCATACCTAGCCTTCTGGATGGGAAATAAAAGACTCACAGTTAATTTGGTTTATAACAGCACCCTCATTCTTTGTTGGGATCAAAATAGAACTCAATGTGTGTGTGTGTGCATACATACATATGTATACACAGATGTGCGACAGATGTGGGAGCATGTGACATATCATTACTCTAACTAGAAATGTCAATGAAATTGCAATTCGAAACCATTTAGTTGGTTACTTTTGAAATAAAATATAAACAGTCTTCGCTGAGAGGACAAAGCAATGTTCAAAATACTTGACTAAATGAAAATTGGACGCAACATGCACCAAGTAAAGATATAAAGAGATTAGCTGTCATAATCAACTGCATTCTTTTGGTTTCATAGGTTTAATTTGTTTGTTATGCTTTCAACAGTGACATACTAGGTCACATTTCACAACCCACTGCATCATGTAAACTCTGTACTTCAAATATCTAGCGCATATCTTTAGACTCAATTATAACGCTTGTATGACCTTGAGGTCGTCGTGTGACCTTGAGGTCATGGGTTCAAGGCGTGGAAACAGCCTCTTGCAAAATGCAAGGTAAGGCTGTGTACTTTAGGCCCTTGTGGTCCGCCCCTTCCTCGGACCCCACATAGGCGGGAGCTTCATGCACCGGGGCTGCCCTTTATGGGCCATAACTCGATACACTGGATGAGCTTAACTATTGACGAATTACATTATTGGTTATGATAAAATAACATTTGCTTTCACTGTCCAAATGGATTATTTTTAAAATCACATAACTCTAATGCAGCTTTCCAATAAAAAACCAATCCAAGAGTTCCACTATTGGCGATGCAGGTCAATGAGATGGTCCTTGAAATGGACAGCTCATAGACAAAGCACAGCGCTTGCATGAGCACACACTGTGGGATGCTTCTTCATCATGTTCCAATCCAACAAAGAGTACCAAGCCATGACAGACGACAGTAGAATAATGGATTGCTATGGCTCAAGCACTAGGGATGTAGCTTACAAAGTAGAACTTGAGTTTATTAATGTAACAAACAGACAAGAAGGTAATGGTAAATTGCCCACGTATCACAAGCCGAAATGAAGATAGACAGTAGTACTTCAGAAATGCTTTTTAAGTAATAAATGGTACTCTAACATTCTAACTGATCATGACAGCAAATAAATCAATTCAGATCAAAACATGATTAAACACACGTGGTGAGTGATATATGGAAAGCCCACTGTTACAATGAATAAAACCTGAAAACAGTAACAATGAAAAGTTGAAATTCCGAGTATTATCCACTTTTGCACCATAACAAAAATCAATAAAATACTAAAATTTAGAAAGGAAAAAGATGAAGGGATAGTAGCAAAGAAAAGGACGGGCGAAAATGACTATAAGAAAAGTAAGCAAAAAGTTGAAAGTATATAAAATTAACTAGCTAAGGAAAATAGCAAAAACAAAAAGGAGAATTTCAACCATCTATTACCAAGAAACTTATGTAAACATGCAATGATGCTTCCAAGTGGTGAAAAATCACCAGAAAAAAGTAAAGCACAAAAGATAGAAGGGGAAAAAAACAACAACTAAAGACACTTCCAACCGAAAAAGAGAAAAAAAAGAAAGTATTATCACATGAAAAACACAACTGTAACAATTCAGACTTTCAATTTGTAGCATGCAAAAAAATCCACATAAAATCCAGCTATAACCCACAAAGGAAGTTCATTTATGCAACAAGTAACTTCCAGCCACGGTTGAAACGGCAATACAACATCCTAAACCTCGTAGTTTTCATTGCACTTTGTTTTAATCAATATGGAAACTCTCCCAATATTATTTGATAGCTACATTAGAAGGGCATGTTTGTCATTTAATAAAAATCCAACAGGGGCGCAGAATAGCAGGAGGAACCAAACTTTCCTGTTCGCTATGTCCCTGAGGGAAATAGACCACGTAAGTCCCGACCGCTGGTAACGACACGAGTGGTCCGGCGCACGCGTGCCATAGCTCCGGGTTGATGCTCTTCCTCTCTCCTGAGATTACAAGTGTCAACACGTCATCGGTAAGAAATTCAATCCAAGGACAGGCCAAGGTTTAGTTTTCTTCTTCTGGCAACGCAAGGACAGAGAGAGAGAAAATACAAGGACGATGAAGAAAATAAAGGATAAAGCAGAAATTTTGTAATTTTTTTAATTAAAGAAGAAGAGATTGTGAAAAAAGAGAACGGAAAATGAAATTATCACGGGAGAGATGCATTTCCAATCGCCTTACCCTCACAGGGATTGGTCGGCGCTCCGTTGGCCTGGACCTTCATTGTGCAGACTCCGGCGACTTCACCGCCACGATTCGCCGGGAAAATTATCGGGAAATGTCACATGATCTGTTCAATGAGACATCATGCTTGGTAAAAGACTCAAGAAACAGATCAGGAACCTCGCACGTCAGAGAATAGATGGGACGCCAACCGGAAACCTTGAATCCGATTTCCAGGCACCAGAAATCGCTCTAATGCGGCAGACGAAGTGGAACAAATGAGAGAAAAAGAGAGCTAAAGATCGTTAAGATTGCTTCTAAAGTTCATGCATCAGATTTCCGGTCGGTTCCCCAAGCTCTCATTGACTAAAACCAGAACTCCCAAGCAATCAAACCGAAATAGCACACAGCCAGTGTATTCTCCTTCTTCGATTGATAATCAAATGAATCTAAATCCAATTCCAAGCTGCAGAAGCTACTCTTGCAATAGATTCTAATATCTGAAGAAAACTTCAAAAACTCAACCGCTACAGCTTCCGGCGCCGGGAATCGACAACCGATGCAGGAACGGCATATCTTGGGTGAAAATCCCTAGCTGGGAAGCTGCTTGCACCGACTGAGCGCAGTTTCGAGAATCGAGGTGCCGGAAAAGCCTCCGGAAAGCTGTCCCCGACAGGAGAAAGACCGGAGAGGCACACAAAAGCAGCGGCTGCCAAGTTCGCCTCGGACCGAAACCTCGCTCTGCCCCTAACTCGCCCTACAACCAGACATCTGCCTTTTTTAGCACAGTCCCCCGGGGTTTTAACCCCACGTGGGTTAATTACTTAACTACGGTTAATCTATCATCGCTCTTTCTCACCTCCAACTTCTACAGCTAGAAAAGCTTAATTATTTGTTTTCCTAAAATGCCCTTTTTGTCGAAAGACGGTTATGCCCCTGGTTGGATTATTGCTATTTGAACTCTCCCCCACACGAGAAGATAAATCTAATTATTTATAGGTGGCTGTTTTTCTCAAAGGAGTTATTAGCATTATATAATTAAAAAAGTGAGCTGATACTCATGGCAGATCTGAGTTGGTCTGGAAAGTCTTAAGAAAGGCGAGCTAAGTGAAATAATAAAGATACGGGCATCATTATAGAATTTTATAAATCACGCGGGGTATATTTTTATAAATCAGTCTATAAGGTGAACAGCTTAACTTATAACACAGTGTGTTTGGCTGGTGCATTGGTCAGCCCGAAAGGCATGACCCTATGGTAAGAAATGCTTGTGTAATATTGGGTAGTACCAAATTTCCATCACCAGCTATGACTGCTTGATCCCCCCATTTGGATAGAGGCTGGATGGATGCCTAGAGATGAAGACAACGAGAATGGCCGCCTTCTGCCTTTCGAGTAACAATTGACGCGTGTCCTGTGACAATATTTCGAGCTTAGCTGGGAGGATTGCTCGTTGGCGTGCCATGCATGGAGTTTGGGCGATTGCAGGAGCAAGTCCTGTTCATGTATCGATGGCTGATGGGAATGGCCAAGGACAGACTTTTGCCCTCCCAACCATCACTTTTCTGTCCATGCATGTGGCACTGGAACATGTAATCCAACTCATTTTTGGTCATGTAATGGTTCCACAAGTATCTTGGTTTCTTAGGTTCCAAGCAATGGATTCAGTCTAGCAAGAGACAAATGGTCCACATTTGTACCCTGCACTTCCTAAATATGCCACCAGATCAAGCATACATGTTGCAGCTGTGGGGTAGTTCCCGCAAATAACCAGAGAGATATTCTTGGCTTAATGGCTCACCATTTAGCAAGAAGAAGGGGGTTATGTAATTAGAATAGTCGAAAAGGAGAGATTGAGAAGATGAATGATGATCCAACAAGCTTGATAAAAGGTTTCTGAGTAACCATCTAGCCCTCCAGCACTCTCTTCAAATATGAAAAATAGAGTTTTCTGCAATTCATATTCCGGATTAGGATCATTCCTTTTATAATGAATGGAATTGAATATATATTTATTTGGGTCTATAAACAGTCGTGCACGTTCCAGCTCGACTTTAAAAGGGGAGTCTTGACGTAATGGTAGAATTATCATCACGTGACCATAGGGTTACAAATTTAAGATGTGAAAATAGCATATTATAAAATGTAAGATAAGACTTTATATATAAATCCGTGCTTCAGTGACTAGCTATCATCCGATAGTTTGAGCTGACTCCTTCGTAAAGGGCATTTTAGTCTTTTAGGAAAATATTGTGAGAGAGCTTTAGGGCAACCCTTTTTAGAAAAGAAAAAGAGGATATAAAGGGAATGATTTGCAGTAGTTAGTGGGTATTATGTTAGTGGTAATAAAGGGTTTCTTCTTTCTTGTTCTCTTTTGTTTGACCAATCGGAAAAAAGGTTGATAAAGTGTCAAGTGACCAAACCGTCCCCGTCCATTCTCCATAATTACCCTCCGCATTCTTGCTTTCTTTCTTTGACAATCTTGCAAGTCATTTAGTTGAATTTCAAGCACACATGAGTTTCCATTGCCTGGAGTCATGTTGAGTTACAGGGAAATTTTGGTATTAAATGCATAGCCTCGTTCTAATAACGGCACCCCTCTTTAATGAAGTGACATTCCCGATAGCTTTTTATATGCACGATGCGCTATGCGTGTAGTACACGCAAGTCAAACAAGGCCCAGGATGGATGGGCATCTTCCAACTCAAACTTCTCCAGCAGAGGATCTTAGCCGTTCAGTTCATGCCATCAACGGTTTAGATCACAAAAGAAATAATTAAAGGCAAAAATGAATTTTATACTCGTCGGATCGATATTTTTAGAGGAACGATGACGCAGTCCGTAGTACAGCTGCTGGTAGTACGCCCCACTTTTGAACGATAGGCCTTACAAAAGGTTCATCGGAACCGTCCATCTGAATTATCTAGCTTCAGATGTTTAGTATCTCAATCCTTTTTTGAATGATGGCCACCACAAAAGCTTGATCGGACCCATCCATCTGAATTCTCTAGCTTCATATATTTAGTATGAAAAAGATCCGTTGAGACCCCCTAATTGTTTCTCCAAGATTATTATATTTCAGTCGAGAACCAGTAAATACTTTTGCTATGAAGAATTTTGCATACCCTTGCTATGGTCCGATCCTCATAGTCTAACCAAAAAGGCACAATTTATACATCTAGCATGGGATGCGAAAGGTTTTGATCCTTTTGTTTGGGGTTGAAACAAACCTCTCATTATATTGCAAGAAAGACATTGCGTATATTAGCAGGCTTATTCCATCATAGTATTCAATTGCCCCAACATTTAAAGGAAGGATTATATATTTTTACTTTGCAATAAAATAATTAGAATTAGGCTCAAGTCAACTATGTATTCTCTTGATCTTTCAATTGAGAACATTCATCGACCGAACATCAAAGTCAATAGATAATGTAACATTCAAAAGTGTCACTTTTACTCGTTGAATGTAGACCGTTCTTTAAATAGTATTTCTTACCGTTCATGTTCTTCGATCAAATTTTTTGTTTTTTTTTTTTTCTGATTTAGAATGAAGAAATCTTTCACGTTTTTAGATTAGTAGTCATCCGGAGTAGAAGAATTCAGTGGACGGTTCTGATCAAGCTCCTGTGAAGCTTATAGTTAATTATGGTTAATTATAGTTAATTATAAAGGCGTTTGGACTTTTGTTACATAATTATAGAGGCGTTTAATAAAGCAAGGTAAGTCCCCATCATAACATGAGAGCACCGGCCAACATCGTTACCTGGGATGATGTCAACTTTGTGCGCATGCATATGAAGTTCGCGAGACCTCCATCTCGGGTCTTGATCTACTAGGGCCCACCATGGATTCCACCCTCATTTGTGGTCTCGATCTAAAGGGCCCCATCCTCAACGGCAGCATCCATGGCATTATCGCCACAATCTAATTCTCTTGCAAAAGTCATGCTTACTAAATTAAAGTAGTAAGTCTCAATTCGATGGCATAAGAAAGAAAGAAAAGTCATAGTGATCCTTGAAAAACTTCAAATCAAATGTTTTTTGAAGATCCGGCAGTAGATTGGGCAATGCTGGACCGTCGGACGGTCCTTTTGGGGAGATCAAACTTCCCCAAAGACCAAAGGCAGAGTACCGATCTGTACCCGGTGGGATTTGATAATGGACGCCTCTTTAGAGTCCCCCGCTCGGCCGTACGGAAACCTACTCAAGGGGAAGATTGGCTAATCTCGGGATTAAACAAAATCGGGTCAAAAAATTAACCGCGGTTAACCGAAAGCCACTGGATCTAATAATTCCATGCTCGCGTTACCCCCAATGTCGGCTGGTAGCGGGACCCACTTGCTCCACTTGATGTTGACGGGACTCATTTTCTTTATCCATTTCTTTATTGAATTATTTTATGATTTGATGTTTCTAAGAAACAGGAAGCGGTGGGAAGTGGAGCCCACCGCGGCTTATTCGAGATGGATGCTGACGTGGTTGGTTCGACGGATGTGATGGGTGAGATCTTGGAGTCAGTAGATTTCTAGCCCTCGATATCCGGCCCGCGTGCTGCGCTGCTGTCACGCGTGCCTGCCTGGGCAGGTGAAATTTCGTTAACCGTGGTTGGAAGAAGGCGCCCTACTTATAAGACGGCTTCTGGATCGGCTCGGCTTGTTGGAGCGGGCATCTCCGTTGCGGAGATACTAAGAGCGGGGTAAATATCGCCTGTAGATAACTTTTACTGTTGTGCTAAGATTTTTCTCTTGGGTAAATATTACAAAATATAGATGAACAGTTTGACACGGGAATAATTATTGTGAATAAATTATAAAAGTTTTAAGGGACGAGCCAATCAAGAGAAATGAGGATTTTGCAAAAGTGAAAATCTCTAAAAATGAAAAACAAAGTATAGTTTATTATTTTAAATAATCATTTTATTGCACTTTAGTCTTTGAATTTTTATCTATACAAATTAGTTTCTCAACTGTACGTGAAATTTTTTAATGGAAGTGATTCTGTCCAATGTCCATCGACGGACGTAACAGGTGTCTGATGTAGACCCCATAATATCTGTTTCAATAGTTCAGAATAAATATTTTTACAAGATAGTGAAAAGAAAAAAAATCCTAATTTAGAGTCTAAACTAGGGTTTGCAAATGGTTCTATATTTTGCTAAAGAAGAAAATTACGATAAATTTTAAGAATCATTTTGGGCAATTTCTAAATTCATTTCTTACAAAATATTTTACAATTTTAAGGGTTTAATAGATTGGATTGATTAATATCTAGATATAAAATATTTTTCAAAAATTCAAAGAGAAAAGCACAAAAATTAAGGTTTTCAACGTTGCAACGTTTTTTTCAGTGAAGTTTCAAATACATTCCTTACTAAAAATAATCTAAATTCTAAGGATTTGAATTTATTATTTTCACTTCAGGGGAGATCATCCAAACTTTAAGGGTTCACAGATCAAGCCTTTGGGATTTCAAATTTAAAAACTAATTTTTAAAACTCTAATAAAAATAATTAAATGAGGTTTAAAATCTCACAAGTGAGAAGCTCTCGTCATCTTCTACGACAAGATATAATATTGTTTGTGAACAACACATTAGTCCTTTTTTTCTTTTTGCTTTGTTCTTGGACAAATATAGTAAAAATTTACTGCAAAACATATATTATAGGGCCCATGTCCATTAATGTTTACATACAAACGTTGGACAAAAGGACTTGTGGCGAAATTTTGTCCTTAGTTGAGAGACTAATATGCAAAAATAAAAAGTTCGGGGACTAAAATATAACAATATAATAGTTAAATGTAGTAAACTATACCTTTTCTTTTAAATATCTACTAGATTATTTAAATATTCTCTCCAACATTGTTAAGGTCTTCTAATATCTAGCATTTTATAAAATCCATTTTTGAATATTACAATAATCTTGATGAATCATTATAAAAGTATTGTTAATTAATTAAGGCCATTTTACAATAAGACATATAGTATGTTGGCCTATATTGAAATTATAAGCAAAAAAGCCTACTAGGGTAGTCTCCCTGATACACCTATCACTTAGAAATTCAAAATATATAATTGAACTTGTTATTGATATTATAAAGTTGGCCCACATTTTGAAAGATCTAAACCATTCAAATTATAGGTTTTGTAAGACTTTAGCTCATATTTTAGAACTAGTAAACCATTAAATAATAAATAGTATAAGATCGTGGGATAAGTTTTAGAACATTTAAAGTATTAAAAATGTGGGTACAAGTCTTACATGGGCTATTATTTGAATTATTTAGATGTTTCAAAAAAGTAAAATCACTTTGTTATTCATATCAAAATTAGATGAACTTGGATTAGATTCCCTACACATAGGTTGTGAACTTAGAAACCATCCTTAATTTTTTCATTTTAAAATTTTGTCAAGAACTACTAATTTTTTTACAATTTCAATCCTTCCAAGAAGTACCTTTGTCAGGAATTTCTTTTGTTTTCATGATAGCCTCCCAAATCGAAGAATTCTTAGATCCTTACACTTAAAAGTAACCATGTGAAAAGAAAATTAATTTAAGTATTTAGCTTTAAAAATATCAGTCTAAAGTGATTTAAAAAATATATAATATCAATCTAAAGTGACTTTTCACTTAAAGAATCGAGCAACTCAACTTAGACATGTAAGATGCATTTATATGGCTAAGGTTCTTAGTGCTAAGTCCACCTGTAGCTTTATCATCACAAATCCTATTCTAATTAATCATATACAATCCTTTTTTTGTAGCATTATATTTTCACAAAAAATCTTTTTAAAGCATTTCACATTGAAAAACAATAGATTTTGGAATAGGGAAACATGACGATGCATGCTAGGGGATTCCTCTTAAAGCATATTTTATTAAAGTAATTATCCCATCTTCATATTGAAGCTTACATTTTTGGCCTTGGGTTATTTTCTTAAATTTATTATAAGTATAGTAGTATTGCACAAGATAAAATTAGATTAAACCTAGCTTAGAGACGTGATTAGAGTAGCTTCTTGAAGATATTTGAAGCCTTCGTATAAGTGCAAGGCTTATGATAGCTCTATCTTTGGGATTCAACCAAGCCAAACTTAATATATATATACCTTAATTAATTTGCACAATCATAATTGATCAGTACTTTAATCTCCAAGATGATGTCATAAAATTAAAGGCTTCAAACACAATAATCTCTCAAAGAGAAATAGTATTAGAAACACAATTCACTTTAAATATGAGATTAAAATATATCAGAATACGAGTTTCAAGAGAATATAAAAGCAAGAAAAACTTTATAAGTTTGAAACCCTAGAATAAGGATGATGCCAAAATAGGCAAACTCTAAGAGAGAGAATAGTAATAGAGTGAAGCTCAAAACTAAGAAATTCTAAAAGAGAGAAAGTGAGTGAATAAAGAATGCCTCAGTTGAAAAGACTTTGAAAGGCTATGGGGAGGAGACGAATTTAGTGTTGGGATGAATGGCCTGAATGCTCCCTTATATGGATAGAGTGCTTGGATACCAAGCAACCTAGCTTGGCCCCCAAGGCAAGCAAAAATCACTCTACACAACCTAGCAAGGAAAGTTGATGGGTTCCTATTGGATGGATGAGCTTAGATGTCATGAGCCACCTTTGTGGAGATGGGTCACACATCCTGGACCTTGCTTGATGAGCCAACCAAGCACCACTTAGTCCATTCTGAGTAGGCATAGGCTAGGTCACACCTAAAATCGAATGAGATTAGGTGGGCTTAAAGAGGTAGTTCAAAGTTATACTAATGTGTACAGACAAATGCACATGCATGTACTCAGTGCAAACACAACAAGCATGCATCATTTCAAGAGTGTGGTCTTGAAAACAATGTGATGACATGAGAGAATGCTTATAAGGCATGGAAGTTCTCTTCCATCTTCTAATGTGAGACTAAATATATTGTCTCCTACTTAGACTGATAAATTCAAAAGAAATATGTGTTGTTTTAAAAAGCAAAGTAGCAAAAGATAAGGAAATTCAAATTCAAATGAAACTTTTTCTTCAAAACTAGAGAATCTCAAAAATCTACAAACACCTTTTAGTTTGAAAATAATTCCCACACGTATTTAAACATGTGTTTTGTGAGTTGATTTAATTAAAACAATTTCAATAATCTCCTACTTGCTTTGTGTTAAAACAAATTTTGAAACATTTTCCTACTTGTTTTGAGTTACAACAAGAACAAAATTGAAGTACATATAAAAAAGAATTATCAAAATAAGAGAGTCTTGTAAGTTTATTTTGGATTCAAATAAGATTTGTGAACTAGAAAAATTAAATAGAGTCTTGAACTTTCTCTTATTGTACAAATCAAGAAGTATTAGGACAACTAATGAAATAAATCTTGAACTACTACCCAAAAGATAGAAATATAAGGTACAAATAGGGGTGTTTTTACTAATGATCATCTACGAATCTCGTATTTTACAGAGTATTCTAGAGACCAAACTAAGTCCCATAGGCATGTAATGTAATATGAGCAAGACACCCTCATAATTTCAAATAGTTGAGATAATTTTTTCTACTTTTCCACAACTCATAAGGAGTTGTTTCAAGTATTCTTTTATGGAACTTTGTTCAGAATGTGGCAAGCTAAGAATAAAGCCTCACCCTAAAACTCTTTGACATTTTAAAACTACTAAGCATGGAATTCACCATTTCGATAATTGTTCAGTTCTTTCTTTAGGCAACACCATTTGTTATAGTTCACAGAACCTTATGTCTTTGCTGAATAGGTTGTTCATTATTTTAATAAAGAAAAGGACAAAAGAGTATTAATTATTGTCAATTTGGATCATTTCTCAATGATAATTCATATAGTAGAGGGGTCAACTTTTGAGGCCATTTCTCTTAAGAGAATTAAGACCCCCTAAGTTCTTTTTTTTTTTTGGTAGGCGTTACTCAAAAAGCCTCTCACTATAGACAATATCATTTGAAAGCTTTCAATAGATTAACAAATGTGTTGCGTGTATGAATGACTTGGAGTCATGGGACTGCTTATTCCTTAAGTGCAACAAAGCAGAGCTTTCTCTCAAACAAGGTACTGACTTGGTTTACCATGAATTGGGTGTTCTCTGATAATTTTGAGGATCATTACATTCAATGGACCTTTAGTCAAAATGGAAAATGGCGAGCATTTTATTTAAGCTATGCTTTTATTTAGTGCTTTATTTATGTTGAAAAGAGAGGAACCTAAGGCGATAAAGTAAAGTCAGCGCTAGATTTGATCCTTGTAGCAAGGATACAAACATTTGTGGCAACATGCGAATCACATGCCAAATAGTTTTTTGAGTTACTTTATTATATAGATTACTCAATCTTGGATATCAATGTTATGTTGTAGAGAAGAATCAAATAGAGTTTAGTCTCGTGGGAAGCTCTGAAAATGAATTGGTGGAAATTCAATGTGAATCAATCAAGTTTGGATAGTGAAGGAAGAGCAAGAATGTGAGGGGTGTTAAGATTAAGTGATGAAATGAATGCCCCAAGGATGACAATGCTTATTTGGATGCTTTGGGGGCAAAATCAGCCATTTTGAAAAATACTATAAATCAACTATGGCTTGGATTCAGGGCATGGAAGGTCTACCATGAGAACTAGCAAATGCTATTAATGGAGCTAAATAGTTTGTTCAAGGAAAAGAAGTTTGGTTTCATAAAGTTCTAAGAATCACAAAATAGGGGTGTGCAAATAGTTTGGCTAAATGATCTATAGCAAATACTTTTATAATCTTGTCATCAATTCCTTTTGAAATTGAGTTAGCAAAATTAGTCCACGATAAATGTTAAGTGTTCAATTTTAGTCAAAAATACCCCTAATTTAGTATTCAATTAGAGCATTTAGTCCATCAATTTCAAGATTTTGCATAAAATATTTCATTTTAGCTTTAATTGGCCATCCAACCATTGAATTGCAAATTTTAATTGTCAGATAATTATCAGAGCTAATAAGAAGAGTAATGAAGGGTTTAGATGATTCTAATTAGGTCCTGTGCATTGCAGATCAATCAACTCAAGCTTGGATGATCCATATCAAATCAAGGAGATTAGATGATGATGATGAAGCTTCCTAGAAAGAGAAGACTTTGAAGACTCTTAGGACAGAAGAAATTTGAAGAATGGAGGACATGCAAAGTTTTGGCAAGACTGGACTTCTAGTGGACCCCACTCCTCTTTATCTCTCTTATCCTCTCTCTCTCTCTCTCTCTCTCTCTCTCTCTCTCTCTCTCTCTCTCTCTTTCTCTCTTGGGACTCACTCTCTTTCTCGTTTTTTATTCCTCCTATTCTCTTCACACACATTCTTCTGGCCATTCCCATGTTCTTCCTCCTGAACGTCTAGGTTTCTCTCTTTGGTTGGTCGGCTCATCTCTCCATTTTCTCTTCTTTTCTTCATCTCTTTGGCTGGCTGACTACCCTCCTCTTCCCTTCACCTGCTCCCCACTCCCATCTACTCTTTCTCCTGTTCACTGCACTATTGCACCTTCTCTTCATTCATGTCTCTTAATCCTCCTTGGCTAGCTAATTCTCGCCATTCTCCTCCTCTCCACCTTTTGTCTTGGATTATTGTAGGACACAGGGCAAGACTTTCCCCCTCAATTCTTTTCCTCTCCAGCTTCTCCTCCCTATCCTCCACACCCAAACCTGTAAACCCCCCTTCTTCTTCTTCTTCTTCTTCTTCTTCTTCTTCTTCTTCTTCTTCTTCTTCTTCTTCTTCTTCTTCTCTCTCTCTCTCTCTCTCTCTCTCTCTCTCTCTCTCTCTCTCTCTCTCTCTCTCTCTCTCTCTCTCTCAAGCGCGCGCGTGCACCACCACCCCTTTTCTCTTCCCTCTGTTCCAGTTTTATTCTCTATTTGTCTTGGAACCCACATCCCTATCTCTCCCTTTGCTTCTTTGCTTCTCTCTTTCACTCTTCCTCTCGTCTCTCCCTTCACCATCTCTATATCTCTCTTGTTTCTTCTTCACTCAGCACGGTCATACCCATCGTCTTCTTCTCCTTTCTCACAGTCTTCACCATCCCCAACACAAGCACGATCCTCTGCTACACCTCCCCAAGCATTCTCTTTCCATGGCGTCATGGCTTAGATCATGTAATGACTCAAACATTTGATGCTATTTTTGTAGCACTTTTACTAAATTGAGAGAGAAATTGATTAATTTGGAAATTTATATAGAATTAACTATATTAAATGTTCTATTTTAATTAAAATATGAAACAAAGGAATTTGTGAGAAAAATTAGCATCATTATATTTTATGCTCGAAATGGAATCCAACGCCTCAAAGAACACTAAAAATAGAGTTTGTATGAAGAAGTTATAAGCATTTAAAGATTGAGGGCAGAGTTGTAATTTGACAGCAAAACGACTAAGACCCGAAAACACAGGGGGCCGTTTTACTAATGGCACCCCAGGTCGTCTTCCTCCTCTAGCCACCGACTTTCCAGCACCGCCTCTGCAAGGTGGCACCGGAAGAAATTGTGTCACCGCCATTGGGCAGCACTGCCTTCAATGGCTATAAAAGCCCCTCTTCCTCCTCTCACTCCAATCATCTGTTTTTCCCCATCTTCTCCAGTCGTTTCAGCCTAGGGTTCCTGCAACTTTTTCAATGGAAAACCCTCCTCTAGCTTCTCTGCAATCTTTGGCACAGGCCCAGGTCCTTCCTTCGGGCTGGCATCCTCCCCCCTCCTTTTCTCCCCCTTCTTCCTTTGGTCGCACCGGAACTGTGGGTTTTTCCCTTCTTCAAGTTTTCCAGCGACAAAGGGAGCCGCATCACGGAAAGAGGGCACCATCTCCAGCTACCCAGGTAAGTCCCCATCTCCCTCTCTTCCCAACCCAGATCCCCACCAGATTTGGCATTTTTCTAGTTGAAAAATGCCGGAGAAGGTGGGTTCATTCTAGAACTGCCGACGCAATCATCCCAGGGACGCGGCATGCAACGCGCGCCTGCGACACAGGTCCTACGAGGACAATTCTAGTTTGCCCGTTAATGTGCGACATCAATTAAGGAGACTATATAACTCCGATTGACGATCTGAAAGAACTGTTGCATCCGTATTGATGATGCAGACCTAATGAGACTTTAAAAGTTAGGGTTAGAGGCCTATTTAATATGACTATAGCCTAAACACTATAGAGATCACATAGATCTACAAGATCAAAGATGATCAAACTTCATAGATTGATTTGTTGGGTCTACTAGAAGACCAATGTGCCTCAATCCAGTCTAAGTTACACAGATCCATCTTGAACTTATAGATTTGACTGTTCAAATCAAATATAGACCTGTTCTAAGCATTAGGACAGGCGATCTATGAGATCTAGCTTGGAAAGGCATTTAAGCAATGACCTATAACTTAAAAGGTAGATCTAACCGTTAGTCTATCAGTCTAAGTAATGATCTACCAAGGATGGAAAATAATATTGGGATCCTTGTTATTCATTAATATCCAGAGATTACAAAGATGAGTCAGGGTCGAATAATGAAAAACTAGAGGTAGGTAGTCTGATACTACTAAGTTTTTAAATACATCTTAAACTCTGACTTGCCTTTATTACCATTTTTAGCATGCTTTTAAGATATGATGCTCTTATGCGGGTATGTAGACTTGTCTTCATAATTTATGTCCTTGAAGCACTTGAATTTATCACCATATTTAACATGCTTTTTGATGCAATGTTCTTATACTAGCATACAGAATTGTCTTCATGTTTTATGGCTTTGAATGCGATATTAGCATGAATTGATTTTATGCATTGATCGCATGGTTGAAAAAAGATGCATAAATTGCATGATTTCAATAAGTAAGATTGAGGATTGTCATGTCATATAAATCATCTCATACTACCAGTGCATGATGCATAACCTTAAGGGTTACCAAAAGATGCTTGAGTGCCCAAAAGACGCTGGTTAGGCAGTGTGAGGGCCAGGCATTGTAAGGGACCCAAAGAGGACATTATTTTTATATTTTTTGAGATGATGAGCCTGGTGGGCACTATGCTGAGAGGTTGTTTATGTACAAGGTTGACCTCCCGAACCTCTACCACAAAAGTGGATGGTATCGCTGCCAAAAATGCAATGTTCCTTCCTTGACTATTGTGGTAAACATGGACGACCACTGGAGGTGTTCACGGAACCCTTTTCAGGGACGCCATAGTCGCCGTGAAGGCTATAGTGGGTTAGTCTCTAGATACCGGAGACGCACGATTCCAGCTGTGTGCTGATCGTGAGCATAGTGACCCTATGATTTCAGTGTGATTGATATACATATAGCATTGAGATGGCCGTATATAAGTACTCGTGATTAGTTGGCGTGATGTGTTTGTTGAGAGATAGACCATATGCATGATACTTACAGTGGTACCAGCATATGCTTGGAATACTAACTATTTTAGGAGTTTCATGATTATTATATTTGACTCGCTGGTTTGATGCATTTGTCGAGATCTTTGTATATGAATCTATTGATTTCTATTTTATGATTTTGATCATATTTATATCGTTGAATACTAGATTTCGGTAAAGGCTTCCATGATTGAAATTGCATCAATAAGCTTATGTTTTATGCATAACTATGCATGCTTACACAAAAGGAATCATTGATGTTTTACATGAAAAGCTCTTGAAATCATGCATGTTGCCTACCGTGTTTTCAAAATAGTAGTATCAGATCACCTACTGGGTATAAGAAATACTCACCCGAATATATTATTTTTCATATTAGCTCCACTTATATGCAGCAAAAGCATCATGAAATGTTAGTACTACGATCAAGTAAATGAAGAAGAGACAAGTATAAATGTAAGTAAACTCTTTACCCCTTTGGACATGTATCTGTACTTACTACGATTGGGCTGTGAGCTGTGACTGGATAGACCTAGGAAGACATTTATGATTACATTAATTTTCAAAACTACTTTGTTTGTTGAGAAAACAAATGACACTCGGGGTTTTCAAAATGAGTTTAAAACAAAAGATTTTTCCACTACATTGCATTGTTTTTCTAAAAATGTTTTCAAATAGGGATGTATCCCGCCATAGGAATTAGATATTGCATTTAAAAATGCATGAAAAAACCTAGGTCGTCACAGATCAACTTAAGCTGGACCTGTTTCTCTTGTGCACTCTCTCTCTCTCTCTCTCTCTCTCTCTCTCTCTCTCTCTCTCTCTCTCTCTCTCTCTCTCTCTCTCTCTCTCTCTCTCCATGCTTAACAACCCATCTTCTTCCTCTGTTCATCTTCATCGCACCTCAGCCCAAACCGCACCAGAGTCATCTCAACTGCCCGTGCACTTACTGTTAAACATCAATAATAAACTATTTTCTATTTTTGCTTCTTTCACAATCATCTTTTTGATCTTTTTGCTTCCATTTTCTTTGATTTGACATGTTTTCTCTATCTAATTTTTTTTTTCTATTTGATGATTATCTTTTATATCATTTTTAATTGCCTTTATTCTTCCGCAACATCCTTTCTCAAGATTTAATAAATGTAATGCTAGTGTTAGAAGAAAAAAAAAGATAATTAGAAATTCTATATAATCAACCGTCTAATTTAGCTTCTAGAAACCATTGTTTTAGGAAACTAGAATCGTCCAAGCAACTTGATGAGTTCTTGTTTAAGAGAGATGTAAATTGCAACACTCAAATGAAAAGTTAGACCATCCAAAGTTGGGCCATTTCATGTAAAACCTAGGCTTTTCCACGAAAGTGAGCAATCAGTTGTACTATTGCACACTATTACTGTTTTTAGGTGAGCCATCAACATCCATGCAAAGAGATTCAAAAGATGACATGACTGGCTTAGAAGTAATTTTATTTAATTTTTCAGCAGATTTTTGTACAAGAGCTACATGACTGCGTGAAGGAGATCCTTGGCGCAATGGTAAAATTTGTTGTCATGTGACCTTGACGTAACGGGTTCAAAGTGAGGAAACAGCCTCTTGCAAATGCAAGTTAAGGTTGTGTACTTTAAGCCCTTGTGGTCTGTCCCTTCCCCAGGCCCTGCATAGGCAGGAGCTTCGTGCACTAGGGCTGCCCTTCTACATGGCTGCATAGCTCCCTCATTTAATGATGAAACCATGATGGATTGGGTTTGGGCGAGCTCAAGAATAATTTAGACTGCTTCAAGCAAAAAAGGGAAAAATATATAGCATGAATCAAATTTCTGATAGTCTTAGAGTACAGCTCAAGGAGAATGCAAGGAGTACACTCAGCTTTTTCATGCATGTAAACATTGTTTGTCAATCTAATCTATTCACCTAAGGAAATAGCTAAGATAAGCTCAAGAATAAATTTCATGTTGACAGTTTTTGTTTCAGCTAAAAAATCACAATAGTAATTTTAGAAAAGACAAAAAAAAGTGGTTAATATATTTCTGATGGGCTATTTATTTATTGGAATTCTGAGTATAATGAACGGCTTAGACATGTAAAAAATAAAAGTTTATATTAATAGAAAAATGGGTGTGTACTCCTTATACTCCACTGGAACATGTACTCTCACTAGGACTCAATTTTCATTTGCTTACAAAAGTAAATTTATACTTATAAGAGAACGAGAGGAATAACAGTATAGTGCGCGGCACTAACAAGCTGCCTATTTTTGCATGGTCGCCCCACCTTAGATTAATTGGGCCCATTCATCTCATGCATTCAACTTTGCATATCTTGTATCCCAAATATCAAAGTGATTGTATGATTTTGGCATTCTAAAATTGTTCTTCCCTACTATGGTTGGGTGACATTGCACTAGCTTGCAATAATGCAGCGCACTATACTATGGTTCCTCAAAATGCAAAGTTTTCTCTAAGGATTGGAAGTAAAGGATACTTCGCCGTCGTAGACTTGTCACCTTTGGTTGATCAGACTTGTTCATTTAATTATTCTTAATGTCATGCAATATAAAAAATCACTTAGACTGAACGACGTTAACGTCTAAAAAATGAGCATTCTAAGTCATTCGTTTTGAGCTGTTCTTTAAACGATGTTTATGACCATCTCGTCTGACTGAAAATACTCGTTTTAGTGTCCGGAACTGATTCAATCAGCACCGTTTAAAAATAAATAGTCTTCCACGGCAAGAGAAATTAGATGAACTAGTCTGATCAACCAAATGTGAGTCCACCAAGTAAGGGCGCAGCACCCTTAGTTGTATGCTGGCTTAGGTCTGAAGTTTTCTTATGAAAGTATAAGTGAGTTCCGGGTTGAACCCCACTTCAGCACCAATGACCAGACATCCTGACCTTGGATTAAGAGGCCAGTCGTGTTTGTCTGCTACCTTATCTTAGCCGTTCATTTTATAATTCAAAACAGTAAATGTAAATGTAAATGTAAGATATGTTCACAATAAATCTAGGCCCCACCTGATGATTTGACACACACAAACAACAGAAAAGAAAGCGGAATAGGAGTCAACCAAACCGGCCATCCCACCACACCCACGTGCAAACTGACCCAAGTTTGCGTTTTCTAAGCTTGTTTTCATCCAAACAATTCATTCATGTATGAACATTCCCCTTTGGATGGTTCTTCTAAGCCTTGTAAACGCGTGTAGGCGACGAGTCAAAAACTTCCAACTCTTGCATGTGGACGGTTTGGATCGTTCGGGAACAAATAATGTCAAACTGATCTCACTTTGGGCCCCATTATCGTTTTTCTTGCTCTATATTTACATGCTCTATAGATAAATATTAATGTAGTTTAGATGACTAAAGGTAGCCTCGTGTGAAGTTTCTGTATATGCCCAACGTACAAAGAATTTATAGTGCATAGTTTTATTTTGTATTTTTGTAAAAAGTTATTTTCATGTTTCCAACATTACATTACTATAATTTTACCTTTGCACAAAAAGTTTTCTTTGAATAACTCTAATATATAAAATATTGTTTTTATAAATATGTAATTTAAAATCTTCATAAAAAAGGTACAATTAAGATTATTAAAATAATATTTCTTATTTATAAAATATTTAAATCTAGAGGAATGAGACCAACCAATCGAAACCGATAAAATGATAAAATATGGAAAAGTAGTGAGAAATTAAAAGGAAAAAGTAGGAGAGAGAATATTAGCGGCGGAAAATCTTCCGCGCTTTTTGACGGGGTGCTCCAAATCCCGACGTAGAAGTAAAGCCGCGGGTCACGTGTATAAACTAGGGCCGCGTGGAATAAACGGTTCTCGAACCAAACCCACTCATGCAGGCGCACCCACACTCTCCCCATCTTCCGTATTACCCTAATTTTTTATATGACGCGAATGCTCCTCCACATTGTTTTATTTTTTTATTTTTTTTAAATACAAAGTAAGACTATGTACCATAAACCCATGTGATTCACTCCTCCGAATCCCTGCATAGGTAGGAGCTTTATTCACTAGAACTGCCTTTTTACTCTTCCAAACCCATATTTCTCGTAGCTTGCTTATATCTGAATCAGCTTCTCGGTCGATCATGCTAGACTTAGCTTGGCTTTCTTCTATTTCTATTATTAAATCCCAAAAGCCCAAATTAATGCGGTAGTTCCTTCTTCTTATTTTTTTGAGAATTTATGAGTTCTAAATGCTCAGCCGTTAAAATCTAAAGGTAAATTGTGAATTCCCAAAGAATCAATCAAGAGGAGTGGTTAAGGTACAACAAAAGGGCTGTAATATCAATTTCCTTAATGTTTTTGGGGTTATTTTTAGAAATGTTTTTTTTTTATAAAATTAAAAAAAAAGAGGCAACTCCTGCCTATGTGAAACGTGGCCTTGAGCTATGTAAAAGATAAAATGGAAGTTCTTAACTGTGTGATTACTAAATATTTGAGTGTCATTAGTTTTGAGCTTTCTGAGTCATCCATTTTTTTAATAAAGAAAAGTAGTGATTAGGATCACTGATTCACACTAATGATATTTGCTAGCTAAACGATGATTTTTTCCATCAAGGGGCTCGCCTTTGAATGATTGAACCTGCTCACTTAATTACTTTATCATTGGATATCTCATAAATAAAATAATTTTTTTTATAAATGACTGCTTGACCTTAGCATCTAAAGTCCATGTTTGTGGACTTAAATTTGGACGATTGTTTGTATAAATTTACTAGCCATTTATTACTTGTGATTCAAAGCTACATTTTTTCAAATTCTAGAATTATCCTATGTGTTTGTTGTTTGAAATGCTAAATACCAATTAGATGAGCGGGTTTAATCATTCAAAAGTGGCCCCTTCACGGAACAAAATAAAAGGCACTTTTACGGCAGCATTCTATAGGACCTTTAGCCTAGCATTCCTCGAATATTAAGTCAGGAATTTTACTCCTGAAAAGGGATTTCACTCAAAGTAAAGCTGACTTGTGGTATCTTAGACTTTCTTAAAATATTTTGGATTTAGTGACATGCTTTTAGAGAGACAGATCGAGTTAGATCAGATAATTAGACTTAGTATGGATTTAATATTCAAATGGGAGCCTTGGCGCAACGGTAAAAGTTGTTGTCACGTGAACTTGAGGTCACGGGTTCAAGATGTGGAATCATCCTATTGCAAAATGCAAAGTAAGGCTGCCTCCTATAGGCCCTTATGGTCTGCCCCTTCTCGGAACCCTGCATAGGCGAGATGGATTCAATATTCAATGCATGGATGAACACAAAAGTGGAAGCTTGGTTGATGATCTCTAATTTAGAGTAGAGATGCTGGCTGCTGATGTAGGACATGCAGTATGGCTGGTAGCCAACTACTAGAAAGCTTCCACACACAGCTAACAGCAGCTGTTCTTTGGTGGAGACTTATTGGGACCTCTCCTAGTCATTTTGGCTACCAATGCAATCCAGTCAATTAACAGTGTTAGTGAAGTTGCTTAGCCTAGGATGAAATTTCACCAGCCTAATGCTTAGAGGTGAGGGGTTCATGATCTATAATCATCATTTGCTAACATGATTGACAATCGTCAACTGAAGGGGAGCCTTGGCACAACGGTAGAGTTGTCGTCGTGTGACCTTCAGGTCACAAGTTCAAGGTGTGGAAACAACCTCCTATAAAATGCAAGGTAAAGCTGTATACTTTCGACCCTTGTGGTCCACCCCTTTTTGAAAACTCGCAGCAATTATAAAAAATTTCGCTGGAATGATATGCTAAGTCATGGGTTCGCATCCAGCTCATTCGACTCTATAAACTAATTATGAACGATTGTCAGGAAGGATCCTAAACTACAGCTTTCCTAAAATTCCTTTTATAATGCTCGATAATTGAATATTTAATATTTTTTATAAGATTCATAGAGGATGATAAGCCAGCATAGCTTAGAAAACCCATTTCTCTTACATTAAAAAAAGAAAAAAAAAAGAAGATACTTCCACCCTTTATAAAATTTTACCTGTTTTTCTGTTCATTTTCTTGGAAATTAAATTCTTTCTGAAAAATAAAAGTGCATGGAAAAGAGAAAGTGTCATAATATTTTCATTGGGAGAAATATGGGTTGAAGAACTAAAACTGGGGCCAAGGTGTTCAGCAATCCAATCCATCTATCAAAATTCAGCCTCAAGTCTAGGCATCCAAATTATGCATTTTGTTTTATTTTATTTTATTTTTGGGAGGTAGGATCAAGAATGGTCTCTTGGGTGAGAGAGACTCCTCCTTGAGAAGGTTTGGTGCAAATTATGACTTTTAATTGGCTGTTAAAAAATTGAAAATCAACAATTCACACCCATCAACAAAGCTAATCAAAGCTTGGAATCATACAATTTGTTATTATATTGCATACCTAGGCCTCACTTAATTTATTTTTCATTATATTGCATGCGTGGGCCTCACTCGAATTTATTTTCATTATTTTTTTTTAGATTTAAATGATTAAATCTAGATCCCATTCTTCCCCTTCCTTGCACAGAATGAGCATATGGATTCTATATGTGCATTGACTATTCCCTGCCAAGGACGTCACATGCTAATGCAAATACTTTAATCTCAAAAAAGTTTTTAAATTTAACTAAAAATTAATAAATATTTGCTGTCAAGAACATGGCTTTGGTTGGATAATCCATTTAATATTTTCTTTAAAATATTGTAAGAAATAACAACACCTATTGCTATTGATTGCCCCATAATTCAGAGTAATGCAAATGTATTTTATTTATTATTGACTTTGTTTTGGTGTTTTATCTTATTTTTTTATGGGATTTTGATGGCTAAAATCTTATCTTATGGCCTTGGTGGGTAGGGAGTATCAGATTCATTGTTGAAATGATGCGATCCTTCCGTCCTATTCACAAAAATTCCATTAAATTAATTTTAGATTCCATCTACGATTATGCTTTGCAGGGGAGTCTTGGCGCAACGGTAGAGTTTTTGTTGCGTAACCTTGAGGTCATTGGTTTAAGACGTGAAAACGGCTTCTTGTAAAATGTAAGGTCATGTTGTATATTATTAACTCTTGTGGTCCGCCCCCTCTCTGAATCCCATATAGGCGAGAGCTTTGTGCACCGAGCTGCCTTTTTAGGTTGATAGTTTTAGGAGGGAGCCTTCCCAAATCTCAAAGACAGTGCAAATACAGAAAATGGAGTGGTTTTCTTGTAAAGACACCCTTTTGAGTAGGATGACTAGCACTCGAGAAGGCCCACTCGTCTCCCAAGGGTTGGCCAAGAGTGCACGTATACACAAGCAATTGGGAAGTTTGCCACCGCACATCATCCTCCATCTCAAACCAATCCATTTGACATTCGTGATGAAGGGTTTGATATGCATTGCTGGTGCAGGCATTATCAAATAGAACATGTGGGGCCACCAGACATGTGGCTAAGGAGACGATCATATGTGATTGATGTGGACGAGTAGGGGTGTGACAAGTGGTGGAGATGCTACTTGGCAAGGCTGAGGATGGAAAGCCACAGGCAAGAAAAGTCCTTTTTTCAGGAAAATGACAAAAATATCTGCCCTTTTATCTCTTGGGTCATTTTCTGTTCACTTGCCCGTGTGACCTTGAGGTCACGGGTTCAAAGCGTGAAAACAACCTCTTGTAAAAATACAAGGTAAGACTGCCTACTATAAGCCCTCGTAGTCTACCCCTTCCACGGATCCCACTGTAGCTGCCCTATTCATGCAACAAGGATCCATCAAGCCCCAGCTTAGAGAGCCATATGTCAGGACCATAGTTACTTGACTATGAAATGTTTTTGAGAAACAATGAGTGAAAGAAAATCATAAAATGTTTGCAAATTTTTTATATATGAAACGACACGCATAAAAACTTTATATAAAATATTTGGAAAATTTAAAAGAAATTTACTGAAAATGTGAGAAAAACTAAAGTGAAATGAAAGAGAGAGAGAGTAAAGTGATCGCTCAAAGGAAAGAAGAGAAATATTTTGACTCAAAGAAAAGAATAAAAATATTATGACATAAGTGTAAATACACATACTTACACATACAAATATTTATAAATATATTATTAATTGATGAGTTTTTCATTGATATTTTTTAAGAGAAAAATTGAAAATTCTCCAGAAAATATTTTCTATCCGGATTTTTACTTGTATCCATAATAGACTCTTAGCTTAGATAATAACTAATAGTTTTTAGAAGTTTTCCAAATATATTAGAGAAAATTGATTTCCACCAAAAAAAGAAAGAAAAAGGAGTTCCACACCATTTATGCTGGTAGTTATCCCATGCTTTCTATGCCAAATAGAATCCGTTAAAGACCCTTGACATGCCATTTGCATTTCATTATCAACAAGACGTCCGGATTAAATAATCCATATTCATTGATTCATTATCATGAAAGAGAGCCTCGGTGCAATGCTGGGCTTGTCGTCGGGTGATCTTAAGGTCACAGGTTTAAGGTGTGGAAATAGCCTCTTACAAAATACAAAGTAAAGCTACATACTATTGACCCTTGTAGTCTGCCTCTTCCCCAAACCCTTCAAACAGGGCATCTCCATTTCAACTGTGTGGTCAGATGATTTAGACTTTTCATCGAGGAAATACATTTCTTAAGATATATAGAATTAAAGTGACTAAACAAGTGGCAGAAGTTGAGATATTATTAATTTATCATTCATTGAACAACTAAGAAGGAGAGCCTTTGTGCAACAGTAAAAGTTGTCGTCATGTGACCTTGAGGTCACGGGTTTAAGGCGTGGAATCAGACTCTTGCAAAATGCAAGGTAAAGCTGCCCACTATAAGCCCTTGTGGTCCGCCCCTTCCCAGAACCCCACATAGGCAAGAGCTTTGTGCACCAAAACTGCCCTTATTCATTGAACAACTAAAAGGAGATTAGCAAAGGAACTATGGCTTTAGGGTGTCATTCGTGTAAGGATAGTAGTAGTTTTTATGTGACCAAGGGCATGCACCAATACAGTAGAAATATTGTAGGTGGTCCACGTTGCTGGATAAATGAATGCCACGTGTCACACTGAAGGCCGACAATATGATTTTGGGAACTAGAGAAATATTCTCCTTCATGATCTATGTCCATGAGCAAGTGGAAAAGGAAGGGAAAAGGCTGGTCCCCACTCTGTTCTAAGGGGATTTCTTCAGGGCATGGCCTTGTAAAGTGGCAGGATCTTGTCCAACTGCAATTTATCAAAACAGCCTTCCTCCTTGGCATATTTAGTTTTTCTTTATGTTGCGGGATACCCACGAAAGTGGGGGAATCAAATTCATGGAATTAGATTTTCACTCCATACAAGTTTGCACTAATATCAGTATTCAATTCCCGGAGTACGAGATCATTGGCACGTAGCCTTATCTTGTATTTTGTAAGAGACTGTTTTCATGCCTTGAACATATAACCTCAAGGTCACGTGACGACAAATCTACCTTTGAGGCCCTATTAAAGAGCCATTTGCACAATAAAAAACTAATGCCTATTCATTTCCTGCCAACCAAGCTGACCATTAGAGGAAAATCTAAGAAAGCTTGCCAGTCCAAACCAAGAAAAGCAATGAACCAGGCAACAGAACATCAAGGGGAAAGCCCTTTCTTACAGTAAAACAAACAATTTCTTTCTTGATAATCTTTGTGCAACCATTGTCCATGCTCCACATTAATCAATTGAATGTATGAGAGGCAGGGTTACCACAGGGGGATGTGTATTTTACCTTGAGATTTCCTGTTCCCACTCATGGGAGATGGTCGATGTCAATGGTTTTATGCTAAGAGCCAAATGATATTAAATGCTGAAACAATTCCAACTTCATGTGATGGGTCCCTTCCCACAGAGATGCAACTCACAAGATCTTGGTCACCAATAATGCACGTAACCAGACATAAGAAATGGGGCCATGCATTGAAAAGAGTTGTCTTTCCACTGCTGACATGGAGAGCTTCTATGATGTGGATCCCACCAAGTACTGGGTTGGGTCAAACCAAGCTCTAGCCCACTTCTTGTGCCACCTACCAATGGGTGCATGCAATGGACTCTTTACTTGACACCGGAAACGATGTGGACATTCCATTGCTGATATGGAGATTGTGGGCTCCTTCTGGTAGCTACAGCCAGACCTGCCTTTAAAGCTCTTTGCTTCTTCCACATGGAATGTCTGGCTGATTCACCATCAAAGGGTTGGGATGGGTCAGATGGATCATGGGAGAATTCTTGTTTGGAGAGACATCCAAATCGTAACATTCATGATTCAAGATGAACCTAACCCAAGCTCTTCTCCTTCCAAGTTTTTCACGAGACCCACTTGATTGAATACAATTAAAAGATGAGAAATGGAAGAACCAGCTTGCTTTGGCTGTGAGTTGCATTTGACCCCTTACCACAACCCTTTGGCTGATTCTTCAACGTAAGTCGGTCTGTTTGGACCCCCAATTAGTTTCACCTGAGCTTATGAATCTAATACTAATAAAAATATATGTCCTACTAAGACAGAATTTTTAACTTGTTATCTTATTGCCCTGCAAGTAAAGATTGATAATCAGGAAATCTCTATAAAAGACAACTTTTGGTACTTATGATCAATGATTCATGAGAGTGAAAAGATTAAGAGGGAGGTTACCCAGAGAATCCAAGTGGGTTGAAACAAATGCACATCAGGGTTTTGTTTGATCGACGAGTGCAACTCAAACTAAAAAGAAAATTCTATAGGATAGCCATAAGGCTAACCATGCTTTATGGATCTGAGTGTTGGGCACTTAAGAAACATCACATTCATAGGATGAGCATTGTAAAAATGAGGATGTTGAGATGGATAAATTGTAAGACAAGCAAGAATAGAATTAGGAATGAAAATATTAGAGAAAACTTAAGGGTAGCACTAATAAGTAACAAGACAAGGGAGATTAGACTTAAATTGTTTAGACATGTTTAAAGGAGACCAAAAATGGCACCGGTTAGAAAGAGTGAGGCAATGCAAGTAGAAGGTTCCAAAAGAACAAGGGAAAGGTCCAAAAGAATGTGAATAGAAGTGGTGAAAAATGATTTGAAAACTTTGAGACTAAATGAAGCCATGGTACTTAATAGAGAGGAATGAGGAATGGAAGAATAAGGTCGACCTGACCTCAGTTAAACCTGATTCATGCCGCATTGCACTGTCAAAGTCCATGTTGAACCTGTTTCTTTTGATTAACAAAAAGTTAATGGACAAAGAAACTATTGTTTGCACTAAATGTAGTATGATTGGAGAGAGATCCAAGACCGCCTTAAAATTATGCAGTAAAGTTGTTGTTCGTGTGTTTATCAGTGAATGAGGATTGCTGCAATATCATATCAAGATTCTGTACAATCGAATTCCTCGAAAACGATGCATCAATGGTGAAGTCGACTGCTTGAATACGAACACAGACAATTAATGGGTGAGGCCCATGTCTCCAACGCCATCACTTCAGCAATAATCAAGAGCCTAAAGATCCAACATGGATTAGATAAGATTAAATCAGCAGGATAAGCTTTCATGGGCTCAAAACTTTGAGCCATGCAACATGACAGATTACAGGGGTTTGGTTTTATTGTTTAATTTCCTCGACAAGTGGGAGCTACTGAAGTTTATAGCAACGCTCAAGGCTAGATGAGACTATTTCTTGGAGTGTTAAAGCTTAAACAAACTTTATTAGATTATTTTCATCTGCAAGTTGTAGTGCTAAGTCAGGCTCTCTCTTATCATGGGCTACCGATAACTGCCAAAGCTGACCAGCCAGAGCAATGCGTTAAAAGCTGATTAACCGCTCAACTTGTTGGTCTTGAAAGGATGTGAACCTGACCATGAACAAGTGGAGTTCCTCCTCAGTCATTACCAGTAATGGATATGACCGACACAGGTAAAAAGGGGCAGGTCGCATGGTCAATATAGTTGAATATCTGAGGGCCCATTCTTTTGTTTGATCAGAGGAAAGTTTCAGATGTGTTGATACAGGAAAAATGGGTCACCCTTGCTTGAACCTGACCTCTCAATATTCATCACCTGTAACTTGTAAGAAAATGGTTTCTCAATCCCAACCGGCTATGCCATAGGCAATGCTATGAATCGGCCAAGAATCAAAATTTTCTTTTTTGGCTGAATGTTGAACACATCCATCCGTGATCAGTCTGGATGACACAGGCACCTTCTTGAGCCACTGTGGGAAATCAAAGTGCAAGGGCCTCCATCCATCCTCCAGTAATCAAAAGCTTAGGATCATTCATCCAACAGTGAAGAAATTCTACTTACAAGTATCCACAGCAAGCAGAACCACTAAAATGGCTTGGATTATTGAAACAGTGGACCTGACTAGTACTTTCTCCTGCTCATATTTTCATCATCGTCATCGTCGTCAAGGCCTTATCCCAATAAGGGGTCGGCCACATGAATCTTGTTCCTCCATTTCCCCTCTATTAAGTTTCATGGATTTATTTAGTCCCAAAAATTGTAAATCTTTTCTCATCACTTCTATCAATGTTCTTTTGAGCCTTCCCCTTGCCCTTTTAGAGCCTTATTGCATTGCCTCACTCCTTCCAACTTGTGCTGTTTCAATCTTCGTTAGACATGTCCAAACTAAGTCTAATCTCCCTCATCTTGTTACCTATTGGTGTTACCCTTAAGTTTCCTCTAATTCTATCCCTTCTTGTGTTGTCACTCATCCATCTCAACATCCTCATTTCTGATATGCTCATCTTATGAACATGATGTTCTTTAACTGCCCCATACTCTAATTCATAGAGCATGGCCAGCCTTATAGTCATCCTATAGAATTTTTCTTTTAGCTTGAGTGGCACTCGCCGATCACACAAAACTCTAGATGCCCATCGACAAAAAATGAAACCGGATATTGTGTGTCAAGACTTGAGATTGTGGCTTCACAACAAGTGGGCTTGACGAGACCCATGGCCTGTCTAAGAAGTAATTTTGCCTCTGAGGATGCATGAATTTTCATGGGTGTCAATTCCAAATACGAGTCTCTTGGGGACAAGATTCTTTCTTATCTTTTCATGTGAAAACAGGCGTAAGAAAGTCTCTACAGTCCTAGGATTCTTTGTTATCAGTTCAAGTGGAGAACACACAAGACAAACTGGTAGAGTCTTGATCTAGTGGCACCCTTTCATTTCACATGTGAGCATTCACGCTAGTGCTCAGCCCACTTTTGTATCAAGACCTCCACAAAACCATATAAAGACAAGTCTTTCCACCCATTTGATTCTCCGTAGTGGGTTGGCAAGGAAATATCATTCCCACGTTTAATCAAAGGCAAAGGCCTTCTTCTCATGTTAGATGAGACACCTCTATATCTCTCTGCCCCACCCACCACCACCCCCACCTTAGCATCTCTTCTTCATGAAATGATTTGGTGCATGCATGTGCATGGGAGGAAGTATTGAAGAATTCTATGGGTTTTGTGCTTGCCGAAGATTTTTGAACATCATGATAAAAAGAGTAGCCCCAGTGCACGAAGCTCCCATCTGTACGGGGTTCGGGGAAGAGGTGGACCACAAGGGCTTACAGCACTCAATCTTACCTTGCATTTTGCAAGAAGCTATTTCCAAGCCTTGAACCCGTGACCTCAAGGTTACACGACGACAACTTTTACAGTTGCACCAAGGCTTCGCTTCATTTTTGAACATCATGATAAAAGGGCCAAACAAGTTGAGACAAATGGGACACCATGTGAAGCCGAATGACAAATACTTCCTAATGATAGTTTGGAGTTGGATAGAGAAATTTGGTGGTTGAATCCATTCCTCCGTATGTCCAGACTATGAAGATTTTGCGGTAGAATTTACATAATAAACCACATAATGCTTCTTCATAGATGCATGTTGGAAGGATTTAAGTTCTGTCGTTTGGTAGTGATGCTTACAGGGAGTTTGAGTGCACGGTTTACATTCAACTTTGGGAAGAATTGGTGCTACTTAGTATGAGAATGTGTAAAGATCGAGTAGGCGGTTGTTACAAAGGAGTTTAAAGGCTATGGAATTTTAGAGGCCTGCATGGTTCCGCACGCATGATAGATCATGTGTTGGAACATCATTTGAGGAAAAGAATTTGAAGACCCAGCATCCACAAACAGGAAGATGTTTGAAATCTGTTTATTCAGTGATTTTTATATGGGAATGTTATATAATTTATGCTAAGGTAGAAGAACAAGTAGAGCCTCTTTTAATGAGCCTAACATTTATCTTCTTGGCGCTTAAATGATTCTTAGGAAATAAAACTACATACTTTTAAATGATCAAACCCACCGATTTATTGGGCCATACTAAAAGGGTTATTATCCCTAATTCATTCCCTCATCAAAAGATATTAAGCATTTAGTAGCTCTTAGCTGATCAACTCAAACACCTACTTTGGTTTTGCCCTGTTTCTACCAAAGAAAAGAAGGCTACCAATTGGCAGTTTGGTTGAATTTTTGTGCATGGATCATCCGTAGCAAGGGAAGAACACAAATCGTTTGGATCATTAAGAAAATTTATTCTATCACCATGCGTTGCATATTTTAAGGGAAAAATAAGCCAACCCCTAGCAAAAGAATGAAAGATAAGTGAGCAGAAGGGCAAGTAAAGCCAACTTGCCACTTCTGGTCGGACCTTGCCACGGCCGGCTTTCATATCAAAATCTCTCCCCGACAATTACAAACATTTCATATGAGGGAACTACATGCACCAAACTGCCCCTTTTTGAACCCTTCTTCTTTATATATAAGATCAAAGAACAAGAAAAACTGAGCGGTCAAAGTAAAGATCCTGACATGCCTAAAAGAAATGAGGACACTATGCCGTCCAAATTTTTATGTATCCTTTGCTTTCTTAGTCAATTTTCTTTGGAGGTAGTATTTCTTTGTTTTATTTACATCATCTGTTTTGCTTCCTTGTAAACTTGCCAATTTTCCAATTTACCTATACAATTTACCTATACATGCCTTCAGATGTAAGGCTATCTGCCAAGACCCTTACAAAATATAAGAGCTTCTATGTCATCTGCACTTGTAATTTACCGGGGATCTTGTAGGCCACTTGCTTAGAAAATCTTTTATATTATCAAACTCACAAGGAAATCAGCTGCTGCCAAAGTCACAGAAAGGTAGAGCGATGTCAGTTCAGTCACATCAGCTGCCTCTGCATTTTGTTGATCTCAGCCTTTCTTGTAAAGTGAATGGCTGATTATGCTGCAACGGGACTCCATCAAGGGCTTACCCCCACCAAGCCTTTTTAGAGTTTTCATTGAAGAATGCAATTTCGTTGAGAACTTTCAGATTTGATTTCTACATTTTAGATTTTGGTTTCTTGTTATTTGCGGGCAGGCATTGCAAGGGGGCATGTCTCTGAACAAGCAGGTCTTACTTGTTTTCATACATTTACCTCCTTGTTTGTTACTTTAATGGCCCTACAGAACTGCTATAATTTAATAAGGCCATTTCCTTAAAAAGATGATTTTATTGATATAAATAATCTCGTATAAATAATAACAACCCGATTCACCCATCTCCAAATGGGGATTATGCTGGTGTTGCTAATAACATTCAGACTAACATGCAGAATGACCCTTATTAAGCACCCACATTTCTCTGTACTACCAAATTAACTGTCAGGATTTGGGCTTGGTGTCAACGTCTACGAATTTTTAGGTAACCAAACTTTCCAGCACCTGGTGACGAGCCCTCAAATATAAAGGGCAAATGACCAGTAGCAGCCCTGTATCTCTGCTGGATCTGAAAATTCCAATACAAGAAGCACAGTAGGTCAGTGTCACACAGACTATTGAGTGAACAAGTGTATTTTATAAAAATAATGGCATATCCATTTTCTCATCTTCAAACATCAATATTTTTAATTAAATAGGAACAAGTGTCTAGCACAGTTTGTCGCAGACAACTCAGCATGTACCCTGAAGTACACTAGGTCACAGGTTTGAGTCACCACTGTCTCCTTTGGCCAGGGATTAGATTTAGGAGTGTGTGAGTATGTGAGTGTTTTCCTTCGTAGTTCTTAGCTTATAATGGAAAATAAAAATAAAAATGACAATTGGGCACCATTGTATTTTCACTACCTGAAAAAAATAATAATGGGATAAAAACATAATTTCAGAATGAAATGCCTAATAAAGGTGTACTCTGTGCCACTACCCATATAGATTCAGCAAACCAACTCCTTTAGTTGATCGACCTTTTTATGCTGAGAATCCAGAATTCTGCAAGTACACACTCTTATACTCTACAAAGAGGAAGAGCAATTTACAGCCAACGGTTGCAACTTCAAGAAAAACTAATGCTATAAATGACAATGGGCACCGCTGTATTTGCACAACCTAAAAAAATAATAATGAGACAAACAAAGTTTCAAAATGAAATGCCTAATAAAGGTGCACTCTGTGCTACTTCCCCTATAGATTCAGCAAACCACCCCTTCTAGTCAACGGATCTTTTTATGCAGAGAATCCAGAATGTTATGTATACACTCTTATACTATATGAAGAGCAAGAGCAATTTACAGTCAACAGTTGCAACTTCAATAAAAGCTGACTTCTTTCTCATGACAGTAGCACTTTTCATATTAAATATCAAAAGAGCTCTTTCAACAAGAGAGGCTGATATTTCAAGTGTGTAACTAGCTTTAATTTTTCCAACAAAGTCATATCACCCTCGTTTGCCATGGAAATACATATCCCAATCCTTTTTGCCAGGATGCTGAAAAGAACAGAAATGCAAAAATGCCTCTTTGCATCTTGGTGCTTGCCTAGATGCATAGCTTAAAGGAAGAAAACATGTTGGATTCTAACTGCATGCAAATTAAAATAAAAATCTGAGCATTATTTGATGTTTGCTATGCACATTACTCGTATGAAGTAATTCTTCAATCCTGTCCCCTATTTACTTCGTAAAATGCTACAAGTAAAAAATAGGAAAAGTACTATCCTCCAAATAACCAACACAGATCCTTTATTTGTGTCATTGATCTTGTATGATACTACAAGGGTCCATTAGGATATGTTATTATTACTTTACTGTCATAATTCATTTGTAACACCTAAGACTTTGAAATACTGTTCCTTCAAGGTAGCAGGAGTAACAAGAAATAGAGAGACCCGATGCCAAATTATCCACATTAGTCGGATGGACTATGATAATACAAATGGTCTGTCCAATTGATGTTGGTTTGGTCCATGGCACGTCACCTATAGCTTGAAATGGTTTGGATAAAATGCCCAGGACTATCTGATCTTCCCTCAGTAAAATAGTACTGTTTTCTTTAGTTAATAAACCTAAATTAACAATATGCAATTAAAGCAACTGAAGAAGGCTATTCCTAGTTTCGAGGAGAAAATAGGGGTTCTCTAAGTCAGCCATACCACTCCCTAATCACGTGTAGTAAAATCAATCAAGTGTGTTGGAGTCTAGGTAGATGGAAGTGATTATCTGGTTAGAACAGAGTACACAGAAGAGTGCAGGTATGCTATTTATTTTCATTGGTATATCTAGTAGGATTAAGAAAAGATTTACCTCAAGAATTTCCTGGCTGCTTTGGAGACAGTTCCTTCCAATAACACAAACGGCTCCACCAGAGCCTCCACCAGTTATCTTTGCCCCGAACAAAGTCCCATTTTCACAATGAGGTAATTTGCGGTGATGCATCTCCTGCACTAGTTTTACTAGTCTATCTGTTCCATCGGAGCCAAGACCACACTCACCATAACTATAATGACACTGCAAAATAGGAAGTAAATGAATGAGACAGAAATGTTTTACTAGTGTGGTAACTCTATCTCTTAAGTAACATAAAAAACCAATAAAGGAAAAAATAAAGCTGGGTCCTGCTTGGTAGCATTAATACCAGCAAACTAATGCTAAAAATATTCGATACTGAAGTCTAGAAATCTAAGTGGTAAGTTATAATATTTAATCTGCTTTCTTGGGCTCTGATACCAACTTAAGAAGTCTCAGGAAGCTTTTTAGACCCGGCAGCCTGGCACACGAAGATCCCATGTCTGCGGGGCCAGGGAAAGAGGCATAACACAAAGGGGTCTATAGTATGCAGCCTTACCTCGCATTTTGCAAGAGGCTGTTTCCATGCCTCGAACCTGCTCAGGTAGCTTTTCAGCCCCAAAGAGCCCAAAATATGATTCAGATTGCATATTAATTTATAGAAATATAATATTATTTCTTATTAGGTTTCTCAATAACTGAAAACATTTCCAAGATTGCATGTTTTGGATTCAGAAAATTTGTGCAGGAGCTGATAAAGACATCAATAGAAAGAGAAGAAAATAAACTGAAATTGCATTTACAATATAATGAAAAATTCCCTTCATCAAAGCTTCTTTGTCCAAACTAAAAACCTTGGAATAGAGAATCATTTCATGCAGCCAGAGTTCTTTTACACAAAAGTAAAGCCAAAAAGACTGATTGCCTGTCCTTTGTCTAACTACTAAAAGGCACATGCAATGAGAGAGAGGAATACTGGTAAGATGGTTTTATGAGCAATTAAACTAGGAGGGGAGGTGTTGGAGAGAAACTAGGAGAGAATATCTAAGAGGGTAATTCCACTCTAATGAAACATTCCCTACTTGGTCACCTCTATATATTTTCTTTTTACCCAGAATACACCTTGATTTTCTGTATTCCATAGGAGGGAGCCCCTTTTTCCTTTCATTAAGGACTACCCCTTGACTATTATGTGTTTAATTGAATAAGTCATTTAAGGAGAGTCCTCCTTGTATCTAATATAGGTAGTTCCGGTGCACGAAGCTCCCATGTATGTGGGGTCCGGGGAAAGGGCGGACCACAATAGTCTATAGTATACTATGGAAAAATAAATTTGCTTTAAAGTACCAGAAACTCCCACACTTCAACCTCGATTTAAAATAAAACAGCGCATCTTTAGGTACACTACTAAAACTCTTTCAAAACTTGCATCATTTTGCACAGCTTGCCTAGTCAAAGTGGCTTGAGCTGGTTCTGCATTTTGCACACTGGACTCATCACCTTTTGCCGAATTTTAGATTTTTCTAATTTTCTTTCAATTTTTAAAATGATTTAGCTGCATTATCTGCATTATCCATGCTACAGCGCATTCTCTCTTGCATCAAGCTGGATTGACTCCTTTTGGAAAATCTGTGTAGTGTTCTACATTTTCAGTATAAACTCTTCACGCATCCAAACATGCATCATATCAAATGAAGAGATGAAGTCTTTGAGCACCTTGAGAAGTTATTCCAACTGGAGTAATTGATGCAGTTCAAAAAGCATGGCATTCTAAAATTTGATCCTGCTAGTCATTATACCTCTAGGGAAGGGTTATAGGAGTTGCAATAAAGGGCTAGGATGATGATGATTAAATTATAATGGAAAATTGGTATTCTGAGTGAGTTTCAGAGTTGCCATATGATTACATTTTGAGGAACCATCAACTGTATGTTTTATGAATTGAAGAACTAGGAGGTCTTTCAACATGCATGATTTTGATTAGTACTTCTGTTTTTTTCTCTAACTTCTATGCTTAGCATCATATCAAATCATCAAGATTTAACAAAAATGTCTTTTCCTCAAAGGTGGAGTGAGACCCATGTTAACTGTGCACTAACATCACTATATCTCATCATCATCAAAGTCTTATCCCAATTTGGGATCATCTACACAAATCTTGTTCCTCCATTCACCCCTATGAAGTGTCAATGTTTCATTAAGTCCAAGAGTTACTAAATCTTTTCTCACCACTTCTAACTATGTCCTTCTGAGCTTTCCCCTTGCCCTCTTAGATCCTTTGACTTGGATCAACTCATTCCTACTAACTGGTGCCGTTTTTTTGTCTCCCTTTTTTTCTGGTCTCCAACTAATTTCAGTATATCTGAGAAGATATAAATGATCCTTCATCAGGATGCTTGAGAAGATTTACAGTATCAAGAACCAAGTTTTCTGCCTTTAATAGGAATCTCATAAACTAATAGACGAGAGTGACTTTTTTAGCAAAACTAGCCTTCTATTCTAGAAAGTACTCTATTTTACGAATCAACATGGTAGCAATTTTTGCACTTCTGCAAAGACAAGGAGATACTAAATGACAAATTTTGAGTCATTTGGAAGGAGGTTATTTCCTGAAAATGATATGCTGGAATTTAGAGACAATCACAAAAAGAAATCAGCAAGCAATCAAAACTGTAAATACCTGATACAGGAGTTCTCCCAGGGCTGCTATTTGTTCATCTGTTGTAGCAGCAGTCAATAGAACTTTAAAAGCCTGCACATTAAACAAGTCTGCGACAGTAAATCTAGATGACAGATACAGGAGTTGATAGGATCAGATTTCATAGCCCAATAAATACACATGCACACACATTAAGCAAGTTTGCATGCACCTGTGCGTACTTCTATATTATGTGTATATGGTGCTCGTGCAAATATCTATATGTAGAGACAAAACATAAAGGGCAGCCCGGTGCACAAAGCTCCTGCATATGTGGGGTCTGGGGAAGGGGCGGACCACAAGGGTCAATTGTAAGCAGCATTACCTTGCATTTTGCAAGAGGCTGTTTCCACACCTCGAACCCATGACCTCTAGGTCACACAACGACAACTCTACCTTGCATTTTGTAGAGACAGAATAATTACCTTTTTGTTTTCTGCTTATATATTCCATGTATAGGAATGCTACAGTAGGCCGCATTGACATGGTAAGTACCTGTGGCAGCAGACTTTTTCATCTCATTTCTCTAATGTCGGATGTCCAGCAGCACCAAAATCACCCTGTTCGCCAGTTCTAGCATCTCAAAAACTGTACTTCGGTTCATCAGACATGGACGTCCAGAAAATTTATGTAAGCAAAGATGCAAATTTGATGGCCAAAAACACATTTCTTCATGGTGAATAGTCCAAACAGCATGATTTGGGCTTCCTGATATCCGATGTGGGAGAAATGAGATGAATGGTTTGGATCAACCAAAGCTGGGGCCCTTCATGCAAACTGGGATCCCACATGTCAACTTACCATGTGCTCACACTGAACTTTACCATTCCTCTTCTAAGTATGACCCCCAATCAGGCAATAACTTTGCCATGGCCACCACAGTTAGTTTTGAGCTTGTGAGAAGTGTTCTGACCATTTTGAACAAAGTATAGAGTAGTGACACATTTTGACAAAGTATTAAACATTAGTAATTCTAGCAAAACAAAACTGGTATATCCCCTGCAGAAACATATCTTGAAGAAAAATGTTATCTTTGAAAACCCAAAAATGTTGAAATATCTAACCTTGACACGAAAGTTTTCATAGATAGGATGTCTAGCAGGTGCTCTCACAACATATTTGCACTTGCGGTCAATCACTGTGACTGAATCATTATGATCAGAGTACTTGTCCAGAAATGTATCTCCAAGCATAGACTCAGGAAGCTTCTTTGCATATACAGCTTCATATCTGCAATAATAAATGGAAAAAGAAAAATAAACTATCTTCCCAACTAATTCAGTGGTTTTACTTTGCAAGCAGAAAAAAGAAAAAGAAATTAATGATGTGGTTAAGAACTTAGCACACATAGCCTACATCAGATTAGTTTTACAGTGTTCCTCCACCAAGTTCCTCAGAGAAATAGATTATGCATAAATTAAATCTCTTAATACTTTAAATAAATCACAAGATTGTTTCTCATTCTAATGTTTTCCCAAAGATCTACACACACACACACAGGCAGTAAAATTGTGAGGTGATTACAGGAACCAATTGGAATCCGGAAACTGCTCATCCCAATTTAGTTCAAACTTCCAATGACAATGCACCCAGCTTGAAACATGTTATGCTATGTGTTAAGGTATTAGTGACCCATATTTGAAACACCATTTGTCCATATTGCAAGTTATGTCAAGTTAATGCAGCTTCCAAAGTTCCTAAAACGAACAGATCATAAAGAAAACATTTCCAATCAGAGTGTTATCACATGTATCATCTAAGTGAATGCTAAACAACCATTGTTTATGGAGTGGCCAACATTTATTTCAATTTCTACCATGTCGTGATGAACAATTGAAAACCAAGCCTCACACTTATCTATAAGAGAAAAACAGAAGTTGAATAATCTCACCGATGTGGTGAGAGATTGCATAAGTAATCTAATGAAGCTTCAGCTTTGAGCAGTTCAATGCCATGCTCTTCAATTTCTTCAGAATCTATTCCATTTGCTTCTTGTGGAGGATTAGCTGTAGCTGTTGAGCGGGACAACAAGGCAGAGGCCTCTGACTTTATCATCTTCCGTCCCATAAATGCACCTATTCTTACAGACCCATAGTCTGCACCACCAACACTGCAAGAGATTTTAGTTAGCACTTAAGCAATGTGAGGGAAAAAAAAATAGTGCACTCATCAATCCCAAAAGTTAAGGTGTTGAGATTATAATTGGACTCAAATAATAGTTCACTTAGAGTCTTCAATATTGAAGTTCTTCAATCATCAATAATTAGAAACGTAAAATTTCAGAATATGCTTGTGAGGCCAGGAAACCACCAACCTGCACATTGCAAATAAGAAATTATTAATATACAACAAGATGTTTGGTGGTTCTATTATTCATTTGTTTCCTCTGAATCTATTAATATTGGAAACAGAAGCTTTGCTTACATGCAGTAGCTTCTAACAAGATGAATCTTAGAGAATTATTCTGGTACTGAAGGATCAACAAAGAGCATTCTGCTTACAGAAATTAACTGATGCAAGGATAATTTGAAATTTTGTCTAAACAATTTCAGGATCAATAAGGGTTTTCAGAGTTTTTCCTTTCAATGTAAAAAGTTCACAACATCTTCGACTTTTGACTGTGCAGAAGGACAACGGCGACAAACAACATTGTTACGAAATGATATTCCTGCCACTCTAACTAGACAATTCCGTGCCCTCTGCACACGTTTGAGTGCTAACCATTTGCACATCGCATATAGTCTTCAGCATTCTCTCTCTCTTTACAAGCAGGTCCCACTCTCCATGACTGGTGCTTCTACATCACCTCGCATGTGTTCCAACAGATCTCTTTCTCCTCTATCATGTATTGTGGGCCCAGCATGTCGCTCCTCTCTCTTGTTCTCTCCCATCGCACTGCATCATGTGACACACTGTTCGCCTCCCTTTTCCATTATAAGTCCCAAAGTCTTTCCACACATCCCATCCCTCCTGACTCCCATATCGCAATTAGAAGCACCTGCATACTTAGTGCAGGTTCAGGACTTCCAATTGTTGAATTCTCAAACTTGACTTGCGCTCCTTGCTTGTTGGTTACGTTGCGTTTGCCTTCAAGCTCCAGGTTTTCTTCTCAAGCCTAATTGAAAGCTCACGTGACTCTTTAGCTCTTGCTTGATGCTATTGACCGGAAATGCTTTGCTTACGGTAAAGCAAATACCAGAAAAAACTGCTGGCCGTAATGCCTATCCAGTTAGGGATTTCTTAAAATTTAATTGGCAACTATCTACAATGTTCTCCATAAATCAAAAGTGCAAGTTTTGGAAAATGAAGTAACTTAGGATAATCAAATAAAGGCTCATGCGTAAATAGAAACCTTGAATCATTCAAACTTTAAACTCTCTGAGACTATGAATAGTGCAGCAATAATTTTTACTATGAGTACCTTGATATCAAGATATAATTTTAAGATTGATACCTGTGTCTTATCCCAGAGTCAATGCCCCAGAATCGTACATGACTAGGAATGTTAACAAGTTCTTTCACCTCAGCAGGCTGCAAGAGATCATAGGAGAATAAGACAAATGTTCTTGATGTTAATAACAAATTGGAGATTTTGGTTGAAAATGCCAATCCATACCTGGCAAACCATGGCAAGTAGTTTGTTGGCTTCACCACATGCTGATGTCATTTGATCCATCACTCCACATGGAGCTCCAACAATATGATTCTCCACCTGTCAAAGATTTAACCAACCAAGAGAACATCTGCGTTTTAAAAAGTTGATCTTATAGAACAAAAAATTTATTTATGCAACAGGATTGTATCTCATGCCTTCTGACATAGCAATGCAAGATCCCTTGGTGCAATGCTCAATCCTGCAGATAAGAATATGCGTCAAATTAGTTCAAGGGAAAATGCATAACACCCATGAATTCAAGGGTCGCAGCCATATCCTCTCCAATAGCAAGCTAAAAGTTTTCAGGAAAAAATATGAGAAGAGATTGTTGCAGCAATGTGGCTTGCTACATGTTCAAAGGTTGACAACCGACATGGGTCGTAGGAGAAATTGTTCTGGCACTGATACCATCCCTTTGCGTCCAGCAAAGCACTAATTCTCTAATGCTTGCACAAGAGAGCCACATTTTCCATCCAAAGTTGGGTGTTTAATCAACATGAGGCATGGCTCTCTCGCCATGTTTGATGCAAATAGTTTCTAGTTGGAAATTTAAAAGTGAACTCCCACTTGACATGAAAACTACCCTCAGCACCAGTCTAAGGTCTATCTTCTTGAAGCATAAACTGATGAGTAAATTAGGCAAAACCAACAGTCCGTATATCAGGTACTTGAGTTGGGCCTTCAGGATTAAGCTTCACATTTCCTAATTCTTTTTGTTCTTTATATAAAACCAAAGTGCTCTTTGATATCTCTGTCAACAATGTCATCAATGAAAACAAGGAAGAGTTGGGAAATAGTAACAGTGTTGCTTGTTGAACAGCTTAGTCATCGAGAGTCCATGGAACATCAAGTATCACAGATTCTGCTTGATGTAAAGAACGTAAGATACATAAAAGTATCACATCATTCTAGTAATACTGTCCAGGCAAATATGCTAGAAAATCCCATTGTCTCGGTCCCAAAGCACTGGAGGATATAAAGGATCAGCAACTAACCATGAGCAGCAGCTATTGCTGACATAGTGGCAACCTCCACTGCAGCAGAAGAAGATACCCCTTTGCCCTCTGGAACTGCAGAAGAAACCTGAAAGTTTTCCTTGTTTGTGTTAATGAAAAGAGAAATTGGTTTCATGTACATGAAACGCTTAGTAGTGTTGGTTTAATTGGTCCAAACACGAGGAGCATCTGTGGAATTAGAAAAGCAGCCACAATAGATTCATTGAAATGATAAAACAAATTTCTCCATTTCTATGTAAATGAATGATCACTCATTAGAAGTACAACATCATACAAATACAGATGGAAATGAATGAACTAGCAGAAAGAATTTACAAATGGTAACTCAGAAAATATTGACTTTTAAACTTATTTTTAAGCTGCTTCTTAAGGAAATTAGCAAACAAATGAAAGAGCTGACCTTACCAAAGGCATCCAGAATGTGTGTACTGGGGTTAGGTGAAAGTCCAAAAGATAATGACTAAAAAGTATCGAGAACGGCTTTGACTAAGAAAGGATTTATTAATGACTAGGAATCATGCTCTATAGTTAGGTCCGAGACTGCTTTGAGTTTGAACATTTAACTGTCATTTCCCTCAAGAGTTCTAGTTACACCAGATATCATATGTTCAAATTTTAATACATCAATGCTTCAAATCTATTCCCGGTGAACTTTCGTATCATTTCATTATGAACTTAAGAAGAAAGAGTTGAGAATATATTAGTAACTCCTGCAGTAAGTCACTGAAAAACCACTAGACAAAAGCAAAAGAGTTACCAAAATACTGATGCTGTCATCAAATCTTACGCCCAATTCAGACATTAAAACCAGAATTGTCCCTGCAATATATGCTGCCCACCTAAAACAGTACCTATATTAGTAAAACAATAAAATTCAAACAAATCCTAATGTGAACAGAGGATATATAATGACCTACTTCTGTGATGGATCTTGCGCGAAGTATCTATGTGCCTTCTCATATGTTATGGGCTGATCACCATCCATCAAGTCAGACAAGTCCATATCAAAGGTTGGTGCACGATTACTTAATTCTGACCCAAATGATACCTGCAATAACCAGTAATTCAAAGTGATAGAGATATCATAAACACCAGGTTGAAATAAGTGTAAAAGATTCTAACAATTTATGAAAATATGAAGGTCCAGTCAGATATTAAGTATATGAGAATCAAAATTAGGACCATAAAATGATTTTATTTGGTAGAGCTAAATTCAAATTGGAAGGATATGCATGCACCATTAAATGACATATAGATTCCAAGGAGAGAGCTAAAAAACAGAAGCATGTACTAGATATCTGACTCTTAACTTCCTAGAAGTGAGTAAAATAAGCAATAAAATAACGATCATCTGAACACGGAAACAGATTCAGATACCAATTTATTTGAAAATTATACTTCAAGAGTCTAAAATATTTTGTTAATTCAATTCCATATTGGTCTTATATGAGCATATTTGGAAGTGCAGCTCCTCCAACAATAGCAATACCCCTACCAGAATGCAAACAGACTTCTCTTGTCCAAAAACAAAGCAAGCTGAGGCAGATCTACAGCTAACCAATGGCCTGGATACTATGTAAATAGGTCCTCCATTTTTATGCACCAATATAAGAATCAGGAAAGCATATGAACCCAGGTTCAATGTATCCTGTATTTTCACTCGATAACACATTCAAAAACTTGTATGAACTTTACATACTGTTACAAAACATAACTGTAACATATTTCCATTTAATAGGATAGTGATCGGAGCATCAGACTTGTGAAGCTGGTTTGCCATCGAATGGGTTGCATTTCGTACTCAACTCCCATTTACACAACTGTTCACTGCAATCCTTAACTAATAAGCACCAAACCTTCTAAATGACCAGCTTGAGACATAAGGATAGATTAGATAAACCCTAGGTGATTTCCAGTTATTATACAGTCAAACTTCTAACCAAATCAAATTAGAAAGTGAATATTATTGGCTTCCCTGTTTCATCTTAAACCAGAAAGCCACTTCATCAAATGAATACCAGTGGCATATAGACATAATGCCACATGCTATTGTTTCCCATCTCAATAAAAATGAAAAAGAAGGAGAAAAAAGGATACTCATTTCATATAACAAGGTCTTGACCGCAGAGTAAGAGAAAAGGAGACATTTCCATAATCCAGAAGGATGGAGCTGTTAGTGGGGCTTCCATGGACAAAACACAATAAAAGAAGCTTTCAACAGAGAAACAGGCACAACAGAGGTTAAAACTCGATCCTTGTAGAGAAAATAGTTAAATCATGATTTCCAGGAGTGAAAATAATGTGCATTCGAGTAGTTTCATGATCCTTGTAGATCTCTCGATTTCAGAATTATGTCCCAATTCAAAGAAAAGAAAGAACTAGAAAAATCAGAGATAGAACTAGAACTAAATCTTATTAATCAAGATTGACTCAACACTGATTCCCATGTGTGTTTACATCCCTTCTGATGGATTCCTACCTTCTTCTCCAAGAAATAGGGAAGCCTTATGTCCAAGAAGGGGTAGACCACAAAAGGTCTATAGTACGCAGCCTTACCTTGCATTTTTGCAAGAGGCTATTTCCATGCCTTGAACCCGTGACATCTAGATCCCAAGAAGTATTCCTAATTCATACTAAAAAAATGCCTAGTTAGAACAGGAAACATAAAATAGGTTTCCCATAAAACACAACAAGAAATAAAGGAATTTTCTATAAAAAAATCCAAATGAAAATAGAAAACTGCATCTCTCAAATCTCCCCAAAATATCCTTTTCACTGTTCAGATGAACGTTAACACTGCTCACATTACTGTTTGTGTGAACAGTAATGCTGTAAGCACATAACTTCTTCCTTCTTCTGTAGTTCTTGTGGGGTTTTGCAAATGGCAAGGATACTTCTGCGTCAAAAACCACTACATATGAGTGCCTGATGGGAGCCATAAAGAGAACATATTAAATGAGGATTGGCGGAGGAAGGTGGTGTTGGGCCAATGACAAGAATGAAAATGTGACGAAGGAGAAGCTCAGGGGTTTGAAAGGTGTTTTGTCTGCACGCACACACACGCACAGAGAGAGAGAGAGAGAGAGAGAGAGAGAAATGAATGGCAAACGACAGCTGCTCTAGCCAATGTACTTCTTTTAACTTTCTATTTTCTGAAAATAAAACTCAAGTGCATTACCCACATATGAGATAACCAATCAACTCTTTTTTTTTGCTCAGATAGAGGTGGTAATTGGGGATGAAGATTTATTCCCATTTTATGATACTGCACGTATCTCAAAGAAGCATTAGTGTTACATTAAGCACATGCACAGATAGTGTTAGTATGAGTGTTCAAGATCGGTGGTCATGGAACCACTAAATCAACATCTAATCCCTAAGTCAACAACACGCTAAGAATCTACACCTGTTCTGTGTCAAGAAAATGAAAAAGAAGCAGATAAGTGCATCTTCCCAGTTCAACCAGCATGCCACTTGCTGAATCATAGAGACAGAACAGAAAGTCCACATGTTACTTCATCAATGCTTGGATAATATGGTAGAAATGGAAGCACCATCACTGTAAATCAGATGCATTGAAAAGGGATGGAATTTCCTAGCATTCTATAAGACCATAAGGTAGTCCACATGAGAGCTAAATGATTATCAAAACTGAACATAAATTAGAAAAGGCATGAGATAGGGTTCCAGATGCAATGTCTGGGATACAATGAGGTCTGAAGTTTCATCTTGATGGAAGTTTAATATCATACGATGTCCCTGATTGCATATTATTGGCCTTTCTGCTCTTTTAGAAGTTCATCTTCATCAGATATTCTTTGAATATGATTGTTATCTAAAGTCTAAAGAGCAGCTGCCCTTGTGGGAATGAGTTTAAAACATTATCCCAATGTAAATTGAAAGAAGATTCATTGCAGAAGTTCCATTTCTCTAGTCCTAGTTATCAACATTAACATGTTAAGATATATAGAGCAAATGATATGGAGAGGCTGATATGAGAACCCTCTTCAATGTTGGAAGTTTCGCACTCCTTGGAGTCATATGGAGAGGCTGAGTTGAGGTTTGAATACAATGTTCGGAAGTCTTCACTGCTTGAGACATTCTGTATATTGTTGTTGTTCAATTCTAGCATATTTATTTTACTTGGTGACTGGATATTTGAAAATTATGAATACTGATGCTATTCAATGATCACCGGTAAAGTGCTTGAATATGTGTAGAAATTGAAGTTTTCAATGTCCCTATAGTTACTGGCTGCCAGGAGTTACCTTAACACATTTTTTCTAGTGGATAAAAAGAACTCCTTAATTAGCAACTTTTCTGTGGTCTACCCAACATTATATATTACCCTGAGTGTAATAAATCTTGAAAAAATAACAAGAAAACAGAAAAAGGAAGGAGGACCAATGATAGGAAGATGCTGATGCTAACATAAGCATGGTAAGAAAGAGGCAAACTGACAAGACAAAAGGTGTTCGACTTGTATGAGGTTTCAGCTAAGCAACTTCAGATGTCATATTCTCAATATGATTAAGAAAAACTTGTTAACTTTTCATTGTTAATGAGATTCTACACAATGAGCTTCTTGTTGAATGGTCCACAGTTTGATCATCAATTCTTTTGGAACTAGAATCTTGTGATGGATTTATTTCACATGGGAATCCACACATCATATGCAACTGCTATCTTGTCAACAAAATCTCTTGATTCAGTGCTCCAGTTATAATACTATAAACCAATAATATAGAAAGGAACTGCTCCCACTTCTATTGATTGCCCTAGCCCCAGTAAGATGCAATAGGCACACACCATTTTGCTTGCTCTTCATATGATGGCTTTATTATCAAGAAACTGTCAGAAAACAATTTATGCACGAGCACCAATAGTTGCCTGGCCTAAAATTCCATAAAAGCATATATCGTCAGAGCATAATTGTATGTGCTTGAAATATAAATTAAAACCGATGAAGTTATTACTCAAACATATAAACCAGACAAATAACATACAATTTGCAGAACCGGGATGGCTCCAAGTCCTTTTGCATGCTGCCGAGCCAAAGCATGCTTCCAGAGCTTGTGCTTGCTTGGATGGTTTCTTTGCACAGCGACATGGCAGGCTTCTCTAATTGGCATCTGTAAGAAACAATAATTGTCAGAATACATAGTCCAAAATAAGAATATGCTTGACAATAAAATGTTGGCAATATTCAAAATCCTAAGAGAGTCTTGAAAAAGAGAAACATCATTTGTCATCCTCATATGTCAACCAGCCCTAGACTGATTCCATGCTAATCATGCAGTGAGTTATTTCTTTACTAATGCGGAAGGGATGTTCTGCATACACCTAATACAATTTACTTTGTTGAAGGGCGACACGAATCCAATAGAGAAACACGGTAAATAAGAACAGAAGAAGCTGACCTGCAGAACAAGGCTACCTGAGTAGTCCGCAATTCCTCCCATTACATCCAACCTTCCAGGTGCTCTTGCCACAAAAATATCAACCTGGAAAACAATTTATCCTAAATGTGAATCCTAAATGGTTGCTAAAAGATTATCATCAGCTGAAATTAAGACAAGGTGCACATTCGATCAGGCTTACTAAGCATGATTACAGACAAATAAGATTTGGAAGTAAAAGACATGGACATTCTGCACGGTTATATTAAATAAAGCATGCCAGAAATTATATCCAGAAGTAACAACATTCATATCTCAAGAATCTACAAGTGTTTCATCCAGATGCAAGACCTATTTCATCTTCCAGAAAAGAAGGACGAGAAACCACCGCTAGACCTCGTATTGAGTAGCTGTAAACTTATTATTCTAAAGTATGATACCCACATCTTAAGATTACTAATCAGAATTGGCATCAGTAAACTTCTCATTTTCCATTCAGTAAGGGCGACCATACTGACAGGCAAGTGCACTAAAACAATAGAAAATCGAGTAATATTCTTGGGAAGCATCAGCTGTCTTTGTTAGTGCATACAAAGAAACTATAGCACACAAATAATTGCCAGCTTTCTGATACAGTCATAATGGCATTATCTGTAAAGAAACACTTTGGCTTGATACTAATGGATTCTCTAGCACTGGATGCATCATATGTGCCATTAGAAAAGCTTTATCTCGAAACTAGATTGCTCTTGCTCAAGCAGAAGTTATTTTTCTGCAACAACTTGATTAAGCCATAACAACAAACAAAAATTAGTACAAGTTATAGTCACCAGGGGAAGGAAATTAATTCAGAAGTGAAATGTGAAACAGAAGCGGCAACATAGAAAAATAATATGGGAAAGGGAAATTTGAAAGGCAGTGAAAAATCTTGTATGAAACTAACTGATAGACATCTTGAGGAACACAAAAAACGCTAGAGAAATTAGAGGGAAATGACTAAGAGAATATATTGAACCATTTGCAAAGTATAGTATAAAATAATTCTAGAGAAAATGAAAAATAGGAGAAAGTGAGAAACACATATTCCATGTGTTTCACATAAGTTTCCCAAGTGTTTCCAATAAGTTTCCCAGGGATTTCTCACATGTTTCCTATAAAGTTCCCCCATCTTAAAGAGAAATTTTGTTTAGTTTCTGGAATAAGTTTCACACCCTGCAGATGAGTTTCTGATAACTACAGTAAACAAACGAATTAGAGAAAAGTTGGAATAAGACCTCCCAGTTAAAGAGTCCAGCAGCAGCAATACGCTCTCTCATTTGGCGCTTCTCCGCATTCTTTCCCAAGTCAAATCCACCATCCAGACTTGCCAAACTCCTTAAAAAAGCCATTGTATCGGACAGATCATGCAGCTCACCATGAAGAATATCAAAGTCCTTGACACATCTTCAAAAACAAAACTGAAGAAAGTTATACAACAAAGATATGCACATACCGTTTTGATATATCTACAGTTTTTAATGCTTAAAAACCTACGATTCTACAAGAGAGCTTTTCCCATTTGCTTCCACATTTGGTGCAGGGCGCAGACCAAGTTCATTTTGTGCAAGGGTGTACCACTCGGGAATGCCAATATCACCCCCAGGGGATCTTTGTAATTGGTAACCAAGTACAATGGCATCACGTAGTCTCCTTGCCCCACTAAACTGCATTTTGAAAAAGACAGAGAAAATGAAGCAAAAACACTCCATGAGTACAAGTTTCCCATATGGATAAGCATATGCAATCTGGTCTTGCATTTCTTCCTTGAGAACTTGATGTGAGAGTACATGAACAGCCAAAATAGTCTTTGCTGAAGATACTAAAAGAAATTAATAATTAATCTGACAAAATCAGCAGCAAAGATTTACAGATAAAGGATAGTCCGCATTCAATGACATAACATGAGGTCACCAATTTGTTTATGTGCTTTAAATTATTCACATTAAGTCCTGGTTATTCACTAGTGAGAGCACTCTATTGCATTCCCCTGCAAAAGGGAACTGTGAATTCTACTACAAAATCACATTCAAGGGAGGTGACTTGTGAATTGTGATTGTTCTCCAAGCAGTAGAAAATCCAAGGGATTGATGAGTTGAATCAAACAGCAAAAGACAACATCATCATTATTGAATCCAGAGAAATTTAGTGAAGGGGACTAACCATGGTTAACAATGACTAGATGGGCTTTTATACTAGTAATACAAACATTTCGCTAATTATGTAACACAATAGTGTTCTAACAAATAGTCATTATTTAGAAAATAGGACACAGTATAGAACAAAAAAGGTTGGTGTCTTTTAATGTCAATAGGACTTTCAAACAAAAATAACTACTATTCTCAAATTAGTCAGTTTCAGAACCAGTGCTCTCATTCAATTAAGTCCAACACAAAAGAAGGATAGCTTTCAGCAGCCTTTGACAATGTTTACTTTCAAATGTCATGAGACAGGCAGGATGAGTACGAAGAGAGGCAAAGATGAGGAAACTTGCATAGGTGTTCAAGTAGGGAAATCAACACTACAAGATTTGTTCATGAAAAGGAATGCAATAAGGAATATAAGAAAAACTATGGGGAAGTGCTATTAGTTGATAAGTAGGTAGATCATCCTATTGGTTTGTAGATCCACTATCTCATTGCCCTGTGCTAGAAAGCCCAGTATCTAGTGGATCTGAGCATTCTCTAGTTTCATTGGAGTCAGAAGCATTGGTTTTGAGAACTTGTAGTTAGCAGTTCCCAAATTTCTAATTAGTTGAGAGGTTGGCAAAGAGGATGCAAAGTGAAGAATTGTGCTTTATATTTGTTTTGAAGCTGAGAGAGGTAAGGAATAAAAATTGAACAGGGAATGCAGAATCCTTTAGGTGGTACCAAGGGGAGGTGTACTGAAGGTGAATGAGTTAGATGCGTTGGAAGAAGTGAGAAGGCAGGAAAGGACGAAAGCAATATCTAGTATCGAGGAGATTAGCTGGTGCCAAGTGTCATAAAATCTGTAACTGACAGGGGGAGACAGAGACATGCACTCTCAAAGGGTGGCACTGGAAAGGTGAAGACCAAGACAAAGTGCCTACATGTACTGAAATGTTATGGAGGATTCCATGCTATGGAGGATTCCACATTGCTTAAGAAAATGTAAGCTATGAAAGTAAAATTGGCTCAGAAATAATTCCACAGCATTCAAAGTGAGATGGTTTGTAATTAGAGGGGAGATATGAAGAGCGGTCATAAGCAGTTTTCTCAAATTAACAGACACAAGGTGCAAACCTGACCGGCTTCATTATGGTGTCTTTTTGGGATATGCAGGTTCCCATATGAAGGAGGTCTTGATGAATGGATGAAGGAGCTTAGAGCTAGGGACAGATTTGATAACAGCAAAATGCTAGCATTCTAGTTCATTCCAGAATGAATGAGATGGTGGATACGGAATACAAGTGGATTGGTTTCAATAAACAGCTTATACAAGATTATTGATAAGATCATTTCAGGAGGTTGATGCTTGCACCTTTCCCTTTTCCAGGGGCATTGGTGGAAGATGGGCAGACATTGTCATGAGTTTAGTACTGAACAAATGTATGGAAAAAATTAAGGCCAAAAGAACAGAAACATCAAGGTTTTAAGAACGATACAGAGAAGCCAACCACCACGCAAAGTTGACTTCATTAGAATACCTTAAATGGAAGATGGACATCCATTTCATGGTAAAATGATAAGCACATCTAAAAAGCCCTAGGTGTTTTTTAAGGGGATTGTCTAGCCGCGGAAGGCTCTTAAGTAGGCTGTCATTCTAGAGCTGACAAGTTGATTGTTCAGTAAAAAGAGTTCAACAGAAGGAAAAGGTATCAAAAATGCAAATGTGTATCAAGGGTTTTTATTTTTACCTCCCACTAACATCTACTCTAGCATACATATATCCGGGCTGTTGATCTGAGACCACCACATGTTACAATTTCAACTGACAAGGATAGTACAAATGGAGATGTAAAACAAAAATAAGTTAGTGTATCTATTGTGAGCCAACTAAGAAGAGTTAGAATCTACCTAAATATTATGAATAAGGTAGCCTGAATCACTTCAGAAAAATGGTAGGAAGCATCACTTCGTCTACCATCCTGGCTCATTTGGAATACACGATCCATGGCATGGGTTCACTGATCAGGGCCATTTAGTCAGCTAGCACATTTATTGGATGGATGGCCGTGCCAAAATCGTGGTTGATAGAGCAAAGGGCTTCTAGCATAGAGGCACAGGAAAGAACCCTTCCCATGGTAGGTCATGTGTTTGACTTGGATGCTCATGGTTGTGTGGGTCTAACATTTAAATAAGAATGTTTGTTACCAGGAGATGCGGTATCAGACAATCAAGGAGGAAGTTTTCAGGCCTTTTTCTGTCACCATTTCTGGCTACTGGTTGCAGATAATTATTTGCTACAAAAATCAACCCGTCGAGGGCATTACCTACAAAGGCAGTGAGTCCAGCAAGGTGAAACTAAATTACCACAAACATTGACATATGTTATTGAACTCCACCAATGTCGGTCCCAAGCCCAGATGAAAAAGGAAGAGGGTCTTGTGTTAGGTGCCAGCAAGCAAGGGAGAAGCTAAAGATGATTTTGTTATTTCTTTCTTACAAATGAATATGCATTTGCATATTAGTTTGTGAGGAAGAAATGAAAATCATCTCCAGCTTCTTAAAATATAGCAACCCTTGCGTCAAGTAGCCAGCCGACAAGGGAAAGCTGAAGATGGTTTTGTTATTTCTTTAGCTTGCAAATGAATATGCATTTTTATATTAGTTTGTAAGGAAGAAATGAAAATCATCTTCAGCCTTTTAAAACTACGGCAACCCAAACTATGACATGAATCGAATACAATCATTCCCTCAAGCTAGGGCGTTCCCCATAAGTGACGCACTGCATCGGATCCCGGGTGCAGTGAAAAATAGGCAAGGGTTGCTAGGGCGTTCTCCCAGAAGCGACGCGCTACATCGGATCCCGGGTGTAGTGAAAAATGGGCAAGGGCTACTAGAGCGTCCCCTCGAAAGCGATGCACTGCATCAGAACCCAGGTGCAGTGAAAAGTGGACATGGATTCATACCATAGAGGTCGAGAAAGGCGATAGTAAATAGGGTATCTCCAGAACATAAGATTCGTATCGCCACATGGAATATAGGGACACTGACAGGTAAGAGTTTGGAGTTAGTAGACGTTCTGAAACGTAGGAGAGTCAACATCGCTTGTATCCAAGAAACCAAGTGGAAAGGCTGAAGCTAGAGAAATAGATGGGTATAAATTATGGTATGTAGGAAAGGAAAATAATAGAAATGGCATAGGAATAATAGTGGATAAGGAATTAAAGGATAAAGTTGTGGACATTAAAAGAATTAGTGATAGAAACAGATTATTAATGTTATAAGTACATACGCACCACAAGTAGGGTTACAAGATATAAACAAGAGACAGTTTTGGGAAGATATGGAGGGAGTCATGCAAGAAATTCCCAACACTGAGGGGATATTTATAGGAGCAAACTTAAATGGCCACGTAGGGAAAGATAAGGAAGGATATGATAGAATACACGAAGGGTATGGTATAGGTGAACAAAATGAGATGGGGGAGAATGTCCTCGATTTTGCTTTGTTATATAACCTGTCCATTGCAAATACACTCTTTAAGAAGAGGGATGAACACTTAATAACCTTTAAAAGTGAACTTCATAAAAGCCAAATAGACTTTTTTCTACTTAAGAATAATGAACGATCTATATGTAAGGATTGTAAGGTGATACCCGATGAGAGTTTAACCTCACAACATAGGCTAATGGTTATGGATATCCATATCAAAAGATGGAGAAAAAGAGCTGAACTTAATACACATCCAAAAACTAAGTGGTGGAACTTAAAAAGAGAGAAAATAACCTCATTCAAAAATAAGTTGATGGTAGAAGGAAATTGGGCTTGTGAAGCAGTAAATACCATGTGGACTAATATGACTGAGTCCATTAAGAAAGTGGCAAAAGATGTCTTAGGAGTATCTAAAGGTAAAAGGCTATTAGCAAAGGAAACATGATGGTGGAGTGAAACAATGCAAAAAGTTATTAAAGAAAAACAAATGCACTTTAAAGCATGGTAGAAGATTAGAAATAATGAAAACTATGAACAATATAAGAATGCTAAAAAGGTTGCTAAAAGAATAGTAAGTGAGTCTAAACTTAAAGCATATGATGAGCTCTACAATAAACTAAGTACAAGAGAAAGTGAGAAAGATGTGTTTAAACTTGCAAAAGTAAGAGAACAGAAGGGTAAGGACTTAGATCATGTTAGGTATATTAGAAGCGATGATCAAAGAGTATTAGTCAAAAATGATGAGATCAAACAAAGGTGGGAAATATACTTTCAAAAATTGTTAAATGACAATGGCTCTGAGAATATAGGGATTGAAAATACTATAAATTTAAATAACATTGGCTATTATAGATATGAACGTAGGATTAGAATACTTGAAGTAAAAGAGGCCTTGAAAAAGATGAAATCAAGGAAGGCCATGGGGCCTGATGTTATACCAATAGAGGTTTGGAAGCATATGGGAGATATTGGGGTAGTTCGGCTGACTAAGTTGTTTAACACGATTATAAAATCAAAGAAAATGCTCCATTGTACCAATTTATAAGAATAAAAGAGACATACAGAGCTGCACTAATTATCGAGGGATCAAACTTATGAGCCACACTATGAAACTTTTTGAAAGAGTGATTGAGAAGAGGCTACGACATGAAACAAGTGTATCGGAGAACCAGTTTGGTTTCATGCCTGGGAGGTCTACCGTGGAAGCTATTTTCTTACTAAGACAATTAGTAAAAAAAATATAGGGAGAGGAGGAAAGACCTCCACATGGTCTTTATCAACTTAGAGAAAGCTTATGAGAGAGTCCCTAGAGAATTAATATGGAGGGTGTTGGATGGTAAAGGGGTTTCTCAGGGATATATAGACATAATTAAAGATATGTATGAGGGAGCGGTAACAAATGTTAAGACCACTAGTGGCATGACTGGTGATTTTCCTATCACTATAGGATTGCACCAAGGATCAACATTGGGTCTATACCTTTCACATTGGTTATGGATGAGTTAACAAAACATCTGCACGAGGAGATTCCCTGGTGCATGTTATTTGCAGATGATATAGTCTTACTTGATGAGACAATGGAGGGTATAAACATAAAGCTAGAGTTATGGAGAGAAGCATTAGAATCTGAAGGATTTAAAATTAGCCGAACTAAGACAGAATATGTGGAATGTAATTTTAGCAAAGAGAGTAGGAGTAGAATACCAGTCAAGATTGATAACCAAGAAGTCCCCGTTAAAGACCACTTTCGGTACTTTGGATCAATGATTGATGAGAGTGGAGAGATTGAGACGGAGGTTACCCAGAGAATCCAAGCGGGTTGGAACAAATGGAGATGTGCATCTGGAGTTTTGTGTGATGGAAGGGTGCCACTCAAACTAAAAGGAAAATTCTATAGGATGGCAATAAGGCTGGTCATGCTCTATGGATCAAAGTGTTGGGCAGTTAAGGAACATCATACTCATAGAATGAGCGTCGCAGAAATGAGGATGTTGAGATGGATGAGTAGTAAGACAAGAAAGGATAGAATTAGAAATGAAAATATTCGAGGAAATTTAGGGATAGCACCAATAGGTAACAAGATGAGGGAAACTAGACTTAGATGGTTTGGACATGTTCAAAGGAGACCAACAACAACACCAGCTAGAAGACGTGAGGCAATACAAGCAAAAAGTTCTAAAAGGGCAAGGGGAAGGCCCAAAAGAACATGGATAGAAGTGGTGAGGAAAGATTTAAAAACGTTGGGACTAAATGAAGCCATGGTATTTAATAGAGTGGAATGGAGGAATAAGATTCATGTGGCCAACCCCTAATTGGGACAAGGTCTTGATGATGATGATGATGATGATGATGATGATGATGATTGACATATGAGATTGTGGCATTTTCTTCTAGTTTATCTAGGTCATTTGCAGCTTACAAACCACAATAAAATGTGCAGACCGTGGTTAATGTAAAATTCCTGTTATATTGTTATAAGCCATTTGCTCTAAAAAACTGGCATATCCTATAGATGTGAATCCTAACACTTGAGGAACACACTATGGAGCTGTTTGGCAAGAGAATAACAAACCATGTGTTAAGTTTTTCCTGGATAGTGAATTTCTTCCCTGCATGAATCCTACCACTTTAAGAACACAGTATCAGGGGTTATTTTATCTATGCTTTGCATAATTTTGAATACGTAATTAGGCTGCAAATAGCAGGAGAAAATTATGCTAGCCAAAAAACCTTATCTATGGACTGTTATTCCTGTACCAAATCCCCTGTGCAGCTATTCTAATATGATAGATAGACATAACAAAATAGCAATTGGGGGAAGCAATCTCCTGTAAACTGGTTTCTGCAATGTGAACAGAAGATTCGTACATTTAACAAATTATATAGCAGCAAGCTAGGATCGAATAAAGCATTAGCAATTGCAGTAATTCATGATGACAACATGCAAGACTCGTTAGGTTTTGAGAAAATGAAAGAATGGATAATAACTTAATGAAAATGATAAAGTTTAAGAAATGTGGTAGAAGAAATAATGAATACATATCAAACAGTTTCTGTATGAAGAACAAAGTAAGACATCCACAAGCATCACCTTATCTGAAGCATAATTCTTTCCAATGGCTGTATCCTGTAATATACGAGCAGCCACCTGAACATTTATAACATTAATTAATCAATAATGTCCAAAGATATGAATTGAGGTGCACAAGTACATAGCAGAAAATAGAGGGCATGAGCCTGTTTCTTGTGGAAACCTATGTGCAAAGGTATGATTGCTTTTGCTAGCTGGTATATTGCTGTAGCTATAGATGTTATCTGCAAGGGTATGGTACCTTGTTGCTGTGAAACTGAATCTATGATTGGTATAGTCCAGACTAACAAGGTTAATACGGAACCATATACAAGGAACCTCGCACTCATTAATTCCTAATATTAGGAACTCTCTTGCTTTTCCTAAGAAAAAAACAGTATTCTAGTGTGCATTTCGCGTATGAATTCTCATGGGAATCAAAGTGTTGTTTCTTGGGGGAAACTTTGGAGCTAATTTAAAATGAGAGCTTCAATTGATTAGCCAAGAGAATCATCCATGAACCAATATATCCAACCAGAAAGATACTATGTCAACCATGAAAGCAGCACTAAATCAACGATCAAGACATTTTATAAGATGACAGCAAGCAAGAAGCATACCTCACCACCATTAATGCCTGCTTCATAGCATGGTTTAAGGCTCATTGCACGCTCCAGGTATGGTATCCAGTGTCCAATGAGTAAATCCCTCCTAATCATCTCAACACCACCTTGGTAATACTGTTGAAACAACATAGATATTCTGTCTGCTTATGGAGGTCCATGTTAGGTGCCTAAGTGAAGAACTAAAATGGGAAGAAACTGACTATATACCTCAAGCATATTTCTCAAAAATGGTTCTTCATTAAAATAATCCCTACGTACAAAAACAAAGGGCAGCTTGTATGCTAGAGCTTCACTGACGGTGCCATATCCAATTTTTCCTGCATTAGTAAATAGAAACGCCTTTGGATTAGGTTCTGTCAAGAAAAATGCTTCAGCCCTTAAAACAGTCTCATGGCTTACCTAGCATGCAGTCACATGCTGCAATCAAGTCGGGTGTATATACATCTTTAGCAAGCTTTACAAAATTTGGGGGTAGCTCTTGATTGTCTGAGGCACCACACACCTTCTCAGAGACCATAAGAAATTTCAGCTATGCGTATGTGATGCACAAAAGAAGTAAAACATTTTGCAGCCAATAAGATAATGGAGGACTAATGTCCAAAATACATACTAGGCATATCCAACCAGCAGGTAACCACTCCTGTTTCAACTTCCAACCAGCTTGCTGCAAATTGAAGATAATTACATAAAAACATGGAATCAGAATAAGTGTTGGTCCAAGTAAGGAAGAATCAACTCTCAGAGTAGAAGAAATTCCATGAATAAATGGATAAATAATAACACAGTCAGATTCAATGCAATTAACTCCTTTTGTGACATAGAACATTTACCATGAACAAACACCTAAATGATGTCTCACCTGCCCACCAAAATTGAAAAGAACCATCTTTACATCATCTCCAACACCCAGCTCCTTCCTCACCTGCAACCAAATAATATTATCAAGAGAGACTATAATGCATCTTATCTAACACCACCAGATTTTCATCGATGTGTGGCTCACACCTGTTCTCTGGATTTGTGTAACCTCCTAACCACCAGCGGTATGTCAATCACATCACGGAAGGCAGGCACTGGAAATAAACATAGATATTTGGAAACCATAAGAAAAGCTGATCATGGATCAAGATACATACAGAGCGGAATGCACAGGAATTCTATGACCAGAAACATGGTTATGCCTTTCCAGATACATACTTGGGCAATACCCAGGCAGTCGCAGTAGAAACTCACAATTAGAATAATCTTCAGCTATCTGGAAGAAGACAAATATGCCGAAAGCAAGAGAAATGAGAGAAATCATTGATTGGATGAGCTAAAAAACCTAATTTTCTCAAAGCCACTATATGATAGAGCTTTCAATAGGTATACAGATAAATTCGGATAAGAGAAGTAAAATCCAAAAACTAAAAGAAACTCCGGTTGATGATATAAGAAGAGAAATAACAATAACAGTGTGAATATGCATTGATAAGCAAGGGATCTAGTTCTTGGACAGACTGATAATCTAGCTCTTTAGCTAATCAATTCAAAGAACTGATTACCCTCAGTAGAATAGCAGCACAAAACTCAGCTTCCCCTAGAAAGCCTCCACCTTAGCTGTCAAGTTCGTCCTTTTCCAGATGGAATTCATGAAATTTTTCGTTCTGCCATGAAAAACAGAACAAAAGAGTCTTCAAAACTTTCTGGCCAAATTTCTGTCTCATCACTGTTGTTTCACCTGCTTTACCACATTATGGGCATTGCAGCTAGAATCATTATCTTCATCATCAAGACCTTATCCCAATGAGGGAACGGACACTTGAATCTTGTTCCTCCATTCCCCTCTATTAAGTGTCATATCTTCATTTAGTCCCAATGTTTTAAAAAAATTTCTAACCACTTCTATCCACGTTCTTTTGGCCCTTCCCCTTGTCCTTTTAGAACCATCGACTTGCAGCTAGAATATGATAGAATAAAGATAATTTCTGAAGAAAAGTTAGTATCATGTTCCAGATACACTTCCTTCCTGCAAATAGTTTTCTCACCAGTTCACTGGCTATCTGGTGGGGTGGCAACTCATCTTGGACACCTTATCATTCCTGACTTATTTCACCCACCAGATGGCCACTGGCGGCAACAGATGTTCATAGATGAATACCCTTTGATGCTTTTAGCTCTTGGTTGTGCTCTGGCCAGGAAGATGAGACCAGAACTCTTATATGGCCCCTCACTGAGTACTTATGAACTGGTGAATCTCTCCTTCTTGGGGGCCTTTAAGGTAGATTGAGAGTCACACGGGATGGTTTTCCAGCAGGACAATTTTTTCACTGTCCACGCCTCACAGAAATTGGATATAAGTGCTTTTCCAAATCTGATATTTGTGATTTTAAGAACATGACACCTTACTATACTACAACCCTGACAAAGGGTTTGAGCCTTAGATAAGTGTTGGAAACCTGCTATTTTCATTTTAACATGTATAGCATAATTTAACAAGATTCAGATGTAAATCCCGATTTTAAGAGTTTTTTATAATCCTTTCATTTTGAAATTTCTGGAGAAACTTTGTGAAGAAAAATGTGATCCAAATGCATTATTTTAAGCCATTAAAAAATTATGAAACCCATGTGTTTAATATTTATAAAGAGTGCAGTTAATGACATTAATTGTTTTTGAAGAAATATGCATCTTTTCTGAGACAAAACAACAAATTGGGAAAAATACTGAAGCATTCTCTTACACAGTAAGCAAAACAGAATGGCCAGTGGCCACCAGAATGGAATTGACAACTGTGTCTTCCACCCTCACAACCTACAAGGACCCCTTACACTACACACAAGGTCCTGAGACTTACTGTTCAAATTGTTGAGAGAAAACCAGGAGGCCTCTTATGGACCGAGCAGTTTGCAGGGTGTCAGAATTATGAGCTTGGGTTCCCACAACCTACTCCTAACAAGCTGGATGAACAGAGAGATGCATGTGAAAATGTTTTAAGGTACAAAGTCCATAAGAAACGAAGTAATCCTAGAAACTCCAGTTAGTTAATGTCTCAATGGATTAGCAACTACAATCTTGGGGAAAGCTAAATGGCACATGTAATCCCATTTAGAATTCAGTTGAATAAAATCAAAAGTAACTTTCACCCCAAAAAGAATGAGAATAAACTTTCACCAAAAAAATGAACAGTAATAATCACCTGCCAAATGATAGAACGATGATTGTGTCCAGCTGCCATTACATACTCAGCATAAATAAAATCCCAACTGCGACAGAAGAAAAACCAACAATTAGGCAAATCCAAAAAATATATAGAAGGTCCTTAACAACTTATTGGTAGGAACTTGTTGCCAGTGAAAATTATCACTGTAACACACGTTACAGGTCTTATCCTCCACATTTCCCTATTTCAGACATTGCATCAAGTCTTTTGCTTTTCAAATATCTACTTTATCAAACTTCACTTAATTCATGTCCACATGTGACAAATGATCTCCCTTACCTTTCTGAACAAGAAATATTTCCGCCATCAAGCAGACAGCCCTAACAAGACAGAATTTTATCCATACTCAAAATTTCCCCATCCAGCAGCAACCATTTTACATGATCCAAGAAAAGTTCCTTATGTTTGAATGTTAACCAAAAATAAATTCTAGTAGCGCTTCTTTGCATTCAATGTTAAATCTGGTAGTCAAACAGGGGAACCACATCTTGCACAAACTTAACTCAGACCACACTGCCATACTGACTCACAGAAGATCAATACAAACAAAGTTATCTGCAAATAACATGTGATATTGGGGTTGTCCCTGCAGCTCAATGGTTGACATACCAAAAAATAACCCCACCTTGAGGTCGCAGGTTAATTCCTAGCTTACCTACCAGAAACATGTAATATCTAACACCAGTGGAGAATTCTAGTTCTACACTTCTACTGAGTCCAGGTTACTTAAATGTAATTTGTCATCCTCCAAATGATATGCTTCATCCTTCACATATTCATGCTATGTAACAGGGAAATATCATTACAGTGCATTACAATCCAGATAACTTTAAAAATTCAACACTGACAATTGCCTCAAAGAATCTGGCAATTTAGCTCCTCGATCACTTGCAAAGTTAACATTTGCATTAATTTTCATGTTCTCACACTGTTAAAGATTATGGGACTTTATCTCAAAGAATATGACATCACTATCAACAATTTTTGTCAGAAGGGTGTACGAAAATGCAAATAAAATCTGTTACCTGAAGTTTGTGACACAAACGGACCGAATTCCAGCATCAGCTGCTGCACGGCATGCAACAGGAACAACATCGGATACCTGTTTCATGAATAATGAAAGTGCCATACTCAGTTACTAATGATCATCCGTGTCCAAGAACTCGAGAGATAATCCAGATAAATACAGCATTTATGTATTGCAATTCTTTGTGATGAAAAAGAACATTCTATAAGGTACTGACACATGATCTCATAATTTAACTGAGATAAGAAGCGTCCAAATACCACTAAATCAGCTTTAATGGAGTTCAGCCACTCTACTTCAGTTGCCAAGATAGAATCTCGTGGTACTACAGCTGTCTGCCAGTACTACATGATCAAAGACACAGGAATTCAAGTAAGAAGTAAGAAGTCAATCTAAATAACAGCAGGCCCCATTATTAGGAACCTAAGTACAACGTAAATAGCATAAAGAAATGGCACTTCATGGGAGTGATGAAAAGTTAACTGGAGAAGAAAGACCAACCCTTTTGTCAATTAAACCACTTTCAATGAAAAACATAACAGAAAGCTTCAACATAGTTTGCCCTGCCTTTTGTGGTACATTTTATATACCTTCTCCAAGGAGGCAAGGCGGTCCACCGTCAATGCATCTGCTTGCACTGCTCCACAGTCCAGCAAAACCTGTCACCAAAGTACACTTGCATCATCACAGATGATAGCTATCATCTATTTGTAACAGGATATTGTATCCAGGAAAGTATTGCAGGTTAACATTACAAGAAATTCGTTTCTTAAAAGATATGAAAATCAGACTACTATTTGACAACAGGAAATGGGTCTTTGATATGGAGATCTGTTTCATTACTAGTTCAGCAAACGATGTCTCATTTGGTATGACTACATGGTAAATATGGTATACTATAGCTAAAGGGACTTGCTACTGACACCTATAAAATTCAGGAATTCTGAACGATGTCAGTTTGCCTTATTTGATTTGTGCTTCTTTACTACATACAGGATTATTAAAAGAGGCAGTTGTCATTGGCCACTTTAAGGGCGTCAGACCAGCTTTTCAAGCCAAGTTATACTTTTTGCACATTAAGCTTCAACTGACCTTCCGAATGCGCAGATTTGGAGATTGTATTTCACTAGTGAAGACAAAATCTGGGGCACCAGTCACCACGTGAACATCATGTCCAGCAGCTATAAGATGCCGTACAACCTGCAAAATGTTAAACTAACTATAAGTAATCAACTGAAAATGCAACAGTAGAAGTTGCTAACCACATTCTTATCACCCCACATCAATACTTAGGAGTAGGGATAACAAAATATGCCCAGAATTTGGATGTTATATAGCAAAGGTGATGCCTGTCAAACACATCCAAAGTGAAGAGACGTTGATGCTTAAAGTACACAAGCAAGTATTGTCCGTTCTTTGTGTGATGTCAGTTCTTGGTATCGCTGTTTCAAATTCCCCTTGTGTGATTGTTTTCCAAAAACCCCTTCGATCAAATTTCAAATTCAAAAGATGGCCAGACTGATATTGTCATCTTTGGAGCTGAAACTGTGGTCTCACTCATATCGAATGGGCTAGGAAAATTTCAATGTTACAGTTTATGCAGTTTTTAAGAATTCATATTCAAGATAGAAATTGGAAAAGGCAAATAAAACCAAATTAATAGAGTCAGTTCTTTCTTACACTCGGCATATGTAAAAGCAGTTCGGTTGACTAAGTAAGAGTAAAACCAATTCCACTCCTGTGACTCGCATTTCGACCACAGAGTTCAGAAAAGTTAATTTCAATAATCGGCCGGCCTTTCTTGCACAAACTGTATAAGCAACGATAAACTCGACAACATAATAGATTAACATTCATCGAATTCCTTAACAGACATAGCTGCAAACCACGATATCCATTCAAAAAAATTTATCTATGTGACAACGAACTGTTTAGACATCGAATTAGAGCAAAAATACCTACTGGAACAGTAAATTTAATCTAAAAAATAAAAGACCGGTAACATGACTATTTCAATCATAACTGATTCACCATTATCATGATCATTACCAACGTGACAACCACCAAATGCATACAGACAATTCTGATCTTCAAAGACCAAAAGCGATCATAATTGTACTAAAATTATACAAATAGCAAAAAGAAAACAGCAAAAATTGAAAACAAAAAGAGACATCGGAAAAGCGCATCCATTTTCATACCTCGACAACGCGAGTGGCATGACCAAATCCGTGGCCAGTGATGTAGTAAGCGAATATGAGATGCTTCTTCGGAGTAGGAACGGAATCATCATCGTCGATCCTCATTGCCTTCAGTGGAGAAACAGAGATTGGAACCAGCAGGAAACGGAGAAGAGAGAAGAACACGCGAAGAGTATTGGAAACCCTAAACGGAAATGGAAGACATACGAAACGGCGGGAGATGAGAGAGGTGGATGAAATTGAAGTTTTTGGCACGCACAATAACAGCAGTTAAATAAGGACACGGTAAGCAAACTCTCTGTTTAGTCGTTCCAGCTTCCTTGAAGAAAATCCACCGTGTACAATGAAAAGACTAATTTACCCCCCTTGCTCCAACTCATTTACCATGGATGTCTAATAATTTGAAAACACAATTTATGATCTTAAACTAACCCGCTAAGTACTATTTTTAGTTTTATATGCACCTTCTTGTTCTGAAAGGAAGCCCACGCAGCTTAAACTTATGGTTTCAAGGCATGAAAATAGACTCTTTTAAAATGCAAGATAAGGTTGTCTACTGTTGACCTTTGTGATCCGTTCTTTCCTCAAACCTGTGTACACTGAAACTTTATGCATTGGGGCTGCCAACTAATAGGCCTCTTATGTAGAGTTCATATTCCTGCATTATTTAAAAATGTCTAGCGCAAGTAACAGCTTTTGTTGCTATTTTCTTTGTATGATGACTACTTGAGAAAGTTGCACATCTCCTCTCCTTTTTGATCAATGTGTTTGCTTCTTTGATTTTGAACCATTGCCACAACTCAAAGGAAGGGTAGTCTATAAGCATTAAGGCTCAAATCCTGGCAAACCCAGACAATGACTTGTATACATTTTGCTAATGCAAATAACAATGCTTTTCATTTGGTCTTAGTTATCAAATGCCAAATATACAAAGATTTCTCTAATATTAAGAGACAACTTCTATGCATGATTACAACTTGTCAATTGGTAGATGAGCTTTCTTGAGCACCATTAAAATAAATTAATTAATTAATTTGCTATTGTTAGATTATTTGCCGAAGAAGAAAGAGCTAATTGAGCAAAGGCCTTCTAGCAATGGCACGAGAAGGAACTACTGGGATGGAAGTTATATGTCCGAAGTTTGACGCCACTCGTGGGTGCATGTGTTCAACATTAAAAATAAATATAAAATATAATTAAGCAAATTAACCTATATACTAAGGCACTGATCCTAACAATAATCAGCCAAAGTAGCCCAATTCAATAATTGGAAGAAAAAAAAAAGGGCTTATACTCAGTGGTGAATTTATCCAAATGATGGGTTTTTAAATATTTGCTAAAAGAAAGGGTATTTTTGTCAACTCAAAAAATCAACCACTTGCCCGCCCAAACTTCGGGATTTTGGATAAGAATTTATTCCGATACGATTCATCAACAACCAAAGAGATTGACACTAACTCTGCCAATACAAGGAAAGGAAAAGATATATACGCAAGGAAGGGCGGGCCCCACTTTATCAAACTCAATTAGGGCAAGCCGTTTCGTTTTGCCTTCTTTGAACGGAAAAACCACGAAAGTGAAGTTTCAGTTTTACCAGAGAAACCAAACTGTTCGCTTGGGCGGCCGAGATTAATTTTGTTATTAGAAATAGAAGTAGCTATCCGTTGGATTTGATTTTGGGTTCCCAGGCAGATGTTTCGTGGTTCATCTGCTTCTGCAACAGTTTTCCGTCAATAATAGGAATCATTCGAAGAGATGATAATCTGTTTTGGTTCTCCATGGGAGAGGCATGGGTTGGACTTCTCTTTTTCTAAGATCTAAGTAATTCATCCTGTTGGAGGACCCACCTTTATTTATGCTGCATCCCAAAAATCAACTTTCTTTTTTTTTAAGATCAAAGCGCGTCATCAATTTTCCGGTATTTTAGTATATGCTATCATCAGTCAAAACCTTATTCCAATTAAGAATCATTCATTTTAATATTCACGTTATACAAATGAAGAAAAAAGAAGACAAAGTATTAGCTTAAAAATGAAGGGGAGCCTTAGGGCAAAGGTAAAAGTTGCCGTCGTGTGACTTTGAGGTCACAGGTTCAAGGTGTGGAAACAGCCTGTTGCAAATGCAAAGTAAGGTTGTGTACTTTAGGCTCTTGTGGTCCGCCCCTTCCCAAGACCCTGCATAGGCCGGAGCTTCGTGCATTGGGTCTGCCCTTTATTAGCTTAAATATCATTCCAATCAAAATTCATCGAATACTATTTACTCTTGTTTTGGATGTTTAATAGTTTAAAAAGCAAGTTAATTGGATGATTCTAACCTTCTTAAGAATTCTATACTTCATCATAGTGAATGAACTATTAGAAACTTCATAAAGCAATTGTTATAATTAACAATCTAAATGAATTTTTTTAATAGAAAATATCCAAAGCAATAGAGAAGGGGAGCCTTGGTGCAACAGTAAAAGTTGTCGCCATGTGACCTTGAGATCACGGGTTCAAAGCATGGAGATAGCCTCTTGCAAAATGCAAGGTAAGGCTGTGTACTTTAGACCCTTGTAGTCCGCCCCTTCCTCGGACCCCTCATAGGCGAGAGCTTCATGCACTAGGGCTGCCCTTTTTATCCAAAGCAATAGAAGTAATATGAACAGGTTGGCCTAAATTTGTATCCATAAATCATAGATGTTAAGAAAAAGGGGAGCCAGATGCACAAGCTCCTGCGTATGCAAAAAGAGGGGAAGGGGTACAACACAAAGATCTATAGTATATAGCCTTTCCTTGCATTTTGCAAGAGGCTTTTTCCAAGCCTTAGCCTTAAGATCAAACAATGATAACCCCACGCTTATGCCAAAGTTCCCCTTCTACAAATGTTGAAAGACATAAAATATCAATTATTGCAAAATTTAAGGAAATTTTATTCAAATGTTTGGATTCTTATGAATAAATATCAAAGACGGTTGACTTCAAATTTGATGATTAGGTAAAGGGGCATCTCTGGTGCACGAAGCTCCTGCCTATGCTGGGTCGGTGAAAGGGGTGGACCACATGGGCCTAAAGTAGGCAGCCTTACCTTGTATTTTGTAAGAGGTTGTTTCACGCCTTGAACCCATGACCTCAAAGTCACACGACGACCACATGGGCCTAAACTTAAAATTTAGAAATTTAGTACTTATTAGAGACTAACACATTATTATACGTAAGATAGAACTGTGCACTCTTCGCTCTACAAATGAGTAATGGGAGTGAACAGGCTTTGATACCAAAAGATATTCTTTGACTAGGCAAAGCCAATGAGGACCATGCAGCAGGTCAGTTTCCTTAACCAGGTAGCCCATAAAGGAAGGAATTGATAACCCAGTACACAAAGCTCTCGCGTATGCAGGATTCTAGAAAAGGGGCAGACCACAAGTATCCATAGTACGTGGTTTTATCTTGCATTTTGCAATAGGCTATTTCCACACCTAAAACCCGTTACCTCAAAGTCACACAACGACAACTCTACTGTTGATCCCATGATAAACAAAAAATTTATTTAAATGTAAAAACAAGAACGTATAATTAAAATGAGAAACATGGGGTATGTTGCATCCACAAACTTCACTGATTGGTTGAGTCTCATAAATTCTGGAGTTAACAAAATGAATGGTTCACAATATCATGTAATGGGGCACGTTTGGCTGCCCAACATGTAGTGAACGTTTTGTATACTAACCATCTCAGCCCAACATGAACTTTTGGGCGAGGAAGAAACTCTTAACACCATATAATTTCTCTTCACAAAGAGATGCTGGTAAAAAGTGGGAAAAATCGTTTCACATTGCATCTGTAGTAATCGGTTAACAACTTAGTAGTAGAGTAATCTATCAAGCAGTAAGGGACTGTCAAAGGGAAGAAGAAAGAGGGGCCCTTGGAAAAGAGTAAGAGATGCTGTTCTAAGTGTGGAAAAGAAGCACACACTACCAATTACCATGACACCCACCAACAAAGCAAGTATAATCTAATTATGTCCTCTTCATGGCAGGAATTCACAATTTCAGTCTCCTTAGGTTGATGATCTTCCATGCTGAAGTTAAAAGCACCAAGGATATGGATACAACATTTTGATCCTCTTCTACTTTGTGTGATAGTTTATATGTTTTCTTGAGTTTGGTTTATTTATGTCTTCTACCCCTTTCCCAAGGTGCATTTAATTCTACTAACATCTCATTAAATTCATTGGTTATCAACATAAGTGGAGATTACTATTTGTTTGTTCACAATCCATTTAGATCATTGATGATCAAGCTAAGTGGAGCTCAACATATAGCTTCTTGCTTGTGAAGCAGGAGACATGAAAATGACATATCAACCTTGATTGAACTCAGCATTTCAAGTGCACGAAACTTGCACCTCTCTGCAACTTCACATGATGATGACCTCGCTCACCATCAATAGCCATTTTGTTGGTTACAAGAAACAAATGGGAAAGGAGATCCTCATTTTATATATAAATTGTTTAATTTCTTATCATCACGGGTTCAAGCATGGAATCAGCTTCTTGTAAAAATGCAAGGTAAGGCTGTGTACTTTAGGCCATTGTGGCTCGCCCCTTCCCCGAACCCCGCGTAGGCGAGAGCTTCGTGCACCGGGGCTGCCTTTTTTTATTTATACATGGGCAGATATCCTAATAAAAAAACTTGTGCTTGTATTATCTTGTATTTGTTATACCAAACAATATTATATTCTCAAAACTAACAAAGCTTAGCTCTTGAAGTTTTGAAATGTGTTCTTCTTTGAACTGTGTGCAATACCATGTGTTGCTTACTGTCATAACTTGTTTACATGTGTACTAGTTTGGAGTTTGTACTCTATCTTGTGCAAATTGCTACTGTAACTTATTCAAATGTGTACTATTTGGACTTTTGCACTATATCTTGTGCAGATTGCTGCTATATCTCTATCGCACACTTAGATCAATTTACTTGTTCATAGAATGAACTAGCATACCAAACTGCATATATATACCAGCCTAAAACACACACACACACACCCCTAATTTGCTGAAGCACACACTTGCTTAAATTTGCAAAAATTGCTGCTTTATATCTTGTTCTATTGTAAAGGGCTATCATTCTTCTTGTATGAGTTTTATGTAGTTATAGGTTATAGAATTACTCCATGTGAAGTGTCATTCTCATCTTTGAAAGCAAAACAAAAGCAACTAAAACAAGAGAAGTTCATATTTGGAATTTTCATATAAGGGTCTAGTTGGATTTGAACCACCATCTTCTGGATACTAGTTCCCAAGTGCCCTATCCAATTTGAGTTGGACTTCTACTCGAGATAAACACAATTTCAAGAAAAGATCCAAATGCAAGTCTGTGGTGAATTGTTGATTGCCCCCCCCCAAAAACCATATAACTAAACACTCGTTGCATGAATTTGAAATCACAATGATTTGAGATCATGTTTTCTAGCACAAGTAGAAAATTTAACTAGATTCAAGTCGTACTCAATCCATCGTATGACGATTGAAGGTAATTCACCACATAATACTAATAATGTGATTTTAAGTTCAACTAAGATAATGCGATTTCTGCCATAGTTTAACACTTCTAAACTAACAAATCTAGTTTGCTTAATTTACTAAATTCAAAAGAAATAGTACAATAATGTAGAAGTGCTAATTGTGTTCAAAGAAAAAGGAAATTCGAGCCTATTGATATAGCCAAACAAGTGGTGAATTATTCTCCTAAAGTTATTAACCCAAGTAAGCAAGAGCACTATTTTTTGAAAAAGGAGGACCAAATATAAGTTCCATAGTTCTAATATAGATTGATTTATTTACCTTTTCTATTTAAACCATAGAATTGTACCGCTATTGTAATCATCCTCTATTAGATTAACTTAGATATTACTCATTTGCTTTCATTAGTTGTTTTTGCTTAATTTACTAAAATGAAAAGAAATGGTACACCAATGTACAAGTATCGACCAGTTTATAGAAAAAGGAAATTGGAGCCTATTGATATGGCCAAGCAAGTAATGAATTATTCTTACAAAGTTATCAACCCAACTAAGCAAGAGCACTATGATTGGAAGAATAGGACCAGATATAAATTCCATAACATAGTTCTAGTAGGTACTGGTTTATTTCCCTTTTCTATTTAGACCATAGAATGATATAACCATCTTAGTCATGCTCAATTAGATTAATTTATATATTGTTCACTTGCTTTCATTAGTTATTTTTATAGTTTATAATTAGTAAGCTAAACTTAGAGATTTGTGTGAATAAGAAGAAAAAGAATTGTTGATTTGGCAATTAAAGCATATGCTTGGGACCTTAGAGATCCTTACTGACATCTTGTAGTAAGGAAGCCCATGTAATTTATTATATCAAATATTATACACATATCTAGGTAATACAAAATCAAATACTAAAGGTCCAAGTATTGATCTTGGTATTCCTTAATAGAAAGCCTAATTATTGGAAGCAAAAGTGAACAGTTCAGAGTCACACATTGTCAATCTGGGAGAAGCAAGCCAAGCCAACTAAGCAAAATATATTAACAACAAACCTAAATGGATGCCCAGATTCCATGAGTGGAGGAGAAAATATAATAAATTCATATTACAAATTGAATTTGGTAGAAGAAGTACCAACCAAAGAGGAAAAAACTTGAAGAATTTGGTAGAAGCATCCCAAGCCAACTAAGACATAGATAGTAAAATAAGCATTGAAAATATAAATATGAAACTATACTACTCTGGTATCATCTAGAAAATTATGACATGAGAAGAGGATCTGCACATCATCAACATACTTTCATTTAGGAATGGCAATGGAGTAGAGCTGGGGCCGGATTTTCATCTGCTTTGCTCTGCCCCGCCACAAATCACTAACATGCCCACTCTGCCATGAATTGTTGACATCCATGCTCTATTGCAGGGCGAGGTTGGGGCAAAATTGATGGAATGTCTCTATAAAAGGATATAACTAGAAGTGGAAGAGAGGACATAGGCCCTTGTGGTCCTCCCCTTGCAAAAATACAAGGTAAGGCTTCGTATTATAGGTCCTTGTGGTCCAACCCTTCCCTGAACCCCGCATAGGAGGGAGCTTCATGCATCGGGGCTGCCCTTCTATAAGATTAAAATTGAATTGGCAAGAATGCCCTCATATTTAGATAGCTATTTAAGAATTTATGAGCATGTTTGATATATATATATATATGAGACCATTAATTTTAGCAAGGAGCTGCAGGTGTTAAAGACCAGATGACATTTGATTGACTAGAAAAAAGTATCTAATTGCCATTTCCTCTAACTTTTTTGTTTTCTACTTTTTCTTCGCCAATCAACTGTCACCTACTCCTTACACCTGCATGAAACAATTGAAATTACTGCTGTTTATATACACACACAAACCCCTTGGGTTGTAGTCTTTAACTCCACTAGAAGTGTAGGTCACTAATTTTCTATTTTGCCTGTCTCAAATTCAAGCAAATTAAACATCCAGACACAAGTCAGGACACACTTCTATTGTGGCATGCAAATAAGTCCCAAAAACATGATGCTTTCACAAATAATTTAATGGAAGTTCACCTCCATAGTTCTTGCATCAAAGAAGGAATTGGCATAAATTCAAAGGAGGTTCATCATCATTTTTTGACACAAATAACTTCTGTCACTGTAGAAAAGTTATGGCAAGTAAAGCTTAGGTCTTTTTTAATTCATATTTGTGTTTTGTATTCATCACTATAGACTCTTGGGATCCACCCTTCTTCGGACCCTGCATACACAAGAACTTCGTGCACCGGGCTACCTTTTAGTAGAAATCTAACCGAGTTAACATGATTCTTTGACTTTTCTCTTGGTTATTTACCACATAAGCGAAGAGGATTTTTTGACGGTTGGATGCGTGATAGACGGTCTAAATTGGTGTCAATTTAATACATCTTGAGTAGAGAATGATGCCAACTAATTTTCTACTAGATGTATATAAAACAGGAGAAAATTGTAAACCTTCAATAGGTTCACACCAAAGATAGAGATAGGCCTCATAACATTGATCCAAGTAACGGCGCATGGCTCCATCCTTTTCAGCATAGACTACCAGACTGTTGGACGTCTTGGATTGTTGAAAAGGATGGGGCCCATGCTACTTTTATCTTCTTTACCCACACAAGCAACTTATGAACACTTGGCGAAAGGGATTAGTGGGCTATCATCTGGGGGCCTAATTGGACTTCCCTTAGCCTATATATAGTATAGACCCTCAACAAGCAAACTCGAATCTCGTATCGGTGAAGCCGATCAAGGGAGAGGGAGAGGGAGAGCAGGAAGAAGCCAAGATGGGAGGAGGAATGGAAGTGAACAAGAACAGGTACATAGAAGAGTGGAATGCTGCCAGAGAAAATGTGGAGTACAACTTCCGATGGACTCGCCGTAGCTTAGCACTCGTCGGCATCTTCGGCATCGCCGTGCCAGTCCTCATCTACAAGGGCATCGTCAGAGAATTTGTATGATGAACCCTTACCCTTTTCTCCTCTCTGTCTCTCTCTCTTGCTTTCATATTACTCTATTTGGAATTCTGATCTGCTACTTGGTTCGTTTGAATTACCCTAACTTGGACCTAATTTAGTGGTCTACGAGCCGATTAATCTCGTAAGTCGTTTGAGTTTTGGATTTGCTTGAAGCCCTAGGTTTCTGCTTTCCCAGATCAATTTCTTCGCGTAATTTCTGAAATGATGATCTGCTGATAGTGGTGTTCGGAAACCAGTTGCTAGTTATAAGAAGTGCCAATTTTTGGATTTAATACCTCCCTTCCTCCAACAATCCATTATCTAATCTAGTAAGTTTAATGGGTACACTGAGAATGTTAATATCTTTTCCTCTGGAATGGCAAATTTCATTTTCTTCATTGTTGGTTCTCTCTTCCATAAAGTCTTCTATACATTTTCAAACGTTTTGAAGTAATGGATAATGTGATTAGTTTTATGTTCTGATCAAGCACTTGTGCACCAGACCAATGAATATCATCTCGTTTATAAAGAAAAATATTTGGTTCGACTATTTGGTGTGGCATCATGTATCATTTACTGAGGTACTCTGGACAAGAATAGTTGTCTGAACTAATGTTTCTGGCAGACACTAGAATCCTTGCCCGGGAGAGATGTTTCAGATATTATATTACTCCTTTAGGGCATTTAGTTTATCATTTTTTCTGACAAATTAAGAACTAGTTTGATGTGTTAATCTTCTTTATTGTTTCTTTTCCTGTCATTGCGATTGCAGCACATGCAAGATGAGGATGCTGGAAGGCCATATAGGAAGTTTCTGTGAGCAATTTGAAAACTCTGTAATAAAGGTGGATTAAACCCAACTGAGTTTTTCCAGACCATAAAATGTAAACTTTATTTGGATCTTCTGTAATCATAACTATGTTGGTACACAGTGGTCACTGTTTACAGATTTCTCACTAGTTGTGGAAGCAGGAAACAATTCATGCGTTTGTGAGTTTCTTTTTAGTGGTTCTTGGTTCATCTTTATTCACGTAGAACATGAGAATCTCATATCTTACTTGGCCTTTCTTTATCTTTCCTTTCTCTTCAGTTCAATCTTTTAGAAATATTGTTTCTCTCTTGTTTTTCCTATGGCATGTGGTGTTAAAAACATTTAATGAATTTACTCTAGCTAGAAATGCAGCTTCAAGTATAATGTACCCTGATGTTGATGTTCTATGCATTCCTTAGCAAGATTGTAAGGAACTTATCAGTCATCCTTAAGATGCATATAAGAAATCAAGTTTTTGAAAATGGATGAACCTAACAGTGCATTGATTTTACTAGTAGCTCTTTATGCAATCCATGTCCTTTTCTTATTTTAGAATTCATCAGTGACTTCTATCCCTTTTAGGCATTAGTACTTTATGGATTAAAATAAAAAATTCATTCTTCTTTAATAATTAAGTTACCTTGAGCACTTCTAATATCAACCTGTGATAAAAAAGGTGGGACAGTGAATATGCACACATGGCTCACACAAATGCACTCTGTACAGGTTGCGTGGGCTATGTATTTTGTCAGGGATTAGATGCAGACATATCCAAATTGCATTCGATGTCTAAGAGCGAGAACATGGAATCTTGGAGTATTAGTAAACATATATAATTTCGCTCTTTGCTCTTGTTTTATGGGTGTTTGGAAGAAGGGAATTAGAGGATCTTGATGATGCCAAAAAGGCTGAGGCCATTCATTGGTTTGAACATGAAACTCCCACCATTATCAAGTGTATGTGATGAATGTTGAGGTTTTCTAGTTGAAATATTTTCTTGTGATTGGAAACTAATTTCATCTACAATTGTTTGTCCATATACAATGTTAGTATTTGATTCTCTCTTGCTCTCCTCCATCCAGCTGCAGTGGACAAGCAAACAAACACCACCAATCATATTACATTGAAAATTGTTGGCAGCTGTGTGGAGGTAATGTGAATCAGCCAATATCAGGTGTGGAACAATGGAGTCTTTAGGAATTATCTATTCCCTAGGTATTCTCTGTTCCTATTTGTGTTGATAATGCTAATGGTATTGGGAGGATGGGTCCTTTATTGATGCCCTACATATTTTATTGGCTGATTTAGGAGGATATTCGTTTGTAGGAGTTTTAGTTAAAAAGGGGGCAGCCCCGGTGCACGAAGCTCCCGCCTACGCGGGGTTTGAGGAAGGGGCAGATCACAAGGTCCTATAGTAGGCAGCCTTACCTTGCATTTTGCAAGAGGCTGATTCCACACCTTGAACCTGTGACCTCAAGGTCACATGACGACAACTTTTACCGTTGCGCCAAGTCTCCCATTCTATAGGAGTTTTAGTTCCTAATGCAAAATGGTTGGACTTAGAAGTCCTGCTTGAGGCCTCAGAAATTTGGGCAATTTTGGATTGCAACCAAATGATATTAGCAACAGAATTGGCACCATCATATAGGCAAATCTACTAAAATGTCTGTTGGTGAAGTAGACTTAGCAAGAGGCAGCTTTCATTGGGATACTCCGGCAAAGTTCTTTTCATCTGTCATTGTTGCTACTCTAGACTAAGTTTTCTTAATGTCCTTGTCATTGTTGTGTTGGAGTCACCTCATGGTTGAGCCCAATGTACGAGACAATTCCAAATTGCAAGGTTGAATTGCCAACTAATATACTTCCATTGTTCTTGATTTACCATGATTGCAGTGAAGTAATAGAGATAGTGAAGTTAGATAAGTTGGCAAATCAGTAGGACTTTAGCCCTTGGAATGAAAAGAATCAAAAGGAACCTCAGGAGTGTGAGCAGCATAAATTAGTTTGTTGTCTTTGGAGATTTTAATGAAGTTCTCCATTGCTTACGTGGGCAATACCATTGTTTTTGAGGCTTAGTTTCTTGACATCAGAAATTAGTTGCATTTAGTGTGAAAAGTCATATAGTATTTTACCTGTGCCTGTTCGGATTTTTTTTAGAGGTTATCTTTGCCTGACTTGGTGGGTTGGCGGGTACATGAAGATGATCTTAGGAATCAGTTTGTTCATATTATCAGGAATTCGTTGGCCTTAGTGGTGACAAACATACTGACTAGTGAAGGACAGCCCATGCTTATTGATGCATATATGATTGGATTGGATTATGCACTATTTGTTGACCGAAGGTGACCACAGTAATCTAGTGCTTGGCTAAGAGTCAAACCAGGTCTTGTGAAGCTAACTAGTGTTGTAAGAGATCATTGATTCAGATATGAAACTAGGATTTCAGGAACCTGTCTGAAGGGAGAGAAGCCTAAATGAGGAAGAGAGTGAATTTGGGTCTCTTTTTTTTTTTTCCTTTGGTGAATCAATGTTGGGTATTACTGTTCATCAAAAGGTGAAATTGAGAAATATTGTGGAAAGAAAGAGGTGTGTGGGTGAGAATAAGAAGAAAGACAACCAATTCCAGTTTTGCATGGACTGATGAGGTTTTATCATTCACAAAAACCAATATTTCATTAGGGATTTGAGAAGATGGAGAGAAAAATAGTGTGTCAAAAGGAGTAGTAAGTAGAAGAAGAGAGCCAGATTTAGGAATATTGGATGAAGAAGAAGCACTAATCATAGAAAAGTGAGGCAGAGAGACGGGACCAATATATGAGAAAAATAAGAGTGAAAGGGGTGTCAGAAAACCAGAAGACACAGTATCCTTGAGGTCGTTACCTTGTTCTCATACCATATTAAATCTAGCAAAGAAGTTCATGCTATGGATGAGAAAGAGAGAATCTAGCGAACTAAGGCCAGTCAAAACAAAGTTCCGTTAATCGCCTCCAGGAATTAGACAAGTAGTGTATGTGTTTAATTTCCCCAAATCAAATGTAGATTTGGTTCTCGTAGTGTTAAAATTACCTTGAACTTGAGGCTTTGTGTATTTATTTCATAATTTAAATCTTTGCCCTTTCTTTAATGTATTTGACACTTGGAGAACTAGATTCTGTTCTCGTTGTTGGTTGCAAGGAAGCCTCTAATGCTTTTTCTATTCATCAAATGAAGGATTGTGAATATTCTCTCGTATGAGTTGTCTGTCAATACGCCGTCTTCTCTAGTTCAGCTTTGTTGTTTCAGCCGAGTGGTGTTGGTTTAGGTTGGTACTGAATTCGTCCGCACACCTGTATTTGACAATTTGAAGTGCATTGGATATAGCTACTGTTGATACTAGAATCAGCAGTGGATGGAAGTTTGTTGTCCAAATATATGGATACAAAGCCACGCTTCTGATTGATTGTATGTACTTGACATGGGTCGGTGATGAGGAATATTGGAAAGGTGAAAGTTACTAACAAAGTCTACAAGGAGAAAATGCTTTCCTTTGCGAGTATGATGAAGTCTCGTTTCCTAAATCTATTACTTCGTGTTTTGGAAACTTGTTTTGTTTGTTTTTATAGATTTTTATTTATTTATTTCACAGTACATTACCAAACCCGTTCAATGGTTTTCTGCTGTGAAATTGGAAAAAATTGATGAAAACAAATAAAACAAGTTTCCCAATCGTGCACTTCTAAAATCCATTTCTTGGCTATCATACCATTTGAAAAGGAAATCCTCTTGAGAGTTTCACATTAGGTACTGCATTCTGTTTTGCTGCGCTTGTCTCATCCCCTGGATTAGATGCTGCAAATTGATCCTTAAACTATTTGGTCAGACGTTTCAGTTTGAATCTGGTGCAGTTGTGGGCCGCACAAAGTCAGACGGATATTGGATAGGGAACAGCAGAGTTGTCTAACAATTAACTTCGTGGAAGAATTTGAAAATTCTGCTAAATGTGGACAATAAAACGGAGAAGCCCTGTACCGTGGGGCTGCGTGGCAAAGGATATTAATCCATTGATAATGGTTTGCGCCCAATGTGTAGCCATAAAACAGAGACCAAATTAAGTAAGAAAAAGAACAGAAGATTCTCCAGCTGTTTTGTCTGTGTTTGAATAACTTTATTCATGTTCTAGAACTGCCATTCAAATTTAAGTAAGAAAAAGAACGGAAGATTCTCCAGCTGTTTTATCTGTGTTTGAATAACTTCGTTCATGTTCTAGAACTGCCATTACTAAGGGATAACACTGTACAATTCATGGTTTTAAAGAGTTACATGACCATATGATGATGTTTTATCACATGATCCAGTTGTGGGAGGAGCTTTTCAGCAGAAAAGGTTTGCATGCTCCTTTTCCATGATGTCTCCGCTGGTAAATTGTGAGGATTTACATGCCCGTCTGAAATTATGGCCGGCAGTTAAATTGGTTGCTGATCCAAGCCGTCCATCTTTTGGAACCTACGTTGTGTATATATGCTATACCTGGAAAATTTTCTCCATTGGCAGATCCTAACCACTATTATTATTCAGGGTGTAAATGATGGCCAATGAAGTCCAAAAACAAGGGTGATAAAATCTTGACAATGAGATGGTTAAAGTTGTCTGAATCTGAGATTTTGGGCTGTTCCTGTCTAGATGGATACGTTTGAATCACAAGTGCTGGGCCTCAGCAGGTAGTTTTAGTGTACGGGTTACATGTACAAATACCAAATAGTTCGGATCCTCAGCTAGCGGTCACCTCCCCTGCATTGTCGGGCAACACTTGCGCCCGGCCCCGTTTACATAATATGCTCCAGCAATAGTCAATGATCAACTGTTCATAATTGTACTTCTATTGGCTGTAGAATCATACCTGCTGGACAATCCTGCCTCCAAGTAAAATTGGTCTTGGTTATTGAAGGTGAGCCATATATCCGCATAGATTTCAATCATCCATGTCAGGTAACCAAATTTCCGTGGATGGTGAACTTACCCACACATTGAATGCAAAACATGCATAGTGAAATTGATTTATGTGGATATAAGTCATTCATCGGGTTCAGAATGACTTAGATAGGTTAAAGATAAAATTTTAGGAACCATTGCATGCTTCTTTTTGTAAAAGATAGTGATCACACAGTTCTATTAATTTTTTTAAAGACTTCAAATAAGTAGTTTAGATCGTCCAAATGCATTGGTTTCTGTTGAGTTACCTAATTTTGGTACGATGAACATGGTGAATGACTTTGATCTACTAAAAAACTCACCACCATGAACAAAAAGAGAGTGGACTTGTTGTCACACTCTTGGGTCTTGAGCGTGTATGCCTCCCAGTACCCATAAAGGAAATGGTAAAAGAAAGATCTATGCGTGATGATAACAAAGCAGTCTGTTAAATATCACGGTAACATTGAAACGCCGGTATTATTACATTATAGTTTGGTGTTCTTCCCCCGATAGGCCCTGGGCAGCTGATCAAAGGCAGTCGTACAAGAAGCTCTGAAAAGATAAATACACTATCTGGTGTACTGGCTAAAACGGATAATTAGGGCGCAGATTTTGGTGATCCAATCTGTTGCTGCATTGTTTCAAACAGGCCATAGTCCAAAGTATGCGTCATCCTTGTAGCTACCGGAGACCAAAGTGGAAGGCAGAGACAAAAGTGGGGATGGGAAATTAGGCTATCTCTAACATTATTTTTCATTTTTAATTTCTTTATAAGAATAATAAATGATAATGTATACCAGCAATTATTGAGGTAAAAGGAAGAAATCATTTGATTGAGTGTTCAGGGAATGCATCTGAGCTCCCTGTTCCATGAAGATGACTAAGTTTCGGTTCCAGTTTTTATGGCTGATGTTTTTGAAGGGGTTGAGTGAAGACTGTCTAGCACATTGGTGCAAGGAGCCTCTCTCTCTTAAAGATGACGACTTCGAGGCCCATTTATGGGTGTATGTCTAACATTCAAAAGGAAAAAGTTTCCCTATTTCACACAAAAATAAATAAATCATAAGGGGGATGTTGCCAAATGAAGTTTCCAGGTACTACTGGGTAAATTCATGGTATAAAAGAGCGCCAGTTTCATGTACAAGCCATATTATGTCTTGGGCTGGTTTTAAATTCCACACATAGGTCTCAGTTACTTTTTGCCCAGTTTCGGGGTTCTTTTTTTCTTAAAAATAAAAAATAATTTATTTAAAAAGTTAGAAATATATTTTATTTTTATTTTAAATAGGAGAATAAGAAAAGTCACATTATCTGCAGCCTTTAACCTATTAAAATTTTTGCACGAAGCTCTCATCTATGTGAGGTCTGAGAAAAGGGTAGACCACAAGGGTCTATACTATGCAGCTTTACTTTGCATTTTTACAAGAGGCTGTTTCCAAGACTTGAACCCATTACCTCAAGGTTACATGACGACAACTTTACTGTTGAGCTGAGACGAGCTAAGGCTCCCTTTAAAAAATCTGCAGGTGTTTGCATTTTAATTTTCGAGACTGGGGATAAATCTGTATCATCCAAAAAGTGAGAAATTGGCAGCAGTACCCGGAATATAAATAGCTTTGTTTGCCAACCTGAACAGTTAACCTCACTTTTGCTTTTAGCTGGCTATGCTATCACACTTAGAGAACAGATGTAAGTTAATGGAAGATTAAATTAGGTGTGCTAGTCATTTTCCAATAATGAATTTAGTAGGTAGAATGGCATATCATCTATACGAGTTGTCTTTTGAGGTTAATGAATCCATATTAATTGGTAGGAAGATGACTAATGTGGCCTTTTTGGCTGGGGAACAAGATACATACCTTTTGCGTCGGAAATGCCTGCATGGATGTCACAAGGCATTCAATACAATAAAACGTCGAGTGCTTCAAGCGTAAAGAGGGTGAAAAGAGGAGAGTTAATTTCTGATGGTATGTTAATGGAAAATGAGTTGGAAAGGCAGAAAGTAATGCGTTTGGTAAACACAATTTGATGTGCTTCATATTTGGATAATCAGATCTATTCATCGTATTTGGCTTGTCTTAGATTGGTTAGATATCAAAATTCATGATCATTGGTTGAGTTCTGCTATCTATTTTCGCTTTATTCATCGTGACCGCTAAAGTTTTTAACTAAAAAATATATAAGGTAGAAGCATCCAACGAGTACGAATTTTGGCAGCTAGCCTAAATAGGCCTGACTGAGTGGGAGGAATGGTAAGCCAAGTGAGCACTTGGATTTAGCTTAAGGCAAGTGCACTTTACTTTCCTTTTTTGTACACTTAAGCCCTTACTATGTTGAGAATGGATTGGAAAGGCTAAGTATAATATTTCATGCCCATTAAATACTTTATCCTATGCTTTTTAGTTGTCATACTTAATTTAAAGAAATATAAAATAAACTGTAGCTATAAACTTTGAGAAACATGGGACACACTGTCTGATGGGGTGTCAAGGAGGACTAGATAAAAATGTAGATTTCAGCTGTTCGTTGGAATTAGTTGTCCGGTTCTAGTCCTTCACCTATAAAATAAAATTAATTTTGGTCCAGTTCTAATTATATTTTAGAAAAACTAGATTGGACGTAGGACCGAATAATGAGATAATAATACCCCTATTAGTTTATTATTTATCATTATTTTAACTAAGGATAATGTACTCTTTGTATTTTAAATTTTGCAAGAGTAAAAATACCCTAATCATATTATATTGGTCGTAAATAAATAAGAGTATATTACTATATTAGATATGCAGTTCAAATACAATAGACCCGTGAAATAAATAAGGATATATTATACATTTATCTTAAATAACTTAAAAACTTGTTTGCAATCTATGAAATAAAAAATCTACTATCCACATTTATTTTCTTTTATGATCAAATAAATTGGAGATACTAATATCTTTCTTTACCTTCACATATTGTTGTTGCTTTGTATATCTTATGCTAGGCTGAAAACAGATACGTATTATTATAGCCTCCATTTAGAACTTCTTCAAAATAAAAGAAGAAAAAAAACTTGTTGAACAACCAATTATATCGGATGTCCTAGCAGTATATCTTTATGAGATTTTATGATTTAATTTTCTACTTTCTTAGTACCTATCATCTTGGCTGGAATGCTATAATTACTTACAAGACAAATAAGGTTTGAGAATTGATATGGAATTGCATAGTTTGGTCCTAGTTCTTAAAGTAGGAACATAACTTCAATTTGGTATGGTTCTAGTCCTAGTGAAAAAAGAGTGGTGTAGTTCCACCCCGAAGTAGGGCAGTGACACGCACTAGCGTTATTATCTAATGTGCATGAAATATGTTAATACCATAGGATGAAATCGCTTGGCAAAGTTAGGTAAGAGCAAAAGTACATCTGCAAAAGAATGGATATTCCAAACATGAATTATTAATTTTCAAATATCACATGTTTAAGTGGGAATTAACTTTTGTCTAAACTAGTAAAGGCAAATTCATAGTACATGTAAGATTCTTGATCTTGAACACCACTAGGAGACCTTAAAGAAGCATGATGAAAAAGGCGACCGACCATGTATTATGTAGAGAAATACTAGAATGAAAGCCTTGTAGGTAACTTTCGCAAAGTGCCCCTATTTTTTCTACAAAGGGGGACCAATTTTAAATGATTGAACCTAACTTATCTGAATAATTTAGCCTTATATATCTCATAACAAAAAATCACAATGTATTCATGGCCCTATCCTCCTAAAAGCCATGCTTATGAGACTTGAATTTAGACTGTTGTTTATATAAGGTTTCAAGCGTTGATTATTTATGACAAAAAGCTACACTTCTTTAGATACTCACATTATTCTACCTACTTGTTATTTAAAATATTAGGTATTTGAAAGTGAGCCCCTTCATAAAAAAAAATGTAGGATTTCTAGGTAAGTGCCCTATGGGCCTTGGGACTGGCATTCCTCATCTAATTAAGGGAGTTGATCAAGCTCTAGAGCCACACAATGGTATCATTAGGGAGTACTAAAACATAGGTTATAAAACAAATTTTTTTTTTTGAGGCTGTACATTGTTATAGCTTTTGCAAACATTATATTTTGGGAGTTTCAAGAAAGCTTTAGGCATTGTTTTAGGTAAAGAACAAATAAAACCAAAAAGAATTTTCTTCATTCTATTCAAATTAATTATTGAAAACTTGGGCTTAAAATGAGAGCGAGAAAAAAATACTAGAGGAGTTTTAAACATTGGGTTGATATGTCAAGCCCACTAATCACCCCATATTGTCACATATGCTTTGACTCACGTGATAGTTCAAATCAATGGAAATCCACTAGACAAAGAAGATCATAAAAAGACTAAATCACCCCTTATGAGAGTTGTACCAAATTTTCTCTGACAATTAATATTCCAAGATATTAAATGTAAATACATGAGTAGCGATGATATTTCTCACTTGAAGGAACTGAAAAAATTATAAACAATATGCACATAGATGGGTTTTGCCTATATGGCTATACCAAATGGTTTGTACATCCATTTCTTCATATAATTTTGGGATGTCCTGAAAGATAATTTACTACAAAGAATTCTGTGAATATGGCCTAGTGAGATAAAAAAAAATGGCAGCCGCATTTTTTGTACTCATCCTAAAGAATGAAAACACATTCTTTCAAGGATTTGCCTCACATGTTTGATTAGTAGCCCTAACAAAATTATTTCAAAAGCCTGTGTAAAAAGATTGAAGAAAGGCCTCTATAAGAAAATAATTTGCATTGCCTTCCCAATGATAGGTCATTGGCGGTTCTACAATTCTCAACAATTGCATGGTGTCTATTGCCAAATTAGACTTAAAAAGCTTGCATTCTCAATCTCAAGAGTGGTTATAATAGATGCAACTAGGAGTTTGTGGAACACATATTCAAAGAAGACTCATTCCAACTCAAGATTGATAAACTAGGTTTAGATTATACTCGAAGTATTAAGATTCTCTATAATGCTAAAAGGTAATATTCAATTGTGTTTTCTCAGTTTGAATGGAAAAAGGGCTTATAGTAGGTAGCCTTGAACCTGTGACCTCAAGGGCACATGATGACAACTTTTACTATATGCTCTTGTGGTCCGCCCCTTCCTCGGACCCCGCATAGGCGGGAGCTTCGTGCATTGGGGCTGCCCTTTTTTGTTTTCTCAGTTTGAAGGGCTCTATGAGAAGAAGATCTTCTTGATTCTACTCTTTGCCATTTTGCAAGCTATGAAAAAAGCTCATCAACAACAATCTCGTTTGTGGTTTGTGATTAATAGTGTTGCTTTGTTTGGTTGGCAAAGAAGGGGGTAAGGCCTTTTTGCCTTTTCTTAAAATTTATTAATAAAATTTATATAAAATATTAAACTAATAAAAAATGGGCCCGAAAATGAAAAAAAAATTCAATAGTTTTTTAGATTAAAAAGTCTCCAAGTAGTAGTTGCAGGGAGGTGACTGTAAATTTTCCAAGAGATAAAAAAATCCCCCTACAAACCATTATTTCATATAAAATTCTCCCGCAAATAGCGCATCAAGGCGTTGGACTTATCTTTGTCCTGGTTGGGCGTAAGTGGTAATGCGGCGCACGTTAGCAGAATATTCTCTTGTAAGTCAGTCGCTCCACCCATCCCGAAACAATGTGCGTCACGCGCAAGCCTTCGATTTGGTTGCAGTAGAGCAGTCAAAGCGACAGGTCCTCTTCCGGGCCCACATTCACACTCACGAGCACATCACTAGTGCGACAGAGAACAGAACGTGCGCCTCTTACGCACCCCGAGTAAGTTAGCGTTTGTTCCTGTACGTACCTTCTTTTCTAAGTTGTAAATGAAAACCAAAATCCATCTCGTCAAATTGGAATTCACTCTCTCTCTCTCTCTCTCTCGCTCTCTCTCAAGTTCTTCGATTTACTGTTTGCTGTTCTCCACAAACGTTACAAGCTATTTCTCTCGCCGATAGCCGTTACAGAAACCCTAGCTTTTGATCTGTGAAACCCTAGCTCAATCTCTTCATTATTCCCGCAGAGCAGTTTCAGGTAGTAGATTTGCTGTCTGTTTGGAGAATTCTCGTCGCATTTTTGGTCTGGAACGGGAAATAGAGGAAGTTTTTAGGTCTGTCTGATTTTGATGAGGTTCAATCTTACGATTCGTTGTGCAAGATAGGATCGTACAAAATTCAGCGACCGGGTTCCGGGGGTGAATTGCCCCAGGGCAACGACTACGGATTGTTTCCCGTTGCCCGGAGGATGGATTCCTCGCATGCTGTGGGACTGGAAATGGACGACATGGAAAGTGGAAGTATGGCGCCCTTCAATGGAAGGCCGAGGACATTTCCGAGTATGAGGAGTAAATCTTATACCCCATTGGTAAGAAACAATGCATTTATCAAAATTGCAATCTGGTGATATATCGCTGTTTTTGACGTTGAAAGTGAATCGGAGTTGTTTTGTGGTATTGACTGAAGGTTGTTAGTGGTAACTTGTGTTAGAATTGGAACTTACTTTTAGATGCTGAATTTTGTCTTATGATAATGCCCAATGATAGTAGTCTAAAAAAAAAGAAACAAGTGTACCAAATGACAGTCACCAGGCTTAGTGTTTCTTTAGTCTCGGACTTGAGAGTCTGTTGGAGTAGATACTAGATCTTATTTGAGCTTCTAAACATATAGAATTGCGAGGTGCCAATTGTGCCTGACTATAAATTTGGGTCTGCTTCTACGGTTCAGACTCACAGTTATTAGCGTAGCCGTTATTTATCCTTAGTCTTCTTTGATTCAGACTTCAGAGCAGGTTAGAGTATAATTTGAGCCTCTGCACATTTAGTATTGCAAACCAGACGGTCCAAATCCTGTCCAACTTGGAATTTAGGTCTACATCCAACGTCCAATCATCACCTTCTATGTAGAACAGCTGCTATTTCAAGTTGTTGAGGATGGAAGTTAAATCGAATTTATCTTTAGTGTCTGGACTACCAATAGATCTTCCTTGGTTCGGGATTTTTGCAAGACAAGGCACCATGATTATGTCAGCTGATATTTGCGCCAAAAGTTCTGCCTGGTGCAAAACTGGTGCATCTGTAGAATGGGTTGTGTAGTAAACTACTCTAAATTTTATTGTTTCTTGAAAGTGAGGTTATTTTATAAACTAATCCGCATCCTAAGTGTAAAGATTGGGAATTGATATAAGGGGTAATTACTTACCAGAGAGCAAGTGAAGGTACAAAAGACATTGACTCTGGTATATGATACATTGTATCAAGAAAAAGTGTAACCTGTGATTTTGGTAGACTTATCATCCCATTCCAAGTAATTAGTAAGCCATGCAAAGGTTTGACAGCTGATCTCTGACCACCAAATAAACAGCCTCTTTAGGTTGTAGATACCATGCTTACTGTTTCCTTCTGTTGAAATGTGCCATTCTAGGTTGGTATCTGATCTGTGTTGGTCTTGATTGTTATAGCTCCTTCCAATTCTCTTGGGTATCTTCTGTTTGCAATTGGTGGAAGTATAATAATCCTCAAATTTGAACCTTCAAGTATCTTGTTGGTGTTCTACAAGTCATTTCAAACTCCATGTGTCAGACAGGATATTGTACTTGTTTGGCTATACCATACAGGTTACCTTAAATATTACTCTAGGACACTCCAGTTGCTTGGTGCTTTGCATGACAATTTAGTGTCATGCTTTGTTGGACACTGGAGAATAAAAAGTTAAGGTATCGGATACCTTAAATTGTGGATGTTTGTGCTTCCCTGCAACTATATTGCTTGCATTTGTTTGGATACACACATCTGCATTTAATGAAAATGACAGCTTCTTGCATTTCCACCTGCCTTTTCCTCTTTGTAGTAAATTGCTTAGTGTTAAAGCTGCGAGGGGACTAAGACGGTAATGGCTGCTTTCTTTCTTTTCATTCTTTATTTCTCCTTACTTGTAACATCTTTGCAATTGGAATACTTACCTCTATATTATCATTTGTACGGATGTGCTCATGAGCTGGGAATTTCTGAGTTACTTATGCTGGAGCCAAGAACATTATTTACCCATTCCAAATATCTTGCTAATTTCTTCATAAGGACTAGTGCTAATAATGTCTTTATCACTTTAATACCCATTCCCAGTTTCCTAGGGGCTATTAATCATTGTTGTTCATGAATAGTAATGTATAGATGTGAGCTTTAATATAGCTTTAGTCAGCACTCAGAACCAAGCATTGCCAATTTTTGCACTGGTTTCTAGCTCAAACAGACAGAAACACATCCCTGCTGCCACTGATGAATGACAAAATGAATTCATAATCATAGAGAAACCATGTCGTATGGTATCATTACGGAATTTAACACAATGTTCCTTTGGGGTTGTATTATTTCCACTCATGCTCACTGCGTTCTGTTCAATCATACCTCTCCAGTTGCAAGACATGCTGAAGCCTTTGGATGTGCATACACTGCTAAGGCTGATATTGTCTTTCTGAAACCAACACATTTCTCTGTTCTTGTAGCTGTGGTTCAACCTGTGAAAAATGGAGACTTTCAAGTGATAGAACGTCGAGGACAGAGAGAAGTTCCTCCGGCTTGTAGATGTAACACTCCAGGAGAGTGGACCTCCACATAGTTTTAGAAGTGTAAAACATCCATTTGTTATGTCAAAATGTAAAAACCAAGACAACGCAAAGCAACTGTTCCTTTGGAAAGCTTATCCAAACATGTTGATGTGAGAAAGAAAAGTTGGACTGTCCTCAAACTTCTTACAGGCCTACAGTGCTCTCCTGGAATGAGCAATAACTTCTTCCTAAGCTCAGAAGTCTATAAACCCCATAACTTTTTGTACGTTTTGGTTGAATCAAAGCTTATAGTTCCTTCTAATTATCTGAAAGTACATTGGTTGCTTGTTTATTTGAGTAACCTATACAAATGATGGTGATCTATAACAAACTTTTTGTTGTTTTCATGACTACTTGATTTCTGCAGATATTCCGAATCTTTATGGGAGTAAATGTTCGTGTTGTTCTTTTCGTCTTTCTGTTGGGCTTTGGAGCAATATTTTACATTGGAGCAAGTACTTCTCCAATTATTGTGTTTGTCTTTTCTATCTGCATCATCAGCTTCCTTTTCTCAGTCTATCTTATTAAATGGGTGCTCGCTAAAGACGAGGGACCTCCGGAGATGGTTCAGGTATGTCTTTCCATTCTATGTTTAGCTGGTCTTGTCAAATTCCTTCCTCTTTCACTTGCTTACTGCTGTCTGGTGTCTTGTTTGCCAGTTCATATGTGGATTCTGTTTGCTTCTTTTGATTTTCTTTTATCATTATAATGTGACAGTAAAGTTAAGTTGGTAGTATCCATTATTTCATTGCATCATCATCATGATGAGTAAGCAAGTGAAAGAGGAAGGAAATTTCATTGCAAAAGCTCGAAAAGAAATTTCATCAGAGAAAACCATAAGAAAGTTCCTTTTCTTTACAAAATTGTGCTCAATTTCATATGCGGCAATTCTACCAAGATCTCTTGATTAGTTGGGGGCTTAGTACCAGGTGCAGAGTGATGCTTAAATGGTTTCTCAGTGAAATAGTGACTACAATTTTGTGCCTTGCTGCTTGGAATGCTTTTAATTATTTTCTTATGGACACTGTTATTTTCATTCAATGCTGCATGCTGTGTTTTGAAGGGAATCTAAGGCTACAGCTCAATAATTTTTTTCACATGCATTTCATTCTCCTACAGATTGTTTGCTTGGCATAACACGCATGATCCTCAATTCTTTGTTGAAAGATGCTCAACTATGATAAGTTGGTTGTGAACTAGTCTTGTTTGTTGTGATGATCTGTACTTAAAATTGAATAGACTGCTTGGTTGAATTGGACCCATACCCATAGTATTTGCTTGGAAGGAGAAAACCAATTATTGGAGTAATTCTGTTGGTTGAACCAATTTTTCTGGATAGTTGGAAGCTGGCAGTTTGGCTCAACACTAAAGCCGACATTTGGCCATTTTCCCCCCTCTATAAGGATATTGTAATTAAGATCTTTTAGTGCTTTCCATCTTCACTTCAAAATATCTGGTATTGGATTTCCTTTATCACCTATAAGTTATAAGTCAAAGTTATTTCGCATCTTCCTGTTCTGCCAGAAGTTTTACCAGATCAACAGTTCTCCATCCTTGCTCTAGCTCTGAGAGTTTGAAGTTGAACTCCCAGCTCCTTTTACTGAGGAAAATCATGTTTTTATGTGAGAATCATGTGTTTTTATGGAGATTCAATTTTTTCAACCCTGGTCACAGCTGAGGAAAATTGAAGCAGACATTTTGAGGTTAGCATTTGGTTCAGTTTTCATTATGCTGTTCAAATTTTTTATACAAAAATGTTTGCGAGAGAGGAATTGCAAAAATGCTTGTGTGCATCTTGTATTTTAATACGCTTGTGTTTGTTCTAAAAAATTTCTTGAAGTTACTGTGGTTGATTTCTCCAGTAGAACATGGGAGTTGCTGATACACGAGGTACTCTATCTTGCTTGAATGGCAAAGAGGAGACAAAAATGTCCTTATTTCCTTCTTTTACATTATTGTCTTTGTTTTAGCTTTGAGTAGCAGGTTGGTTTCAGCAAAAAGTGTGCTTGTACTTTTTTATCATCTTTTGAGTAGGAGAACGAAGGAGGGTGAGAGGAAAACTGTTTTGAAACTCATCCATGTTGGACATTGGAGTAGAAGAAACTAGGCTTAGGTTAAGATCCAAGTTGACCGTTTGCAGTTATGATGATTATTAATTACAGTATGTAATTTAGCCAAGGCCAACTAGTTCCCATGTCATTGTTTCTCTAACCAAAATGTATTAGTTGATGCTCAGGTGGATACATTTTAAGGTATGTAATCTTGAATAGTGGAATATAACATTCACTAAGCTGAAGTTATCTTCTCGTTTGTGTTCCAAGAAAAACATTTGCTAACATCAATCTGTCATTACCTTTTCGATAACATACACTGTAGAGATGACATAGCACATTGATTCTTCATCAAAAGTTTGTTTGTACCTCTACAATTTTATGATTCTACATTTTAAAATATGAGCTCTTAATTAACACCTTTAAGATGTCAAAAAGGAAGGATATTTTCTACTTCATGTTTTGACCCGAGTTTGCCTCTGCTTTATAGATTTCAGATGCAATAAGGGATGGGGCAGAAGGTTTTATCCGAACCCAGTATGGGACTATTTCCAAAATGTCTGTATTGTTGGCATTGGTTATTCTCTGCATATATCTCTTCAGAAGTACAACTCCTCAACAGGAGTCATCTGGCATTGGAAGGTACTATATTCTGCTTTGGCTATCAATCTAATTAATTGTATAGAGATATTAGTTAATATCATATGGCTTTCATCTTTATTTTTTGCTTTTGAAAGTCATATGCCATTGGTCTCTATTCCAGGCAGATAGGACATGTCTGTTCGTGTGGTGTATCTAGCATGGATGTTTCATGGTCATAATATCTTATCAAGCAATGTGAGAATAGCCATCTGATCAGTGGCACCATATTGTGATAGAACATATTCAATGATGCTGATTAGAGACATGTTGTCACCTTGCCAAAGCGTGAGAGTAGGTCATGGTCTATCATTAGTGGGGCACATCCTTTCTGAGGATTTTACCATGGCAAGACATGTACCATATGTACTTTGGTGCATCTAGAGCTAATAAAGATCTTGAACAGAGACAACTATACATATGGGAGGTTGTAATTGAGAAAGGGGTGCTCCTGCTGGAGTGGTTAGGATAGAACTTCTGTTTAGGAAAGGAAAAGCATTAGTTAGAAAAGAAAAAATGCAGTCAGAAGCTCTCCTCTTTCCTCGCTCTGAATCTGCCTAAAGCATATTTTCCACCTGCAGGGCCTTCTTCACTCTTTGTTGCCACTATCAACAGTAAGTTTTTGTCTTAGGTGAGGGTTGTGAAGTGAAGACTTCTATCCTAGGCAGTTCATTTTACAACTGAAGAGAGTTGTAGCCTAGAGCAAGGGTGCTAGGAGGCTTAGGTGCTCCTATCTGATGGAATCAGGAGATAGATGGATGTCTGGAGCCTCTTGCTTGCTAGCCACTCTAAGAACACACCTATCTGATGGAATCAGGAGATAGATGGATGTCTGGAGCATCTTGCTTGCTAGCCACTCTAAGAACACACATTTTATCTGGGCCTAGTTATGTGATGATGGTTTAGTGCTGGCTTGTTGAGTCTGTGTGAAGAGAAAGAGACATGTGATTTTGCATACACTAGTCAAGTTTATGCTTGATGGATATTCAATGTACAGTTCTTTTCTTAAAAGAGGCACGTGTAACTGATGGGAGGGCAGTGAATTGTCAAACTGCTCTCACGTACAAATAAGTGATGGATTCAAGGTGGGAATTCCAGCTGATATGCAAATCAGCTGGAATTCTCACTCTATGTGATGTCTGTGTCTGTGTGGCGTACCTTTCAGAACTGATCTGCTGCTGACTCTGGACAAATTCTTCTTGTGTTCATACAGATCAGCATCTGCTTATATTACAGTCGCTGCTTTTCTTCTTGGGGCTCTCTGCTCGGGTGTTGCAGGGTATGTTGGAATGTGGGTGTCAGTACGTGCAAATGTTCGAGTCTCCAGTGCTGCTAGACGATCTGCTAGAGAAGCATTGCAGGTTTTCTCTGAAAACAGTTCTTGAGTTTTGGTTGATTGAAGAACCATTTCAGACTTCATTTTTGTTTTGAACTTTGGCACGCAGGTTGCTGTTCGTGCTGGTGGTTTGTCTGCCATTGTAGTTGTTGGTATGGCTGTAATGGGAATCGCAGTCCTGTATTCGACATTTTATGTTTGGTTGGGGGTTGATTCACCAGGTTCCATGCAGGTTACTGATTGTAAGTTTTTAATTCCTGATGTACTTTGGCATTCTGTCCCTCAAGTTATCTGTCATATTAGATGCTGGGGAATGATATTCTTGCCTCTCAGTTTGGCGATTCCCTGCCTTCCTATTATTTTGGGGCATTAATTTTTTTTTTCCAAGTGTTCTCTAGAGAGAGAACCCTATAATGCCCCATTAGTCCAATTAATCTCAGCTGCTATCTTTTGCTACAGTCTAGCCATCGATATCATGACCACATACCCAAAAGATACACTAACCTCAACTCGACCACATACCCAAAAGATACACTAACCTCAACTCCCTGCCGAGAACTAGATTCCAGCCAAAGACTAAATTAATCGTCAGAGCAAGATCATTAAAGAAGAGATCTTTCGTCAAACCATAAAGACAAGGGTTGAATTCTTGTTTCCATCTTCGCTATTACACCCTATGTGACAGATGGAGGAGATGGTGCAAGTTCGACAATTAGAATGGTATCTGAGGGCATTTGTCACCTACAGATAATATAAATTTAAAAGTGTATGAAAGAGGGGCAGGACTTGTCAAATGGAGTGGTGGGAGTATCCCTTTATGTTTTGTATCTACACATATTACATTTTGTTAATTACGAGTATTATTTGTAACAATTTATTTGTTTCTCTTTTTATAAGTTTTGAATTGCACAATGTGAAGCTGATAAATGGAATAACTGACCCTTTCATTTCATTCACATCAACAGTAAGTAGGTATTTGTTATTGTTGTCGGTTATTTCACGACATTTTTTATGGTGGATGTGGCTTGACAGCCTTGATCATTGATCGACTTGCTTGATGAAACATCAATATAGACTTTATGGGTGGCATTGTGGGGACAATGACACCATAGGTTGGGGGAAAGAGCACTTCTTCTCTTATACTTGGGGTTGAAGATGGCTAACTTCTCTTCCGTTTTGCTATCAGTTTTGTCGCAGGACTACCAGTCTTGTGAGGTTTCCACTAAGCATGGTTCTGTGTTGCTGGAGTATTTTGTTTTGGTTCCTTGCATGTGAGTATTAAGACCGTAAGACAGGCATCATGATGCTCATTTGTGTTCCATATAACTGCCAACTTGGGTAATTGTCTAAAACAAATTTGATGGTAGAAGGAAATTGGAATTATGAAACAGAAGTAAATACCATGTGGACTAATATGGCTGAGTCCATTAAGAAAGTGGCAAAAGATGTCTTAGGAGTATCTAAAGGTAAAAGGCTATTAACAAAGGAAACATGGTGGTGGAATGAAACAGTGCAAAAATTCTGGTATTAAAGAAAAGCGAATGCATTTTAAAGCATGAGAGAAGATTAGAAATAATGAAAACTATGAACAATATAAGAATGCTAAAAGCGTTCTAAGAGAATAGTAAGTGAGGCTTTAAACTTAAAGCATATGATGAGCTCTATAATGGTAGGAACAAGAGAAGGTGAGAAAGATGTGTTTAAACTTGCAAAGGTGAGAAACGGAAGAGTAAGGACTTAGAGCATGTTAGGTGCATTAGAAGCGATGATCAAAGGGTATTAGTCAAAGGCAATGAGATCAAACAAAGGTGGGAAATCTACTTCCAAAAATTGCTAAATGACAATGGCCACGAGAATAGAGGAATTGAAAATACTATAAATCTAAATAACCTTTGGATATTATAGATATGAACGTGGGATTAAAATGCTTGAAGTAAAAGAGGCCTTGAGAAAGATGAAATCGGGAAAGACCATGGGACGATGGTATACCAATAGAGGTTTGGAAGCATATGGGAGATATTGGGGTAGTTTGGTTGACCAAGTTGTTTAACAAGATTATAAAATCAAAGAAAATGCCGATGAGTGGAGGAAAAGCTCTATTGTACCAATCTATAAGAATAAAGGAGACATTAATTCATGCACTAATTATCGAGGGATCAAACTTATGAGCCACACCATGAAACTTTTTGAAAGAGTCATTGAGGAAGAGGCTACGACATGAAACAAGTGTATCGAAGAATCAGTTTGGTTTCATGCACAGAGTCTACCATGGAAGCTATTTTCTTACTAAGACAATTAGTAGAGAAATATAGGGAGAGGAGAAAAGACCTACACATGGTCTTTATTGACTTAGAGAAGGCTTATGATAGAGTCCACAGAGAGTTAATATGGAGGGTGTTAGGTGTTAAAGGGGTTTCTCGGGGGTATATAGACATAATTAAAGATATGTATGAGGGAGAAATAACAAATGTTAAGACCCTTAGTGGCGTGGTAGTGATTTTCTGTCCTTGTCGGATTGCACCAAGGATCGGCATTAAGTCCATACCTTTTCACATTAGTTATGGATGAGTTAACAAAACATACGCATGAGGAGATTCCCTGGTGCATGCTATTTGCGAACGATATAGTCCTACTTGATGAGACAAGGGAGGGGTGTCAACATAAAGTAGAGCTATGGAGAGAAGCGGTAGAATCGAGAAAGGATTTAAAATTAGGCCAGAACTAAGACGAATATATGGAATGTAATTTTAGCAAGGAGAGTAGGAGTGGAGCACCGGTCGAGATTGATAACCAAGAGGTCCCCATGAGAGACCACTTGGAGTACTTAGGATCATTGATCCATGAGAGTGGAGAGATTGAGAGGGAGGTTACCCGAGAGAATCCAAGCGGGTTGGAACAAATGGAGATGTGCATCGGGGGGTTTTATGTGATCGGCGGGTGCCACTCAAACTAAAGGGGAAAATTCTATAGGATGGCTATAAGGCGAAGCCATGCTCTATGGATCGAGTGTTGGGCGGTTAAGGAACATCATACTCATGGTGAGTGTTGCGAGAAATGAGGATGTTGAGATGGATGAGTGGTAAGACAAGAAAGGATAGAATTAGAAATGAAAATATTAGAAGAAATTTAGGGATAGCACCAATAGGTAACAAGATGAGGGAGATTAGACTTAGATGGTTTGGACATGTTCAAAGGAGGCCAACAACGGCACTAGTTAGAAGGAGTGAGGCAATACAAGTTGAAGGTTCTAAAAGGGCAAGGGGAAGGCCCAAAAGAACGTGGATAGAAGTGGTGAGGAAAGATTTAAAAACTTTGGGACTAAATGAAGCCATGGTATTTAATAGAGTGGAATGGAGGAATAAGATTCATGTGGCCGACCCCTAATTGGGATAAGGTCTTGATGATGATGATGATGATGATGAAATTTGATTGGTTCATGAGGAGCTTGGCCTTTCACAAATTGTGTAATTGATATTATTGTGATTTTACCTATTGAGATTTCCTAGGAGTATCCAAAGGTAAAAGACAACGAACAAAGGAAACTTGGTGGTGAAGTGAAAAAGTGCAAAAAGTTATTAAAGAAAAACGTATGTGGCTTTAAAGCATGGAAAAGGACTAAAAATAATGAAAACTTTGATTAATATAAGAATGCTGAAAAGGTTGTTAAGGGAGTAGTAAGTGCGGCTAAACTAAAGGCATATGATGATCTCTATAATAGATTAGGAGCAAGAGAAGTTCAGAAAGAGTTGTTTAAACTCGCAAAAGCAAGAGAAAGGAAGAGTAAGGACTTAGACCACATTAAGTGTATTAGAAGTGGTGATCAAAGGGTATTAGTCAAAGATGACGAGATCAAACAAGGATGGGATAGTTATTTTCAAAAATTTCTAAATGATAATTACCTTGTGAATATAGGGATTGAAAGTACTGTAAACTCAAATACCGTTGGGCATTATAGATTTGATTGTAGTATCAGAATACCTGAAGTGGAAGAGGCCTTGGAAAAGATGAAATGAGGAAAGGCTCTAGGGCCTGATGGTATATCAATAGAGGTTTGGAAGTATAGGGAGATACTAGGGTAGTTTGGTTGGCAAAGTTGTTTAACAAGATTGTAAAATCAAAGAAAATTCCTGATGAATGGAGGAATAACTTTATTGTACCTATTTACAAGAATAAAGGAGACATACAAAATTGCATTAATTATTGAAAGATCAAATTTATGAGTCATACTATAAAACTTTTGAAAGAGTGATAAGAGGCTACAACATGAGACAAGTGTATCCGAGAACCAGTTTGGTTTAATGGCTGGGAGGTCTACCATGGAAGCTATTTTCTTGCTTAGACAATTGATAGATAAATATAGGGAGATGAGGAAGGACCTCCATCTTTATTAACTTAGTAAAAGCCTATGATAGGGGCCTTAGGGAGTTAATATGGTGGGTGTTGGGTGATAATGGGGTTTCATAGGGGTATATAGGCATAATTAAGATCTGTATGAGGGAGTGGTAACAAACGTTAAGACCACTAGCGGAGAGGTTGGTGATTTCCCTATCTCTATAGGATTGCACCAAGGATTGGCATTGAGCTCGTACCTTTTCACGTTGGTTATGAATGAGTTGATAACACATCTGCATGAGGAGATTACATAGTGCGTATTATTTGCAGATGATATAGTTTTGATTGATGAGACAAGGGAGGGTGTAAACACAAAGCTAGAGTTGTGGAGATGCATTAGAATCTAAAAGATTTAGAATTAGTCGAACTAAGATAGAGTATATGAAATGCAATTTTAGCAAGGAAAGAGCGGGAGTGGAGCACCAATAAAGATTGATAACAAAGAAGTCTCCCTAAAAGAATACTTCCGATACTTAGGATCTATAATTCATGAGAGTGGAGAGATTGAGAGGGAGGTTACCCAAAGAATACAAGCGAGTTGGAACAAATGGAAATGCACCTTTGGAGTTTTGTGTGATCGGAGGGTGCCACTCAAACTGAAAGGAATATTCTATATGATGACTGTGAGGCTGGCCATGCTTTATGGATCAAAGTGCTGGACAGGTAAGGAACAATATGTATATAGGATGAGTGTCGCCAAAATGCGGATGTTGAGATGGATGAGTGGTAAGACAAGAAAGGATAGAATTAGAAAAGAAAACATTAGAGGAAACTTAGGAGTAGCACCGATAGGTAACAAGATGAGGGAGATTAGACTTAGATGGTTTGGACATGTCAAATGTAAACCAAAAAAGGCACCAATTAGGAGGGGTGAGGCGATCCAAGTCGAAGGTTCTAAAAGGGCAAGGGGAAGGCCCAAAAGAACGTGAATAGAAGTGGTGAGAAAAGATTTAAAAGCTTTGGGACTAAATGAAGCCATATCACATAATAGAGGAGAATGGAGGAACAAGATTTATGTGACCGACCCCTATTCGGGATAAGGTCTTGATGATGATTATGTTTTTATGATACTTATACAAGACGATGGACTTCAATAGAATACTGATAGACTGCCCCTTCTATATCAGGTTCTTTGCTGTTACTATCAGCCTCCAGTTATCCTGGCTTCCGATCTTATAAACTAGAATGTGTCCCTCAAAACCTGAAAAGTATTAGCCTCCATGGTGTTAAAGATTATTGTGCTACCATCTGATCCTTTTGCCGCTGCAGTTGCATTGAGAAATCTTGCTCAATAAGTAATCCAGCCATTCTCTCATACTGCTTTTCCTTGTTTTAAACTGACATACTAGAAGGATGTGCTTGTTGGTTACACAAAATGCATTTTGAAAGCTCCAACTTTATACATTTCATTCATTCTTGAGGCCTAAATGGGGAGGAATAACAGCTAATGCTGTTCTCCTATTACCTTTTCTCATATGGATCTATTTCTTGGATGTATCATTGGTTGGCAACTTTGTCTTGTCAGCTTTGGATCATTTGATGGATGTAAAGAAAAAATAAAAAGGCATGGGGCCTTTCAACCTTTCTTCTCGTAGGTGGAGAATTGAGATTATGGGAGGAGGTGATGCTGATAGTAGATAACTACTTGGTTGAAAATTTTTGATTTCAAGAGCAACTAAATTATCGATGATTGTCAAATGAATATGGGATGTGTCTTAAACTTGTTTTCACTTCAGGGATTCTTGTTTGTGGGATAACTATTCACTCTTCCATGGTGGTTCCATTTATTCTGCCTTCTCTTGAATTGGTTGCTTGAGGTTAGATATTTACAGTTGCATCTAGTTATGGAATGCTAAGGTTGGTTTGCATGAGGTCCCAGGGCAATGGGCAGGGGTCACTTGGTGCCAACTGCAACCTATAATATCTTCAAATACTCTATATGATCTGGTTGACATTGGTTTTTGAGGTTCTTGACTTGCCATGGTAAGATCTCAGATTTTTTTTTTCCTTAGATGTGGATGATTCTAGAACATCTTGATATAACACGATGCCAATGCCTTGAATGTGCTGTCACTCCTTTTGTTTAAACTAATTAGCACTTGCAGTACGTTTGCTTCTCTATGACAAGTTGGCTCTTATCCTTCTGTTATGCAACCTTACTAATATGTTTAGGTTTTTTTAATTATAACTTTGGCTTTGGTTAAGTGTCTGTTTCACATAGACCATTCTGTAGTTCACCCGGTACCAGAATTTTTCTGCTTGATTATATTGGGTAACATTTTTCTGCTTGATTATATTGTGTAACAATTTTCTAGGCTATTATTGTTGGTGTTCTCTGTGAGCTGTTGCTTGACATATGCGGTTTTCTCTCACAGTACCTCTTCTTCTAGTTGGCTATGGTTTTGGAGCGTCCTTTGTTGCACTTTTTGCTCAGTTGGGTGGAGGAATATATACAAAAGCAGCCGATGTTGGAGCTGATCTTGTGGGAAAAGTAGAGCAAGGAATCCCTGAAGATGATCCTCGGAATCCTGCTGTGATTGCAGATTTGGTATTTTGAAAGCTCTATCATCAATTTTTTTTTCTCTCTCTCTGCTTTTTATCTGTTCTGATTAGCTTGTTTTATGTGTCTCTTCAGTCAATGGATCTTTTTACTGCATACTGATGATAAATCATCTGATTCGATTAGTTGTGGATCAATTTATGATTTTGCATTCAAGTTAATCTACATTCATCATACTAGAAGTGCATGGTGCTTGTAGATAGTTCTGTTGAACTTGTTAAGCCAACTCCAAGCTGGTGTGGTTTCCTTTGCTTTCTTTTAGTAGTAAACAGAAAGCCTGGATTCTTAACATTGTGTACCCATTTAATTATTTTGAGTCATGAATAATGTAATTTCTTTCCTGTGACTAAATCAACAACTCTTCTTTTCAAATTATGGCTGCAAATGGGTATGCTCTTTGATGACCCTGTTGAGATTGCGCTCATTTTTATCATGTCTGCATCCAGTTCCTTGATCATGTTATATGTTGGGTTGGATTTGATCTTGGAGATGGCATGTGTAAATTGTCCATCTAAATTTTCCAAGTGGGCTGAAGAGTCCATATCTTTTTCCGAGGTATGAAGTGGAAGATTGTAACACCTTGGGTCTTAACGGTACATATATTGTCTGTTTAGGCCTAAGTCTCATGGTTTTGCTCTTCCCCCTAGGGAAAATGCTTATGCATTGAGAGAAATACTCAAGCCTTATAACAAGTCCAAACTTCTTCCCCCCTGGCAATATGAGATTAAACTATCAGGATTACCTGAAGCCTGGCCTCTTATAGCTTGACATACTCCCTTTGGGACCGCCCACCAAGACTGCCCTCTAGGATCCCTCTTCCTCCCTTAAGGAACACGCGTCCCTGCATGCAACCATTCTTTGGGTCCACCGAGTGACCATGTGAGATCTAGGCCCACCATCAAGAGGGGGTGCGGCTCTTATATCAATTGTAACACCCTGGGTCCCAACAGTATATACACTGTCCGCTTTGGCCTAAGCCTCACGGTTTTGATCTTCCTAACAGGCGTATGTACTGAGAGGAATACCCAAACCTTGTAACTAGCCTAGACTACTTCTTCCCAGACAATGTAATAAAACTCTCAGGATCACTCGAAGCCTGTCATCTTGTAGCTTGACATCCTCCTTTCCGGATGGCCCACCAAGACTGCCATCTAGGCTCCTTGGATAATTGGTTTTTGAATGAGACATTGTTTTCATTTTTCTTATTGAAAGTAATGTTTCAAGAAATAAGAAGAATAGGTACAAGCTTCTTCCAGTTCTGATCACAATTATTTTCACCATTAATTAGGCCGAGTCTAGAGAGATCATGGCCCAAATTTTATCAGCTCTACTTACGATATCATTTCTTAAATCTTACCGGTGTATGTTGCTTTATTTTAAATTCTTAACCCATGTGTATATACAATAAAGATAAAATAAAGCAATAGAGAAGAGGAGAAGAAGGAAGATCTCTCAGACATTTTTTCTTCGTCTAAATTAAATTATTTTTCTTTGAAATCACATCCCTATTTCATCTTGCCATCTCATAACATTGGATGTTACTATCTTTGCTTCTCTTTCTCATAATTTGTCATCATTGAGTGAAATTCACTTGTTCGTTCAAATAGGAGTTAAAATGACTCCAGTGAAGATATCACAGGCTGACAATGGTTTTACGTAGATGCCTTGTATCTACACTCCACTTTTTAGTGGCCACAGTGCCGTCCACAATTCGGGAAGTGACAACTCGCCCACCTTTTGGATTATCCAAACCAGTCACAATCTTGTCCTCATCTAAAATGAGCCATGCATAAAAAATCTCACCCATTAGGCTATTCTAACATATGCTTCTTCAAGTAGAAAAAATTCACTGTCCATTTCACCATCCATTTTAAAACTTGAAATTAACAAAGCAGTGGCTAGGATCATCCATTGGATAAGATTTTTACTGCATGGCCAAGATTATTAATGGTTTGTATCTTCATAAATGGGTCCAGTTGGAGTCAAATCTTGCGGAAGAGTGGGATAGGAGTGTTCCTATTAACAAGTGGAGTGCTGATGTCAGATGCCTTTCAATGATTTAGTAACTGTGCACTTTTTGTGAACTCCAAGGTTAGTATCAAGTGTTGATCCCACTTACTTGAGCACATTGTCATTATAACTCTTAATAGAAAGGTCTAAATGTTCAGACCCATTGGAAGTCTTCTCATGATTGTGGTACAGGTTATTTACAAATGTTCCTCAAGGTTGTGAATGAGTGTGTTTTGGCATTCACAACTAGGATGCTAAAACAATTAACTTCAGACATCTTCTCTAAGACTTTCTGGCAGAGGTGCATTAATCTTGTACTTGTAAGTGCTTTTGTAACGTGTTTTGGTGGTGTTGCAAAAGACCACCATGGCTTCGTATCATCTCCCACCTGATAACATGCTGAAATTTTCCGAACAAAGAAGATTGTCAGAGGAAGAGAGAGGGTTTCTTAGTTCAAAGATCTTTGGAAAAGAATGAGGGTTTCTATTTCTCAAACACTTGTCTTGATGCTGTTTGATGAAGTTACCCGCAAATAACCAAAACTGTGACTCAGAAATCTGTGCCAGATTCTGGAATGAAGATGAGAGGAAAGACTAGCCTAGACTTCCATCATGAAACTCTGCAACTTGTAGTCCTCTACGTCATAAAGATTCCAAACCTTTTGAAATATCTCTGTACTCATTGCAGCTTATATTCACTCAGTGAATCTGTTTTCATTTTTCTGCTTCTATTTTTTAAGCAGTCCCATCCCTTTCCCACTCTCATTTTCCTTACCTTGTCTTGCTGGGAGAAAACCTTTTTCAGGTGTAAAGTATATCTTTTCTGTGAGAAACGAGTTATTCTGCAAGATTTTGATCTGCTTAAGAAGTCTTCCAGAGCTTTCTATGGCCCTTCTTTGTGTAGAAAATCAACTGTAGCCCATAAAGAGTAACAAAGAAGTCTGCTTCTCCAAAACCCCCCCTTAAAGATCTGTTATCTATACACACTTTTGCAGGAACTATAACTTAATGCATGAAAGTGGATGAATAGTTAATTCTTATACAAATGATATTTAGCTTTAAAAGTACTGAAAGAAGTCTTCATCAGAAAATGACAGGGTTTCCTGGGGTATGTTGTTGACTCTTGATATTGTTCATTCCACTTGCAGATGCTGCCAAGTTGCTATGCTGAAGCTATCTATTTGTCTCTTTTTGGACTTCTTTTTTTTCTTTATTCATAAAATAAAATTTAACAAATGCAGGCCCTTCTTTATTATAAATTTCCACCTCATTCTCCCATGGATGAAAATAACTCACCTTTGCCTTCTTTATACCAATTGATTAGCTATGTCTTCCGAAGCGATTCTGCCGCACCTAGGTGCTACTCTAGCACACTTGAGCAAGATACCAAAATTTCCTTTTTCATACTTGGCTGCAACCTTCTTGTGAAAAACTTGGACAACCTTCTCTTTTGGCCACTTTACCTTATGTTGCTATAACATAAGAAAAAGTTGTGGGTCACTTGATTGTCCCTTTGACATGATGTAAATCATCAACAATTAACCTGAAAATTTTGAGGTATGATTCTTGTCTTTGGTTTTTGGTACTAAATTACCACATGTAGTGGTTGATTTTAGTAGGTTCTGGGTTAATTTGGTTGGTGACGAGGACCATCATCCCACTTTTTTTTAAAATTTTTTTATGTTATGTTATAGTTTAGTTTACTTGATATTTACCATTAAGGGTATTAGGTTTTGTAATGTGTTTTGACTTAAGTAGGGGTAATTTTGCCTTTTTTTAAAATTAGGGTTGGATGTCCCCTGCTTAAGATCTTTTTCTCGTGTAAGTAGTTTTTGATGAATAATGAATGAAAAATTCGTTAGACTTGGTGGATTCCTCGTTCTAGCTTTCTTCCTGTGGGCGTGAAGCTGTGTTCGGTACAAGGCCGAATTACTATTGTTTTATCCTATTCTGTAAGTCAGTTCCTTTCTACCTTGTCTTTTAACGGACAATTTCTGTGCTGCGTGTGGTTACATGATTTGCGAAGGTAATAATCCAAAATTCTTATCCTGCATTAAATTCATGAACCCTAGATCTGAACCTTAATTAGGACCATTCGTCAATTAGAGGGATGATCCGGATTGAAACTTTGATCTTACCTTAATTGGTAGAGATCTAGGGCAATCTGTAGATCTTGTAACTCATTGTAGGCTATTCATACTAATTAAGACTAATTTTTTGCATGTTAAAGTGCTCGTTGTAGTTTAATTTATGTTTTCCTATTTAAGTTAATTCTGATATGATCTCAGCATATAGATTAGGTCATTTTGCATGCTTTCCTACATCAGTTGACTATTGAGAGAATCCTAACTGCATTTGAAAATGAGATATGAGGGACATGGATTATGTATGTTTTTCTCTTGATTTTGGATCTTGTAGGAATTTGGTAGGTTTATCAGTTGACCTTTCCAAGCCTGATCTTATGTGTTCTCATGTATTAAACCATATATGAAAGTTTAAGACCTTTCCAAGTGTGATCTTATGTGTTCTCATGTATTAGACCATCATCATCATCATCATCATAATCAAGACCTTATCCCAATTAGGGGTCGGCCACATGAATCTTATT